>CM059558.1:53073871-54377341 GCA_030386875.1 Morinoia aosen
CTCTCTTCCTCCTCCTCTCTTCCCTCCTCCTCTCTTCGCTCCTTCTCTCTTCCCTCCTTCTCTCTTCCCTCCTCCTCTCTTCCCTCCTTCTCTCTTCGCTCCTTCTCTCTTCCCTCCTTCTCTCTTCCCTCCTCCTCTCTTCGCTCCTTCTCTCTTCCCTCCTTCTCTCTTCCCTCCTCCTCTCTTCGCTCCTTCTCTCTTCCCTCCTTCTCTCTTCCCTCCCCCTCTCTTCGCTCCTTCTCTCTTCCCTCCTTCTCTCTTCCCTCCTCCTCTCTTCGCTTCTTCTCTCTTCCCTTCTTCTCTCTTTCCCTCCTCCTCTCCTTCGCTCCTTCTCTCTTCCCTCCTCCTCTCTTCCCTCCTTTTCTTCCCTCCTTCTCTCTTCCCTCCTTCTCTCTTCCCTCCTTCTTTCTTCCTTCTCTCTTCCCTCCTCCTCTCTTCGCTCCTTCTCTCTTCCCTCCTTCTCTCTTCCCTCCTCCTCTCTTCGCTCCTTCTCTCTTCCCTCCTCCTCTCTTCCCTCCTTCTCTCTTCCCTCCTCCTTTCTTCCCTCCTTCTCTCTTCCCTCCTCCTCTCTTCCCTCCTTCTCTCTTCCCTCCTTCTCTCTTCCCTCCTTCTCTCTTCCCTCCTCCTCTCTTCCCTCCTTCTCTCTTCCCTCCTCCTCTCTTCGCTCCTTCTCTCTTCCCTCCTTCTCTCTTCCCTCCTCCTCTCTTCCCTCCTCCTCTCTTCGCTCCTTCTCTCTCCCTCCTCCTCTCTTCCCTCCTCCTCTCTTCCCTCCTTTTCTCTTCCCTCCTCCTCTCTTCGCTCCTTCTCTCTTCCCCCCTTCTCTCTTCCCTCCTTCTCCCTTCCCTCCTTCTCTCTTCCCTCCTCCTCTCTTCCCTCCTCCTCTCTTCCCTCCTTCTCCCTTCCCTCCTTCTCTCTTCCCTCCTCCTCTCTTCCCTCCTCCTCTCTTGCCTCCTTCTCTCTTGCCTTCTTCGCTCCCTCCGACGCGTCAGCTGCGACGCCCCTAATGTTCCCTGCCTCGTCAGTGTTTTGCAGCAGAATTGTGTTATGCGAGAAACCGCTAAAATTTTCCTCCCTCTAAAACTTGTCGCAAAGTCGCTAACTCAATAGCGGCCTCCTCCCCTTCGGGGGAGGGGAGGGGGCAGGAAAGGGGGAGGGGGAGGGGTGGGGCGGGGAAGGGGGAGGTGGAGGGGGCGGGGAAGGGGGAGGGGAAGGGGGAGGGGGAGGGAAGTGGGCGGGGAAGGGGGAGGGGAGGGGGCGGGGAAGGGGGAGTGGGAGGGGGAGAAGAGGGGGCTGGTAAGAAAAAGAGTTGGGGAGAATAAGGTCGACTATGCAAGCGTGGTCAGATGAGGCAACGGTCGTGGCGGTCACGTGACCAAAGTGATCTGTTGGTGGCAATACTCTGCGCTGGAATCCTGCGCTCAAACTGGAATCCTGCGCTCAAACTGGAATCCTGCGCTCAAACTGGAATCCTGCGCTCAAGCTGGAATCCTGCGCTCAAACTGGAATCCTGCGCTCAAACTGGAATCCTGCGCTCAAACTGGAATCCTGCGCTCAAACTGGAATCCTGCGCTCAAACTGGAATCCTGCGCTCAAACTGGAATCCTGCGCTCAAACTGGAATCCTGCGCTCAAACTGGAATCCTGCGCTCAAACTGGAATCCTGCGCTCAAACTGGAATCCTGCGCTCAAACTGGAATCCTGCGCTCAAACTGGAATCCTGCGCTCAAACTGGAATCCTGCGCTCAAACTGGAATTCTAGGCTCAAGCTGGAATCCTGCGCTCAAACTGGAATCCTACGCTCAAACTGGAATCCTGCGCTCAAACTGGAATTCTAGGCTCAAGCTGGAATCCTGCGCTCAAACTGGAATCCTGCGCTTACGCTGGAATCCTGCGCTCAAACTGGAATCCTGCGCTCAAACTGGAATTCTAGGCTCAAACTGGAATCCTACGCTCAAACTGGAATCCTGCGCTCAAACTGGAATCATGCGCTCAAACTGGAATCCTACGCTCAAACTGGAATCCTACGCTCAAACTGGAATCCTGCACTCAAACTGGAATCCTACGCTCAAACTGGAATCCTACGCTCAAACTGGAATCCTGCACTCAAACTGGAATCCTACGCTCAAGCTGGAATCCTACGCTCAAACTGGAATCCTGCGCTCAAACTGGAATTCTACGCTCAAGCTGGAATCCTACGCAGAAACTAGAATCGCTGGCCTGGACTGGAATTCGATGCAGGCACTTCGCCACATCTCCCTGACGTCCTCAGCAGCCAACCTCGACCTTCATATTTTATCACAGGACCACGTCGCAGACTCGAAAAATAAAATGAAGTGCAAGTTCTAACCTCAAAATGGAAAATTATACGTAAATTCAAACCTCAAAATTCAATTATACGTAAATTCAAACCTCAAAATTCAATTATAGATAAATTCAAACCACAAAATGAAATTATACGTAATTCAAATTCTGAAAAATATATATGCAAATTCAAATTTCAAAATATAATTACAGCCAAGTTCAAACCCCAAGATATAATTATACGTAAATTCCAACCTCGAAAAAATATATATGCCAATTCGAACCTCAAGATAAAATTATACGCAAATTCCTATTTCAAAATAAAGTATATGCTAATTCGAATCTCAGAATAAATTTATACGCAAATTCAAACTTCATGGAAATCTGTCCTCTAGGCTGTTCAGTAACGTGACCATCTTAACCAGTTTTATGTCATGGGCGATATTTCTGAGCTCTAAAATTTAAAGTTCTACTTTTTGGATGTTACATTTTAATTTGATTATTCTAAGTCCTGAATGTCATATTTAATTCTAGAACTCTAACTCATACCTCATAATGTTTTTTTTTCAATTCGATAATTCTAAGTTTCACGTCCTGGATTCCACACTTTAACTCGAAAACTAAAAGTCCTGATGTCATATTTCGAACCAACAATCTAATTCAAATCCTATTTCGAGAGTTTGATCACGATGATAGCGGAGAATATCCTTTCAATAACACAAAGTTAGAACAACTTCTTTAACCAAAACTAAATGTACCTGAAATCAATAACTATTACGGTCTTTGACGCTTAGCGAATCAAAACATCAAAATATTTAGTTTCATTTCATTAAAGTTTCTCCTGGATTTTTGCTGCTTCTGAAACAAAGACAGCTCAGATGATGAAAACATGCCGTCCACAGTCTTTGTTACGGTCTGCAGTCTTTGTTGCAGTCTGCAGTCATTTATGCAGTCTGCAGTCTTTGTTGTTATAGTCTGCAGTCTTTGTTGCTACAGTCTGCAGTCATTGTTACAGTCTGCAGTCTTTGTTGCAGTCTGCAGTCATTGTTACAGTCTGCAGTCTTTGTTGCAGCCTGCAGTATTTGTTTCAGTCTGCAGTCTTTGTTACAGTCTGCAATCTTTGTTGCAGTTTGCAGTCTTTGTTGCAGTCTGCAGTCTTTGTTGCAATCTGCAGTCTTCGTTGCAGTCTGCAGTCTTTGTTGCAGTCTGCAGTCTTTGTTGCAGTCTGCAGTCTTTGTTACAGTCTGCAGTCTTTGTTACAGTCTGCAGTCTTTGTTGCAGTCTGCAGTCTTTGTTGCAGTCTGCAGTCTTTGTTGCAGTCTGCAGTCTTTGTTGCAGTCTGCAGTCTTTGTTGCAGTCTGCAGTCTTTGTTGCAGTCTGCAGTCTTTGTTGCAGTCTGCAGTCTTTGTTGCAGTCTGCAGTCTTTGTTACAGTCTGCAGTCTTTGTTGCAATCTGCAGTCTTTGTTGCAGTCTGCAGTCTTTGTTGCAGTCTGCAGTCTTTGTTGCAGTCTGCAGTCTTTGTTACAGTCTGCAGTCTTTGTTACAGTCTGCAGTCTTTGTTGCAGTCTGCAGTCTTTGTTGCAGTCTGCAGTCTTTGTTGCAGTCTGCAGTCTTTGTTGCCGTCTGCAGTCTTTATCACAGTCTGCAGTCTTTGTTACAGTCTGCAGTCTTTGTTGCAGTCTGCAGTCTTTGTTGCAGTCTACAGTTTTTGTCGCAGTCTGCAGTCTTTGCTTAAGTCTTTGTTACAGTCTGCAGTCTTTGTTACAGTCTGCAGTCTTTGCTACAGTCTGCAGTCTTTGTTGCAGTCTGCAGTCTTTGCTGCAGCCTGCAGTCTTTGTTACAGTCTGCAGTCTTTGTTGCAGTCTTCAGTCTTTGTTGTAGTCTGCAGTCTTTGTTGCAGTCTGCAGTCTTTGTTACAGTCTGCAGTTTTTGTTACAGTCTGCAGTCTTTGTTGCAGTCTGCAGTCTTTGTTGCAGTCTGCAGTCTTTGTTGCAGTCTGCAGTCTTTGTTGCAGTCTGCAGTCTTTGTTACAGTCTGCAGTATTTGTTACAGTCTGCAGTCTTTGTTACAGTCTGCAGTCTTTGTTGCAGTCTGCAGTCTTTGTTGCAGTCTGCAGTATTTCTTTCAGTCTGCAGTCTTTGTTTCAGCCTTCAATCTTTGTTGCAGTCTGCAGTATTTCTTTCAGTCTGAAGTCTTTGTTCCAGTCTGCAATCTTCGTTGCAGTCTGCAGTTTTTGTTGCAGTCTGCAGTCTTTGTTGCAGTCTGCAGTTTTTGTTGCAGTCTGCAGTCTTTGTTGCAGTCTGCAGTCTTTGTTGCAGTCTGCAGTTTTTGTTGCAGTCTGCAGTCTTTGTTGCAGTCTGCAGTCTTTGTTGCAGTCTGCAGTCTTTGTTGCAGTCTGCAGTCTTTGTTGTAGTCTGCAGTCTTTGTTGCAGTCTGCAGTCTTCGTTACAGTCTGCAGTATTTGTTACAGTCTGCAGTCTTTGTTACAGTCTCCAGTCTATGTTGCAGTCTGCAGTCTTTGTTGCAATCTGCAGTATTTGTTGCAGTCTGCAGTCTTTGTTGCAGTCTGCATTCTTTGTTGCAGTCTGCAGTCTTTGTTACAGTCTGCAGTCTTTGTTACAGTCTGCAGTCTTTGTTGCAGTCTGCAGTCTTTGTTGCAGTCTGCAGTCTTTGTTGCAGTCTGCAGTCTTTGTTGCCGTCTGCAGTCTTTATCACAGTCTGCAGTCTTTGTTACAGTCTGGAGTCTTTGTTGCAGTCTGCAGTCTTTGTTGCAGTCTACAGTTTTTGTCGCAGTCTGCAGTCTTTGCTGTATTCTTTGTTACAGTCTGCAGTCTTTGTTACAGTCTGCAGTCTTTGTTACAGTCTGCAGTCTTTGTTGCAGTCTGCAGTCTTTGCTGCAGCCTGCAGTCTTTGTTACAGTCTGCAGTCATTGTTGCAGTCTGCAGTCTTTGTTGTAGTCTGCAGTCTTTGTTGCAGTCTGCAGTCTTTGTTACAGTCTGCAGTTTTTGTTGCAGTCTGCAGTCTTTGTTGCAGTCTGCAGTCTTTGTTGCAGTCTGCAGTCTTTGTTGCAGTCTGCAGTTTTTGTTGCAGTCTGCAGTCTTTGTTACAGTCTGCAGTATTTGTTACAGTCTGCAGTCTTTGTTACAGTCTGCAGTCTTTGTTTCAGTCTGCAGTCTTTGTTGCAATCTGCAGTCTTTGTTGCAGTCTGCAGTCTTTGTTGCAGTCTGCAGTCTTTGTTGCAGTCTGCAGTCTTTGTTACAGTCTGCAGTCTTTGTTACAGTCTGCAGTCTTTGTTGCAGTCTGCAGTCTTTGTTGCAGTCTGCAGTCTTTGTTGCAGTCTGCAGTCTTTGTTGCCGTCTGCAGTCTTTATCACAGTCTGCAGTCTTTGTTACAGTCTGCAGTCTTTGTTGCAGTCTGCAGTCTTTGTTGCAGTCTACAGTTTTTGTCGCAGTCTGCAGTCTTTGCTGTAGTCTTTGTTACAGTCTGCAGTCTTTGTTACAGTCTGCAGTCTTTGTTACAGTCTGCAGTCTTTGTTGCAGTCTGCAGTCTTTGCTGCAGCCTGCAGTCTTTGTTACAGTCTGCAGTCTTTGTTGCAGTCTGCAGTCTTTGTTGTAGTCTGCAGTCTTTGTTGCAGTCTGCAGTCTTTGTTACAGTCTGCAGTTTTTGTTGCAGTGTGCAGTCTTTGTTGCAGTCTGAAGTCTTTGTTGCAGTCTGCAGTCTTTGTTGCAGTGTGCAGTCTTTGTTGCAGTCTGCAGTCTTTGCTGCAGCCTGCAGTCTTTGTTACAGTCTGCAGTCTTTTTTGCAGTCTGCAGTCTTTGTTGCAGTCTGCAGTCTTTGTTGCAGTCTGCAGTCTTTGTTACAGTCTTCAGTTTTTGTTGCAGTCTGCAGGTTTTGTTACAGTCTGAAGTCTTTGTTGCAGTCTGCAGTCTTTGTTGCAGTCTGCAGTCTTTGCTGCAGCCTTCAGTCTTTGTTGCAGTCTGCAGTCTTTGTTGCAGTCTGCAGTCTTTGTTGCAGTCTGCAGTCTTTGTTACAGTCTTCAGTTTTTGTTTCAGTCTGCAGTCTTTGTTGCAGTCTGCAGTCTTTGTTACAGTCTGTAGTCTTTGTTGCAGTCTGCAGTCTTTGTTGCAGTCTGCAGTCTTTGTTACAGTCTGCAGTTTTTGTTGCAGTCTGCAGTCTTTGTTGCAGTCTGCAGTCTTTGTTGCAGTCTGCAGTCTTTGTTACAGTCTGCAGTTTTTGTTGCAGTGTGCAGTCTTTGTTGCAGTCTGAAGTCTTTGTTGCAATCTGCAGTCTTTGTTGCAGTCTGCAGTCTTTGTTGCAGTCTGCAGTCTTTGTTACAGTCTTCAGTTTTTGTTTCAGTCTGCAGTCTTTGTTGCAGTCTGCAGTCTTTGTTGCAGTCTGCAGTCTTTGTTGCAGTCTGCAGTCTTTGTTACAGTCTGTAGTCTTTGTTGCAGTCTGCAGTCTATGTTGCAGTCTGCAGGTTTTGTTACAGTACACAGTCTTCATTGTTACAGTCTGCAATCTTTGTTGCAGTCTGCAGTCTTTGCTGCAGTCTGCAGTCTTTGTTGCAGTCTGCAGTCTTTGTTACAGTCTGCAGTTTTTGTTGCAGTGTGCAGTCTTTGTTGCAGTCTGCAGTCTTTGTTACAGTCTGTAGTCTTTGTTGCAGTCTGCAGTCTATGTTGCAGTCTGCAGGTTTTGTTACAGTACACAGTCTTTATTGTTACAGTCTGCAACCTTTGTTACCATCTGTTTTCTTCGTAGTTACAGTCTGCAGTCTTTGTTACAACCTGCAGCCTTGCTGTTATAGACCACAGTCTATGTTATAGTCTGCAGCCTTTGCTATTACACTTTGTAGACTTTTTTACAGTCTTCAGTCGTTGCTATTACAGCCCATAGATTTTGTTACAGCAAGCTTTGATCTGGTTTATACCTGTTATTTATTCATAACATTTGAATAACTTATAGAATGTAACATTTACCGCCGTCTGTAGTCTTCACTATTCGTTCTTATCGAAACGTAATCATTGAAGAACACTTCTAACTCCTTAAAAATTTCCAAGAGTGTCGCATGTTCCATTCATTCGACAGGATCACAGCAACGATCAAATATTTCACTTCACATTCAGTAATCTAATATAAAAATAGTTTAATTCTCAGGATAATTCCAATCCCGAAAAAACTGGGGCCTGTTGGAAATAACGTAAAAAATGAAAAATAACCAAGTAACGGGCTTAAAACAACCTATAAAACAGGTACAAAAAACTCCAAGTGCCTTAAAAAATTAAGTCAAATATTGTTGTCTGGGAGACAAAAAACTACCTTCAACCCTCCCTCCAAAAAAAGTACTTCTCCAAACTTTCCAATTACTTCCAAACTTCTCCAAACCAAAGAGTGGTGCAAACAACACGGTTCATCGTTTGTCGAACGAAAGAACTGCTTAAGAAATATTGGTTGTCCAATAACGAAACGAAAGGAGGGTTAAAAAGGACAGTATTCCCGCAACAAAACGAAAGAATGGGTAAAAACACAGTATTCCCGCAACAAAACGAAAGAACTGTTTAAAAATTTTTTGGGTCTCCGATAACAAAGCGAAAGATGGGTTAAAACTCCTTAAAAAACACACAGTTCTCAATTACAAAACACACAGTACTACGGCCACAAAACAAAAAAATAATCATGAAAGTTTAGAAAAAAGTTTCCGGTTACAATGCGGTAAGCTTCAAAAAAATCTCGAGTTTTCGATAACACAGCGAAAGAACGGCTTACAAAAACACAGTACTCCGGCAACAAGTCGAATAAACAATTAAGAAAAACAGACTCCGGCTATAAAACGAGAGAATTGCTTAAAAAACCAAAAGTACCCCCGGCAACAAAACGGAAAAACTTTAAGAAAACCTCGGTTCTCCGATTACAAAATGAAAGAACGGTAAACAGAAAACAAAGTTCTCGATTACAAACCGAAACGACAATTAAGAAAAACAGCACTACGGCTACAAAACGGAAATAACGGTTAACAAAAAAAAACACAAAGTACTGATGTAACCGACCAAAGACAGAGCACACCAACAGAAGACGTGATACACAGCAACAGTTCTCGATAACAAATCAAAAAACAGATAACAAAGATCACAAAGTACCCCGACGACCAACCGAAGACACAACACAACAACAAGAGGGGACGTGATACACAGCAACAGTTCTCGATAACAAATCAAAAAACAGATAACAAAGATCACAAAGTACCCCGACGACCAACCGAAGACACAACACAACAAGAGGGGACGTGATACACAGCAACAGTTCTCGATAACAAAACAAAAAGAACCGTTACCAAACAACCACAAAGTACCCCGACAACCACCCGAATACAGAGCCGAACAAGAGGGGCGTGATGCACAGCGCAGGGGCATTACGCGGCGTATGGCTGCCTTCAAATGAACTCTTTTGACGCATTGCATTTGCGAACACGCGGCGGCCGCCAGGGGGCGCCTTTGTGATGCAGGCGGCGTGCGCGCCAGTCTATCATCGTGGCAGTCACTTATTGCGGCCGCTCTGGGGCTGCTGTCCAGAGTTCGCACAGCGCTGCAGAGTTTGCAGAGCGCTGCAGAGTTTGTAGAGCGCTGCAGAGTTTGTAGAGCGCTGCAGAGTTTGCAGAGCGCTGCAGGGTTTGCAGAGTTTGTAGAGCGCTGCAGAGTTTGCAGAGCGCTGCAGGGTTTGCAGAGTTTGTAGAGCGCTGCAGAGTTTGCAGAGTTTGTAGAGCGCTGCAGAGTTTGCAGAGTTTGTAGAGCGCTGCAGAGTTTGCAGAGTTTGTAGAGCGCTGCAGAGTTTGCAGAGCGCTGCAGAGTTTGCTGAGCGCTGCAGAGTTTGTAGAGCGCTGCAGAGTTTGCAGAGCGCTGCAGAGTTTGCAGAGCGCTGCAGAGTTTGTAGAGCGCTGCAGAGTTTGCAGAGCGCTGCAGAGTTTGTAGAGCGCTGCAGAGTTTGCAGAGCGCTGCAGAGTTAGCAAAGTACTAAAAACTTTCCGACTCACGACAGAGTTTGTTCGCAGTGAAAAACTGCTCAGAATTATAAATGGTTCGTTGAGTTGCGATGTGTTGAAACGTTGCCACAGAGTTAGTTCTGTGTCACAGAGTTCACACAGAGCAACACACAGCAGACCACACAGAACCACACAAAACACACAATTCACACAGAACAACACACAGCAGACCACACAGCACCACACAAAACACACAGTTCATGCAGAACAACACACAGCAGACCACACAGCACCACACAAAACACACAGTTCACACAGAGCAACACACAGCAGACCACACAGCACCACACAAAACACACAGTTCACACAGAACAACACACAGCAGACCACTCAGCCCCACACAAAACACACAGTTCACACAGAGCAACACACAGCAGACCACACAGCCCCACACAAAACACACAGTTCACTCAGAGCAACACACAGCAGACCACACAGCACCACACAAAACACACAGTCCACACAGAGCAACACACAGCAGACCACACAGCATCACACAAAACACACAGTTCACACAAAGCAACACACAGCAGACCACACAGCACCACACAAAACACACAGTCCACACAGAGCAACACACAGCAGACCACACAGCATCACACAAAACACACAGTTCACACAAAGCAACACACAGCAGACCACACAGCACCACACAAAACACACAGTCCACACAGAGCAACACACAGCAGACCACACAGCACCACACAAAACACACAGTTCACACAAAGCAACACACAGCAGACCACACAGCACCACACAAAACACACAGTCCACACAGAGCAACACACAGCAGACCACACAGCACCACACAAAACACACAGTCCACACAAAGCAACACACAGTAGACCACACAGCACCACACAAAACACACAGATCACACAAAGCGCCGCCGCACAACACAACGCACTTTTAGAATAATAATCATATGTAAAGATTCACTGCAGCGCTACAGCACAGCCGCAGCTGTAAATTTTGCCGCAGCTGTAAAAGTTTCCCACAGCTGTATAAAGTTCTCGAATGAATTTGTTTCTTTTTTCGGCGTTCTGTTGGTTAGAGAGATGATTTTAATACTTCTACTAACATTTTGAAGATTTTTGCCTTTCATTCAGGACGATGTAGGCAGCACAGCTTTAATTTTCGTTCTACTATTTTTATTTTGAAGATTGTTGCCCTTAATTTAGAACGATATATGCATCACAGCTTTAATTTTTGTTCTACTATTTTTATTTTGAAAATTTTTGCCTCAATTTATTAAGATATATGCATCACAGCTTTAATTGTCGTTCTACTATTTTTATTTTGAATATTTTTGCCTTAATTTAGAAAGATATATGCATCACAGCTTTAATTTTTGTTCTACTATTTTTATTTAGAAAATTTTTGCCTTAATTCAGAAAGATATATGCATCACAGCTTTAATTGTCGTTCTACTTTTTCTATTTTGAAGATTTTTGCCCTTAATTTAGAACGATATATGCATCATAGCTTTATTTTCGTTCTATTATTTTTATTTTGGAGATTTTTGCCCTTAATTTAGAACGATATATGCATCATAGCTTTATTTTCGTTCTACTATTTTTATTTTGAAGATTTTGGCCCTTAATTTAGAACGATATATGCATCATAGCTTTATTTTCGTTCTATTATTTTTATTTTGGAGATTTTTGCCTTTAATTTAGAACGATATATGCATCACAGCTTTATTTTCGTTCTATTATTTTTATTTTGAAGATCTTGGCCCTTAATTTAGAACGATATATGCATCACAGCTTTATTTTCGTTCTACTATTTTTATTTTGAAGATTTTGGCCTTAATTTAGAACGATAGATGCATCACAGCTTTAATTTTCGTTCTACTATTTTTATTTTGAAAATTTTTGCCTTTCAAATGGAACAATTAATGAAATGCAGCTTCAATCGTCTCATCTGAAAAGAAAAACCCGTTAAAATGAAAACAATCGAGCGAAAAGAGTTCTTCTACTCCAGAGCTTGAAACAATGGCTCTACCGAACATATCTACCACCACGACTACTGTGAAGCCAAATCACAAAGACGTTTATGCACTCTCAAAGGATTCTATAAATCAATGTACGAGCCTAATAGTGCGTCGACTGCAGCGAAAATAATTGGGAAAGCTTCGAGAGGAAGTTTTTTGAAAGAACGTTAACTCAAACCTTGCGTCCAATTAAAACTTGATGGAGACGGATAACTGGTGACGGCCACGTGGCACCGGTTGTCACCGTGGAAACCATCAAAAATCGACTTGACTGATGACATCTCCGTCACCTCCTAGCGATAAAACGCACAGAAATTGTGGGTCTTTAATAATGAAGCGAGAACTTTTGCAGCTGGTCGAAGGAGAGCACTTATTGACCCTCACTGTGCCTCGACGGTTGAAGAAAAGCAGTTTTTTAAATTGAAAAATAAACAATACGTTCAAGGTAGATTCCAGATTTTTTTTAATACAGGGATTAATTTAAAGTTTTTCTGAACACAATTTCAACGCAATATCAACACAACATCAACACAGTATCAACACGGTATCAACACAGCATCAACACAGCATCAATACAGCATCAACACGGTATCAACACAGCATCAACACAGCATCAATACAGCATCAACACGGTATCAACACAGCATCAACACAGCATCAATACAGCATCAACACAGCATCAACACAGCATCAACACAGCATCAACACAGCATCAACACAGCATCAACACAGCATCAACACAGCATCAACACACCATCAACACAGCATCAACACGGTATCAACACAGCATCAACACAGCATAAGCACAGCATAAACACAGCATCAACACAGCATCAACACAGCATCAACACAGCATCAACACAGCATCAACACAGCATCAACACAGCATCAACACAGTATCAACACAGCATCAACACAGCATCAACACAGCATCAACACAGTATCAACACAGCATCAACACGGTATCGACACATTATCAAGAATTATCAACACAACACAGTTTCAACACAGTTTCAACTCCCCAACACATGATGTCGGGAAATATCAACACGTGTTGCAACTTGTCAACTAAAGTCAACACTTGACGAAAAAATGCCAACGATGTGTTCATGAGGGATAATTATAACGTAATTAACCTGATATAATTAATTTAATAATATATATTATATAATGTAATCAAACCCGAACCTGGTATAATTAATATAATTATACATATTTAACAATGTAATCAGACACGAATCTGGTATAATTAATATAATTATACATATTTAACAATGTAATCAGACCCGAATCTGGTATAATTAATATAATTATACATATTTAACAATGTAATCAGACCCGAATCTGGTATAATTAATATAATTATACATATTTAACAATGTAATCAGACCCGAATCTGGTATAATTAATATAATTATAAATATTTAACAATGTAATCAGACCCGAATCTGGTATAATTAATATAATTATACATATTTACCAATGTAATCAGACCCGAATCTGGTATAATTAATATAATTATACATATTTAACAATGTTATCAGACCCGAATCTGGTATAATTAATATAATTATACATATTTAACAATATAATCAGCACCAAACTTGAGACAATTAATTTTCATAGCAGTCGAGTTGGAAGGCAGACTTGCTAAGTCTATCTCGTCACAGCATCTATAATTTTGGTCGCCCTGTGCAGAAGGTACACCAGGGCTGCTAAAATCATAGATGCCCGGTAAAAAACTTAGACCAAATATCTAAAGAGTTTCAGGGATGCTTTAAATACACAATTTACACGTGCAACAGATTTCCAAGCAAGTATTAGTTACATTATTTTAATATAAGTAACGGTATTGTTATTGTATGAGGCTCGTAAACGTAAGTCTCTTTAACGTAGATATCAGTGCCGTACCATTTATTTCTGTGACGTATCATTGATGTCAGTGACGTACCATTGATGTCAGTGACGTATCATTGATGTCCGTGACGTATCATTGATGTCAGTGACGTATCATTGATTTCAGTGACGTATCATTGATGTCAGTGACGTATCGTTGATGTCAGTGACGTATCATTGATGTCAGTGACATATCATTTATTTCAGTGACGTATCATTGATGTCAGTGACGTATCATTGATGTCAGTGACGTATCATTGATGTCAGTGACGTATCATTGATATCAGTGACGTATCATTGATGTCAGTGACGTATCATTGATGTCAGTGACGTATCATTGATGTCAGTGACGTATCATTGATATCAGTGACGTATCATTGATGTCAGTGACGTATCATTGATGTCAGTGACGTATCATTAATGTCAGTGACGTGTCGTTGATGTCAGTGACGTATCATTGATGTCAGTGACGTATCATTGATGTCAGTGACGTATCATTGATATCAGTGACGTATCATTGATGTCAGTGACGTATCATTGATGTCAGTGACGTATCATTAATGTCAGTGACGTGTCGTTGATGTCAGTGACGTATCATTGATGTCAGTGACGTACCATTTATTTCAGTGACATATCATTGATGTCAGTGACGTACCATTTATTTCAGTGACATATCATTGATGTCAGTGAGGTAACCATTTATTTCAGTGAAATATCATTGATGTCAGTGACGTATCATTGATGTCAGTGACGTACAATTTATTTCAGTGACATATCATTGATGTCAGTGACGTATCATGGATGTCAGTGGCTTATCATTGATGTCAGTGACGTATCATTGATGTCAGTGACGTACCATTTATTTCAGTGACGTATCATTGATGTCAGTGACGTACCATTTATTTCAGTGACGTATCATTGATGTCAGTGACGTACCATTTATTTCAGTGACATCATTGATGTCAGTGACGTACCATTTATTTCAGTGACATATCATTGATGTCAGTGACGTATCATTGATGTCAGTGGCATATCATTGATGTCAGTGACGTATCATTGATGTCAGTGACGTATCATTGATGTCAGTGACGTACCATTTATTTCAGTGACATATCATTGATGTCAGTGACGTATCATTGATGTCAGTGACGTACCATTTATTTCAGTGACATATCATTGATGTCAGTGACGTACCATTTATTTCAGTGACGTATCATTGATGTCAGTGACGTATCATTGATGTCAGTGACGTACCATTTATTTCAGTGACATATTTTTGATGTCAGTGACGTATCATTGATGTCAGTGACGTACCATTTATTTCAGTGACATATCATTGATGTCAGTGACGTATCATGGATGTCAGTGGCGTATCATTGATGTCAGTGACGTATCATTGATGTCAGTAACGTACCATTTATTTCAGTGACATATCATTGATGTCAGTGACGTACCATTTATTTCAGTGACATATCATTGATGTCAGTGACGTATCATTGATGTCAGTGACGTACCATTTATTTCAGTGACATATCATTGATGTCAGTGACGTATCATTGATGTCAGTGACGTACCATTTATTTCAGTGACATATCATTGATGTCAGTGACGTATCATGGATGTCAGTGGCGTATCATTGATGTCAGTGACGTATCATTGATGTCAGTGACGTACCATTTATTTCAGTGACGTATCATTGATGTCAGTGACGTACCATTTATTTCAGTGACGTATCATTGATGTCAGTGACGTACCATTTATTTCAGTGACGTATCATTGATTTCAGTGACGTATCATTGATGTCAGTGGCATATCATTGATGTCAGTGACGTATCATTGATGTCAGTGACGTATCATTGATGTCAGTGACGTACCATTTATTTCAGTGACGTATCATTGATGTCAGTGGCATATCATTGATGTCAGTGACGTACCATTTATTTCAGTGACGTATCATTGATGTCAGTGACGTACCATTTATTTCAGTGACGTATCATTGATTTCAGTGACGTATCATTGATGTCAGTGACGTATCATTGATGTCAGTGACGTATCATTGATGTCAGTGACGTATCATTGATGTCAGTGACGTACCATTTATTTCAGTGACGTATCATTGATGTCAGTGACGTACCATTTATTTCAGTGACGTATCATTGATGTCAGTGACGTACCATTTATTTCAGTGACATATCATTGATGTCAGTGACGTATCATTGATGTCAGTGACGTACCATTTATTTCAGTGACATATCATTGATGTCAGTGACGTATCATTGATGTCAGTGACGTATCATTGATGTCAGTGACGTATCATTGATGTCAGTGGCATATCATTGATGTCAGTGACGTATCATTGATGTCAGTGACGTATCATTGATGTCAGTGACATATCATTGATGTCAGTGACGTACCATTTATTTCAGTGACATATCATTGATGTCAGTGACGTATCATTGATGTCAGTGACGTACCATTTATTTCAGTGACATATCATTGATGTCAGTGACGTATCATTGATGTCAGTGACGTACCATTTATTTCAGTGACATATCATTGATGTCAGTGACGTATCATTGATGTCAGTGACGTACCATTTTTTTCAGTGACATATCATTGATGTCAGTGACGTATCATTGATGTCAGTGACGTACCATTTATTTCAGTGACATATCATTGATGTCAGTGACGTATCATTGATGTCAGTGACGTACCATTTTTTTCAGTGACATATCATTGATGTCAGTGACGTATCATTGATGTCAGTGACGTACCATTTATTTCAGTGACATATCATTGATGTCAGTGACGTATCATTGATAACAGTGACGTACCATTTATTTCAGTGACATATATATATCATTGATGTCAGTGACGTATCATTGATGTCAGTGACGTACAATTTATTTCAGTGACATATCATTGATGTCAGTGACGTATCATTGATGTCAGTGGCGTATCATTGATGTCAGTGACGTATCATTGATGTCAGTGACGTACCATTCATTTCAGTGACTTTTCATTTATGTCAGTGACGTATCATTGATGTCAGTGACGTACCATTTATTTCAGTGATGTATCATCGATGTCAGTGACGTACCATTTATTTCAGTGACGTATCATTGATGTCAGTGACGTACCATTTATTTCAGTGAAGTATCATTGATATCAGTGACGTACCATTTATTTCAGTGACATATCATTGATGTCAGTGACGTATCATTGATGTCAGTGGCGTATCATTGATGTCAGTGACGTATCATTGATGTCAGTGACGTACCATTTATTTCAGTGACATATCATTGATGTCAGTGACGTATCATTGATGTCAGTGGCGTATCATTGATGTCAGTGACGTATCATTGAAGTCGGGGACGTATCATTGATGTCAGTGACGTACCATTGATGTCAGTGACGAACCATTGATGTCAGTGACGTACCATTGATGTCAGTGACGTACCATTGATGTCAGTGACGTACCATTGATGTCAGTGACGTATCATTGATGTCAGTGACGTATCATTGATGTCAGTGACGTATCATTGAAGTCAGGGACGTATCATTGATGTCAGTGACGTACCATTGATGTCAGTGACGTACCATTGATGTCAGTGACGTACCATTGATGTCAGTGACGTACCATTGATGTCAGTGACGTATCATTGATGTCACTGACGTATCTTTGATGTCAGTGAAGTATCATTGATGTCATTGACGTATCATTGATGTCAGTGACTCATCATTGACGTCAGTGACGTACCCATAATATCAGTGACGTATCATTGAGGTCAGTGATGTATCATTGATGTCAGTGACGTATCATTGATGTCAGTGATGTATCATTGATTTCAGTGACGTATCATTGATGTTAGTGACGTATCATTGATGTTAATGACGAACCATTGATGTTAGTGACGTATCATTGATGTCAGGACGTATCATTGATGTCAGTGACGTATCATTGATGTCAGTGACGTACCATTGATGTCAGTGACGTACCATTGATGTCAGTGACGTATCATTGATGTCAGTGACGTATCATGTACGTCACTGACACCAGTACATATTTTGATGACGTTAGGACCCAGTCTTCCTTTTTCGCCGCCTCGATGCATGTTTTTCGCCGCCCAAGTAATTAAATAATTTTGGCGGCGAAAAACATGCATGCTCCGGCGAAAAATTTAGACTGGGGATTGTTGCCGTACATATTATTCTTGTTTGTATTGCTGGTGTTTACATTATATTAAATCATTAATATATACGTTATTGACGTTATTTAATTGACGAAAGCACCACAGACAATAAGACTAAGACCACAGACTGGTTGGAATTAACAAGATGATGCCTAATTAAACAGGGGATGGTTGAACTGATGATTGATGGTTGAACTGATAATTGATGGTTGAAGTGATGATTGATGATAGAACTGATGATTGATGGTTGAGTTGATGAGTGATGGTTGAACTGATTATCAATGACAGAACTGATGATCGATGATAGAACTGATGATTGATGGTTGCACTGATGGTTGATGGTTGAACTGATGATTGATGGTTGAACTGATGATTGATGGTTGAACTAATGACTGATGATTGAACAGTCAACATGAAAGAAGAAATGAGCGCCCAGAGATATCGCTAATGAGCGTGTTGAGTAATTAGTTCCAAGCTCCGGCAGGTGTTATTGTATCAATTAGGCCTTAATTGCGATTATGATCAAGAATTAGAGCTTTTATCTAGGCTAGGGGGAAGTCAAGCAAACAAACTCGCCTCTACGTTCCGTTCAACGTTAAATTGGGTGGGATTTGTGGAATAGGCTGAATGGTAGTTCAGAATAGGCTGAATGGTAGGTCAGAATAGGCTGAATGGTAGTTCAGAGTAGGCTGAATGGTAGGTCAGAATAGGCTGAATGGTAGGTCGGAATAGGCTGAATGGTAGTTCAGAGTAGGCTGAATGGTAGGTCAGAATAGGCTGAATGGTAGTTCAGAGTAGGCTGAATGGTAGTTCAGAATAGGCTGAATGGTAGTTCAGAGTAGGCTGAATGGTAGGTCAGAATAGGCTGAATGATAGTTCAGAGTAGGCTGAATGGTAGTTCAGAGTAGGCTGAATGGTAGGTCAGAATAGGCTGAATGGTAGTTCAGAATAGGCTGAATGGTAGTTCAGAGTAGGCTGAATGGTAGTTCAGAATAGGCTGAATGGTAGTTCAGAGTAGGCTGAATGGTAGGTCAGAATAGGCTGAATGGTAGTTCAGAGTAGGCTGAATGGTAGGTCAGAATAGGCTGAATGGTAGGTCAGAATAGGCTGAATGGTAGTTCAGAGTAGGCTGAATGGTATGTCAGAATAGGCTGAATGGTAGTTCAGAGTAGGCTGAATGGTAGTTCAGAATAGGCTGAATGGTAGTTCAGAGTAGGCTGAATGGTAGGTCAGAATAGGCTGAATGGTAGTTCAGAGTAGGCTTGTGGTGTTCTCCCCCAGGCTGCAACACGCTTCGGGCAGACTTTGAGCTATCTTTTTCGTGATAGGATAGCCCGAAGCGAATGCCTGAGGTACAACCGTATTCGGCAGGATATGGACAACACGGGGGTAACACGGTAATTATATTGGTGACTGTCAGGTACACGGAACACGGACCATTACACTGGGCCCTCGGTGACTACTATGAGCACTGTTCGTTACTCGTAAATCACGTAATGATTGGAACACAGCACTAATACGTGATGGTTGAAATACAATACTATTCGAGAAGTACGTAATGATTGAAACACAATCCTATGTGAGAATAGCACAAATATGTGGTGATTGGAGTACAATCCTATTCGAGAATGACATAAATTGAAACACAATCCTATGCGAGAATAGCACAAATACGTGATGATTGAAGCAGAATCCTATTCGGGAATGACGTAATGATTGAAACACAATCCTATGCGAGAATAGCACAAATACGTGATGATTGAAGCACAATCCTATTCGGGAATGACGTAATGATTGAAACACAATCCTACGCGAGAATAGCACAAATACGTGATGATTGAAGCACAATCCTATTCGGGAATGACGTAATGATTGAAACACAATCCTATGCGAGAATAGTACTAATACGTGATGATTGAAATACCATCCTATTCGAAAATGACATAAATTACGTAGTGATTGAAACACAATCCTATGCGAGAATAGCACTAATACGTGATGATTGAAATACAATACTATGCGAGACTTTACGTAATGAATGAAACAAGCACCAATAGCGGGTAACGTCCGCGAGGACGCTACTTACGAACGCAGCGGCGAGACGTGATGATTGGTGCTACGTCGTGCGACTGTTACGAACAGGTCAGCTGGTGCTAGCGGGGCGCCGAGACGAGGCTAGTCAGCTGGGTCGGGCCCGGCCGCCACGCGGTTCACCGTTGTAGCTGATAAGTAGCTACGGCGAGGCTAGCCGGCCGGAGCGGGCGAGAGATGTCGTAGAGCGGCTTGGCCGACGACGCCGGCGCGGGGCGTTGCAACGTGACTTTTTTTAGGCTTTGAAACACCTTGAAGCGTCAAGACGCTACTAGGTTTAAGAACTTGCAACACCTTGGGGCGTCGATAGGCAGGGCCGGTCTCCGGAGCTTGGTGCAGGTACGCGAGAGACAAAGTCGATCTCGGAAGCTAGATGCAGGAACACGAGGCTGGTGCTGGAGATGTGACTTGAACGAGGACGAGGGCTTGAGTGAGTGCGAGCCTTGTTGGGGTCGCCTTATGTAGGCCTCGAGTGCAAGCCTTGAGTCCGGGCGTGAGTCCTGATTGGTCGCGAGTTTGTGAGCCTGTGGTGCTGGAGGCAGGAAGCCGTTGTAGCTTACGGGCACCTTTTCTCATAGTCGCGAGGCGGCTTCTCTCAGGTCCCGTGTTTGGTTGACTAGGCGCTTCGGGTCCGGAGGTGCTCTGGAACGGATGCGGTTGTAGTCTGGAGGCAGCTTTTCTCAGGTCTTGTGGGGGTCCGCGGCTTGCCGCTGGGATCACCACAGGTGTCCCTCTCCTGTTTTTTTTTTTTTTAATACTTAGTACCTCACTGGTGGTCTGCTTTCTCTGCCGTATTTAGTGAATACTGCCTGTTTTGCTGTTTTAGGGATTGCTGTGCCTGTTCCAGGGAACGGAACTCCCTCGTATACTTCGTAGTTTGTTGCTCTCGGTGCCTTAGCCTGTTGTTGAGGTTTATCCTCGATGGTGGGTAGGTACGCTGCTTTGACCCTTTCCGTCGCGATGTTAGCTTTTTTCCCTTGTATATCTACGGTGATGTAGTTTGGTGTCCTTTGGAGCACGGGAAAGGGACCTGCGTAGGGTTTCTGTAAGGGTCTTCTGTGCCCCCCGTGTTTCACGAAGACGTTGGTCGCCTTGTATAGAGCGCTCGGGACATTGGCTTTTTGGGGTCCCTGTTGTCGTGGCAGTATTGGCTGCAGGTTTGTCACTCGTTTTTTTTAGGCATTGTAGAAATTCTCTGGCGGGCCGGTCTCCTTTTTCTTTCTCGGGTAGCTCTCCTGCGAGGCGCAATGTTTGTCCGTATACCATTTCGGCGGGGGAGATGTTTGCGTCCGTGTGTGGCGTGGCTCGGATGTTAAGCAGTATGAGGGGTAGTGCGTCTGCCCAGTCTGCGTCAGTGACCGTAGCTTTTAACGCCTCCTTCAATCTTCTGTGCATCCTCTCCACCAGTCCGTTGCTCTGCGGGTGGTACGCTGTCGTTCGCTGTCTCTCAGCGCCCAGCGCCGTCAGCAAGTTTTTCCATAAGTTAGACTCGAACTGGACGCCTTGGTCCGTGATGATTGTTGTTGGAGCGCCGAATGATGCTACCCAGTCTTTTAGGAATGCCCGTGCTGTTGTTTCTGCCGTACAATCGGCCATTGGGGTAGCGGTGCACCATCTGGTGAAGCGGTCAATGCACGTCAGCAGGTACCGTTTGTTTTGTGACACGGGTAGTGGTCCGACGATATCGATGTGTATCGTCTGGAACCGTTCCTTGGGTACCGGCATCTTCCCGGGCGGGCATTTGGTGTGCCTTATTATTTTGCTTGTCTGGCATGGAATGCACTCGCGTGTCCACTTGCCGACGTCTTTGTTGAGTCCGGGCCAGATTACTCGCTGCCTCAAGAGGTCCCTTGTTGCTTGTATGCCGGGATGACTCGCCCCGTGGAAATGCTGAAATACGTTCTTTCTGCAGCATTCCGGGATGTATGGCCTCCGTAGGCCTGTTGACACGTCGCACCAGAGGGGTGGTTTACCGGTCTGTCTGATTATGGGGCGTAGTTTGAGCGCGTTCTTTGATGCTGGGTGCAGCAGTTCTTCTAATTCTGCGTCTCTGTTTTGTTCGGTCATTATTTTGTCGTAGTTGATCGCGGGTCCTTTAGGTATTATTGTTGACACCAGACGTGATAGCGCGTCTGCGACCGTGTTGTTGTCGCCGCTGATGTGCTTGATTTCGCAGTCGAACTGTGAGAGGTAGGAGAGCTGTCTTGCTACCCGAGGGCTGTTGCCTTCCGTGGCTTTTTGCAGGGCAAAACAAAGCGGTTTATGGTCTGTCCTGATTTCGAAGCTTCGGCCTTCCAAAAAATGCTCGAAGTGTTTCACTGCGAGGAATATCGCCATTAGTTCGCGGTCGTAGGTGCTGTATTTACGTTGGGTGTCGTCTAGTTTTTTGGAGAAAAATGCTACGGGGCGCTGTTCTTGCCCGACTTTTTGTTGTAGTACGGCGCCGACTGCGGTTCCTGATGCGTCTGTGATTAAGGTGCTTTTGCCTTCTGGAGCGGGGTGCGCTAGCAAGGTGAGTTGCGAGATCTCGCGTTTTAGGCTAGTGAACGCTGCGTCTAGTTCTGTTGTCCAGTTGATAATTTTCTTTGAGTTTTTGGAGTATCCTTTTGTCAATCCGGTCAGAGCTTGCATCTTTTCTGCTGCGGCTGGGAGGAATCGGTGGTAATAGTTGACTATTCCTAGGAATTGTCGTAGCTTTTTTACTGTTGCTGGTTGGGGAAAACTGCATATTTCCTCTATTTTCTGAGGGAGTGGTGAGATTCCGCCGGCTGACACTCTGTGTCCGAGAAAGTCTAGCTCGGGCACTCCGAAAATGCACTTGGCAGGGTGCACGCGCAGTCCTTCTCCTTGTAGCCGTTGGAAGAGTTTTCGGAGGTGTTTTTGGTGCTCCTCTGCGTTTGCGGACGCTATCAGTATGTCGTCGATGTATGCCGTTACGAAGTCCATGTCTCTTGTTACCGCGTCGATGTATCGTTGGAACGTTTGGGCTGCGTTCCGCAGCCCGAATGACATCACGGTGTATTCGTACAGCCCAAATGGTGTGGTGATGGCCGTTTTCTGGATGTCCTCGTTTTTGACGGGTATTTGGTGATAGGCTTTGACGAGGTCGATTTTGGAGAAGATTGTTTTGTTATGCAGTTTGTAATGGAAGTCTTGACAGTGTGGTATTGGGTAACGGTCAGGTTTGGTGATTGCGTTCAGTCGTCTGTAGTCTCCGCAGATTCTCCATGCCCCGGGTTCGGCTGCCTTTGGTACCATGTGCATGGGTGATGCCCAGGCGCTCTTCGACGGCCTGATGATGCCATGTTCCAGCATTTCCTTGAATTCTTGTCGCGCCGCTTCCAATTTTTCCGGAGACAGTCTCCTTGGTCGTGCATATACTGGGGGTCCGGTTGTTTCGATGTGGTGTTCTACGTCGATTTTCTTTTGTGTGTGCCGGATGTGTTGGGAGGTCGGTAGTATTCCGGGGTATTCCTCGTACAATGTGTTGAATTCCGGGGCGGTTTGGTGTTCGATCCTGTGCACTCGTTGGCTTCTTGAAACGACCCGTTTGCAGGGTACTTTGGTTCCGGAAGTTTGGGCGTATAGGCTTGCGTTTGCGGTGTCGACGCTTAGCTGGTGTGCGGCGAGGAAATCCATGCCAATGATCGGTTGTCCCACGTCCGCTTCTATGAAGTTCCAACTTACGGGCCGTAGGGGGTTGAGCAGGATGATGCGCTCAGTCGTCCCGTAAGAAGCTATGGGGGTAATGTTGGCGGCGAGTAAGTCGTAGGACGGGGGTTTGAGCGTGTGTTTCTTTTTAGCTGGTACTAGGCTGACGGCTGAACCGGTGTCGATGAGGTATCGTACGTTGCCGGTGTCTGTGACGTACATTAGCTCGCCTTTTTTTGTCTGTGCGGAGACTGGGGCGTTTACCATTCTCCGCGGTCGTCGTTTCCCGCGAAAACTGCAAGGTTGGGTACAGTTTCTTGCTCGGTTACCGAAAGTTTGGTGGTAATAGCAGATTGCTTGGTCCTGCTTGATTCTTGTATTGCTTCTGTTTCCGTTCCTAGGTCCTGGGGTTTGGTTTCGCCAATCTTCTGCTTGCTTCTTGTTTTCCTGTGGGCGTAAAGCGTTTGCCAGCATTTTCTGGAGTTCTGCTATTTCCTGAGGGCTTTGTCAAATTCCGCTCTTGAGACGGTAAGAGATGGTGGTTGTTTGATGGCAGTTACGGCGATGGGTTCACTCATGGCAGTTTGGCAAGCGGTTTGCCTTGCTATGATCTGATCTGCGATTACTCTGTATTCTTCGTCCGTTTTTCCCCTGCCTAGTGCCTCGATCAGCGGTTGTGCTGAAATTGGTAGCTTTGCGAGGTGCATGGAACGGATGACGGACGGTGGTAGGGGTGCTTGCCTGCAGCTGTTCAGTCGTTTCATTTCGAGGAGCAATTCTGATGGCGTATTGTCTCCCATGGTAGTTTTGACGATGGTGTCGTAGTTTGCTTCCTCGTCGTGTCGCACGAAACGGTGCGTTAATGCGGCTTTTAATGCGTCGTATTTGTCGTTTGCCGGTGGGTTCAGGAGTATTTCTTGGATCTCGGATACGATGTGTGTTGGGAGTCCTCCTAGTAACGCTCCGAACTTTGCGCCGTCGTCCAGGTTTGGTACTTGTGCGAGGAACACGTCGCAATGCAGTAACCATCCTTTCACATCTCCGCTGAATGCGGGCAACCGGATATCTTTCCCAGCCATGCCTCCTATTGCCTGCCGAATACCTCTGGGGTCAACCAGTGTGGTGTTCTCCCCCAGGCTGCAACACGCTTCGGGCAGACTTTGAGCTATCTTTTTCGTGATAGGATAGCCCGAAGCGAATGCCTGAGGTACAACCGTATTCGGCAGGATATGGACAACACGGGGGTAACACGGTAATTATATTGGTGACTGTCAGGTACACGGAACACGGACCATTACACTGGGCCCTCGGTGACTACTATGAGCACTGTTCGTTACTCGTAAATCACGTAATGATTGGAACACAGCACTAATACGTGATGGTTGAAATACAATACTATTCGAGAAGTACGTAATGATTGAAACACAATCCTATGTGAGAATAGCACAAATAGGTGGTGATTGGAGTACAACCCTATTCGAGAATGACATAAATTGAAACACAATCCTATGCGAGAATAGCACAAATACGTGATGATTGAAGCACAATCCTATTCGGGAATGACGTAATGATTGAAACACAATCCTATGCGAGAATAGCACAAATACGTGATGATTGAAGCAGAATCCTATTCGGGAATGACGTAATGATTGAAACACAATCCTACGCGAGAATAGCACAAATGCGTGATGATTGAAGCACAATCCTATTCGGGAATGACGTAATGATTGAAACACAATCCTATGCGAGAATATTACTAATACGTGATGATTGAAATACCATCCTATTCGAAAATGACATAAATTACGTAGTGATTGAAACACAATCCTATGCGAGAATAGCACTAATACGTGATGATTGAAATACAATACTATGCGAGACTTTACGTAATGAATGAAACAAGCACCAATAGCGGGTAACGTCCGCGAGGACGCTACTTACGAACGCAGCGGCGAGACGTGATGATTGGTGCTACGTCGTGCGACTGTTACGAACAGGTCAGCTGGTGCTAGCGGGGCGCCGAGACGAGGCTAGTCAGCTGGGTCGGGCCCGGCCGCCACGCGGTTCACCGTTGTAGCTGATAAGTAGCTACGGCGAGGCTAGCCGGCCGGAGTGGGCGAGAGATGTCGTAGAACTGCTTGGCCGACGACGCCGGCGCGGGGCGTTGCAACGTGACTTTTTTAAGGCTTTGAAACACCTTGAAGCGTCAAGACGCTACTAGGTTTAAGAACTTGCAACACCTTGGGGCGTCGATAGGCAGGGCCGGTCTCCGGAGCTTGGTGCAGGTACGCGAGAGACAAAGTCGATCTCGGAAGCTAGATGCAGGAACACGAGGCTGGTGCTGGAGATGTGACTTGAACGAGGACGAGGGCTTGAGTGAGTGCGAGCCTTGTTGGGGTCGCCTTATGTAGGCCTCGAGTGCAAGCCCTGAGTCCGGGCGTGAGTCCTGATTGGTCGCGAGTTTGTGGGCCTGTGGTGCTGGAGGCAGGAAGCCGTTGTAGCATACGGGCACCTTTTCTCATAGTCGCGAGGCGGCTTCTCTCAGGTCCCGTGTTTGGTTGACTAGGCGCTTCGGGTCCGGAGGTGCTCTGGAAGGGATGCGGTTGTAGTCTGGAGGCAGCTTTTCTCAGGTCTTGTGGGGGTCCGCGGCTTGCCGCTGGGATCACCACAGGCTGAATGGTAGTTCAGAGTAGGCTGAATGGTAGGTCAGAATAGGCTGAATGGTAGTTCAGAATAGGCTGAATGGTAGTTCAGAGTAGGCTGAATAGTAGTTCAGAATAGGCTGAATGGTAGTTCAGAGTAGGCTGAATGGTAGTTCAGAATAGGCTTAATGGTAGTTCAGAGTAGGCTGAATGGTAGGTCAGAATAGGCTGAATGGTAGGTCAGAATAGGCTGAATGGTAGTTCAGAGTAGGCTGAATGGTAGGTCAGAATAGGCTGAATGGTAGTTCAGAGTAGGCTGAATGGTAGTTCAGAATAGGCTGAATGGTAGTTCAGAGTAGGCTGAATGGTAGGTCAGAATAGGCTGAATGGTAGTTCAGAGTAGGCTGAATGGTAGTTCAGAATAGGCTGAATGGTAGGTCAGAATAGGCTGAATGGTAGTTCAGAGTAGGCTGAATGGTAGTTCAAAATAGGCTGAATGGTAGTTCAGAGTATGTTGAATGGTAGTTTAGAATAGGCTGATAGTAGTTCAGAGTAGGCTGAATGGTAGTTCAGAATAGGCTGAATGGTAGTTCAGAGTAGGCTGAATGGTAGGTCAGAATAGGCAGAATGATAGTTCAGAGTAGGCTGAATGGTAGTTCAGAATAGGCTGAATGGTTGTTCAGAGTAGGCTGAATGGTAGGTCAGAATAGGCTGAATGGTAGTTCAGAGTAGGCTGAATGGTAGGTCAGAATAGGCTGAATGGTAGTTCAGAGTAGGCTGAATGGTAGTTCAGAATAGGCTGAATGGTAGTTCAGAGTAGGCTGAATGGTAGGTCAGAATAGGCTGAATGGTAGTTCAGAGTAGGCTGAATGGTAGTTCAGAATAGGCTGAATGGTAGGTCAGAATAGGCTGAATGGTAGTTCAGAGTAGGCTGAATGGTAGTTCAAAATAGGCTGAATGGTAGTTCAGAGTATGTTGAATGGTAGTTTAGAATAGGCTGAATGGTAGTTCAGAGTAGGCTGAATGGTAGTTCAGAATAGGCTGAATGGTAGTTCAGAGTAGGCTGAATGGTAGGTCAGAATAGGCAGAATGATAGTTCAGAGTAGGCTGAATGGTAGTTCAGAATAGGCTGAATGGTTGTTCAGAGTAGGCTGAATGGTAGGTCAGAATAGGCTGAATGGTAGTTCAGAGTAGGCTGAATGGTAGTTCAGAATAGGCTGAATGGTAGGTCAGAATAGGCTGAATGGTAGTTCAGAGTAGGCTGAATGGTAGTTCAGAATAGGCTGAATGGTAGTTCAGAGTATGCTGACTGGTAGTTCAGAGTAGGCTGAATGGTAGTTCAGAGTAGGCTGAATGGTAGTTCAGAATAGGCTGAATGGTAGTTCAGAGTAGGCTGAATGGTAGGTCAGAATAGGCAGAATGGTCGTTCAGAGTAGGCTGAATGGTAGTTCAGAATAGGCTGAATGGTAGTTCAGAGTAGGCTGAATGGTAGGTCAGAATAGGCTGAATGGTAGTTCAGAGTAGGCTGAATGTTAGTTCAGAGTAGGCTGAATGGTAGTTCAGAATAAGCTGAATGGTAGTTCAGAGTAGGCTGAATGGTAGGTCAGAATAGGCTGAATGGTAGTTCAGAATAGGCTGAATGGTAGTTCAGAGTAGGCTGAATGGTAGTTCAGAGTAGGCTGAATGGTAGTTCAGAATAAGCTGAATGGTAGTTCAGAAAAGGCTGAATGGTAGTTCAGAATAGGCTGAATGGTAGTTCAGAGTAGGCTGAATGGTAGTTCAGAGTAGGCTGAATGGTAGTTCAGAATAAGCTGAATGGTAGTTCAGATTAGGCTGAATGGTAGGTCAGAATAGGCTGAATGGTAGTTCAGAGTAGGCTGAATGGTAGTTCAGAGTAGGCTGAATGGTAGTTCAGAATAAGCTGAATGGTAGTTCAGAGTAGGCTGAATGGTAGGTCAGAATAGGCTGAATGGTAGTTCAGAATAGGCTGAATGGTAGTTCAGAGTAGGCTGAATGGTAGTTCAGAGTAGGCTGAATGGTAGTTCAGAATAAGCTGAATGGTAGTTCAGAAAAGGCTGAATGGTAGTTCAGAATAGGCTGAATGGTAGTTCAGAATAGGCTGAATGGTAGTTCAGAATCGGCTGAATGGTAGTTCGGAATAGGCTGAATGGTAGTTCAGAATAGTTCATACTAACAGACAAGTAATATGAGAATAGTTTCGGTCCAACAGACGGTACAAACGGGACCAACAGACGGTACAAACGGGACCAACAGACGGCACAAACGGGACCAACAGACGGTACAAACGGGACCAACAGACGGCACAAACGGGACCAACAGACGGCACAAACGGGACCAACAGACGGCACAAACGGGACCAACAGACGGCACAAACGGTACCAACAGACGGCACAAACGGTACCAACAGACGGCACAAAGGGTACCAACAGACGGCACAAACGGGACCAACAGACGGCACAAACGGGACCAACAGACGGCACAAACGGGACCAACAGACGGCACAAACGGGACCAACAGACGGCACAAACGGTACCAACAGACGGTACCAACAAACGGTACACAATAACACCAGCACCACAGCAGCAAGTCGCTGAGCACATGCGACATGCCACAATTTGCGTAGCTTTCTAAAAGTGCGAGTATTGAATTGGCGGCGAGATCACGGGTGTCGGACACCCAGGATTTGATTGCGTCATGTTCGCTTGTGTAATTCCTGCGATAGCCAGGCTTATGAACGTGTCATGTTCAGTGGCCTTTGTATCTTTGAAGGTACCCTGCTGAACATGTCGTGTTAACTTGCGTAATTCCTGTGATAGCCGGGCTGTTGAACCTGTCATGTTCAATTACGCGTTCAAAATAGAGGGTGAAAATGTGTGGTTTAGTAACTAATATTGCTACGCATGATGTAAACTGATGTGAGATCATGATGTTAGAGCCAAAAATACTTGTGTTTTGTATATTATAAGTCGAGTTATATTATTGAGGGCATAGCGCCCTTCATTGAGGCCGTAGTGCCCTTCATTGAGGCCGTAGTGCCCTTCATTGAGGCCGTAGTGCCCTTCATTGAGGCCGTAGTGCCCTTCATTGAGGCCGTAGTGCCCTTCATTGAGGCCGTAGTGCCCTTTATTGAGACCGTAGTGCCCTTCATTGAGGCCGTAGTGCCCTTCATTGAGGCCGCAGTGCCCTTCATTGAGGCCGTAGTGCCCTTCATTGAGGCCGTAGTGCCCTTCATTGAGGCCGCAGTGCCCTTCATTGAGGCCGTAGTGCCCTTCATTGAGGCCGTAGTGCCCTTCATTGAGGCCGTAGTGCCCTTCATTGAGGTCGTAGTGCCCTTCATTGAGGCCGTAGTGCCCTTCATTAAGGCCGTAGTGCCCTTCATTGAGGCCGTAGTGCCCTTCATTGAGGCCGTAGTGCCCTTCATTAAGGCCGTAGTGCCCTTCATTGAGGCCGTAGTGCACTTCATTGAGGCCGTAGTGCCCTTCATTGAGGCCGTAGTGCCCTTCATTGAGGCCGTAGTGCCCTTCATTGAGGCCGTAGTGCCCTTCATTAAGGCCGTAGTGCCCTTCATTGAGGCCGTAGTGCCCTTCATTAAGGCCGTAGTGCCCTTCATTGAGGCCGTAGTGCCCTTCATTGAGGCCGTAGTGCCCTTCATTGAGGCCGTAGTGCCCTTCATTGAGGCCGTAGTGCCCTTCATTGAGGCCGTAGTGCCCTTCATTGAGGCCGTAGTGCCCTTCATTGAGGCCGTAGTGCCCTTCATTAAGGCCGTAGTGCCCTTCATTGAGGCCGTAGTGCCCTTCATTGAGGCCGTAGTGCCCTTCATTAAGGCCGTAGTGCCCTTCATTGAGGCCGTAGTGCACTTCATTGAGGCCGTAGTGCCCTTCATTGAGGCCGTAGTGCCCTTCATTGAGGCCGTAGTGCCCTTCATTGAGGCCGTAGTGCCCTTCATTAAGGCCGTAGTGCCCTTCATTGAGGCCGTAGTGCCCTTCATTAAGGCCGTAGTGCCCTTCATTGAGGCCGTAGTGCCCTTCATTGAGGCCGTAGTGCCCTTCATTGAGGCCGTAGTGACCTTCATTGAGGCCGTAGTGCCCTTCATTGAGGCCGTAGTGCCCTTCATTGAGGCCGTAGTGCCCTTCATTGAGGCCGTAGTGCCCTTCATTGAGGCCGTAGTGCCCTTCATTAAGGCCGTAGTGCCCTTCATTGAGGCCGTAGTGCCCTTCATTGAGGCCGTAATGCCCTTCATTGCGGCTGTAGTGCCCTTCATTGAGGCCGTAGTGCCCTTCATCGAGGCCGTAGTGCCCTTCATTGAGGCCGTAATGCCTTTCATTGAGGCCGTAGTGCCCTTCATTGAGGCCGTAGTGCCCTTCATTGAGGCCGTAGTGCCCTTCATTGAGGCCGTAGAGCCCTTCATTGAGGCCGTAGTGCCCTTCGTTGAGGCCGTAGTGCCCTTCATTGAGGCCGTAGTGCCCTTCATTGAGGCCGTAGTGCCCTTCATTGAGGCCGTAGTGCCCTTCATTGAGGCCGTAGTGCCCTTCATTGAGGCTGTAGTGCCCTTAATTGAGGCCGTAGAGCCCTTCATTGAGGCCGTAGTGCCCTTCATTGAGGCCGTAGTGCCCTTCATTGAGGCCGTAGAGCCCTTCATTGAGGCCGTAGTGCCCTTCATTGAGGCCGTAGTGCCCTTCATTGAGGCCATAGAGCCCTTCATTGAGGCCGTAGTGCCCTTCATTGAGGCCGTAGTGCCCTTCATTGAGGCCGTAGTGCCCTTCTTTGAGGCCGTAATGCCCTTCATTGAGGCCGTAATGCCCTTCATTGAGGCCGTAGTGCCCTTCATTGAAGCCGTAGAGCCCTTCATTGAGACCGTAGTGCCCTTCATTGAAGCCGTAGTGCCCTTCATTGAAGCCGTAGTGCCCTTCATTGAGGCCGTAGAGCCCTTCATTGAGACCGTAGTGCCCTTCATTGAGGCCGTAGTGCCCTTCATTGAGGCCGTAATGCCCTTCATTGAGGCCGTAGTGCCCTTCATCGAGGCCGTAGTGCCCTTCATTGAGGCCGTAGTGCCCTTCATTGAGGCCGTAATGCCCTTCATTGAGGCCGTAGTGCCCTTCATTGAGGCCGTAGTGCCCTTCATTGAGGCCGTAGTGCCCTTCATTGAGGCCGTAGCACCCTTCATTGAGGCCGTAGAGCCCTTCATTGAGGTCGTAGTGCCCTTCATTGAGGCCGTAGTGCACTTCATTGAGGCCGTAGAGCCCTTCATTGAGGCCGTAGTGCCCTTCATTGAGGCCGAAGTGCCCTTCATTGAGGCTGCAGTACCCTTCACTGAGGCCGTAGTACCCTTCATTGAGGCCGTAGAGCCCTTCATTGAGGCCGTAGTGCCCTTCATTGAGGCCGTAGAGCCCTTCATTGAGGTCGTAGTGCCCTTCATTGAGGCCGTAGAGCCCTTCATTGAGGCCGTAGTGCCCTTCATTTAAGCCGTAGTGCCCTTCATTGGGCTCATAAAACATCCTTCAGAGCGCCCACAGAGCACCCTTCACAGGGCCCACAAGGCGCCCTTCACAGGGCCGCAGGGTGCCCTTCATTGCTATGGACCCCGCGAGCTGAGAAGCCTTAAGGAATTTGCGCCTTTCTTTCGCCCGTGAAAATCTCTGAAGAATTTTCGGATAGAGTTTCCAGTGGACGGAAATTTTATTTTCTCTAAAGCAGTTGAGGGGAACTCTCCTTCTCACGGCTGCCCTTCTCATTGTCCCTATTCCCACTGCCCTCTTCCCACGACCCTCTTCTTCCTGCCCTCTTCTCATTGCCCTCTTCTTCCTGCCCTCTTCTCATTGCCCTCTTCTCATTGCACTCTTCTCTCTGCACTCTACTCACTGCCCTCTTCTCACTGCACTCTTCTTATTGCCCTCTACTCACTGCCCGTTTCTCATTGCCTTCTTCTCACTGCCTTCTTCTCTCTGCACTCTACTCACTGCCCTCTTCTCATTGCCCTAATCTCAATGCACTCTTCTCTCTGCACTCTACTCACTGCCCTCTCCTCATTGCCTTCTTCTCACTGCCCTCTTCTCACTGCACTCTTCTTATTGCCTTCTTCTCACTGCCCTCTTCTCACTGCACTCTTCTTATTGCCCTCTACTCACTGCCCTCTTCTCATTGCCTTCTTCTCACTGCCCTCTTCTCACTGCACTCTTCTTATTGCCCTCTACTCACTGCCCTCTTCTCACTACAATCTTCTTATTGCCCTCTACTCACTGCCCTCTTCTCACTGCACTCTTCTTATTGCCCTCTACTCACTGCCCTCTTCTCACTGCACTCTTCTTATTGCCCTCTACTCACTGCCCTCTTCTCACTGCACTCTTCTTATTGCCCTCTACTCACTGCCCTCTTCTCACTGCACTCTTCTTATTGCCCTCAACTCACTGCCCTCTTCTCACTGCACTCTTCTTATTGCCCTCTACTCACTGCCCTCTTCTCACTACACTCTTCTTATTGCCCTCTACTCACTGCCCTCTTCTCACTGCACTCTTCTTATTGCCCTCTACTCACTGCCCTCTTCTCACTGCACTCTTCTTATTGCCCTCTACTCACTGCCCTCTTCTCACTGCACTCTTCTTATTGCCCTCTACTCACTGCCCTCTTCTCACTGCACTCTTCTTATTTCCCTCTACTCACTGCCCTCTTCTCATTACACTCTTCTTATTGCCCTCTACTCACTGCCTTCTTCTCATTACACTCTTCTTATTGCCCTCTACTCACTGCCCTCTTCTCACTACACTCTTCTTATTGCCCTCTACTCACTGCCTTCTTCTCATTACACTCTTCTTATTGCCCTCTACTCACTGCCCTCTTCTCACTACACTCTTCTCATTGCCTTCTTCTCACTGCACTCTTCTTACTGCACCCTACTCACTGCCCTCATCTCACAACCCTATTCTCACTGCAACCTTCTCAATGCCCTCTTCTCACTGCAATCTTTTCATTGCCCTCTTCTCACTGCACTCTGCTCACTGCACTTTTCACTCCCCTCTTCTCATTGCCCCCCCCCCCCCCTGCTCATTGTTTCGGTTTCCACTACCCCCTTCTCTCTGCCCTCTTCTCATCACTCCTTCTCATCACCCCTCTTCTCATTCTTCTCGCTGCTCTCCGTCTTATCATTTTAGGCAAATAATTTCCAAGTGAAGATTCCAATTTAATTAACTTCGTATGATGTCATAATTATTTCACCTAACTATCACAATTATCCCCGAAATAAGTTAGTTAATTTCTTTTCGTACACCGAACCCAATACAGAATTTCCACGAGTGTGTGGGGGGGGGGGGGGGGTGTTGTGGCTCTGAGGAATATTTTAATTATAGTTTATCTGGAATAAAACGTCTTGTCACTAATATGATACTAATATAAATTATAATACTAATAAACACACAATATTTTCAGTTAAATAATACTAAGCAGTGCAATACTTATCAGCAGTGTAACACTTATCAGCAGTGTAATACTTATCAGCAGTGCAATACTTATCAGCAGTGTAATACTTATCAGCAGTGCAATACTTATCAGCAGTGTAATACTTATCAGCAGTGTAATACTTATCAGCAGTGTAATACTTATCAGCAGTGCAATACTTATCAGCAGTGTAATACTTATCAGCAGTGCAATACTTATCAGCAGTGTAATACTTATCAGCAGTGCAATACTTATCAGCAGTGTAATACTTATCAGCAGTGTAATACTTATCAGCAGTGCAATACTTATCAGCAGTGTAATACTTATCAGCAGTGTAATACTTATCAGCAGTGCAACACTTATCAGCAATGCAATACTTATCAGCAGTGTAAGACTTATCAGCCTGTAATACTTATCAGCAGTGCAATACTTATCAGCAGTGTAATACTTATCAGCAGTGCAATACTTATCAACAGTGTAATACTTATCAGCAGTGTAATACTTATCAGCAGTGTAATACTTATCAGAAGTGCAATACTTATCAGCAGTGTAACGCTTATCAGCAGTGTAACACTTATCAGCAGAGTAATACTTATCAGCAGTGCAATACTTATCAGCAGTGTAATACTTATCAGCAGTGTAATACTTATCAGCAGTGCAATACTTATCAGCAGTGTAATATTTATCAGCAGTGTAATACTTATCAGCAGTGCAATACTTATCAGCAGTGTAATACTTATCAGCAGTGTAATACTTATCAGCAGTGCAATACTTATCAGCAGTGTAATACTTATCAGCAGTGTAATACTTATCAGCAGTGCAATACTTATCAGCAGTGTAATACTTATCAGCAGTGCAATACTTATCAGCAGTGCAATACTTATCAGCAGTGCAATACTTATCAGCAGTGTAATACTTATCAGCAGTGTAATACTTATCAGCAGTGCAATACTTATCAGCAGTGTAATACTTATCAGCAGTGTAATACTTATCAGCAGTGTAATACTTATCAGCAGTGCAATACTTATCAGCAATGTAATACTTATCAGCAGTGTAATACTTATCAGCAGTGCAATACTTATCAGCAGTGCAATACTTATCAGCAGTGTAATACTTATCAGCAGTGTAATACTTATCAGCAGTGCAATACTTATCAGCAGTGTAATACTTATCAGCAGTGTAATACTTATCAGCAGTGCAATACTTATCAGCAGTGCAATACTTATCAGCAGTGCAATACTTATCAGCAATGTAATACTTATCAGCAGTGTAATACTTATCAGCAGTGTAATACTTATCAGCAGTGTAATACTTATCAGCAGTGCAATACTTATCAGCAGTGCAATACTTATCAGCAGTGCAATACTTATCAGCAGTGTAATACTTATCAGCAGTGTAATACTTATCAGCAGTGTAATACTTATCAGCAGTGTAATACTTATCAGCAGTGCAATACTTATCAGCAGTGCAATACTTATCAGCAGTGCAATACTTATCAGCAGTGTAATACTTATCAGCAGTGTAATACTTATCAGCAGTGTAATACTTATCAGCATTGCAATACTTACCAGCAGTGCAATACTTATCAGCAATAGTTATGCACCAATAATGTTGCATTTTAAAAACACGCATCACAACGATGTATCGATACCAGTCACATTTTCTGCGTACCAATGTCCATTCACCATTTGTGTCACATACACAACACACAGAAACATTTCTGCCCATCATTATTATTCATCACATATCCTCACCGCACTCCACACACAAACACCATCCACCACATCACCACACACCACCAATCACCATACACCCTCACCACATTCCACTCCCAACAGCCCGGTAACTACTTCACCACACAACTCCACCACTCACCACGCACAACATCTCGGTAACGACATCACCACACAACACCTCCACTCACCACACTCCTCACACAACAGCTCGGTAACGACATCACCACACAACACCACCACTCACCACACTCCACGCACAACATCTCGGTAACGACATCACCACACAACACCACCACTCACCACACTCCACACACAACAGCTCGGTAACGACCTCACCACACAACACCACCACTCACCACACTCCACGCACAACATCTCGGTAACGACATCACCACACAACACCACCACTCACCACACTCCACACACAACAGCTCGGTAACGACATCACCACACAACACCACCACTCACCACACTCCACACACAACAGCTCGGTAACGACATCACCACACAACACCACCACTCACCACACTCCACACACAACATCTCGGTAACGACATCACCACACAACACCACCACTCACCACCACACTCCACACACAACAGCTCGGTAACGACCTCACCACACAACACCACCACTCACCACACTCCACACACAACATCTCGGTAACGACATCACCACACAACACCACCACTCACCACACTCCACACACAACAGCTCGGTAACGACATCACCACACATGACCACCACTCACCACACTCCACACACAACAGCTCGGTAACGACATCACCACACATGACCACCACTCACCACATTCCACACACCTCACCACCCTTCACACACCTCACCACACTCCACACACCTCACCACCCTCCACACACCTCACCACCCTCCACACACCTCACCACCCTCCACACACCTCACCACACTCCATACACCTTACCACCCTCCACACACCTCACCACACTCCACACACAACAGCTCGGTAACGACATCACCACACATGACCACCACTCACCACATTCCACACACCTCACCACCCTCCACACACCTCACCACACTCCACACACCTCACCACCCTCCACACACCTCACCACACTCCATACACCTTACCACCCTCCACACACCTCACCACACTCCCCACACAACACCCCGGTGACACCACATTCCCCACACAACACCCCGGTGACACCACACTCCCCACACAACACCCCGGTGACACCACATTCCCCACACAACACCCCGGTGACACCACACTCCCCACACAACACCCCGGTGACACCACATTCCCCACACAACACCCCGGTGACACCACACTCCCCACACAACACCCCGGTGACACCACATTCCCCACACAACACCCCGGTGACACCACATTCCCCACACAACACCCCGGTGACACCACACTCCCCACACAACACTGTGAGAAATTTTAGGGCGCGCTGTGAAGGCCTCTCGTCAACAAAGTTTCTCACTTCGACCGTGGTCTTCTTTAACAAAGAGTCAGGCAGAGAGAGAGATCTCGGCAGCAAGTGCCGTTGTGCTCCTCTATTATTATGTTCCTTTTCCTTTCTTTTGCTTACTTTTTTGTTTAAACGGTGCCGTTATTTCATTTTGATTATTTAAGTAATGCATGTTCGTGCTCCTGACCAGTCCAGTGATTAGTTCTAGTAAAGCCCGTTGGTGGGCTTTCAAGGTTTTGCCTTGATGGCGTATTAGCCGTAACCTTAACCCATAAACTTTAACGCGCCCAAGGGCCACTTAACCTTTACCTTGAACTTTAACGTGCGCAAGGGCCACTTAACCTTTACCTTGAACTTTAACGTGCCCAAGGGCCACTTAACCTTTACCTTGAACTTTAACGTGCCCAAGGGCCACTTAACCTTTACCTTGAACTTTAACGTGCGCAAGGGCCACTTAACCTTTACCTTGAACTTTAACGTGCCCAAGGGCCACTTAACCTTTACCTTGAACTTTAACGTGCCCAAGGGCCACTTAACCTTTACCTTGAACTTTAACGTGCCCAAGGGCCACTTAACTATTAACCTTAACGTGCCCACGGGACAATTAATCTTAGAACGCGCCTTAAGGCTATTTAACTGCTTATGTAGACTAGGGTAGTTCGTAACTTTAATCGCATGCCTGCGCTGGACTGGCACCTTCTACTGATTTCCTCTTTAAATCTCTGAAAGCCGTAGGGCTCTTCTTCGGCATAAAATAAAGTGAGTATGTGTCGAAGGTTGCCTCATAAACGAAATTGAAAATTGACGAACAGTTCTCTTTGAGATTATTTCTCCGAATTGAATTTCTTTACTCTTCTTTAGGAAGAATCAACCTTCATGTAATCTCCTGCCGCCTCCGCTGCATCAGCGTATGTTGCTGGTTTTTTTAATGTCTTCACCTTGTGGGAAAGAGCAAGGTCAAATAAAGTTTAAAGCCTTCGTTGCATTTCTCGGTAAGAGTTAACTTTGCGATATAGAGTATAATCTGATGTCATACGTTTCATATTACATGAGCCTAGTTCTTTATTAGATCTTTAATCTATTGTTAAATCCTTTTTCACAGTTGTGTTGGTTCGTTCGCGCTCGCCTAGTCCTTGTTCTTGTTCCTCGTTCCTGTTGACTGCGAGAACTGCGACGCGCCTTATGTAGCCGAAGAATTCTTCTTAATAAAAGGATAAAGATTCAGTACGAGTCATTCTTATCTTGTTCCAACACAATTTATTCTTCTTTATTTTTTGTTTTCTTCATTTTTAGGATTAGTCTTCATTGCTTTAACGTAACATTGCTTCTTAAGCGTAGGTTTGACTAACTGTATTGTAGTCAGCGTGTTAAATCATATATCCGCCCTAACCAGCAATTTGTCCCTATGGCTGAATCTTCAAACGTCAGCGTGCCCGCCCTGGTACGTCGGCGAGCGGTCCTGAAGCGCAAAATAACCATGACTCTCAATGCTCTTCAGGTTGACAGTTCTGAGGAGCTCGTCGTGTCTGCTAGGGAATCTATCCTCGCCTGGCTAGGTGAGGTTAAACTATTAGATAAAGAGATTGTTGACTTAATGTTAAATGTAGAAGCCTCTGTCGATATGTCCAGCTCTTTGCAGGACGAAATTGATGGGCAGTCCTCTTACGAAGTTGACATTAAACGGGAGCTAAACCTACTCTCTTTCCGTAAGGAAAATAAAAAAGAGCTTCCTCCGTCTCAAAATTTTGAGATAAAGTTGCCCAACTTGAGCTGTTGTACCTTTTCGGGAGAGGGAACTAGTGGTCAGGAATATTTCTCTTTCATAACACAATTTCAAAATGTTATTGGCTTACGCACCAATTTGTCACCATGTGCAAAGTTCACGTATTTACGAACCTATTTGAAAGGTTTTGCTCTGAAATTAGTGACTAACCTACAAGTAACTGACGAAAACTATGAAGTAGCTCTGTCAATATTAGAGTCAGAGTTTCTAGACAAAGAAGCCTTGATTGATTCATTCTTCAAGAAATTATTAAGCTTGAAGCCAAAGTTTGACCCAACTTACCTGCAAACGAAAATATTTTTAAGTGAAGTTAAATGCGGATTGTCGGATTTGAAGTTGTATCAAATTGATCTTCTGTCTTCTTTCTCTTCAGGGAAGCTTATTAGCCATATAGTGTTTAATAAGTTACCTGTACCCTTCCAGCATGAACTCATTTCTAAAGTTGCCAACTCTTATCCTTCTGTTCAGGAAATTTTTGATAATGCTGCTGAGGTTGTCCGCAGTCTTAACTTGAGAACGCGAAAGACTGATTTTTCTCAGGATAGGTCTGTTAACCAGGCAGAGTCGGGTAAATCCCCTTCTGCTAATCCTTCCTATTTCAAGCCTGTTTTGACTAACTCTAATGTTGCTTCTGGTAAGACAGAGTATAGGAACTACTGTAAATTTTGTTCTAGTAACAACCATTCCATGGTCAACTGCTCGAAGTACCGTTCCTTCTCTGAGCGTAGGGACAGGTGTAACGAGTTGAAGCTTTGTAACATGTGCACTAGCTCTAAACATTCCAGGACCCAATGCAACAAGAAGCTGGATTATGCATGTAAGTTTTGTGGTAAAAATAATCATATTGCAGCTATGTGCGCGGCAAAGAGTCCAGTGTCTTCAAACTACTGTTTGAATCATTCCCAAGATTTCAGCGGAAGATACCTGTTGCCCTCCTTGACTATAACCGTGAGTAGGGGTAATAGGAAAACTAGGGTGCGTTGTCTCTTGGATACTGGGAGTCAGCGCTCCTATATTTCCGGTAAAGCTCTTGACCGCATCAGGTTTCCTACTGATAGGCTACAACGTAGCTATTTGGTAAACAGTTTTCTGGAAAGCGGATATCGCTCCTTTTCTGAAGTCAGTATCGCTGTAGATCTGACCGATAAATCAGGTACTCTACAACTACCTGTCTTGGTAGATGATGACTTTAATCTCTCCTTTACCATCGATTGCCTGACCGATGCCTTAAGCAACGTGAAGGGGTATGGTTTGGCAGATAGTGGTCTTTGCAACTCCGACACCGTGATGTTGGAGGGGCTGTTGGGAGTAGATGCTATTCAGTACCTCAACCTTTCTGTTGTGAAATGTATGTACGGGTCAGCCTTCCGTTACGAAGGAGGAATTATACCGTTCGGAAATATTGAAAACTTCTTGACGCGCAAGCAGGTAGAAAAGAAAAATTTAACTGAAAGTAAATCATTAGATAGGGACGAAAATGTAGACTCGTCTTTAGTGAACTTTGTTTTAGACCCCACTGCAGTTGCTTTGGACCCCATTCCTAGTATTATGCCTGATAATATGGTTGAGGGTCATTTGGAGAACTTGTTCAAAGTGGAGTCTCTAGGAATTTCTGATCAGTCAGGATCTTCTGTCGATCAGGAGCAAATACAAAAGTTTTGTTCGAGCATAGAGTTTCTCGACAATAAATATCATGTTGACTTGCCTTGGTATGAGGACAGGGTCGGAAATGTAAAACCTAACTTTAATGTTGCTAAGGCTGTTCTTGATAAGGTGACAACTAGGTTAGACTTGAACGGTCTGTTATCTGATTATAGAGATCAGTTTGATAAGCAAGTTAGTGACGGTATTTTAGAGAAATTAGACCTAAGCAAGATTGATGTTTCAAAACATGTCTGGATTCCGCACCGACCAGTCATAAAAACAGAAGCCCAGGTGACTACTAAAATTCGTCCTGTGCTTAACTGCAGTCTTAAAATAGGAAATACGCCTTCGTTGAACGAGGCTGCCTACCCGGGCGTTGACTTGCTACAAAAATTGTTGGGTCTTCTTATTCGGATTCGTCTGGATGATTTTTTAGTTACTGCCGATATAAAATCGGCGTTCTTGCAGATCCGGTTAAAGTCTGATGCTGATAAAAATAGGTTTTCTATCCTCTTGAAGGCTGAGGATGGCACTTTGATGGCTTATCGCTACACAACCCTTGTGTTTGGCTTTGTGTCATCTCCTTTCATTCTGAACTACATCATTAAACATCATTTAGCTCAGTTTCCTGACGACTCTTCTAAAAAAATCTTAAAAACCAATTTTTACGTAGACAATGTTTTCTTCACTGGAAATTCTGCCGACTCCTTGGAAGAACTGTACGAAGTCTCCAAGGATAGGATGCTGCGGGGGGGTTTCGAGCTCCGGAGTTGGGCTTCGAACAATCCTTGCCTTAATGAGGTATTCAAGAATGATGGTACCTGCGTTTCCCATGGCTGTGACTACGAACGCGTGTTGGGATACAGATTTTTTCCAGACGCAGACGAGTTGCGCCTTGCAGGCGTGGAGGTTACTTCACAGGCTGGTCCCCTCTCGAAGCGGCAAGTTCTCTCCACATTGTCGAAGATATTTGACCCTTTGGGTTTGTGTCTGCCGGTCACTGTTCGCGGTAAGATTTTGCTTCGAAAGATTTGGCAGACGGGGATATCGTGGGATGATGAGCTCCCTGACCCTCTTGATAAAGAGTGGAAAAAATTAGCTGTAGATCTCGAAAAGTTGCCTTCCGTGACTTTTGATCGTAAGACATGTTGCAGGGGAGACGAGGTAGATCTGGTGGTGTTTACCGATGCTTCGAAAGAGCTGTATGGGTGCTGTTTTTATGTTCATGTCCCTTCTAAATCTAACACTTGCGTAGCTTCATCTAATTTGATATTTGCGAAGAGTAAAGTAGCCCCTTTGAAGTCAAAGTCCCTTCCTACTCTCGAATTGCTAGCCGTGTTCCTTGCATTCAAATGCTTGAACTCTATTTTGGAAGCTCTAAATGATGTAAGTGTGAGGTCGTTAACCTTTTGTGTAGACGCTCAAATTGTCTTATCGTGGATTCTCTCCGAAAACGTAAAGACAAAAAACATTTTTGCTCGAAATAGAGTAAGTGACATCTCTAACTTCCGAAAAGAGATTCGTGACACCCATAACTTGCAGTGCCAATTTAGGTATATTCCCACAGACTTGAACCCTGCTGATTTCCTGACGCGGGGTTTGAGGGCCTCTGATTTTGCTCAAAAACTACAGAATTGGGTCCATGGCCCGGACTTCCTAGCGGCGGACCAAATTAGTTGGCCCGTTGGGGAATTACGTTGCCTTAGTGAAGCTTCCAAACTAATGACACATGCAGTTTCTAGTACTTACGAAACTGAACCTATCATACCTTCGAATAAGTTTTCCGACCTAAAAAAGCTATTGAAAGTTACCTCGCTTGTGATTTTGTTCATAGCAAAACTAAAAAAAGAATCGTTGTCTCTCTCTGACGCAATGCACCGAGGGAAGACTTACTGGATCAAACGTGAACAGAAGCTCGGGTTTGCCGAGGAAATTGAATACCTTGAAAGCCCTGCCCACAGAAGGTCTCTACCTAATCTGGTAAATAACTTGAACCTTTTCTTGGACGAAGAAGGTATTCTCCGCTCAAAGGGAAGGCTTGCCAAATGTTTAAAGTTTTCGTATGATGTCAAAAACCCAATTTTGCTGCCTAAAACTTCTTTTTTTACAGAATTAGTAGTTTGGGAGAGTCACTTGCATTGTAAGCACTTAGGTGTAGCCTCAACCTTGAATGTATGCCGTGGGAAGGCATTTTGGATTCCCCAGGGAAGAACGGTAGTTAAGCGAGTAATCGCTAAATGTATAACGTGTAGAAAGCTCAACAGTCTGCCGTTCCGCTATCCGAAACGCACGGATTTTAATAAAGATAAAGTGAATTTTGTGAAGCCGTATCAGCATACTGGCGTAGATTTTACCGGCCATTTTTGGGTAAAATTTGGCAACGAAGTCGTAAAAATGTATCTCCTCTTGTTTACTTGTTTGAACATACGAGCCATACACTTGGAGCTCGTACCTGACCTCTCGTCCTCTAGTTTCCTTCTTGCCTTTGTAAAATTTTGCAACGCGTATTGTATCCCAGATTGCATTTACAGTGATAACGCTTCCTCATTCTTGCAGGCTGCTTCTATATTTTCCGGCTCGAGTGTTGGTAACGAGTTCTCCGAATACTTGTTGCGAAATAATATCAAACATCTTACAATTCCTTTGTATTCTGCTTGGGTGGGATCCGCCTGGGAGAGAATGATTAAAACTGTAAAATCATGCTTGAGAAAGTCTATTGGTCGTAAAAGAATGAACTACTTTGAATTCTCTTCTCTTCTGTCCGACGTACAGAACTCGGTTAACTCACGACCGTTAACTTACTCTGATAATGACCCTAACTTTACAATAATCACGCCAAACTCTTTCCTTAAAATTCAGCCTAGTGGCAGTTTGTTTCTTAGTGTTCCTAATGAGAACTTTGTACCTGCAAATAAAAGCAATTTGGTTTCCACTTTAGCTGTCCGAGAAGAGGTATTTGCCCACTTCAGGGACCTATGGTACTCGGACTATCTCTTGTCGTTGCGCGAGGGAAGTAAAGATCTTTACGATGACCGGTGGGTAGATAAAATTAGGCCTGGCGATGTCGTGCTCATTGAAAGTGTTGTTAAGCCCCGTCCTTTCTGGCAGATGGGACGCGTAGCGAGGTTGCTCACTGGGGCAGATGGTGCGACGAGGAGTGCGGTGGTGGTGAGGCCCGATCGTTCTGAGGGCGTTTACTCTGTCTCCCACCTTTACCCTCTGGAATTGTCGCTGGCGACGGTTGCCCCCGATGAAGTGCCTTCACCGCAGAACTCCGTGGAAACCCTTCCAGAAGGAAGGCCTGTTAGAGCTGCCGCCCTTAAATGCAAGAATTTGTTGAAACAAGGCAATTGAAAATTGCCTTCTCTGTCCCGGGGAGTGTGTGAGAAATTTTAGGGCGCGCTGTGAAGGCCTCTCGTCAACAAAGTTTCTCACTTCGACCGTGGTCTTCTTTAACAAAGAGTCAGGCAGAGAGAGAGATCTCGGCAGCAAGTGCCGTTGTGCTCCTCTATTATTATGTTCCTTTTCCTTTCTTTTGCTTACTTTTTTGTTTAAACGGTGCCGTTATTTCATTTTGATTATTTAAGTAATGCATGTTCGTGCTCCTGACCAGTCCAGTGATTAGTTCTAGTAAAGCCCGTTGGTGGGCTTTCAAGGTTTTGCCTTGATGGCGTATTAGCCGTAACCTTAACCCATAAACTTTAACGCGCCCAAGGGCCACTTAACCTTTACCTTGAACTTTAACGTGCGCAAGGGCCACTTAACCTTTACCTTGAACTTTAACGTGCCCAAGGGCCACTTAACCTTTACCTTGAACTTTAACGTGCCCAAGGGCCACTTAACCTTTACCTTGAACTTTAACGTGCGCAAGGGCCACTTAACCTTTACCTTGAACTTTAACGTGCCCAAGGGCCACTTAACCTTTACCTTGAACTTTAACGTGCCCAAGGGCCACTTAACCTTTACCTTGAACTTTAACGTGCCCAAGGGCCACTTAACTATTAACCTTAACGTGCCCACGGGACAATTAATCTTAGAACGCGCCTTAAGGCTATTTAACTGCTTATGTGACTAGGGTAGTTCGTAACTTTAATCGCATGCCTGCGCTGGACTGGCACCTTCTACTGATTTCCTCTTTAAATCTCTGAAAGCCGTAGGGCTCTTCTTCGGCATAAAATAAAGTGAGTATGTGTCGAAGGTTGCCTCATAAACGAAATTGAAAATTGACGAACAGTTCTCTTTGAGATTATTTCTCCGAATTGAATTTCTTTACTCTTCTTTAGGAAGAATCAACCTTCATGTAATCTCCTGCCGCCTCCGCTGCATCAGCGTATGTTGCTGGTTTTTTTAATGTCTTCACCTTGTGGGAAAGAGCAAGGTCAAATAAAGTTTAAAGCCTTCGTTGCATTTCTCGGTAAGAGTTAACTTTGCGATATAGAGTATAATCTGATGTCATACGTTTCATATTACATGAGCCTAGTTCTTTATTAGATCTTTAATCTATTGTTAAATCCTTTTTCACAGTTGTGTTGGTTCGTTCGCGCTCGCCTAGTCCTTGTTCTTGTTCCTCGTTCCTGTTGACTGCGAGAACTGCGACGCGCCTTATGTAGCCGAAGAATTCTTCTTAATAAAAGGATAAAGATTCAGTACGAGTCATTCTTATCTTGTTCCAACAACACCCCGGTGACACCACACTCCCCACACAACACCCCGGTGACACCACATTCCCCACACAACACCCCGGTGACACCACACTCCCCACACAACACCCCGGTGACACCACATTCCCCACACAACACCCCGGTGACACCACACTCCCCACACAACACCCCGGTGACACCACATTCCCCACACAACACCCCGGTGACACCACACTCCCCACACAACACCCCGGTGACACCACACTCCCCACACAACACCCCGGTGACACCACACTCCCCACACAACACCCCGGTGACACCACACTCCCCACACAACACCCCGGTGACACCACACTCCCCACACAACACCCCGGTGACACCACACTCCCCACACAACACCCCGGTGACACCACACTCCCCACACAACACCCCGGTGACACCACACTCCCCACACAACACCCCGGTGACACCACACTCCCCACACAACACCCCGGTGACACCACACTCCCCACACAACACCCCGGTGACACCACACTCCCCACACAACACCCCGGTGACACCACATTCCCCACACAACACCCCGGTGACACCACACTCCCCACACAACACCCCGGTGACACCACATTCCCCACACAACACCCCGGTGACACCACACTCCCCACACAACACCCCGGTGACACCACACTCCCCACACAACACCCCGGTGACACCACATTCCCCACACAACACCCCGGTGACACCACATTCCCCACACAACACCCCGGTGACACCACATTCCCCACACAACACCCCGGTGACACCACACTCCCCACACAACACCCCGGTGACACCACATTCCCCACACAACACCCCGGTGACACCACACTCCCCACACTACAGCCCGGTGACACCACACTCCCCACACAACACCCCGGTGACACCACACTCCCCACACAACACCCCGGTAACACCACACTCCCCACACAACACCCCGGTGACACCACACACCCCACAAAACACTTCGGTGACACCACACTCCCCACACAACAACCCGGTGACACCACACTCCCCACACAACACTCCGGTGACACCACACTCCCCACACAACACCCCGGTGACACCACACTCCCCACACAACACCCCGGTGACACCACACTCCCCACACAACACCCCGGTGACACCACACTCCCCACACAACACCCCGGTGACACCACACTCCCCACACAACACCCCGGTGACACCACACTCCCCACACAACACCCCGGTGACACCACACTCCCCACACAACACCCCGGTGACACCACACTCCCCACACAACACCCCGGTGACACCACACTCCCCACACAACACCCCGGTGACACCACACTCCCCACACAACACTCCGGTGACACCACACTCCCCACACAACACCCCGGTGACACCACACTCCCCACACAACACTCCGGTGACACCACACTCCCCACACAACATCCCGGTGACACCACACTCCCCACACAACACCCCGGTGACACCACACTCCCCACACAACACTCCGGTGACACCACACTCCACACACAACACCCCGGTGACACCACACTCCCCACACAACACCCCGGTGACACCACACATCCCACACAACACCCCGGTGACACCACACTCCCCACACAACACCCCGGTGACACCACACTTCCCACACAACACCCCGGTGACACCACACTCCCCACACAACACCCCGGTGACACCACATTCCCCACACAACACCCCGGTGACACCACACTCCCCACACAACACCCCGATGACACCACACTCCCCACACAACACCCCGGTGACACCACACTCCCCACACAACACCCCGGTGACACCACACTCCCCACACAACACCCCGGTGACACCACACTCCATACACAACACCCCGGTGACACCACACTCCCCACACAACTCCCCGGTGACACCACACTCCCCACACAACTCCCCGGTGACACCACACTCCCCACACAACACCCCGGTGACACCACACTCCCCACAATGGGGAAGGCAGATACAAAGAATTTCCCCTCGAGTTGGGGCAGCCGAGGAGGGGATCTATTTCTTTGAAAGGATCGTGGGGATCTCGGGCACCTGGTATATTTAAACATTTTATGCGACATGTTTTTTTCCTTTTTTGCTTTAGTTAGAATGTGGGAATTTTGGGTAATCCCCAGAGCGGAAATTTTTTGTTTTTGGTTAGAATGTGGGAAATTTCGGGTGTTCCCCAAATGGGATTTTTTTTTGTTAGCATGTGGGAATTTTTTGGTTTTCTCCTTTCGGGAATTATCCTTTTTTAGTTAGAATTTTTGAATTTTTTTTTCTTTTCTGTATGGGAAAAATTCTGCGAAATGGTTAACTTGTCGTATCTGTGATAACTTGAGTCTAATTTCGTGTTCAGACTCTAAAAAGTTTTGAATTAAGCTATAACTGAGCACATTGAGCTCTAAAGCAAAATTATGTGATAGAGGTGTAGCTATTTCATTTATATTTAGGCATTTCACTTCTGACACTGTTCAGGTCGACATATTATACTGTCAAACAGTTTCTATGTTTTTACTCCCTTTGAAAATCCATGAAAATTTTGTAATATTTCTCCTAATTTAAATTTAAATTTGCTAAATTTGCGTCGTAGGTTCAGTAAAATTTCTGTGTCTTCCTCTACTCGAGTTCTACAAAAATTCTATTTTTGCTTTTGAATTCTATAAAACTTTTTCGATTATCCTCTTAAGTTCGACGAAAATTCCGTATTTTTTGTCTTAAGTTCTTTTTATTTTTTGCAGTGTCTCAGTTTCTACGTAAAAATTCTGGACATTATTTATAAGTTCTTGAATCATTTTGCATTTTCCTCTTACGCTCTAGAAAATCAATGCAACAATTCAGGACGCGCCAAAAAATTCAAGATATTACCAAATAGAATAAGAAGAAATCAAATTGAACGCCCATATCTTTATTTGAAAAACTTCAAAGAGTATGGACTGTAATTCTTAATCCATGTTGAGGTACAGCAAATAATCATCTTTAAATAAAATATGACTCATAAATAGATAATTCCTTATGAAGTGATAAATCAACGATGTTTAACATATAATTTTGATTACCCTTTTTGATCCAGAACCAGAATTCATGACACAGAACGATAAAAAAAAGATGTTTATTAACGTCACAAGTGCGATTGTTAGGATCTTTTTCAATAAGGAAGGTCAGCAAGTAACATGGGATCTAATATTTTTCGCAGGATCAAATATTCTTTACATAAAGATCTGAAACTACACACAAAAGCATCTGATATTTTTCGCAGATGCATCTAATATTCTTCACATAAGGATCTAAAATTCTACACAAAAGCATCTAATATTCTTCACATAAGGATCTAAAATTCTACACAAAAGCATCTAATATTTTTCACAGATGCATCTAATATTCTTCACATAAGGATCTAAAATTTTACACAAAAGCATCTAATATTTTTCACAGATGCATCTAATATTCTTCACATAAGGATCTAAAATTCTACACAAATGCATCTAATATTCTTCACATAAGGATCCAATATTCTTTGTAGGAGGATCGAATGCATCTGGACAAGTCACTGGTTTGCTTAAGTTGCAACAATAATAAAAAATAAAAAGTTAAAAACGAAAAAAAAGGGAAGGAAAAAAATCAAATTTAACCCGAAAACAGTTCAGAGTCAAGTTCGTATCACTTCAGAAGCAAATCTTTGCAACGCAGTAATTAAAGATCAAACTACTATGAGACAATAAAAAATATCAATAAAAACGTAAGCAAAATCGAGCAGGTGACAAAGAGGTTGTTGGCTACTGACTATTTGCAAGGGAAATGAACTGTCCGTTTGGTTCAGGTTAGGTTTTCGCCCAAAAAATATTCAAAATCCTCAAGAGATTCGGAGTTGAAGCTGAATCTAAGGTGTTGAAATCGATATCAGATATGGCAACATTGCATTTTTAGCATGGTTACGCACTGCAGAATGAGATGGGCGAGCTAGTTGAATCTCAGTATAGAAGCTTCTACCTCGATATTCTTTTGCTTTGACGTAAAGATTACGTGACGTCATGCCGACATACGACGATGTGCACTGCGCACAGCTGGAGGATGTGTCATTCTAGAACAATTACACAGTTCTAGCACAACTAAATACAGGCAAAAGATTGCGTGACGTCATCCCGACATACGACGATGTGCACTGCGCACAGCTGTAGGATGTGTAATTCTAGAACAATTACACAATTCTAGCACAACTAAATACAGGCAAAAGATTTCGTAGGCCTGAGAATAGGCGCGTTTTTGAGGCACGGTTTGAGAAATGTTGCCACCCGAATTAAAAAATTGACTTCGTTTTATTTTGTCAGAATTTTCACTTAGACGGGCGCTAAAGGATATCTGACACGCGGAAGGAAGGGGATGAAAAGAACAGAAATTTTAATTCACGCAGATTTTCACTCCGCATTTAGTTTATTATATTCCCAACAGGGCAAAAGGAAGCATCAAAACGGCTATGCCGTCAACAAGCCCCAAATTATTTAGGGTTTTCAATAATTTTATTCAAGACATAAACTCAGTTTAAAATTTACATTAAAAATGCCTCAGCTCGAGTCAAAGCGGGGCAGACAAGGAAGGTTAATTTTGAGTAGAGTAAGACGCATGGGGCGCTCCACAGCGCCTCAAGCAGACGCAGTTCACGATTAAAGACGGGGTGGGCGAAGCGAACTCAGCACTGCTTAAGATTGTGGGAAAGTATCCCGACCAAGAGAAGACAGAGGGTGTTCCCGCTGCAAGAAGAATTCGAGAGAAGAAAAATTAGCGATAACTTAATAAAACCGAATTGGGTCACCAATATGAAAATCAGATTGTTAACTATGCTCAGAAAATATCAAGTTAAGAATATATTTTGAACTGTAACGGGGCACCACCAAGCCTTACGTACCTAAGGCAGAGCGGCCGACAAACTAAAGAAAACACCAGCGGCCGCAAGGCCGAATGAAGACCATTGGGAAGAGAACGATACGATGGAGCGGTCACCGCTTACTGAAAAAATAAACAAACTAAACAATCTCAACACACGACCGACGAGAGGATATTGTAAATGAAACACGACAGAGCAAACACAGAAGAACAAAGCTAGCACACACCTGAACTTAATTGTGGCTTCAGTGGAAAAAGTTTCCTTTAAGGCCCGAAAGAATTCAAGGGAAAATAGGTTAAGGTCATTGGACTTTTAATAAGATCAATTCACTTCGAATAGGACACCTAATCCAAACTTTAGTTAGAGTTTAGATCAATTTTTAGAGGTGAACCCATTCAATTAAGGCTTATAAAAAGCTTCAAGCGCGGCAAGCCGCCGGCAATGTTAGACACAAGGGTGTCGTTAAGTAATTTAAATGCCAATGAAGACAAGCAAGAATTTCCACTGCGGCAAGAGAGCCAATGAAAATATAACGAAACGAAAATATGCCAGTCACACAAAATAAACATAGGATATGATATGAAAGAAGAGCAAGAACGGGCACCAAGGTCAGGATACTTCAACCCTCATAGCGCGAGGAATAGCCGGTAACCAGCAGGGTCGACGTGGCTCGGAGAGCACCAGCCAGCGCATCCACCGTCCGCCCAATCTCAGAGCAAAATGACGTCACAACGAGAGCGCATCTGCCACCTTTACGCCACCATGCACCACACTACTACTGAAAGTTATGATTTATTTCTTGAGGAAAAGTAGGGTTCAAGTATTTTGGAAGATAATTAAAGACCAAATTAATTTAGAGCCGATGAGAAATTCACGTCATGGAAAAATTTCTCATAATTTCTTCACTCCGTAAAACGATCGAGTGAGTGGCGGCTGTTTTGCTTAGTGAAAGTGAGTGGCGGCTGTTTTGCTTAGTGAAAGTGAGTGGCGGCTGTTTTGCTTAGTGAAAGTGAGTGGCGGCTGTTTTGCTTAGTGAAAGTGAGTGGCGGCTGTTTTGCTTAGTGAAAGTGAGTGGCGGCTGTTTTGCTTAGTGAAAGTGAGTGGCGGCTGTTTTGCTTAGTGAAAGTGAGTGGCGGCTGTTTTGCTTAGTGAAAGTGAGTGGCGGCTGTTTTGCTTAGTGAAAGTGAGTGGCGGCTGTTTTGCTTAGTGAAAGTGAGTGGCGGCTGTTTTGCTTAGTGAAAGTGAGTGGCGGATGTTTTGCTTAGTGAAAGTGAGTGGCGGCTGTTTTGCTTAGTGAAAGTGAGTGGCGGCTGTTTTGCTTAGTGAAAGTGAGTGGCGGCTGTTTTGCTTAGTGAAAGTGAGTGGCGGCTGTTTTGCTTAGTGAAAGTGAGTGGCGGCTGTTTTGCTTAGTGAAAGTGAGTGGCGGCTGTTTTGCTTAGTGAAAGTGAGTGGCGGCTGTTTTGCTTAGTGAAAGTGAGTGGCGGCTGTTTTGCTTAGTAAATGTATGTGGCGGCTGTTTTGCTTAGTGAAAATGGGTGGCAGCTGTTTTGCTTAGTGAAAGTGAGTGGCGGCTGTTTTGCTTAGTAAATGTATGTGGCGGCTGTTTTGCTTAGTGAAAGTGAGTGGCGGCTGTTTTGCTTAGTAAATGTATGTGGCGGCTGTTTTGCTTAGTGAAAGTGAGTGGCGGCTGTTTTGCTTAGTGAAAGTGAGTGGCGGCTGTTTTGCTTAGTGAAAGTGAGTGGCGGCTGTTTTGCTTAGTAAATGTATGTGGCGGCTGTTTTGCTTAGTGAAAATGGGTGGCAGCTGTTTTGCTTCGTAAAGGTGATGGCGGCTATTTTGCTGAGTAAAAAGTGAGTGGCAGCTGTTTATCTTTGCAAAAGATGAGATTGGTTAAAATCATGAAAGTTTCTAGGAAATTTTTCATTTCGTGCTTCACAAATATTTAAATAAGACTGTGGGGTGTATTTTTTCTATTTATAATATTAAAACGCTAGTTATTTCTTCAATTTTGTGATTCAGGTGAGGAGGAGTTCAATAAGAGCTTGCAACTAACACGTAATTAACTCAATGCGATTGAAAGAAGCAGAAATTCTAACAATTATATTCAAACTATAATTACATTAGATAATTTAACTAGCCAATCTAATACTAATTAAATTTTAATGTGTAGTGAGTTCAAAAAAGAAGTTAACTGATATTGGGCAGAATTGAAGTAGTAAAGGTAATTTTTTCGAAAAATGAAAAAGCAAGATAAGCTACTTTAATTTTTCATCATTTAAGGTATGTATTCGAATAAAACCCAATTTCATAAAACTAGGTTTTGTTCGAATATTTACCTTAAATGATGGAATGATTAGAGTAGCTCATCTTGCTCTTTCATTTTTTATTACGATTCCTACGGCTCCCTGATGACTTTTATAAATTTTCTATTTGGAACCAAATATGTAAAGGCTAAATAAATTCGAAATAAACTATTCAAAAATTATAAAAGGTATGTTATCAATCAACTGAAAAAACAACTTAAAAAACAAAAGTTATGGTAGATTTTTATAATCATTCAAAAACGAGTTTCTAATGTGATGAATTTTTTTTCTAAATAAAATGCTTTCGAAATTTAAAGAAAAATTGGTCATTTTGCTCTTGAAAAGAGTTTACACCAAACATTCACTCCAAATAATGTGTTTTTTCAAATATCAAACCAAATCTCTTAAGTTATTTTATTTTCAAATTTGACGCACATTTCTCAACAAACTCCAAAACACCTAATTATAGCGTAAACTTATTAACAAATGCAACGCCTCAGTTTAGCGCACATTAATGAACAAACACAAAATCTAAATTTCCTCCAGATTTCCAAGCGACTAGACATCTCACCTAAAATCTACACTATAAATAAGAAATTTCTGAATAGTTATCTCAAAATGTCAAAAACTCAAAATAAAAACTAAGTTCAGAGCCTAGCCCCATTTCTGCAGCAAACAACTCAAAAATTATAAACTAAGTCCACGGCCTGGTCCCATTTATCAAGGAAAATTATTCATGATTAAAGACTAAGTTCACAACAGAGCTACATTAAATAACTCAAAATAGAAGACTAGGTCCCCACACAAACCCCTTTCATGCAGGTAAATACCTAAAAAGTAAAGACCGCGTTTCCTCACGTCGCCATGAGGCCTTGGGGAAGCCCGTGGACTTCCTGACCTGAGTCCTCCATGAGTAAAATGAAATAATTATAATCTCTAATGAATAAATTAACTTCGTTTGCGGCTTATCATTCGCGCCCTTGTCACCTTGTCACCTTGTCACGTGTGAGCTTGGCAGCGAAAGGCCAACACTACGAGCGGCTGGACCGGCCATGTCAGTTAAATTAACATAACACCTAATTAACTCAGTAAAACATTAATTAACTCAGTAAATAAATTAACTCTACGAATAAATAAATAAATAAATTAATAAATAAAAAATAAAGGGGGTCAATAATTATCTACGTAAATTAAGAGATCAATAATAAACTCAGCTAATAAATTGGACCCATAATAACTCAGCAAATAAAGAGGGTCCTTAATTATGCCAAAAAATAAAAGAGTTTGTTGTCCATGTAGGAAACGAAAATTTTTGCCTGGCTTTAAATTTCAATAGCTCGCATTGTTCATTCCAGGAGTTGGCATTGCGGTAGTCCCAATGCCTGTTCAACTTAGTTCTTCCAAGTACTCATGTTATTTCTTTAATTTTATGATTCAGGAGACAAGGAGTTTAATGAATGTGAGCAAACTAACACGCAGAAATTTTAACAATTAGCAAAAGGTCGTCTGCGTAGAAACTTTTATGTTCACAGCGCAGCGGAGCTTCTTCTGTTGTTGTGCTCTCCGTGGCACAGCGGTTAAGGGATCGGACTTGTATGCTGGAAGTCGCGGGTTCGTTCCCAGCGCTGGCGCGGAGATTTTCCCCGTTGGGTAAAAGGGAAAGCTCAAGCACAATACCCCACTCGACCCAGGTGTCGGAAATGGGTAACGGCTTTACGGGGAAACCGTCATGGTGTCCTATATATAGGGTTAGTTATAAGACATTTGAAAAACCAATGCTAAGATCATATGTATCAGGCTTGATTGGAAATAAAGCATCCCAAAGATGCCGATGTTAACCTAACCTTCTGAGCGGCAGGGCAGCGGGCACGGTCGGACAGTTGTGTCGCGCTGTGCGTTTTACAGCGTGGCAGCGGCTGTGGGTTTGTGCCGTGTTGTATTGTATTATGTTGTGTTGTGTTGTGTTGGGCTGTGCTGTGTTGTGCCGTGTTGTGTTGAGTTGTGTTGTGTTGTGTTGAGTTGTGTTGGGTTGTGTTGTGTTGAGTTGTGTTGTGTTGTGTTGTGTTGTGTTGAGTTGTGTTGTGTTGTGTTGGGCTGTGCTGTGTTGCGCCGTGTTGTGTTGAGTTTTGTTGTGTTGTGTTGGGTTGTGCTGTGTTGTGCCGTGTTGTGTTGAGATGTGTTGTGTTGGGCTGTGCTGTGTTGTGCCGTGTTGTGTTGAGTTGTGTTGTGTTGTGTTGAGTTGTGTTGGGTTGTGTTGTGTTGAGTTGTGTTGTGTTGCGTTGAGTTATGTTATGTTGTGTTGGGCTGTGCTGTGTTGTGCCGTGTTGTTTTGAGTTGTGTTGTGTTGGGCTGTGCTGTGTTGTGCCGTGTTGTGTTGAGTTGTGTTGTGTTGTGTTGGGCTGTGCTGTGTTGTGCCGTGTTGTGTTGAGTTGTGTTGTGTTCTGTGACAAGGTACTGTTTTTGTGCCGTGCTACTATAGTGTCACGGCTATACCTGCTGCAGTTGTGCCACGGCTACATCTGCTGCTGCTGTGTCACGGCTACACCTGCTGCAGTTGTGCCACGGCTACATCTGCTGCTGCTGTGTCACGGCTACACCTGCTGCAGTTGTGCCACGGCTACATCTGCTGCTGCTGTTGTGTCACGGCTGCATCTGCTGCTGCTGTGTCACGGCTACACCTGCTGCAGTTGTGCCACGGCTACATCTGCTGCTGCTGTTGTGTCACGGCTGCATCTGCTGCTGCTGTGTCACGGCTACACCTGCTGCAGTTGTGCCACGGCTACATCTGCTGCTGCTGTTGTGTCACGGCTGCATCTGCTGCTGCTGTGTCACGGCTGCATCTGCTGCTGCCGTTGTGGCTGCTGCTGCTGCCGTTGTGGCTGCTGCTGCTGCCGTTGTGGCCGCTGCTGCTGCCGTTGTGGCTGCTGCTGCCGTTGTGGCTGCTGCTGCTGCCGTTGTGGCTGCTGCTGCTGCTGCTGCTGTTGTGTTACGGCTACACCTGCTGCTGCTGTTGTTGTGTTACGGCTACACCTGCTGCAGTTGTGTTACGGCTACACCTGCTGCTGTTATGTTACGGCTTCACTTGCTGCTGTTGTGTTACGGCTATACCTGCTGCTGCTGTTGTGTTACGGCTACACCTGCTGCTGCTGTTGTTGTGTTACGGCAACACCTGCTGCTGCTGCTGTGTTACGGCTATACCTGCTGCTGCTGTTGTTGTGTTACGGCAACACCTGCTGCTGCTGCTGCTGTGTTACGGCTACACCTGCTGCTGCTGTTGTTGTGTTACGGCTACACCTGCTGCTGCTGTTGTGCCACGGCTACACCTGCTGCTGTTGTGTTATGACTACACCTGCTGCTGCTGCTGGGTTACGGCTACACCTGCTGCTGCTGTGTCACGGCTACACCTGCTGCTGCTGTGTTACGGCTACATCTGTTGCTGCTATTGTGTTACGGCTACACCTGCTGCTGTTGTGTCACGGCTACACCTGCTGCTGCTGTGTTACGGCTACGCCTGCTGCTATTGTGTTAGGGCTACACCTGCTGCTGTTGTGTTACGGCTACACCTGCTGCTGTTGTGTCACGGCTACATCTGCTGATGCTGTGTTACGGCTACACCTGCTGCTGTTGTGTCACGGCTACATCTGCTGCTGTTGTGTTACGGCTACACCTGCTGCAGTTGTGTTACGGCTACACCTGCTGCTGTTGTGTTACGGCTACACCTGCTGCAGTTGTGTTACGGCTACACCTGCTGCAGTTGTTTTACGGCTACACCTGCTGCTGTTGTGTTACGGCTACACCTGCTGCTGTTGTGTCACGGCTACATCTGCTGCTGTTGTGTCATGGCTACATCTGCTGCTGCTGTGTTACGGCTACACCTGCTGCTGTTGTGTCACGGCTACATCTGCTGCTGTTGTGTCATGGCTACATCTGCTGCTGCTGCTGTAGTGACTACACCTGCCGCTCCTAAGTTATGCATTTTCTAAATGTAAATTTTCGTGGAGCCAGCCAACGCGATGAGGTAATCCATTCGGTCCGCGCTGTGCGCTCCCGCCTCGCGGGAACCACTTGGGGACTCCTCGTGGGTCTACTCGCTACGGAGGTTGGTTAGGGAGGCAGTGGGCGCTGCTAGCTTTGACCATACTTTGGGAGGCCTTACGAGCAGTTTTAATTGTCCTACTAATTATGTGAGAACCCATAAAAATCCATACGGAAACTTATATATCATCGAATTTTTTTTCTTTATACGTTCTCGAGTTTAGTTTGACTCGTCATTTCAGTTTAGATCTTTTTTAATGTATTAGTAACTTTACAACTCAGAAATTGCGGTCAGTGCGCAAACTAAAATATTTCAGTAATGTAATCTATTCTCATGAATGGAATTTCCGCATATCCATGTATTGCGTAAGTCACGCTTTGATTCTTTCCAGCTGTAATGCTTGACTACCTCTCGGAGAGGTTGCCGTTCCTGGGGGACCTCGGGGTGCTGGGAAGGGGGTCGGTCTCCATTCTCTACCTGTTGAGAGCGGACCCTCCGACTTGCTGGAGTGTCAATAAAGGGGGTCCATGATCAACTCAGTAAGTAAAGGGGTCCATGATCAACACCAGGATGGGGGATTTCTGATTAATTCAGAGATTGATTCTTCCTTCCAATGATTGATGCCATGTTCCGGCGATTGATTCTGTGTTCTGATTGTTTTTGTATTCCAGTGATTGATGCTCTGTTCTAATGATTAATTTGGTATCCTCTCGATTAATTCCGTATTCCAATGATTGATACTATTTCCTATATTTGATTCCATAGTCTGATGACTGATTCCATAGTCTGGTGACTGATTCCATAGTCTGGTGACTGATTCCATAGTCTGGTGACTGATTCCATAGTCTGGTGACTGATTCCATAGTCTGGTGACTGATTCCATAGTCTGGTGACTGATTCCATAGTCTGGTGACTGATTCCATAGTCTGGTGACTGATTCCATAGTCTGGTGACTGATTCTATAGTCTGGTGATTGATTCCATAGTCTGGTGATTGATTCCACAGTCTGGTGACTGATTCCATAGTCTGGTGACTGATTCCATAGTCTGGTGACTGATTCCATAGTCTGGTGGCTGATTCCATAGTCTGGTGACTGATTCCATAGTCTGGTGACTGATTCCATAGTCTGGTGACTGATTCCATAGTCTGGTGACTGATTCCATAGTCTGGTGACTGATTCTATAGTCTGGTGACTGATTCCATAGTCTGGTGACTGATTCCATAGTCTGGTGACTGATTCCATAGTCTGGTGACTGATTCCATAGTCTGGTGACTGATTCTATAGTCTGGTGATTGATTCCATAGTCTGGTGATTGATTCCATAGTCTGGTGACTGATTCCATAGTCTGGTGACTGATTCCATAGTCTGGTGACTGATTCTATAGTCTGGTGACTGATTCCATAGTCTGGTGACTGATTCTATAGTCTGGTGACTGATTCCATAGTCTGGTGACTGATTCTATAGTCTGGTGACTGATTCCATAGTCTGGTGATTGATTCCAGCGTCTGATTCTGATTCCATAGTCTGGTGACTGATTCTATAGTCTGGTGACTGATTCCATAGTCTGGTGATTGATTCCAGCGTCTGATTCTGATTCCATAGTCTGGTGACTGATTCTATAGTCTGGTGACTGATTCCATAGTCTGGTGATTGATTCCAGCGTCTGATTCTGATTCCACACCCCGATATTGATTAAACGTTTCAATGAGTTAATTCCACATTCGGGTGATTGACTCCATGATTTATTTAATATTCGAGCGATTGACTCCATTTTTCAATGGTTCATTTCACATTCGGATACTCGAGTCCAAACTCCACGACTGGGTGCTCAGGTTCCATATCTAAACGATCGAATATTCATCCCCTCAATGACTACAAATTCCCACATCGTATTCATCACTTCCGGACGCAGCATTTACCGCGCAGACGATTTCAAATTCATAATTTGATCGGATTTCCCAGCCATAAAAAGCGGTCCAATTCTCGCCGCTCGACGCCACTTGAAATGTGCGTTTCAACTCCCGTAGAGTTTTGGTACTCTCACTCTGAGCTCTTCTGCAATGCGAAGGAAGAGTTAGTGTGAGGATCCTTGTGTTACTATAATGTCCTTGTATAATGAAGATATCATTTTCTGAAGCAAAGGAATCCAGCTTTTTTAATTGAACACGATTAAAATGTTTATACTTTTTACGCAGTGTAAATAAATCGAACTTCTATAATTAGACGCAAGTAAAATTCCTCTACTTTTACGCAGTGTAAATAAATCAAACTTCTTTAATTAGACTCAATTAAAATTTCTATACTTGTATCCAGTGTAAGTAAATCGAACTTTCGGAATACGATCCCGCCACTAAAATGTTTACACTTTTATGCAGTGTGAATAAATCAAATTTCTTCAATTAGACGCAATTAAAATCTCCCTATTTTTACGCAATGTGAATAAATCGAACTTTTGTAACATGATCCCGCCAATAAAATTCTCCCAGTTTTCATGCAACGTGCGCTCAATGAATTACACAAATGGATGGTTTTTTTCCATAGTAGATAAAGCAAGATCTCCTCTTTAATATTAGCACACTCTTTAACCATATAATAACTGGATAAATGTGTAATAAAAATTACAAAAATATCATTCACAACATAAAATGAGGGATAACCTTTTTAATAAAACAATCATGGCATAAAAAAACGCTACAAATTATTTATGATATCTACCAATGATAATGATCATTTCAGGAATAATTTACAGAAGGAGCGTGCCGATAATATAACTTTTAAACTTGTCGTACAAATGTTACTGCGTAAAATATAATAAGAATACACAGTAATACAAAATATGTATCAAAATATTGACATCACACATATATTTCAGACACAAGCAGAATCAAACATTTGGGCTGTTAAAGGTTTCATTTAAAATGATTTTTAAATTTCTTCTTCGCTAATACCTTTAGAGCTAAACTGCTTAACAGGAAAGATATCCCTAACATATTCCTAGGAATATGTCCGACAAATAAGTACTCACGTTAAGAATTAAGCAAAAAACAGGAGTTCATTCAATAGTGCAGCTCTGAGATTAACTCTAACAAAAGCCTATAACATTTTATAAATTTCTAATATTTTCATTTGAGTAATGATGATATTTTTGCAGAGGCTAAGTTAATACGTACATTTTGAATGAACCCTACACTCATATTTATATTAATTCAATCTTCTAGAGCAGGCAAATAATATTTGCCTATTCTTTTCTTCGCGAGATTGTTATATAAATTGCATCATCTCGCTTCTCCAGTTATGTTATACACTAATTTCTTACTCTCTTATATAGACCTCACGTTGATTGCCTCTTCTCGCCCTCGTAGCTCACTTACATCAATCCCCTCCTCTCACCTCCGTAACATCAATCACCTCCTCTCACCTCCGTAACATTAACCACCTCCTCTCACCTCCGTAATATGAATCACCTCCTCTCACCTCCGTAACATTAACCACCTCCTCTCACCTCCGTAATATGAATCACCTCCTCTCACCTCCGTAACATGAATCACCTCCTCTCACCTCCGTAACATTAATCACCTCCTCTCACCTCCGTAACATCAATCACCTCCTCTCACCTCCGTAACATCAATCACCTCCTATCACATCCGTAACATCAATCACCTCCTCTCACCTCCGTAACATTAATCACCTCCTCTCACCTCCGTAACATTAATCACCTCCTCTCACCTCCGTAACATTAACCACCTCCTCTCACTTCCGTAACATTATTCACCTCTTCTCACCTCCGTAACATTAATTACCTCTTCTCACCTCCGTAACATTAATCACCTTCTCTCACCTCCGTAACATTAATCACCTCCTTTCACCTCCGTAACATTAATCACCTCCTTTCACCTCCGTAACATTAACCACCTCCTCTCACCTCCGTAACATTAATCACCTCCTTTCACCTCCGTAACATGAATCACCTCCTCTCACCTCCGTAACATGAATCACCTCCTCTCCCCTCCGTAACATTAATCACCTCCTCTCACCTCCGTAACATTAATCACCTCCTCTCACCTCCGTAACATTAATCACCTCCTCTCACCTCCGTAACATTAATCACCTCCTCTCACCTCCGTAACATTAATCACCTCCTCTCACCTCCGTAACATGAATCACCTCCTCTCACCTCCGTAACATTAATCACCTCCTCTCACCTCCGTAACATTAATCACCTCCTCTCGCCTCCGTAACATGAATCACCTCCTCTCACCTCCGTAACATTAATCACCTCCTCTCACCTCCGTAACATTAATCACCTCCTCTCACCTCCGTAACATTAATCACCTCCTCTCGCCTCCGTAACATGAATCACCTCCTCTCACCTCGGTAACATTAATCACCTCCTCTCACCTCCGTAACATTAATCACCTCCTCTCACCTCCGTAACATTAATCACCTCCTCTCACCTCCGTAACATTAATCACCTCCTCTCACCTCCGTAACATTAATCACCTCCTCTCACCTCCGTAACATTAATCACCTCCTCTCACCTCCGTAACATTAATCACCTCCTCTCACCTCCGTAACATTAATCACCTCCTCTCACCTCCGTAACATTAATCACCTCCTCTCACCTCCGTAACATTAATCACCTCCTCTCACCTCCGTAACATTAATCACCTCCTCTCACCTCCGTCCCATTAATCACCTCCTCTCACCTCCGTAACATTAATCACCTCCTCTCACCTCCGTAACATGAATCACCTCCTCTCACCTCCGTAACATTAATCACCTCCTCTCACCTCCGTAACATTAATCACCTCCTCTCACCTCCGTAACATTAATCACCTCCTCTCACCTCCGTAACATTAATCACCTCCTCTCGCCTCCGTAACATGAATCACCTCCTCTCACCTCCGTAACATTAATCACCTCCTCTCACCTCCGTAACATTAATCACCTCCTCTCACCTCCGTAACATTAATCACCTCCTCTCGCCTCCGTAACATGAATCACCTCCTCTCACCTCCGTAACATTAATCACCTCCTCTCACCTCCGTAACATTAATCACCTCCTCTCACCTCTGTAACATTAATCACCTCCTCTCACCTCCGTAACATTAATCACCTCCTCTCACCTCCGTAACATTAATCACCTCCTCTCACCTCCGTAACATTAATCACCTCCTCTCACCTCCGTAACATTAATCACCTCCTCTCACCTCCGTAACATTAATCACCTCCTCTCACCTCCGTAACATTAATCACCTCCTCTCACCTCCGTAACATTAATCACCTCCTCTCACCTCCGTAACATTAATCACCTCCTCTCACCTCCGTAACATTAATCACCTCCTCTCACCTCCGTAACATGAATCACCTCCTCTCACCTCCGTAACATGGATCACCTCCTCTCACCTCCGTAACATTAATCACCTCCTCTCACCTCCGTAACATTAACCACCTCCTCTCACCTCCGTAACATGAATCACCTCCTCTCACCTCCGTAACATTAATCACCTCCTCTCACCTCCGTAACATGAATCACCTCCTCTCACCTCCGTAACATTAATCACCTCCTCTCACCTCCGTAACATTAATCACCTCCTCTCACCTCCGTAACATTAATCACCTCCTCTCACCTCCGTAACATGAATCACCTCCTCTCACCTCCGTAACATGGATCACCTTCTCTCACCTCCGTAACATTAATCACCTCCTCTCACCTCTCACATGTAATAACACACTCACATCTCCAGCGCCGTCACACACAAAATCTGCATAAAATTAAGTAGAGAAGAGGTGCGCGTGAGTTTCATCACAAGTTAATTAGGATTAAAGCGCCTCATTAGCGCCTTAACGAACTTAATGAGGGCGCCTAAAAACGGTAATTAGAGTAAAGAGGAACGCCTCGGTGTTGCTTGTGTCTTGTCTTGTGTCATGTGTGTTGTGTCGTGTGACGTACATGTCTTGTGTCACGTGTGTTACACGTGTGACGTACATGTGCGTTGTGTCACGTGTGTTACACGTGTGACGTACATGTGCGTTGTGTCGCGTGTGTTGTGTCGTGGGACTTACATGTGCGTTGTGTCGCGTGTGTTGTGTCGTGGGACTTACATGTGCGTTGTGTCGCGTGTGTTGTGTCGTGGGACTTACATGTGCGTTGTGTCGCGTGTGTTGCACGTGTGACGTACATGTGCGTTGTGTCGCGTGTGTTGGACGTGTGACTTACATGTGCGTTGTGTCGCGTGTGTTGGACGTGTGACTTTCATGTGCGTTGTGTCGCGTGTGTTGTGTCGTGGGACTTACATGTGCGTTTTGTCGCGTGTGTTGGACGTGTGACTTTCATGTGCGTTGTGTCGCGTGTGTTGCACGTGTGACTTACATGTGCGTTGTGTCATGTGTGTTGGACATGTCTCTTACATGTGCGTTGTGTCGCTTGTGTTGGACGTGTAACTTACACGTGCCTTGTGTCATGTGTGTTGGACGTGTGACGCACATGTGCGTTAGTCGTGGTGTTGCACGTGTAACTTACATGTGCGTTAGTTTTGGTGATGATAAAAAGTTAAAAACACTAGAACTCACCATAAAGATTTATCATCAATAAAGGCAGGCCATTGTTCATGATTTTGATAAATTGGGAAAACTGTTTTCCACCATACTGTGATGTATGATAAATTGAATTAAACATTGCTCATCGTGTTGATTAATGACTAACCCAGGCTGACCATTTATCACAATAGTGATAAATTGGGGAGAACTGCAACTCACAATGTTGGCGTACGATCAATTTAGGTTGATCATTCTCCATAGTAATGATATGTGATAAATTTAGGATATATCAGAAATTGGATAATTCATCAATTTGAGAAAGGCTAATTCTTACTATAGAAAAATGATAAATTTGAGTTAGCTGTTTTTCATAGTAATGATAGACGATAAAGTTAAGATGTACGTTTATATATAACTGTTTTATATAACCGTTATAACCAACAATTATACATTCAGAATAATGACAATTCATAATAATAAACAATTAATTTCGGGTAATTAAAATTCATTAAAATGTTCTGCGGTTATATTAGGAGAAGAATGATAAGTTATAAAGTCCATTTTATCAAAAATTCACAATAATAATTTAAGTTAAGATTAGGAAAACAATAGTTATATATAATGATCATAGCAGTCAAATAATATTGCTAATAGTGATAAAGATAGTTCCTTTTCACAATAAAGGTAGTTCCTTATAAGGATCATTTGAGTCAAAAATAATTCCTTATAATAAAAAAGACGGTTCCTGATAATGATAAAGATAGTTCCTTATAATAATAAAGACGGTTCATGATAATGATAAAGATAGTTCCTTCTAATAACAAAGACGGTTCCTTTTAATGATAATAAAGATAGTTCCTTGTATTGATAAAGATAGTTCCCTATAATGATAAAGGTAGTTCCTTACCAACATCATATGAACCATTTCTAATATGGTTGCAACATTTCAGAGAGGGAACTTGAGTCAATAAAACTTTAGAGAGCTTCAAGGAAACTTTCCTTTGACAGATTGTTCTTATGGTAAACTTGTTCTTTGCACTCAAAGAGCTCGCTAGTACGGCTTACTTCTCATTTGTTCATTGAAAACTTATTATTTTTTATTGTCATCCCAATCCCGACTTATCCGTTTGAATTCCGACTTGTCGATCCCAATCCCGACTTATCCATCTCAATCCCGACTTATCCATCCCAATCCCGACTTATCCATCCCAATCCCGACTTATCCATCCCAATCCCGACTTCTCCATCCCAATCCCGACTTATTCATCCCAATCCCGACTTATCCATCCCAATCCCGACTTATCCATCCCAATCCCGACTTATCCATCCCAATCCCGACTTATCCATCCCAATCCCGACTTATCCATCCCAATCCCGACTTATCCATCCCAATCCCGACTTATCCATCCCAATCCCGACTTATCCATCCCAATCCCGACTTATCCATCCCAATCCCGACTTCTCCATCCCAATCCCGACTTATCCATCCCAATCCCGACTTATCCATCCCAATCCCGACTTATCCATCCCAATCCCGACTTATCCATCCCAATCCCGACTTATCCATCCCAATCCCGACTTATCCATCCCAACCCCGACTTCATTGATTGCTTCATACTTTTCAAACTATTTTCAAAATATTCGTAAGGGGTATTTAAACTATAGTAGCCATCAACACACATCAGAATGACGGATTGGGTCAAATTTCTTTCAAATATAATTTTGAAAAACTGATGACTGCTAATCTGGAAAACAGAACGAAAAGATATATATCAACTTCTTGTTCAACCGTCAATGTAGAAACTTTGGAATAAAATCCCACTTTTAATAATAATATTATTAGTAGTAAGCAGCCTACCAATCCGGGCACAATTCACACCAATTAGGTTATAATTGAAATTATTTAAGAAACAATTTCAAAAAGATTTATTCATTGATGAATTTTTGACTTTTTTATAACCAGAAATCAGTTACACAAACGACCAAGTATCTTTTAGATATAAATTTCAATTTTCTTAATCTACCTGTATTTTAACGAACGAAATTGATTGTACTCTGTTCGGGAGCCTTTCAGAAATCCATGTTTTTTTTAGTTCAACGGTTCAACGGTTTCTCTTCTCAAAGTATTCTCTAACGATATTAATCTGTTTTTTATATCAGCGTAATCATCCTCCAATTTCTGCGATGACTGTTTCAATTTTTCTATTTCATTTGTATTTATGATAGTTTCTCTAGCCTGTTCATGAAGATTATTTCTAAAAGTTTCAAAGTATGAACTCATATCGTTGAATACTCTCTCGAGATTTGCATAATCTAATTTCACACTTTTTATTTCTTCTTCTTCCAACCTCTTTATTTCATTTTTCAAAAAGTCTGTATGTTCTAAAGTACCTGTTCGAATCACCTCTATTTTTTCCTCAGATATTCTACTATGTTCATTGAGATTTGTCATAATTTCCCTGAGTTTTTCTTGAAAACTTGTAGTATTCTCATCTATAGATGCTTGGATAGAATCACTTCTGAACTGATAATTTTCATTGATAAGATTTTCTCTAACCTCTATATATTTTCTGAGATGAAGCCTCAAATTTTCCAAAACTTCGTCAACATATTTTTTATTCGTAGCGTCAAATTCTTCGATTGGAAAAGAAATATTTGCAAGTCTTCTATTATTTAAATCGAAATTTTGATCGTCATCAAGATATTTAAAACCTATTCCAGGAGGTCCCGGTTGTGAAGATAAAAATGATTTTTTTCCTTGTTGTCCAAAAATATTTACGCCTATCATTTTTTATACATAGAATTTTCAATTCTCTAAATTTTCTCTAACTCTCATAGATATCAAATTGTTTACTCGGTCACTCAAACTTTCCACTTCCTGGTTTAATTTTACATTTTTATCAGTTTCATTCTGAAGCATTAATTTGAACTGACTGATTTCATTCTGATTTGAAATAATGTCTCTTGAAAACTCCTGGAAAAGACTTTCTACATCACTCAAGTTCTTAGATAGTTCTTCCATTTTTCTTAATGGGACTGACTCTGCTCGTAATTCCATTATAATTTTGTTAAGACCATTGAATTTTTCTTCACTGGATGAGGTTATGTTTGACTCTAAATTTTTCAGCTTATTGTCAACTTCAACAAACGAAGGTGCTAAGGCTACAGTTCTTTGCATAACAAAAAGGTTTCTATCACTTAATTCAGTTAGATGTGCCTCTAAGCTTTTACTTTTTCTTCAACAGTATTGTTCAGTGTTGATTCTAAATTATTCAGCTTTTCTTCAATTTGATCATTAAGTGATGTCTGCAAGCTCATTTCTTTTTCATTCACAACGTTAATTATACTAATTTCTTGTTCTTCAATTTTATTACTTATTAATAAGTTCTTTGAATCAATTTGATCACTAATTTTAGTTTCTAAAGTCTTCAGTTTATCATCCATTTGATTTTGTATAACTGACTCTTGATTCCTAAAATTCTCTAGAATCTCAGGAATTTTGACATCAATCAAATTGGTTATCTTAGAGTCCACAAGCTCGAATTTAGCTTCAACTCCTTTAATCTGATCAGTTAATGCTGACTCTTTGACTAACAGCTTTTCATCAATTCTAGTTTCAATACCTGACTCTAGACTCTTCAATTTATCCCCAATCTCAGGAATTTTTACGTCTGTTAGGTTGATTATGTTTGAATCAATGTTTTCAAATTTAGCATCAATTTCATCAATTTTCTTCATCAATGTATAGTCTATGCTTGATAGTCGTTCATCATTTGAAACAATTTTTGGTTCAAGAGCACCGAACTTTTCAGAAAAATCATAAATTAACGTCTCTAAGAATTTAACGATTGAATCTACATCAGAAAATTTCACTTGTAAATCTGTTTTCAAAGTCACATATTTCTCATCATACTCGTTTATAATTGATTCCAATTCAGTTCTTTCATTTTTGAGAGCTTCAATTGTGCCTTTCAATGACTCTATATTAGAATCTTCAAGTAAACTTTTTATTTGCTCTACATTCTGCAAAAGTCCTTCAGAATTATTTTCACTATTTTCATGTTCATGATTTTCTTTACAGGAAGGTAAAAAGACCAACTTTGCTGCATAAATATTTCCACAGGACATTTTTTAAAGAAAAAAAATTAACTCTAGTTTATTTTCTAAAAACTAGTTGGGGTTTTATACAGATCTAAAAGAATTGCATGAAAACTTTCATTTTCTAAACGTTTCAGCATTTCTAGACATAAATGTCCACAAATTACATCACCTATTTTCTGGATTTTGTAAGTAGAGAAAATTATATCAACACAATCTGTTGAGTGGTCTTTAAATTCAATTGGATAAATCAAACCATAACTGTCAAAGTAATAACATATATTGTCTTTCTTATACCAACAAGTCCAATGCGTTCCTAATCCTTTTTCAGTGTCTAAATTTAGGATCCCGCATTCCGTTTCTAAAGGGTGTTTAGGTAAAGTATCTCTCATGTAAATACCTCGAAAATTCGGAATTTTCAATATATTTATGTGGTATTCTAAATCATGTTTAGATAATGGTTTTTTAGGTATTACTTCTTTGGTGGTTTCAAGTAGAGACCCTTTCCACAAGGTTTTTTTTTCTCGGAGTTATCCGTATACCTGAACCTTTTTTACTTTCCATTGCTTCATTGTGCCTTTTAGTTTCTGACAAGAGTTTATCATCAGCTTTTTTCTTATTGACTGCGGATGCTATTGCAGCAGCACCTCCAGCCAAAGAGCCAGCAGCCCCAAGGCCAGCTAATAAAGCTGGAATTGTAAATATAAAACCCCCTTTCGTCGCAGTATCTTTAGAAACAAAAGAAGTCTTTGTCTTTTTACAAAAAATACACATACCTTTGACCAGTATCTTATTGTTCTTTGTAATTAAATATTGAGGATTATCAGTATCAGTTTTCTTCTTACACTTTACACAATACATTTTTTAACCATTATTATGTGAATATATTTTAATTTTTAGTAGTTTAAACTCATTTTATCAGATTGCACATCAGATTGCAATCGAATTACTCTGTCAGATAGAATCAGTGCATATGCATGTGTATCATCAGGAATATTGGTTTTAAATTCTGCTTTAATTTTAATATCAATTGTAGTTTCCTTGATACGTTCATTTTGTCTGCTGATATCAAACACATAGATGGGATACAAATATTTAAAGTGTCTGTATTCGATAGCACAATTTTCATTAGGTACATAATCTATTAACATCTTATAAGCTGTAGCATAATTGTTAGAATCGAAATCAATCTGTAAATTGTGATCAGGGTATCGTTCATTATTCAGCTGAACATATGCATTCGTCAAGTTACAATGATCGAAAATTGCATTGTTTAAAGCTTGTGAATTAGCTTTCTAAGTTTGGAACGCTAAAATTATATGTCGAGGTCTTTGAGATCCTGAATTTGGAGTTAAAGTCCAATCTAAGAATTTATGTTGAGAGTTTACAATTGTTTATTCCAATTGTCTATTCAAATAAGGAATAGGTAATGTTATTTTATCCTTAATTTGACGATATAGCTTTATTTTATACTCATCAGACAGTTTGTAAGCTGGCATTTTCCAAATTAATTTTGTAATAGTAATTTTACCATCAACTACTTTATCATGCTGGTTTGCATCTTTCTCATCCGATTTGAATATAGCATTAGAATTATCACCTCTTCTTAAAGTCAGAGCATGTTTCACTCCATAAATTACCTTCTTATAATTTTCACAAAATCCAAACACATGTTCAAGTGGGATAGCAGCGCTGAATTTCCCATTAGCTGTACTTAAGTAGTCATTTCGATCGCTAAATCCTTCGTTTGATTTTTCATTCTTCTTAGTATCGACGCTCCAGAAAAATATCATGTTTTCTTTAACATTTCGGGGATAGCTAACTAATCCTTTTAGAGTTATTGTAATTTCAGGGTAACTATAACCTTCAATTTCTTCATCTCCAATTCTGTAAGAAACTCTATCAAACAAATGCATTAATCCATTGTTGATTATTGTTATTTTTTCATCTTTAAAATTATAATCACTTCCATCTTCTTTATTCAAAGCTCCTTCTATATATATAAAACTTTTACTAGGTAATAGAAACTGATCTTGATTCTGGATAATGATCTTGATATCATTATGTTCACGATTCAAATCAGTACCTATTTGTGGTTCATAGTTATGCGTTTCAATTTTTTCAATTGATTCATCAACTTTAATATTTTCATTCCATCTTAAAGAATCCATTTTTTAAAGATAATTTTATCAAATTAATTTAATTTCTAGACCTTAGGTGTAATCGAACAGTTACTTCTTCACCTCTAGTATTCAGAGCATGTCCATTTTGATCAGTAAGCCAAATTCTCAAATCATAGAGTAAAGGTTGATATATCGGTAGATAAATTGGTTTATTTGGATTTTCTACAATTTTATATCCTGGTGGGACGTTTGGGAAAAAGGAATATAAAATATTATGCAAAGAACCGTTGAGGTATGAGCCGTTAATTGCGCTACAATGAACGAGTATTGCGTTAACAGACATTATGTTCACTATATTTATACTTTCATGTTCTCCAACACCTTCTAAGATAATTCCTCCAAATCCTAACATTGTATTTAAAGATTTTTCTTTATTGAAAAATACTTTTAACGTAGATGAATGGAGAACTATGACGCATTTCAAAGTATTAGTATTTGCTTTGATTTCAATAAAGCCTGCCAATGTTTTTTGAATGAATTCGTTTATACTTTCTATTTCATAACATCCTGTTGGAAGTGTAATTACATTTTCAACACCATTTAATTCATAATAAAATTTATTATTATTTTCATCAATGTTAGGAATAGAATGATACATGTCTAACCCAACCAGTGCCATTTCGTGAAATTTTTTTTTGTCCAATTCTATTGCTGGACTAAAGTTTATACTTCTGTCACTTTTTCTTTCACTAATTACAATGCTTTGAGATTCCATTTTTTAAACAATAAATCATCAAACACCTTTACTTCAGCAGTATTTAATAGACCTTGCTTTAAAAGTTCATGCGTAAGTATTTGCAGTTCATTAAAAACTCCTGTATTTCCAGCGGTAAACGAACCGAACAATAACTGGTGTCTTTTTACAAGATCATTGATGTTAGATAGTAATACAATAATATCTGATCCTGAAACGTCTGAATCCTCTCTGTGAGGATGACGAGGAGGTATAGGAGAAGATGTAGGAGAAGGTATAGGAGTAGGAGTTGGTCTAAAAGTAGACCTTAGTGACGGGTCGAAAATTGGTCTCTGACTTGTTGAAGGAATTTTGTGTCGACTAAAAATTGAGGATTCTACTACTCTCGAGCTGAAAGGACTTGGTTCAGGGCTTGATTCACGACTTGATTCACGACTTGATTCACGACTTGATGGACTTGCTGATCTAATTGTTTCAACTGCATCTTGAGCTTTTTTTCGTTGAACTATTCGATAGAAGGGTTTGATAAATTTAGAATATTTCTCACCTCTATTTGCTTTTATGGTACCGTCATCCTTCAAATAAGCATCAGTTGAATACAGCATATCATAATAATTCTTTTTATCTTCGTCCCTAAAATCAATAGGATTTTGCTTTGTTAATAATTCCCATAACCCAGTTGTGCCTTCGTATATTCTATCTCCAATTTTCAAATCATTGCCCAAAATATCTACCTTCTTATTTCCTAGCATAACTTCACTTCCATCCCAACGAATGCCATAAGCTTTGTCATACTCATTTCCATGTTTCCATGCAAAACGCAAGAAATCCAATGCGATAGGCCCAACTAATGTGTTGGATTCAGAAGATGGCAAAGCTAGTTTCTCAACAGGTTTCCTTGGATAGATTCAAGTTTTTCATGAGGTATATCTTTTATTGCCAACCTAGTTTGTTTAGTTTCGTCAACAATTTTAGATAAAGGTTCAATCAATGGTTTGTAAACTTTTTTAACATCATGGTATAAATCTTGTTCGATTATTCTATCATTTGTGAATTGCTTTTTCAAACTCTTTGCTAAGTTTAGTAAATCTGATTTAGTTTTGATATCAATCAACGCCATTTTTTAAAGAGAAAAATTCAAAAAGACTTTAACTTAATATAAGTTCACTCTGAACTGACATTAAGTTCAGTTGCTGAGATCCATGAAGGTTCATCATAACCTTTCCACTTGACCAGAAGTTTTCCTTTACTCTTCTTGAGAATTTTCTCAATTGCATAAACATCACTAGTATATTTTGATAGTTCTTGTTCATAAAAACTTCCTTTCATTTCTTCACCATCCATATCTTTTAATCTATAAGTAATTGGTTCAGTAGACAGTATTTCGGATACAATGAATAACTCATTAGTGAAATTTGGCAAATAACCCTTCCGAAAGTCCTTCCGTTTCTTGCTTATTCTTACTCTATCCCCAATTTTGAGTTTCGGTGATGTGAAAGTTGGTTCGGTTGGAGGGAATAAGTTATCATAAGCCTTTTTACTGTTCTTTTCCAGTGATGCTTGGTTAGGTGTCATTTTAATTGTTCTATAATAGCTATTATTGTAATTTTGCATTAAATCTTGTAAAATATTCACCCATTCTTTAGTTTTCATTTGTGTAAAATATTTCCACATTTTAGTTTTTAACGTCATGTTGAAGCGTTCCACAACTTGAGCTTTGGTTTCATTTTCTGAACTAAACCACTGAATGTTATGTTTCTGGAATAGTTCTTGAGTGGATTTATTTGTAAACTCTAATCCTATATCTGTCTGAACTTTAGAAGGAATTCGTATCTTAAATAGTTTTTGAAATGAAGTTTTGATTTCTTCCCCTGTCTTCTTACTTATTGGAATCGCCCATGCATATTTACTGAAAATGTCAATTACTGTTAAAATGTAGTTTTTTCCTTGATCTTTATAGTTTTGCATGTCAACCAAATCAGCTTGCCATTGATCATCAATTTTTGATATCTTCACAGTAGTAAGGGGAAAGAGCTTGCCAGCCCAATTTTGGATTTTTGGAGGATTTCAGCAATTAAAGAACGATCTTGAAAAGCCTCAAAGCTTCATCCATGATTTTTGGAGGGTTACAGCCATTAAAGAACGATCTTGTGAAGCCTCATAATCCATGATTTTACGAATTAACTGGAGAAGTAAAAAAAAATATTCTTATTTTGCACAATTATTTCAATACTTAAAATGTTACGATGAAGAAAAAGTGATTTGCTACTGAAATTTTTAAAGAAGTGTATAATTTCAATAAAACGTTTAAAATATGTAATAAACTATTTACAATACTTGAATCCCTGTGTGTGTATAGGCTGGTGTTTCAAATTCTAGGTACAAAGTCTTTAAAATACTTTTCGGAATATAAACTTGGTTCAAATTCCTAAAGTATTTTCCCTTTAATGGGTGAACGTCTTTGTTTATCATTATGTAGCTAAAAGGAATTTTGAAAGTATCACTGCAAAATTCAATAAATTCTTCTAAGGACATGTCTCCTGAGACAATGTCCATATGAATATTTCTTGAATCGTTAGTTGGTAATTCAAATAGAATCAATAGGTTTGCATTCGTCCGTATCGACTGACGAGGTAATAAATAATAATTTTGAGTCAAGTAAATCGAGCTGCAATTATTATGCCTGCCTCGGGTGTAAAAATTATCAGCTGGTGTCTGATTCTTTTCAGTTGCGATGTCATCGAATATAAATAAATTTTTTTTCTTAGCATCCACTTCACTAGGATCAGGAATAGAAGTGATATCTTCAAAATATTTAACAATTACCTTTGCGCTGCGTTTTACAGCTAAGCCTTCGAGAAATGTATCAATATTTCCACTACCGATTTTAAAAAGCTCAATTATTTCAGACTGTTTATAACCTTTTGAAAAAGCATTTTTAAGTAGTTTATATTCTGCTTGTTTTGTCGATTTACTATAAAGAAACAGGTTGGTAAAATCGATATATTCCTCAAGAAGAAGTCTGATCAATAAACAGGTTTTACCACAATTCGATCTACCGACTATTACACACCGTAAAGAAGGTGAAGGAAAAATAAAATGATTCTTTTGATTATTTCTTTTACTGTCTTTCCACATATACACCATTTTATATAACTAATAAACTACAACTGATTTTACAATATTTATTTTCTGTTTGTAGCAATTGTAAACATTGTTTTTTTTTAAATTTGCTACTTCATTAAGTTCAATTCTTCAATGTATTTTTCTTTCTTATTGGTTGTCTCGTTGGGCAATTACGAGAGAAAAAGCTACCTTTGGTGTCATAAGAATCGTTACTGATTAATGTTTCAAGATGAATGATATCTGACTCTAATTGAGTTATAACTTCCCTATTTAATTCGACATCATTTTGAATTTGATCAACATCTAATTGCAATTGATTTATTTTTGCAGTGTTGAGAACAACTTCTCTTTGAATATCTGTAATAATATCTTCCATTTTATTAGGTTTAATTCTTCAATGTGTTTTTCTTTTTTATTAAGTTCATCTATTAAAAAACATGTTTTTTTAGTTCAACGGTTCAACGGTTTCTCGTCTCAAAGTATTCTCTAACGATATTAATCTGTTTTTAATATCAGCACTGTCATCCTCCAGTTTTTGCGATGACTGTTTCAATTTTTCTATTTCATTTGTATTTATGATAGTTTCTCTATCCTGTTCATGAAGATTATTTCTAAAAGTTTCAATGTATGAACTCATGTCGTTGAATACTCTCTCGAGATTTGCATAGTCTAATTTCACACTTTTTATTTCCTCTTCTTCCAACCTCATAATCTCATTTTTCAAAAAGTCTTTGTGTTCTAAAGTACCTGTTCGAATGACCTCTATTTTTTCCTCAGATATTCTACTATGTTCATCGAGGTTTGTCATAATTTCACGGGGTTTTTCTTGAAAACCTGTAGTATTTTCATCTATAGAGGCTTGGATGGAATCACTTCTGAACTGATAATTTTCATTGATAAGATTTTCTCTTACCCCTATATATTTTCTGAGATGAAGCCTCAAATTTTCCAAAACTTCGTCAACATATTTTTTATTCGTAGCGTCAAATTCTTCGATTGGAAAAGAAATATTTGCAAGTCTTCTATTATTTAAATCGAAATTTTGATCTTCATCAAGATATTTAAAACCTATTCCAGGAGGTCCTGGTTGTGAAGATAAAAATGATTTTTTTCCTTGTTGTCCAAAAATATTTACGCCTATCATTTTTTATACATAGAATTTTCAATTCTCTAAATTTTCTCTAACTCTCATAGATATCAAATTGTTTACTCGGTCACTCAAACTTTCCACTTCCTGGTTTAATTTTACATTTTTATCAGTTTCATTCTGAAGCATTAATTTGAACTGACTGATTTCATTCTGATTTGAAATAATGTCTCTTGAAAACTCCTGGAAAAGACTTTCTACATCACTCAAGTTCTTAGCTAGTTCTTCCATTTTTCTTAATGGGACTGACTCTGCTCGTAATTCCATTATAATTTTGTTAAGATCATTGAATTTTTCTTCACTGGATGAGGTTATGTTTGACTCTAAATTTTTCAGCTTATTGTCAACTTCAACAAACGAAGGTGTTAATGCTACAGTTCTTTCCATAACAAAAAGGTTTCTATCACTTAATTCAGTTAGATGTGCCTCTAAGCTTTTACTTTTTTCTTCAACAGTATTGTTCAGTGTTGATTCTAAACTCTTCAGCTTTTCTTCAATTTGATCATTAAGTGATGTCTGCAAGCTCATTTCTTTTTCATTCACAACATTAATTAAACTAATTTCTTGTTCTTCAACTTTGTTACTTATTAATTTGTTCTTTGAATCAATTTGATCATTAATTTTAGTTTCTAAAGTCTTCAGTTTTTCATCCATTTGATTTTCTATAACTGACTCTTGATTCTTGAAATTCTCTTGAATCTCAGGAATTTTAACATCAATCAAATTGGTTATCTTAGAGTCCACAAGCTCAAATTTAGCTTCAACTCCTTTAATCTGATCGGTTAATGCCGACTCTTTAACTAAGAGCTTTTCATCGATTCTAGTTTCAATACCTGACTCTAGACTCTTCAATTTGTCCTCAACCTCTGGAATTTTTACGTCTGTTAGGTTGATTATGTTTGAATCAATGTTTTCAAATTTAGCATCAATTTCATCAATTTTCTTCATCAATGTTGAGTCTATGCTTGATAGTCGTTCATCATTTGAAACAATTTTTGGTTCGAGAGCAACGAACTTTTCAGATAAATCATAAATTAACGTCTCTAAGAATTTAATGATTGAGTCTACATCAGAAAATTTCACTTGTATATCTGTTTTCAGAGTTACATATTTCTCATCATACTCGTTTATAATTGATTCCAATTCAGATCTTTCATTTTTGAGAGCTTCAATTGTGTCTTTCAATGACTCTATATTAGAATCTTCAAGTAAACTTTTTATTTGCTCTACATTCTGCAAAAGTCCTTCAGAATTATTTTCACTATTTTCATGTTCATGATTTTCTTTAGAGGAAGGTAAAAAGACCAACTTTGCTGCATAAATATTTCCACAAGACATTTTTTAAAGAAAAAAAATTAACTGTAGTTTATTTTCTAAAAACTAGTTTAGGTTTTATATAGATCTAAAAGAATTGCATGAAAGCTTTCATTTTCTAAACGCTTCAGCATTTCTAGACATAAATGTCCACAAATTACATCACCTATTTTCTGGATTTTGTAAGTAGAGAAAATTATATCAACACAATCTGTTAAGTAGTCTTTAAATTCAATTGGATAAATCAAACCATAACTGTCAAAGTAATAACATATGTTATCTTTCTTATACCAACAAGTCCAATGCGTTCCTAATCCTTTTTCAGTGTCTAAGTTTAGGATTCCGCATTCCGTTTCTAGAGGGTGTTTAGGTAAAGTATCTCTCATGTAAATACCTCGAAAATTCGGAATTTTCAATATATTTATGTAGTATTCCAAATCATGTTTAGATAATGGTTGGTTAGGTATTACTTCTTTGGTGGTTTCAGGTAGAGACCCTTTCCACAAGTTTTTTTTTTCTCGGAGTTATCCGTATACCTGAACCTTTTTTACTTTCCATTGCTTCATTGTGCCTTTTAGTTTCTGACAAGAGTTTATCATCAGCTTTTTTCTTATTGACTGCGGATGCTATTGCAGCAGCACCTCCAGCCAAAGAGCCAGCAGCCCCAAGGCCAGCTAATAAAGCTGGAATTGTAAATATAAAACCACCTTTCGTCGCAGTATCTTTAGAAACGAAAGAAGTCTTTGTCTTTTTACAAATAATACACATACCTTTGACAAGTATCTTATTGTTCTTTGTAATTAAATATTGAGGATTATCAGTATCAGTTTTCTTCTTACACTTTACACAATACATTTTTTAAACATTATTATGTGAATATATTTTAACTTTTAGTAGTTTAAACTCATTTTATCACCGTCAGATTGCAATCGAATTACTCTGTCAGATAGAATCAGTGCATATGCATGTGTATCATCAGGAATATTAGTTTTAAATTCTGCTTTAATTTTAATATCAATTGTAGTTTCCTTGATGCGTTCATTTTGTCTGCTGATATCAAACACATAGATGGGATACAAATATTTAAAGTGTCTATATTCGATAGCACAATTTTCATTAGGTACATAATCTATTAACATCTTATAAGCTGTAGCATAATTGTTAGAATCGAAATCAATCTGTAAATTGGGATCAGGGTATCGTTCATTATTCAGCTGAACATATGCATTCGTCAAGTTACAATGATCGAAAATTGCATTGTTTACAGCTTGTGAATTAGCTTTCTTAGTTTGGAATGCTAAAATTATGTATCGAGGTCTTTGAGATCCTGAATTTGGAGTTAAAGTCCAATCTAAGAATTTCTGTTGAGAGTTTACAATTGTTTGTTCCAATTGTCTATTCAGATATGGAATAGGTAATGTTATTTTATCCTTAATTTGACGATATAGCTTTATTTTATACTCATCAGACAGTTTGTAAGCTGGCATTTTCCAAATTAATTTTGTAATAGTAATTTTACCATCAACTACTTTATCTTGCTGGTTTGCATCTTTCTCATCTGATTTGAATATAGCATTAGAATTATCACCTCTTCTTAAAGTCAGAGCATGTTTCACTCCATAAATTACCTTCTTATAATTTTCACAAAATCCAAACACATGTTCAAGTGGGATAGCAGCGCTGAATTTCCCATTAGCTGAACTTAAGTAGTCATTTCGATCGCTAAATCCTTCGTTTGATTTTTCATTCTTCTTAGTATCGACGCTCCAGAAAAATATCATGTTTTCTTTAACATTTCGGGGATAGCTAACTAATCCTTTTAGAGTTGTTGTAATTCCAGGGTAACTATAACCTTCATTTTCTTCATCTCCAATTCTGTAAGAAACTCTATCAAACAAATGCATTAATCCATTGTTGATTATTGTTATTTTTTCATCTTTAAAATTATAATCACTTCAATCTTCTTTATTCAAAGCTCCTTCTATATAAATAAAACTTTTACTAGGTAATACAAACTGATCTTGATTCTGGATAATGATCTTGATATCGTTATGTTCACGGTTCAGATCAGTACCTATTTGTGGTTCATAGTTATGCGTTTCAATTTTTTCAATTGATTCATCAACTTTAATGTTTTCATTCCATCTTAAAGAATCCATTTTTTAAAGATAATTTTATCAAGTTATCCTAATTTCTAGACCTTAGGTGTAATCGAACAGTTACTTCTTCACCTCTAGTATTCAGAGTATGTCCATTTTGATCAGTAAGCCAAATTCTCAAATCATAGAGTAAAGGTTGATATATCGGTAGATAAATTGGTTTATTTGGATTTTCTACAATTTTATATCCTGGTGGGACGTTTGGGAAAAAGGAATATATAATATTATGCAAAGAACCATTAAGGTATGAGCCGTTAATTGCACTACAATGAACGAGTATTGCGTTAACAGACATTATGTTCACTATATTTATACTTTCATGTTCTCCAACACCTTCTAAGATAATTTCTCCAAATCCCAACATTGTATTTAAAGATTTTTCTTTATTGAAAAATACTTTTAACGTAGATGAATGGAGAACTATGACGCATTTCAAAGTATTAGTATTTGCTTTGATTTCAATAAAGCCTGCCAATGTTTTTTGAATGAATTCGTCTATACTTTCTATTTCATAACAACCTGTTGGAAGTGTAATTACATTTTCAACACCATTTAATTCATAATAAAATTTATTATTATTTTCATCAATGTTAGGAATAGAATGATACATGTCTAATCCAACCAGTGCCATTTCGTGAAATTTATTTTTGTTCAATTCTATTGCTGGACTAAAGTTTATACTTATGTCACTTTTTCTTTCACTAATTACAATGCTTTGAGATTCCATTTTTTAAACAATAAATCATCAAACACCTTTACTTCAGCAGTATTTAATAGACCTTGTTTTAAAAGTTCATGCGTAAGTATTTGCAGTTCATTAAAAACTCCTGTATTTCCAGCGGTAAACGAACCGAACAATAACTGGTGTCTTTTTACAAGATCATTGATGTTAGATGGTAATACAATAATACCTGATCCTGAAACGTCTGAATCCTCTCTGTGAGGATGACGAGGAGGTATAGGAGAAGATGTAGGAGTAGGAGTTGGTCTAAAAGTAGACCTTAGTGACGGGTCGAAAATTGGTCTTTGACTTGTTGAAGGAATTTTGTATCGACTCGAAATTGAGGATTCTACTATTCTTGGGTTTCCTAAAGGACTTGGTTCAGGGCTTGATTCACGACTTGATTCACGACTTGATGGACTTGCTGATCTAATTGTTTCAACTGCAGCTTGAGCTTTTTTTCGTTGAACTAAACGATAGAGGGGTTTGATAAATTTAGAATATTTCTCACCCCTATTTGCTTTTACGGTACCGTCTTCCTTCAAATAAGCATCAGTTGAATACAACATTTCATAATAATTATTTTTATCTTCATCCCTAAAATTAATAGGATTTTGCTTTGTTAATAATTCCCATAATCCAGTTGTGCCTTCGTATATTCTATCTCCAATTTTCAAATCATTACCCAAAATATCTACCTTTTTATTTCCTAGCATAACTTGACTTCCATCCCAACGAATGCCATAAGCTTTGTCATACTCATTTCCATGTTTCCATGCAAAACGCAAGAAATCCAATGCGATAGGCCCAACTACAGTGTTGGATTCAGAAGATGGCAAAGCTAGTTTCTCAACAGGTTTTCCTTGGATAAATTCAAGTTTTTCATGAGGTATATATTTTAGTGCCAACCTAGTTTGTTTAGTTTCGTCAACAATTTTAGATAAAGGTTCAATCAATGGTTTGTAAACTTTTTTGACATCATGGTATAAATCTTGTTCGAGTATTTTATCAGTTGTGAATTGCTTTTTCAAACTCTTTGTTAAGTTTAGTAAATCTGATTTAGTTTTGATATCAATCAACGCCATTTTTTAAAGAGAAAAATTCAAAAAGACTTTAACTTAATATAAGTTCACTCTGAACTGACATTAAGTTCAGTTGCTGAGATCCATGAAGGTTCATCATAACCTTTCCACTTGACCAGAAGTTTTCCTTTACTTTTCTTGAGAATTTTCTCAATTGCATAAACATCACTAGTATATTTTGATAGTTCTTGTTCATAAAAACTTCCTTTCATTTCTTCACCATCCATATCTTTTAATCTATATGTAATTAGTTCAGTAGACAGTATTTCGGATACAATGAATAACTCATTAGTGAAATTTGGCAAATAACCCTTCCGAAAGTCCTTCCGTTTCTTGCTTATTCTTACTCTATCCCCAATTTTGAGTTTCGGTGATGTGAAAGTTGGTTCGGTTGGAGGGAATAAGTTATCATAAACCTTTTTACTGTTCTTTTCCAGTGATGCTTGGTTAGGTGTCATTTTAATTGTTCTATGATAGCTATTATTGTAATTTTGCATTAAATCTTGTAAAATATTCACCCATTTTTTAGTTTTCATGTGTGTAAAATATTTCCACATTTTAGTTTTTAACGTCCTGTTGAAGTGTTCCACAACTTGAGCTTTGGTTTCATTTTCTCAACTAAACCACTGAATGTTATGTTTCTTGAATAGTTCTTGAGTGGATTTATTTGTAAACTCTAAGCCTTTATCTGTCTGAACTTTAGAAGGAATTCGTATTTTAAATAGTTTTTGAAATGAAGTTTTGATTTCTTCACCTGTCTTCTTACTTATTGGAATCGCCCATGCATATTTACTGAAAATGTCAATTACTGTTAAAATGTAGTTTTTTCCTTGATCTTTATAGTTTTGCATGTCAACCAAATCAGCTTGCCATTGATCATCAATTTTTGATACCTTCACTCTTCTCGTTTTGAAATTATGTTTTATTGGTTTATGTAGAGTGTGAGTTTTTTGAGTTTCTAACCCATTTCGTACGAGAGTTGAAGATAAGCCGGATTTTTTAACAAGTTGATTCATTCCAGTGTAACCAGTCTTTGGATTATAATATAAGTCATTCAAGATTTTATCGCTCACATCAGTGAGCGTGTTTGATAGTTTTTTGTCGACGAGAGGCCCATTCCTGACCAACTCTTACCTGCCATAATTGCGTTAACTAATTTAGCATCTTGTCGAACGTATTCTGATTCATTTGGATCAGTTGCAATTTCAGCGGCTCTTTTTGCTAGAATATCATCAGCATAATTTCTGTCTTTCGTTTTTGGATGTTGTGAATAAAATATGTCATGATTCTTACAAGCCTGATCGAGTGAGTTAACTCCTCGATAACCTTCTTGAATTCGCTTCTGCACCTTAGTTCCTGGACCGCAAAATGAGTAGGTATGTTTATTGTTGAATGAACCGTTCGGGACTTGTTCAGATTGAATATTAGATGGTAATTTCAAATGCATTTCAGGTAATGGAAGTTTTCTAAGCAATGTATTTACAATACCCTTCCCAGTTTTTTCTTCATTAACTATTGATTTCAAATCACTCAAATACTGTTCATTTTCATTAGATAATAAATCTTGGTTATAGAAGTCATTATTGTTGTAGATAATCATTTTTTATACTTTATTTAATTAATATATTTTATAGTGATTTAGTGCTAGTGTGTTGATACCATCTGGTAACATATGTCGCTTGTCATCATTACCATTTAATGCAACCTTATTAATTTCTTTAGTATATAATTCGTGGTTAACACTTTGGATATTATACATCGTTTTGTATATTGTTTCATTATTCAATGCTCTTTTATATTCATCCATTGTGATATTGTGCTCAGTTATGTTCTTACTTACCCCTTTTGCTTTCTTACTCACGGAATTTTTCGTCTTGTAACAATATAGTTTTGCTCTGAGACCAACGAATTCTTCAATTGGTATTCCACACGTTTCGTCTTTCATTTTCCCAATCACTTTCATATTTTTAGTTGAATATAGGAAGTGTTCTTTAGAATAGTTTGATGTATCATACAAGTCTTTATTTCTTTCCATATCTTTGTACAAATCTTTTGTTTCGATATCATAACATAATGAATCTGTATCTGTAAACAACAACTTTGCCTTATTACCATATTTCTTTTTAATATGATTATAATGGAAATCATACATTAATGTTTTACTTATATCTAATACAGATAACCCTACGTAGATTGGTTTATCAAATTTCAGTCTTTGTTTTTGCATATGACATGCTATCAAATTTTCTGAGAATATTTTATAACTGGTAAAGTTTGGTTTATTTGCTAATTTAATTAATTCTTTCTCTGACTTTACCAAACACACATCTACTATATTTCTAATATTTTCCATTGTTTTACCAAATACTGAATTGTTCATCAGCTTGTAGAAGTCTTTTTCAAATTCAGATTTAGCTTGCTGGCGCATTTTTGTGTTGATATCAATATATGATTTCATCCATGGACTTTCATCAAACTCTAATATTCTGTGAATTTTCTCCAACTTCAATCCTAGATCTAGATATTGTGTTAGAGATTTAAGATGTACAACATATTTTTCTCGTTTTCCAAGATGGGGAACTAATTTATTTACATCGTTTACTTTGATATTTTCTGAAGCTAATGGTAAATCATTATGTAGAGCATGTAAGTCTTTTGGATAACTTAAATCAACTTCTAATATACAACCTTTATCTGCTTTGAGTTTCGACTTTGGATCTTTCCATTTAAAGTTACCAGTAGGTAATGATCGACACATAGCCCAGCCGTGAAGATTATTTGCATCTATGTATGTGATAAAACTATTTGGTTTTCCTTTATCGAATGTTTCTGGAATATATGGATTGTTTGCTTTTGCATATCGTGTTGATATTGTAGAAATCCCACCTCTTATTCCTTTTTCGATGAATAGTAGCATATCAGGATCTTCAAACAAGTCCAATTCTATTTTTGTATGTTTCAGTAGAGCATCGAAAGACAATCCTGGAGCTGTAAAATAATGTGCTGGATCTAGAGAATGAGTTTTCATACATGTTAGTCTAAATTCTTCAAATACTTCGGCTAGTAATAATGTATCGACTTTTAGATATAAATTATGGTAATCTTTGAATGTTGTACAATTAAAAGCTCTCCACACTTTGAGTGCATGCTGATATTCATCTTCTGAAATATTTTTATTATTTAATCTACTGTAGAATTCACTTTTAGCTGGTAAACTATTAACGTTCATTTTTTCATAAATATTTACATATTCATACGGATAAATACCTTATTTGTTGATCAACTCTAATTGTTGTTCATTGAGAAAGAACTTCGACAATTCTTTGTGCTCAGATAAATTCTTTGATAGTTTATCCAGAGACGAAGGTAAAAACCTGTAGCTGTCTAAAAACCGTAAGTCTCTGGTGATATCTTTAATTTTTCCTGTATGTTTACATACATAATAATCTACTTTTATGGTTTGTGTAAAACTAATATATTCTTCATCTGTTTGTGGAATAACGTTCAACTTTCCGGATATATTTCCCAAGTCTTTCACAAACAAATGAGCATCGTAATTAGACAGATTGTGTAGAAACACAGGTATAAAATTAGGATTCCTAATTTTTAAATTATATTTTAAATGAGCTGGACCTCTATAATGACCTGTCAAATGATTGTGGTCTCTAACTTTATAGTTATCTTCCGTAAATTCTCCGCCACATACATAGCATCTTGTGGCTTCTTTATATTTTTCGAATTCATCTGATGGTAAATACATTTTCTTATTCATTTTCAACAGACTATAAATTCTCTTGGTCTCTTTTTCTAAATATTCTACAAACTTTTGGGAAGCATCTTCACCATTATATATTTCTAAGTGGGAATATTCATCTGCTTCACATTTTGTATAGCAACATATTGAATTTAGGATTGTGCTTCTGAATGTTCATGGTGTAACTTGAGTTTTGATTTGGTTGACACGTATCTATTTTTGTCAATGTTGATTCAAAGTCAGCATAAATTGTGAAAGGATGTCTAATTGTTTTTTGGTAATGTTTAAATTTCAATTTACCTGCCTCAAGAACATACTTTGTTGGAGTGTGAACTGAGCAATCGTCTTTATGTTTATCTAGAATATCTGATCTTCTAAAAACTGATAAACAATACGGACATACATGTTTTGTGTAATGGTTACTGGTTTTACAAAAAGGACTTAATGATTTCATGAGAACATAGTGAGTCGTGTTTGTATCTCTAATGAATAGTAATGATACCACATCTTTATTCTTTGATGTTGATATTCTGAGTGGACACAATTCATTACTATAATTAAAACTATATACGTTAACGGAAATGTTATTATTTTTTCGAATTTGGATATACTTTTTAGTTCTACCTTATATCAGAAAAATTAAGTTTTTCGGCTTCAGCTTTTAGTCTTTTAGAAATTCGATGACCGTTTTTTTCATCTAGACAGAAATATCTCGCGATACACCATTTGAAGCATTCGTTGTCAGTGTTTTGTATATTTATTAATTTATAATTGGGATTTCGAAACTTCTCAGGTAATTCAATATAGCTTGACCCTGTAATCGGTTTGTATTCAACGATTTTCAAACTGAACTCTAATAATTGTTCAACTATCCAACCAGATGAATTTCTTGTGAATTCATCGATTTTATTAACAACCTCTTTCTGTAAATTTGCAATTTCTATGTATCCTTTTGATGCTGTCACAAATTTGCCAGAGTTGAACCAAGCTTGGCAGCTTAGCTTTTCATTTTCTAATTTTGATTTATAAAATTGCACTTTTAAATTAAGCTGTAACTTGAGATTGTCAAATGCTTGATTTTTTATTACTTTTTCAATTTCAGGTGTGAAGTTTCTGAGAAATACCTCATAATCCATGATTGAAATATCTCCGTAATCATATTGTGAGCTCATTCCATTTATTGCTCTAGTAACTTTTCTAAATTTACATCCATACACATTCCGGAAATGTTTCAATGATTTTCTATGACTATAGATATTTGTCAGGTGTTTTTTACATATGTCACAATATTTTTTTAACTTATTTTTACGTAGAGTGAAGAATTTATTAGATATTAACATATTATTAGTGTTTTTCATATGTGTCAGTGTCTTCTCATGTTTGTTAAAGTTTTTAATAGAAAAATTGCAGATATTACAGAATACATTGAATGGTTTATTCATTTTTGTAAGATTCTTATGTGAGGGTATTTTATTTTTTTCAAGATCAAATGAAGTCAATACTTTCTTTGTGGGTTTTTTCGAGTTTTTATGTTGTCGTGTTTTTTCATTGTTATATAATCTATATACATCTGATGATTTATCATATACCATTTTTAATACAATAAAAGTTCAACTAATTTGAAAAGTGTGAGTTCAGTAGTAGCACCTCCTTTAAGTACTCAGGCGAGAAAGCATCTGAAGTGAACCCGGAAACTTTTGCTCCTTATCACAAAAATTCAATCATGACGAGCAATTGGGGGTGTTAAATCTTGCATCATGTTTTGTAACCGGAAAGTATTTGAGAATATTTCATCATGTTTTACAACCGGAAAGTATTTAAAGGGGGTTGCATCATGTTTTACCATCGAAAAGTTTTCAAGAAGGTTGCATCATGTTTTACAATCGGAAAGGAGATTGCATCATGTTTTACATCTGGAAAGTATCTAAGAAGGTTGCATCATGTTTTACAGCTGGAAAGTATCTAAGAAGATTGCATCATGTTTTACAACCGGAAAGTATTTAAGAAGACTGCATCATGTTTTACAATCAGAAACGAGATTGCGTTATGATGTACGGCACAAACGTGAAACTTGATAAGAATACATAGCTATATTTTAAAGATTATTTGACATGCTTAAAAGCATACACTCATTATACCCTTGATAATTTTTTAAACCTAAATGTTCAGCAAAAGATTCCCATCCTATATTTGTATACATTAGTTTCTTCTAATAAATTTTCTATAGTTGTGAAGAAAACGAGAAGATTTTGAGGGGATACCTAAACGTTTTATTGAAATTATACACTTCTTTAAAAATTTCAGTAGCAAATCACTTTTTCTTCATCGTAACATTCTAAGTATTGAAATAATTGTGCAAGATAAGAATATTTTTTTTTACTTCTCCTGTTAATTCGTAAAATCATGGATTATGAGGCTTCACAAGATCGTTCTTTAATGGCTGTAACCCTCCAAAAATCATGGATGAGGCTTTGAGGCTTTTCAAGATCGTTCTTTAATTGCTGAAATCCTCGAAAAATCCAAAATTGGGCTGGCAAGCTCTTTCCCCTTACTACTCTTCACCCTTCTCGTTTTAAAATTATGTTTTATTGGTTTATGTAGAGTGTGAGTTTTTTGAGTTTGTAACCAATTTCGTACGAGAGTTGAAGATAAGCCGGATTTTTTAACAAGTTGATTCATTCCAGTATAACCAGTCTTTGGATTATAATATAAGTCACTCAAGATTTTATCGCTCACATCAGTGAGCGTGTTTAAAAGTTTTTTGTCGACGAGAGGCCCATTCCTGCCCAGCTCTTACCTGCCATAATTGCGTTAACTAATTTAGCATCTTGTCGAACGTATTCTGATTCATTTGGATCAGTTGCAATTTCAGCGGCTCTTTTTGCTAGAATATCATCAACATAATTTCTGTCTGCCGTTGTTGGATGTTGTGAATAAAATATGTCATGGTTCTTACAAGCCTGATCGAGTGAGTTAACTCCTCGATAACCTTCTTGAAGTCGCTTCTGCACCTTAGTTCCTGGACCGCAAAATGAGTAGGTATGTTTATTGTTGAATGAACCGTTCGGGACTTGTTCAGATTGAACATTAGATGGTAATTTCAAATGCATTTCAGGTAATGGAAGTTTTATAAGTAATGTATTTACAATACCCTTCCCAGTTTTTTCTTCATTAACTATTGATTTCAAATCACTCAAATACTGTTCGTTTTCAACAGATAATAAATCTTGGTTATAGAAATCATTATTGTTGTAGATAATCATTTTTCATACTTTATTTAATTAATATATTTTATAGTGATTTAATCCTAGTGTGTTGATACCATCTGGTAATATGTGTCGCTTGTCATTATTACCATTTAATGCAACCTTATTTATTTCTTTGGTATATAATTCTTGGTTAACACTTTGGATATTATACATCGTTTTGTATATTGTTTCATTATTCAATGCTCTTTTATATGCATCCATTGTGATATTGTTCTCAGTTATGTTCTTACTTACACCTTTTGCTTTCTTACTCACGGAATTTTTCGTCTTGTAACAATATAGTTTTGCTCTAAGGCCGACGAATTCTTCAATTGGTATTCCACAAGTTTCGTCTTTCATTTTCCCAATCACTTTCATATTATCAGTTGAATATAGGAAGTGTTCTTTAGAATAGTTTGATGTATCATACAAGTCTTTATTTCTTTCCATATCTTTGTACAAATCTTTTGTTTCGATATCATAACATAATGAATCTGTATCTGTAAACAACAACTTTGGCTTATTACCATATTTCTTTTTAATATGATTATAATGGAAATCATACATTAATGTTTTACTTATATCTAGTACAGATAACCCTACGTAGATTGGTTTATCAAATTTCAGTCTTTGTTTTTGCATATGACATGCTATCAAATTTTCTGAGAATATTTTATAACTGGTAAAGTTTGGTTTATTTGCTAATTTAATTAATACTTTCTCTGACTTTACCAAACACACATCTACTCTATTTCTAATATTTTCCATTGTTTTACCAAATACTGAATTGTTTTTCAGCTTGTAGAAGTCTTTTTCAAATTCAGATTTAGCTTGCTGACGCATTTTTGTGTTGATATCAATATATGATTTCATCCATGGACTTTCATCAAACTCTAATATTCTATGAATCTTCTCTAACTTCAATCCTAGATCTAGATATTGTGTTAGAGATTTAAGATGTACAACATATTTTTCTCGTTTTCCAAGATGGGGAACTAATTTATTTACATCGTTTACTTTGATATTTTCTGAAGCTAATGGTAAATCATTATGTAGAGCATGTAAGTCTTTCGGATAACTTAAATCCACTTCTAATATATAACCTTTATCTGCTTTGAGTTTCGACTTTGGATCTTTCCATTTAAAGTTACCAGTAGGTAATGATCGACACATAGCCCAGCCGTAAAGATTATTTGCATCTATGTATGTGATAAAATTATTTGGTTTTCCTTTATCGAATGTTTCTGGAATATATGGATTGTTTGCTTTTGCATATCGTGTTGATATTGTATAAATCCCACCTCTTACTCTTTTTTCAATGAATAAGAGCATATCAGGATCTTCAAACAAGTCCAATTCTATTTTTGTATGTTTCAGTAGAGCATCGAAAGACAATCCTGGAGCTGTAAAATATTGTGCTGGATCTAGAGAATAAGTTTTCATGCATGTTAGTCTAAATTCTTCAAATACTTCGGCTAGTAATAATGTATCAACTTTTAGATATAAATTATGGTAATCTTTGAATGTTGTACAATTAAAAGCGCTCCACACTTTGAGTGCATGCTGATATTCATCTTCTGAAATATTTTTATTATTTTTTCTACTGTAGAATTCACTTTTAGCTGGTAAACTATTAACGTTCATTTTTTCATAACTATTTACATATTCATACGGATAAATACCTTTTTTGTTGATCAACTCTAATTGTTGTTCATTGAGAAAGAACTTCGACAATTCTTTGTGCTCAGATAAATTCTTCGAAAGTTTATCTAGAGATGAAGGTAAAAACCTGTAGCTGTCTAAGAACCGTAAGTCTCTGGTGATATCTTTAATTTTTCCTGTATATTTACATACATAGGAATCTACTTTTATGGTTTGTGTAAAACTAATATATTCTTCATCTGTTTGTGGAATAACGTTCAACTTTCCGGATATGTTTCCCAAGTCTTTCACGAACAAATGAGCATCGTAATTAGACAGATTGTGTAGAAACACAGGTATAAAATTAGGATTCCTAATTTTTAAATTACATTTTAAATGAGCTGGACCTCTATAATGACCTGTCAAATGATTGTGGTCTCTAACTTTATAGTTATCTTCCGTAAATTCTCCGCCACATACATAGCATCTTGTGGCTTCTTTATATTTTTCGAATTCATCTGATGGTAAATAGATTTTCTTATTTATTTTCAACAGACTATAAATTCTCCTGATTTCTTTTTCTAAATATTCTACAAACTTTTGGGAAGCATCTTTACCATTATATATTTCTAAACGGGAATATTCATCTGCTTCAGATTTTGTATAGCAACAGAATGAATTAGGATTGTGCTTCTGAATGTTCATGGTGTAACTCGAGTTTTGATTTGGTTGACACGTATCTATTTTTGTCAATGTTGATTCGAAGTCAGCATAAATTGTGAAAGGATGTCTAATTGTTTTTTGGTAATGTTTAAATTTCAATTTACCTCCTTCAAGAACATACTTTGTTGGAGTGTGAACTGAACAATCATTAATGTGGTTTGTTAATAAACATTCTTTTGTGAATGGCCATAAACAATATGGACAGACATGTTTTTTATGACCATCTTTAGTTTGCTTAAATGGATTTAATGACTTCATCAATACATAATGACTTTTACTTTCATTTGTTAACAATAAAAGTGATATAACATCTTAATTTTTTACCTTTGTTATTCTCAGAGGACATAATTCTTTCAAGTAATTAAAGTTGTAAACATTTACTGACACATTATTGTTTCTCTCAAATTTATCGATATCTATAAGTTTTACTGGGAATTTTATGTCTCTGAAATTTAACTTTTCAGCTTCAGTTTTTAATCTTTTAGATTTTCTATTGTCGTTTTTTTCATCTCGGCCATAATATCTCGCAACACTCCACATAAAGCATTTATTATCGGTATTTTTAATATTAATTAGTTTATAAGTCGACTTTTGAAACTTTTCAGGTAATTCTATATAACTAGAACCTTTTATAGGCTTGTATTCAATAATTTTTACATTGAAGTCTAATAATTTATCTGTTATCCAGCCCGAGGAGTTTTTTGTATATTCTTCAACCTTTCTAATAGCTTCTTTATACAGATCATCAATGTTTGTAAAGTTTTTCGATGTGACTACAAACTTACCTGTATTCATCCATGCTGTTGAATATACTTTTTCATTTTTTTCTTTGTATTTATAAAATTGAACTAAAATTGCCAATTGTATCTTCATATTATCAAACTTTTGCTCTCTCAAAATTGATTTCACAACCGGGGTCATATTCCTCATGAAAACTGTCGGATCTATAACTGATATATCAGAGAACATATATTCCAGGCATTTTTCATTTATAGCACATTTTTTTCCTCTGAATTTACAGCCATAAACGTTTCTAAAATGCTTCTTTGATTTCTTATGCTGTTCTAGATTTTTTACTTCTACTTTACATATTTTACACACCTTTTTCTCAAAATATGAATCGGAAATTAATTCTTGATTTATGTTTTTAATATGCCTAGTAGATTTTAGATGTGTTTTTAGATTAGAGACATTTATATTACATATATTACAGAAATCTTTGTTTTTATCAAAATACAGATCCGAGATTAATAGTTTACTCACGTTTTTATTGTGTTTCATGCTTTTCTCATGTCTTCTCAAGTTGATGATGTAAATATTACATATATTACAAAAATTGTTACTTGAAGTCATCTTTACTGAAATTTTCTTTAAATTATTATGCCTTTTTGTATTCTTAGTATTAGATAGATGTGATACATTAAATGATTCCATTTTAATAAATTATTTTCTCAGTATATTTTAAAAATTTCAATGTTTTTTTCCAGTGTAAATTTTAAATTATTCTCAAAATTTATATTAATCAAAATGAAAAGCAATATTCCATATGAAGTAATAGGTGCTCAAAAATTTGCAAACTCGATGTATTTACTTTATTTACAATCAAGGGTAGCTCCTTCCCTCGTTATTGACTAATGAGACAACCATAAAAAGAAAACACATTGAAGAATTAAACTTAATAAAATGGAAGATATTATTACAGACATTCAAAGAGAAGTTGTTCGCAATACTGCAAACATAAATCAATTGCAATTAGATGTTAATCAAATTCAAAATGATGTCGAATTAAATAGGGAAGTTATAACTCAATTAGAGTCAAATATCATTCATCTTCAAACATTAATCATTAACGATTCTTATGACACCAAAGGTAGCTTTTTCTCTCGTTATTGCCCAACGAGACAACCAATAAGAAAAAAAACATTGAAGAATTGAACTTAATGAAGTAGCAAATATAAAAAAAAACAATGTTTACAATTGCTACAAACAGGAAATAAATTTTGAAAAATCAGTTGTAGTTTATTAGTTATATAAAATGGTGTATATGTGGAAAGACAGTAAAAGAAATAATCAAAAGAATCATTTTATTTTTCCTTCTCCCGGCTTGAGATGTCTCATCGTAGGGAGATCAACCTGTGGTAAAACTTCTTTATTAATAAAGCTTCTGTTAGAAAAATTTGTCGATTTTAATCATCTTTTTCTGTACAGTAAATCAATACATCAACCAGAATATAAATTGTTAAAGAATGCTTTTGATAAAGGCTATAACCAATCTGAAATAATTGAATTATTTGAAAAGGGCAATGGTAATATTGACGATTTCCTTGAGAATTTACCTATTAAAAGAAACTCAAAATCTAAAATTGAATATTTTCAAGATATGACAACTATACCTGACCCAAGTGACGTAGATTCAAAAAAGAAAAATCTTTTTATTTTCGATGATACAGCAACTGAAAGAGATCAAAGTCCAGCTGATAGCTTCTACACTAGAGGTAGACACAACAACTGCAGTTCAATTTACTTATCACAAAATTATTATTTATTACCGAGACAAACAATTAGAACAAATGCTAACGTTCTAATTCTTTTTGGTTTAGACTCAACTGATGTGAAGAACATTTACACAGATATCATATCACATGACATGCCCTTTGATGAATTTAAAGAGTTTTGTTCAAACACATACAAAGAACCATATAATTTCATCTTTATTAATAAAGACAGACATCCACTTCAAGGTAGGTACTTTCAAAACTTTGATAAATTATATATTCCTAAAAAATAATTCAGAGAATGGAATTATTCCTAAACATACTATTTATTGTTTTTGTTTATTAGACAAAATAATTATGTATAAAACTGATAACGGAGTTCTTTAAAGTGTGTGACGCTCTCTCCAGTTGGATCGTGACGTAGCTCCTCAAAAGGTGTATGACGCTCTCTCCAGTTGGTTCATGACGTAGCTCCTCAAAAGGTGTATGACGCTCTCTCCAGTTGGTTCGTGACGTAGTTCCTCAACCGCTGTGTGACGTTCTCTCCAGTTGGTTCGTGACGTAGCTCCTCAAAAGGTGTATGACGTAGAAACTGAATTAATTTAATTATCAGAAAAACACGATATTTTTGAACGGCAAATCAGCTCTATTTCATCACTACATACGATGCACTCTTTTATTTTTGCAATGTTTTTCACAGTGAAATTGAAAGGTAATTCAAGTTTTACAGCGGATGGATACTCTTTCAGAAACTTATTTAACATTAAATAATTTTCAATAGTTCTAACTGACACTTTAAACATTTCACCTACATAGTCTTTGTTCATATTAGGTTGACGTAACAACCAAGAATAAAGTTCACTCTTTATATAACACGGTATAAGTAACATCGACTTCACTTTATTTTCAGACGCTGTCAGCATATTGTTTGCACTCACGATTTCCTCTTCATTCACTGTCAGGTTTGGCTTTTGTAGCTTTGTATACACATCAAAGTTTTCTATCATATTAATGTTAAAATCAGTAGAGAATGTGGTTTTCAGTTTATGCAAAGCATTATTAATTCTTATCAGTGTTTGGTCAATAGAAACACGCTTTTTACTTTTCATTCGCTTCGCGTGTGAGCTATCATATTTCTCTTTAATTGAGTATAACGCACATGTAATTTCAGAAAGTTCATTCTTACTTAACTCAAGCAATGTGTCAATAATACTATCTTTGCATTTAAAATGTTGTAGGAGGTTAGCCAGGTCAGGGTAGGTAATATCATTCATGTTTCGCTTGTGAAACATCAACACCTCCTGGAAAGAGAAAGTGTATAAAGTTTTCCAAAAATTTGACGAATAAATATCACATTACATGATGGAAAATTGAGCAATAAAAGTTAAATTTAAAACTTCATCAAAACTTCATTTTTAAAACTTCAACTCAATAAAGCAATAAAACTTCAAAGTACTAGAAAGTTTTCTCAAAAATTGACACCATTAAATAATTACATTATTTGATTTTGATTCAACTTTCTTCGCTTTCCCGTTCCGAATTCGTCTTGGTATTCTTCTTGCCTTTTACGTTTCGGAAGCGTCACTGTATTGAGGAATAAATTTATCTTAAAGTACAGTTTAAGGTAATAAAAACCACTTACAAAAATATAATAAACAAGCGTTCTTTCGTGTGATATAAAATTTAATTAAAGGAGCAATATATCTGTACTACTGTGCACGGCCTTTCAAAAAATGACGGGATTTAATACCTTTCTTCGACAAAATTTTGAGATGGGGATGATAAACAAATATATCCAATCTAATATTACATACGATTAAAATATATTATTGTTGTACTTGTGCTCTGGTGAAACTCGTATCACAGACACGGTCATTATAACTATCCTTATGAGCGTGACAGAGAAATGGAAGATACGGACTACAAACAAATTTTCAAAAATGTGTAACTAAATATATGACGGGTATTGTTAGGTTAGTTTATATTTGTCTCAAGAATTACTATCACTTAACACAATAAAGAAGCATGTATATTACGCGTATATCAGAGCATATATATTAGAATTATAATTACAGAGAATAACAGTAGGTAGGTAAAAATCCTTACTTACTTGGATGAAGCCTCGTATCTGAGTGATTGTATAGTCGCAGGCTGCTCTATATATTTGGTTACATTCACTGCTTTAGGTGAAAGTTACCAAGGACTCTTCCAATGGGTCTCAGCAACAAAAACTAACAGCCATTGCCTCAGAACAGGCGAGCTTTTACAGTCCAGTTGTAACCGGTCGCATGCCTAGAGGTGAACGCACTTCCAAGCAGGAGGTTTTACGGTACGGGTCAGTGGAAACCGGTTGCACGTCGGTTGCAGAGCCAGAGTGCTTGAAAACGAAAGTGACTATCGCGTTGCATATGACCCAAGTTAATGTTCCGAAAAAGTATTTTAAAGACTTTGTAACTACTTAGAATTTGAAACATCAGCCTGTACACATACAGAGAATCAAGTACTGTGAATAGTTTATTACATATTTTTATATATTTGTTTTGAAATTGTATGAGAAATCCTTTTTTTTCCTGATTTGTAACATAACTTGGATTTCTGAAATGCTCCCGAACAGAGTACAATCAATTTCGTTTGTTAAAATACAGGTAGATTAAGAAAATTGAAATTTATATCTAAAAGATACTTGGTCGTTTGTGTAACTGATTTCTGGTTATAAAAAAGTCAAAAATTCATCAATGAATAAATCTTTTTGAAATTGTTTCTTAAATAATTTCAATTATAACCTAATTGGGGTGAATTGTGCCCTGATTGGTAGGCTGCTTACTACTATTATTAATTATAATTCATAATGACGATAATAATAATCACCATACTATACAACACCACATTCAACAACAGCATTAATCACAATGATAACAATAGCATCAGATTATATAATAATGGTAAATTTATTATAATTTATAATAATAACAACTATAACAAGCACTAAAATTTAAACCCAACATTTCATAACAACAATGCTAACCACAATCATGACAATAATAAATAAAAATAATGAAGGCATCTACGGATGCTTTATTTCCAATTTCAAGCCTGATACATATCACCTTATACATTGGATTTTCAAATGCCTTATAACTAACACCAGGACGCCATTACGCTTTCCCCCGGTCAAGACCGGTACCCATTTCAGACACCTGGGTAGAGTGGGGTATTGTGCTTGGAATTTTTCCCCTATACCCAACAGAGAAACTGCAATAACAAACTATACTACTACCAATAATAATATTCATCGGACTACAAAACCGGACATTTAACTACAATACTAATTACAATTGTAATGATAACTAATACTAGTAATATCAGTAATAATAATATTCACCACGATGCAGAACATCACATCTAACAACAACACTTATCACAATGATGACAATAACTAATAATAAAAATGACAATAACAATGGTAATATTAATCATTCCAACACAAAACTGCACATCTAACAACAACACCAACACCAACCACAACAACAACACCAACTACAACAACAACACCAATAACAACACAAACAACAACATCAACAACAACAACACAAACAACAACAGCATCAACACCAACAACAACAACACCAACAATAACAACAACACCAACCACAACAACACCAACAACAACAACACCAACAACAACAACACCAACAACAACAACACAAACAACAACAACCACAACACCAACAACAACAACAACACCAACAACACCAACAACAACAACAACCACAACACCAACAACAACAACAACACCAACAACAACAACCACAACAACAACAACAACAACAACAACAACAACAACAACACCAACAACAACAACACCAACAACAACAACACCAACAACAACAACACCAATACCAACAACAACAACACCAACAACAACACCAACAACAACCACAACAACACCAACAACAACAACAACATCAACAACAACACAAACAACAACAACAACCACAACACCAACAACAACAACACCAACAACACCAACAACAACACCAACAACAACCACAGCAACACCAACAACAACAACAACACCAAAAACAACAACACCAACAACAACAACCACAACACCAACAACAACACCAACAACAACAACAACAACACCAACAACAACAACAACCACAACACCAACAACAACAACACCAACAACAACAACACCACCAACAACAACAACCACAACACCAACAACAGCAACACCAACAACAACAACAACAACACCAACAACACCAACAACCACAACACCAACAACATCAACACCAACCACAACAACAACCACAACACCAACAACAACAACACCAACAACACCAACAACACCAACAACACCAATAACAACACCAACAACAACACCAACAACAACCACAGCAACACCAACAACAACAAAAACACCAAAAACAACAACACCAACAACAACAACCACAACACCAAAAACAACAACACCAACAACAACAACAACAACACCAACAACAACAACAACAACCACAACACCAACAACAACAACACCAACAACACCAACAACAACACCAACAACAACACCAACAACAACCACAGCAACACCAACAACAACAACACCAAAAACAACAACACCAACAACAACAACCACAACACCAACAACAACAACACCAACAACAACAACACCAACAACAACAACACCAACAACAACACCAACAACAACAACAGCAACACCAACAACAACAACCACAACACCAACAACAACACCAACAACAACAACAACAACCACAACAACACCAACAACAACAACAACAACAACACCAACACCAACAACAACAACAACACCAACAACAACAACAACAACAACACCAACACCAACACCAACAACAACAACACCAACAACACCAACAACAACAACAACAACACCAACAACACCAACAACACCAACAACACCAACAACCACAACACCAACAACAACAACAACAACAACAACAACAACAACACCAACAACAACAACAACATCAACAACAACACAAACAACAATAACAACAACAAAAACCACAACACCAAAAACAACAACAACAACAACACAAACAACATCAACACAAACAACAACAACAACACCAACAACAACAACACCAACAACAACAACATCAACAACAAAAACACAAACAACAACAACAACAACAACAACCACAACACCAAAAACAACAAAAACAACAACAACACAAACAACAACAACACAAACAACAACAACAACAACACCAACAACAACAACACCAACAACAACAACACCAACAACAACAACAACATCAACAACAACAACAACACAAACAACAACAACAACCACAACACCAAAAACAACAAAAACAACAACAACACCAACAACAACAACACCAACAACAACAACATCAACAACAACAACACAAACAACAACAACAACAACCACAACACCAAAAACAACAACAACAACACAAACAACAACAACACAAACAACAACAACAACAACAACACCAACAACAACAACACCAACAACAACAGCAACAACAACACAAACAACAACAACACAAACAACCACAACACCAACAACAACCCCAACAACAACAACAACACCACCAACAACAACAACAACAACAACCACAACACCAACAACAACACAAACAACCACAACACCAACAACAACAGCAACAACAACCACAACACCAACAACAACAACACAAACAACCACAACACCAACAACAAGAACAGCAGCAACAACAACCACAACACCAACAACAACAACAGCAGCAACAACAACCACAACACCAACAACAACAACACAAACAACCACAACACCAACAACAACAGCAACAACAACAACCACAACACCAACAACAACAACACAAACAACCACAACACCAACAACAACAACAGCAGCAACAACAACCACAACACCAACAACAACAACAGCAGCAACAACAACCACAACACCAACAACAACAACACAAACAACCACAACACCAACAACAACAGCAACAACAACAACCACAACACCAACAACAACAACACAAACAACCACAACACCACCAACAACAACACAAACAACCACAACACCAACAACAACAGCAACAACAACAACCACAACACCAACAACAACAACACAAACAACCACAACACCAACAACAACAGCAACAACAGTAACCACAACACCAAAAACAACAACACAAACAACACAAACAGCAACAACAACTCAAACAACAACAACAACACCCACAACACCAACAACAACAGCAGCAACAACAACACAAACAACACAAACAACAACAACAACACAAACAACAACACAAACAACGACAACAATACCAACAACACCACCAACAACAACAGCAGCAACAACCAGCCTGGCGCCAGCAAGCTCCACACAACACACGCTCCATCCCTCAGTCCCCGCCGGAGCCGGCGGACAAAGTGGCCAAAATTAGGGCGCAAAATAAATTCCGTCCATTAGGACACAAAATTTTGGCATCAAAGTGACGGCGTCACTTAGCCGAATTTCCGCGCCACATTTTCTCGCGGAAACCAAAAATTCGCGGCGGCGTGACGCGCTAAATGTGTTTTGCCTAACGCGCTTAGCGGGACTAGCGTGGGACTAGCGTGGGACTAGCGTGGGACTAGCGTGGGACTAGCGTGAGACTAGCGTGGGCCTAGCGTGGGACTAGCGTAGGACTAGCGTGGGACTAGCGTGGGACTAGCGTGGGACTAGCGTGAGACTAGCGTGGGACTAGCGTGGGACTAGCGTGGGACTAGCGTGGGACTAGCGTGGGACTAGCGTGGGACTAGCGTGGGACTAGCGTGGGACTAGCGTGGGACTAGCGTGGGACTAGCGTGGGACTAGCGTGGGACTAGCGTGGGACTAGCGTGGGCCTAGCGTGGGACTAGCGTAGGACTAGCGTGGGACTAGCGTGGGACTAGCGTGGGACTAGCGTGGGACTAGCGTGGGACTAGCGTGGAACTAGCGTGGGACTAGCGTGGGACTAGCGTGGGACTAGCGTGGGACTAGCGTGGGACTAGCGTGGGACTAGCGTGGGACTAGCGTGGGACTAGCGTGGGACTAGCGTGGGACTAGCGTGGGACTAGCGTGGGACTAGCGTGGGACTAGCGTAGGACTAGCGTGGGACAAGCGTGGGACTAGCGTGGGACTAGCGTGGGACTAGCGTGGGACTAGCGTGGGACTAGCGTGGGACTAGCGTTGGACTAGCGTGGGACTAGCGTGAGACTAGCGTGGGACTAGCGTGGGACTAGCGTGGGACTAGCGTGGGACTAGCGTGGGACTAGCGTGGGACTAGCGTAGGACTAGCGTGGGACTAGCGTGGGACTAGCGTGAGACTAGCGTGGGGACTAGCGAGGGACTAGCGTGGGACTAGCGTGGGACTAGCGTGGGACTAGCGTGAGACTAGCGTGGGGACTAGCGTGGGACTAGCGTGGGACTAGCGTGGGACTAGCGTGGGACTAGCGTGGGACTAGCGTGGGACTAGCGTGAGACTAGCGTGGAGAGTAGCGTGGGACTTGCGTGGGACTAGTGTGAGACTAGCGTGGGACTAGCGTGGGACTAGCGTGGGAATAGCGTGAGACTAGCGTGGGACTAGCGTGGGACTAGCGTGGGACTAGCGTGGGACTAGCATGGGACTAGCGTGGGACTAGCGTGGGACTAGCATGGGACTAGCGTGGGATTAGCGTGAGACTAGCGTGGGACTAGCCGTAGACTAGCTTGGGACTAGCGTGGGACTAGCGTGAGACTAGTGTGGGACTAGCGTGGGACTAGCGTGAGACTAGCGTGGGACTAGCATGAGACTAGCTTGGGACTAGCGTGAGACTAGCGTGGGACTAGCGTGAGACTAGCGTGGGACCAGCGTGGGACTAGCGTGGGACTAGCGTGAGACTAGCGTGGGACTAGCGTGGGACTAGCGTGAGACTGGCGTGGGACTAGCGTGGGACTAGCGTGAGACTAGCGTGGGGCTAGCGTGGGACTAGCGTAAGACTAGCGTGGGACTAGCGCGAGACTAACGTGGGACTAGCGTGGGACAAGCGTGAGACTAGCGTGGGACTAGCGTGGGACTAGCTTGGGACTAGCGTGGGACTAGCGTGAGACTAGCGTGGGACTAGCGTGGGACTAGCGTGGGACTAGCGTGGGACTAGCGTGGGACTAGCGTGGGACTAGCGTGGGACTAGCGTGGGACTAGCGTGAGACTAGCGTAGGACTAGCGTGGGACTAGCGTGGGATTAGCGTGGGACTAGCGTGGGACTAGCGTGGGACTATCGTGGGACTAGCGTGGGACTAGCGCGAGACTAGCGTGGGACTAGCGTGGGACTAGCGTGGGACTAGCGTGAGACTAGCGTGGGACTAGCGTGAGACTAGCGTGGGACTAGCGTGGGACTAGCGTGAAACTAGCGTGGGACTAGCGTGAGACTAGCGTGAGACTAGCGTGGGACTAGCGTGGGACTAGCGTGGGACTAGCGTGAGACTAGCGTGGGACTAGCGTGGGACTAGCGTGGGACTAGCGTGGGACTAGCGTGGGACTAGCGTGGGGACTAGCGTGGGACTAGCGTGGGACTAGCGTGGGGACTAGCGTCAGACTAGCGTGGGACTAGCGTGGGACTAGCGTGGGACTAGCGTGGGACTAGTGTGGGGACTAGCGTGGGACTAGCGTGGGACTAGCGTGGGACTAGCGTGAGACTAGCGTGGGACTAGCGTAGGACTAGCGTGGGACTAGCGTTGGACTAGCGTGGGGACTAGCGTGGGACTAGCGTGGAACTAGCGTGGGACTAGCGTGGGACTAGCGTGGGACTAGCGTGGGACTAACGTGGGGACTAGCGTGGGACTAGCGTGGGACTAGCGTGGGACTAGTGTGGGACTAGCGTGGGACTAGCGTGGGACTAGCGTGGGACTAGCGTGGGGACTAGCGTGGGACTAGCGTGGGACTAGCGTGGGACTAGCGTGGAACTAGCGTGGGACTAGCGTGGGACTAGTGTGGGCCTAGCGTGGGACTAGCGTGGGGACTAGCGTGGGACTAGCGTGGGAATAGCGTGGGACTAGCGTGGGACTAGCGTGGCCCTAGCGCGGGGACTAGCGTGGGACTAGCGTGGGACTAGCGTGGAGACTAGCGTGGGACTAGCGTGGGCCTAGCGCGGGGACTAGCGTGGGACTAGCGTGGGACTAGCGTGGGGACTAGCGTGGGACTAGCGTGGGACTAGCGTGGGACTAGCGTGGGCCTAGCGCGGGGACTAGCGTGGGACTAGCGTGGGACTAGCGTGGGGACTAGCGTGGGACTAGCGTGGGACTAGCGCGGGGACTAGCGTGGGACTAGCGTGGGACTAGCGTGGGACTAGCGTGGGACTAGCGTGGGCCTAGCGCGGGACTAGCGTGGGCCTAGCGCGGGGACTAGCGTGGGACTAGCGTGGGACTAGCGTGGGACTAGCGTGGGACTAGCGTGGGCCTAGCGCGGGACTAGCGTGGGCCTAGCGCGGGGACTAGCGTGGGACTAGCGTAGGACTAGCGTGGGACTAGCGTGGGCCTAGCGCAGGGACTAGCGCGGGGACTAGCGTGGGACTAGCACTATTAACATTAATTTCTCAACTTCAAAAACATGGAACACTATTCAATAAATTGAAGCGTAACCAAAGTTTTTGCAGCACTTTCAAATAACTCTCTTTACATAAAAAATAATTTAACAGCTTCCATACAACTCTTTTCATTAACAGTTTATTGAGAACTATTATGAAGCGTTTTAATAAAAAATCGTCTTAAGTATTTTCAAATAGCTATATTTATCATAAATGAATTGTGCTAATCTTTGAAAAAGCACTTTGCATGTAATAATTTAATGACTTTTACATAACTCTATTTATGAAAGAAATATATTGAATAATGTCATATAACTCTCTTAATGAAAAATATATCAAGTGTTTCTGTGAAAAAATCTTCAGAAAAATTCCTCAAGTACGTTCATGTATGTATGTAAGTCAACAAAAAACACTTCGTGTACGCTGAAGTATGTTTGTAGCTCTATAAAAATACATCAAATATTTCAATACAACTCCCTTTACCAAAAGGAACACAAAACACTAAAATTATATAAATAAAATATAATTCTCTTTTTAAAAAGGTTTAAGCCCATACAAATACATTTATATTTTGTGTCGCGACCGTATACAGCTAACTCTGCCAATAACTGACCTTACCTAATACTAAGCAGAGCATCAAAGTTCGAAAATACGATTTTGCGAACTAAGTCACGGCGAAGATGAGCAAAGTTTTCTGAACTTGATACGAATGGCGCACTAAAGTTCTAAGTTAAAAAATTGAATTATGTGTCTTCAGTTAGGGCTAATTGGAACCGGGGCAAGACTTACTAATTGGGGCAGGGGGCAAGACTTGCTAATTGGGGCAGGGGGCACGACTTGCTAATTGGGGCAGGGGGCAAGACTTGCTAATTGGGGCAGGGGGCAAGACTTGCTAATTGGGGCAGGGGGCAAGACTTGCTAATTGGGGCAGGGGGCACGACTTGCTAATTGGGGCAGGGGGCAAGACTTGCTAATTGGGGCAGGGGGCAAGACTTGCTAATTGGGGCAGGGGGCAAGACTTGCTAATTATGACAGGGGCAAGACTTGCTAATTGTAGCAGGGGGCAAGATCTCCCTAATTGGAGGAGAGGGCAAGACCTCGCTAATTGGAGCGGGGAGCAAGACTTGCTAATTGGGGCAGGGGGCAAGACCTCGCTAATTGGAGCAGAAGGTAAGACTTGCTAATTGGGGCAGGGGGCAAGATTTGCTAATTGGGGCAGAGGGCAAGACCTCGCTAATTGGAGCAGGGAGCAAGGCTTGCTAATTGGGGCAGGGGGCAAGACCTCGCTAATTGGAGCAGAAGGCAAGACCTCACTAATTGGAGCAGGGAGCAAGACTTGCTAATTGGTACAGGGGGCAAAACCTCGCTAATTGGAGCAGGGGGTAAGACTGCTAATTGGGGCAGGGGCAAAACCTCGCTAATTGGAGCAGGGGGCAAGACTTGCTAATTGGAGCAGGGGGCAAAACCTCGCTAATTGGAGTAGGGGGCAAGACTTGCTAATTGGAGAAGGGGGCAAGACATCGCTAATTGGAGCAGGGGGCAAGACTTGCGAATTGAGGCAGGGGCAAGACCTCGCTAATTGGAGCAGGCAGCAAGACTTGCTAATTGGGGCAGGGGCAAGACCTCGCCAATTGGAGCAGGGGGAAAGACCTCCTAATTGGAGCAGAGGACAAGACCTCGCTAATTGGAATTGGGGCAAGACTTGCTAATTGGAGCAGGGGGCAAGACCTCGCTAATTGGAGCAGGGGGCAAGACCTCGCTAATTGGAACCTGGGCAAGACTTGCTAATTGGGCAGGGGGCAATACTTACTAAATGGAGTAGGGAGCAAGACTTACCAATTCGAGCAGGAGGCAATACCTCGCTAATTGGTACCGGGGCAAGACTTACCCATTGGAGCAGGGGGCAAGACCTCACTAACTGCAGTGGATCAAGACCCCACTTCAGTGAACAAAAGGTCTACATAGTATTTCATAATTTGCCCCATGTGTTGACCCATGGTCAAATCAACTCCCACTTGGGGCATTGTTTCATTTCTGCGCCTTTTTTAGTATTATTCTGTTTTTATCACTCATTATTACATGTATTAGAAATAAACATTAATTATTTTCATTTATTGTTTCTGAACACATTAAAGTTCAGAGGATTTTCATTTTTACTACCAATAACATCTCTTTGCATCATGGACTGCAAAAAGTAGCCACCAATAAAATCTCGAGTTTCAATTCTCCTCAGTTTTGATTGGCTGACGGGGCACAGTCACAGCTCGTGCAGCACGGTAGAAGAGACAAGGTATTTTCAAACCAGTCTTTTTTTCGTCAACCGTGTAGCAATGCTGACGTCATGGCAATGAACCAGTAGCAGCGCTCATATTGCATCTGGCAACACTGCCAGCCCGAAATCTGGCACCATTATTGGCCTAACGACGTGTAGCAATGGTGACGTCATAAGATTTGTTTGAAATAAAGTCTTTCTATTGGCTAGCCAAACAAGAGGTTTTCTAATAGGACTGGCTCTACCTTGTTTCCTCTACCGTGTCGTGCAACAGGCAACATTTTGTTGTGTTTTGTACTTAATTCCAGGAACAAACACATGCGAAAGAACTGTGTATCCTCTGTTTTTGTGCACGTCAGGCTCTTATTCCAGATAATTTATTCATCTGTGTGTACCGTTGAAATATCGGAGCGTACCTCAAACTTGAATACTCGTACGGTACTGGTACCGATGTGGAATTTAGTGCATTTCTTTGAGTACAAGGCCGTGAGGGGTCATTTTGTTTGCATTAATTATTTTGATACTTGTGGGTTATTTGTCACTACGTTTAATTTATGGATTCCTTTTGATGTTAAGGTTAAGTTAAGTTTAGTAAGCTTAATTAAGTTCTTATTAATTTTCATTATTTTAAATTTTTTATCCGTTTCAGGACAAAATGAATCTCTGGAACCTTCCAAGAACTGAAGAGGAATGTCCCAGAGATTCATTATATACAATTATAATAAATCATTACAATTATATTTCATTACAGATTCATTATATATATATACATGAAAAGTAGATATAAACAAACAAGGATAAATTCTCACATGAAAAATCAAATCATACTCTCCAGAACATCAATTCAGTATTCATAAAACAATTTTGTTTTTCACTTTTTCCTCTAAAAACACTTTTTCCCCTAAACAAGTGGTGACAGAGAACCCACAAGTACCATTATTATTTTGAATGGAAAATGGTTGATAATCAATCTATGCAACACGCATAGATCGATGTCAAATTGCCATTTGTCCATGAATATTACACGGAAGTTTCGATGGGGAACATCGCTCGTAAAGTGTATAGCGGAGCGTATCCACGATGCAGCGCGTGGAAATGCTCCTATAAGTTGGGACAATAAATCCACGAATTTCTCCTCACGCGTTAGTGAAATTCTTGCATTCTCTGCAAATGTTGTCCTATATTTTGACTGAAAACTGAATTGGGAGAAGGGTGTTGATTTTCGCCCTTTGTTATTACTGCAAGCAGGGTGTTGAATTTTACCCTATGTTATTACTGCAAGCAGGGTGTTGAATTTTACCCTATGTTATTACTGGAAGCAGGGTGTTGAATTTTACCCTTTGTTATTACTGCAAGCAGGGTGTTGAATTTTACCCTGTGTTAATACTGGAAGCAGGGTGTTGAATTTTACCCTATGTTATTACTGGAAGCAGGGTGTTGAATTTTACCCTGTGTTAATACTGGAAGCAGGGTGTTGAATTTTACCCTGTGTTATTACTGCAAGCAGGGTCTTGAATTTTACCCTGTGTTAATACTGTAAGCAGGGTGTTGAATTTTACCCTGTGTTAATACTGGAAGCAGGGTGATGAATTTTACCCTATGTTATTACTGGAAGCAGGGTGTTGAATTTTACCCTGTGTTAATACTGGAAGCAGGGAGTTGAATTTTACCCTGTGTTAACACTGGAAGCAGGGCGTTGAATTTTACCCTGTGTTAATACTGGAAGCAGGGTGTTGAATTTTACCCTGTGTTAATACTGGAAGCAGGGTGTTGAATTTTACCCTGTGTTAATACTGGAAGCAGGGTGTTGAATTTAACCCTGTGTTAATACTGGAAGCAGGGTGTTGAATTTAACCCTGTGTTAATACTGGAAGCAGGGTGTTGAATTTTACCCTGTGTTAATACTGGAAGCAGGGTGTTGAATTTTACCCTGTGTTAATACTGGAAGCAGGGTGTTGAATTTAACCCTGTGTTAATACTGGAAGCAGAGTTTGAATTTAACCCTGTGTTAATACTGGAAGCAGAGTTTGAATTTTACCCTGTGTTAATACTGGAAGCAGGGTGTTGAATTTTACCCTGTGTTGATACTGGAAGCAGGGCGTTGAATTTTACCCTGTGTTAATACTGGAAGCAGGGTGTTGAATTTAACCCTGTGTTAATACTGGAAGCAGGGTGTTGAATTTAACCCTGTGTTAATACTGGAAGCAGGGTGTTGAATTTAACCCTGTGTTAATACTGGAAGCAGAGTTTGAATTTAACCCTGTGTTAATACTGGAAGCAGAGTTTGAATTTTACCCTGTGTTAATACTGGAAGCAGGGTGTTGAATTTAACCCTGTGTTAATACTGGAAGCAGGGTGTTGAATTTAACCCTGTGTTAATACTGGAAGCAGGGTGTTGAATTTTACCCTGTGTTAATACTGGAAGCAGGGTGTTGAATTTAACCCTGTGTTAATACTGGAAGCAGGGTGTTGAATTTTACCCTGTGTTAATACTGGAAGCAGGGTGTTGAATTTAACCCTGTGTTAATACTGGAAGCAGGGTGTTGAATTTAACCCTGTGTTAATACTGGAAGCAGGGTGTTGAATTTTACCCTGTGTTAATACTGGAAGCAGGGTGTTGAATTTTACCCTGTGTTAATACTGGAAGCAGGGTGTTGAATTTAACCCTGTGTTAATACTGGAAGCAGGGTGTTGAATTTAACCCTGTGTTAATACTGGAAGCAGAGTTTGAATTTTACCCTGTGTTAATACTGGAAGCAGGGTGTTGAATTTTACCCTGTGTTAATACTGGAAGCAGGGTGTTGAATTTAACCCTGTGTTAATACTGGAAGCAGAGTTTGAATTTTACCCTGTGTTAATACTGGAAGCAGGGTGTTGAATTTTACCCTGTGTTAATACTGGAAGCAGGGCGTTGAATTTAACCCTGTGTTAATACTGGAAGCAGAGTTTGAATTTTACCCTGTGTTAATACTGGAAGCAGGGTGTTGAATTTAACCCTGTGTTAATACTGGAAGCAGAGTTTGAATTTTACCCTGTGTTAATACTGGAAGCAGGGTGTTGAATTTAACCCTGTGTTAATACTGGAAGCAGAGTTTGAATTTTACCCTGTGTTAATACTGGAAGCAGGGCGTTGAATTTTACCCTGTGTTGATACTGGAAGCAGGGCGTTGAATTTTACCCTGTGTTGATACTGGAAGCAGGGTGTTGAATTTTACCCTGTGTTGATACTGGAAGAAGGGAGTTGAATTTTACCCTGTGTTGATACTGGAAGCAGGGTGTTGAATTTTACCCTGTGTTAATACTGGAAGCAGGGTGTTGAATTTTACCCTGTGTTGATACTGGAAGCAGGGCGTTGAATTTTACCCTGTGTTAATACTGGAAGCAGGGCGTTGAATTTTACCCTGTGTTGATACTGGAAGCAGGGCGTTGAATTTAACCCTGTGTTGATACTGGAAGCAGGGTGTTGAATTTTACCCTGTGTTGATACTGGAAGCAGGGCGTTGAATTTTACCCTGTGTTGATACTGGAAGCAGGGCGTTGAATTTTACCCTGTGTTAATACTGGAAGCAGGGCGTTGAATTTTACCCTGTGTTGATACTGGAAGAAGGGAGTTGAATTTTACCCTGTGTTGATACTGGAAGCAGGGTGTTGAATTTTACCCTGTGTTGATACTGGAAGCAGGGCGTTGAATTTTACCCTGTGTTGATACTGGAAGCAGGGCGTTGAATTTTACCCTGTGTTAATACTGGAAGCAGGGCGTTGAATTTTACCCTGTGTTGATACTGGAAGCAGGGCGTTGAATTTAACCCTGTGTTGATACTGGAAGCAGGGTGTTGAATTTTACCCTGTGTTAATACTGGAAGCAGGGTGTTGAATTTTACCCTGTGTTAATACTGGAAGCAGGGTGTTGAATTTAACCCTGTGTTAATACTGGAAGCAGAGTTTGAATTTTACCCTGTGTTAATACTGGAAGCAGGGCGTTGAATTTTACCCTGTGTTGATACTGGAAGCAGGGCGTTGAATTTAACCCTGTGTTGATACTGGAAGCAGGGTGTTGAATTTTACCCTGTGTTAATACTGGAAGCAGGGCGTTGAATTTTACCCTGTGTTAATACTGGAAGCAGGGTGTTGAATTTAACCCTGTGTTAATACTGGAAGCAGGGTGTTGAATTTTACCCTGTGTTAATACTGGAAGCAGGGTGTTGAATTTAACCCTGTGTTAATACTGGAAGCAGGGCGTTGAATTTTACCCTGTGTTAATACTGGAAGAAGGGGGTTGAATTTTACCCTGTGTTAATACTGGAAGCAGGGCGTTGAATTTAACCCTGTGTTGATACTGGAAGCAGGGTGTTGAATTTTACCCTGTGTTAATACTGGAAGAAGGGGGTTGAATTTTACCCTGTGTTAATACTGGAAGCAGGGCGTTGAATTTAACCCTGTGTTGATACTGGAAGCAGGGTGTTGAATTTTACCCTGTGTTAATACTGGAAGAAGGGGGTTGAATTTTACCCTGTGTTAATACTGGAAGCAGTGTTTGAATTTTACCCTGTGTTAATACTGGAAGCAGGGCGTTGAAATTTACCCTGTGTTGATACTGGAAGCAGGGTGTTGAATTTTAGCCTGTGTTAATATTGGAAGCAGGGTGTTGAATTTTACCCTGTGTTGTTACTGGAAGCAGGGTGTTGAATTTTACCCTGTGTTAATACTGGAAGCAGGGCGTTGAATTTTACCCTGTGTTAACACTGGAAGCAGGGTGTTGAATTTTACCCTGTGTTGTTACTGGAAGCAGGGCGTTGAATTTTACCCTGTGTTGTTACTGGAAGCAGGGTGTTGAATTTTACCCTGTGTTAACCAGGGATGGAAAAAACCCTGGGTTTTTCAAAAAAACCCAACCCACCTGGGTTTTTTTTGGGTTAAATTGGGTTTTATGGGTTTTATTGTTTTTTTTTGGGCTTTATTGGGTTTTTTTGGGCTTTATTGGGTTTTTTGTTATACCTGTTTTTGTTTAAAAGAGTTATTCACACAACTCCCGTTGCCCCTATTTCAGATTTATATATATACACTTATTGAGTAAATATTGTTATTTGATTACTTTATTTCCAACATTATATTACATTATTATATGAATTATTACATTATATGAACAACATATGAATTAAGTTTGTCCATCACAATTACCATTAACCAATTACCATATGCATAGAGACATAGCTCTGCAGTCTGTAAAGATATAAGATGTGCAAAGAGAATTGTTAGGCTTGTCAATTCATAGTAAGTTGTTTTAGCAGCAGACAGGCGCAAGTCATGTGAGAGGGAAGCACCATGCAGATCATAAGTAACCACCACAAGCAACTTGAAACAATACAGCTGCACATCACTAAACAGTCATGCTGTTAACAACTTAACATGTGTATTGTGTGAGCTGGAGTGCTTAGCAGCGCAAGTCAAGTCAGTAAACCACACTGTTACATGTTACAAAATGTAGTGACATGCCAAATTTTTTTTTAAATCTGCCAAAAAATTCACTTTTTGCAGTACAGGATGGCAACAAACACTAAAATTATTGGAAGTAAATGCTCTAACAGATTCCATCGTCAAATTCGTTCCAGTAAAGCTTGAATGCTCACCATAGGCCAGTCGTTTCTTTACTTTCTCACCCCATGATGGCTGCGGTCGTGTCTTGCCCCATCTGACTATTATTGTTACACTTATTTCAATTTAAACACTTTATTTACCACAGGTGATACAGAGGTAGAATGTTTCTCAAGTCTAATACAATGGTCAAATTTGAGTAAAACTACCTGTGGGCCCGAATAAGTTCAGCAACTTATAGGGCATCCTAACATTACATTACTCTAGGGTGTACAATAATGTTTAACCTAATTCACTTAGCCTAGTTTCACATTAGACTGATCAACAAGATAATGAACTCGATATTGATGTTTCATTTTACAACATTTAAGGTAAAGCTCTCACAGGAGACTGATATTGAAGAGTGGTTGGCTGAGTACAATCCGGAGTTCATCAGTGCGCTTTATTCCAATAAATTGAAGGACTCCAACATCTTCCCAAAACACATGTTCAATGAGAATATCACTACAACATTGACTCCTTGTTGATGGTGGGATATTCAAGACATGAAACAGCAGAATATGCAGATTCATGAAAAAACACTGGTAGAGGGTTTCTGCAAGTTTATAAGCAATCTTCATTCTTGCCCTGCAAGTTCAGGATCCATTGATAGAATTTTCTCAACATTTGGAATTGTGTGGAAAAAATTGAGAAATGTATTAGGATCAGAACGCGCACAGAAATTGGTCTCGGTAAATCGCCACCTCACAACTGATTATGATGTGGATGACAACGATGAAATGGCAGTGGATGTAGAAAGAGAAACACAGTAGTATTGTAGTAGCAGTCTAGTCTAGAAGACAGGGAAAACTCAGAAATCTCTATATTAAGCAGTCAAACTGCATTTGTTTCTAAATTTTTGTTGTTTTACTCTGGAAATGGAATTCATGAAAATATTTATCAATCGAGTTTTTTTGTGATTAAGGTTTTTCTAATTTGATTTGTATAGGGTTGGTGTTTTGTTTTTCAATGTTTTCTTGTCATAGTCATGCACATGACTTAGATACCTTTTTTGACAAGATAAATATTTAGCTCATTTTGATTCTATAAGCTTGAAAACAAATAAAATTTACATAATAATAAAACCCAATTTAACCCAAAAAAACCCACTATTTAGTGGTTTTTTTAGTGTGGGTTTTTTTGGGCTTTTTTGGGTGTGTTTTTTTGGGTGGGTTTTTTATGTGCCAACCCTGGTGTTAACACTGGAAGCAGGGTGTTGAATTTTACCCTGTGTTATCACTGGAAGCAGGGTGTTGAATTTTACCCTGTGTTAATACTGGAAGCAGGGTGTTGAATTTTACCCTGTGTTGTTACTGGAAGCAGGGTGTTGAATTTTACCCTGTGTTAACACTGGAAGCAGGGTGTTGAATTTTACCCTGTGTTATCACTGGAAGCAGGGTGTTGAATTTTACCCTGTGTTAATACTGGAAGCAGGGTGTTGAATTTTACCCTGTGTTAACACTGGAAGCAGGGTGTTGAATTTTACCCTGTGTTGTTACTGGAAGCATGGTGTTGAATTTTACCCTGTGTTAATACTGGAAGCAGGGTGTTGAATTTTACCCTGTGTTGTTACTGGAAGCAGGGTGTTGAATTTTACCCTGTGTTGTTACTGGAAGCACGGTGTTGAATTTTACCCTGTGTTGTTACTGGAAGCAGGGTGTTGAATTTTACCCTGTGTTGTTACTGGAAGCAGGGTGTTGAATTTTACCCTGTGTTGTTACTGGAAGCAGGGTGTTGAATTTTACCGTGTGTTGTTACTGGAAGCAGGGTGTTGAATTTTACCCTGTGTTGTTACTGGAAGCAGGGTGTTGAATTTTACCCTGTGTTGTTACTGGAAGCAGGGTGTTGAATTTTACCCTGTGCTATTACTGGCAGCAGGGCGTTGAATTTTACCCTGTGTTGTTACTGGAAGCAGGGTGTTGAATTTTACCCAGTGTTAATACTGGAAGCAGGGTGTTGAATTTTACCCTGTGTTAACACTGGAAGCAGGGTGTTGAATTTTACCCTGTGTTAATACTGGAAGCAGGGTGTTGAATTTTACCCTGTGTTGTTACTGGAAGCAGGGTGTTGAATTTTACCCTGTGTTAATACTGGAAGCAGGGTGTTGAATTTTACCCTGTGTTAATACTGGAAGCAGCGTGTTGAATTTTACCCTGTGTTAATACTGGAAGCAGGGCGTTGAATTTTACCCTGTGTTAACACTGGAAGCATGGTGTTGAATTTTACCCAGTGTTAATACTGGAAGCAGGGTGTTGAATTTTACCCTGTGCTGTTACTGGCAGCAGGGCGTTGAATTTTACCCTGTGTTGTTACTGGAAGCAGGGTGTTGAATTTTACCCTGTGTTGTTACTGGAAGCAGGGTGTTGAATTTTACCCTGTGTTGTTACTGGAAGCCGGGTGTTGAATTTTACCCTGTGTTGTTACTGGCAGCAGGGTGTTGAATTTTACCCTGTGTTGTTACTGGAAGCAGGGTGTTGAATTTTACCCTGTGTTGTTACTGGAAGCAGGGTGTTGAATTTTACCCTGTGTTGTTACTGGAAGCAGGGTGTTGAATTTTACCCTGTGTTGTTACTGGAAGCAGGGTGTTGAATTTTACCCTGTGTTGTTACTGGAAGCAGGGTGTTGAATTTTACCCTGTGTTGTTACTGGAAGCAGGATGTTGAATTTTACCCTGTGTTGTTACTGGAAGCAGGGTGTTGAATTTTACCCTGTGTTGTTACTGGAAGCAGGGTGTTGAATTTCACCCTGTGTTGTTACTGGAAGCAGGGTGTTGAATTTTACCCTGTGTTGTAACTGGAAGCAGGGTGTTGAATTTTACCCTGTGTTGTTACTGGAAGCAGGGTGTTGAATTTCACCCTGTGTTGCTACTGGAAGCAGGGTGTTGAATTTTACCCTGTGTTGTTACTGGAAGCAGGGTGTTGAATTTTACCCTGTGTTGTTACTGGAAGCAGGGCGTTGAATTTTACCGTGTGTTAATACTGGAAGCAGGGTGTTGAATTTTACCCTGTGTTGTTACTGGAAGCAGGGCGTTGAATTTTACCCTGTGTTAACACTGGAAGCATGGTGTTGAATTTTATCCAGTTTTAATACTGGAAGCAGGGTGTTGAATTTTACCCTGTGCTGTTACTGGCAGCAGGGCGTTTAATTTTACCCTGTGTTGTTACTGGAAGCAGGGTGTTGAATTTTACCCTGTGTTGTTACTGGAAGCAGGGTGTTGAATTTTACCCTGTGTTGTTACTGGAAGCAGGGTGTTGAATTTTACCCTGTGTTGTTACTGGAAGCAGGGTGTTGAATTTTACCCTGTGTTGTTACTGGAAGCAGGGTGTTGAATTTTACCCTGTGTTGTTACTGGAAGCAGGGTGTTGAATTTTACCCTGTGTTGTTACTGGAAGCAGGGTGTTGAATTTTACCCTGTGTTAATACTGGAAGCAGGGTGTTGAATTTTACCCTGTGTTAACACTGGAAGCAGGGTGTTGAATTTTACCCTGTGTTAATACTGGAAGCAGGGCGTTGAATTTTACCCTTTGTTAACACTGGAAGCAGGGTGTTGAATTTTACCCTGTGTTCATACTGGAAGCCGGGTGTTGAATTTTACCCTGTGTTAATACTGGAAGCAGGGTGTTGAATTTTACCCTGTGTTAATACTGGAAGCAGGGCGTTGAATTTTACCCTGTGTTAACACTGGAAGCAGGGTGTTGAATTTTACACTGTGTTAATACTGGAAGCAGGGTGTTGAATTTTACCCTGTGTTGTTACTGGAAGCAGGGTGTTGAATTTTACCCTCTGCTATTACTGGCAGCAGGGCGTTGAATTTTACCCTGTGTTGTTACTGGAAGCAGGGTGTTGAATTTTACCCTGTGTTGTTACTGGAAGCAGGGTGTTGAATTTTACCCTGTGTTGTTACTGGAAGCAGGGTGTTGAATTTTACCCTGTGTTGTTACTGGAAGCAGGGTGTTGAATTTTACCCTGTGTTAACACTGGAAGCAGGGTGATGAATTTTACCCTGTGTTAACACTGGAAGCAGGGTGTTGAATTTAACCCTGTGCTATTACTGGCAGCAGGGTGTTGAATTTTACCCTGTGTTAACACTGGAAGCAGGGTGTTGAATTTTACCCTGTGTTAACACTGGCAGCAGGGCGTTGAATTTTACCCTGTGTTGTTACTGGAAGCAGGGTGTTGAATTTTACCCTGTGTTAACACTGGAAGCAGGGTGTTGAATTTTACCCTGTGCTATTACTGGCAACAGGGCGTTGATTTTACCCTGTGTTGTTACTGGAAGCAGAGTGTTGAATTTTACCCTGTGTTAACACTGGAAGCAGGGTGTTGAATTTTACCCTGTGCTATTACTGGCAGCAGGGCGTTGAATTTTACCCTGTGTTGTTACTGGAAGCAGGGTGTTGAATTTTACCCTGTGTTGTTACTGGAAGCAGGGTGTTGAATTTTACCCTGTGTTAACACTGGAAGCAGGGTGTTGAATTTTACCCTGTGTTAACACTGGAAGCAGGGTGTTGAATTTTACCCTGTGCTATTACTGGCAGCAGGGCGTTGAATTTTACCCTGTGTCGTTACTGGAAGCAGGGTGTTGAATTTCACCCTGTGTTAACACTGGAAGCAGGGTGTAGAATTTTACCCTGTGTTAACACTGGAAGCCGGGTTGTTGAATTTTACCCTGTGTTGTTACTGGAAGCAGAGTGTTGAATTTTACCCTGTGTTAACACTGGAAGCAGGGTGTTGAATTTTACCCTGTGTTGTTACTGGAAGCATGGTGTTGAATTTTACCCTGTGTTGTTACTGGAAGCATGGTGTTGAATTTTACCCTGTGCTATTACTGGCAGCAGGGTGTTGAATTTTACCCTGTGTTGTTACTGGAAGCAGGGTGTTGAATTTTACCCTATGTTGTTACTGGAAGCAGGGTGTTGAATTTTACCCTGTGTTGTTACTGGAAGCAGGGTGTTGAATTTTACCCTGTGTTGTTACTGGAAGCAGGGTGTTGAATTTTACCCTGTGTTAACACTGGAAGCAGGGTGTTGAATTTTACCCTGTGTTGTTACTGGAAGCATGGTGTTGAATTTTACCCTGTGTTGTTACTGGAAGCATGGTGTTGAATTTTACCCTGTGCTATTACTGGCAGCAGGGTGTTGAATTTTACCCTGTGTTGTTACTGGAAGCAGGGTGTTGAATTTTACCCTATGTTGTTACTGGAAGCAGGGTGTTGAATTTTACCCTGTGTTGTTACTGGAAGCAGGGTGTTGAATTTTACCCTGTGTTGTTACTGGAAGCAGGGTGTTGAATTTTACCCTGTGTTAACACTGGAAGCAGGGTGTTGAATTTTACCCTGTGTTGTTACTGGAAGCAGGGTGTTGAATTTTACCCTGTGTTAACACTGGAAGCAGGGTGTTGAATTTTACCCTATGTTGTTACTGGAAGCAGGGTGTTGAATTTTACCCTGTGTTGTTACTGGAAGCAGGGTGTTGAATTTTACCCTGTGTTGTTACTGGAAGCAGGGTGTTGAATTTTACCCTGTGTTAACACTGGAAGCAGGGTGTTGAATTTTACCCTGTGTTGTTACTGGAAGCAGGGTGTCGAATTTTACCCTGTGTTGTTACTGGAAGCAGGGTGTTGAATTTTACCCTGTGTTAACACTGGAAGCAGGGTGTTGAATTTTACCCTGTGTTAATACTGGAAGCAGGGTGTTGAATTTTACCCTGTGTTCATACTGGAAGCAGGGTGTTGAATTTTACCCTGTGTTAACACTGGAAGCAGGGTGTTGAATTTTACCCTGTGTTCATACTGGAAGCAGGGTGTTGAATTTTACCTTAGGTTGTTTTTCGTTACATGTATATTTGTCTATCGTTTTGTGTGTGCCCCGCCGGCTGCAGTTTGGAAATTTCAACCAGCGATGAACTAGAAGACCAGAAACATCAAAAGGCTCCATGTCATGTTCTAATTATTTTTAAGGTCAATTAACCAGCACCGAACATCCGCAAATATAATTGAGGTCTTCTGTACATAAAATGTTGTTTGTAGACTGTCTGCAACGGAGTATTTCTTGCATCGTGTACTACATCAATATTTATTATTACAGTGAAAATAGAATTTCAGTTTTGACAAGCTTTCGAATTATTACGGTGAAAGTAGATTTTCTATCTTGCCCACCTGTCGACCCATTATGTGCTTTACATAACTTTCAACCCATCAGCGCAAATTACTCAACACTTGCTGACGTGAGGAGAACTTCTCGGCAGCGCAAGGATAAATGTATAGCAAATTTTTTCCATAGGATGTCTGATACGAAAAATAAAAATAACTAAACCAAGTTGAGTGAATTAATCGATGAATTTAGATGATAAATCAAGTAATCAATTATTCAAATAATCGATAAATCGATAGAGTCACTCCACGGTGTTCGGCTACAACTGAGCAAAAATATAATTTTAATTACTACTAGTGCACACTACAGAGTTCTGCCAAATAATGGCAGGATTTGTTAATACGGGGTGCTCTTGTGTGTGATTAATGCACAAAAATGTACATAAAGTAATTATTATTTATAAAGGAATAAGAATTGCTGTCTTCCTCTACGCTACAATAATTCTAATTAACATCGATTTTGTTCAACTAAAACATGATTGAAATGCTGAATAATGTACCTACGATTAAAATATTCTTGTATTGTGCACTGGTGAAACTCGACTAATGAACATAATAAAATATATTAATGAAAGGGACATATTTATATAACACCAAGTTAAAGAAATTTACTCTAAATGCCCATCTTGTCGCCCGAGGGCACACGGCCCGTCAAAAAATGGCAGGACTAGATATCGGATCATCTGAGCTTTAACATGGCTTTCCCATGATTTCCCATGTTGTTCCAGTGTACACGACCCGTCTAAAATGACGGGAACCGATATTTTCCTTTAAAAATATTTCCGAAGTGGATTAAGAACAAATATATCCAACCCAACAGAACCAGCGATCAAAATACACCTAATCTTGTGCACTGGTGAAACTCCTATCAAAAATAGTCATTAAGCTTCCTTGACAGCGCGGCGGAGCGACAGACCAACTGAGCTTCAATATGGCTTTTCTACGATTTCCCACGCTATTTATTCTAAGGCTTCCCGCACTTTTTTACCTCTCAACTTCTGGCATTGTATGCAACCTAACCTAACATTACGCGTTATATTCATTCCGACTCCGAATTTGATGAATTAATACACCGAAAATTGTGCAGTGGGTGAAGCTTGTATCACAGATACGCTCATCACAAACTTTCTGTTCGTGGGTGTGACGCACGGACGGACAGACGGACGCGGCTCTTATTTTAGTATACACTAGTCCACTCCCCTTTATTTGAAGTAAGAATGAAGGTGAAATGAAAGAAAGGCCGTAAAAATATAAAAAATACAATCTCTCGGGAGTTGATGAGGCCGCGTGAACACGGCCCGTCAAATATATAGGGCTGGAGCTTGTATCACAGATACGCTCATCACACACTGCAGGCTGGCTTCGGACAGACGCACGGACGGACGGACGGACGGACGGACGGACGGACGCGGCTCTTATTATAGTATAGATTATAGATAAGGGACCAGGGAACCTCTGTACGAAAAATGCATGAAATTGGGATAAATGTGCATGATTTGTAGGACGTTATTCTCGAGGAATGAATTTATCGATTATTTCATTCAGTTTAATATAGTTTATTTTTTTGTAGGAGACATTCTTTGAAAAAAATTACTGTACTTTTTTCATCGCGATAAATTGCATTTCTCGAACAAAAAATTCATTTATTATTGCTGCAGTTTTTTTGGTTTGTAAACCCAGACATCCATTGAATTTAACGACTATTCAGTTGTATTAGATGTATATATATATAATTATATATATATATATATATATATATATATGTATATAAAATTGCCACCCTCTAGTTCAGTTTTCATGTTATATGCCGAGGCTATTGCAGTACTCTATTCCTCATTTTAATGTTTTCTTCAAAAACGTGACCCTTGCATACACATCATTGCAACCATCTAGTCTTGTTTTATTATTTCTTCCGCAACGATTTTAATACGTTTCCTGCGAAGTGACCCACCGGTGGTCATTCAGGTGATTTTCATAGTGCTGCTGACTGACCTGCAGTCACTAACTCAATTTTTATTAATACTAAATGAAATTTTAATGAAGGCCCGATCCAGTTAATGTTTTTTATTTACAAAGTTTATTACCACAATTGACTTTAAATTTGCATCGAATGCTGAACTTCAGTTTAACTCATCGCAGTTAACGTGCGATATTCTTGTCCTATGATGTTTCCAGCGCTCCTCCTTCTGAGATTGGCAAGTTGTTCTTGCGTTTGATATTCACAATAGAACATTACTCTTATTACCTTATTCGCTCTTATTACTCTTATTCTTACTCTTATTACCTTATTCGCTCCTTTTATTTTGCTGGGATTGAGCCTGCGTCTCCCCATTTGGCATGAAAGAAATAATATCTTTATTTGCTTACTTCTCTGGAAAATTTGGGACTTTTCTCAGGACTTTTATCACTGCGTCCCCACACTCGCTATGCAAGGTGTTTCTTTTCTATTCACTCGCATTGCAGCAAAATTTACAATAATTTGGGCCTGTTCCCAAGATTTACATCTGTTTCTCCCTCCGTTCGTCAAAAAAAATTTCTCCCTTGTTTTTTAAAAAAATTTTCTCCCCCAAAAAAAAATTATTTTTTGTTTCTCCCTCCGTTGTTTCTTCTTCTGTTCATGCCAAATTCTTTACCAATTATAGGTTGAAGAGCTATTAATCTTCTGACTGTAACTTACTGAGTTTCGCTTCAATTCTACCATTTCTGTCAGAATTTTTTGAACGCAGTTTTAATTTGGCCACATCTTCAAGCTTGAGTATGAGATTTGAACTTAAAAGGTTGTAGTTAACTTTGGAGATACTTCATTCGATTTATCCTGCAATGGTTATCCTTCATGAAATTTTGTAAATCCTATCTGTTCATTCTAAGGGCTATTTCCAATCCAGGAAGCGTATTTTCTCATCCGGAAAGGGAAAGAATCTGAAGCTCATAAATCACCACAGAGCATCACGCGCTGCATGGATAAATATTGCAATATCTCTGCCGCTGCACCAATATTAATTATTGAAGTGCATCTAGTGTTCCATCAACAATTATTGCGATATATATATTGCTGCATCAACAATTACTGCAGTATAGCACACATTTTATCAACATTTATTACAATATATGTCACAATACATCAATGATAACTGCACTGCGTCTAGCATTTCATCATAAGCACAATGAATCTTGAAACAATGAAACTAACTAAAAACTAACAGCACAAACCTAAATATTTTTCAGATTGCCGTAAATTTTATTTACGGATGTTCTTTTATGAAGAATATGCGCGAGTTGCTGTTGGGTTAACATACTGGCTACACATACACACACACACAGACAACACACACACACAGGCTGCACCTGAGTGCACACACGCAACAACACCAGCACACAGGCCACACAAACAGCACAACACACCAGCCACCACACCATCACCAACACACCAGCCGTTACACCATCACTAACACACCAGCCGTTACACCATCACCAACACACCAGCCGCCACACCATCACCAACACACCAGCCGTTACACCATCACCAGCACACAGGCCACACAAACAGCACAACACACCAGCCGTTTCACCATCACCAACACACCAGCCGTTACACCATCGCCAACACACCAGCCGTTACACCATCGCCAACACACCAGCCGTCACACCATCACCAACACACCAGCCGTCACATCATCACCAACACACCAGCCGTCACACCATCACCAACACACCAGCCGTCACACCATCACCAACACACCAGCCGTTACACCATCACCAACACACCAGCCGTCACACCATCACCAACACACCAGCCGTCACACCATCACCAACACACCAGCCGTCACACCATCACCAACACACCAGCCGTTACACCATCACCAACACACCAGCCGTCACACCATCACCAACACACCAGCCGTTACACCATCACCAACACACCAGCCGTCACACCATCACCAACACACCAGCCGTCACACCATCACCAACACACCAGCCGTCACACCATCACCAACACACCAGCCGTCACACCATCACCAACACACCAGCCGTTACACCATCACCAACACACCAGCCGTCACACCATCACCAACACACCAGCCGTTACACCATCACCAACACACCAGCCGTCACACCATCACCAACACACCAGCCGTCACACCATCACCAACACACCAGCCGTCACACCATCACCAACACACCAGCCGTTACACCATCACCAACACACCAGCCGTCACACCATCACCAACACACCAGCCGTCACATCATCACCAACACACCAGCCGTCACACCATCACCAACACACCAGCCGTCACACCATCACCAACACACCAGCCGTCACACCATCACCAACACACCAGCCGTCACACCATCACCAACACACCAGCCGTCACACCATCACCAACACACCAGCCGTCACACCATCACCAACACACCAGCCGTCACACCATCACCAACACACCAGCCGTCACACCATCACCAACACACCAGCCGTTGCACCATCACCAACACACCAGCCGTCACACCATCACCAACACACCAGCCGTCACACCATCACCAACACACCAGCCGTTACACCATCACCAACACACCAGCCGTCACACCATCACCAACACACCAGCCGCTACACCATCACCAACACACCAGCCGTCACACCATCACCAACACACCAGCCGTCACACCATCACCAACACACCAGCCGTCACACCATCACCAACACACCAGCCGTCACACCATCACCAACACACCAGCCGCTACACCATCACCAACACACCAGCCGTCACACCATCACCAACACACCAGCCGTCACACCATCACCAACACACCAGCCGTTACACCATCACCAACACACCAGCCGTCACACTATCACCAACACACCATCACCAACACATGAGTACCAACACACCAGCCGTCACACCAACACACCACCCATTACACCATCACAACTCCCCCATCACCCCACACGCCGGAGCACCTAACGACACCACAGAATTTGCATCTCCCAAAATCAACGCAGGCGCAAAACTAAATACCTGGCGAGCTTTCCAGCGATCGACTTTTACATCCCCTCTGTGTTTTGTACTTTACATCTCTTCTGTACTACTCCTGATAATTTTTTTCGAATTTCTGTGTTTTTTCATTTGGAGAAAATTGTTGTGTTGTAAATAATTGGATTTTAGGGCTTTTTTCAGGTTCGGTTGTTTATTGTTCTTCAATGTTTGCACGTTTTCAATAATATTTTCTTACAATTAGAATATTTTTGATCATTGTTTTAGCAACCTAATTTGTCTAGTGTTTCGTTATAATAATACACCGTCATTTATTTTGAAATGTGTTTTTTGTTAGCTTTGAACACATTAAATGAAGATAATTTTTACTGAAAAACAATTCGTGAGGAGAACTTCCTTTTAAATATGTATAGAACAGTTTACTATTCACGCACACATTCATGTACAACAGGATTAAAAGACATGATTATACATATGCACAAAGTTCGCAAATAAATACATACATATACTGTACATATACAGTATATTAAGTATATATACAGTACAGTACTGTATATATACGGTATTATACAGTATATATACAGTATATTGCAGTACATACTGTATATATACAATATATTAAGGCATGACTAGGTAGTATATATATAAATATATGTATATACATGAAATGTGTATGTATTGACGCTACTACAAACGTTGATCTACTATAATACTTCTCTACAATATTAAAGCTGTTTTTAATTAGGTAGAAATGCTCTAATTCGCAGTTTTTTGCTTGATTAAAATTAATTGATATATATCGTAAGTATTTATTGATATTGATATATATATATATATATTGATATATATAAGTATGTAAAGGTCAGCAACATCATCAATGGAAAAATCTTCATTTAGTAAATAGGCTGCATCACAGTACAGGAATATTGTCGCCGTCATCGAAGAACGATCGAATTTCCCGTAATTTTGATCTAGTTCCACCAACTTCCTGATCCGCTCAAGTTCGGACGTCACCGTCCCTGTAAGACTACTCCTGCTCCGGCCTTCACAAATCTGCGGAAGTTTTGCCGTACCCTGTCCGGTCTCCATGGCAACAATCTTGTCGACGTATCCATGGTAACCGCGAGCAATATTTCCACGCACTTCTACGTGCACACGCCCTGCGTGTACACTTGCTCCCTACGTGTACTTCCTACGCTCACGTATCCACTCTACAGGTTCTTTAAAAATTTTTTCCTTTTATAAAGGACGTAGAATTATTGCCGGCTTACGATAACTTTTCCTGCTAAGCAGCTCGCTAGATGTTCTTCTTTCAATACCTCGAGCTACGGTAGAGGAAACAAGGTAGAGTCATTTCTATCGGAGAAAATACACATCCTCTTGTTCGGCTAGCCAATAGAAAGGCTTTATTTCAAACAAACTTTATGACGTCACTAAAACGCAATGCAGTTGGCCAATACTGGATTCAGATTTGGGGGTAGCAGTGCTACCATATGCAATATGAGCGCTGCTATTGGTTGGTTGCCGTGACGTCAGCAAAACCACACCGTCAACGAAAAAAAAACTGGTTTAAACCTACCTTGTTTACTCTACCGTGCCTTGAGCTCAGGAAATCTTTGTGACATTTTCATGTACTGACGTGCTTTTCACAAGAGATGCATTCTTTTTCTCCAGTATTTAGGCCATCTTTATACATTAGTTAAAAGTGCTCTAATTTCCAATTCTTCTCTTGATTGGAGGTTTTTAAAATGTATTTCACAAAGATGTACGGCTTAAAACTATTGTCTTAGAGCTATCTGTATTTTGTGTTTGATTCGCATTAATTTTCTTAAGGCTGGTCCCTAATTTTTATGTGTTCGTTTTTTTTCATGATTTGTCCCTAATACGAGTATCTACTTGATTCAGATGAATCTTTCTTAGTTTGGTCGTTATTATTTTTTTATTGTGCAGCTTTTTTAACGATTTGTCCTTAATATTGATTTGTGGTAAGGAATTTTTCCTACCATTATTGCCTAATATTTTTATCTTAAGTTTTGATTCGAGTTATGGGAATTTGGCTTCAATAATCCTTAATATTTATTTGGGTAGATAAATTTGCAACATTTATTCTTAATATTTATTTCAAGATAATGAATTTTGCACCATTATATATCAATATTTATTGAAAAATTATTCATTGGCCTTCGGAGTGCATTGATGCAGTAACCTTTCTTGAACGCCTCTCTTGAACCTTGACTAACTTAAATTTTTTAATGCCGAAAAATTCAAATGCTTCTGAAGCTAAAAAATAAAAGCGTAAAACAAGATGAAATATCTGCTTCAAATTATTTCATTCAGATGCTTCAGCTCAAAGAAGAAACGAATTTTTCTTCAACTTTTCAACAGCTTTCTACTCTCTTTGTGCCAACATACGTACGTAGAACGAACTCATTCAACCAGTGCTAGAGACAACTTTTAAAATGAAATTCGATTACATCCTCTGTATCTGAACTTTTGCAATTTTACCACAACGGGCACCACCGGTGGCCACGGACGCAATTTTCATAATACTGCTGGCTGACCAGTAGTCACAAGCTCAAGTTTTATGAGTACTAAAACTCAAATGAAGGCGTGACCCAATTAATGTTTGCTATTTTCAAAATTACTCGCAAAAATCGGCTTCAAATTGAACTTGAATATTGAACTTCAATTTACCCAATTGCCATCAAAGTGTTATATTACTAAATAAGTTCTGCTTATTTGCCGCAAAGATTTAATAGTGACGAAACTCATGACAGGGACTCATGACTCATGACTCGACGAAATTCATGACTGGGCACAAAACCAACCCAACGCAAACTCCCACACGACTGACGACTGGTACGCATGTTAAAAGTAGTTCAATGAACATCATTCTTACTCAAAGCTCTTGAGAAGTGCACGTTTTTTCGAAAAACTTGATTTTTGAATGCTTGCTCCACATATTTCCCCTGTTTCATCATTCTTTTTCTGCATCAGTGCATTTCTACTTTGAGGAATACCTTTACTCAAACTTTGCCTTACTCACATTCTTCATCTGCTCTGTTGAGCTCTTCCATCTGCTCTGTTGAGCTCTTCCATCTGCTCTGTTGAGCTCTTCCATTTGCTCTTTTGAGCTCTTCCACCTGCTCTGTTGAGCTCTTCCATCTGCTCTGTTGAGCTCTTCCATCTGCTCTGTTGAGCTCTTCCATTTGCTCTTTTGAGCTCTTCCATCTGCTCTGTTGAGCTCTTCCACCTGCTCTGTTGAGCTCTTCCATCTGCTCTGTTGAGCTCTTCCATTTGCTCTTTTGAGCTCTTCAATCTGCTCTGTTGAGCTCTTCCATCTGCTCTGTTGAGCTCTTCCATCTGCTCTGTTGAGCTCTTCCATCTGCTCTGTTGAGCTCTTCCATCTGCTCTGTTGAGCTCTTCCATCTGCTCTATTGATCTCTTCCATCAGCTCTTTCCTGTTCTTCTATCATCACTTCTCAGCATTCCGATGAGTTTTTTTCATGCATCACAACCCCCTCTCCACCCTCACAACCCTCTCTCTACCCTCACAACCCCCTCTCCGCCCTCACAACCCCCTCTCCACCCCACAACCCCCTCTCCACCCTCAAAACCCCCTCTCTACCCCCACCACCACACCAACCCCCCACACCGCTACACCAAGCCCCAACCCACTTCTTCTCGCCATGTTCGCGCTGCTGCGAGCGCCACATTCGTGCGGCGGCGCAGCGCTGCTGAGGCGCGCCAGGGGACGGTCGCGTCGTGCCCTGCTCACTTGCGGGCACCCGCATCTGTCTCTGCTGGTGTGGTGTGGTGTGGTGTGGTGGTGTGGTGTGGTGTGGTGTGGTGTGGTGGTATGGTGGTGTGGTGGTGTTGTGTGGTGTGGTGTGGTGGTGGGGTGGTGTGGTGGTATGGTGGTGTGGTGTGGTGTTGTGTGGTGTGGTGTTGTGTGGTGTGGTGTGGTGTGGTGTGGTGTTGTGTGGTGTGGTGTTGTGTGGTGTGGTGGTGTAGTGTGGTGGTGTTGTGGTGTGGTGTGGTGTGGTGGTGTGGTATGGTGGTGGTGTGGTGGTGGGGTGGTGTGGTGCGGTGGTATGCTGGTATGGTGGTGTGGTGGTGTGGTGGTGTGGTGTGGTGGTGGGCTGGTGGGTTGGTATGGTGCGGTGGTATGCTGGTATGGTGGTGTGGTGGTGTGGTGGTGGGGTAGTGTGGTGCGGCGGTATGCTGGTATGGTGGTGTGGTGGTGTGGTGGTGGGGTAGTGTGGTGCGGTGGTATGCTGGTATGGTGGTGTGGTGGTGTGGTGGTTTGGTGGTGTGATACTGTTGTGGTAAGGAGGTTGCACGAGAGACGAGCATAACTGACTGTTCCCTCTAACATTTCTTCATTTCCGGATGCAGTTCCCTCACTGCCGCTGTAGACAGTACGCATATGAGAGACAATTTTCGTAATTTTAGGTTTTGTTATTTCAGCTGCGGTATCTTCCCTCTATCAGTTACACTGCCCTCCCTTTTAGCTGCAGTTCCTTCCCTCTATCAGCTACACTACCCTCACTTTCAGCTGAAGTACCTTCCCTCTATCAGCTGCAGTACCTTCCCTCTATCAGTTACACTTCCCTCACTTTTAGCTGCTGTACTTTCCCTCTATCAGTTACACTGCCCTCACTTTCAGCTGCAGTACCTTCCCTTTATCAGCTACACTGCCCTCACTTTCAGCTGCAGTGCCTTCCCTCTATCAGTTACACTGCCCTCACTTTAAGCTGCAGTACCTTCCCTCTATCAGTTACACTGCCCTCACTTTCAGCTGCAGTACCTTCCCTCTATCAGTTACACTGCCCTCACTTTCAGCTGCAGTATCTTCCCTCTATCAGCTACACTGCCCTCACTTTTAACTGCAGCACCTTTCCTCTATCAGCTACACTGCCCTCACTTTTAGTTGCAGTTCCTTCCCTCTATCAGCTACACTGCCCTCACTTTCAGATGCAGTACCTTCCCTTTATCAGCTACACTGCCCTCACTTTCAGATGCAGTACGTTCCCTCTGAAATGCAGTTCCCTCAGACGCGTTTCCCTCGGCTGATACAGAGGCCTGACAGCTTGCGCTGAGGGTAACAAATGAACGGTTGGCTTGTGGATATCTGCCAGAGTTGTGGTATAGGGTAGAGTTGTGGTGTGGGGTACAGCTGTGGTGTGAGGGTACAGCTGTGGTGTGAGGGAACAGTTGTGGTGTGGGGGTATAGTTGTGGTGTGGGGGTACAGTTGTGGTGTGAGGGAACAGTTGTGGTGTGAGGGAACAGTTGTGGTGTGGGGGTACAGTTGTGGTGTGAGGGTAGAGTTGTGGTGTGAGGGTAGAGTTGTGGTGTGGGGGTACAGCTGTGGTGTGAGGGTACAGCTGTGGTGTGAGGGTACAGTTGTGGTTTGGGGGTACAGTTGTGGTGTGAGGGAATAGTTGTGGTGTGAGGGAACAGTTGTGGTGTGAGGGAACAGTTGTGGTGTGGGGGTACAGCTGTGGTGTGGGGGTACAGTTGTGGTGTGAAGGTACAGCTGTTCTGTGGGGGTACAGCTGTGGTGTGGGGGTACAGCTGTGGTGTGGGGGTACAGTTGTGGTGTGAGGGAACAGTTGTGGTGTGGGGGTACAGTTGTGGTGTGAGGGTACAGTTCTGGTGAGGGATCAGTTGTGGTGTGGGGGTACAGTTGGGGTGTGGGGGTACAGCTGTGGTGTGAGGGTACAGTTGTGGTGAGAGAAGAGTTGTGGTGTGGGGGTACAGCTGTGGTGTGAGGGTACAGTTGTGGTGAGGGAAGAGTTGTGGTGTGGGGGTACAGTTGGGGTGTGGGGGTACAGCTGTGGTGTGAGGGTACAGTTGTGGTGCGGGAACAGTTGTGGTGTGGGGGTACAGCTGTGGTGTGGGAACAGTTGTGGTGTGGGGGTACAGCTGTGGTGTGAGGGTACAGTTGTGGTGTGGGGGTACAGCTGTGGTGTGGGAACAGTTGTGGTGTGGGGGTACAGCTGTGGTGTGGGGGTACAGTTGTGGTGTGGGGGTACAGTTGGGGTGTGGGGGTACAGCTGTGGTGTGAGGGTACAGTTGTGGTGTGGGAACAGTTGTGGTGTGGGGGTACAGCTGTGGTGTGAGGGTACAGTTCTGGTGAGGGATCAGTTGTGGTGTGGGGGTACAGTTGGGGTGTGGGGGTACAGCTGTGGTGTGAGGGTACAGTTGTGGTGTGGGAACAGTTGTGGTGTGGGGGTACAGCTGTGGTGTGAGGGTACAGTTGTGGTGAGGGAAGAGTTGTGGTGTGGGGGTACAGTTGGGGTGTGGGGGTACAGCTGTGGTGTGAGGGTACAGTTGTGTTGTGGGAACAGTTGTGGTGTGGGGGTACAGCTGTGGTGTGGGAACAGTTGTGGTGTGGGGGTACAGCTGTGGTATGAGGGTACAGTTGTGGTGTGGGGGTACAGCTGTGGTGTGGGAACAGTTGTGGTGTGGGGGTACAGCTGTGGTGTGGGGGTACAGTTGTGGTGTGGGGGTACAGTTGGGGTGTGGGGGTACAGCTGTGGTGTGAGGGTACAGTTGTGGTGTGGGAACAGTTGTGGTGTGGGGGTACAGCTGTGGTGTGAGGGTACAGTTGTGGTGTGAGGGTAGAGTTGTGGTGTGAGGGTAGAGTTGTGGTGTGAGGGTAGAGTTGGGGTGTGGGGGTACAGCTGTGGTGTGAGGGTACAGTTGTGGTGTGGGAACAGTTGTGGTGTGGGGGTACAGCTGTGGTGTGAGGGTACAGTTGTGGTGAGGGAAGAGTTGTGGTGTGGGGGTACAGTTGGGGTGTGGGGGTACAGCTGTGGTGTGAGGGTACAGTTGTGGTGTGGGGGTACAGCTGTGGTTTGGGGGTACAGCTGTGGTGTGAGGGTACAGTTGTGGTGAGGGAAGAGTTGTGGTGTGGGGGTACAGTTGGGGTATGGAGTGCAGTTGTGAAGCTTGATGTTAGGTTTTAATACTTAACATTCATTGCGGTGATTTAATTCGACGATATTAATCATGAATGGCAGGAAAAAACAAAAAGACTAAGGAAATGAAGCAATATTCAACAAAAATACTTGCTGTGAGTGTTGCATATGCGTATTTTCGGCATCAAGTGTCACATTTGCATCCATTGTGTATTGTATATTCATGTATGTATTCACGTGAGTGACATCCTATATATACCAGGCTACCCAGTCTAACTTTTTCGCGGCCTGCATGCATGTTTTTCGCCGCTCAAGAAATGAAATCGCTTAGGCGGCGAAAAACGTGCATGCTCAGGCGGAAAGTTAGATTCGGTATTCTATGTGAATAAGAATCGTTTCTGGTAAAAATTCGTCTATGAACGATGAAGAATTGCATTACTGAGCCACTGCTGTTAAAACAAGTAGTTTCAAAACATTTTTTTCAAATTATTGCGCCTTAGCGAATCAACTCTTTACTCTTTCAATCTGAAATTCTAAAAACGATTCGTAGGATAAAAACAATACTTTCACGGTCTTGTCACGTAAAAATTTCAGTGTGATACGGTACGTGATCCAAAGGAGGTAAATTCTGCGTAATTTCTGTGTCGGAAATCCTTTGTGGTTTTGCTATTTTCTTTATGGGGAAATGCTGTCTTTTTTCATGGTTTTTCGCCAGTGAAATTCCGTGTGATTTAATGATTTTCTGTGAGGGAAATCTTGTGTGATTTTGCTATTTTTTATGGGAAATGCTGTCAGATTTTATGGTTTTCCGTGTGGGAAATCCCGTTTGATTTGTGATTTCCGCCATCTTTCATAACCAAGTTACTGCCGTGACATTACCTCCGGCTGCCCTACTGAAGCGTCAGCGCAAAGACTGTGCTGCCAACAACTTCCGCAGGCTGGCCCTGAAAATAAACACCAAAATTAACTTTGCGAACGTCTCCTAAATTCCCGCCCCGTGCCCAACAAATGTTCAGCAGACTTTCTGTCTGCTTATTTTCAGCTGGCCATTTGAGCCGCCTCTTTTCAGATGCATATTTGAGCTGGCTATCTCAGCTCTTCTGAGCTGGCCGTCTTAATTGCATCATTCAACTGCTTCATCCCAGCTGACTCGTTTGAGCTGAATCTTTTACGCTGACTCAGTTGTGAGTGTCTACGCTCACTCGTTTCAGTTGGATTTCCTGAGCTGCCTCGCTTCAGTTGGATTTCCTGAGCTGCCTCGCTTCAGTTGAATTTTCTGAGCTGCCTCGCTTCAGTTGGATTTCCTGAGCTGCCTCGCTTCAGTTGAATTTTCTGAGCTGCCTCGCTTCAGTTGGATTTCCTGAGCTGCCTCGCTTCAGTTGAATTTTCTGAGCTGCCTCGCTTCAGTTGGATTTCCTGAGCTGCCTCGCTTCAGTTGGATTTTCTGAGCTGCCTCGCTTCAGTTGAATTTTCTGAGCTGCCTCGCTTCAGTTGGATTTCCTGAGCTGCCTCGCTTCAGTTGAATTTTCTGAGCTGCCTCGCTTCAGTTGGATTTCCTGAGCTGCCTCGCTTCAGTTGGATTTTCTGAGCTGCCTCGCTTCAGTTGAATTTTCTGAGCTGTCTCGCTTCAGTTGGATTTTCTGAGCTGCCTCGCTTCAGTTGAATTTTCTGAGCTGCCTCGCTTCAGTTGGATTTTCTGAGCTGCCTCGCTTCAAATGGATTTTCTGAGCTGCCTCGCTTCAGTTGAATTTTCTGAGCTACCTCGCTTCAGTTGGATTTCCTGAGCTGCCTCGCTTCAGTTGAATTTCCTGAGCTGCCTCGCTTCAGTTGGATTTCCTGAGCTGCCTCGCTTCAGTTGGATTTCCTGAGCTGCCTCGCTTCAGTTGGATTTTCTGAGCTGCCTCGCTTCAGTTGGATTTTCTGAGCTGCCTCGCTTCAGTTGAATTTTCTGAGCTGCCTCGCTTCAGTTGGATTTCCTGAGCTGCCTCGCTTCAGTTGGATTTCCTGAGCTGCCTCGCTTCAGTTAGATTTCCTGAGCTGCCTCGCTTCAGTTGGATTTCCTGAGCTGCCTCGCTTCAGTTGGATTTTCTGAGCTGCCTCGCTTCAGTTGAATTTTCTGAGCTGCCTCGCTTCAGTTGGATTTTCTGAGCTGCCTCGCTTCAGTTGGATTTTCTGAGCTGCCTCGCTTCAGTTGAATTTTCTGAGCTGCCTCGCTTCAGTTGGATTTCCTGAGCTGCCTCGCTTCAGTTGAATTTTCTGAGCTGCCTCGCTTCAGTTGGATTTTCTGAGCTGCCTCGCTTCAGTTGGATTTTCTGAGCTGCCTCGCTTCAGTTGGATTTCCTGAGCTGCCTCGCTTCAGTTGAATTTTCTGAGCTGCCTCGCTTCAGTTGGATTTCCTGAGCTGCCTCGTTTCAGTTGGATTTTTTGAGCTGACTCGCTTCAGCTGGATTTCCTGAGCTGCCTCGTTTCAGTTGAATTTTCTGAGCTGACTCGCTTCAGTTGGATTTCCTGAGCTGCCTAGCTTCAGTTGAATTTTCTGAGCTGACTCGCTTCAGTTGGATTTCCTGAGCTGCCTCGCTTCAGTTGGATTTCCTGAGCTGCCTCGCTTCAGTTGGATTTTCTGAGCTGCCTCGCTTCAGTTGAATTTTCTGAGCTGCCTCGCTTCAGTTGGATTTTCTGAGCTGCCTCGCTTCAGTTGGATTTTCTGAGCTGCCTCGCTTCAGTTGAATTTTCTGAGCTGCCTCGCTTCAGTTGGATTTCCTGAGCTGGCTCGCATCAGTTGGATTTCCTGAGCTGCCTCGCTTCAGTTGGATTTCCTGAGCTGCCTCGCTTCAGTTGGATTTCCTGAGCTGCCTCGCTTCAGTTGGATTTTCTGAGCTGCCTCGCTTCAGTTGAATTTTCTGAGCTGCCTCGCTTCAGTTGGATTTTCTGAGCTGCCTCGCTTCAGTTGGATTTTCTGAGCTGCCTCGCTTCAGTTGAATTTTCTGAGCTGCCTCGCTTCAGTTGGATTTCCTGAGCTGCCTCGCTTCAGTTGAATTTTCTGAGCTGCCTCGCTTCAGTTGGATTTTCTGAGCTGCCTCGCTTCAGATGGATTTTCTGAGCTGCCTCGCTTCAGTTGGATTTCCTGAGCTGCCTCGCTTCAGTTGGATTTTCTGAGCTGCCTCGCTTCAGTTGGATTTCCTGAGCTGCCTCGCTTCAGTTGGATTTCCTGAGCTGCCTCGCTTCAGTTGAATTTTCTGAGCTGACTCGCTTTAGTTGGATTTCCTGAGCTGCCTCGCTTCAGTTGGATTTCCTGAGCTGCCTCGCTTCAGTTGGATTTCCTGAGCTGCCTCGTTTTAGTTGAATTTTCTGAGCTGACTCGCTTTAGTTGGATTTCCTGAGCTGCCTCGCTTCAGTTGAATTTTCTGAGCTGACTCGCTTCAGTTAGATTTCCTGAGCTGCCTCGCTTCAGTTGGATTTCCTGAGCTGCCTCGCTTCAGTTGAATTTTCTGAGCTGCCTCGCTTCAGTTGGATTTCCTGAGCTCCCTCGCTTCAGTTGGATTTCCTGAGCTGCCTCGCTTCAGTTGGATTTCCTCAGCTGCCTCGCTTCAGTTGAATTTTCTGAGCTGCCTCGCTTCAGTTGGATTTCCTGAGCTGCCTCGCTTCAGTTGGATTTCCTGAGCTGCCTCGCTTCAGTTGGATTTCCTGAGCTGCCTCGTTTCAGTTGGATTTTTTGAGCTGACTCGCTTCAGTTGAATTTTCTGAGCTGCCTCGCTTCAGTTGGATTTCCTGAGCTGCATCGTTTCAGTTGAATTTTCTGAGCTGCCTCGCTTCAGTTGGATTTCCTGAGCTGCCTCGCTTCAGTTGAATTTTCTGAGCTGCCTCGCTTCAGTTGGATTTCCTGAGCTGCCTCGCTTCAGTTGAATTTTCTGAGCTGCCTCGCTTCAGTTGGATTTCCTGAGCTGCCTCGTTTCAGTTGAATTTTCTGAGCTGACTCGCTTCAGTTGGATTTTCTGAGCTGCCTATCTCAGCTCTCCAATTATCTGGCTCATTGTATTACTTCGCTAATTCTAACTACCTCATTTGAGTGTGCGCATTTGAACTGACCATTTCATACAACTATTTTAGCTAGCCATTTCAGTCGATACCATTCTAAATGGTCTGAATTTAAGCCTTTAGCAACATCAAATTTACTGCTTACTACTCCTAACAGTCCCAAGCTCCAGTCTCTGTCTCACATCCCCAGTCTCTGTCTCACATCCCCAGTCTCTGTCTCTTATCCCCAGTCTCTGTTTCACCTCCCCAGTCTCTGTCTCTTATCCCCAGTCTCTGTCTCACCTCCCCAGTCTCTGTCTCACATCCCCAGTCTCTGTCTCTTATCCCCAGTCTCTGTCTCACCTCCCCAGTCTCTGTCTCACCTCCCCAGTCTCTGTCTCATATCCCCAGTCTCTGTCTCACCTCCTCAGTCTCTGTGTCTCTGTCTCACATCTCCAGTCTCTGTCTCACATCCCCAGTCTCTGTCTCAAATCCCAAGTCTCTGTCTCACATGACCAGTCTCTGTCTCACATCCCCAGTCTCTGTCTCTTATCCCCAGTCTATGTCTCACATCCGCAGTCTCTGTCTCACCTCCCCAGTCTCTGTCTCCCATCCCCAGTCTCTGTCTCACATCCCGAGTCTCTGTCTCACATCCCCAGTCTCTGTCTCTTATCCCCAGTCTTTGTCCCACATCCCCATTCTCTGTCTTACATCCCCAGTCTCTGTCTCACATCCCCAGTCTCTGTCTCACCTCCCTAGTCTCTGTCTCACATCCCCAGTCTCTGTCTCTTATCCCCAGTCTCTGTCTCACCTCCCCAGTCTCTGTCTCTTATCCCCAGTCTCTGTCTCACCTCCCCAGTCTCTGTCTCTTATCCCCAGTCTCTGTCTCACCTCCCCAGTCTCTGTCTCTTATCCCCAGTCTCTGTCTCACATCCCCAGTCTCTGTCTCACATCCCCAGTCTCTGTCTCACATCCCCAGTCTCTGTCTCATATCCCCAGTCTCTGTGTCACCTCCCCAGTCTCTGTCTCTTATCCCCAGTCTCTGTCTCACCTCCCCAGTCTCTGTCTTTTATCCCCAGTCTCTGTCTCACCTCCCTGGTCTCTATCTCTTATCCCCAGTCTCTGTCTCACCTCCCCAGTCTCTGTCTCACATCCCCAGTCTCTGTCTCTTATCCCCAGTCTCTGTCTCACCTCCCCAGTCTCTGTCTCACATCCCCAGTCTCTGTTTCACCTCCCCAGTCTCTGTCTCATATCACCAGTCTCTGTCTCACCTCCCCAGTCTCTGTCTCACATCCCCAGTCTCTGTCTCACATCCCCAGTCTCTGTCTCACCTCCCCAGTCTCCGTCTCTTATCCCCAGTCTCCGTCTCACCTCCCCAGTCTCTGTCTCTTATCCCCAGTCTCTGTCTCACCTCCCCAGTCTCTGTCTCACATCCCCAGTTTCTGTCTCACCTCCCCAGTCTCTGTCTCTTATCCCCAGTCTCTGTCTCACCTCCCCAGTCTCTGTCTCACATCCCCAGTCTCTGTCTCACATCCACAGTCTCTGTCTCTTATCCCCAGTCTCTGTCTCACCTCCCCAGTCTCTGTCTTTTATCCCCAGTCTCTGTCTCACCTCCCCAGTCTCTGTCTCACATCCCCAGTCTCTGTCTCACATCCCCAGTCTCTGTCTCTTATCCCCAGTCTCTGTCTCACCTCCCCAGTCTCTGTCTCTGATCCTCAGTCTCGGTCTCACCTCCCCAGTCTCTGTCTCACATCCCCAGTCTCTGTCTCACATCCCCAGTCTCTGTCTCACATCCCCAGTCTCTGTCTCACATCCCCAGTCTCTGTCTCAAATCCCAAGTCTCTGTCTCACCTCCCCAGTCTCTGTCTCACATCCCCAGTCTCTGTCTCTTATCCCCAGTCTATGTCTCACATCCGCAGTCTCTGTCTCACCTCCCCAGTCTCTGTCTCCCATCCCCAGTCTCTGTCTCACATCCCGAGTCTCTGTCTCACATCCCCAGTCTCTGTCTCTTATCCCCAGTCTTTGTCCCACATCCCCATTCTCTGTCTTACATCCCCAGTCTCTGTCTCACATCCCCAGTCTCTGTCTCACCTCCCTAGTCTCTGTCTCACATCCCCAGTCTCTGTCTCTTATCCCCAGTCTCTGTCTCACCTCCCCAGTCTCTGTCTCTTATCCCCAGTCTCTGTCTCACCTCCCCAGTCTCTGTCTCTTATCCCCAGTCTCTGTCTCACCTCCCCAGTCTCTGTCTCTTATCCCCAGTCTCTGTCTCACATCCCCAGTCTCTGTCTCACATCCCCAGTCTCTGTCTCACATCCCCAGTCTCTGTCTCACATCCCCAGTCTCTGTGTCACCTCCCCAGTCTCTGTCTCTTATCCCCAGTCTCACCTCCCCAGTCTCTGTCTTTTATCCCCAGTCTCTGTCTCACCTCCCTGGTCTCTATCTCTTATCCCCAGTCTCTGTCTCACCTCCCCAGTCTCTGTCTCACATCCCCAGTCTCTGTCTCTTATCCCCAGTCTCTGTCTCACCTCCCCAGTCTCTGTCTCACATCCCCAGTCTCTGTTTCACCTCCCCAGTCTCTGTCTCATATCACCAGTCTCTGTCTCACCTCCCCAGTCTCTGTCTCACATCCCCAGTCTCTGTCTCACATCCCCAGTCTCTGTCTCACCTCCCCAGTCTCCGTCTCTTATCCCCAGTCTCCGTCTCACCTCCCCAGTCTCTGTCTCTTATCCCCAGTCTCTGTCTCACCTCCCCAGTCTCTGTCTCACATCCCCAGTTTCTGTCTCACCTCCCCAGTCTCTGTCTTTTATCCCCAGTCTCTGTCTCACCTCCCCAGTCTCTGTCTCACATCCCCAGTCTCTGTCTCACATCCCCAGTCTCTGTCTCTTATCCCCAGTCTCTGTCTCACCTCCCCAGTCTCTGTCTTTTATCCCCAGTCTCTGTCTCACCTCCCTAGTCTCTGTCTCACATCCCCAGTCTCTGTCTCACATCCCCAGTCTCTGTCTCTTATCCCCAGTCTCTGTCTCACCTCCCCAGTCTCTGTCTCTGATCCTCAGTCTCGGTCTCACCTCCCCAGTCTCTGTCTCACATCCCCAGTCTCTGTCTCACATCCCCAGTCTCTGTCTCACATCCCCAGTCTCTGTCTCACATCCCCAGTCTCTGTCTCAAATCCCAAGTCTCTGTCTCACCTCCCCAGTCTCTGTCTCACATCCCCAGTCTCTGTCTCACATCCCCAGTCTCTGTCTCACATCCCCAGTCTCTGTCTCACATCCCCAGTTTCTGTCTCTTATCCCCAGTCTCTGTCTCACCTCCCCAGTCTCTGTCTCCCATCCCCAGTCTCTGTCTCACCTCCCCAGTCTCTGTCTCCTATCCCCAGTCTCTATTTCACCTCCCCAGTCTCTGTCTCTTATCCCCAGTCTCTGTCGCACCTCCCCAGTCTCTGTCTCTTATCCCCAGTCTCTGTCTCACCTCCCCAGTCTCTGTCTCACATCCCCAGTTTCTGTCTCACCTCCCCAGTCTCTGTCTCTTATCCCCAGTCTCTGTCTCACCTCCCCAGTCTCTGTCTCACATCCCCAGTCTCTGTCTCACATCCACAGTCTCTGTCTCTTATCCCCAGTCTCTGTCTCACCTCCCCAGTCTCTGTCTTTTATCCCCAGTCTCTGTCTCACCTCCCCAGTCTCTGTCTCACATCCCCAGTCTCTGTCTCACATCCCCAGTCTCTGTCTCTTATCCCCAGTCTCTGTCTCACCTCCCCAGTCTCTGTCTCTGATCCTCAGTCTCGGTCTCACCTCCCCAGTCTCTGTCTCACATCCCCAGTCTCTGTCTCACATCCCCAGTCTCTGTCTCACATCCCCAGTCTCTGTCTCACATCCCCAGTCTCTGTCTCAAATCCCAAGTCTCTGTCTCACCTCCCCAGTCTCTGTCTCACATCCCCAGTCTCTGTCTCTTATCCCCAGTCTATGTCTCACATCCGCAGTCTCTGTCTCACCTCCCCAGTCTCTGTCTCCCATCCCCAGTCTCTGTCTCACATCCCGAGTCTCTGTCTCACATCCCCAGTCTCTGTCTCTTATCCCCAGTCTTTGTCCCACATCCCCATTCTCTGTCTTACATCCCCAGTCTCTGTCTCACATCCCCAGTCTCTGTCTCACCTCCCTAGTCTCTGTCTCACATCCCCAGTCTCTGTCTCTTATCCCCAGTCTCTGTCTCACCTCCCCAGTCTCTGTCTCTTATCCCCAGTCTCTGTCTCACCTCCCCAGTCTCTGTCTCTTATCCCCAGTCTCTGTCTCACCTCCCCAGTCTCTGTCTCTTATCCCCAGTCTCTGTCTCACATCCCCAGTCTCTGTCTCACATCCCCAGTCTCTGTCTCACATCCCCAGTCTCTGTCTCACATCCCCAGTCTCTGTGTCACCTCCCCAGTCTCTGTCTCTTATCCCCAGTCTCTGTCTCACCTCCCCAGTCTCTGTCTTTTATCCCCAGTCTCTGTCTCACCTCCCTGGTCTCTATCTCTTATCCCCAGTCTCTGTCTCACCTCTCCAGTCTCTGTCTCACATCCCCAGTCTCTGTCTCTTATCCCCAGTCTCTGTCTCACCTCCCCAGTCTCTGTCTCACATCCCCAGTCTCTGTTTCACCTCCCCAGTCTCTGTCTCATATCACCAGTCTCTGTCTCAACTCCCCAGTCTCTGTCTCACATCCCCAGTCTCTGTCTCACATCCCCAGTCTCTGTCTCACCTCCCCAGTCTCCGTCTCTTATCCCCAGTCTCCGTCTCACCTCCCCAGTCTCTGTCTCTTATCCCCAGTCTCTGTCTCACCTCCCCAGTCTCTGTCTCACATCCCCAGTTTCTGTCTCACCTCCCCAGTCTCTGTCTCTTATCCCCAGTCTCTGTCTCACCTCCCCAGTCTCTGTCTCACATCCCCAGTCTCTGTCTCACATCCCCAGTCTCTGTCTCTTATCCCCAGTCTCTGTCTCACCTCCCCAGTCTCTGTCTTTTATCCCCAGTCTCTGTCTCACCTCCCTAGTCTCTGTCTCACATCCCCAGTCTCTGTCTCACATCCCCAGTCTCTGTCTCTTATCCCCAGTCTCGGTCTCACCTCCCCAGTCTCTGTCTCACATCCCCAGTCTCTGTCTCACATCCCCAGTCTCTGTCTCACATCCCCAGTCTCTGTCTCACATCCCCAGTCTCTGTCTCAAATCCCAAGTCTCTGTCTCACCTCCCCAGTCTCTGTCTCACATCCCCAGTCTCTGTCTCACATCCCCAGTCTCTGTCTCACATCCCCAGTCTCTGTCTCACATCCCCAGTTTCTGTCTCTTATCCCCAGTCTCTGTCTCACCTCCCCAGTCTCTGTCTCCCATCCCCAGTCTCTGTCTCACCTCCCCAGTCTCTGTCTCCTATCCCCAGTCTCTATTTCACCTCCCCAGTCTCTGTCTCTTATCCCCAGTCTCTTTCGAACCTCCCCAGTCTCTGTCTCTTAGCCCCAGTCTCTGTCTCACCTCCCCAGTCTCTGTCTCTTATCCCCAGTCTCTGTCTCACCTTCCCAGTCTCTGTCTCACATCCCCAGTCTCTGTCTCTTAACCCCAGTCTCTGTCTCACCTCCCCAGTCTCTGTCTCACCTCCCCAGTCTCTGTCTCATATCCCCAGTCTCTGTCTCACCTCCCCAGTCTCTGTCTCTTATCCCCAGTCTCTGTCTCACCTCCCCAGTCTATGTCTCTTATCCCCAGTCTCTGTCTCACCTCCCCAGTCTCTGTCTCACATCCCCAGTCTGTGTCTTATCCCCAGTCTCTGTCTCACCTCCCAAGTCTCTGTCTCACATCCCCAGTCTCTGTCTCTTATCCCCAGTCTCTGTCTCACCTCCCCAGTCTCTGTCTCACATCCCCAGTCTCTGTCTCTTATCCCCAGTCTCTGTCTCACCTCCCCAGTCTCTTTCTCACCTCCCCAGTCTCCGTTTCACCTCCCCAGTCTCTGTCTCACATCCCCAGTCTCTGTCTCACATCCCCAGTCTCTGTCTCACATCCCCAGTCTCTGTCTCACATCCCCAGTTTCTGTCTCACCTCCCCAGTCTCTGTCTCACCTCCCCAGTCTCTGTCTCACATCCCCAGTTTCTGTCTCACCTCCCCAGTCTCTGTCTCTTATCCCCAGTCTCTGTCTCACCTCCCCAGTCTCTGTCTCTTATCCCCAGTCTCTGTCACACCTCCCCAGTCTCTGTCTCTTATCCCCAGTCTCTGTCTCACCTCCCCAGTCTCTGTCTCTTATCCCCAGTCTCTGTCTCACCTCCCCAGTCTCTGTCTCACATCCCCAGTCTCTGTCTCTTATCCCCAGTCTCTGTCTCACCTCCCCACTCTCTGTCTCACCTCCCCAGTGTCTGTCTCACATCCCCAGTCTCTGTCTCACCTCCCCAGTCTCTGTCTCTTATCCCCAGTCTCTGTCTCACCTCCCCAGTCTCTGTCTCTTATCCCCAGTCTCTGTCTCACCTCCCCAGTCTCTGTCTCACATCCCCAGTCTCTGTCTCTTATCCCCAGTCTCTGTCTCACATCCCCAGTCTCTGTTTCACCTCCCCAGTCTCTGTCTCTTATCCCCAGTCTCTGTCTCACATCCCCAGTCTCTGTCTCACATCCCCAGTCTCTGTCTCACCTCCCCAGTCTCTGTCTCTTATCCCCAGTCTCTGTCTCACCTCCCCAGTCTCTGTCTCACCTCCCCAGTCTCTGTCTCACCTCCCCAGTCTCTGACTCTTACCCCAAGTCTCTGCCTCACCTCCCCAGTCTCTGTCTCTTATCCCCAGTCTCTGTCTCACCTCCCCAGTCTCTGTCTCTTATCCCCAGTCTCTGTCACACCTCCCCAGTCTCTGTCTCTTATCCCCAGTCTCTGTCTCACCTCCCCAGTCTCTGTCTCTTATCCCCAGTCTCTGTCTCACCTCCCCAGTCTCTGTCTCACATCCCCAGTCTCTGTCTCTTATCCCCAGTCTCTGTCTCACCTCCCCAGTCTCTGTCTCACATCCCCAGTCTCTGTCTCTTATCCCCAGTCTCTGTCTCACCTCCCCAGTCTCTGTCTCACCTCCCCAGTCTCTGTCTCACCTCCTCAGTCTCTGTCTCACATCCCCAGTCTCTGTCTCACATCCCCAGTCTCTGTCTCACATCCCCAGTCTCTGTCTCACATCCCCAGTCCCTGTCTCACATCCCCAGTTTCTGTCTCTTATCCCCAGTCTCTGTCTCACCTCCCCAGTCTCTGTCTCACATCCCCAGTCTCTGTCTCACCTCCCCAGTCTCTGTCTCTTATCCCCAGTCTCTGTCTCATCTCCCCAGTCTCTGTCTCTTATCCCCAGTCTCTGTCTCACCTCCCCAGTCTCTGTCTCTTATCCCCAGTTTCTGTCTCACCTCCCCAGTCTCTGTCTCTTATCCCCAGTCTCTGTCTCACCTCCCCAGTCTCTGTGTCACATCCCCAGTCTCTGTCTCACCTCCCCAGTCTCTGTCTCTTATCCCCAGTCTCTGTGTCACCTCCCCAGTCTCTGTCTCACCTCCCCAGTCTCTTTCTCTTATCCCCAGTCTCTGTCTCACCTCCACAGTCTTTGTCTCACCTCCCCAGTCTCTGTCTCACATCCCCAGTCTCTGTCTCTTATCCCCAGTCTCTGTCTCACCTCCCCAGTCTCTGTCTCACATCCCCAGTCTCTGTCTCTTGTCCCCAGTCTCTGTCTCACATCCCCAGTCTCTGTCTCACCTCGCCAGTCTCTGTCTCACCTCCCCAGTCTGTCTCACATCCCCAGTCTCTGTCTCACATCCCTAGTCTCTGTCTCACCTCCCCAGTCTCTGTCTCACATCCCCAGTCTCTGTCTCACATCCCCAGTTTCTGTCTCTTATCCCCAGTCTCTGTCTCACCTCCCCAGTCTCTGTCTCACATCCCCAGTCTCTGTCTCACCTCCCCAGTCTCTGTCTCTTATCCCCAGTCTCTGTCTCATCTCCCCAGTCTCTGTCTCTTATCCCCAGTCTCTGTCTCACCTCCCCAGTCTCTGTCTCTTATCCCCAGTTTCTGTCTCACCTCCCCAGTCTCTGTCTCTTATCCCCAGTCTCTGTCTCACCTCCCCAGTCTCTGTCTCACATCCCCAGTCTCTGTCTCACCTCCCCAGTCTCTGTCTCTTATCCCCAGTCTCTGTGTCACTTCCCCAGTCTCTGTCTCACCTCCCCAGTCTCTTTCTCTTATCCCCAGTCTCTGTCTCACCTCCCCAGTCTTTGTCTCACCTCCCCAGTCTCTGTCTCACATCCCCAGTCTCTGTCTCTTATCCCCAGTCTCTGTCTCACCTCCCCAGTCTCTGTCTCACATCCCCAGTCTCTGTCTCTTGTCCCCAGTCTCTGTCTCACATCCCCAGTCTCTGTCTCACCTCCCCAGTCTCTGTCTCACCTCCCCAATCTCCGTCTCTTATCCCCAGTCTCTGTCTCACATCCCCAGTCTCTGTCTCACATCCCCAGTCTCTGTCTCACCTCCCCAGTCTCTATCTCTTATCCCCAGTCTCTGTCTCACCTCCCCAGTCTCTGTCTAACATCCCCAGTTTCTGTCTCACCTCCCCAGTCTCTGTCTCTTATCCCCAGTCTCTGTCTCACCTCCCCAGTCTCTGTCTCACATCCACAATCTCTGTCTCACATCCCCAGTCTCTGTCTCTTATCCCCAGTCTCTGTCTCACCTCCCCAGTCTCTGTCTCTTATCCCCAGTCTCTGTCTCACCTCCCCAGTCTCTGTCTCACATCCCCAGTCTCTGTCTCACATCCCCAGTCTCTGTCTCTTATCCCCAGTCTCTGTCTCACCTCCCCAGTCTCTGTCTCTTATCCTCAGTCTCTGTCTCACCTCCCCAGTCTCTGTCTCACATCCCAAGTCTCTGTCTCACATCCCCAGTCTCTGTCTCACATCCCCAGTCTCTGTCTCACATCCCTAATCTCTGTCTCAAATCCCAAGTCTCTGTCTCACATGACCAGTCTCTGTCTCACATCCCCAGTCTCTGTCTCTTATCCCCAGTCTCTGTCTCACATCCCCAGTCTCTGTTTCACCTCCCCAGTCTCTGTCTCCCATCCCCAGTCTCTGTCTCACATCCCCAGTCTCTGTCTCTTATCCCCAGTCTTTGTCTCACATCCCCAGTCTCTGTCTCACATCCCCAGTCTCTGTCTCACATCCCCAGTCTCTGTATCACCTCCCCAGTCTCTGTCTCACATCCCCAGTCTCTGTCTCACATCCCCAGTCGCTGTCTCACATCCCCAGTCTCTGTCTCTTATCCCAGTCTCTGTCTCACATCCCCAGTCTCTGTCTCACATCCCCAGTCTCTGTCTCACCTCCCCAGTCTCTGTCTCACCTATCCAGTCTCTGTCTCACATCCCCAGTCTCTGTCTCACATCCCCAGTCTCTGTCTCACATCCCCAGTCTTTGTCTCACATCCCCAGTCTCTGTCTCACATCACCAGTCTCTGTCTCACATCAATAGTCTCTGTCTCACCTCCCCAGTCTCTGTCTCACCTCCCCAGTCTCAGTCTCATACCCCCAGTCTCTGTCTCACATCCCCAGTCTCTGTCTCACATCCCCAGTCTCTGTCTCACCTCCCCAGTCTCTGTCTCATATCCCCAGTCTCTGTCTCACATCCCCAGTCTCTGTCTCACATCCCCAGTCTCTGTCTCACATCCCCAGTTTCTGTCTCTTATCCCCAGTCTCTGTCTCACCTCCCCAGTCTCTGTCTCACATCCCCAGTCTCTGTCTCACCTCCCCAGTCTCTGTCTCCTATCCCCAGTCTCTGTTTCACCTCCCCAGTCTCTGTCTCTCTTCCCCAGTCTCTGTCGCACCTCCCCAGTCTCTGTCTCTTATCCCCAGTCTCTGTCTCACCTCCCCAGTCTCTGTCTCTTATCCCCAGTCTCTGTCTCACCTCCCCAGTCTCTGTCTCACGTCCCAAGTCTCTGTCTCTTATCCCCAGTCTCTGTCTCACCTCCCCAGTCTCTGTCTCACCTCCCCAGTTTCTGTCTCATATCCCCAGTCTCTGTCTCACCTCCCCAGTCTCTGTCTTTTATCCCCAGTCTCTGTCTCACCTCCCCAGTCTCTGTCTCTTATCCACAGTCTCTGTCTCACATCCCCAGTCTCTGTCTCACATCCCCAGTGTCTGTCTCACCTCCCCAGTCTCTGTCTCCTATCCCCAGTCTCTGTCTCACCTCCCCAGTCTCTGTCTCTTATCCCCAGTCTCTGTCTCACCTCCCCAGTATATGTCTCTTTTAACCCCAGTCTCTGTCTCACCTCCCCAGTCTCTGTCTCACATCCCCTGTCTCTGTCTCTTATCCCCAGTCTCTGTCTCACCTCCCCAGTCTCTGTCTCACATCCCCAGTCTCTGTCTCTTATCCCCAGTCTCTGTCTCACCTCCCCAGTCTCTGTCTCACATCCCCAGTCTCTGTCCCTTATCCCCAGTCTCTGTCTCACCTCCCCAGTCTCTGTCTCACCTCCCCAGTCTCTGTCTCACCTCCCCAGTCTCTGTCTCACATCCCCAGTCTCTGTCTCACATCCCCAGTCTCTGTCTCACATCCCCAGTCTCTGTCTCACATCCCTAGTTTCTGTCTCACCTCCCCAGTCTCTGTCTCACCTCCCCAGTCTCTGTCTGACATCCCCAGTCTCTGTCTCACCTCCCCAGTCTCTGTCTCTTATCCCCAGTCTCTGTCTCACCTCCCCAGTCTCTGTCTCTTATCCCCAGTCTCTGTCACACCTCCCCAGTCTCTGTCTCTTATCCCCAATCTCTGTCTCACCTCCCCAGTCTCTGTCTCTTATCCCCAGTCTCTGTCTCACCACCCAGTCTCTGTCTCACATCCCCAGTCTCTGTCTCTTATCCCCAGTCTCTGTCTCACCTCCCCACTCTCTGTCTCACCTCCCCAGTCTCTGTCTCACATCCCCAGTCTCTGTCTCACCTCCCCAGTCTCTGTCTCTTATCCCCAGTCTCTGTCTCACCTCCCCAGTCTCTGTCTCTTATCCCCAGTCTCTGTCTCACATACCCAGTCTCTGTCTCACATCCCCAGTCTCTGTCTCACCTCCCCAGTCTCTGTCTCTTATCCCCAGTCTCTGTCTCACCTCCCCAGTTTCTGTCTCTTATCCCCAGTCTCTGTCTCACCTCCCAAGTCTCTGTCTCACATCCCCAGTCTCTGTCTCTTATCCCCAGTCTCTGTCTCACCTCCCCAGTCTCTGTCTCACATCCCCAGTCTCTGTCTCTTATCCCCAGTCTCTGTCTCACATCCCCAGTCTCTGTTTCACCTCCCCAGTCTCTGTCTCTTATCCCCAGTCTCTGTCTCACATCCCCAGTCTCTGTCTCACATCCCCAGTCTCTGTCTCACCTCCCCAGTCTCTGTCTCTTATCCCCAGTCTCTGTCTCACCTCCCCAGTCTCTGTCTCACCTCCCCAGTCTCTGTCTCACCTCCCCAGTCTCTGACTCTTACCCCAAGTCTCTGCCTCACCTCCCCAGTCTCTGTCTCACATCCCCAGTCTCTGTCTCTTATCCTCAGTATCTGTCTCACCTCCCCAGTCTCTGTCTCACATCCCCAGTCTCTGTTTCTCATCCCCAGTCTCTGTCTCACCTCCCCAGTCTCTGTCTCACATCCCCAGTCTCTGTCTCTTATCCCCAGTCTCTGTCTCACCTCCCCAGTCTCTGTCTCACCTCCCCAGTCTCTGTCTCACCTCCTCAGTCTCTGTCTCACATCCCCAGTCTCTGTCTCACATCCCCAGTCTCTGTCTCACATCCCCAGTCTCTGTCTCACATACCCAGTCTCTGTCTCACATCCCCAGTTTCTGTCTCTTATCCCCAGTCTCTGTCTCACCTCCCCAGTCTCTGTCTCACATCCCCAGTCTCTGTCTCACCTCCCCAGTCTCTGTCTCTTATCCCCAGTCTCTGTCTCATCTCCCCAGTCTCTGTCTCTTATCCCCAGTCTCTGTCTCACCTCCCCAGTCTCTGTCTCTTATCCCCAGTTTCTGTCTCACCTCCCCAGTCTCTGTCTCTTATCCCCAGTCTCTGTCTCACCTCCCCAGTCGCTGTCTCACATCCCCAGTCTCTGTCTCACCTCCCCAGTCTCTGTCTCTTATCCCCAGTCTCTGTGTCACCTCCCCAGTCTCTGTCTCACCTCCCCAGTCTCTTTCACTTATCCCCAGTCTCTGTCTCACCTCCCCAGTCTTTGTCTCACCTCCCCAGTCTCTGTCTCACATCCCCAGTCTCTGTCTCTTATCCCCAGTCTCTGTCTCACCTCCCCAGTCTCTGTCTCACATCCCCAGTCTCTGTCTCATGTCCCCAGTCTCTGTCTCACATCCCCAGTCTCTGTCTCACCTCGCCAGTCTCTGTCTCACCTCCCCAGTCTGTCTCACATCCCCAGTCTCTGTCTCACATCCCTAGTCTCTGTCTCACCTCCCCTGTCTCTGTCTCACATCCCCAGTCTCTGTCTCACATCCCCAGTTTCTGTCTCTTATCCCCAGTTTCTGTCTCACCTCCCCAGTCTCTGTCTCACATCCCCAGTCTCTGTCTCACCTCCCCAGTCTCTGTCTCTTATCCCCAGTCTCTGTCTCATCTCCCCAGTCTCTGTCTCTTATCCCCAGTCTCTGTCTCACCTCCCCAGTCTCTGTCTCTTATCCCCAGTTTCTGTCTCACCTCCCCAGTCTCTGTCTCTTATCCCCAGTCTCTGTCTCACCTCCCCAGTCTCTGTCTCACATCCCCAGTCTCTGTCTCACCTCCCCAGTCTCTGTCTCTTATCCCCAGTCTCTGTGTCACCTCCCCAGTCTCTGTCTCACCTCCCCAGTCTCTTTCTCTTATCCCCAGTCTCTGTCTCACCTCCCCAGTCTTTGTCTCACCTCCCCAGTCTCTGTCTCACATCCCCAGTCTCTGTCTCTTATCCCCAGTCTCTGTCTCACCTCCTCAGTCTCTGTCTCACATCCCCAGTCTCTGTCTCTTGTCCCCAGTCTCTGTCTCACATCCCCAGTCTCTGTCTCACCTCGCCAGTCTCTGTCTCACCTCCCCAGTCTGTCTCACATCCCCAGTCTCTGTCTCACATCCCTAGTCTCTGTCTCACCTCCCCAGTCTCTGTCTCACCTCCCCAGTCTCTGTCTCCCATCCCCAGTCTCTGTCTCACCTCCCCAGTCTCTGTCTCTTATCCCCAGTCTCTGTCTCACCTCCCCAGTCTCTGTCTCTTATCCCCAGTCTCTGTCTCACCTCCCCAGTCTCTGTCTCTTATCCCCAGTCTCTGTCTCACCTCCCCAGTCTCTGTCGCTTATCCCCAGTCTCTGTCTCATCTCCCCAGTCTCTGTCTCTTATCCCCAGTCTCTGTCTCACCTCCCCAGTCTCTGTCTCACATCCCCAGTCTCTGTCTCTTATCCCAAGTCTCTGTCTCACCTCCCCAGTCTCTGTCTCACCTCCTCAGTCTCTGTCTCATATCCCCAGTCTCTGTCTCACCTCCCCAGTCTCTGTCTCTTATCCCCAGTCTCTGTCTCACCTCCCCAGTCTCTGTCTCTTATCCCCAGTCTCTGTCTCACATCCCCAGTCTCTGTCTCACATCCCCAGTCTCTGTCTCACCTCCCCAGTCTCTGTCTCTTATCACCAGTCTCTGTCTCACCTCCCCAGTCTCTGTCTCTTATCCCCAGTCTCTGTCTCACCTCCCCAGTCTCTGTCTCTTATCCCCAGTCTCTGTCTCACCTCCCCAGTCTCTGTCTCACATCCCCAGTCTCTGTCTCTTATCCCCAGTCTCTGTCTCACCTCCCCAGTCTCTGTCTCACATCCCCAGTCTCTGTCTCTTATCCCCAGTCTCTGTCTCACCTCCCCAGTCTCTGTCTCACATCCCCAGTCTCTGTCTCTTATCCCCAGTCTCTGTCTCACCTCTCCAGTCTCTGTCTCACCTCCCGAGTCTCTGTCTCACCTCCCTAGTCTCTGTCTCACATCCCCAGTCTCTGTCTCACATCCCCAATCTCTGTCTCACATCCCCAGTCTCTGTCTCACATCCCCAGTTTCTGTCTCTTATCCCCAGTCTCTGTCTCACCTCCCCAGTCTCTGTCTCACATCCCCAGTCTCTGTCTCACCTCCCCAGTCTCTGTCTCTTATCCCCAGTCTCTGTCTCACCTCCCCAGTCTCTGTCTCTTATCCCCAGTCTCTGTCTCACCTCCCCAGTCTCTGTCTCTTATCCCCAGTCTCTGTCTCACCTCCCCAGTCTCTGTCTCTTATCCCCAATCTCCGTCTCACCTCCCCAGTCTCTGTCTCACCTCCCCAGTCTCTGTCTCTTATCCCCAGTCTCTGTGTCACCTCCCCAGTCTCTGTCTCTTATCCCCAGTCTCTGTCTCACCTCCCCAGTCTCTGTCTCTTATCCCCAGTCTCTGTCTCACCTCCCCAGTCTCTGTCTCACATCCCCAGTCTCTGTCTCATATCCCCAGTCTCTGTCCCACCTCCCCAGTCTCTGTCTCACATCCCCAGTCTCTGTCTCTTATCCCCAGTCTCTGTCTCACCTACCCAGTCTCTGTCTCACATCCCCAGTCTCTGTCTCTTATCCCCAGTCTCTGTCTCACCTCCCCAGTCTCTGTCTCACCTCCCCAGTCTCTGTCTCTTATCCCCAGTCACTGTCTCACCTCCCCAGTCTCTGTCTCACATCCCCAGTCTCTGTCTCACCTCCCCAGTCTCTGTCTCTTATCCCCAGTCTCTGTCCCACCTCCCCAGTCTCTGTCTCTTATCCCCAGTCTCTGTCTCACCTCTCCAGTCTCTGTCTCTAATCCCCAGTCTCTGTCTCACATCCCCAGTCTCCGTCTCACATCCCCAGTCTCTGTCTCACATCCCCAGTCTCTGTCTCACCTCCCCAGTCTCTGTCTCTTATCCCCAGTCTCTGTCTCACCTCCCAAGTCTCTGTCTCTTATCCCCAGTCTCTGTCTCACCTCGCCAGTCTCTGTCTCTTATCCCCAGTCTCTGTCTCACCTCCCCAGTCTCTGTCTCACATCCCCAGTCTCTGTCTCTTATCCCCAGTCTCTGTCTCCCTTCCCCAGTCTCTGTCTCACATCCCCAGTCTCTGTTTCACCTCCCCAGTCTCTGTCTCTTATCCCCAGTCTCTTTCTCACCTCCCCAGTCTCTGTCTCACATCCCCAGTCTCTGTCTCACATCCCCAGTCTCTGTCTCACCTCCCCAGTCTCCGTCTCTTATCCCCAGTCTCCGTCTCACCTCCCCAGTCTCTGTCTCTTATCCCCAGTCTCTGTCTCACCTCCCCAGTCTCTGTCTCACATCTCCAGTCTCTGTCTCACCTCCCCAGTCTCTGTCTCACATCCCCAGTCTCTGTCTCTTATCCCCAGTCTCTGTCTCACATCCCCAGTCTCTGCCTCACATCCCCAGTTTCTGTCTTACCTCCCCAGTCTCTGTCTCTTATCCCCAGTCTCTGTCTCACCTCCCCAGTCTCTGTCTCACATCCCCAGTCTCTGTCTCAAATCCCCAGTCTCTGTCTCTTATCCCCAGTCTCTGTCTCACCTCCCCAGTCTCTGTCTCACATCCCCAGTCTCTGTCTCACATCCCCAGTCTCTGTCTCACATCCCCAGTCTCTGTCTCACATCCCCAGTCTCTGTCTCACATCTCCAGTCTCTGTCTCACATCCCCAGTCTCTGTCTCAAATCCCAAGTCTCTGTCTCACATGACCAGTCTCTGTCTCACATCCCCAGTCTCTGTCTCTTATCCCTAGTCTATGTCTCACATCCGCAGTCTCTGTCTCACCTCCCCAGTCTCTGTCTCCCATCCCCAGTCTCTGTCTCACATCCCGAGTCTCTGTCTCACATCCCCAGTCTCTGTCTCTTATCCCCAGTCTTTGTCCCACATCCCCATTCTCTGTCTTACATCCCCAGTCTCTGTCTCACATCCCCAGTCTCTGTCTCACCTCCCTAGTCTCTGTCTCACATCCCCAGTCTCTGTCTCTTATCCCCAGTCTCTGTCTCACCTCCCCAGTCTCTGTCTCTTATCCCCAGTCTCTGTCTCACCTCCCCAGTCTCTGTCTCTTATCCCCAGTCTCTGTCTCACCTCCCCAGTCTCTGTCTCTTATCCCCAGTCTCTGTCTCACATCCCCAGTCTCTGTCTCACATCCCCAGTCTCTGTCTCACATCCCCAGTCTCTGTCTCACATCCCCAGTCTCTGTGTCATCTCCCCAGTCTCTGTCTCTTATCCCCAGTCTCTGTCTCACCTCCCCAGTCTCTGTCTTTTATCCCCAGTCTCTGTCTCACCTCCCTGGTCTCTATCTCTTATCCCCAGTCTCTGTCTCACCTCCCCAGTCTCTGTCTCACATCCCCAGTCTCTGTCTCTTATCCCCAGTCTCTGTCTCACCTCCCCAGTCTCTGTCTCACATCCCCAGTCTCTGTTTCACCTCCCCAGTCTCTGTCTCATATCACCAGTCTCTGTCTCACCTCCCCAGTCTCTGTCTCACATCCCCAGTCTCTGTCTCACATCCCCAGTCTCTGTCTCACCTCCCCAGTCTCCGTCTCTTATCCCCAGTCTCCGTCTCACCTCCCCAGTCTCTGTCTCTTATCCCCAGTCTCTGTCTCACCTCCCCAGTCTCTGTCTCACATCCCCAGTTTCTGTCTCACCTCCCCAGTCTCTGTCTCTTATCCCCAGTCTCTGTCTCACCTCCCCAGTCTCTGTCTCACATCCCCAGTCTCTGTCTCACATCCCCAGTCTCTGTCTCTTATCCCCAGTCTCTGTCTCACCTCCCCAGTCTCTGTCTTTTATCCCCAGTCTCTGTCTCACCTCCCCAGTCTCTGTCTCACATCCCCAGTCTCTGTCTCACATCCCCAGTCTCTGTCTCTTATCCCCAGTCTCTGTCTCACCTCCCCAGTCTCTGTCTCTGATCCTCAGTCTCGGTCTCACCTCCCCAGTCTCTGTCTCACATCCCCAGTCTCTGTCTCACATCCCCAGTCTCTGTCTCACATCCCCAGTCTCTGTCTCACATCCCCAGTCTCTGTCTCAAATCCCAAGTCTCTGTCTCACCTCCCCAGTCTCTGTCTCACATCCCCAGTCTCTGTCTCACATCCCCAGTCTCTGTCTCACATCCCCAGTCTCTGTCTCACATCCCCAGTTTCTGTCTCTTATCCCCAGTCTCTGTCTCACCTCCCCAGTCTCTGTCTCCCATCCCCAGTCTCTGTCTCACCTCCCCAGTCTCTGTCTCCTATCCCCAGTCTCTATTTCACCTCCCCAGTCTCTGTCTCTTATCCCCAGTCTCTGTCGCACCTCCCCAGTCTCTGTCTCTTAGCCCCAGTCTCTGTCTCACCTCCCCAGTCTCTGTCTCTTATCCCCAGTCTCTGTCTCACCTTCCCAGTCTCTGTCTCACATCCCTAGTCTCTGTCTCTTAACCCCAGTCTCTGTCTCACCTCCCCAGTCTCTGTCTCACCTCCCCAGTCTCTGTCTCATATCCCCAGTCTCTGTCTCACCTCCCCAGTCTCTGTCTCTTATCCCCAGTCTCTGTCTCACCTCCCCAGTCTATGTCTCTTATCCCCAGTCTCTGTCTCACCTCCCCAGTCTCTGTCTCACATCCCCAGTCTGTGTCTTATCCCCAGTCTCTGTCTCACCTCCCAAGTCTCTGTCTCACATCCCCAGTCTCTGTCTCTTATCCCCAGTCTCTGTCTCACCTCCCCAGTCTCTGTCTCACATCCCCAGTCTCTGTCTCTTATCCCCAGTCTCTGTCTCACCTCCCCAGTCTCTTTCTCACCTCCCCAGTCTCCGTTTCACCTCCCCAGTCTCTGTCTCACATCCCCAGTCTCTGTCTCACATCCCCAGTCTCTGTCTCACATCCCCAGTCTCTGTCTCACATCCCCAGTTTCTGTCTCACCTCCCCAGTCTCTGTCTCACCTCCCCAGTCTCTGTCTCACATCCCCAGTCTCTGTCTCACCTCCCCAGTCTCTGTCTCTTATCCCCAGTCTCTGTCTCACCTCCCCAGTCTCTGTCTCTTATCCCCAGTCTCTGTCACACCTCCCCAGTCTCTGTCTCTTATCCCCAGTCTCTGTCTCACCTCCCCAGTCTCTGTCTCTTATCCCCAGTCTCTGTCTCACCTCCCCAGTCTCTGTCTCACATCCCCAGTCTCTGTCTCTTATCCCCAGTCTCTGTCTCACCTCCCCACTCTCTGTCTCACCTCCCCAGTCTCTGTCTCACCTCCCCAGTCTCTGTCTCACATCCCCAGTCTCTGTCTCTTATCCCCAGTCTCTGTCTCACCTCCCCACTCTCTGTCTCACCTCCCCAGTCTCTGTCTCACCTCCCCAGTCTCTGTCTCACATCCCCAGTCTCTGTCTCTTATCCCCAGTCTCTGTCTCACATCCCCAGTCTCTGTTTCACCTCCCCAGTCTCTGTCTCTTATCCCCAGTCTCTGTCTCACATCCCCAGTCTCTGTCTCACATCCCCAGTCTCTGTCTCACCTCCCCAGTCTCTGTCTCTTATCCCCAGTCTCTGTCTCACCTCCCCAGTCTCTGTCTCACCTCCCCAGTCTCTGTCTCACCTCCCCAGTCTCTGACTCTTACCCCAAGTCTCTGCCTCACCTCCCCAGTCTCTGTCTCACATTTCCCAGTCTCTGTCTCTTATCCTCAGTATCTGTCTCACCTCCCCAGTCTCTGTCTCACATCCCCAGTCTCTGTTTCTCATCCCCAGTCTCTGTCTCACCTCCCCAGTCTCTGTCTCACATCCCCAGTCTCTGTCTCTTATCCCCAGTCTCTGTCTCACCTCCCCAGTCTCTGTCTCACCTCCCCAGTCTCTGTCTCACCTCCTCAGTCTCTGTCTCACATCCCCAGTCTCTGTCTCACATCCCCAGTCTCTGTCTCACATCCCCAGTCTCTGTCTCACATCCCCAGTCCCTGTCTCACATCTTCAGTTTCTGTCTCTTATCCCCAGTCTCTGTCTCACCTCCCCAGTCTCTGTCTCACATCCCCAGTCTCTGTCTCACCTCCCCAGTCTCTGTCTCTTATCCCCAGTCTCTGTCTCATCTCCCCAGTCTCTGTCTCTTATCCCCAGTCTCTGTCTCACCTCCCCAGTCTCTGTCTCTTATCCCCAGTTTCTGTCTCACCTCCCCAGTCTCTGTCTCTTATCCCCAGTCTCTGTCTCACCTCCCCAGTCTCTGTGTCACATCCCCAGTCTCTGTCTCACCTCCCCAGTCTCTGTCTCTTATCCCCAGTCTCTGTGTCACCTCCCCAGTCTCTGTCTCACCTCCCCAGTCTCTTTCTCTTATCCCCAGTCTCTGTCTCACCTCCCCAGTCTTTGTCTCACCTCCCCAGTCTCTGTCTCACATCCCCAGTCTCTGTCTCTTATCCCCAGTCTCTGTCTCACCTCCCCAGTCTCTGTCTCACATCCCCAGTCTCTGTCTCTTGTCCCCAGTCTCTGTCTCACATCCCCAGTCTCTGTCTCACCTCGCCAGTCTCTGTCTCACCTCCCCAGTCTGTCTCACATCCCCAGTCTCTGTCTCACATCCCTAGTCTCTGTCTCACCTCCCCAGTCTCTGTCTCACATCCCCAGTCTCTGTCTCACATCCCCAGTTTCTGTCTCTTATCCCCAGTCTCTGTCTCACCTCCCCAGTCTCTGTCTCACATCCCCAGTCTCTGTCTCACCTCCCCAGTCTCTGTCTCTTATCCCCAGTCTCTGTCTCATCTCCCCAGTCTCTGTCTCTTATCCCCAGTCTCTGTCTCACCTCCCCAGTCTCTGTCTCTTATCCCCAGTTTCTGTCTCACCTCCCCAGTCTCTGTCTCTTATCCCCAGTCTCTGTCTCACCTCCCCAGTCTCTGTCTCACATCCCCAGTCTCTGTCTCACCTCCCCAGTCTCTGTCTCTTATCCCCAGTCTCTGTGTCACCTCCCCAGTCTCTGTCTCACCTCCCCAGTCTCTTTCTCTTATCCCCAGTCTCTGTCTCACCTCCCCAGTCTTTGTCTCACCTCCCCAGTCTCTGTCTCACATCCCCAGTCTCTGTCTCTTATCCCCAGTCTCTGTCTCACCTCCCCAGTCTCTGTCTCACATCCCCAGTCTCTGTCTCTTGTCCCCAGTCTCTGTCTCACATCCCCAGTCTCTGTCTCACCTCGCCAGTCTCTGTCTCACCTCCCCAGTCTGTCTCACATCCCCAGTCTCTGTCTCACATCCCTAGTCTCTGTCTCACCTCCCCAGTCTCTGTCTCACCTCCCCAGTCTCTGTCTCCCATCCCCAGTCTCTGTCTCACCTCCCCAGTCTCTGTCTCTTATCCCCAGTCTCTGTCTCACCTCCCCAGTCTCTGTCTCTTATCCCCAGTCTCTGTCTCACCTCCCCAGTCTCTGTCTCTTATCCCCAGTCTCTGTCTCACCTCCCCAGTCTCTGTCGCTTATCCCCAGTCTCTGTCTCATCTCCCCAGTCTCTGTCTCTTATCCCCAGTCTCTGTCTCACCTCCCCAGTCTCTGTCTCACATCCCCAGTCTCTGTCTCTTATCCCCAGTCTCTGTCTCACCTCCCCAGTCTCTGTCTCACCTCCTCAGTCTCTGTCTCATATCCCCAGTCTCTGTCTCACCTCCCCAGTCTCTGTCTCTTATCCCCAGTCTCTGTCTCACCTCCCCAGTCTCTGTCTCTTATCCCCAGTCTCTGTCTCACATCCCCAGTCTCTGTCTCACATCCCCAGTCTCTGTCTCACCTCCCCAGTCTCTGTCTCTTATCCCCAGTCTCTGTCTCACCTCCCCAGTCTCTGTCTCTTATCCCCAGTCTCTGTCTCACCTCCCCAGTCTCTGTCTCTTATCCCCAGTCTCTGTCTCACCTCCCCAGTCTCTGTCTCACATCTCCAGTCTCTGTCTCTTATCCCCAGTCTCTGTCTCACCTCCCCAGTCTCTGTCTCACATCCCCAGTCTCTGTCTCTTATCCCCAGTCTCTGTCTCACCTCCCCAGTCTCTGTCTCACATCCCCAGTCTCTGTCTCTTATCCCCAGTCTCTGTCTCACCTCTCCAGTCTCTGTCTCACCTCCCGAGTCTCTGTCTCACCTCCCCAGTCTCTGTCTCACATCCCCAGTCTCTGTCTCACATCCCCAATCTCTGTCTCACATCCCCAGTCTCTGTCTCACATCCCCAGTTTCTGTCTCTTATCCCCAGTCTCTGTCTCACCTCCCCAGTCTCTGTCTCACATCCCCAGTCTCTGTCTCACCTCCCCAGTCTCTGTCTCTTATCCCCAGTCTCTGTCTCACCTCCCCAGTCTCTGTCTCTTATCCCCAGTCTCTGTCTCACCTCCCCAGTCTCTGTCTCTTATCCCCAGTCTCTGTCTCACCTCCCCAGTCTCTGTCTCTTATCCCCAATCTCTGTCTCACCTCCCCAGTCTCTGTCTCACCTCCCCAGTCTCTGTCTCTTATCCCCAGTCTCTGTGTCACCTCCCCAGTCTCTGTCTCTTATCCCCAGTCTCTGTCTCACCTCCCCAGTCTCTGTCTCTTATCCCCAGTCTCTGTCTCACCTCCCCAGTCTCTGTCTCACATCCCCAGTCTCTGTCTCATATCCCCAGTCTCTGTCCCACCTCCCCAGTCTCTGTCTCACATCCCCAGTCTCTGTCTCTTATCCCCAGTCTCTGTCTCACCTCCCCAGTCTCTGTCTCACATCCCCAGTCTCTGTCTCTTATCCCCAGTCTCTGTCTCACCTCCCCAGTCTCTGTCTCACCTCCCCAGTCTCTGTCTCTTATCCCCAGTCACTGTCTCACCTCCCCAGTCTCTGTCTCACATCCCCAGTCTCTGTCTCACCTCCCCAGTCTCTGTCTCTTATCCCCAGTCTCTGTCCCACCTCCCCAGTCTCTGTCTCTTATCCCCAGTCTCTGTCTCACATCCCCAGTCTCCGTCTCACATCCCCAGTCTCTGTCTCACATCCCCAGTCTCTGTCTCACCTCCCCAGTCTCTGTCTCTTATCCCCAGTCTCTGTCTCACCTCCCCAGTCTCTGTCTCTTATCCCCAGTCTCTGTCTCACATCCCCAGTCTCTGTCTCTTATCCCCAGTCTCTGTCTCACCTCCCCAGTCTCTGTCTCACCTCCCCAGTCTCTGTCTCACATCCCCAGTCTCTGTCTCTTATCCCCAGTCTCTGTCTCACCTCCCCAGTCTCTGTCTCACCTCCCCAGTCTCTGTCTCTTATCCCCAGTCACTGTCTCACCTCCCCAGTCTCTGTCTCACATCCCCAGTCTCTGTCTCACCTCCCCAGTCTCTGTCTCTTATCCCCAGTCTCTGTCTCACCTCCCCAGTCTCTGTCTCTTATCCCCAGTCTCTGTCTCACCTCTCCAGTCTCTGTCTCTTATCCCCAGTCTCTGTCTCCGTCCCCAGTCTCCGTCTCACATCCCCAGTCTCTGTCTCACATCCCCAGTCTCTGTCTCACCTCCCCAGTCTCTGTCTCTTATCCCCAGTCTCCGTCTCTCCTCCCCAGTCTCTGTCTCTTATCTCCAGTCTCTGTCTCACCTCGCCAGTCTCTGTCTCTTATCCCCAGTCTCTGTCTCACCTCCCCAGTCTCTGTCTCACATCCCCAGTCTCTGTCTCTTATCCCCAGTCTCTGTCTCACCTCCCCAGTCTCTGTCTCACATCCCCAGTCTCTGTTTCACCTCCCCAGTCTCTGTCTCTTATTCCCAGTCTCTGTCTAACCTCCCCAGTCTCTGTCTCACATCCCCAGTCTCTGTCTCACATCCCCAGTCTCTGTCTCACCTCCCCAGTCTCTGTCTCTTATCCCCAGTCTCCGTCTCACCTCCCCAGTCTCTGTCTCTTATCCCCAGTCTCTGTCTCACCTCCCCAGTCTCTGTCTCACATCCCCAGTCTCTGTCTCACCTCCCCAGTCTCTGTCTCACATCCCCAGTCTCTGTCTCTTATCCCCAGTCTCTGTCTCACATCCCCAGTCTCTGTCTCACATCCCCAGTTTCTGTCTTACCTCCCCAGTCTCTGTCTCTTATCCCCAGTCTCTGTCTCACCTCCCCAGTCTCTGTCTCACATCCCCAGTCTCTGTCTCAAATCCCCAATCTCTGTCTCTTATCCCCAGTCTCTGTCTCACCTCCCCAGTCTCTGTCTCTTATCCTCAGTCTCTGTCTCACCTCCCCAGTCTCTGTCTCACATCCCCAGTCTCTGTCTCACATCCCCAGTCTCTGTCTCTTATCCCCAGTCTCTGTCTCACCTCCCCAGTCTCTGTCTCTTATCCCCAGTCTCTGTCTCACCTCCCCAGTCTCTGTCTCTTATCTCCAGTCTCTGTCTCACCTCCCCAGTCTCTGTCTCTTATTCCCAGTCTCTGTCTCACATCCCCAGTCTCTGTCTCACATCCCCAGTCTCTGTCTCACATCCCCAGTCTCTGTCTCACATCCCCAGTCTCTGTCTCACCTCCCCAGTCTCTGTCTCTTATCCCCAGTCTCTGTCTCACCTCCCCAGTCTCTGTCTCTTATCCCCAGTCTCTGTCTCACCTCCCCAGTCTCTGTCTCTTATCCCCAGTCTCTGTCTCACCTCCCCAGTCTCTGTCTCACATCCCCAGTCTCTGTCTCTTATCCCCAGTCTCTGTCTCACCTCCCCAGTCTCTGTCTCACATTCCCAGTCTCTGTTTCACCTCCCCAGTCTCTGTCTCTTATCCCCAGTCTCTGTCTCACCTCCCCAGTCTCTGTCCCACATCCCCAGTCTCTGTCTCAGCTCCCCAGTCTCTGTCTCACCTCCCCAGTCTCCGTCTCTTATCCCCAGTCTCTGTCTCACATCCCCAGTCTCTGTCTCACATCCCCAGTCTCTGTCTCACCTCCCCAGTCTCTATCTCTTATCCCCAGTCTCTGTCTCACCTCCCCAGTCTCTGTCTCACATCCCCAGTTTCTGTCTCACCTCCCCAGTCTATGTCTCTTATCCCCAGTCTCTGTCTCACCTCCCCAGTCTCTGTCTCACATCCCCAGTCTCTGTCTCACATCCCCAGTCTCTGTCTCACCTCCCCAGTCTTTGTCTCACCTCCCCAGTCTCTGTCTCACATCCCCAGTCTCTGTCTCTTATCCCCAGTCTCTGTCTCAACTCTCCAGTCTCTGTCTCACATCCCCAGTCTCTGTCTCTTGTCCCCAGTCTCTGTCTCACATCCCCAGTCTCTGTCTCACCTCGCCAGTCTCTGTCTCACCTCCCCAGTCTGTCTCACATCCCCAGTCTCTGTCTCACATCCCTAGTCTCTGTCTCACCTCCCCAGTCTCTGTCTCACATCCCCAGTCTCTGTCTCACATCCCCAGTTTCTGTCTCTTATCCCCAGTCTCTGTCTCACCTCCCCAGTCTCTGTCTCACATCCCCAGTCTCTGTCTCACCTCCCCAGTCTCTGTCTCTTATCCCCAGTCTCTGTCTCATCTCCCCAGTCTCTGTCTCTTATCCCCAGTCTCTGTCTCACCTCCCCAGTCTCTGTACTTATCCCCAGTTTCTGTCTCACCTCCCCAGTCTCTGTCTCTTATCCCCAGTCTCTGTCTCACCTCCCCAGTCTCTGTCTCACATCCCCAGTCTCTGTCTCACCTCCCCAGTCTCTGTCTCTTATCCCCAGTCTCTGTGTCACCTCCCCAGTCTCTGTCTCACCTCCCCAGTCTCTTTCTCTTATCCCCAGTCTCTGTCTCACCTCCCCAGTCTTTGTCTCACCTCCCCAGTCTCTGTCTCACATCCCCAGTCTCTGTCTCTTATCCCCAGTCTCTGTCTCACCTCCCCAGTCTCTGTCTCACATCCCCAGTCTCTGTCTCTTGTCCCCAGTCTCTGTCTCACATCCCCAGTCTCTGTCTCACCTCGCCAGTCTCTGTCTCACCTCCCCAGTCTGTCTCACATCCCCAGTCTCTGTCTCACATCCCTAGTCTCTGTCTCACCTCCCCAGTCTCTGTCTCACCTCCCCAGTCTCTGTTTCTCATCCCCAGTCTCTGTCTCACCTCCCCAGTCTCTGTCTCTTATCCCCAGTCTCTGTCTCACCTCCCCAGTCTCTGTCTCTTATCCCCAGTCTCTGTCTCACCTCCCCAGTCTCTGTCTCTTATCCCCAGTCTCTGTCTCACCTCCCCAGTCTCTGTCGCTTATCCCCAGTCTTTGTCTCATCTCCCCAGTCTCTGTCTCCTATCCCCAGTCTCTGTCTCACCTCCCCAGTCTCTGTCTCACATCCCCAGTCTCTGTCTCTTATCCCCAGTCTCTGTCTCACCTCCCCAGTCTCTGTCTCACCTCCTCAGTCTCTGTCTCATATCCCCAGTCTCTGTCTCACCTCCCCAGTCTCTGTCTCTTATCCCCAGTCTCTGTCTCACCTCCCCAGTCTCTGTCTCTTATCCCCAGTCTCTGTCTCACATCCCCAGTCTCTGTCTCACATCCCCAGTCTCTGTCTCACCTCCCCAGTCTCTGTCTCTTATCACCAGTCTCTGTCTCACCTCCCCAGTCTCTGTCTCTTATCCCCAGTCTCTGTCTCACCTCCCCAGTCTCTGTCTCTTATCCCCAGTCTCTGTCTCACCTCCCCAGTCTCTGTCTCACATCCCCAGTCTCTGTCTCTTATCCCCAGTCTCTGTCTCACCTCCCCAGTCTCTGTCTCACATCCCCAGTCTCTGTCTCTTATCCCCAGTCTCTGTCTCACCTCCCCAGTCTCTGTCTCACATCCCCAGTCTCTGTCTCTTATCCCCAGTCTCTGTCTCACCTCTCCAGTCTCTGTCTCACCTCCCGAGTCTCTGTCTCACCTCCCCAGTCTCTGTCTCACATCCCCAGTCTCTGTCTCACATCCCCAATCTCTGTCTCACATCCCCAGTCTCTGTCTCACATCCCCAGTTTCAGTCTCTTATCCCCAGTCTCTGTCTCACCTCCCCAGTCTCTGTCTCACATCCCCAGTCTCTGTCTCACCTCCCCAGTCTCTGTCTCTTATCCCCAGTCTCTGTCTCACCTCCCCAGTCTCTGTCTCTTATCCCCAGTCTCTGTCTCACCTCCCCAGTCTCTGTCTCTTATCCCCAGTCTCTGTCTCACCTCCCCAGTCTCTGTCTCTTATCCCCAATCTCTGTCTCACCTCCCCAGTCTCTGTCTCATCTCCCCAGTCTCTGTCTCTTATCCCCAGTCTCTGTGTCACCTCCCCAGTCTCTGTCTCTTATCCCCAGTCTCTGTCTCACCTCCCCAGTCTCTGTCTCTTATCCCCAGTCTCTGTCTCACCTCCCCAGTCTCTGTCTCACATCCCCAGTCTCTGTCTCATATCCCCAGTCTCTGTCCCACCTCCCCAGTCTCTGTCTCACATCCCCAGTCTCTGTCTCTTATCCCCAGTCTCTGTCTCACCTCCCCAGTCTCTGTCTCACATCCCCAGTCTCTGTCTCTTATCCCCAGTCTCTGTCTCACCTCCCCAGTCTCTGTCTCACCTCCCCAGTCTCTGTCTCTTATCCCCAGTCACTGTCTCACCTCCCCAGTCTCTGTCTCACATCCCCAGTCTCTGTCTCACCTCCCCAGTCTCTGTCTCTTATCCCCAGTCTCTGTCCCACCTCCCCAGTCTCTGTCTCTTATCCCCAGTCTCTGTCTCACCTCTCCAGTCTCTGTCTCTAATCCCCAGTCTCTGTCTCACATCCCCAGTCTCCGTCTCACATCCCCAGTCTCTGTCTCACATCCCCAGTCTCTGTCTCACCTCCCCAGTCTCTGTCTCTTATCCCCAGTCTCTGTCTCACCTCCCCAGTCTCTGTCTCTTATCCCCAGTCTCTGTCTCACATCCCCAGTCTCTGTCTCTTATCCCCAGTCTCTGTCTCACCTCCCCAGTCTCTTTCTCACCTCCCCAGTCTCTGTATCACATCCCCAGTCTCTGTCTCTTATCCCCAGTCTCTGTCTCACCTCCCCAGTCTCTGTCTCACCTCCCCAGTCTCTGTCTCTTATCCCCAGTCACAGTCTCACCTCCCCAGTCTCTGTCTCACATCCCCAGTCTCTGTCTCACCTCCCCAGTCTCTGTCTCTTATCCCCAGTCTCTGTCTCACCTCCCCAGTCTCTGTCTCTTATCCCCAGTCTCTGTCTCACCTCTCCAGTCTCTGTCTCTTATCCCCAGTCTCTGTCTCCGTCCCCAGTCTCCGTCTCACATCCCCAGTCTCTGTCTCACATCCCCAGTCTCTGTCTCACCTCCCCAGTCTCTGTCTCTTATCCCCAGTCTCCGTCTCTCCTCCCCAGTCTCTGTCTCTTATCCCCAGTCTCTGTCTCACCTCGCCAGTCTCTGTCTCTTATCCCCAGTCTCTGTCTCACCTCCCCAGTCTCTGTCTCACATCCCCAGTCTCTGTCTCTTATCCCCAGTCTCTGTCTCACCTCCCCAGTCTCTGTCTCACATCCCCAGTCTCTGTTTCACCTCCCCAGTCTCTGTCTCTTATTCCCAGTCTCTGTCTCACCTCCCCAGTCTCTGTCTCACATCCCCAGTCTCTGTCTCACATCCCCAGTCTCTGTCTCACCTCCCCAGTCTCCGTCTCTTATCCCCAGTCTCCGTCTCACCTCCCCAGTCTCTGTCTCTTATCCCCAGTCTCTGTCTCACCTCCCCAGTCTCTGTCTCACATCCCCAGTCTCTGTCTCACCTCCCCAGTCTCTGTCTCACATCCCCAGTCTCTGTCTCTTATCCCCAGTCTCTGTCTCACATCCCCAGTCTCTGTCTCACATCCCCAGTTTCTGTCTTACCTCCCCAGTCTCTGTCTCTTATCCCCAGTCTCTGTCTCACCTCCCCAGTCTCTGTCTCACATCCCCAGTCTCTGTCTCAAATCCCCAATCTCTGTCTCTTATCCCCAGTCTCTGTCTCACCTCCCCAGTCTCTGTCTCTTATCCTCAGTCTCTGTCTCACCTCCCCAGTCTCTGTCTCACATCCCCAGTCTCTGTCTCACATCCCCAGTCTCTGTCTCACATCCCCAGTCTCTGTCTCACATCCCCAGTCTCTGTCTCTTATCCCCAGTCTCTGTCTCACCTCCCCAGTCTCTGTCTCTTATCCCCAGTCTCTGTCTCACCTCCCCAGTCTCTGTCTCTTATCCCCAGTCTCTGTCTCACCTCCCCAGTCTCTGTCTCTTATTCCCAGTCTCTGTCTCACATCCCCAGTCTCTGTCTCACATCCCCAGTCTCTGTCTCACATCCCCAGTCTCTGTCTCACATCCCCAGTCTCTGTCTCACCTCCCCAGTCTCTGTCTCTTATCCCCAGTCTCTGTCTCACCTCCCCAGTCTCTGTCTCTTATCCCCAGTCTCTGTCTCACCTCCCCAGTCTCTGTCTCTTATCCCCAGTCTCTGTCTCACCTCCCCAGTCTCTGTCTCACATCCCCAGTCTCTGTCTCTTATCCCCAGTCTCTGTCTCACCTCCCCAGTCTCTGTCTCACATTCCCAGTCTCTGTTTCACCTCCCCAGTCTCTGTCTCTTATTCCCAGTCTCTGTCTCACCTCCCCAGTCTCTGTCCCACATCCCCAGTCTCTGTCTCACCTCCCCAGTCTCTGTCTCACCTCCCCAGTCTCCGTCTCTTATCCCCAGTCTCTGTCTCACATCCCCAGTCTCTGTCTCACATCCCCAGTCTCTGTCTCACCTCCCCAGTCTCTATCTCTTATCCCCAGTCTCTGTCTCACCTCCCCAGTCTCTGTCTCAAATCCCCAGTTTCTGTCTCACCTCCCCAGTCTCTGTCTCTTATCCCCAGTCTCTGTCTCACCTCCCCAGTCTCTGTCTCACATCCCCAGTCTCTGTCTCACATCCCCAGTCTCTGTCTCTTATCCCCAGTCTCTGTCTCACCTCCCCAGTCTCTGTCTCTTATCCCCAGTCTCTGTCTCACCTCCCCAGTCTCTGTCTCACATCCCCAGTCTCTGTCTCACATCCCCAGTCTCTGTCTCTTATCCCCAGTCTCTGTCTCACCTCCCCAGTCTCTGTCTCTTATCCTCAGTCTCTGTCTCACCTCCCCAGTCTCTGTCTCACATCCCAAGTCTCTGTCTCACATCCCCAGTCTCTGTCTCACATCCCCAGTCTCTGTCTCACATCCCCAATCTCTGTCTCAAATCCCAAGTCTCTGTCTCACATGACCAGTCTCTGTCTCACATCCCCAGTCTCTGTCTCTTATCCCCAGTCTCTGTCTCACATCCCCAGTCTCTGTTTCACCTCCCCAGTCTCTGTCTCCCATCCCCAGTCTCTGTCTCACATCCCCGGTCTCTGTCTCTTATCCCCAGTCTTTGTCTCACATCCCCAGTCTCTGTCTCACATCCCCAGTCTCTGTCTCACATCCCCAGTCTCTGTATCACCTCCCCAGTCTCTGTCTCACATCCCCAGTCTCTGTCTCACATCCCCAGTCGCTGTCTCACATCCCCAGTCTCTGTCTCTTATCCCAGTCTCTGTCTCACATCCCCAGTCTCTGTCTCACATCCCCAGTCTCTGTCTCACCTCCCCAGTCTCTGTCTCACCTATCCAGTCTCTGTCTCACATCCCCAGTCTCTGTCTCACATCCCCAGTCTCTGTCTTACATCCCCAGTCTCTGTCTCACATCCCCAGTCTCTGTCTCACATCACCAGTCTCTGTCTCACATCACCAGTCTCTGTCTCACCTCCCCAGTCTCTGTCTCACCTCCCCAGTCTCTGTCTCATATCCCCAGTCTCTGTCTCACATCCCCAGTCTCTGTCTCACATCCCCAGTCTCTGTCTCACATCCCCAGTTTCTGTCTCTTATCCCCAGTCTCTGTCTCACCTCCCCAGTCTCTGTCTCACATCCCCAGTCTCTGTCTCACCTCCCCAGTCTCTGTCTCCTATCCCCAGTCTCTGTTTCACCTCCCCAGTCTCTGTCTCTCATCCCCAGTCTCTGTCGCACCTCCCCAGTCTCTGTCTCTTATCCCCAGTCTCTGTCTCACCTCCCCAGTCTCTGTCTCTTATCCCCAGTCTCTGTCTCACCTCCCCAGTCTCTGTCTCACATCCCCAGTCTCTGTCTCTTATCCCCAGTCTCTGTCTCACCTCCCCAGTCTCTGTCTCACCTCCCCAGTTTCTGTCTCATATCCCCAGTCTCTGTCTCACCTCCCCAGTCTCTGTCTTTTATCCCCAGTCTCTGTCTCACCTCCCCAGTCTCTGTCTCTTATCCACAGTCTCTGTCTCACATCCCCAGTCTCTGTCTCACATCCCCAGTCTCTGTCTCACCTCCCCAGTCTCTGTCTCCTATCCCCAGTCTCTGTCTCCCCTCCCCAGTCTCTGTTTCTTATCCCCAGTCTCTGTCTCACCTCCCCAGTATATGTCTCTTTTAACCCCAGTCTCTGTCTCACCTCCCCAGTCTCTGTCTCACATCCCCAGTCTCTGTCTCTTATCCCCAGTCTCTGTCTCACCTCCCCAGTCTCTGTCTCACATCCCCAGTCTCTGTCTCTTATCCCCAGTCTCTGTCTCACCTCTCCAGTCTCTGTCTCACATCCCCAGTCTCTGTCCCTTATCCCCAGTCTCTGTCTCACCTCCCCAGTCTCTGTCTCACCTCCCCAGTCTCTGTCTCACCTCCCCAGTCTCTGTCTCACATCCCCAGTCTCTGTCTCACATCCCCAGTCTCTGTCTCACATCCCCAGTCTCTGTCTCACATCCCTAGTTTCTGTCTCACCTCCCCAGTCTCTGTCTCACCTCCCCAGTCTCTGTCTGACATCCCCAGTCTCTGTCTCACCTCCCCAGTCTCTGTCTCTTATCCCCAGTCTCTGTCTCACCTCCCCAGTCTCTGTCTCTTATCCCCAGTCTCTGTCACACCTCCCCAGTCTCTGTCTCTTATCCCCAATCTCTGTCTCCCCTCCCCAGTCTCTGTATCTTATCCCCAGTCTCTGTCTCACCACCCAGTCTCTGTCTCACATCCCCAGTCTCTGTCTCTTATCCCCAGTCTCTGTCTCACCTCCCCACTCTCTGTCTCACCTCCCCAGTCTCTGTCTCACATCCCCAGTCTCTGTCTCACCTCCCCAGTCTCTGTCTCTTATCCCCAGTCTCTGTATCACCTCCCCAGTCTCTGTCTCTTATCCCCAGTCTCTGTCTCACATACCCAGTCTCTGTCTCACATCCCCAGTCTCTGTCTCACCTCCCCAGTCTCTGTCTCTTATCCCCAGTCTCTGTCTCACCTCCCCAGTTTCTCTCTCTTATCCCCAGTCTCTTTCTCACCTCCCAAGTCTCTGTCTCACATCCCCAGTCTCTGTCTCTTATCCCCAGTTTCTGTCTCACCTCCCCAGTCTCTGTCTCACATCCCCAGTCTCTGTCTCTTATCCCCAGTCTCTGTCTCACATCCCCAGTCTCTGTTTCACCTCCCCAGTCTCTGTCTCTTATCCCCAGTCTCTGTCTCACATCCCCAGTCTCTGTCTCACATCCCCAGTCTCTGTCTCACCTCCCCAGTCTCTGTCTCTTATCCCCAGTCTCTGTCTCACCTCCCCAGTCTCTGTCTCACCTCCCCAGTCTCTGTCTCACCTCCCCAGTCTCTGACTCTTACCCCAAGTCTCTGCCTCACCTCCCCAGTCTCTGTCTCACATCCCCAGTCTCTGTCTCTTATCCTCAGTATCTGTCTCACCTCCCCAGTCTCTGTCTCACATCCCCAGTCTCTTTCTCTTATCCCCAGTCTCTGTCTCACCTCCCCAGTCTTTGTCTCACCTCCCCAGTCTCTGTCTCACATCCCCAGTCTCTGTCTCTTATCCCCAGTCTCTGTCTCACCTCCCCAGTCTCTGTCTCACATCCCCAGTCTCTGTCTCTTGTCCCCAGTCTCTGTCTCACATCCCCAGTCTCTGTCTCACCTCGCCAGTCTCTGTCTCACCTCCCCAGTCTGTCTCACATCCCCAGTCTCTGTCTCACATCCCTAGTCTCTGTCTCACCTCCCCAGTCTCTGTCTCACATCCCCAGTCTCTGTCTCACATCCCCAGTTTCTGTCTCTTATCCCCAGTCTCTGTCTCACCTCCCCAGTCTCTGTCTCACATCCCCAGTCTCTGTCTCACCTCCCCAGTCTCTGTCTCTTATCCCCAGTCTCTGTCTCATCTCCCCAGTCTCTGTCTCTTATCCCCAGTCTCTGTCTCACCTCCCCAGTCTCTGTCTCTTATCCCCAGTTTCTGTCTCACCTCCCCAGTCTCTGTCTCTTATCCCCAGTCTCTGTCTCACCTCCCCAGTCTCTGTCTCACATCCCCAGTCTCTGTCTCACCTCCCCAGTCTCTGTCTCTTATCCCCAGTCTCTGTGTCACCTCCCCAGTCTCTGTCTCACCTCCCCAGTCTCTTTCTCTTATCCCCAGTCTCTGTCTCACCTCCCCAGTCTTTGTCTCACCTCCCCAGTCTCTGTCTCACATCCCCAGTCTCTGTCTCTTATCCCCAGTCTCTGTCTCACCTCCCCAGTCTCTGTCTCACATCCCCAGTCTCTGTCTCTTATCCCTAGTCTCTGTCTCACCTCCCCAGTCTCTGTCTCACCTCCCCAGTCTCTGTCTCCCATCCCCAGTCTCTGTCTCACCTCCCAGTCTCTGTCTCTTATCCCCAGTCTCTGTCTCACCTCCCCAGTCTCTGTCTCTTATCCCCAGTCTCTGTCTCACCTCCCCAGTCTCTGTCTCTTATCCCCAGTCTCTGTCTCACCTCCCCAGTCTCTGTCGCTTATCCCCAGTCTCTGTCTCATCTCCCCAGTCTCTGTCTCTTATCCCCAGTCTCTGTCTCACCTCCCCAGTCTCTGTCTCACATCCCCAGTCTCTGTCTCTTATCCCCAGTCTCTGTCTCACCTCCCCAGTCTCTGTCTCACCTCCTCAGTCTCTGTCTCATATCCCCAGTCTCTGTCTCACCTCCCCAGTCTCTGTCTCTTATCCCCAGTCTCTGTCTCACCTCCCCAGTCTCTGTCTCTTATCCCCAGTCTCTGTCTCACATCCCCAGTCTCTGTCTCACATCCCCAGTCTCTGTCTCACCTCCCCAGTCTCTGTCTCTTATCACAAGTCTCTGTCTCACCTCCCCAGTCTCTGTCTCTTATCCCCAGTCTCTGTCTCACCTCCCCAGTCTCTGTCTCTTATCCCCAGTCTCTGTCTCACCTCCCCAGTCTCTGTCTCACATCCCCAGTCTCTGTCTCTTATCCCCAGTCTCTGTCTCACCTCCCCAGTCTCTGTCTCACATCCCCAGTCTCTGTCTCTTATCCCCAGTCTCTGTCTCACCTCCCCAGTCTCTGTCTCACATCCCCAGTCTCTGTCTCTTATCCCCAGTCTCTGTCTCACCTCTCCAGTCTCTGTCTCACCTCCCGAGTCTCTGTCTCACCTCCCCAGTCTCTGTCTCACATCCCCAGTCTCTGTCTCACATCCCCAATCTCTGTCTCACATCCCCAGTCTCTGTCTCACATCCCCAGTTTCTGTCTCTTATCCTCAGTCTCTGTCTCACCTCCCCAGTCTCTGTCTCACATCCCCAGTCTCTGTCTCACCTCCCCAGTCTCTGTCTCTTATCCCCAGTCTCTGTCTCACCTCCCCAGTCTCTGTCTCTTATCCCCAGTCTCTGTCTCACCTCCCCAGTCTCTGTCTCTTATCCCCAGTCTCTGTCTCACCTCCCCAGTCTCTGTCTCACCTCCCCAGTCTCTGTCTCTTATCCCCAGTCTCTGTGTCACCTCCCCAGTCTCTGTCTCTTATCCCCAGTCTCTGTCTCACCTCCCCAGTCTCTGTCTCTTATCCCCAGTCTCTGTCTCACCTCCCCAGTCTCTGTCTCACATCCCCAGTCTCTGTCTCATATCCCCAGTCTCTGTCCCACCTCCCCAGTCTCTGTCTCACATCCCCAGTCTCTGTCTCTTATATCCAGTCTCTGTCTCACCTCCCCAGTCTCTGTCTCACATCCCCAGTCTCTGTCTCTTATCCCCAGTCTCTGTCTCACCTCCCCAGTCTCTGTCTCACCTCCCCAGTCTCTGTCTCTTATCCCCAGTCACTGTCTCACCTCCCCAGTCTCTGTCTCACATCCCCAGTCTCTGTCTCACCTCCCCAGTCTCTGTCTCTTATCCCCAGTCTCTGTCCCACCTCCCCAGTCTCTGTCTCTTATCCCCAGTCTCTGTCTCACCTCTCCAGTCTCTGTCTCTAATCCCCAGTCTCTGTCTCACATCCCCAGTCTCCGTCTCACATCCCCAGTCTCTGTCTCACATCCCCAGTCTCTGTCTCACCTCCCCAGTCTCTGTCTCTTATCCCCAGTCTCTGTCTCAACTCCCCAGTCTCTGTCTCTTATCCCCAGTCTCTGTCTCACCTCGCCAGTCTCTGTCTCTTATCCCCAGTCTCTGTCTCACCTCCCCAGTCTCTGTCTCACATCCCCAGTCTCTGTCTCTTATCCCCAGTCTCTGTCTCCCTTCCCCAGTCTCTGTCTCACATCCCCAGTCTCTGTTTCACCTCCCCAGTCTCTGTCTCTTATCCCCAGTCTCTTTCTCACCTCCCCAGTCTCTGTCTCACATCCCCAGTCTCTGTCTCACATCCCCAGTCTCTGTCTCACCTCCCCAGTCTCCGTCTCTTATCCCCAGTCTCCGTCTCACCTCCCCAGTCTCTGTCTCTTATCCCCAGTCTCTGTCTCACCTCCCCAGTCTCTGTCTCACATCTCCAGTCTCTGTCTCACCTCCCCAGTCTCTGTCTCACATCCCCAGTCTCTGTCTCTTATCCCCAGTCTCTGTCTCACATCCCCAGTCTCTGTCTCACATCCTTAGTTTCTGTCTTACCTCCCCAGTCTCTGTCTCTTATCCCCAGTCTCTGTCTCACCTCCCCAGTCTCTGTCTCACATCCCCAGTCTCTGTCTCAAATCCCCAGTCTCTGTCTCTTATCCCCAGTCTCTGTCTCACCTCCCCAGTCTCTGTCTCTTATCCTCAGTCTCTGTCTCACCTCCCCAGTCTCTGTCTCACATCCCCAGTCTCTGTCTCACATCCCCAGTCTCTGTCTCACATCTCCAGTCTCTGTCTCACATCCCCAGTCTCTGTCTCAAATCCCAAGTCTCTGTCTCACATGACCAGTCTCTGTCTCACATCCCCAGTCTCTGTCTCTTATCCCCAGTCTCTGTCTCACATCCGCAGTCTCTGTCTCACCTCCCCAGTCTCTGTCTCCCATCCCCAGTCTCTGTCTCACATCCCGAGTCTCTGTCTCACATCCCCAGTCTCTGTCTCTTATCCCCAGTCTTTGTCCCACATCCCCATTCTCTGTCTTACATCCCCAGTCTCTGTCTCACATCCCCAGTCTCTGTCTCACCTCCCTAGTCTCTTTCTCACATCCCCAGTCTCTGTCTCTTATCCCCAGTCTCTGTCTCACCTCCCCAGTCTCTGTCTCTTATCCCCAGTCTCTGTCTCACCTCCCCAGTCTCTGTCTCTTATCCCCAGTCTCTGTCTCACCTCCCCAGTCTCTGTCTCTTATCCCCAGTCTCTGTCTCACATCCCTAGTCTCTGTCTCACATCCCCAGTCTCTGTCTCACATCCCCAGTCTCTGTCTCACATCCCCAGTCTCTGTGTCACCTCCCCAGTCTCTGTCTCTTATCCCCAGTCTCTGTCTCACCTCCCCAGTCTCTGTCTTTTATCCCCAGTCTCTGTCTCACCTCCCTGGTCTCTATCTCTTATCCCCAGTCTCTGTCTCACCTCCCCAGTCTCTGTCTCACATCGTCAGTCTCTGTCTCTTATCCCCAGTCTCTGTCTCACCTCCCCAGTCTCTGTCTCACATCCCCAGTCTCTGTTTCACCTCCCCAGTCTCTGTCTCTTATCACCAGTCTCTGTCTCACCTCCCCAGTCTCTGTCTCACATCCCCAGTCTCTGTCTCACATCCCCAGTCTCTGTCTCACCTCCCCAGTCTCCGTCTCTTATCCCCAGTCTCCGTCTCACCTCCCCAGTCTCTGTCTCTTATCCCCAGTCTCTGTCTCACCTCCCCAGTCTCTGTCTTTTATCCCCAGTCTCTGTCTCACCTCCCCAGTCTCTGTCTCACATCCCCAGTCTCTGTCTCACATCCCCAGTCTCTGTCTCACATCCCCAGTCTCTGTCTCACATCCCCGGTTTCTGTCTCTTATCCCCAGTCTCTGTCTCACCTCCCCAGTCTCTGTCTCCCATCCCCAGTCTCTGTCTCACCTCCCCAGTCTCTGTCTCCTATCCCCAGTCTCTGTTTCACCTCCCCAGTCTCTGTCTCTTATCCCCAGTCTCTGTCGCACCTCCCCAGTCTCTGTCTCTTATCCCCAGTCTCTGTCTCACCTCCCCAGTCTCTGTCTCTTATCCCCAGTCTCTGTCTCACCTTCCCAGTCTCTGTCTCACATCCCCAGTCTCTGTCTCTTAACCCCAGTCTCTGTCTCACCTCCCCAGTCTCTGTCTCACCTCCCCAGTCTCTGTCTCATATCCCCAGTCTCTGTCTCACCTCCCCAGTCTCTGTCTTTTATCCCCAGTCTCTGTCTCACCTCCCCAGTCTATGTCTCTTATCCCCAGTCTCTGTCTCACCTCCCCAGTCTCTGTCTCACATCCCCAGTCTGTGTCTTATCCCCAGTCTCTGTCTCACCTCCCAAGTCTCTGTCTCACATCCCCAGTCTCTGTCTCTTATCCCCAGTCTCTGTCTCACCTCCCCAGTCTCTGTCTCACATCCCCAGTCTCTGTCTCTTATCCCCAGTCTCTGTCTCACCTCCCCAGTCTCTTTCTCACCTCCCCAGTCTCCGTTTCACTTCCCCAGTCTCTGTCTCACATCCCCAGTCTCTGTCTCACATCCCCAGTCTCTGTCTCACATCCCCAGTCTCTGTCTCACATCCCCAGTTTCTGTCTCACCTCCCCAGTCTCTGTCTCACCTCCCCAGTCTCTGTCTCACATCCCCAGTCTCTGTCTCACCTCCCCAGTCTCTGTCTCTTATCCCCAGTCTCTGTCTCACCTCCCCAGTCTCTGTCTCTTATCCTCAGTCTCTGTCACACCTCCCCAGTCTCTGTCTCTTATCCCCAGTCTCTGTCTCACCTCCCCAGTCTCTGTCTCTTATCCCCAGTCTCTGTCTCACCTCCCCAGTCTCTGTCTCACATCCCCAGTCTCTGTCTCTTATCCCGAGTCTCTGTCTCACCTCCCCACTCTCTGTCTCACCTCCCCAGTCTCTGTCTCACATCCCCAGTCTCTGTCTCACTTCCCCAGTCTCTGTCTCTTATCCCCAGTCTCTGTCTCACCTCCCCAGTCTCTGTCTCTTATCCCCAGTCTCTGTCTCACCTCCCCAGTCTCTGTCTCACATCCCCAGTCTCTGTCTCTTATCCCCAGTCTCTGTCTCACATCCCCAGTCTCTGTTTCACCTCCCCAGTCTCTGTCTCTTATCCCCAGTCTCTGTCTCACATCCCCAGTCTCTGTCTCACATCCCCAGTCTCTGTCTCACCTCCCTAGTCTCTGTCTCTTATCCCCAGTCTCTGTCTCACCTCCCCAGTCTCTGTCTCACCTCCCCAGTCTCTGTCTCACCTCCCCAGTCTCTGACTCTTACCCCAAGTCTCTGCCTCACCTCCCCAGTCTCTGTCTCACATCCCCAGTCTCTGTCTCTTATCCTCAGTATCTGTCTCACCTCCCCAATCTCTGTCTCACATCCCCAGTCTCTGTTTCTCATCCCCAGTCTCTGTCTCACCTCCCCAGTCTCTGTCTCACATCCCCAGTCTCTGTCTCTTGTCCCCAGTCTCTGTCTCACCTCCCCAGTCTCTGTCTCACCTTCCCAGTCTCTGTCTCACCTCCTCAGTCTCTGTCTCACATCCCCAGTCTCTGTCTCACATCCCCAGTCTCTGTCTCACATCCCCAGTCTCTGTCTCACATCCCCAGTCTCTGTCTCACATCCCCAGTTTCTGTCTCTTATCCCCAGTCTCTGTCTCACCTCCCCAGTCTCTGTCTCACATCCCCAGTCTCTGTCTCACCTCCCCAGTCTCTGTCTCTTATCCCCAGTCTCTGTCTCATCTCCCCAGTCTCTGTCTCTTATCCCCAGTCTCTGTCTCACCTCCCCAGTCTCTGTCTCTTATCCCCAGTTTCTGTCTCACCTCCCCAGTCTCTGTCTCTTATCCCCAGTCTCTGTCTCACCTCCCCAGTCTCTGTCTCACATCCCCAGTCTCTGTCTCACCTCCCCAGTCTCTGTCTCTTATCCCCAGTCTCTGTGTCACCTCCCCAGTCTCTGTCTCACCTCCCCAGTCTCTTTCTCTTATCCCCAGTCTCTGTCTCACCTCCCCAGTCTTTGTCTCACCTCCCCAGTCTCTGTCTCACATCCCCAGTCTCTGTCTCTTATCCCCAGTCTCTGTCTCACCTCCCCAGTCTCTGTCTCACATCCCCAGTCTCTGTCTCTTGTCCCCAGTCTCTGTCTCACATCCCCAGTCTCTGTCTCACCTCGCCAGTCTCTGTCTCACCTCCCCAGTCTGTCTCACATCCCCAGTCTCTGTCTCACATCCCTAGTCTCTGTCTCACCTCCCCAGTCTCTGTCTCACATCCCCAGTCTCTGTCTCACATCCCCAGTTTCTGTCTCTTATCCCCAGTCTCTGTCTCACCTCCCCAGTCTCTGTCTCACATCCCCAGTCTCTGTCTCACCTCCCCAGTCTCTGTCTCTTATCCCCAGTCTCTGTCTCATCTCCCCAGTCTCTGTCTCTTATCCCCAGTCTCTGTCTCACCTCCCCAGTCTCTGTCTCTTATCCCCAGTTTCTGTCTCACCTCCCCAGTCTCTGTCTCTTATCCCCAGTCTCTGTCTCACCTCCCCAGTCTCTGTCTCACATCCCCAGTCTCTGTCTCACCTCCCCAGTCTCTGTCTCTTATCCCCAGTCTCTGTGTCACCTCCCCAGTCTCTGTCTCACCTCCCCAGTCTCTTTCTCTTATCCCCAGTCTCTGTCTCACCTCCCCAGTCTTTGTCTCACCTCCCCAGTCTCTGTCTCACATCCCCAGTCTCTGTCTCTTATCCCCAGTCTCTGTCTCACCTCCCCAGTCTCTGTCTCACATCCCCAGTCTCTGTCTCTTGTCCCCAGTCTCTGTCTCACATCCCCAGTCTCTGTCTCACCTCGCCAGTCTCTGTCTCACCTCCCCAGTCTGTCTCACATCCCCAGTCTCTGTCTCACATCCCTAGTCTCTGTCTCACCTCCCCAGTCTCTGTCTCACCTCCCCAGTCTCTGTCTCCCATCCCCAGTCTCTGTCTCACCTCCCCAGTCTCTGTCTCTTATCCCCAGTCTCTGTCTCACCTCCCCAGTCTCTGTCTCTTATCCCCAGTCTCTGTCTCACCTCCCCAGTCTCTGTCTCTTATCCCCAGTCTCTGTCTCACCTCCCCAGTCTCTGTCTCTTATCCCCAGTCTCTGTCTCACCTCCCCAGTCTCTGTCTCTTATCCCCAGTCTCTGTCTCACCTCCCCAGTCTCTGTCTCACATCCCCAGTCTCTGTCTCTTATCCCCAGTCTCTGTCTCACCTCCCCAGTCTCTGTCTCACATCCCCAGTCTCTGTCTCTTATCCCCAGTCTCTGTCTCACCTCCCCAGTCTCTGTCTCACATCCCCAGTCTCTGTCTCTTATCCCCAGTCTCTGTCTCACCTCTCCAGTCTCTGTCTCACCTCCCGAGTCTCTGTCTCACCTCCCCAGTCTCTGTCTCACATCCCCAGTCTCTGTCTCACATCCCCAATCTCTGTCTCACATCCCCAGTCTCTGTCTCACATCCCCAGTTTCTGTCTCTTATCCCCAGTCTCTGTCTCACCTCCCCAGTCTCTGTCTCACATCCCCAGTCTCTGTCTCACCTCCCCAGTCTCTGTCTCTTATCCCCAGTCTCTGTCTCACCTCCCCAGTCTCTGTCTCTTATCCCCAGTCTCTGTCTCACTTCCCCAGTCTCTGTCTCTTATCCCCAGTCTCTGTCTCACCTCCCCAGTCTCTGTCTCTTATCCCCAATCTCTGTCTCACCTCCCCAGTCTCTGTCTCACCTCCCCAGTCTCTGTCTCTTATCCCCAGTCTCTGTGTCACCTCCCCAGTCTCTGTCTCTTATCCCCAGTCTCTGTCTCACCTCCCCAGTCTCTGTCTCTTATCCCCAGTCTCTGTCTCACCTCCCCAGTCTCTGTCTCACATCCCCAGTCTCTGTCTCATATCCCCAGTCTCTGTCCCACCTCCCCAGTCTCTGTCTCACATCCCCTGTCTCTGTCTCTTATCCCCAGTCTCTGTCTCACCTCCCCAGTCTCTGTCTCACATCCCCAGTCTCTGTCTCTTATCCCCAGTCTCTGTCTCACCTCCCCGGTCTCTGTCTTACCTCCCCAGTCTCTGTCTCTTATCCCCAGTCACTGTCTCACCTCCCCAGTCTCTGTCTCACATCCCCAGTCTCTGTCTCACCTCCCCAGTCTCTGTCTCTTATCCCCAGTCTCTGTCCCACCTCCCCAGTCTCTGTCTCTTATCCCCAGTCTCTGTCTCACATCTCCAGTCTCTGTCTCTAATCCCCAGTCTCTGTCTCACATCCCCAGTCTCCGTCTCACATCCCCAGTCTCTGTCTCACATCCCCAGTCTCTGTCTCACCTCCCCAGTCTCTGTCTCTTATCCCCAGTCTCTGTCTCACCTCCCCAGTCTCTGTCTCTTATCCCCAGTCTCTGTCTCACCTCGCCAGTCTCTGTCTCTTATCCCCAGTCTCTGTCTCACCTCCCCAGTCTCTGTCTCACATCCCCAGTCTCTGTCTCTTATCCCCAGTCTCTGTCTCCCTTCCCCAGTCTCTGTCTCACATCCCCAGTCTCTGTTTCACCTCCCCAGTCTCTGTCTCTTATCCCCAGTCTCTTTCTCACCTCCCCAGTCTCTGTCTCACATCCCCAGTCTCTGTCTCACATCCCCAGTCTCTGTCTCATCTCCCCAGTCTCCGTCTCTTATCCCCAGTCTCCGTCTCACCTCCCCAGTCTCTGTCTCTTATCCCCAGTCTCTGTCTCACCTCCCCAGTCTCTGTCTCACATCTCCAGTCTCTGTCTCACCTCCCCAGTCTCTGTCTCACATCCCCAGTCTCTGTCTCTTATCCCCAGTCTCTGTCTCACATCCCCAGTCTCTGTCTCACATCCCCAGTTTCTGTCTTACCTCCCCAGTCTCTGTCTCTTATCCCCAGTCTCTGTCTCACCTCCCCAGTCTCTGTCTCACATCCCCAGTCTCTGTCTCAAATCCCCAGTCTCTGTCTCTTATCCCCAGTCTCTGTCTCACCTCCCCAGTCTCTGTCTCTTAGCCTCAGTCTCTGTCTCACCTCCCCAGTCTCTGTCTCACATCCCCAGTCTCTGTCTCACATCCCCAGTCTCTGTCTCACATCTCCAGTCTCTGTCTCACATCCCCAGTCTCTGTCTCAAATCCCAAGTCTCTGTCTCACATGACCAGTCTCTGTCTCACATCCCCAGTCTCTGTCTCTTATCCGCAGTCTCTGTCTCACATCCGCAGTCTCTGTCTCACCTCCCCAGTCTCTGTCTCCCATCCCCAGTCTCTGTCTCACATCCCGAGTCTCTGTCTCACATCCCCAGTCTCTGTCTCTTATCCCCAGTCTTTGTCCCACATCCCCATTCTCTGTCTTACATCCCCAGTCTCTGTCTCACATCCCCAGTCTCTGTCTCACCTCCCTAGTCTCTGTCTCACATCCCCAGTCTCTGTCTCTTATCCCCAGTCTCTGTCTCACCTCCCCAGTCTCTGTCTCTTATCCCCAGTCTCTGTCTCACCTCCCCAGTCTCTGTCTCTTATCCCCAGTCTCTGTCTCACCTCCCCAGTCTCTGTCTCTTATCCCCAGTCTCTGTCTCACATCCCCAGTCTCTGTCTCACATCCCCAGTCTCTGTCTCACATCCCCAGTCTCTGTCTCACATCCCCAGTCTCTGTGTCACCTCCCCAGTCTCTGTCTCTTATCCCCAGTCTCTGTCTCACCTCCCCAGTCTCTGTCTTTTATCCCCAGTCTCTGTCTCACCTCCCTGGTCTCTATCTCTTATCCCCAGTCTCTGTCTCACCTCCCCAGTCTCTGTCTCACATCCCCAGTCTCTGTCTCTTATCCCCAGTCTCTGTCTCACCTCCCCAGTCTCTGTCTCACATCCCCAGTCTCTGTTTCACCTCCCCAGTCTCTGTCTCTTATCACCAGTCTCTGTCTCACCTCCCCAGTCTCTGTCTCACATCCCCAGTCTCTGTCTCACATCCCCAGTCTCTGTCTCACCTCCCCAGTCTCCGTCTCTTATCCCCAGTCTCCGTCTCACCTCCCCAGTCTCTGTCTCTTATCCCCAGTCTCTGTCTCACCTCCCCAGTCTCTGTCTCACATCCCCAGTTTCTGTCTCACCTCCCCAGTCTCTGTCTCTTATCCCCAGTCTCTGTCTCACCTCCCCAGTCTCTGTCTCACATCCCCAGTCTCTGTCTCACATCCCCAGTCTCTGTCTCTTATCCCCAGTCTCTGTCTCACCTCCCCAGTCTCTGTCTTTTATCCCCAGTCTCTGTCTCACCTCCCCAGTCTCTGTCTCACATCCCCAGTCTCTGTCTCACATCCCCAGTCTCTGTCTCTTATCCCCAGTCTCTGTCTCACCTCCCCAGTCTCTGTCTCTGATCCTCAGTCTCGGTCTCACCTCCCCAGTCTCTGTCTCACATCCCCAGTCTCTGTCTCACATCCCCAGTCTCTGTCTCACATCCCCAGTCTCTGTCTCACATCCCCAGTCTCTGTCTCAAATCCCAAGTCTCTGTCTCACCTCCCCAGTCTCTGTCTCACATCCCCAGTCTCTGTCTCACATCCCCAGTCTCTGATTCACATCCCCAGTCTCTGTCTCACATCCCCAGTTTCTGTCTCTTATCCCCAGTCTCTGTCTCACCTCCCCAGTCTCTGTCTCCCATCCCCAGTCTCTGTCTCACCTAACCAGTCTCTGTCTCCTATCCCCAGTCTCTGTTTCACCTCCCCAGTCTCTGTCTCTTATCCCCAGTCTCTGTCGCACCTCCCCAGTCTCTGTCTCTTATCCCCAGTCTCTGTCTCACCTCCCCAGTCTCTGTCTCTTATCCCCAGTCTCTGTCTCACCTTCCCAGTCTCTGTCTCACATCCCCAGTCTCTGTCTCTTAACCCCAGTCTCTGTCTCACCTCCCCAGTCTCTGTCTCACCTCCCCAGTCTCTGTCTCATATCCCCAGTCTCTGTCTCACCTCCCCAGTCTCTGTCTCTTATCCCCAGTCTCTGTCTCACCTCCCCAGTCTATGTCTCTTATCCCCAGTCTCTGTCTCACCTCCCCAGTCTCTGTCTCACATCCCCAGTCTGTGTCTTATCCCCAGTCTCTGTCTCACCTCCCAAGTCTCTGTCTCACATCCCCAGTCTCTGTCTCTTATCCCCAGTCTCTGTCTCACCTCCCCAGTCTCTGTCTCACATCCCCAGTCTCTGTCTCTTATCCCCAGTCTCTGTCTCACCTCCCCAGTCTCTTTCTCACCTCCCCAGTCTCCGTTTCACCTCCCCAGTCTCTGTCTCACATCCCCAGTCTCTGTCTCACATCCCCAGTCACTGTCTCACATCCCCAGTCTCTGTCTCACATCCCCAGTTTCTGTCTCACCTCCCCAGTCTCTGTCTCACCTCCCCAGTCTCTGTCTCACATCCCCAGTCTCTGTCTCACCTCCCCAGTCTCTGTCTCTTATCCCCAGTCTCTGTCTCACCTCCCCAGTCTCTGTCTCTTATCCCCAGTCTCTGTCACACCTCCCCAGTCACTGTCTCTTATCCCCAGTCTCTGTCTCACCTCCCCAGTCTCTGTCTCTTATCCCCAGTCTCTGTCTCACCTCCCCAGTCTCTGTCTCACATCCCCAGTCTCTGTCTCTTATCCCCAGTCTCTGTCTCACCTCCCCACTCTCTGTCTCACCTCCCCAGTCTCTGTCTCACATCCCCAGTCTCTGTCTCACCTCCCCAGTCTCTGTCTCTTATCCCCAGTCTCTGTCTCACCTCCCCAGTCTCTGTCTCTTATCCCCAGTCTCTGTCTCACATACCCAGTCTCTGTCTCACATTCCCAGTCTCTGTCTCACCTCCCCAGTCTCTGTCTCTTATCCCCAGTCTCTGTCTCACCTCCCCAGTTTCTGTCTCTTATCCCCAGTCTCTGTCTCACCTCCCAAGTCTCTGTCTCACATCCCCAGTCTCTGTCTCTTATCCCCAGTCTCTGTTTCACCTCCCCAGTCTCTGTCTCACATCCCCAGTCTCTGTCTCTAATCCCCAGTCTCTGTCTCACATCCCCAGTCTCTGTTTCACCTCCCCAGTCTCTGTCTCTTATCCCCAGTCTCTGTCTCACCTTCCCAGTCTCTGTCTCACATACCCAGTCTCTGTCTCACATCCCCAGTCTCTGTCTCACCTCCCCAGTCTCCGTCTCTTATCCCCAGTCTCCGTCTCACCTCCCCAGTCTCTGTCTCTTATCCCCAGTCTCTGTCTCACCCCCCAGTCTCTGTCTCACATCCTCAGTCTCTGTCTCACCTCCCCAGTCTCTGTCTCACATCCCCAGTCTCTGTCTCTTATCCCCAGTCTCTGTTTCACATCCCCAGTCTCTGTCTCACATCATCAGTTTCTGTCTCACCTCCCCAGTCTCTGTCTCTTATCCCCAGTCTCAGTCTCACCTCCCCAGTCTCTGTCTCACATCCCCAGTCTCTGTCTCACATCCCCAGTCTCTGTCTCTTATCCCCAGTCTCTGTCTCACCTCCCCAGTCTCTGTCTCTTATCCTCAGTCTCTGTCTCACCTCCCCAGTCTCTGTCTCACATCCTCAGTCTCTGTCTCACATCCCCAGTCTCTGTCTCACATCCCCAGTCTCTGTCTCACATCCCCAGTCTCTGTCTCACATCCCCAGTCTCTGTCTCACATGACCAGTCTCTGTCTCACATCCCCAGTCTCTGTCTCTTATCCCCAGTCTCTGTCTCACATCCCCAGTCTCTGTCTCACCTCCCCAGTCTCTGTCTCCCGTCCCCAGTCTCTGTCTCACATCCCCAGTCTCTGTCTCACATCCCCAGTCTCTGTCTCACATCCCCAGTCTCTGCCTCACATCCCCAGTCTCTGTCTCACCTCCCCAGTCTCTGTCTCACGTCCCCAGTCTCTGTCTCACATCCCCAGTTTCTGTCTCACATCCCCAGTCTCTGTCTCTTATCCCCAGTCTCTGTCTCACATCCCCAGTCTCTGTCTCACATCCCCAGTTTCTTTCTCACATCCCCAGTCTCTGTCTCACATCCCCAGACTCTGTCTCACATCCCCAGTCTCTGTCTCTTATCCCCAGTCTCTGTTTCTAAGTCATAATCTCTGTCTCACATCCCCAGTCTCTGTCTCACATCCCCTGTCTCTGTGTCACCTCCCCGGTCTCTGTTTCTAAGTCATAATCTCTGTCTCACATCCCCAGTCTCTGTGTCACCTCCCCAGTCTCTGTTTCTAAGTCATAATCTCTGTCTCAGATCCCCAGTCTCTGTCTCACATCCCCTGTCTCTGTGTCACCTCCCCAGTCTCTGTTTCTAAGTCATAATCTCTGTCTCACATCCCCAGTCTCTGTCTCACATCCCCTGTCTCTGTGTCACCTCCCCAGTCTCTGTTTCTAAGTCATAATCTCTGTCTCACATCCCCAGTCTCTGTCTCACATCCCCTGTCTCTGTGTCACCTCCCCAGTCTCTGTTTCTAAGTCATAATCTCTGTCTCACATCCCCAGTCTCTGTCTCACATCCCCTGTCTCTGTGTCACCGCCCAAGTCTCTGTTTCTAAGTCATAATCTCTGTCTCACATCCCCAGTCTCTGTCTCACATGCCTTGGACATCCTTGGGTAATCTTCAATATTTTGTTACGCTCCAATTATCATTCAATACTCAAGTATTTCCCCTCACATGCATTTCCCCTCTGTCTCACCTCCCCAGTCTCTGTCTCCAAGCCATAATCTCTGTCTCACATCCCCCGTCTCAGTCTCCGAACACCCATCTCAGTCGCACCCATCAGTTTCTGTCCCAACAGTCAACCTGAGAGCGACCCAAAGTCTCAGTCCCGAGCTCTAGACGCAATTCCAGTCGTTTTCTGACTGTCTCATTGAGTCGCTGCTTCGTCTCAAGTGCCTGACGTCAGTTGCAGCAGCCAGACGTCAGTTACAGCAGCCAGACGTCAGTTGCTGCAGCCAGACGTCAGTTGCTGCAGCCAGACGTTAGTTGCAGCAGCCAGACGTCAGTTACAGCAGCCAGACGTCAGTTGCTGCAGCCAGACGTCAGTTGCAGCAGCCTGACGTCAGTTGCAGCAGCCAGACGTCAGTTGCAGCAGCCTGACGTCAGTTGCAGCAGCCTGACGTCAGTTGCAGCAGACAGACGTCAGTTACAGCAGCCAGACGTCAGTTGCTGCAGCCAGACGTCATTTGCAGCAGCCTGACGTCAGTTGCAGCAGCCAGACGTCAGTTACAGCAGACAGACGTCAGTTGCTGCAGCCAGACGTCAGTTGCTGCAGCCTGACGTCATTTGCTGCAGCCAGACGTCAGTTGCAGCAGCCAGACGTCAGTTGCTGCAGCCAGACGTCAGTTGCAGCAGCCAGACGTCAGTTGCTGCAGCCTGACGTCAGTTGCGGCAGCCAGACGTCAGTTGCAGCAGCCAGACGTCAGTTGCTGAAGCCTGACGTTAGTTGCGGCAGCCAGACATCAGTTGCAGCAGCCAGACGTCAGTTGCGGCAGCCAGACGTCAGTTGCAGCAGCCAGACGTCAGTTATTGCAGCCAGACGTCAGTTGTAGCAGCCTGACGTCATTTTCAGCAGCCTGACGTCAGTTGCGGCAGCCAGACGTCAGTTGCTGCAGCCTGACGTCAGTTGCAGCAGCCTGAAGTCAGTTGCTGCAGCCAGACGTCAGTTCCAGCAGCCAGACGTCAGTTGCGGCAGCCAGACGTCGGTTGGGGCAGCCAGACGTCAGTTGCAGCAGCCTAACGTCAGTTGCGGCAGCCAGACGTCAGTTGCAGCAGCCTGACTCCAGTTGCGTCTGCCAGACGTCAGTTGCTGCCGCCAGACGTCAGTTGCAGCAGCTTGAAGTCAGTTGCAGCAGCCTGACGTCAGTTGCAGTAGCCTGATGTCAGTTGCAGCAGCCAGACGTCAGTTACAAAAGACGTCATTTACAGCAGCCAGACGTCAGTTACGTCAGTTACAGCAACCAGACGTCAGTTACAAAAGACGTCAGTTGCAGCAGCCAGACGTCACTTACAAAAGGCGTCAGTTACAGCAGCCAGACGTCAGTTACGTCAGTTACAGCAGCCAGAAGTCAGTTACAAAAGACGTCAGTTGCAGCAGCCAGACGTCAGTTACAAAAGACGTCAGTTGCAGCAGCCTGACGTCAGTCCGAGCGCATGGGCCGGTGTTCCGTCCTGATAAAGCTGAGACAAAACACGGCTCGAGTCCTGAACTCGGCTCAGACGATAAAGCCGCCTCCGAGTTCTGAAAAAGACGTAATTGCTGACTGCTCAGACGAGGCAATGCGGGGATGCCAAATAAAAACTACCTTCTCGACGAGGCTTTGACGGAATCGTGAGAGGTGTTGGGTGTCCATTTGTTGAATGTTGCTCTGGGACTCAGAGAAGGAAGTTACTGAGGGTTATGCTCTGTGTGAGGGAAGTCGATATGTTATTGAGGGATGTGCGGCATGTGAGGGGAAAGTGATGTGTTATGAAAGGATGGACCGCACGTGAGGGGCAATTGATATGCGATTAAAGGATGGACCGCATGAAAATTGATATGTTTTTGAAGGATGTATGGAATGTGAGGGGAAATTGCCATCTTATTTAAGGAGCTGTTGCATTTAAAAGGAAATTGATTCGTTATTAAAGGAATACGGCATGTGAGTAGAAATTTATTTTTACGTTGTGGGATTAATAACTTATAAGATGAATTGACATGTTATTGAGGGATGCATGGCATGTGAAGATAAATTGGTATGTTATTGAGGGATGCATGGCATGTGAAGATAAATTGGCATGTTATTGAGGGATGCATTGCATGTGAAGATGAATTGGTATGTTATTGAGGGATGCATTGCATGTGAAGATAAATTGACCTGTTATTGAGGGATGCATTGCATGTGAAGATAAATTGACATGTTATTGAGGGATGCATGGCATGTGAAAATAAATTAACATGTTATTGAATTAAACCTGTCATACTAGGGGACATTGACGTGTTATTAAAAGATTTATTGCATGTGAGAAGTTTACATGTTTATAAGAGAAAGGTAGCATGTGAGGGGAACTTGACACGTTACTGAGGAATCTATGCCAAGTGTGGGGTGTGTTACTGATAGATTTACACCTTGAAGGGAAAATGGTCATGTTACTGAGTGTTGTATGGAATGTGAGGGGAAATTGGCATGTTACTGAGAGATCTATGCCTAGTGTGGGGTGTGTTACTGAGAGATCTATGCCCAGTGAGGGGAAATGTTATTGAGGGTCGTATGGCATGTGAGGGGAAATGCTTGAGTATTGATTGATAATTGGAGCGTAACAGAATATTGAAGATTACCCAGGGATTTGGATGTGAGGTATTAAGGAATATTTGTGAGGTATTAAGGAATATTGTGAGACATTGAGGAATATTTGTGAGGCATTGAGGAATATTTGTGAGGCATTGAGGAATATTTGTGAGGCATTGAGGAATATTTGTGAGGCATTGAGGAATATTTGTGAGGCATTGAGGAATATTAGTGAGGCATTGAGGAATATTTGTGAGGCATTGAGGAATATTTGTGAGGCATTGAGGAATATTTGTGAGGCATTGAGGAATATTTGTGAGACATCGAGGAATACTAGTGAGGCATTGAGGAATATTTGTGAGGCATTGAGGAATATTTGTGAGACATCGAGGAATATTAGTGAGGCATTGAGGAATATTTGTGAGACATTGAGAATGTGCGTCATTAGGAGGGTAACTAGCAAGCTATCGACAAACAATAAATTTTTTTAAGGGGAAATGTCGGAGTTATTGAAGAACAAATCACATTCAAAAGGAAATTGAGAGTTCAGTAAGAAATAAATGTTCTTTAGGACAAATTGATGAATTATTCATGGGCAAAAGATAATTTCCAGGGAAATTGTCAAATTATTGAAGCAAAATTGTCATTCAATCGAAAATTGGCGAGTTACTGAAGGAAAATGTCACTTAATTCGGAAATTGGCAATTTATCGAAAAATGATCATTTAATTTGAAATTTATGAGTCATTAAACAACATTTGACTTATGAAGGGAAATTAAGGAGTTGTAAAAGAAAATATTACGAAAATGAGGAGCTAATGAAGTGCAAATATTGTAATATCTGGGGGGACACTGACAGGCTTCTGAAACACGTACCACGCGCGATGCAAACTATGGAAAATAAAAATAGACAAACGACCATGAGAGCTGAGAAATTGAACATAAGACAATATTCTAATAACCACTTTTTTCAGGTACAATATTGCCTTCATTTCCACAGCTCCTTCTGAATGTTTAGTATAATACATATATGCGTAGTATAGCACATATATGTATAGATAGCACATATATGTATAGTATGGTACATATATGTATAGTATGGTACATATATGCGTAGTATAGTACATATATGTATAGCATGGTACATATATGTATAGTATGGTACATATATGCGTAGTATAGTACATATATGTATAGTATGGTACATATATGTATATTATGGTATATATATGTATAGTATAGCACATATATGTATAGTATAGTACATATATGTATAGTATAGCACATATATGTATAGTATGGTACATATATGTATAGTATAGTACATATATGTATAGTATATCACATATATGTATAGTATGGTACATATATGTATATTATGGTACATATATGTATAGTATATCACATATATGTATAGTATGGTACATATATGTATAGTATAGTACAGTACATATATGCATAGTATAGTACATATATGCATAGTATGGTACATATATGTATAGTATAGTACATATATGCATATTATAGTACATATATGCATAGTGTAGTACATATATGCATAGTATAGAACATATATGCATAGTATAGTACATTATGCATAGTATAGTACATATACGTATAGTATAGCACATATATGCATAGTGCATAGTATAGTTTATATATGTATAGCGTAGCACATATATGTATAGTATAGTACATATATCCATAATATAGTACATATATGCATAGTTTAGCACATATACGGATAGTATAATACATATATGTGTAGTATAGTATATATAATGCAATCTAAAATTTAATCCGCATTCATGCGTCTGATTCTTAAAATAAAAAGTAGGGCGGAAATCGCTGTGCGTACGGTCATTTCATTAATGCAAGCAGTGAAGTCTAAAGGAATAATATTGAACGTTTCGAACTCAACAGTCCATATTCAAGAAAATAATTCTGCGACAAAACAAAACAAACATGAGTAAATAAAACTACACCGTACAAAAGAATACTACTACATAGATAGAAAATAGTAGTAGATACAAAAATAAAAATAAAATACAGCAATTAAAAAACCATAACCGAATGATTACGTGTTTGCGACGAGAAGAGGAAAAGCACTTTGAGCGTCGTTTAGAGCGGTCTGAGCTTAAAGATGTGTAACGACTCAAGGCCGCCTAAATCAATCATGTGAGAGGCACTTGCAAGGATTTTATAATGGTTCACGGAAACGGTAACGTCCCTGTTTCTGTGAACCATTATACAACCCTTGCAGGTGCCCCGCATGTGACTGATATACGCATCCTCGAGTCGCTACACATCTTTAAGCTCAGAGCCCTCTGAATGACGCTCAAAGTGCATTTCCCCTTCTCGTCGCAAACACGTAATCATTAGTTTACGTTTTTTAATAGCTTTTTTTATTTTTAGTTTTATATCTACGACTATTTTCTGTCTATGTAGTAGTATTCTTTTGTACGGTGTAGTTATATTTACCAATATTTGATTTGTTTTGTCGCAGAATTATTTTGCTGAAAATGGACTGTTGAGTTCGAAACGTTCAATTTCATTCATTTAGACTTCACTGCTTGCATTAATGAAATGACCGTACGCACAGCGATTTCCGCCTTACCTTTCAAATATAAATGTATAGTTTAGCCTGAATATATACATACTATAGTTACTATATTCCATTGTTTACTATATCGCCACTTGAAGTTCACCCCGTTATTAATTACGAAGAAATTCACTCAACATTTCTTCATTGGAAGACTGTCAATCGTTCAAATGTAACGCCTCTGAAGTCTATAAATGTTGAGTGATTTTCTTCGTAATTTATCACGTGATGAACTTCAACTGTTTCGTAAAGTTTAAAAATTGAAGAAGAAATTATTTCGCCACTGCTATTCCATAACTTATGCTTGGCGCTATATCGCACATATCGCATTTAATTAAGGCGGCAGTTAAAAATTCAGGAAACATTTCTTATATTTCGACGATGCTTGGACTTCTAACGTCAGAAAATACACGTTAAGAATTGCATCACGGGCTCGATGCCTGCATCTTCTTCTCGTTAGGAGGTTCTTTATCTTCTGATATCAGCTCATCGAGAGTTTACGTGCCTTTTTTATCAGTCGAATCTTAATTTTAAATGTAATCTGTTATCAGTTCAATAGGAGTTTTCACATCTTCTTTTATCGGTTCTATAACAGTTTCTTACGTTCTTTTAACGGTTCATTAAGAGTTTATATGCTTTTTTATATCAGTATATCCAGTTTCATATCTTTTGTTTTCAGGCAATTGAGAGTGTTCATACCTTAAGTTGTTATCATTCTGTTCAGAGTTTTCATGCCTTTTACTGTTATTAGTCTATTCAAAGTTTCTATGTGTTTTGTCACCAACCATTCAGAGTTTTCTTGCCTTCTGTCGTCAGTTCACTTGCAACTTTCAGGTTCAAGTTCCGTTTTTCGTTGGCCGAACTGTAACCCAGTCTCTCATTTAAGTTTGGGCGGTGCGTTTTTTCAAATCAGTTCCCCAGTAATTTTTAGCCCCGTAATAACATTTTTTTTAATTTTTACTTCCATTTTCAGCCTTCCCGTGAGTTAGGAACACAAACTGCCATGCACGACAAGAACAAACATAAAAAAAATTTGCATAGATTTCACGATTGCTCCAAACTTGAATGAGTGTCAAGTGGTTCAGAAAATTATTTCTCCCAGAATTTAACGCAGTGCTTTAATGGTCGAATCTTTAATGCATGCATAATGCGTTGATAGTTTGAATAATCAATATACGTTGCTTCATGGGTTTGGACCTTTTTTGTACTCGCATATTGCATCCTTTATTCTAATCATAAATGATTGCTTGATGGATCTGAGTCGTTAATGTAGATTCGTTTATGAATTCCAACTATTAATGTATACTATATGGGGAATTGAAATTATTAATATATTACATTAGGAATTCGAATCGTAAAAATATATTATATTTTGAAATTGAATTATTAATTAGCATATATTGCCTCAAACGTTCGAAGCGAACTTCATGAAACGTTTTCGGTTGATAAATGATTACCATTTTGACTCCATAGATTAAATAAATAAATATAAAACACAAATTGCCACACGGACCTAATCATCATTGCTAACTACGTCCGCATGCCGTCATGCAGTCCTTAATTGGCTGGTATGCACCAAGGTAGAGGAACCAAGGTAGGGTCAAACCAGTCTTTTTTCGTCGACTGTGTGGGTTTGCTGACGTCACGGCAACGAACCAATAGCAGCACTCATATTGCATCTGGTAGCACTGCTACCCCCAAATCTGGCTCCACTATTGGCCGAACGACATTGCGCTTTGGTGACGTCATTAAGTTTGCTTGAAATAAAGCCTTTCTATTGGCTTCCCGACTACCCTACCGTGGGACCATAGAAATGACCCTACCTTGTTTCCTCCACCGTGGTGTGTGGTCCAGACGTGGTTTGTAGAATTAAATTGTTGAAAATAATTTTTTTGCCATATATCACACCTCGTAAAAAATAGATATGTCGGGTTACATTACTTTAAATCTCCGGGTGATTGCTAGGCGCAAATTATGTTCCCATTGTCAATGTACACTGCACAAACAGCGCAGTTTACACAACACAAACAACCCTAAGCACACAAACGGCCCAATTTACGGAACACAAACAACCCTAAACACACAAACGGCACAATTTACACAACACAAACAATCCTAAACACACAAACAGCGCAGTTTACACAACACAAACAACCCTAAACACACAAACGGCACAATTTACACAACACAAACAACCCTAAACACACAAACGGCACAATTTATACAACACAAACAACCCTAAACACACAAACGGCACAATTTACACAACACAAACAACCCTAAACACACAAACGGCACAATTTACACAACACAAACAACCCTAAACACACAAACGGCACAATTTACACAACACAAACAACCCTAAACACACAAACGGCACAATTTACAAAATACAAACAAACCTAAACACACAAACGGCACAATTTACACAACACAAACAACCCTAAACACACAAACGGCACAATTTACACAACACAAACAACCCTAAACACACAAACGGCACAATTTACACAACACAAACAACCCTAAACACACAAACGGCACAATTTACACAACACAAAACACCCTAAACGCACAAATACCCTCAGCGCAGTGTCAGGTTTAGACACAATTACTTTTAGAACGAACGCTCCTCAATAAAGAAAAAAGACGGAGGCAATTAAAAACGTTAGCTGTTAATCTTTGTCGGGGTGAATTGAGGCACTTCTTTAATAGGCTCGCCCCAAATTAGGCCTATAATCGCTAGGCCTAATGCAAGTGACTCCACTAAATGAGGCCGTTTTGTCGCTTTCGTGCCCACAAAGGCCGCCTCCGCTGCCCTCTAAACTAACCTCGCTCGCTCCGGCTCGTCATTTCTTCGCGGCAAATTTGTTTTTTCCGACACCTCGTTTCCGCCGGCGGAATGAAGCTTTTTTGGGGCCGCTTCTCTCGGTCTCGAGTTGGGTTCTGTCGGGAGCTGTTTTCTTGATTGGTGCTTAACTGTTTTGATGGAACGATTTTTGTGATTGATCTTGAGTTATTTTTGACGATTGAATTGTTTTTGGGAGCTGTTTTCTTGATTGGTGCTTAACTGTTTTGGTGGAACGATTTTTGTGATTGAAATTGAATTATTTTTGACGATTGAATTGTTTTTGGGAGCTGTTTTCTTGATTGGTGTTTAAACTGTTTTGATGAAATGTTTTTTCGTGATTGAAATTGAGTTATTTTGGATGAGGTGTTTTTCATGACTGGTGTTTAAACCGTTTTGCTCTGATGAAACGTTTTTTGTGATTTAAATTATATTATTTAGGATGCTTGGATTATTTGATTTGATTTGTGTTCAAACTGTTATGATAAACCGTTTTTTGTGATTTGAGTTGAATTATTAAGAATGAACTTTTTTCAACATTAGATTAAAATTATTTGAATGAACCGGATTTTGTAATGAAAATTGAATTATTTTTAATGAGCTGTTTTCCTGATTAGTATTTAAACTGTTTCGATGAAACGATTTTCGTCATTTAAATTAAATTATTTAGGTAAGCTATTTTATAAAATTTAGGCGGTTTTGATTTCTTTTTCGTAAATAAAATTATTTTTCATGGGCTGTTTTTATAGATTAGATTCGTATTGTTTGAATGAACAAATTTTTGTAACTGAAATTTAATTATTTTTTAAGTTGTTCTCTATTTATATTCAACTGCTTTGAAGAACCGTATTTCTCGATTGATATTCAACTTTTTCATGAACCGTTTCTCTCTATTGAATCTATTTTCATTTTGATTTGCCATTTTCCTCAGCTGTTAATAAACGTCACGAAAGGCTTAATTTTCGAAATGAAATTATTTCTCAATATTTTAATGAAACATTTTTCCCTCACAAATTATTTTTTAGCAACCAAACAACCACCAAGTATGAAAATTCCAATAAAAATCTTTCACTGCCAATACTTTTTTCTCATGCCTTTCCTATGTTTTTTCTGCAGTACTTCTTTTCTTTTTCTCATTACTTTTTCTCCCGTTGCCAAGCAGCATCTCCATACCCTGCGCTCTCCCACAAATAACAAATCCAGCCAAAACATTAAAAAATTACTATTCTCATACATCCCCGGATGAATTTTACGCAGACATGGACAAGGTACTCATTGTACCTTGTACTCATGGTACCTTGTGCTCAGTATACCATGTACTCATTGTACCTTGTACTCACAGTACCTTGTACTCATTGTACCTTGTACTCATTGTACCTTGTACTCATTGTACCTTGTACTCATTGTACCTTGTACTCATGGTACCTTGTGCTCAGTATACCATGTACTCACAGTACCTTGTACTCACAGTACCTTGTACTCATTGTACCCAGAAATTGAACTCATCTTTTAACTAATGGTTACTAATGCTATCTTTGTTTTTGCTCTCGGTGCCGTTACGTTTTTTGCAGCCTTTAATATTACTCAATTTAATGGTGTTCTCATTGATTTAGCTCATCAGATTTATATTTCGGACAATAAACGCCTATATTAACACGTTCACTGCGTTCCCGCGGCTGTTACGGTTGCTTTGGTTAGGTTGTAAGTAGCAGAATAGGGAAATCGATTGTCCAGCTTGAATGAATTTTCATTCTTCCTAATGAAGATGATGAATACAACTGCACAATAACATGTCACCTCGTATGGTAACAATTATTTAAAAAAATATTGTGAAACAGATAAAATGTCGTGCATTTATACCGGCACGTTAGTGGGCAATTTACCCGTTGGTCCACACGTGGCCCAATACGCAGTGAACGTGTTAAAATAAAATATTTGAGAAGTGGGAATTCAAAGAGTGAGTACAATTTTTGTAGTACCTCATATACCCTCAAGAAAAATTACTCATGCTTCTTAACTCCTAAAAAATGAAACCAGTCATTTTAAACTCCCCAAAAAATATTACGCCGGGCTAGAAACTCGGAGAAAATATTTCATCAGCCCTATAGATTTTCGGAACGTTTTAATCGAACCCGTAGACCCAAGATAATTTGTCCTAAAGCTTGAGCAACAAACTTCCTGAACTTGACATGAAGTTGTGAAAGCCCTTGAGTTCTAAGCAACATGAACTCGTGGCTCGATAAGCATGTCTTTAACAAGTTTCTTTTGAGGCAAGATGGCCGCCTGCTTGGTTCACAGAGCGCGTGTTTAGATCGGCTTTGCTTTCAAACTGCTGCTCAGCGAGCTAACTAAGTGAGCAAGCTTCATAATTGCCTTGCGCCAAAAATAACAGCGTTATAAGACGTGAAAATTATTCTATTTTACTCACATGTTTTGAATTAAGAATAAGCTTTGCTTCCATAGGACTAAAATCATTCTGTGATTGAGCTAGTCACCTAACTGATTAGTTCTGCCAATTAAAATAACAGCGTTATGAGACGTGAAAATTATTCTATTTCACTCACATGTTTTGAATCAGGAACACGCTTTGCTTTACATTGCTAAAATTATTCAATTTTATTATAATGTTTTAAATCAAGAACAAGCTTTCCCATTATTAATGTTATTATATTCTCCTATCATGTTTTAAATTCAGAATATGCTATGCTCTCATGATTCTGAAATCGCTCTATTTTACTCTCATATTTAAAATTTAGAATACGCGTGGCTCTCACGCAAGTGAAATATGTCTTTATGCTGGTGAATTATTGATGTTTTTAGAAGTTGCTGTTCGTAAGCCAATTGAAAAACCTAATGATCATATTACTCTATTCATATGCATACCTATATCATTTTAGCCTATTGATATACCTATTGATCAAATTAGCCTATTGATATGCCTATTGATCAAATTAGCCTATTGATATATCTGTCACGAAACGAATGCACTGTGTTGGCCACGGCGCTGATCAGGCGCCTCAACTGTGTTAGTTCGAATGGAGGACTCGAAACCTCCTTAGTAAGAGGGGAAAGATGAAAACACAGAGCGGAAAACACAGAAAGAGGAAATGGTAGAACAGTTGGAAAAATAGAGAAAGTAACTACTGATCTGCTCACCCACACCAATACCTCAGTTCAACATGGGAAATGAAACACTCAGTTAATGGTACATTATTGATTACTTTATTTCAAGTTAACTAATGAACACGTAAAATCGTACGTTGAATTAATATCCAGTGCATGTTCAGACAAATGTGGGGCAAAATGTGAGAAGTTTACACTGCAGCAATGCCCAACCTTTGCGTTACATATCACAATACCCGGGAATAGAAATGTTGTTACCTACCAATGCCAAAGCGCCCACTGCAAAGCGTATCGCGTTTCACTGCACCAGCTAACCCCTACGCGCGCGCAATCAGCCTGCGACTTTCCTGTATGTAGTCGACCTGCTGCTCAGTATGTGCACTGAGGTTAACTTGATTGAACTTGAGTCGTCCCTCAGATGTTTTGCTCTCCCGCTCAGCGACATTTCGCTGAAGGTTGCCCCCAGGCTGCCTGAGATTTGAAAGCTGCAGAGAGCACCCCGACTGCCCAGCTGCGAAGACAGCGCTCGGTTGCAGAGAGAACCCCCCGGTTGCGGAGGCCCAACACAACCCAACCCGCCTGTGAACAATGAGCATATTAAGTAACTAGTTCCATTTGAATCTTTATTCCCTGCAATACACCTACTTCAAATAGACTTGATCTAATTTTACTCCCCTTTAATCCCCAAATCAATCATAAAATTTATATATTTTCCCTCTGCGTTGGATGAATATTTTACCCCATTTTACAAAACAAATCACAAAGCACTCTGTTTCGGAATGAGTTACATGAAAACCATCAAGCCTGCACTTCAACAATAAAAACACGAATATATTTGATTTCCCTATGAGAAATAATCACACCCTCGAACTTCTACCCAAATATCAAAGTGAAACTCTAAACACGAGAACAATTCGAGGATAATTTAAAATGAAAACCCAAAGAGCTAATTCCAATATTAACAATGAAAATCACTGCGCCCCACCTAGACAACAACTTCTATAAAATATGAAGACTGCACTTTACTAAAATAAACACGGATATTCTGAATTCCGATTTTATCCCATTTGAAATTAAATTGACAAACTCGAGTTGAAAATGGTATTTGAGCAAATACAAAGATTGATTCTTACCTCCCATCGTGGATAACTTGGGCCTACATCCTGCACTGAGTAAGTAAATCGGCGAAATAGACCGGCTAGCCTTCTCTCTGCGTTATTTATACGTCGCCCCCGAACAAGGGACGCGCATCGGCTAAGCGGAATGCCCGCAAAAACTGAAAGTGACGTGGCATTTCTCGATTGGCTAACCCTCAAGCGTCACCTCACTATACTGACGTGTCCCTTACTTCACAATATTGCTCCGCATATATCTCTAAAATAAACCCAGAAACCCCTTATTCCCTAACTCGTATGAAATTAGGTTTTTAACCCACTGTTTTCTGTGCTATGTATTCAAGTTGCCCTCGTCTTATTATGTATGCAATTTAGCGCACTAGCTTTTCAATCCAGCCTCTACCCCCTATACGTATTCCTCCCTGCTCCTGCACACCCCTATACCTCTCGGGCAGCATAGCGTCGACCTGCCGGTTGCTTGCCTATCCTCTCTACGTATCTATATCGTAACACACCTATTAATCAAATTAGCCTATTGATATACCTATTAATCAAATTAGCCTATTGATATAACTATTGATCAAATTAGCCTATTGATATACCTGTTGATCAAATTGGCCTAATGATATACCTATTGATCATACTAGCCTACTGATATACCAATATCACATCAACCAAATGGTATCCCTATTAATCATATTAGCCTATTGATATACCCATTGATTATATTAGCTTATTGATATACCAATATCATATTAACCAAATGATATAACTATTTCATATTAGCCTATTATTATATACCTATGGATCATATGAGCTCTTATAAATTCAGGTATATGAAAATGCCATTAAAAAGTGAACATTATGAGATTGCAGCGCTCATAAGCACGTAGATGAACATATACTCACATTCATGCTTGTTGAAATGCACTGATGCTAGGCAGGCTGTGTGTATGTGATGTCTAAATGGCGTTAAGACTCTTGGATTTGTTGTTTCAGACTTTTTTACTATATTAAGCCATTTTATTTTATTATGAAATGACTTACCAGTATCACTACACAGAGAACTTGAATTTTCAAAGAATTTCTGCTCAAAATTGTGGATATTCATTATGTTTGCATGATGATGTATCATGTAATTTTTATTTTAAAAGTTTCATTCCGATGATGTGCTCTCTAAAGTTCACTCGTAAGTTCACCGGCTTTACCCAAATTTGACCTAATTATTTGGCTTTTTTGTTTGTCTTTTTTTCAGTAATATTTATGCACTAATATTTGGTTTTCCGTGATACGTCGATGCTATTTTCGGGTGAAAGAAAAGCCTTTCAAGTGTCTACCTTTCTTTCGAATCCTATCAGAATAATCGAGGAGTCACAATTTGAAATAGTTCGAAACAAATTTACCAATGAATTTATTTAAAAGATTTTTATTTCAAGTAATATTAAGTTACCTGTTTCTGTGATTTCCTTTATTTTTTCAAAAGCATCTTTACCTTCTGGTTCAGTACGCAAGCTTAACCCCGCGTGTGCTGTGGAGCAGAGGTTGTGAACACATCGGTAGAGGCTTCATGCAATCCTTTGAGTAAACCTTCATAGTCAGCTGCACGCTTTCATTCACATCACTGCAAAGTTCCTGTTCTGCCGTACCATTTTTGGATAATAGGCTCCAAAAATTGTACCTTCGAGTTAAGAATAATAGAGCGAACATAAACAGCTATCATTTCAGAAGCTTCGTTGTCCCTTCAAAGTATGATAGTTTTCATCTTGCTGTTTTTCTTTCCACTTAATTTTAGTTTTTTGCGTCTTGTTTTGTTGATGATTTGTTTTATTTGGTGTGTGCGTGTGGGGCTCAATGTCTATTTACAGCCTATTTTTTAATCAAATGCCTCTATGGTTCATTTTCAACCCTATAACCTTTATTTTAAGTTGTAACCTTTTGTTACAATTTTACCTCACGTCTTCACATTTGTAAATGTAGATTTTTATGAGTGTGATTTACACTTACTTACATTTCATGTACATGAATTTTTACGTATAGATGTCAACAGCAGTCCATAACAAGCACATTTCTGTACAATTTGTGTACATTTTGCTTATTTTCTTGCAATAAAATTTGGAGATGATTTCCCAGCATGCGCTACTGTTACGAGTTTTGCTCGTAAAATTCCAAAAATAACAAGTTTAGCCAACGATAATTGAACCAAAAAAGATGCTATGCTTTTAAAACAAAGCACTTGTCTAAGAAACTAAATTTTAGAATCGGTCTCGGTGTTTATAAAAATTTTATCAATCGTTCATTTCATTGGAAGCTTATTCGAAGTTTGAGTTTCCGAGCCTTCTAACCTCATCTCATAGAAACTATTACATCTAATATAATAAGGGGAAAACTAATATAATGAGGAAGATTGGAGCGTGGGAATTTTAATGGGCTCAACCTCATGAATATTAAACATCGTCCGAGAGCCGATCAGAGCATTGATAGTTGAATGTGTTGACCAAAGTCTGTTGACTGATGATATTTTCTGACATAATTTTAGAGCTTTATCGAGGAGCATTTATAATTAAATGTGTCGACCAAAGTCCGTAGACTGATGATATTTTCTGACATAGGTAGAATTTCATCATGTGTCGACCAAAGTCCTTAAGACTAATGATCTTCTCAGAAAAAAGTTTAAAGTATTTAAAAACTACGGAAATATTGGAACCCTGTTTTCGGAAATTGAGGATAACTCATCGGAAAAACTCATCTCTAATCTTATCAGACGGAGCGTAACTTTCATGGTGAACACCAAGGGACTTGCAAAATAGATATTTTACGAATCCGTTGAAAAAAAATCAGCTTAATGTAGTACAGTTTTATAATTTCATGAACTATGAATGAACGTGAAAAAATCGTTGAATTAAAAGAATAGTAATTTTTTGTACATATGAAAGAAGAACAACTTGATAATATTTAGTTCGGATAATGCTTGTGTATTTAAATACTTCAAATACGAAATAAAATAATTTTAAAATTCCTTCTTCATTTCGATATAGATGGGTAAACTTTCAACGTTCTACCATTCTTCCAGTAGTTAGCTTCATTTTTCATATTCATCGAAATGAGTAATGGACAAGTAGCTGCTAAACGAGATTACGTGGGTTAGTCACTATAAAAAAATTCAGGTTTCTCAGTAAAAATATATTTTTTAACTTTCCGACCTCCTGAGCCATTATCAACTCAGTAAAACTTGGTAAAAAGAGCAGTAAAAATTCATCGTGCTATTTTTACTGTTCCCTTTACCGAGTTTTACTGAATTTAAGTTACTGATAACTGAAACTTTGCGAATGTCATATTTTCAGCCAGTTCAATAAATTGAACATTGAACTGAATTTAATAAGTGTGAACTACCAATGGTTGTTCTCAAAACAATCTCGCTCTTTTCAGCAAAATTACCAAACTTTCAATGCGAGGGTCAGAGCCAAGTGACCCTTTCTTGTTAGGTGTCAAGATTTCGTTGTCAGAGAAGAACAAAAAAATCAATTTGACTTTCCATTCCCATCACTCTTGGTCAAGTGTCGAAATTTCGTTGTCAGTAAAGGCTAGAAACAAAAATTGACTTTCCATTACCATTACTTTTTGTCAGACTTTCATGACTTTTTCGGACTTAAGCAGCCCGATGCCGTTCGACATGAATCTCGCACAGGCAACAAAGTAGATGTAAAGGAGTAAAAATTCTTAAGCCGTCGTCACAGTTCACACACACACACACACACAGGCACCAGTACTATGGTTTGAGCATTAACGCTGCAGTTCACACTAATGTTCTACGACTTCACAGATATGTGGCCTGATGATTTGACAGTTGTTTTATCGTTTTTCAATAATTTTTAAAGAGCAATATTTCATTTTTCGGGATGCTATGTGGTGGTGTGATGCTATTTCAGGGTGGAACTCTATTCAAGTATCGTAAATATATGTATGGATTCTAACGAAATACACGTATATTCTTTTTATATCTCTCTTGCTCTCTCGAGTTTAGGTCGACCTTGCACTTCAGAAAAACAGAAGATTGATTTCCTACCCGGATTTGGTCCATTGGTCCATACGATTTTTGAACGTATTCACTGTGCCCGCGGAAATGATTTTCTCTGGTGGCTGGTTCCAGATTCTCGTTATTTAGATGTCAAAGTAATAAAGGACCTGACGGTCCAAAAATGTTTTCGTTTAACCTCTTGCTGTTTGACGTAGCCATCTATGTCAGAAAGGCTTTTAGGAATCACTTCGTTAAAGCCACTAAGAAATTTGTACGTCTCGAATATTTGACAACACTGTACCTTTTGCTTAAAAATAATTAAAAAGACGCTTTTTGCTGAGGAGATCACGAAAATTCAGATTCATATGCGTCACTTTATATTAGACTCTATTCATTTTGATGATATTGTGGGAAAATTTTCCCCACTACGGTTTGGGTGTGTCCGAGGTGGCTTTTCTCTTCCAACCTTTCCGCGTAGGTGTCGGGGTGCCGTTCGCTGGTCGTTGCTCAGATGTTTCGGTAGGGTCGCAGGTGAGGTCGTAGGTACGGAATTTTCATTTGGAGGCCTTGACTAGACTTGATTTTGATTCCTCTAAGAGCTGATGTTAGCTCAACTCTCTAATGACGTTATGTCGATTTAAGCAGTGATTAACTTGGTGTTTAAGCTGCCATTTTTATCCGTCCGTTTATGCCTTTACAAAGGCGTGTTGCATCGTCGGCCTACGCTTCGGTGATGGGGTTCGCGGCTAGTTCCGTGGCGCCCAGTTCAGGCTAAGACCCTCTACCCTCTTCCTGACTGCTTTTTCTCTGTCTATTATTTTGTGTGCCTGTGCTATTATTTCTTTACTTTTATTTTGTAGACTATCGTGTCAATTTTCCTATGGTGCTTCAAGCAAGTAAAATTATTTAAAATTAACATTGAGACTTCAATGAATTAACTCTTAACTCGCCCTTGCGACGTTAATTACTATTACAATTAATATTGCTATTGAAGTCGTTCGTCTTTTTGATGGGCTAAATTAGCCTGGATCAGAGCGATCTTCTATTTAACTTCTTTCTCAAGTATCTAAAATCTCTTTACTATTCTTACTGTCTTCCCGCTTGAAGCACTTAATCTCTTACTGATTTCTTCTAAATTTCCTTGATTAAACCTTCTGTCTGAACGTTTCGTCACTGAGTGCATTAAAAACTCAGGTTAGTTGCTTTACTTGCAATTGTGTTGTCATTTTCATTGTCATTGGTGATGTTGCTTCTTAATTGAAATATTGTCCTTATTAATTTCGTGGTTTGTTCGGGGTTTAAGGTTGTACGTTTTTTTTATAGTATACTCTGGAGGAGGCTTCTGCTGGTGCTGACTTTGCCGCAGCCGGGTTTCAGCTGTTCCAGCTAACTTCTAACAGGCTAGCCTCTCCGTTGCTTTGAGGTATATATCTAGTCGGACTTTAATGATTAGGTTGCATTTGCGTAATACTTGAAATTAACTGATTAGTTGCGTTGTTTCGCCTTGACTTTCGCTAATATTTCTGTTTCCTAGCAGTTGAGGGTGGAGCGTGTGCCAGAGGTGTCGACGCGGGGTTCTATCTACCATTCCAGCCCTTTTCTTGAGTCGCGGCGTTACTCGCCCTCTGCCCGCCACTGCTTGAGGTGTCACCTCTGTTCGGAACTAAGGGTCTACGTGTTCTTAGAATTCAGCCCTTCTCGTGGAGCCGACGTTCCTCGCCTCCTATTGCTGCCTGCGCCCGTTGTCTCGAGCTCGCCACGACAGCGCCCTGGACTGTGGTCCTTGACGGCGCCTGCTAACTTTTTTAACGCCCAAGGCATAAGCGGACTTTTAACTCGCCCTAACTTTTAATCAACTTAATAAAGTGTTTTTTTAAAAAAAAGGCAATTATCTGGTTAGCGAATGCTAGCCGTAAAACTTAAATTGTACTTGAAATTAAATATTAACAGTTGCGTTTGCGTTCACTGTGTTCGTTACGTTCATGTCGTTAAATCACTCGATATAAGGGTGGATCTAATAAAAACTTTGACTAATTAAACCTTACTTCTATTTTTCTATTCCTTCGCGGAAAACGATTGTATGGGAATTATTTCCCATAATATCTCTCCGTAGGCTTGGGCACTAGATTTGTTCTGCGCATTCTAGGTGTGGTCGTACACAATTGCTTCGCAAAACGACGGTAAAGTGTGCTTTGACTTGTTTTCAAGGTTTCTAGCTATGGAAAGGTGAATCTGGCTCGCATTCGTAACCCTTTTTTATAATTGCTTGTCATGCTAACGTTCTGGAGGCACCAGTACTAAATTTTTTTTATTTTTCATGTATGTTCTTTCTTTCATTGTATGCGCGGGGTAATGAAAGCCGGAGAGTATGAAACTATACATTAAGGTGTCATTCGTAATTCGGTGCCATTCAGGGGGCTTATTGGAGGAATTACCGCAGCGGCGTGCAGTGCTGCGTCACATGAGACGTGAGACCAGACATGATTTCTGTGAAGCTGCATAACTGCTGTCACGCCACACAGTTAATTCTGCGCTGACACTAAACTGATACTGCAGTATTAAGGTGCTGATAGAGCTATAATGTCTCACTGAAACTGCAGTACTTCACTGATACCGCAGTACTGTTGCACTGATACTACAATAACGTTATACCGATATTTCACCAATTTTTAATAGTGTTGAGCTGCCCCTCACATGTCTGTATTGTCATTGTCACGCCTTTCGACTTAAGCTCAGATATAAAAACCATGGCATAAATATGTATTGGGATTGCGAATCAAACAATCATCACTGTTTCACTGTTGGAACAAACGATCAATCAAAATAAATTGACGTCTCCCACTGATTGAAATATATTTCAGCATATTCATGGAGGGATCTTCTGGGAGCATCTGTTCAGTTACCGGCGTGAGTATCAGAACGACATGAAAAACAATGGTGCGCTGGAAGCAAGATGGCACTGACGCCTAAGGGTAGCTGCACACCAAAAGACGGCAAGCGACAAAGCAAGCGAGAGAGAAAGATGTTTGGCAAGATCTATCACACACCAAAAAATAGCCAGTTTGCTCCTGAATGTCACGGAGAGAGGTCTATAACAAAAATAAGCGGAACAATTATGTGTTTGTAACGTTGAGTATCATTCCTACTTCGTCCCATTGCGTTGAAACACGTAGTCTATCACTGGGCTTCGTATCTTTTGACGTCCAAAGGCACAGTACAGCATAAACTTTGGATACGAGGAGTTCAGTCTATGCTGGAAGAATTGAGCAGCGCACCTTGCTCGTCGACATCTCACCACGCACTGCCAGACGTTTCCCGCTGCAGCTTTCAAGCGTGAAACCATCTTCGAGTCGCTTTCTCGCTTCTGCCAACCTTCAATCTTCCTCACTCGCTCGCTAGCTTGCTTGTAGTGTGCGCACTCCCATAGGAATACGTGTATATCGAATCAAGCTTGCTCGCTTTCTCGCCTGAAATCTTTTGGTGTGCAGGCACCCTAAGTCATACTGGCATTTACGATACATTCACTGGTACTTGATATATATTCGTTGGCATTTAGAACACATTCGTGGGCCCTTAAAATACATTCGCTGGCATTTAGAATACATTCGTGGACACTTGAAATACACTCGCTGGCATTTAGAACACATTCGTGGGCCCTTAAAATACATTCGCTGGCATTTAGAACACATTCGTGAGCCCTTAAAATACATTCGCTGGCATTTAGAACACATTCGTGGACACTTGAAATACACTCGCTGGCATTTAGAACACATTCGTGGACACTTGAAATACATTCGCTGGCATTTAAAACACATTCGTGGACACTTGAAATACATTCGCTGGCATTTAAAACACATTTGTGGACACTTGAAATACATTCGCTGGCATTTAAAACACATTCGTGAACACTTGAAATACATTCGCTGGCATTGAACACACATTCGTGGACACTTGAAATACACTCGCTGGCATTTAGAACACATTCGTGGGCCCTTAAAATACATTCGCTGGCATTTAGAACACATTCGTGGGCCCTTAAAATACATTCGCTGGCATTTAAAACACATTCGTGGACACTTGAAATACATTCGCTGGCATTTAAAACACATTCGTGGACACTTGAAATACATTCGCTGGCATTTAAAACACATTCGTGGACACTTGAAATACATTCGCTGGCATTTAACACACATTCGTGGACACTTGAAATACACTCGCTGGCATTTAGAACACATTCGTTGGCCCTTAAAATACATTCGCTGGCATTTAGAACACATTCGTGGGCCCTTAAAATACATTCGCTGGCATTTAGAACACATTCTTGTACACTTGAAATACACTCGCTGGCATTTAAGACACATTTGCGCCACCTAAGATACAACACTGGCATTTAAGATACTCTCCCCGGCATTTTCTCGCAAGAATTCGACATAACACAGTTCCGGAGAAACAGTCCGGCTGCTCAGAGCTGGAATCTCTTGCTTGCATGTCGCATAAAATCTTTCCCGGGATTCCTTTGATCCTGAGACAGAGATGACTTCTGGCTGCTGGCGTCGGTCAATACGTGTCTCCAACTCCGACGTCATTATTGCTATTATTGATGCTATTGATGTTATTTCTTATATTCTTACGTTATTATTGATTTTATTGTTGATATTATTATTACCTTATTATTGATATTATTATTGCTATTATTGTTTTTATTGTTACATTATTATTGACATTATTGATGATATTATTACATAATTATTGATATTATTGTTTATATTATTACATTATTATTATTGACATTATTTTTGTTGCAATCATCTACCTTGGACTTCTTCTCTGGAACGTTATCGCTGACTCTCCAATTTTGATTTTATTTTCTGAATAGTACTATTATTATTGGTGTAATTATCCACCTCGGACAGCCTGATCTGGATTGTTATTGCTGACCTTCTCTTCCGATATTTCCCCTCACGACTGCGTCATGTGGCCATATTTCTTCCCTCATTTGCTGAGGGCATCCAAGGCTGGAGAGAAATAATATGAAGTTGGATTGGTTTTTACGTCTCTCCCTGGTAACGAAATCTCGACACCAGACCTAAAGTGGTAGGAATAGGAAGTGAAATTGAATTTTTTCGTTCTTTCCTGAAAACGAAATTACGGAGCCTGACCAAAGTGATCAGAATGGAAAGTCAAATTCGTTTTACGTTTTTTCCTGAAAATGAAATCTTCGAACCTTACGGAAAGTAATAAGAATTTAGTTTTATGTAAATTTTTACGTTCTTCCCAAGCGATGAAATCTGGGCGCCACACCAAAAGTGATGGAGATAGAAAATCAAATTGTTTTTCCGTTTTATCCTGAAAATAATACCTCGGAACCTGGCCAAAAGTGATGGGAAGTAGAAGTAGAAAGTCAAGTCAAAAGAAAAAAAATGCTGCGATTGCAACAGGAAATATAATATGAAGAAAATAAGCAAAAAATAACCATGAAATTGGTTTTTATTTCACCAGTGAAATTTAGAGAAGGCCGACACTAATGAAGAAGGAAAACCAGATTCATTTTTATGTTAAAAATAAAACGACCCTGCACTGCAGCAGCTGAGATACGATGCTGGCGACAGCACGGCTGTTGAATCAAAGGAAATATCCAGGGGAATGAAGACAGGGGATATTTTCAGTTAAGTTGTCACATGACTTTGTCATTGGCATTATTAAAGTTTGAATAAAATTTGAATAGAAGTCGAATTCTGCTTGAATAATGCAGTTGAATAGAGCCGGAATGAATAGGAAAAGGCTTGAATAGAAGTTGCGTAAAGTTGGAACCATTTTTGATGGTGTTCAAATAGAGCCGGAATGAATTGAACAAAGTTTAAATAAAACTTGAATAAGAGTAGAATAGTGTTTAAATAAAGCGTTTGAACATAGCAGCAACAAATTGAGCATGAGTTTAATAGCGCTTTAATAAGAGTAGAATCATGCTTCAATAATGCAGTTAAATAAGGCTGGAATGAATTGAACAAACCTTGAATAAAACTGTAATCAGGTTAGAACCAAATTTGAATAAATCGCTTAAATATGGCTACAGTTTAATTGAATAATAATCAAATAAATAGAATAAACTTCATAATTTAGTGAGAAGTTAGGTGTTGCAGACGGCAGTGAGAGTATCGAGTAGTAAATCGGTCATCTTAGTAAACATCAAGTTGGGGACAGAAAAAATAACGAATAAGGAATAATGAGAAAACGCGGGGGAATTCGGAGTCTGGAAATATATACGTGGTGAATTAGAATAGTAAATGAAGCTCTAGCACAGAAGAGATGGTATGCATTATGATGTATGCTATAATTAAGGAATGGTTATTAATGAAGTATTGTCCCTGTGATGTGGGTATCGATCACAGGGCACAAATGTTGCACCACGGCACAAGACACACCAGGGCACAACATACATACACCACGATGCAAAACACACCACAACACAACACACATCACGACACAACACACCACGACACAACATACAACACACACCACGGCACACCACACAACACACACCATGGCATAACACACATCACGACACAACACACGCCATGACACAACACACAATACACACCACGACACAACACACAAATCACACACCACAGCGCAACATGCACCACGACACAGCACACACCACGACACAACACAAAACACGATACAATACACAAAACACACACCACAACACACCACAGCACAACACACCCCGCAGTGCAAAATGCACCAAGACACAAAACACACCACGACACAACACAAAACACGACACAACACACAATACACACACCACGACACACCACAGCGCAACATGCAGCACGACACAACACAACACACCACAGCACAACACACACCACAGCGCAACAAGCACCACGACACAACACAACACGCCACAACACAACACACCACAGCATAACACACACCGGGCACAAACACCACACAACACACCACAGCACAACACACCACAGCACAACACACACAGGGCACAAACACCACACAACACACCACAGCACAATACACCACAGCACAACACACCACAGCACAACACGCCACAGCACAACACACACCGGGCACAAATACCACACAACACACCACAGCACAACACACCACAGCACAACACACCCCAGCACAACACACACCACAGCACAACAAGCACCACGACACAACACAACACGCCACAACACAACACACCACAGCACAACACACACCGGGCACAAACACCACACAACACACCACAGCACAACACACCACAGCACAACACACACAGGGCACAAACACCCCACAACACACCACAGCACAACACACCACAGCACAACACACCACAGCACAACACGCCACAGCACAACACACACCGGGCACAAATACCACACAACACACCACAGCACAACACACCACAGCACAACACACCCCAGCACAACACACACCACAGCACAACACACACCACAGCGCAACATGCACCACGACATAACACAACACGCCCCAACACAACACACCACAGCACAACACACCACAGCACAACACACACCACAGCACAACACACACCACACCGCAACATGCACCACGACACAACACAACACGCCACAGCACAACACACACCGGGCACAAACACCACACAACACACCACAGCACAACACACACCGGGCACAAACACCACACAACACACCACAGCACAACACACCACAGCACAACACACCACAGCACAACACACCACAGCACAACACACACCGGGCACAAACACCACACAACACACTACAGCACAACACACCACAGCACAACACACCACAGCACAACACACCACAGCACAACATACCACAGCACAACACACACCGGGCACAAACACACCACAGCACAACACACCACAGCACAACACACACCGGGCACAAACACCACACAACACGCCACAGCACAACACACACCGGGCACAAACACCACACAACACACCACAACACAACACACACCGGGCACAAACACCACACAACACGCCACAGCACAACACACACCGTGCACAAACACCACACAACACACCACAGCACAACATACACCGGGCACAAACACCACAAAACACACCACAACACAACACACACCGGGCACAAACACCAGACAACACACCACAATACAATACACACCGGGCACAAACACCACACAACACACCAAAACACAACACACACCGGGCACAAACACCACACAACACGCCACAGCACAACACACACCGGGCACAAACACCACACAACACGCCACAGCACAACACACACCGGGCACAAACACCACACAACACACCACAACACAACACACACCGGGCACAAACACCACACAACACGCCACAGCACAACACACACCGGGCCCAAACACCACACAACACACCACAGCACAACACACACCGGGCACAAACACCACACAACACACCACAGCACAACACACACCGGGCACAAACACCACACAACACACCACAACACAACACACACCGGGCACAAACACCACACAACACACCACAACACAACACACACCGGGCACTAACACCACACAACACGCCACAGCACAACACACACCGGGCACAAACACCACACAAGTGGCACAGCATAACACACACCGGGCACAAACACCACACAACACACCACAGCAAAACACACACCGGACACAAACACCACACAACACACCACGACACAACACAACACACCACAGCACAACACACACCACAGTGCAACATGCATCACCACGACACAACACAACACACCACAGCACAACACACACCGGGCACAAACACCACACAAGTGGCACAGCACAACACACACCGGGCACAAACACCACATAACACGCCACAGCACAACGCACACCGGGCACAAACACAACACTACACGCCACAGCACAACACACACCGGGCACAAACACCACACAACACACCACAGCACAACACCCCCCACAGTGCAACATGCACCACGACACCACACAACACACCACAGCACAACACACACCGGGCACAAACACCACACAACACGCCACAGCACAACACACACCGGGCACAAACACCACACAAGTGGCACAGCACAACACACACCGGGCACAAACACCACACAACACACCACAACACAACACACACCGGGCACAAACACCACACAACACGCCACAACACAACACACACCGGGCACAAACACCACACAAGGGGCACAGCGCTATCGGGGACTGCCGCAGAATGCAGCGCCGGAGGTACTGTTTACAGCGCCATCTAATTACGCTGTCTCATTACCATCTTATTGAGTCCTGCTGCTGCGACATCCATGCAAAACTCTGCAAAAAATTCATGAACTTCCCTCAAAAAGTGCGTGGAAATCAACAAGAAATTCATGCAACTGAACGCGTAATTTGTCGAGCGAACGAACAAAATTCGCGCTCTCCAGCATGAGTTTCCAGTTTCGTTAAAACATGGTTGTGAATTCCGTAGATTTATGCTATAATTTTTCATCTGTATTCTATTTTTTTTTGTTTCATAAAAAGTATGTGATTCAGTAAAACCGCAAATATCATTAACGAAGTTTGTTTGTTATTAACTGCAAAATTTTTCGTGGGAAATGAAGTTCTCACCTCACCAAAACTGCTGCAATGTGATCAGCCGTAGAAAGCGCTGTCTTGTGAAGGACATGAGTGTTAGAATTGTTGACCAATTTCAGCAACATTTTGCGAGCTTGTTGATGAGAACTTAACCAGAACTTTACTAGAATTTAACCAGAACATGACCAGAACTTGACTAGAACTTAACCAGAACTTTACTAGAATTTGACCAGAACATGACCAGAACTTGACCAGAACTTAACCAGAACTTTACTAGAACATGACCAGAACCTAACCAGAACTTGACCAGAACTTAACCAGAACTTTACTAGAATTTGAACAGAACATGACCAGAACTTGACTAGAACTTAACCAGAACTTTACTAGAGTTTAAACAGAACATGACCAGAACTTGACTAGAACTTAACCAGAATTTTACTAGAATTTGAACAGAACATGACCAGAACTTGACAAGAAATTAACCAGAACTTTACTAGAATTTTGACAGAACATGACCAGAACTTGACTAGAACTTAATCAGAACTTTACTAGAATTTGAACAGAACAAGACCAGAACTTGACTAGAACTTAACCAGAACTTTACTAGAATTTGAACAGAACATGACCAGAACTTGACTAGAACGTAACCAGAACTTTAATAGAATTTGAACAGAACATGACCAGAACTTGACTAGAACTTAACCAGAACTTTACTAGAGTTTGAACAGAACATGACTAGAACTTGACTAGAACTTAACCAAAACTTTACTAGAATTTGAACAGAACATGACCAGAACTTGACCAGAAATTAACCAGAACTTTACTAGAATTTGAACAGAACATGACCGAACTTGACTAGAACTTAACCAGAACTTTAATAGAATTTGAGAAGAACATCACCAGAACTTGACTAGAACTTAACCAGAACTTTACTAGAATTTGAACAGAACATGACCAGAACTTGACTAGAACTTAATCAGAACTTTACTAGAATTTGAACAGAACATGACCAGAACTTGACTAGAACTTAACCAGAACTTTACTAGAATTTGACCAAAACATGACCAGAACTTGACTAGAAATTAACCAGAACTTTACTAGAATTTGACCAGAACATGACCAGAACTTGACTAGAACTTAACCAAAACTTTACTAGAATTTGACCAGAACATGACCAGAACTTGACTAGAACTTAACCAGAACTTGACTAGAACATGACCAGAACCTAACCAGAACTTGACCAGAACATGACCAGAACTTGACTAGAACTTAACCAGAACTTTACTAGAATTTGACCAGAACATGACCAGAACTTGACTAGAACTTAACCAGAACTTGACTAGAACTTAACCAGAACTTTACTAGAATTTGACCAGAACATGACCAGAACTTGACTAGAACTTAACCAGAACTTGACTAGAACATGACCAGAACCTAACCAGAACTTGACCAGAACTTAACCAGAACTTTACTAGAATTTGACCAAAACATGACCAGAACTTGACTAGAACTTAACCAGAACTTGACCAGAACTTGACCAGAACCTAACCAGAAACTGACCAGAACTTAACCAGAACTTTACTAGAATTTGACTAAAACATGACCAGAACTTGACTAGAACTTAACCAGAACTTGACCAGAACTTGACCAGAACCTAACCAGAAACTGACCAGAACTTAACCAGAACTTTACTAGAATTTGACCAGAACATGACCAGAACTTGACTAGAACTTAACCAGAACTTGACCAGAACTTGACCAGAACCTAACCAGAAACTGACCAGAACTTAACCAGAACTTTACTAGAATTTGACCAGATCATGACCAGAACTTGAGTAGAACTTAACCAGAACTTGACAAGAACATGCCTAGAACCTAACCAGAACTTGACCAGAACATGACCAGAACTTGGCTAGAACTTAACCAGAACTTGACTAGAACATGACCAGAACCTAACCAGAACTTGACCAGAACATGATCAGAACTTGACTAGAACTTAACCAGAATTTGACTAGAACATGACCAGTACTTTACTAGAACTTGACCAGAACTTTACTAGAACTTAACCAGAACTTGACCAGAACTTGATCAGAACTTGACCAGAACTTGACCAAAACTTGACCAGAATTTGACCAGAACTTGACCAGAACTTGACCAGAACTTGACCAGAACTTGACCAGAACTTGACCAGAACTTGACCAGAACTTGACCAGAACTTGAACAGAACTTGACCAGAACTTGACCAGAACTTGACCAGAACTTGACCAGAACTTGACCAGAACTTGACCAGAACTTGACCAGAACTTGACCAGAACTTGACCAGAACTTGACCAGAACTTGACCAGAACTTGACCAGAACTTGACCAGAACTTGACCAGAACTTGACCAGAACTTGACCAGAACTTGACCAGAACTTGACCAGAACTTGACCAAAACTTGACCAGAACTTGACCAGAACTTGACAAGGACTTGACCAGAACTTGACCAGAACTTGATCAGAACTTGACCAGAACTTGACCAGAACTTGACCAGAACTTGACCAGATCTTGACCAGAACTTGACCAGAACTTGACCAGAACTTGACCAGAACTTGACCAGAACTTGACCAGAACTTGACCAGAACTTGACCAGAACTTGACCAGAACTTGACCAGAACTTGACCAGAACTTGATCAGAACTTGACCAGAACTTGACCAGAACTTGACAAGAACTTGATCAGAACTTGACCAGAACTTGACCAGAACGTGACCAGAACTTGACCAAAACTTGATTAGAACATGACCAGAACTTGACCAGAAATTGACCAGAACTTAACAAGAACGTGACAAGAACTTGACCAGAACTTGACCAGAACTTGACCAGAACTTGACCAGAACTTGACCAAAACTTGACCAGAACTTGACCAGAACTTGACCAGAACCTGACCAGAACTTGACCAGAACTTGAACAGAACTTGACCAGAATTTAACCAGAACTTGACCAGAACTTGACCAGAACTTGACTAGAACTTCCCCAGAACTTGACTAGAACATGACCAGAACTTTACTAGAACTTGACCAGAACTTTACTAGAACTTAACCAGCACTTGAAGAGAACTTGACCAGAATTTGACCAGAACTTGACCAGACCTTGACCAGAACTTGACCAGAACTTGAACAGAACTCTACTAGAACTTAACCAGAACTTGACCAGAACTTGACCAGAACTTGACCAGAACTTGACCAGAACTTGACCATAACTTGAGCAAAACTTGACCAGACCTGGACCAGAATATGACAAAACTTGACAAGAGCTTACCCAAATTTAATCATAACCTGAGCAAAACTGGACCATAACTTGACCAGGTCATGACCAGAACTTGACCAGAATTTAAGTAGAACTTGACCACAACTCAGCCCCCACTTGACCACAGTCTGACCAGCACCAAGCACAGCACCTGACCACCAGTAGACAGAACACGACCCAAATAGTGATGAAATCAGACAAAAATTCCAACAATTTGAGCAACATTCAGTGAGAATATATACGGACGCAACTCATCGTGCCTCTCATACCTTTGTTGTTCAGAAATTTTGCATAAAAATTTCAATGCATCCCTGCCAATTTTCAAACCTGTTCTTCGCCAAATTTGCTCTTCAATAACTTGTTTGTTATTCAATTACTAAATCTAATGTGCCTTTCGTAATGGGTTACGAACCGAGGGTTTGCCCTCCTTTCTTCAAGCTTGAAGATAAAGATAAAGATTTGCCTGCTTCAAGCACCGGTGGTAGCGCATCAAACAGAAGCTAGAACGACCTTAAGGGCAATGCCCAGCCTACTCACTCCTAACTTGGTGCATTTTGTTTCTGTACTAGGCTGTTGTCTAGTAATAAGAGTGCCTTGGAACCATCGTCATCATTTTGATTAGTATAGCAGCTTCGCTATCGTGATGGAGTGAGCTAGCTCCGACCGGGGCCCCCGTCTCGTCTTCGCCACTCAACGCAGCCTGGAGATGGCAGCACACCGCACCACAGCACAGCTCTACTGCCCGGCTTTGCCTTAGATACGTCGCCCTAAATGAAAGGCACTGGTTAGGGTGATTGAGGCAAAGTAAAACTTCATTCGTGAAGTAGGGGCTATTTCGCTCTAATTCATTCAAATTTAAAATCTTATTACTTATGCCTATACAATGAGCAAATTTGTTTATTCTCTTCCGAATTTTCTTCTTCTTTATTCTATGAAATTTCAGTGGAATAGTGTTCATGAACTTTTAACGACCATTCCTTACAGAGCGACAAACTTCTTATAGTGCTCTGAAAAAATGCTCATGTAATTTTACTATTCCAGGTTGTAGTCGTGAGAGGAGCAGGCCCAGACGGGGATGCACCCATGTGCCTATTTCATCTCGTTTCACGGGTGAAGTCGGGTCGCACTAATTTAAACCGGGCACCAGCAGTCCAGCTTCAAGTTGATAAAATTATTGTAACGGCTAAACCGTGTGTTCTAACGGTTAAATTAAAACTTTAGAGTTGGCTCTGCCCAGTTATTTATTCCCCGTCTGTAAGGTTTGGCTCATTTGTTGCTGTGGTGGTGTGGTGCTGTGGTGGTGTGGTGCTATGGTGCTGTGGTGCTGTGGTGCTGTGGTGCTGTGGTGCTGTGGTGCTGTGGTTTGTGGTGCTGTGGTGTTGTGGTGCTGTGGTGCTGTGGTGCTGTGGTGCTGTGGTGCTGTGGTGCTGTGTGCTGTGGTGCTGGGGTGCTGTGGTGCTGTGGTGCTGTGGTGCAGTTGTGTTGTGATGCTGTGGTGTGTCCACTCTGAAATTTCTACTGCAAAATTTCTCCTCCAAAATTTCTCCTCCAAAATTTCCCCTCCAAAATTCCCCCTCCAAAAATTCTCCTCCAAAATTCCCCCTCCAAAATTTCCCCTCCAAAATTCCCCCTCCAAAAATTCTCCTCCAAAATTCCCTCTCCAAAATTCCCCCTCCAAAAATTCTCCTCCAAAATTCTTCCTCCAAAATTTCTCCTCTAAAATTCCCCCTCCAAAATTTCTCCTCCAAAATTCCCCCTCCAAAAATTCTCCTCCAAAATTCTTCCTCCGAAATTTCTCCTCCAAAATTCCCCCTCCAAAATTCCCCCTCCAAAAATTCTCCTCCAAAATTCCCCCTCCAAAATTTTTCCTCCAAAATTTTTCTCTCGAAATTTCTACTCCAAAATTTTAATGCAAATATTTTTCCTCGAAAATTTTTACCCCAAAAACGTATACCCCAAAATTTCCACCCCAAAATTTCTGCCGCAAAATTTATCAGTGAAGTTTAAGGCTGATCGCGAAGCACCTTTACAAATTCACAGCCTCCAAAGGACCACACCCTCCCCCCCCTCCCCCCCCCGCGGCTTCAACAGCGCACCTCCTTACGCCGCTGTCCAAAAACGCGCCTCCCTCCATCAATTTCTGTTGGGGCGTCAATTAGCTCCTGGGCGACGTCAATCATGCGGAATTGATTGGCATAAGCAATTAAATACTTTTGCGTCGCGGCGCAAAACTCAGCCGCCAATAAAATTAGGCCTTTCTTTGCCATTTTCTGAGCCGTGCAGTGAACTTAACCAACATCTCCGTGTGGCGGCAGAAAAGTGACCATCAAAGAGAGTGTCAAAGGATGTAAGCGGGATTTAGGCTTGAGTGTTTCAGTTCACTCTGTATCGACCGACGTTCTTCCTGAAGGACTTTCAGAATTTTTCATCTTTCAATCTAAATGTGTCGATGAAAAGTTCATCTATACTAAGTTTCATGTAGTATAATTTATGAGAAATGACTGTTGCATTTCGTTAAAAACAAAAAATGGTCGTTATGGGGTTGGAGAAGCGTTGTTTTCATGGTATAGGAAGCGCTAAGTGTGCTAAAAGTTGAGCTCGTTAGGTACCAGTTTGCCGATGTGTTATATGAACTTTAGGGGAAGGATTTCACCCATTAATTTAAGAATATTTAGTGTACGAATAAAAGATAATACTGCCATGAATTTTATAATATAATACAAAAGTCATCTTTCGTAATTTATACGCATTGCAGACTCATATTTATCTTTCAAGGTTATTCCCGGACAATTCACGTTCGTTCTATGAAATTTAGACTCATATTCCAATATATAGACTACGTGCACAGTCCACATGCATCCTGTATTGTCTGGAGTCATTATGCTGCTTTCATTCGCTTTCTCCAAAACTGAAGCTATTTTTGCGTAATTTCAACGTAATTTTACATAATACATACACGTTCTGCTTGACTTAAAATTATTGAGTTCAACCATAACGTACTTTCATTGACCCCTATGAGCTTATTTTCTCCTATTGAATCAGACTCATCCTTGGTAATTTCAAAATATTGAGTTACTCGCAATATATCAACTATCGAAAATGCCTACAATCCATCGATGCCAATGGCCACAATCCCCCAATGACAATGCCAACAATCTACCAATACCAATGCCTATAATCCGCCAATACTAAAGGCCTCAATCTACCAATGCCAATGGCTACAATCTACCAATGCCAGTGGCTACAATCCACCAATGCCAATGGCCACAATCCATCAATGCCAATGGCTACAATCTACCAATGCCAGTGGCTACAATCCACCAATGCCAATGGCCACAATCCATCAATGCCAATGGCCACAATCAACCCATGCCAATGGCCACAATCTACCCATGCCAACGGCTGCTATCATACCATCTTTACAAACCATTACTGTACATACAGACCCTCTCAATCACGATTTGGTATGTTTCCCTACATACTCTTTTACCTTTGAATGTAATACCAATCCGACAGATCATTTGGCAGGTAGAAATTAGTAGTAATCAAAAGATAGTTCTAGAACTTATCCAGAGAAATATTATACGAGGCCTGTCTAAAAAGTATCCGACTTTTGGCCAGAAAAAATATTTCGAATACCTGACGGAGTTGGGACCCTAATCCCCTTCAAAGTAGGCCCCTTGTGCTTGTACACACTTAGCCCACCGATCCTTCCACTGCTGGAAACACCTGTGGAAGTCTTCTTTTGGAATAGTGTTCAGCTCCGTCGTCGCTTTCTGGTGCGAAGCAAAATCAATCAAGGTGATGCTGACTGTTTTCTTTGATGTCCGTGGAGTTTTGCATCACGAATACGCACCGGAAGGACAAACAGTGACAAAGGAGTACTATCAGGATGTTCTCCGGCGACTTCGTGATGCAGTTCGGCGCAAAAGACCAGACATGTGGACTGCGAACAACTGGCACTTGCATCACGACAACGCGTCCGCACATTCATCCCATTTGATCCGCAATTTCTTGGCCAAACATGGAATTACGACCGTTCGCCAACCTCCCTACTCTCCAGACCTGGCTCCTTGCGACTTCTGGTTGTTTCCGAAATTGAAGACACCACTGAAAGGATCCCGTTTTGAGAGTAGAGAAGAGATAATGCGGAACGCGACGACAGAGCTGAACACCATTCCAAAAGAAGACTTCCAGAGGTGTTTCCGGCAGTGGAAGGATCGGTTGGCTAAGTGTGTGGAAGCACAAGGAGCCTACTTTGAAGGGGATTAGGGTCCCAACCCCGTCAGGTTGTTGAAGTATTTTTTCTGGCCAAAGGTCGGATACTTTTTCGACAGGCCTCGTACACACTACGAATATTATGACAAAATCTAACCTAATAATTCTCGTTGTGTGTTTATTTATATATTCATTCATTTATTTATTTAAGTTACATCAATTTATAACTAGTTTCAACTATAATTATCTCAACTACAGGGATTTCAATTCCGACCTTTTAAAACATGAAAGCTGTGAGCAAGTCTCAAACTTCATAAATGTTTTTCAGTCTAAATCCTTCCTTCCAATCATCACGAAACCTACTCGGGCTTCATTAGAATCTGCTACGCTGCTCGATAATATTTTCATGGTAGATCCAACTCATTTTCTAAGCAGAATAATAATTTCTGACTTATCTGACCATTTCCCACTGTTTCTCATCAAGAAAAATGTCTATAGTGCTTGTACCAGCCCATAGGGTGAGACTTTTTCATGTCGTTGTGCAAACGAATATAACTTGGGAACAACGCGAACTGTTCTAGAAGAATAAATGACATCATTGGACATATATGAACTGGACAATAATGCGAATAACATTGATGAAGCAATACTAAATTTAACTGAAATTATTACGACCGCATATAACCAGTGTTGTCCAATAATCACCCGCACAATTACGCCGGAAAATAGACAAAATTCCTGGATTACTGAAGATATCGTGATCAATATAAAGAAACGTCAAGCGTACCTAGCCCTACTATACGAAGGACGAATATCTAGAGTAACGTATAACAGATTCAGGAATCATGTGACAAATCAAATACGAACATCGAAATAAAATTACTTTACGCGCAAATTTACTGAATGCAAAACTAATATTAAAAAACTTGGCGCCTGCTCAATTCATTCTATAAGCCGAATAATAATGCCACGAAAACAGTCAAGCCCATCGTTCATAAAAACGTAAAATACCACGAGAAAAAAGATATTGCAACAGTTTTTAGCAACTTATTTGTAAACATAGGGAAAAATATTGCTGATAGAGTTTCTAGTGAGCCTACAGACAACTTGTAATACATGGACCATGTCCGTGAACACGACTCTTTCTTTTTCACGCCAACTAATCCCTCAGATGTAATTACGCGCATAAAAAGCTGGAAAAATAAATCAAGTGGATTAAAAACGTTCTCGGCTGAAGTTAAGTTCTTAAGGCCACAGCTGACATGATAGCACCGTGCATATCTAATATTGTCAACCAATCACTTTTCCAGAGTATCTTCCCCAACTCTCTCAAAATTGCCAGAGTGACCCCTATTTTTAAAATTTGTGATGAAAATTGCATTAATGTTAATAGGCCTATCTCTGTACTACCAATTATTAGCAAAATATTCGAGCAAATTGTGTATAAAAATAAATTCTTATTGTGAATACAAATATTTTCTCTGCGACAAACAATACGGCTTTCTTCCTAAAAAATCGACGACACAGGCTGTATTAAATCATTCACAATACCTTTATTCTCATATAGATGAAGCTTGTTTTCTCCGTATTTCTTGACTTTCGAAAAGCATTCGATTGCGTGGACAATAACATTTTGCTACCGAAACTACGCTGTTATGGCATCAGAGAAGTTGTAAATGATTGGTTCAAATCACACACATGATTGGTTCAAATCACACACATGATTGGTTCAAATCACACACTTGATTGGTTCAAATCACACACATGATTTGTTCAATCAAATCGAAAGCAACATGTGGGCATTGACGATGCTCAGTCGGAACTGATGACTATCAGCCATGGAGTACCGCAAGGGTCGGTACTTGGGCCTCTTCTCTTTTTGATCTTTATCACCGATATAGTCAAATCGACTTCATTTTCAAATTCATACTTTTACCGACGAGAGCACGCTATTCGCGGCTCTTCCAAATTAAAATCCAATTTTAATTCCAGAGAGCATGAATAATAAGCTGCAAAATGTTTCAATGTGGCTTAAAGCCAATAAAATATACCTCCATATCGATAATGCAAAATACATTATATTCTCATACAAGAAAAATATGTTCCTTCCACACATCAAAATTAGTGGTGTTGAAATTAAAAAAAAAAACAACTCCTGTAAATTTCTGGGTGTTATATTAGATAAACATCTGGCATTCAAAGAGCATATTGCACATATCAGAACTAAATTATCCAAATCCGTTGGAGTCCTTCCTAAAGTAAAAAATACATTGCCCGAAGAAGCTTTAAAAATACTTTATTGAACGATCATTTCACCTCCAAAAATTTCCCCTCCAATATTTCTACAACCTACCAATGCCAATGACTACACTCTACCAATGCCCATTGCTACAATCTACCAATTCCAATGACTACACTCTACCAATACCCATGGCTACAATCTACCTATGCAAATGACTACAATCTACCAATGCCAATACTACAGTACAATACGGGACAAAAGCTTGGCACGGAACTGATAAAAACAAAACCAATCTGCTCTTTGGGTTGCAAAAAAGATTCGAGCAGCAAGCAATGAAATTAGAATAAAATGCTCACAAAAATGATTCACCCGAAAGCTTAAAAATACTCAAGCTTTTTAATCTCTGCAAGCTCTCCATGCATAACTTCATGTATAAAACCCTAACTAATGACGGTGACAGAGAACTCAAACAATTATTAACTGCTCAAACTGGCCATCATGATCATTTAACACGGAACAGAATTTCATACTTCCTTATTATTCAAAGTCTAGGTCACAACGCAGTATCCTCTTCATTGGAACTCAGAATTGGAATGCAATCCCAGCTGAGATCCGTGGAAAAATGTCTTACAAATCTTTCAAAACAAATCTTGAATCCTCTTCCTATCGAAATATTAATCATATGAGGTAATTCAATTAAATTTTTTTTCTTTCGTTATACGACCTGTCTTGATAAGGTAATCTGCCACGATTAATAATATAGATCTCATGCTCCTAACCGTTTTTCTTTAATATACTGTTCCCATCTAGCTCATATTAACTTTTTTTGGTTAAAAAATTAGGCATCGAAAAATGATTAAGAAAATTAGGTTAAACAAAATTGGACACTTTAAAAAAAGTTTGATGATAGGATGTCCTAGAAATCGCTGAACTTATTCAGGCCCACAAGTAACTATACTAAATATGTTCATTGTATTTGAATTAAGATACAATCTATTGCTGTATCGCTTGGGGTAAATAAATGGTTTAAAATATTTGTTTGGTGTCCGCTTCTTGAGAAACATAGGATGTTTATTTTTTGTTTGGTATCCTTTGCGCTTTCGTCTGAGTTTGTGGTATCATGGATACTGCAAACTCTTCGCCTTCACATGCATCGCCTTCACATGCATCGCCTTCACATGCATCGCCTTCACATGCATCGCCTTCACATGCATCGCCTTCACATGCATCGCCTTCACATGCATCGCCTTCACATGCATCGCCTTCACATGCATCGCCTTCACATGCATCGCCTTCACATGCATCGCCTTCACTTGCATCGCCTTCACTTGCATCGCCTTCACTTGCATCGCCTTCACTTGCATCGCCTTCACTTGCATCGCCTTCACTTGCATCGCCTTCACTTGCATTGCCTTCACATGCATCGCCTTCACATGCATCGCCTTCACTTGCATCGCCTTCACTTGCATCGCCTTCACTTGCATCGCCTTCACTTGCATCGCCTTCACTTGCATCGCCTTCACTTGCATCGCCTTCACGTGCATCGCCTTCACTTGCATCGCCTTCACATGCATCGCCTTCACATGCATCGCCTTCACATGCATCGCCTTCACTTGCATCGCCTTCACTTGCATCGCCTTCACTTGCATCGCCTTCACTTGCATCGCCTTCACTTGCATCGCCTTCCCTTGCATCGCCTTCACGTGCATCACTTTCACTTGCATCGCCTTCACATGCATCGCCTTCACATGCATCGCCTTCACATGCATCGCCTTCACATGCATCGCCTTCACTTGCATCACCTTCACTTGCATCGCCTTCACTTGCATCGCCTTCACTTGCATCGCCTTCACTTGCATCGCCTTCACTTGCATCGCCTTCACGTGCATCACCTTCACTTGCATCGCCTTCACTTGCATCGCCTTCACTTGCATCGCCTTCACATGCATCCCCTTCACGTGCATCGCCTTCACATGCATCGCCTTCACATGCTTCGCCTTCACGTGCATCGCCTTCACATGCATCGCCTTCACATGCATCGCCTTCACTTGCATCGCCTTCACATGCATTGCCTTCACATGCATCGCCTTCACTTGCATCGCCTTCACATGCATCGCCTTCACTTGCATCGCCTTCACATGCATCGCCTTCACATGCATCGCCTTCACATGCATCGCCTTCACATGCATCGCCTTCACGGGCATCGCCTTCACTTGCACCGCCTTCACATGCATCGCCTTCACATGCATCGCCTTCACGCGCATCGCCTTCACATGCATCGCCTTCACGTGCATCGCCTTCACGTGCATCGCCTTCACTTGCATCGCCTTCACATGCATCGCCTTCACATGCATCGCCTTCACATGCATCGCCTTCACGTGCATCGCCTTCACTTGCATCGCCTTCATATGCATCGCCTTCACGTGCATCGCCTTCACATGCATCGCCTTCACATGCATCGCCTTCACGTGCATCGCCTTCACTTGCATCGCCTTCACATGCATCGCCTTCACGTGCATCGCCTTCACATGCATCGCCTTCACATGCATCGCCTTCACATGCATCGCCTTCACATGCATCGCCTTCACATGCATCGCCTTCACATGCATCGCCTTCACGTGCATCGCCTTCACATGCATCGCCTTCACGTGCATCGCCTTCACATGCATCGCCTTCACGTGCATCGCCTTCAAGTGCATCGCCTTCACATGCATCGCCTTCACGTGCATCGCCTTCACTTGCATCGCCTTCACGTGCATCGCCTTCACATGCATCGTCTTCACATGCATCGCCTTCACGTGCATCGCCTTCACATGCATCGCCTTCACATGCATCGCCATCACATGCATCGCCTTCACGTGCATCGCCTTCACATGCATCGCCTTCACGTGCATCGCCTTCACATGCATCGCCTTCACGTGCATCGCCTTCACATGAATCGCCTTCACGTGCATCGCCTTCACGTGCATCGCCTTCACATGCATCGCCTTCACATGCATCGCCTTCACATGCATCGCCTTCACATGCATCGCCTTCACATGCATCGCCTTCACATGCATCGCCTTCACATGCATCGCCTTCACGTGCATCGCCTTCACATGCATCGCCTTCACGTGCATCGCCTTCACATGCATGCCTTCACGTGCATCGCCTTCACATGCATCGCCTTCACATGCATCGCCTTCACATGCATCGCCTTCACATGCATCACCTTCACATGCATCGCCTTCACATGCATCGCCTTCACTAGCATCGCCTTCACATGCATCGCCTTCACTTGCATCGCCTTCACTTGCATCGCCTTCCCTTGCATCGCCTTCACGTGCATCACCTTCACTTGCATCGCCTTCACTTGCATCGCCTTCACTTGCATCGCCTTCACATGCATCCCCTTCACGTGCATCGCCTTCACATGCATCGCCTTCACATGCTTCGCCTTCACGTGCATCGCCTTCACATGCATCGCCTTCACATGCATCGCCTTCACTTGCATCGCCTTCACATGCATTGCCTTCACATGCATCGCCTTCACTTGCATCGCCTTCACATGCATCGCCTTCACTTGCAGCGCCTTCACATGCATCGCCTTCACATGCATCGCCTTCACATGCATCGCCTTCACATGCATCGCCTTCACGGGCATCGCCTTCACTTGCACCGCCTTCACATGCATCGCCTTCACATGCATCGCCTTCACGCGCATCGCCTTCACATGCATCGCCTTCACATGCATCGCCTTCACGTGCATCGCCTTCACTTGCATCGCCTTCACATGCATCGCCTTCACATGCATCGCCTTCACATGCATCGCCTTCACGTGCATCGCCTTCACTTGCATCGCCTTCATATGCATCGCCTTCCCGTGCATCGCCTTCACATGCATCGCCTTCACATGCATCGCCTTCACGTGCATCGCCTTCACTTGCATCGCCTTCACATGCATCGCCTTCACGTGCATCGCCTTCACATGCATCGCCTTCACATGCATCGCCTTCACATGCATCGCCTTCACATGCATCGCCTTCACATGCATCGCCTTCACATGCATCGCCTTCACGTGCATCGCCTTCACATGCATCGCCTTCACGTGCATCGCCTTCACATGCATCGCCTTCACGTGCATCGCCTTGAAGTGCATCGCCTTCACATGCATCGCCTTCACGTGCATCGCCTTCACTTGCATCGCCTTCACGTGCATCGCCTTCACATGCATCGCCTTCACATGCATCGCCTTCACGTGCATCGCCTTCACATGCATCGCCTTCACATGCATCGCCTTCACATGCATCGCCTTCACATGCATCGCCTTCACGTGCATCGCCTTCACATGCATCGCCTTCACGTGCATCGCCTTCACATGCATCGCCTTCACGTGCATCGCCTTCACATGCATGCCTTCACGTGCATCGCCTTCACATGCATGCCTTCACGTGCATCGCCTTCACATGCATCGCCTTCACATGCATCGCCTTCACATGCATCGCCTTCACATGCATCACCTTCACATGCATCGCCTTCACATGCATCGCCTTCACTAGCATCGCCTTCACATGCATCGCCTTCACTTGCATCGCCTTCACTTGCATCGCCTTCCCTTGCATCGCCTTCACGTGCATCACCTTCACTTGCATCGCCTTCACTTGCATCGCCTTCACTTGCATCGCCTTCACATGCATCCCCTTCACGTGCATCGCCTTCACATGCATCGCCTTCACATGCTTCGCCTTCACGTGCATCGCCTTCACATGCATCGCCTTCACATGCATCGCCTTCACTTGCATCTCCTTCACATGCATTGCCTTCACATGCATCGCCTTCACTTGCATCGCCTTCACATGCATCGCCTTCACTTGCATCGCCTTCACATGCATCGCCTTCACATGCATCGCCTTCACATGCATCGCCTTCACATGCATCGCCTTCACGGGCATCGCCTTCACTTTCACCGCCTTCACATGCATCGCCTTCACATGCATCGCCTTCACGCGCATCGCCTTCACATGCATCGCCTTCACGTGCATCGCCTTCACGTGCATCGCCTTCACTTGCATCGCCTTCACATGCATCGCCTTCACATGCATCGCCTTCACGTGCATCGCCTTCACATGCATCGCCTTCACGTGCATCGCCTTCACATGCATCGCCTTCACGTGCATCGCCTTCACGTGCATCGCCTTCACATGCATCGCCTTCACATGCATCGCCTTCACATGCATCGCCTTCACATGCATCGCCTTCACATGCATCGCCTTCACATGCATCACCTTCACATGCATCGCCTTCACGTGCATCGCCTTCACATGCATCGCCTTCACGTGCATCGCCTTCACATGCATGCCTTCACGTGCATCGCCTTCACATGCATCGCCTTCACATGCATCGCCTTCACATGCATCGCCTTCACATGCATCACCTTCACATGCATCGCCTTCACATGCATCGCCTTCACTAGCATCGCCTTCACATGCATCGCCTTCACATGCATCGCCTTCACATGCATCGCCTTCACATGCATCGCCTTCACTTGCATCGCCTTCACTTGCATCGCCTTCACATGCATCGCCTTCACTTGCATCGCCTTCACATGCATCGCCTTCACGTGCATCGCCTTCACGTGCATCGCCTTCACATGCATCGCCTTCACTTGCATCGCCTTCACATGCATCGCCTTCACATGCATCGCCTTCACATGCATCGCCTTCACTTGCATCGCCTTCACATGCATTGCCTTCACATGCATCGCCTTCACTTGCATCGCCTTCACATGCATCGCCTTCACTTGCATCGCCTTCACATGCATCGCCTTCACATGCATCGCCTTCACATGCATCGCCTTCACATGCATCGCCTTCACGGGCATCGCCTTCACTTGCACCGCCTTCACATGCATCGCCTTCACATGCATCGCCTTCAAGCGCATCGCCTTCACATGCATCGCCTTCACGTGCATCGCCTTCACGTGCATCGCCTTCACTTGCATCGCCTTCACATGCATCGCCTTCACATGCATCGCCTTCACATGCATCGCCTTCACGTGCATCGCCTTCACTTGCATCGCCTTCATATGCATCGCCTTCACGTGCATCGCCTTCACATGCATCGCCTTCACATGCATCGCCTTCACGTGCATCGCCTTCACATGCATCGCCTTCACGGGCATCGCCTTCACTTGCATCGCCTTCACATGCATCGCCTTCACATGCATCGCCTTCACGTGCATCGCCTTCACATGCATCGCCTTCAAGTGCATCGCCTTCACGTGCATCGCCTTCACTTGCATCGCCTTCACATGCATCGCCTTCACATGCATCGCCTTCACATGCATCGCCTTCACGTGCATCGCCTTCACTTGCATCGCCTTCACATGCATCGCCTTCACATGCATCGCCTTCACATGCATCGCCTTCACGTGCATCGCCTTCACATGCATCGCCTTCACATGCATCGCCTTCACGTGCATCGCCTTCACTTGCATCGCCTTCACATGCATCGCCTTCACGTGCATCGCCTTCACATGCATCGCCTTCACATGCATCGCCTTCACATGCATCGCCTTCACATGCATCGCCTTCACATGCATCGCCTTCACATGCATCGCCTTCACGTGCATCGCCTTCACATGCATCGCCTTCACGCGCATCGCCTTCACATGCATCGCCTTCACGTGCATCGCCTTCACGTGCATCGCCTTCACATGCATCGCCTTCACGTGCATCGCCTTCACTTGCATCGCCTTCACGTGCATCGCCTTCACATGCATCGCCTTCACATGCATCGCCTTCACGTGCATCGCCTTCACATGCATCGCCTTCACATGCATCGCCTTCACATGCATCGCCTTCACATGCATCGCCTTCACATGCATCGCCTTCACATGCATCGCCTTCACATGCATCGCCTTCACATGCATCGCCTTCACATGCATCGCCTTCACGTGCATCGCCTTCACATGCATCGCCTTCACGTGCATCGCCTTCACATGCATCGCCTTCACGTGCATCGCCTTCACATGCATCGCCTTCACGTGCATCGCCTTCACGTGCATCGCCTTCACATATATCGCCTTCACGTGCATCGCCTTCACTTGCATCGCCTTCATGTGCATCGCCTTCACATGCATCGCCTTCACATGCATCGCCTTCACGTGCATCGCCTTCACATGCATCGCCTTCACATGCATCGCCTTCACATGCATCGCCTTCACATGCATCGCCTTCACATGCATCGCCTTCACATGCATCGCCTTCACATGCATCGCCTTCACGTGCATCGCCTTCACATGCATCGCCTTCACATGCATCGCCTTCACATGCATCGCCTTCACATGCATCGCCTTCACATGCATCGCCTTCACGGGCATCTCCTTCACTTGCATCGCCTTCACATGCATCGCCTTCACATGCATCGCCTTCACGTGCATCGCCTTCACATGCATCGCCTTCACATGCATCGCCTTCACGTGCATCGCCTTCACTTGCATCGCCTTCACATGCATCGCCTTCACATGCATCGCCTTCACATGCATCGCCTTCACGGGCATCGCCTTTACATGCATCGCCTTCACATGCATCGCCTTCACGTGCATCGCCTTCACTTGCATCGCCTTCACATGCATCGCCTTCACATGCATCGCCTTCACATGCATCGCCTTCACATGCATCGCCTTCACATGCATCGCCTTCACTTGCATCGCCTTCACATGCATCGCCTTCACTTGCATCGCCTTCACATGCATCGCCTTCACATGCCTCGCCTTCACTTGCATCGCCTTCACTTGCATCGCCTTCACATGCATCGCCTTCACATGCATCGCCTTCACTTGCATCGCCTTCACATGCATCGCCTTCACATGCATCGCCTTCACATGCATCGCCTTCACATGCATCGCCTTCACTTGCATCGCCTTCACTTGCATCGCCTTCACTTGCATCGCCTTCACATGCATCGCCTTCACATGCATCGCCTTCACTTGCATCGCCTTCACATGCATCGCCTTCACATGCATCGCCTTCACATGCATCGCCTTCACATGCATCGCCTTCACATGCATCGCCTTCACATGTATCGCCTTCACTTGCATCGCCTTCACTTGCATCGCCTTCACTTGCATCGCCTTCACATGCATCGCCTTCACATGCATCGCCTTCACATGCATCGCCTTCACTTGCATCGCCTTCACATGCATCGCCTTCTCATGCATCGAAATCACATGCATCGCCTTCACATGCATCGCCTTCACATGCATCGCCTTCACATGCATCGCCTTCACATGCATCGCCTTCACTTGCATCGCCTTCACTTGCATCGCCTTCACTTGCATCACCTTCACTTGCATCGCCTTCACTTGCATCGCCTTCACTTGCATCGCCTTCACATGCATCGCCTTCACATGCATCGCCTTCACTTGCATCGCCTTCACATGCATCGCCTTCACATGCATCGCCTTCACATGCATCGCCTTCACATGCATCGCCTTCACATGCATCGCCTTCACATGCATCGCCTTCACCTGCATTGCCTTCACTTGCATCGCCTTCACTTGCATCGCCTTCACTTGCATCGCCTTCACATGCATCGCCTTCACATGCATCGCCTTCACATGCATCGCCTTCACATGCATCGCCTTCACACGCATCGCCTTCACTTGCATCGCCTTCACTTGCATCCCCTTCACTTGCATCGCCTTCACTTGCATCGCCTTCACTTGCATCGCCTTCACATGCATCGCCTTCACATGCATCGCCTTTACTTGCATCGCCTTCACATGCATCGCCTTCACATGCATCGCCTTCACTTGCATCGCCTTCACATGCATCGCCTTCACATGCATCGCCTTCACATGCATCGCCTTCTCATGCATCGCCTTCACATGCATCGCCTTTACATGCATCGCCTTCACATGCATCGCCTTCACATGCATCGCCTTCACATGCATCGCCTTCACTTGCATCGCCTTCACTTGCATCGCCTTCACTTGCATCGCCTTCACTTGCATCGCATTCACTTGCATCGCCTTCACATGCATCTCCTTCACATGCATCGCCTTCACTTGCATCGCCTTCACATGCATCGCCTTTACTTGCATCGCCTTCACTTGCATCGCCTTCACTTGCATCGCCTTCACTTGCATCGCCTTCACTTGCATCGCCTTCACTTGCATCGCCTTCACATGCATCGCCTTCACATGCATCGCCTTTACTTGCATCGCCTTCACATGCATCGCCTTCACATGCATCGCCTTCACTTGCATCGCCTTCACATGCATCGCCTTCACATGCATCGCCTTCTCATGCATCGCCTTCACATGCATCGCCTTTACATGCATCGCCTTCACATGCATCGCCTTCACATGCATCGCCCTCACATGCATCGCCTTCACTTGCATCGCCTTCACTTGCATCGCCTTCACTTGCATCGCCTTCACTTGCATCGCATTCACTTGCATCGCCTTCACATGCATCTTCTTCACATGCATCGCCTTCACTTGCATCGCCTTCACATGCATCACCTTCACATGCATCGCCTTCACATGCATCGCCTTCACATGCATCGCCTTCACATGCATCGCCTTCACATGCATCGCCTTTACTTGCATCGCCTTCACTTGCATCGCCTTCACTTGCATCGCCTTCACTTGCATCGCCTTCACTTGCATCGCCTTCACATGCATCGCCTTCACATGCATCGCCTTCACATGCATCGCCTTCACATGCATCGCCTTCACACGCATCGCCTTCACTTGCATCGCCTTCACTTGCATCGCCTTCACTTGCATCGCCTTCACATGCATCGCCTTCGCATGCATCGCCTTCACATGCATCGCCTTCACATGCATCGCCTCCACTTGCATCGCCTTCACTTGCATCGCCTTCACTTGCATCGCCTTCACTTGCATCGCCTTCACATGCATCGCCTTCACTTGCATCGCCTTCACATGCATCGCCTTCACATGCATCGCCTTCACTTGCATCGCCTTCACATGCATCGCCTTCACATGCATCGCCTTCTCATGCATCGCCTTCACATGCATCGCCTTCACATGCATCGCCTTCACATGCATCGCCTTCACATGCATCGCCTTCACTTGCATCGCCTTCACTTGCATCGCCTTCACATGCATCGCCTTCACTTGCATCGCCTTCACATGCATCGCCTTCAATCGCATCGCCTTCACATGCATCGCCTTCACATGCATCGCCTTCTCGTGCATCGCCTTCACATGCATCGCCTTCACATGCATCGCCTTCACATGCATCGCCTTCACATGCATCGCCTTCACATGCATCGCCTTCACTTGCATCGCCTTCACTTGCATCGCCTTCACTTGCATCGCCTTCACTTGCATCGCATTCACTTGCATCGCCTTCACATGCATCGCCTTCACATGCATCGCCTTCACTTGCATCGCCTTCACATGCATCGCCTTCACATGTTCGCCTTCACATGCATCGCCTTCACATGCATCGCTTTCACATGCATTGCCTTCACATGCATTGCCTTCACATGCATCGCCTTCACTTGCATCGCCTTCACTTGCATCGCCTTCACTTGCATCGCCTTCACTTGCATCGCCTTCACATGCATCGCCTTCACATGCATCGCCTTCACATGCATCGCCTTCACATGCATCGCCTTCACACACATCGCCTTCACTTGCATCGCCTTGTCTTGCATCGCCTTCACTTGCATCGCCTTCACATGCATCGCCTTCGCATGCATCGCCTTCACATGCATCGCCTTCACATGCATCGCCTTCACTTGCATCGCCTTCACATGCATCGCCTTCGCATGCATCGCCTTCACATGCATCGCCTTCACATGCATCGCCTTCACATGCATCGCCTTCACATGCATCGCCTTCGCATGCATCGCCTTCACATGCATCGCCTTCACGTGCATCGCCTTCACTTGCATCGCCTTCACATGCATCGCCTTCACATGCATCGCCTTCACATGCATCGCCTTCACTTGCATCGCCTTCACATGCATCGCCTTCACTTGCATCGCCTTCACATGCATCGCCTTCACTTGCATCGCCTTCACATGCATCGCCTTCGCATGCATCGCCTTCACATGCATCGCCTTCACATGCATCGCCTTCGCATGCATCGCCTTCACATGCATCGCCTTCACATGCATCGCCTTCACATGCATCGCCTTCACATGCATCGCCTTCACATGCATCGCCTTCACATGCATCGCCTTCACATGCATCGCCTTCACATGCATCGCCTTCGCATGCATCGCCTTCACATGCATCGCCTTCACATGCATCGCCTTCACTTGCATCGCCTTCACTTGCATCGCCTTCACTTGCATCGCCTTTTCAAGCATTGATATTTTAAACATTTTACCAGGATAGGTTCGGTTAGAATAGGTTTGGTTACGTTAGGATCGGTTAGGATAGGAAAGGTTAGGATAGGAAAGGTTAGGACAGGAAAGGTTAGGATAGGAAAGGTTAGGATATGAAAGGTTAGGAGAGTAAAGGTTAGGACAGGAAAGGTTAGGATAGGAAAGGTTAGGACAGGAAAGGTTAGGATAGGAAAGGTTAGGATATGAAAGGTTAGGAGAGTAAAGGTTAGGACAGGAAAGGTTAGGATAGGAAAGGTAAGAATATGTTAGGTTAAGACAGGTTAGGTAAGCATAGGTAAGTAATGTTGACGGAATTTTTTCACTGGTCCACCTAGCTTAACGATGACATTGTCCGTGGAATTTCCACGGGTCCTGCTACTACCTAACAATACCCTCGGTTTATTGTTTTGGAGTCCGCTTCTTCCATTTCTCCGTCAAGCTCATAACGATAGAACGAACGATGCTTACAGAAAAGACGGAAAGAGAGTTTGACACAGAGTGTGTCAGGGAGAGAAGAGGTGAAACTCAAAAGGATAGATAGGAAACTGATAGAGATACGCTTTGAGCATATGATGCTAGTGTTGGTGGTTTTTTGTTATTAGTTAGAGGGTGGATAACGGTAGTTATAATGACCGTATCTGGGATACGAGACCGTATCTGTGATACACAAGAACGAGAATATTTTTTATTACGGGTACCTTTAGGATGGATATATTTGTTTGTCATCCACATCTGGAAAATTTGATCAAGAAAAGTATTGAATCCCGTCATTTTTGACGAGCCGTGCACACTAGTAAATATTGTAAATATTATAAAATATTAAACTGTATATATTATAGTAATATGAATATCATTAATATGATATAAATATAATTCAGACAAATATTATTCATTTTTATTTGTAACTTGAAGCAAGCATCGTGGTACTTGAATAACTGGGAGTTATTTTCAAAAGTTCAAGTTGATATTCCTATGAGGTGGTGAATATAAGCCAAAGACTTGGGAATAAATCTTGACACAACTGTGATTATCCCAGAAATAATTTAGAGCACAAAGATCAGCTGAACTGTCAGTAGGAAAGTATAGGAAACCGCAAGATGCTTAGATGCTGCTTATTAATATAAGAGTAAAATAATAATAATAATAATGACTTATTATACAGGGTGTCCTAAAAAAATACGGAACGAACTTTACAGTGCCCCATAGACGATCAATTTAATTGTCAATATCATTGACTCAATATATTAATGAAATTTTTTGTTGCCCACTAAGTCAATTAATTGACGGTCGTCAATGAAACCCACAGACGATCAATTGAATTGTCAATATTCATCATTTTCAATGATATTGACAATAAAATTGATAAAATTGTAATCTTCTTATTCTGGTCTCGAATTGCTGTCGTAAGCTTTGTGTGGTAAACTCTTCTTACCTTTTTATTCTCGTGAATACACTACGACAACACTAATTTTAAATAGTTAACGTTTGCACGGTTCCACCTATGTTGAAAATATTACATCTAGCGATGTAAAACAATACTTTTCATGTCTTTAACCCCGATGTACTCTTTGCGAAAGTACTATTTGCGCAAGTAAGAAATATCATAACCATCTTGTGTATTGTTAGAGCAAATATAATCGTTGGGACGCCTTGCATGGGGATGAAAGATCGGATGTGGGCTTTCACCGGATGTGAGATATAAACAAATGTAAGCGTAACCAAATGTAGAGGCATGACCGGATGCGGGGAATCACCGGAAGAGGGAGTGAAGGGTTGTCGGATGGGCGAAAGGAATTCCTGGATTTTGTAGTTGATAATTTATTAAAAAGATAATACGCTCCATTTCATTTCCGGGCACCACAGATGAAGTACTGGTAATTGTGGAAAGCAACCTCATTCCGCTGCGTGGAACCAACAGTTGTGATGCTCATTTTGTTCGACCGGAGTAAGCAGGATCAATATTAAAAGGACTTAACGAACGTAAAACAAGATAAATTTTCAATCCCTAGCAAAAATTTCAGAAATTGAAACTTAGAAATTGAAACACAGAAACTGAAACTTAGTGCCGCCCTCCAAATGCAAACGATCCTCTTATACATATTATTGTTTATTTTTATTAACGTGTGCTTCTCCCTAAATCCTGTGTCGACAACCATCATGTGTATTAAGATAACCATGTATGAATAGCAATTAAGGATCTAAATCATATGTTCCAATACTTAACATGGATATTACGATAACCATGTATAAATAGCAATTAAGGGTTTCTATGCTAAGGTATTTGAATGCATTTTTCGCTTTCATTTTTCAATACTTATGCGTACTAATGAGAGTGTTTTTCAAATGAACGTCGCGAGGATTGTGCTCTCCTATAGTTTCAAAATCAGATTAGGCAAGCTAGGAAAGGAACTCAATTTTGTTGTACTTTTCTATCAATCATTTCGTTTCAACATTCTACACGGGTATTACGATACCAATGTGTTATAATCATTTAAGGATGTTAATGTTAAGGTGTTTTAAAAACCAATGTATCGACATTTCATGTTTGTACTTTATTGGAAATAAAATGTTTTTCTTTTTTCTTTCTTTCTTTCTTTCGTCTATGGGTCGCTCAAGTTATTATAGCTCTTTGGTTAGTGTTGATATGTAAGTGAGTTTCTGCCAATTGTGTTCTGTAAAGTCGTATCAAAGATACATTAGAACCAAAATAAATTATTTCATTTCAATTCCAATGTATTTTTTTTTTTTTGCCTCAAGATTTGGTACAGAATGTTCACTACCGGAGCAAATGTACTGGCAGTTAGTTTCTTGAAAAGGGTACTGTAACAATCTGTGCACGCTAACCAAAATAAAAATTTCCGCAAAGAAAGGAATATTCAGTAAACACTGTGGTTTTCCCAGAAATCAATTATCCACAATAACCGAAGAGCAAAAATAATTTAAAGTTCAGTCCGTTTTTTTGGAGGGATACCTTGTATAATTCAGTTATAGCGTACTATATTATATTCAGCAGATGGTACAGACCTCTTTTTATTATATAATTCAGTTATAGCGTACTATATTATACTGAGCAGATTGTATAGACCCCTTGTTATTATATAATACTGTTATATCATATTATATTATACTGAGCAGATGGTACAGACCTCTTGTTATTATATAATACTGTTATGTCATATCATATTATACTGAGTAGATGATACAGACCACTTGTTATTATATAATACTGTTATATCATATTATATTATACTGAGTAGATGATACAGACCTCTTGTTTTTATATAATACTGTTATATCATATTATATTATACTGAGCAGATGGTTCAGACCTCCTCAACGAAAAAAATCCGATGGCTCGTCACGTCAGGACTTTAGCGCATGATCCCAGCCAAATAATCCGGAAAGGCGGATTCGCAAACCCCGGTGATGTGGAAATGCAAAATTCGATTTTGAGGAAAGTTTAGGAACCTTTTCACAGTCCGTTAAGCTCGGTATATTGGCGATAACTTTGCCTGCTGTTCGAACTTTACGCATGCAAAAGGGCCCTTTGCAGGCAATTTCTGTTGGGTTATGCCATAAGTTATTTCTGGGCTAGATCACGCTTGTTTCGATATTGATTCCCAAGTTTTGCTCTCTTGCTTCTTGTCTTTTCAGACTTATTTCATGGCTTTCCTTGGTTTTTCTGGGTTATTCCTTTCAAGATTCTTGCTTTGTACCTCATTATTAATGAGCTTGCGCTGCCTTCAAATTTTAATCCCAGTTATTTATGAATTTACACTGCTTTAAAATTTTGATCCCAGTCATTAATGAATTTGCACTACGTCCAATTTTAGGCTATCTATACTCACTTTCTTCAAATTCAATATGCATGTTTTGAGGTGACGTGATAAAAATGACGATATGAGGCGATGTTTTGAGACATGTGACAAGGTGACTAAATGATAATTATAACTTGAAAATAGAATGATACGACCATATGACAACATGACAATAGGATGATACGACAATATGACAACATGACAATAGTATGATACGACAATATGACAACATGACAATAGGATGATACGACAATATGACAACATGACAATAGGATGATACGACAATATGACAACATGACAATAGGATGATATGTTCATATGACAACATGACAATAGGATGATATGTCAATATGACAACATGATAATGAGAAGATACGACAATATGACAACATGACAATAGGATGATATGTTCATATGACAACATGACAATAGGATGATACGACAATATGACAACATGACAATAGGATGATATGTTCATATGACAACATGACAATAGGATGATACGACAACATGACAACATGACAATAGGATGATATGTTCATATGACAACATGACAATAGGATGATACGACAATATGACGACATGACAATAGGATGATACGACAATATGACAACATGACAATAGGATGATACGACAATATGACAACATGACAATAGGATGATACGACAATATGACAACATGACAATAGGATGATACGACAATATGACAACATGACAATAGAATGATATGACAATATGACAACATGACAATAGGATGATATGACAATATGACAATTTGTCAACAATAGGACAATTTGAATGACAAATATGAATGGCAATATTAAACTATAATGACTTTTTTTAAAGATAAATTAATTATATGAATGAATATGTCAAAGCACTACTGTGCCACTGCACCACTGCACTGCACCTCACTAGCACTGCACCACTGCACTGCACCTCACTAGCACTGCACCACTGCACTGTACCTCACTAGCACTGCACCACTGCACTGCACCTCACTAGCACTGCACCACTGCACTGTACCTTACTAGCACTGCACCACTGCACTGCACCTCACTAGCACTGCACCACTGCACTGTACCTCACTAGCACTGCACCACTGCACTGCACCTCACTAGCACTGCACCACTGCACTGCACCTCACTAGCACTGCACCACTGCACTGCACCTCACCAGCACTGCACCACTGCACCACTGCACTGCACCACTGCCCTGCACCTCACCACCACTGCATCACACCAACACCGCACCACTGCCCTGCACCTCACCACCGCTGCACCACTGCACTGCACCTCACTAGCACTGCTCCACTGCACTGCACCTCACCACCACTGCACCACTGCATCACACCAACACCGCACCACTGCCCTGCACCTCACCACCGCTGCACCACTGCACTGCACCTCACTAGCACTGCACCACTGCACTGCACCTCACTAGCACTGCACCACTGCACTGCACCTCACTAGCACTGCACCACTGCACTGTACCTCACTAGCACTGCACCACTGCACTGCACCTCACTAGCACTGCACCACTGCACTGCACCTCACTAGCACTGCACCACTGCACTGCACCTCACCAGCACTGCACCACTGCACCACTGCACTGCACCACTGCCCTGCACCTCACCACCACTGCACCACTGCATCACACCAACACCGCACCACTGCCCTGCACCTCACCACCGCTGCACCACTGCACTGCACCTCACTAGCACTGCTCCACTGCACTGCACCTCACCACCACTGCACCACTGCATCACACCAACACCGCACCACTGCCCTGCACCTCACCACCGCTGCACCACTGCACTGCACCTCACTAGCACTGCACCACTGCCCTGCACCACACCAGCACTGCACCATAGCATCACACACACAAACAACATCTTCACACCAACCTTACATTCAGCAAAAGATCAATAACTTCAGACTGCGAAGGCGCCTTTCATTAACTCCAATTTTCATCCGAGTTTCTAAGTTTCTCTTCATTTCTCGCTGCGGAGCCACTTTCTTTTCCCACCTGCCATCAGCGCGTCCAAGTTCGATGAAGGCCTTTAAATATTGTAAAATATTGCATTTTAGGCCGGTCGCCGCTCCGTATCTCAGGAGCTGCAGCAGCTCGAAGGCAGTAAGACAAACTAAGGCCCAGGCTCAGCTATCAAAACATTTTATGGAGAAATCGTTCCTCTTCTGATCGTAAAAACCTCCAGCCTTTGGAAATCAAATATTATTCGCCTCTCTAACGGCCTTGGAATTTGAGAGGTTAGCAAAGCAATGACGTGGACTATGAATTTCAGCCATCATAACGGAAATTTCAATTATCCGTGTACAGACAACATAATGAGAAAAATTCCTTTTTGAGCCGTCGTAACAGAAATTTCAGCCCTCCGTTTACAGAAATCATAAGAAAAGTCCCCCTTTCAGCCATCATAAGAACAGATGCCTGCTAAAAATACCTCTAAGTAATGATATTCTAACAACATCTACCATTCTTTTGCTCTGATGTTAACAAAATAAATCTTGTTTTTTTAGAGCTTGTCAATCCCGGAAATCACTTGATGGCGTAGATAGCACCTTATTACGCTACTTCATTAACAACATCAAATACTTTGAAATAACAAACACGTGTCCTACAGTTTGTTCACATCACAGACAAAACACGTCGTAGAAACACACACTCTCAGTTCCGAAGATTAACTTTCAATCAAGTAAGACAAAGTCAACGAAAAATTAGAAGCAGAACTTGCTTTATTTTTGCACTTAACTGCCTCACGTACCTCACGCTCAATAAAAATGCTTACTGGTAAGATGCTTATAATTTGCTTATAGGTATTATTTCTGGTCGAATTTGCGTCCTAATGTGTTGTTTGAAGTTCACTGGCGAGCGGCCGTTTCTTCCTAAATGTGATGTCGGTGGCAATTTGACGCCAGTGCCAGTCTGATGACGGTGGTTGTGATGACCGTATTATAAGCCAAATATTCGAGCGGTTAAAGACGAAGATGGCAGTACTTTGGGAAAAAGTACCAATATTCAGCGACAACCTGATGCCATACTAATCTAAAAACATCCGTGGTTTTAATAACAGTAATATAAGATATGAAATACTTTGACTGTTAATGTAAAATCGCAGTAGCAGCATGGAAGAAAGTATCAGAACTCAGTGACAACCTGATGTCAGTACTAGGGTAATGACGGTAGTTGTAATAACTGTAATTCGAGTGAAATATTCTTAGGGATATCGCAGTAGCAGCGGGGAAGAAAGTAACAGCCAACGGAGGAAATGGACAATTACTTAGTGTCAATGATGATGGCACTCCGAGATGGTAGAAGTTCCCGCAATGAAGGAAGTTTCGTTCATTTCAAGGCAATTAATTCATACAGATTCGCGCTGGACATGCTGAATGAAACTGGTTAACAAATTGCAGTTACTGGCGACATGATAATTGCAACACGTCGTGTCTACTTCATTTGTTTCTCGTACTCGAGCTCTCGTACTGGAATGGTTAAGTTCAAATTTAATGAGAGAAGCATTTGTAATTCCACGATGCCAATGAACCCGCTTTTTTCAATTCAAATTGTTTTGCTGTTATGTCACACATTTCATCGACTTTAAGATATTTTTTAGCATTTTTAATGACTATTTCAACATATTTTGGTAAATGATAAACACAGAGCAAAGAAATATGGCTGCGGGTTTAAAAATGGTTAAGGTCTCGCTCGTCAGCTGGGTCTCTAACAAATTAATTAAAGTCTCGTTGGTCAGCTGTGTTTCTAACAAAATAATTAAGGTCTCGCTCGTCAGCTGGGTCTCTAACAAAATAGGTAAGGTCTCGCTCGTCAGCTGGGTCTCTAACAAAATAGGTAAGGTCTCGCTCGTCAGCTGGGTCTCTAACAAAATAATTAAGGTCTTGCTCGCCAGCTTTTAATCAATATTGACATCAAGAAAATAATTAACATACGATGTTAGTTAACAGCTACCTTGCTCCCTTAGGCCGAATAAACTCAGAGAAAATTTTGATTTTTTTGCGTGAGTCCAATGTATATTCAGAGAAAATAAATCTTGGCACTTGTGGGTGTGTCCCCTCTCACCAAGCGGTCAGGAAGGCACACATCCCATCCATATTCACGTCTCATTACGGAAAATTTCCCGTTTAACAATGGACAATCTTTGAAATGTGTATATACTAGTGGTATATAATTCTCCCCTAATCTTGAGCCTATCTGCATTCTTTCTTCAGATTCCCCGTTATTGCCAGATAATACATGTATGTATACGCAGGCGAGTATGCACATGCTAATGATTTATTCGAAATAATGCTAACTCACTCACCAGATGTGTCATCGTTGACACACCTGGTGTGTCATGATTGAAACACTTCGTAAGTCATGGTTGACACACTTATGTGTGTGATTATTGACACACTAGGTATGTCATGATTGACACACTTATGTGCCATGTGTCAGCCCACGCTCACAAAAAAGTGGCAGAATACTTTGATTGATGTTGTGCATTGATTGCAAACTTTTGTATCAGTTTTGTGACATGTTGACGCACAAAAGTGTATTGGTTTTGTGACATGTTGACACACAAAAGTGTATTGGTTTTGTGACATGTTGACACACAAAAGTGCATTGGTTTTGTGACATGTTGACACACAAAAGTGCGTCAGTTTTATGACAAAAACTTTTCACTATAGGAAGAAATAAAGAAAAGAAAAACCGTTTATTTCCACAAAAGTTAATTCATGAGGAGTGTTGCACTTTGGATTTTAAAATTTCTCAATATGAAGGTCCTTAATTCATAGACAACCATACGAGGCGTACTAAAGCCGTGTCGGGGGCAAATTATGTTATTGAGAGAAACAGTCGAAACATCGTCTCTTCGATATTTTACACACAAAGTGACGGCTGACAACTTATAAATAATTTAAAATACTGCGGGAGAAATCTTTGTAATTCCTTAATTATTAGTTGAAACGAAATAAGAAAAGACAAAAAATGTATTACCGAAGCAGACTGGAACACCAAGGTAAATGGATATCAAGTAGTGAGAAGGAGAACGTTAATAAGTAATTTGTAAAAAACATCGCGCAACAGTCACATCTAGAAACATGTAAACAAACATACATACAAAATGAAATTCATAGATTGTTTATCGTGAGAACAGAGAGATAATTCTTCACGAATCATTTACTAAAATTGCGCTTTATCTCATGTCTGTTCCTCTAGGGTAGTGATAGATCTGTTTTTGAAGCTGTTGGCGAATGAAATAAATTCATTTCCTGGAGTATCGAGTTATTTCTGAAAATGGTTCAGCGTTAACTGGTCGCAGAGCATTCAGTGAAATGTAATGGGTCTTGAGATTTGGTTTTTGGGCAAAAAAGAAACGTAAATATACATACGTATATGTAAATGTACATATAGATATGTATATATATGTACATTATGTGTGTATGCAGGCGTGTGCACACATATTCATACACACATACATATATATACGTATAGAAAATGAATATGAGAAAAAACATAAAAAAAATAAATTATATTTTCCTCCTGCTTCATTGAAATGACAGCTGTATTGCTCAGTGTAATGGAAAGAAATAACTTGAAAAAATAAATGTATATAAATAAAAAGAAAAATAAACTTCGAAAAACATAAAAATGATCATGTATCTAATTTCTAACATTATTTTAAGGGAAATCAAGCTACAGTCTAAGAACAACAATAAAAACATTTCGGGTTTCACATCCTCTCGGTATTCTCTTCAACATCATACGGACATGGGTATAAAGGAAAAGTGGAGATACTATGATAGTCGGCTAACACTTCTGAGTATCAAATATCTACGAAATTTTGGCACGTAGACGTAGATTAAAGAGTGGGCAAGTGTACTAATTTTATTTACTGAAATTTAAAATTATTTCTGATATGAAGTTCAGCGCTAACTGGTCGCAGAGAAATAAAGAAAGAGTAAAAAACGCATATTCCAACCCCCCCCCCCCCCCCTCAAAAAAAGTAGATACATGAAATGTATTAAAATGCACTGGATTTTAAATATTTTCGCAATAGAAAGGTCAGTTTTTTATAAACAAATCATGCGAGGAGTACAACAGCCTAGTCAGGGGTGATTATATCATTGAGAGTAATAAACAAAATATATTCTCTGGGGAATTTCATACATGGTATTACCATCGAAAACTCATAAATACTGCTAGAGAACGCCAATGAAGTCTTTCATTATGAGTGAAAAACGAAAGATGAAAAGACACGAATACGCTCTACCGAAACCGACTGAAACACCGTCATGAATGATTTCACAGTAGTGTCACAGTAGTGTGACAACGTTAGCCAAAAACAATTTATAAAAACATAGCACAACACTCGCATCTAGAAACATGTAAACAGAAACACAAGAATGAATTTCAGAGCTTGTTCATCGTACAGATGATTAATATATATATACAGAAAATAGACAATAAAGCTAAAAAGAATTGTAATAAGAAAAATGACCTTCGTCCTGCTACATTGAGCTGACGGTTGTGTGGCTCATTGTAGTCGACAGAAATAATTAAGATAAAATTAAAATGACAGAGCGAACGCAAAAAAAAAGATAATTTCTAATTTTCTTACAGAATTTTCAGGACAACACCAGTATAATGGAAGTTTGCATAATTTTTAGCTAAGAAGGTTTTTGAAAAGAACAATCGATTAAAATTTTACACCAAAAAAGCAGTGTTTGAGCAGTGGCCAAATAAAACGAAACAATCGAAAAACGCACGTTAGAGAAATAACATCGCAAAAATATAACCCAGAAAATATTTCCAGACCAGAAATTGCTTAGCAAAGGGAAAACAGAAACAATTTCCTTTCAAGTCCATAGAGTCAAGGCCACGTCAAAAAAGCAGTGAACAGAAAACGCCTTCTCTTTCATGTGAGGGGGACCCATGGAAGTGATATGAATATTTCAGAATAAATTAAGTTTTCCCTTTTTTGTGTTGTGTTGTCCGGTGTTGTTCTCGTCAGATGGCGGCCAAAAGAACCCTGCATGATGCACGCCTTGCTGCAGTTTCCCCGCTCTGAATCTTGGAACGTACACGAAATAATAAAAATGAGGAAAATAATAAACAATTTTTCTTCTGCTACATAGAAATGACAGCTGTTACCCTAGACAGCTCCTACCCTAGATTATATCAGATGTTATTTTAAGCCTAACTAATCGTAAAAAAAGGCATTCCGAAGAGAGGAAGGAGGAAGGGATCATTTAGTTATAAGTTAAGGAGTCTTTGACAAACTTATGTTACACTTAGTCTCTTGTGGAGCGGTAAAATCATTGGCAACTCTTATTTATTTTCTAAGAAGTACCGTATTTCTGTCTTGCATTTTTCGCGATATGTCCTTATTAATTTGAAAACAGTAATGCAATGAAATCATACAACGCAAAATAGTTGTGGTGGTCTAAAATTTATGTTACATACCCTGCATGGCCGCCACTATCACCAGATCTTAATTCAATGAAGTACCATCCGTTCAGGTGGAAGGGTGGGAAAAAATTTTGAAAAGCCCTTGTCAAAATGACATCAATACATGCAGCATCAAACTACAGCCTCACAAGTTTTTTACCTGTCCTGTCTGAAATGTTGGGGAAAGTGATAACAAATCAATTTTCATCTCATTTGAACGAGTCAAATTTATTTAATCGAAATCAATATTCCAATAGGAGCAACACCAGCACTAGAGACGCCCTGCTTAATATCAATGGAAAAAATACAGTGATAACGATCAAAAGAATGTAACACTCTTGCTGCTACTTGATCTATCTAATGCGTTCGATAACGTCGAAAATGATTGACTTTTCTGGAAAAAATAAACTTATGAGCAAGCGATAGACGATAGACGATCTATATAATTGTCAATATCATTGACGCAATATATTGATGATTTTTTTTTCGCCCGCTAAGTCAATTAATTGACGGTCGTCTATCAAGCCCACAGACGATCAATTAAATTGTCAATATTCATTATTGTCAATTATATTGACAATAAAATTGATCGTCTATGGGCCGCTGTTGGCACGCTGTAGGGGCGACGATATTCCTCATGCGTCCGGTCATCTTAAACAGCGCTAATGAAACGGAAAGACAAGACGGTTTTTGAACCTTAGATTTCACTTGCTGTGTGCTGGAATGGAGCCATTCTCCAGGCTCCCTTCTTGCACTTAAGTATAGTTTATATGACAGCTTTCAGCTTGTTCGAAGGTTTAATTGTTGTTTTTGTTCTTTGCAGTGCCATACCCTAGAGCCCTAGAGAACTAGCTTATTAGAAATTTGATAGGGTCTCTATTTCTAGCAAGTAAGAATAATATTGTATTCTTGATCGCCCGGTGTCTCTGATAGCCCTACGTCTCTGATAGCTCTGTGTCTCTGATGGTTTTATAAGCGAATCGGGCCCGCTTTTGGATTTCCTCTCTCTCTCTCTCTCCCTCTCTCTCTCTCTCTCTCTCTCTCTCTCTCTCTCTTCTCCCCTACATTGTCAATAGAGTCTCGCTAGCAATGCTTCATTGATGGTGTACCCGCAGGCTGGACGTCCTCTTTGCTCCGGTGGAGCTACGCTTGCGCCTGCTTTAGCGCGCAGTCAGATCTTCCACTGCTGCGTCACTGCCTCTTCTGCTGAACTTTGCGTTGCCTCGCCCGCCCTCGCATTTGACTTCCTTTGCATTCCACCGGCCCGACTCTGCAAGAGTTACCTCTGAACCTGCTTATTTATTTTTATATAAGTTTATCTTTTTTTCATTTCGTTATCAATAAATTAAGTAATTAGCTGTGTGTTACTACCCGAGGATCTCGGGCAGTTGTAAGTTAAGATTGTGCATCCTCATAAGTAGAATTCCTAGAACTCTTTCCCAATCTTGGCCTTGACACGCGCAATAGTTGTGAAGTTATTTATCAAATCGATCTCATGCGGTCCGCCTAGATAACACATTGTCCCCATTCATTCAAAACAATTTCGGTACTCCTCAAGGATCCATTCTTGGTCCATCATTTTTTTTTTATTTTCATTAACGACTTTCCTCCAATGCCTTCTAACACACGAATCTTTCTGTATGTAGATGATGTTTAAATTGCAATAACAAGTTCTGTATCGGAAATACCGCAGACATAAATTAAAGCTTAAAGCCTATTGATTTGCCTGAAATCATGGAATGATCAAATGGTCTCAAACTAAATGCGAGGAAAACGCCATGCATTATTTTGGAATCCAAAGGCGCAATCAAAAACATTTCAATTCTTCCTCTTACAGGAATGAATGGCGAAATTAGGCGATCAGAAAAGTTGAAATCCTTGGCATTTGGTTTGATATAAGTATGTCCATCAATGAGAAAATTTGTAATAAAATTTATGGAACTTCAATGTTTTTTCATCGTTTAAGAAGTGTGTCCGATAAAAGATCTAGATTATTATTACCATCTTTAGTGCTATCGCATATTGACAATTCCAGCCTAGTATGGGGAGATATACCTCGATATCTTCAAAGAGAGTTACAAAAATGCATGAATTTCGCAGCCAAGGCTGTTACCTTGTGCGCTGTAATGCAGGTTTCACCTCAAGCGATCTGTGAATACATTGCTCGTGACGTGTCATTTGGCGGCTTCTTATAGACTTGTGAGGATGTGACGCTAGGACATCTGCTTTTGAACGTGTATATAACTCTACTTTATTTTCTCCAGTAATTCCAAAAATCATTAATCGACTACCTAAAACTGAATTATCTAACAAAGCGGAATAAATTTCGGTATGTAGGAACTTTGGCTCCGGTAAGTGGATTATGTGCATATATATGTGTGTGCTTAGCCAAGTTCCGTTTGTACAGTAGTTAGGATTCTGTTCTTGCGTGTGTGACTTGCTTGGTTGGTTAATTAATAAACGTAGGAAACTTCTGCGCATAAACTTTATTTATAGTTTTCAGTTGATAAACTATATTTTTCTTATTTTCATTATTTAATTTGTATGTGTGTCATAGTTGGAGAGGAAGCATTCAGACGAGGCTTAGTTACTTGGTTATCAGAATCCGGTGTATCGGTTTTTGTGTAAAATTCAACCAAATTATTTATTTCAATTATTGCATTTCATATTTCAATATTATTTGCTAATATTCTATCTTTTATTGCGTTGTATAATTTTCCTTATCCGTCAATTGTTATTTCTGTTAATTAGTGCTCTTGTTGTGTTATTTCGGCCTTAGGAAGTGGACTATCATTATTTTTAGTTTCACCTGGTTTGTTTTTTTGTTTTCAGCTGATGTGTAAAATCCCTGTGTTTCCCGCCCACGCTCCATTTCTGGGGCTCTCCTCACTACTATAGTTTCTTTGTTTCCTGACTTTTCCCTATTTTCTTCACTACTAGCTTTGATTCCGTAGTCTCCCTGCGTAATTTTCGCTGATTATCTGTGTTTCTGTTATAAATATACCTGAAAGCTTTTGTTTATTCTCCTTCATTTTCTTAGAAGCCCTCTGGTAATTGAGAGAGCATTTTCCGTTTCCCTAATTCGGCACCCGCCAACAAGGCGGTATGCAGAGGTAAATTTAAAAGGAGTGATCACGTAACCTTTCTCTTAAATAAACTTGGCTGGACTCCTATTCAAGAAAGGTTCCTTATGCCCAAAACCCAGTATGTATTCTCCTCTTTACATCTTCCTCGGAGCAATGCTGAAATAGTACAATTCCATCCCCCCAATTCCATCCCACAACCTAAAGCCGAATAGGAACAAGAATTTCTTAGTCATTGAGCAGAAGGCTCTGTCCCAATTGAAATCTGAGCCTTTTACAGATCGTTTTCAGGCAGTTATAAGCCAAGAGTTTAGTCGTTTTCAAGCAGTAAATTAGCCTTTTTCGGAGCAAATGTCTAGTATTTTAAGCCCTTTTAAACGGCTATTTCTGGGCATCGAAACGGCTAATGCAACGGCCATTTTGGGCTTCTCTACTACCTGAACGAGGCTATTCACGACCATTTTTGGCTTTTCCATTGCTTGAACGAGTTTCGTCCTGGCCTTTTTGGGCTTCCTTACTGCTTGATCAAGGCTAATACCGGCCCTTTTGGGCTTCCTTACTGCTTGATCAAGGCTAATACCGGCCTTATTAGGCTTCCGTACGACTTATAGAGGGCCTTGCAACGACCTCAAAGAGCTCCAACATCAGATTTTTTATACGATATAAAGAGTTTGTAAGGCCGGGTCTTGTGACTGCTTCGCCTAGTGAGTTCCGATTTGAGGCGAGTGAAGCAGCGGACTTACGTTTATGCTTCTCCGGCTGTAGGTATTGATGATAAGCGGCGAAGAAGTGGGAACTTTTTGTAAAATAAATTTACATTGGGATATATTAAGATTACTGAACATAGAAGGACTAGTATCGAGGTTTGAGGGGTAACTAGGGTAAAGCACTACAAGTTGAATGCTCAGTGTTCGACAACCCAAGTGTTCCAACAGTTATAAGCTATCATTCATATTTATTTTATATAATGCATTAATAAAGTGCAAATTTGATGTTATGCTCAGCAGTTAGCTTTTCTATCCTAGTTTTCATGTTGACTGGATTAATTATTTATAGTATTGTTGAAGATGTTTAACGAACCTTACCTAATCTAACTTAACTAAGTTAGGTTAGTTGAAATTCATTTAGTTCTTTACATTTACTGAAGTAATACGACTTGTACAACATTTACGATTACGAGTCTTTTTACAATCTATTACGCGTCCAAATAGAGGTCGTCGAAAAGGCTTGAAAACGACTTTAAACGACCCGAATGAGCCCGCAAACAGCCATTGACTAGACCTATAAAAGGCCAGTTGAATGAAGAGCCCTTTTCAAGCCCTAATAGGCCAAGTATAGGTAGGAGTCGGTTTGAAGTCGTGATTTTTGGCCCGTTTGGGCCGTTTTCGACCTTTCACGACTAATTTACTACCTGAAAAGGGCGATAATTTTCAATTGGGGTCAATGTCAGGCACCTTACTGTGGAACAAACTTTCCGGAAGTATCAAAATCTCTCAAACATTGAGAGAATTTAAAACCAAAATAGCTCGTCGTCTTGCGACTGAATGCTTATTGTAAGCTGTAGTACATACTGAACAAGTATTCACAAATTTTTATCGCTAATTCTCCTATATATCACTACATTATACTACATGTTTTGCATTTTTGTATTATGCAAATGCGATGTGATTGCTTGTATGCTTATATTTACGTACATGCACTTGTATAACCGTATGTGTGTTGCGTGTATGTATGTGAGTATGTGTGGTCATGTGCATATACATGTCACGAGACAGACAACTAACTTCGCTCGAGAGCTTTGAACCTCAATAGAAGGAGAGGAAACGGAAAAATGTATAGAGGAAAGATTCATAAAAGGAAAAAATAGAACAGAAAGTAAAAATAGAAACAGTAAGGGTCTGATCTAAGTGTCTCAGTACCAGTGTACCTAAATCAACACGGGACAATGAAACTACTAGTGGTACATTTCAGTCTAATTTGTGCGAGCACTTGAGTTTATGCGTGTGATTTGACCACCTAAAGAATATTGAACAAAATGGCGCATAAAATGAGGGCAAACACAATGCAAATATAAAATATGCGCTTGGATTAACGACACAATGTATTAAAATGAATGGCATTCAAACGAGAGAAATGCACACCCCAAATTATCAATGTGCGTTAGCGAACGACTACATAATTTAATGTTGCGCAAGAAAATATGACACACATAAAAGAATCACAAAGCATAATAAATTGAATGAAACACCTTCACAAAAAGGTGCTACTACAATGGCACGACCAGAAAAATGCTATAAAACGTACTGCTCGTACACTCACCACAAAAGAATTCCGAGGAGACAGAAGTATGAAAAAAACATGAAGATTTCTTTTGCGATATTGATTGCCCACACCAAAATAACACAGCTATTACAGTGAACACAAAATTTGACGCCCGTTAACTACTGACAAATCTGGGGTGCTTTTCCTACGCACATTCGTTGAAACACCTGGTTCTCATCTATCTCAACAACTTGCACAATAGGAATATCCAATTTCCAACGAGCAAACTCCAATTTCTTGGGCAGGCTGCTGGCGCGTGCTGTAGCCTATTCCTACGGAAATCTAAAATTGTTTCAGGGCATCATTCTTAGAAAACGAAAGAGTTTTGAGGTTTTTTCACTCCTGAAAATTTTTCTATTTAGCGTTTTTCTGTATATGGTTAAAATATTTGCATCGAATTACCCAACACAAGGTATAAATGTACATATAAATATGCCAACAGCCGTCTCTGTAAAATTACTAATCAAGCGACTTGCATTTTTCCTATAAGTACAGTACCTTTCAAATTTCTTTAGGACCAATTAACTTGTTCCGTTACCTACCTCGTCACTTCCTTAGATTATACTACTTCAAAGCATTTAAATGATAAATATCATAATTTTAATGTAAGAGTCGGCTAATAAGAGTGTTTTCAACAATGCATCGTCACTGAAATAATGTCTTTTTTTTCAAATTGTAGTTACATATATGATCAAACCCTTCAAATCAACAACAAGAATAATACAGTGCCCTCAATCATTCATTTCGACTAGCGACAAGGCATTAAGATAGTCGTGTGTATCAACTAAGGATCCTTACTTCAAGATGTTTTAAAAACCAATGATGTGTTTTTCGTACCATCTTCATGAAAAAAACTTTTTTCTTTAGTCTTGCAGTTTCTGAAAGAGCTTCAGAAACTTTTTCAGGAAGTAATTCCGAAGAACCTTACATTCTTTGTATAAAATCAAGGACATGTGTAAACCTGTTCCAAACTGAATAGATGCTTTTATGAATTTTGCAGGAGCACAAAAATTTCTATGAGCGAAACATTTTTTCACCAATCCGTTGGAATACCATCGATATCGCCCAATAATTTTCCATTTGAAAAAAAAACATTTTTCACGCAATTGATTCACGTAATTCACGTTCACGAATTCAATAGACACCATTACATCGCGAGTATTGCGTTTTGAAAACCATGTCCACTGCGCGAGAGCAGGAGTTAGCACTAAATAGAAAGTCGCTACTGCAAACAATGCACTCAAAGACCAAACAAAGCCGGGCACTGAACAGAGATTCCATGTCGAGGTCATACCGCCACACAACTCAACTCTAAATGCAGCTTGGAATCTCGACGCTCACTTGGAATTGAATTCTGGACGTTTGACATTCCCGACATTCCAGGCATAGCCAGAGACTCCCCGGCACGCGGCTCATCTTTGATGAACAGATTCTATGAACAGCCAAAATCGGTCAAATTGCTAAGCGGCTCAACTTGTTGTCGGCCATCCTCCTCAAATAATGGTGAAATATATACATTTTAATTTGTTGCTCTATGTTTACAGCGTAAAGGGAAAATTTCTCTTTCGAGTATTTGAAATCGAAACAAAAAAATTTTTTGGGGGTAAAAGTGCTGATTGTTGCTCATAGAAGTCTAGAAAAAAGGCAGATTTTTAAATATAAAAAATTTTCCTCGTATGGTCTTGAATGCTGATTGCTTTGATTTAATTTTATGAATTCCATGACTTAGACATATGCAAGATTTAATTATATGAAAAAACTTTTAACACAGTTAATTAGGCTGAATGTAAAGAAGTTTCAAATGCTTTGACGACTGCTTGAACAAACCGTAAAAATGCACCTGTCTTAATTAATTATTTCGCTATAATGCAAAATTCCGTACGTGTCATATTCGACACACCATGCAGTGAAGAGTTGAATGCTGTTGGAAAGCAGAAAAAAGTTTTTATTTATGCAAAAAGACTTAGAGAATGCGTGTAAATTCAACGAGAGAATAAGTTTCTGCCTAAAAATCCTGATTTTTAGGATCTCATTTGTCTGCATACTTTCAGTTATTTTTATAACAAAATTCTCGATTAAGTAACTAAAAGTAACTAATTACTACTACCAGCTCAAAAAAATTCTGCACTTCAGACGAGGATGATGGCATGCAAAAAATTTTTACATCACAGTTCATGGAGCAATAAATGACAATGTAGAAATGAAATCTAAAAGACAAAAATTAATCTTCTCAACTCTGAGATCAGCTTGAATTGTATTCCAATGTATGAGAAAATCACAATTTTTAGTGGGCACTTGTGATCCCCATATTTCTTAATACGACTCTTCCGTAAATGGTACTCTTAAATTTGGGATCATGGAAAATTGTTTGCTTAAACCTGAACCCCTATAAATTATACCAGTGAAACTATCTTCACTTAATGTTAGCCTTTAAACCCCAGATCACCGTATTTTATTTCACTTTAAGTATGATAATTTTAAGAGCAAAACTGTCTCCACTAAAAACTTTACCTTTAAACACCAGATCAGCGTATTTAATTTCACTTAAAGCACAATTCCATCGTAAGTCTCCATTTAAGATCTGAGACTCCAAGCCCACCGTAAATTTAAAGCTCTGAAATCTCCGTGAATTTCGTGGAAGAGGTCGGCCTTGAGAAGAAAGCTGAGATTCTTCTGATGAGATTTTTTCGAAGATTGCGACGTGAAGACCGTCCGTCTGTCCGTTCCGGCCATTCTTGCCATAGCTCAACTCCAGATCAAACATTGGATGCCAATCGTTCAGGGCTTGTGTCTTCTCGAGATTGTAGCAATCTCCTTTGCAGTTATATGCTGCAATAAATTCTTATTGTCAAATGATACATCAAGTCTTATTGTCAAATGATACATCAAGTCTTATTTTCAAATGATACATCAAGTCTTAATGTCAAATGATACATCAAGTCTTAATGTCAAATGATACATCAAGTCTTAATGTCAAATGATACATCAAGTCTTATTTTCAAATGATACATCAAGTCTTAATGTCAAATGATACATCAAGTCTTATTGTCAAATGATACATCAAGTCTTAATGTCAAATGATACATCAAGTCATATTATCAAATGATACATCAAGTCTTAATGTCAAATGATACATCAAGTCTTAATGTCAAATGATACATCAAGTCTTAATGTCAAATGATACATCAAGTCTTAATGTCAAATGATACATCAAGTCTTAATGTCAAATGATACATCAAGTCTTATTTTCAAATGATACATCAAGTCTTAATGTCAAATGATACATCAAGTCTTAATGTCAAATGATACATCAAGTCTTAATGTTAAATGATACATCAAGTCTTAATGTCAAATGATACATCAAGTCTTATTTTCAAATGATACATCAAGTCTTAATGTCAAATGATACATCAAGTCTTATTTTCAAATGATACATCAAGTCTTAATGTCAAATGATACATCAAGTCTTAATGTCAAATGATACATCAAGTCTTAATGTCAAATGATACATCAAGTCTTAATGTCAAATGATACATCAAGTCTTAATGTCAAATGATACATCAAGTCTTAATGTCAAATGATACATCAAGTCTTAATGTCAAATGATACATCAAGTCTTATTTTCAAATGATACATCAAGTCTTAATGTCAAATGATACATCAAGTCTTAATGTCAAATGATACATCAAGTCTTAATTTCAAATGAGACATCAAGTCTTAATGTCAAATGATACATCAAGTCTTATTTTCAAATGATACATCAAGTCTTAATGTCAAATGATACATCAAGTCTTATTTTCAAATGATACATCCAGTCTTAATGTCAAATAATACATCAAGTCATATTATCAAATGATACATCAAGTCTTAATGTCAAATGATACATCAAGTCTTATTTTCAAATGATACATCAAGTCTTAATGTCAAATGATACATCAAGTCTTATTTTCAAATGATACATCAAGTCTTAATGTCAAATGATACATCAAGTCTTATTTTCAAATGATACATCGAGTCTTAATGTCAAATGATACATCAAGTCTTATTTTCAAATGATACATCAAGTCTTAATGTCAAATGATACATCAAGTCTTATTTTCAAATGATACATCAAGTCTTAATGTCAAATGATACATCAAGTCATATTATCAAATGATACATCAAGTCTTAATGTCAAATTATACATCAAGTCTTATTTTCAAATGATACATGAAGTCTTAATGTCAAATGATACATCAAAACTGTCTTGTCAAATGGCGCATCAAAATCGTAATGTCAAATGATACATGAAAATCTTGCCGTTAAATGATACGATACAATCACATTGTCAAATGAGAAATGATAAACTAAAACTTTACTCAAAAAAAAATATTTTAGTTGAATGGCACCATATGTATAACCTTAACGTAAGTATAATTACCTTGACATATTCTGCAATATCCTGGAACCACTTGTGTTCATTTCTTTTTCACCTTCAAAACCAATCTGACGAACAGGTTGTGGGTTTTGGTTTTTGGTTGCCACTTCGCTCTAAGCTGTCGAATATTATAGCGGCTTAATGAATAAAAATGAATGAGCAAGTGCCCAGAGCGCTACAAACCAGTGCTACAAACACGGTTTGTAGACTAATGTTCTCTTCTTTTTTGATGATAGGTACATGTACCTTCATGTGATAGCTGAAGGTATTATTTGAATTTGATAAGTTAATTTTGTGTATGAACGTGTTACCTCAATGTGTTATTTTAATTTGATAAGTTAATTTTGTGTTTGAACGTGATAACTGAAGGTATTATTTGAATGTGATATGTTAATTTTGTGTTCGAATGTGATAAGTTAATATTGTGTTTTAACGTGATATGTTAATTTTGTGTTTAAATGTGTTACTTCGACGTGTTATTTGAATGAGATAACAGAATCTGTCATCCGAATGTGTTGCTACGAACATCTACACAATAATTCTTAAATAAACGTTAGATTACCGAGAATGAGTTAATAATAATAATAATGATAGGTGTTGATACAATCAACATTAAAAGCGAATGAGTTAATAATAATAATAATGATAGGTGTTGATACAATCAACATTAAAAGCGAAGGAGTTAATAATAATAATAATGATAGGTGTTGATACAATCAACATTAAAACCGAATGAGTTAATAATAATAATAATGATAGGTGTTGATACAATCAACATTAAAACCGAATGAGTTAAATTGATACGTGGACTGCACGTGTTACAACAAACACAGCTAAATAACACTTGAATAATAATAAAAACATTACTACGGTTACTTCCTAAAAAACGCAATAGCGGAGTAACGGAGAAATGCGGACTATTTTAGTTGAAACCGAATCTTTAACCTATGCACGTCGTCATTAAAACAAATTTTCAAAAATGCAAACCAGTTTAAAAGTCAAAAAAGAACTAGAACGACGCTGACCAGAGACTTGAGCAGGTGTCCAGCTAGTCATGTGCTGTAACCCCAGCATCCTAGTACCAGCAGTCTCAGAAGCGCCTTAAGTCCTAGCAAAAAGTCCTAGCGTTAGCGTCCCTAGTATCATGTTTCAAGGAGAAACCCTAGCTGTCCTAGTAGGATATCCCGGCAATTAGGACGGAAATTTTAGCCGTCCCAAAGTCAAACCCTGGAGTTGGAATTTAAAGCTCTGAAATCTCCATGAATTTCGTGGAAGAGGTCGGCCTTGAGAAGAAAGCTGAGATTTTCTGATGAGATTTCATCTTAATTTTTTAATACGACTCTACGACTCTAGAAAACATTTTGTTTTCTTGTATTGCAGACATAATGATTTGTACTTTCACGAACTGATGATGGAGCTGGACTCCGAAACGTTTTCCTTGTAAATATGATTAAGTTCCTTGAAATTTTCCTCGTTTTTAAATTTCCCAGTAGTTAGAACGGCAATTCCAGCATTTCCAGCAGTTAAAACGACGATTACAGCATTCCCAGCAATCATAGTATCAAATCCCAGTCAGTGAGCCAGCTGTATGCCAAAAGTGACAGAAGTGAGCCAGCAGTGTGCCAGCAGTGTACCAGCAATGCCACTAGTGGCAGCAATGACAGCGTTAAATAAAACGTCCGTATGGCTGGCCTTTACGTCTTCTGACAATTGTGTCCTGCTGTGGTGCCGGCCGTGCGAGGGTGCTGAAAACGGGCAATGGAAACGAGCATTGAAAACGGGCAATGGAAACGAGCATTGAAAACGGGCAATGTTAACGAGCTTTTAAAACGGGCAATGGAAACGAGCATTGAAAACGGGCAATGTTAACGAGCTTTTAAAACGGGCAATGGAAACGAGCATTGAAAACGGGCAATGGAAACGGGCGCTGGAAGCGAGGCATAGAAACGGGCGGTGAAAATGTGAAAATGGGCAATGAAAGCAAAGTTGGTGGGCATCATGTGTGGGGTTTTCGGAGACAGTTGCAGAGGGACGGAGGGAGTAGAAAGACAGAAGGGGTAGAGGAGCAGAAGGGCAGACGGGGCAGAGGGACAAAGGGGGCAGAGGAACAGAAGGGGCAGAGGGACAGAAATGGCAGAGGAACAGAAGGGGCAAAGGGGCAGAAGGGGCATAGGGACAGAAGAGGCAGAGCGGCAGAAGGGGCAGAGGAACAAAAGGGGCAGAGGAGCAGAAGGGGCAGAGGGGCAGAAATGGCAGAGGAACAGAAGGAGCAAAGGGGCAGAAGGGGCATAGGGACAGAAGAGGCAGAGCGGCAGAAGGGGCAGAGGAACAAAAGGGGCAGAGGAACAGAAGGGGCAGAGGGGCAGAAATGGCAGAGGAACAGAAGGGGCAAAGGGGCAGAAGGGGCACAGGGACAGAAGGGGCAGAGCGGCAGAAGGAGCAGAGGAACAAAAGGGGCAGAGGAGCAGAAAGGGCAAAGGAGCAGAAGGGGCAGAGGAGCAGAAGGGGCAGAGGAGCAGAAGTGGCAGAGGAACAGAAGGGGCAGAGGAACAGAAGGGGCAGAGGAAAAAAAGGGGCAGACGGACAGAAAGGGCAGAGGAGCAGAAGAGGCAGAGGAACAAAAGGGGCAGAGGAACAGAAGGGGCACAGGGACAGAAGGTACAGAGGAACTGAAGGGGCAGAGGAACAGAAGGGACAAAGGGACAAAAAGGGGCAGAGAGACAGAAGGGGCAGAGGAACAGAAGCGACAAAGGGGCAAAAAGGGGCAGAGAGACAGAAGGGGCAGATGGACAGAAGGGGCACAGGGACAGAAGGAGCATTAAGGACAGAGGGCAGAGACGGCAGAAGGAAGCAAAGAAGACATAGGACAAAGGATGCAAATAGGGAGATAAATCCTCCCTGCCTCGGTCTGGTCATAAACTGCTTAGTTCTGCTGACAAATTGCCTTTGTCCTTTTGTCCCGCCATAATGTGTGTCGTTCTACCTACAAGCTACGCCACAGTTTCTAAGCAGTTAGGAACGCGCCTTTCACGGGAAGGTGTCGGCAGTTCGAATCCCGGCGCCGCGCTTTGACTCTTCTCGTCGGGTAAAGGGAAAATTCAGCCACAATTCCCCACTCTGCCCAGGTGTCAGAAATGAGTTCCGGCTTGACCGTCGTAACCATCATTGCATCCTGGTGTTAATTATGCGGCATTTGAAAAACAATTTAGAAGAATATGTACCAGCCTTGATTGATTGGAATAAAGCATCTTTTCCTTGTTTTCTTCCTACTTTTTTTCGTGATAAATTTTGTCTTTTTGCTTACACGCTTCCGTTATTGTGCTAAAATGGTGTCAGTCTGATATTGAAGTCTCTCTTTAATGCCATTAATTGTGACACTCTGCATACTCGCTGCATAAATTATTCTAAAGCTGGTGTCAGTCTGTACTACAGCTACCTCTCTCCCGCCACAAACTGTGACGTTCTCCGTACGGTACAATTACTCTACGGAAAAATGCCAGAGATGATAAAAAGACATGATCTCTGAATATTCACATAACTCTCTAATGCGCAGAGGAAAATTTTTAACACAAAGTCAAAATAAGTCGTTTCTTCAGAGAGTATCTAGCTCTCATTTGCACGAGAGAAACAGAATGTATTCCATCACCTCCTCTCATTGCTTTTACCTCATTTGCATGGAATAAAACGCGGTCCGGTTTGCAAAATAAAACTGGGCTCACTTTCTCCAGTTCATTGTGCGTAAAAGTATTGGGTTTTTCGCTTAATGTTCTGAATTAAAAGCTGAAAGCTTGCGGTTTTTATTCTCGGCTAAATTTAATTCCCGATGCGTATCATTCTTTTTTATTCACTTCTTCTTTGTGCACGAGTGTTGTTATTGTAGCTCAATCGGTCGCATTTTATCAGTGCTGAGTACTTAGTCAATGGTTAACAAGATCTTTTCAATACTTATAACATGCTCAAGCAATTTTATGGCTTGAGTAATTTTATGACTTAATAATTTTATGGCTTAAGAAATTTTACGGCTCAAGTAATTTTATGGCCTAGGTAATTTTATGGCTTGATTAATTTTATGGCTTAAGCAATTTCATGACTTAATAATTTTATGGCTTAAGAAATATTACGGCTTAAGTAATTTTATGGCCTTAATAATTTTATGGCTTAAGAAATTTTACGGCTCAAGTAATTTTATGGCCTAGGTAATTTTATGGCTTGATTAATTTTATGGCTTAAGCAATTTTATGACTTAATAATTTTATGGCTTAAGAAATATTACGGCTTAAGTAATTTTATGGCCTAAGATATTTTACGGCTTAAGTAATTTTATGGCTTAATAATTTTATGCCTTAAGTAATTTTATGGCTTAAGAAATTTTACGGCTTAAGTAATTTTATGGCTTAAGTAATTTTATGGCTTGAGCATTTTTATAGCTTGAATAATTTACTTAAAAGAATTTTCATTTCTCGTGTCGTTATTTCATGTTAAATTTTCGTTTCATACATATATAGAAATTTCATTTTCCATTTATAATTTAAATTAAATTTTCACTTCCATTGACGTAAATGAAATGATATTCCCCTCCTCACTACTTACTTCAAATGATTACCTTTTGATCTTCAGTTAAATAATGAAAATCAATTAATAATCATTACAATAATTACTGAAATGATTTGAGCACACGCCGAACAAGAGCAAGAGTTTGGAAACAGGCATTGGAAATAAACCGATTATTGATAATTACAGATAATTGATAATATACAGAAAATTGAAAATAAACAGATAATTGATAATTACAGATAACTGATAATAAACAAATGATTATAAACAGAAAATTGATAATAACAAGATAATTGGCAATAGAGAGGTAATTAATAATAAACAGATCAATAATAATAAACAGATAATTAATAATGAAAAGTTAATTGATAATTACGAGGTAATTGATAATAAACTTATAATTTCTATCACACTAACCAAATATGCCGCAATAATCCTAACGTTTTCAACGACCTAATGACGCCGACAATATGGCCAAAATAACTGGAAAAATAGCTCAGTAATGTGTTGTTTTTCTCATGGACAACAGAAGATCTATCTTTTCCCTACGTGCGTCGAGACTGACCAGTTTATAATGAACATACCTTTAAAAAAATTCAATACTGTGCGCGTTTAAAGAAGCATGTGTCTAAGAGTATGAAGTACTTGTGACAAAACCACAAGCTTTCATAGCTTAAATTTTAATACCATATAGCATGCTCACGTGGAATTGTCTATTGATGTGTGCCTCCCACGAGAAGGATGGAATCCCTCACCACTGATATAGTTACAGTATACACCTGTGGAATAATCGATTTATGAACAACTTCCATGAAAACTGTTTAATTCCTCACCGCTAATCAAATTACAGTAAACACAAATGGAATAATTTATTCACGAACGAACAAATTTAGTGGAAATTCATCGCCACTAAAATAATCACGGTATGCACATATGGAATAATTCATTCATGTACATGGGGAATAATCTATTCATGTCTAACTTTCATAAAAAACTACTCAACTTTTGCCCCCAGAAATACAAGCACAACGCTCAAAGTACAGCCAGGTCCTGACCAGCCTTCGTACCGTGCATGAGTACACGAGCGCTCTACACAACAAGGCGCCTCACACCGCCACTTCACTAAGGACGAATATGTCCTCAGAAAATAGAGTTCATTTTATAGTTACATGTCATTAAGAACGAATGAGTCCTCAAAAAAATAAAATTTTCGATTACACATCACTAAGAACGAATATATCCTCCGAAAACAGAGTTTAATTTTTCGGTACAATGCCACTAAGGACTAATACGTCCACAGAAAAAACATATTTTTCATGTCATTAAGAACAAATACATCCACTGAAAAAAAATCATTTTTTTCAGTTCCACATCACTAAGGACGTATACGTCCACAGGAAACAAAATTCCCGTTTTTATTCCACGTCACTAAGGACGAATACGTCCGCGAACAAAAATCGAATTTTTGGTTCAATCTGATCAAAGTTTAATCCAGCGCCGGCCCAGCGAAGCGACGGAGAGCAGCGGTCACAGCCAGCACTGGCGTGCCGCATAAAAATATCATAATTCGCCAACTTTCCTTATCGACGAATTGCCGCGTCCATCCGACCTGAAAATTGGCCTTTGGTGAGCCTACAAGTTCTGCATGGAGAGTTGAAGTTGGAGTGGTGGTGGGTGGCTGGGAGTTGGAGTGGTGGTGGATGGCTGGGAGTTGGAATGGTGGAGGATGGCTGGGAGTTGGAGTGGTGGTGGATGGCTGGGAGTTGGAGTGGTGAAGTATGGCTGGGAGTTGGAGTGGTGGTGGATGGCTGGGAGAGTTGGAGTGGTGGTGGATGGCTGGGAGTTGGAGTGGTGATGGATGGCTGGGAGAGGTGAAGTAGTGGTGGATGGCTGGGAGTTGGAGTGGTGGTAGATGGCTGGGGGAGTTGGAGTGGTGATGGATGGCTGGGAGAGGTGAAGTAGTGGTGGATGGCTGGGAGTTGGAGTGTTGGTGGATGGCTGGGAGTTGGAGTGGTGATGGATGGCTGGGAGAGGTGAAGTAGTGGTTGATGGCTGGGAGCTGGAGTGGTGGAGTAAGACTAGGAGTTTGAGTGACATAACCAGCCCAGTCGGTGGATGACACAGCTACAACCGCCGTAGAAGGGTTGGGAGAAACGCAGCGAAGTTAGTTCACAAACTTCTGTTTGGACTCATGAAAAATAAGATCCATACTTGGCTAAGTCGACGCGAACAGTCAAAAAATAATAGTTTTCTACAAAATTTTTACACTTTGTTACCAAAACCTTATACGCAAAAAATGTAAAGAAGACCTGTTTCATAAAGCAGTTAAAGTGATTTTTTTAGTGGGCACTAAGTAGTTTTAAGAGTTAGTTTTTATGAGAAATTCAAAGTTACGTTTCAGTTCTCATTTGAAATAGGTTTCGAAAAACACCATCAATCATAAAATTATGGATATTAAACACATTATCATAGAACATATTTCTCTATTAATGATATACCATACGCTACAAACCACACATAAAACTCTTGAAACATTTATGAAAATTTTCCACGCCGCAAAACTTGTCTTAAAACCTACGGAAAAACATTGCTTCTCTGTTTCTAATCCATCCAAACTAAATACCAAAAAGCGTTCAATACAATTTTATTAAATGATTATTTCTTCTGAGCTGCATTCAAGAACTGAAAGTTTGCCCAAAAAAATCCAACCAAAACACCACAAAAGTGGCTTCCGCGGAGGAAGTCTTGGAATTCCGCATTTTGCGACAGGAATTTTTATTCCCATCCACGGCTGCCAATCTCCGTAGACTTCAGCGTGCCGACCTCAACTTTTGCAGAAAACTGGGAAACTCCATCGCCTGCTGGTCTGCAGGGGAAACAAAAGGTGATCTCGTGTAAAAAAACTCCATCAATAAATGCAGTAGTTGAGGTTTATCATTGGAATATTTACCCACGAAGTCCACGTTTAAATAACTAGGGCAGTGTTATGAATGGCACATTTGACGTGCAAAAAATCACGGCTATTTTCAAATTTATGTGACTTAATTGATGTAATGGATTCCATCCTAACTGATCTTAGCCTAACCGAACTTAAACTATCAAAACATATTATAGATAAATATAACCTATCCCATTTTATCCTGAATCAACCTACGTATGTTTCAACTTATATTCAATCAATGAACAGGCCAAATGTTTCAACTTACAACCAATCAACACGCCGTATGTTTCAACTTACATTCAATCAATGAACCGCCTATATTTTTCAAATTATTACCAATCAATCAACAGGCTGTATGGTTCAACTTATAAGCAATCAGCAGACAATATGTTTTAAGTTATCATTATAACCAATCTACAGGCGATATGTTTTAAATTATAATTATAATCAATCAACAGACAGAATATTTTAACTTATAACCGATCAACAGACAGTATGTTGCATTGTGATGATCAGAAATGATATCAACGGAGTACCCTAGAGCCTCCAGTATTTGGAAATAATGCTGAAGGAATTCATAACTCAAATAAATGATACGCAAGTTGAGTTTCACGAGAAGCTCAGCTTGAAAGTTCTGAAACTGTAACAAATTTTTAGCGAAAACATTTTGCTGACACCCAGAATATTAATTTTGCGGGCCATTGGAGTCAAGAAATCACTTTACACTTTCCGCAAGCTTGAAATTCATAAGGTCTAGTAAACCTGACTGAACAACGTCTCTGCGTCGCGTGAGAATATTTAATATTTAAAATTTAAAGATATTTCTAACGTACATCAAATTTTTACATTAACCTTTTTTAAGTATTTTCATAGTAACCTCTTGAATTTTGCGATGTCATGGTATTTCTTACGATGTCAAAAAGGGTTTGAAATCTCGTTGTTTATGAATACCTGTTCCTGTATTTACAAAATCATTGCGTTAGGTTAATTTCAACAAATATTATTATTATTTTCCAACTACGTAAGATGTGCTACGTGTGTCGTGTCTCAAAAATGGTACGACAACTTGCGCGCGTTCACTTAGGTCATTCTATCGCTTTTAGTTTTGCTTTTGTGGCGATTCGTACCTCGCTTTGTATATTGCATTTGAGGTGTGTTTTTCTCGAAAAAAAATATAATCTTTGATAAATTTACATTATTGCCCAAATCGGTCTAGCACTGATATACTCTAGATTTTATAACCCATTTCGGTCTAGCACTGATAACCTCTTTATCTTATAAGCGCTTTCTTTGCAAGCTTTCACTTCAGATTTTTCCTATCTCTTTCCTAGAGGCTTAAATCCCTTTTCAATACTGGTCGCTCTTTATTCTCTAAAGAAAAACCAAAAATATCACGACATTTTAACTGAAGCTTGAGTTGTAAAATAGAAAGGGAATCCAAGATCCAAATGTCCACAGGGTTGGCAGCATACTAAAGCATCAAAGTTGTCAAATTTTAAAATTCAATTGCACCTTTCTGTATAGGAGCTGATAGTTGACCGAGGCGGACTAGCGGAGAGGAGAGTGGTGTGATCCTAATCTTTTCTAGAATATGCTGTTAACATCTAGCCAAATATAAACTATTCTGTAAAATTAAGCATCGAATTTTGAGAGAACCTGTTCATTGATCAGTCTAGTGTGCAACTACGTTAAGCGAATTGGGTTACACATAATTGTACACCTTGAAATAGCGTTGACGATAGGATGCCCTTGAAGTCGCTGAACTTATTCGGGTCCACAAGTAGCTATACTCAAATTTGTCCGTTGTACTAGACTTAAGTAACAATCTACTGCTGTATCCACTGTGATGAATAAATTGCTTAAGTTATTTAAATTATGTAAGAAGCTCTTAGACGGCATGCTCTGTACCTCAAACACACAATGTTCTTGTGGTAGAGCCCACGTAGTCCTTCGCATAGCGTGCAACGGCGTGCATGTACAGTATAATAAAAGTAGAAAGAACGCCTTTAACCCTGTGCTTCCCAACACTCTAATTGCTGAGGGAAAAATTTTCTAAGATAATTGCAGTCATTACCCTGAAGTATCAGCAAAATTGCCCTAGCATGTTTTTTTTTCTGTATAAACAGGTGCTTACTTCCTTTTTAAATCAAAAAAAATTATGCATTAGAAATTCATAATTCGACGCCAAAAAAAATGGTCGAAAAATCTGAGGAAAAACATCAATTTAGTTTTTGCTTAATTTTATCTGTAAATACTTGTACGTATGAAAAACTTGTTCAAGTTAAATAAAAAAGGTGTTAAATGTATTGCAAAGACCATGAAGCTTACACTAAGTGGATATCAATATCAAATTGCACGTGTTAAACTACTGGAAAGTAAAAAACATAGTTGCAGGAATGCTATTAATTGCCTTAATTTTTTCATTTACTTCAAATTATTTCCCTACTTGTTGAATTACTTTGAAGTTTTGCTAATTTCCATAAAGTGAGAGCACTAGCCATCTGCGAACTGGTGTTCCCGTCGGGAGACATAGGGTAAGGAGTTTATCTTTCTAGTTATTAAACAATCTAGTCCTAATTACTCTTTCCTTTGTCTTTCTAGTTATGAAAAAATCTAGTCCTAATTACTCTTTCGTTTGTTTTTCGAGTTATGAAACAATCTAGTCCTAATTACTCTTTCGTATTTACCTTTCTATTTAAAAAAAACAATCATAAGTAGTCAAAACAATATGCATCTTTCGATGAACTCTCGATTTAATAACTCGATAAAAAAATAAGCAAAACTTTTTTAAGTTCTCCGATTGTTGAGCGAAATAAGAGAGAACGCAAAAATATTCCTGTTTATCAACAGTAGCGGCAGATGGAGAGCATGAAATTCCTGATTTGATAGATTCTTACAAGCTTTTCCGAAAATCCTGAACATGAATCTATTTGAATGAAGAAACGCTTTTAAAAAAAAATTCTGATGGAGGTCCGTGAAGTGGGAGCATTCTGCAAATACCCTGGGCAATAAAGCCTTGATGCCATCATTTCTAAATCGCAATGTTCGGACACTAAGAAAAAAAATATGGAATCGAAACTACGAAAGTTTCTGTTGCCGAATACAGAGATCCGAATACGGTTTCAATATGGTCAGTGCGGCTGTCTAGCAATTAAATGCTATTTTTGGGTTCAGTTGTTTGGTCATTGGAGTTATTTGCGTTGATCATAGAACAAGAAATCAATCATGCTATCTTGATTATCCCAGTCCATCAGGTGTTATTAAAAGAAGAAGAAAATTGCCGATCATCTATACTGAATCACTGTTAATTCTATAAAATTCTAAATCACTGTCTATTACCAGCAATGCAATGTTTCGATGTTACCAACATCGAAACATGGCGATTTATAAACAGTGATTTATGATTTCATGAAATTGACAGTGTCTCTGTAAATATGATCAATATTTTCTTCTTCTTTCAACACGTGATGAACTGGAACAATTTTGCTAGGTTTAGAAATTTAAAAAGTCATTTTGATTAATCACTTGAATTTTGGGATGAATTTTCATAGCAAAAGCTCATTATTAAATGGAGGCAATTGATGCGGATCATGAACCCCTCATCATTAAATGGAAGTAATTGATACGGATTATGATTCCCCTCATTATTAAATGGAAGTAATTGATACGGATTATAATTCCCCTCATCATTAAATGGAAGTAATTGATACGGATCATGAGTACTTAATCATTCATGGAATTTATTTATGTTAAAGATAGAATTTAATTAGGCTTTTTTTCACTTCAATTTTATTACAAATATACATTTGATGCAAGTTATTGAAAGGGCGAATCTAATTAGGGAATTTTCAAAGCAGGATTTTCCGTGAAAGCACCCTTATTATTTACCTCCCTCCTGTTAGCAGGTAGAGTAAAGCTTCGTAATCATTGTGTTTGTTGTCACTCAATATTTGATCTCTCGCAAATAAAATTCACAACATACAAGCGAGTAATTCAAAACATCAAGGGTACGGTGACGGACTTCTATTTCCTTTTGGTAGCTCGGTGGTGAAGGGAGAATTTACACTGTAAAAACAGGCATTGCAAATTACATGTTGAAACTTCGCAACATTGAGTTGTGCAAAAGAAACATCGAGCCTCACTGAAAACTTACAGCTCGTAATTTGGTAATAAAAAGGCTATTGTAAAATAATTAAGTTCTTTCATAGAAAAGTACGCGTATAAAAGAGTTATTTATATCTCAATCTGTCCGTTGTGAAAATTTTGAGTAATGTTTTTGGTGTTGTATTGCTTGTGGAGACGATTTTTTGAAATCATGTACCAGTGTTAAATGGTTCTGAATGTGACACCCAACATGAACCCTGGACCCGAAGACGAGATTAATACAACACCCAACATGAACCCTGGACCCGAAGACGAGATTAATACAACACCCAACATGAACCCTGGACCCGAAGACGAGATCAATACAACACCCGACATGAACCCTGGACCCGAAGACGAGATTAATACAACACCCGACATGAACCCTGGACCCGAAGACGAGATTAATACAACACCCGACATGAACCCTGGACCTGAAGACGAGAATAATACAACACCCGACATGAACCCTGGACCTGAAGACGAGATTAATACAACACCCGACATGAACCGTGGACCCGAAGACGAGATTAATACAACACCCGACATGAACCCTGGACCCGAAGACGAGATTAATACAACACCCGACATGAACCCTGGACCTGAAGACGAGATTAATACAACACCCAACATGAACCCTGGACCTGAAGACGAGATTAATACAACACCCGACATGAACCCTGGACCTGAAGACGAGATTAATACAACACCCGACATGAACCCTGGACCCGAAGACGAGATTAATACAACACCCGACATGAACCCTGGACCCGAAGACGAGATTAATACAACACCCGACATGAACCCTGGACCCGAAGACGAGATTAATACAACACCCAACATGAACCCTGGACCCGAAGACGAGATTAATACAAGACACCCAACATGAACCCTGGACCTGGAGACGAGATTAATACAAAACCGGACATGAACCCTGGACCCGAAGACGAGATTAATACATCACCCAACATGAACCCTGGACCTGAAGACGAGATTAATACAACACCCAACATGAACCCTGGACCTGAAGACGAGATTAATACAACACCCGACATGAACCGTGGACCCGAAGACGAGATTAATACAAGACACCCGACATGAACCCTGGACCCGAAGACGAGATTAATACAAAACCCGACATGAACCCTGGACCCGAAGACGAGAATAATACAAGACACCCGACATGAACCCTGGACCCGAAGACGAGATAAAAACAACACCCGACATGAACCCTGGACCCGAAGACGAGATTAATACAAGACACCCGACATGAACCCTGGACCCGAAGACGAGATTAATACAAAACCCGACATGAACCCTGGACCCGAAGACGAGATTAATACAAGACACCCGACATGAACCCTGGACCCGAAGACGAGATTAATACAACACCCGACATGAACCCTGGACCCGAAGACGAGATTAATACAAAACCCGACATGAACCCTGGACCTGAAGACGAGATTAATACAACACCCAACATGAACCCTGGACCTGAAGACGAGATTAATACAACACCCGACATGAACCGTGGACCCGAAGACGAGATTAATACAACACCCGACATGAACCCTGGACCCGAAGACGAGATTAATACAACACCCGACATGAACCCTGGACCTGAAGACGAGAATAATACAACACCCGACATGAACCCTGGACCTGAAGACGAGATTAATACAACACCCGACATGAACCGTGGACCCGAAGACGAGATTAATACAACACCCGACATGAACCCTGGACCCGAAGACGAGATTAATACAACACCCGACATGAACCCTGGACCTGAAAACGAGATTAATACAACACCCAACATGAACCCTGGACCTGAAGACGAGATTAATACAACACCCGACATGAACCCTGGACCTGAAGACGAGATTAATACAACACCCGACATGAACCCTGGACCCGAAGACGAGATTAATACAACACCCGACATGAACCCTGGACCCGAAGACGAGATTAATACAACACCCGACATGAACCCTGGACCCGAAGACGAGATTAATACAACACCCAACATGAACCCTGGACCCGAAGACGAGATTAATACAAGACACCCAACATGAACCCTGGACCTGGAGACGAGATTAATACAAAACCGGACATGAACCCTGGACCCGAAGACGAGATTAATACATCACCCAACATGAACCCTGGACCTGAAGACGAGATTAATACAACACCCGACATGAACCCTGGACCCGAAGACGAGATTAATACAAGACACCCGACATGAACCCTGGACCTGGAGACGAGATTAATACAAAACCGGACATGAACCCTGGACCCGAAGACGAGATTAATACAAGACACCCGACATGAACCCTGGACCCGAAGACGAGATTAATACAAAACCCGACATGAACCCTGGACCCGAAGACGAGAATAATACAAGACACCCGACATGAACCCTGGACCCGAAGACGAGATTAATACAACACCCGACATGAACCCTGGACCCGAAGACGAGATTAATACAAGACACCCGACATGAACCCTGGACCTGGAGACGAGATTAATACAAAACCCGACATGAACCCTGGACCCGAAGACGAGATTAATACAAGACACCCGACATGAACCCTGGACCCGAAGACGAGATTAATACAACACCCGACATGAACCCTGGACCCGAAGACGAGATTAATACAAAACCCGACATGAACCCTGGACCCGAAGACGAGATTAATACAAGACACCCGACATGAACCCTGGACCCGAAGACGAGATTAATACAAGACACCCGACATGAACCCTGGACCCGAAGACGATATTAATACAACACCCGACATGAACCCTGGACCCGAAGACGAGATTAATACAAGACACCCGACATGAACCCTGGACCCGAAGACGAGATTAATACAACACCCGACATGAACCCTGGACCCGAAGACGATATTAATACAACACACGACATGAACCCTGGACCCGAAGACGAGATTAATACAAGACACCCGACATGAACCCTGGACCCGAAGACGATATTAATACAACACCCGACATGAACCCTGGACCCGAAGACGAGATTAATACAAGACACCCGACATGAACCCTGGACCCGAAGACGAGATTAATACAACACCCGACATGAACCCTGGACCCGAAGACGAGATTAATACAACACCCGACATGAACCCTGGACCCGAAGACGAGATTAATACAAGACACCCGACATGAACCCTGGACCCGAAGACGATATTAATACAACACCCGACATGAACCCTGGACCCGAAGACGAGATTAATACAAGACACCCGACATGAACCCTGGACCCGAAGACGATATTAATACAACACCCGACATGAACCCTGGACCCGAAGACGAGATTAATACAAGACACCCGACATGAACCCTGGACCCGAAGACGAGATTAATACAACACCCGACATGAACCCTGGACCCGAAGACGAGATTAATACAACACCCGACATGAACCCTGGACCCGAAGACGAGATTAATACAAGACACCCGACATGAACCCTGGACCCGAAGACGATATTAATACAACACCCGACATGAACCCTAGACCCGAAAACGAGATTAATACAAGACACCCGACATGAACCCTGGACCCGAAGACGATATTAATACAACACCCGACATGAACCCTGGACCTGGAGACGAGATTAATACAACACCCGACATGAACCCTGGACCTGAAGACGAGATTAATACAACACCCGACATGAACCCTGGACCCGAAGACGATATTAATGCAACACCCGACATGAACCCTGGACCCGAAGACGAGATTAATACAAGACACCCGACATGAACCCTGGACCCGAAGACGATATTAATACAACACCCGACATGAACCCTGGACCCGAAGACGAGATTAATACAAGACACCCGACATGAACCCTGGACCCGAAGACGAGATTAATACAACACCCGACATGAACCCTGGACCCGAAGACGAGATTAATACAACACCCGACATGAACCCTGGACCCGAAGACGAGATTAATACAAGACACCCGACATGAACCCTGGACCCGAAGACGATATTAATACAACACCCGACATGAACCCTAGACCCGAAAACGAGATTAATACAAGACACCCGACATGAACCCTGGACCCGAAGACGAGATTAATACAACACCCGACATGAACCCTGGACCCGAAGACAAGATGAATACAAGACGCACTACAGACACCATGGACGTTCTAATGCTTATAATTTGCTCAGGCATTTCAGTATTTCCTTTCATGGAAAAATATGAGGGCTCTTTCTTTGTAAAATTGTAGTATACTGTGTCAAAGGTTGATCATATATGTCCAATTTTCTTCCAATTTTATCCACTTAACATAAATACTTTTTATACTTTATGTTGTTATATCTTAGTTCAATGTAATTATTCATCAAACTCATATATTACATGATATTGACTGAGATCTTAATCATTTGAATGCATTGCTCCAAGCATATATGACTCAAGAAACTCAGAGTTAGTCAATATCAGAAAATTAACAAATCAATTAGGACAAACTGCAACAATTTTTCGACTTGGTGATCGAACTACAGGTCACTGCATCCAAACGTAGATGACATAACTTCTATTGTGAGCAAGTTGTGCCTTGTGTTGTAGTTTGTGCTTTTGGCAAGTTGTAACTTGTGTTGTAGTTTGTGCTTTTGGCAAGTTGTAACTTGTGTTGTAGTTTGTGCTTTTGGCAAGTTGTAACTTGTGTTTTAGTTTGTGCTTTTGGCAAGTTGTAACTTGTGTTGTAGTTTGTGCTTTTGGCAAGTTGTAACTTGTGTTGTAGTTTGTGCTTTTGGCAAGTTGTAACTTGTGATATAAGCAAGTTGTAGCTTCTGATATAAGTTGTAACTTGTGCTGTAACTTGTGCTGTAAGCGTCCGTAACTTTGACACTGAAAGCTTTATCGAGATGTTGGCCCCGATAACTAATCAAAAAACGTGCGCATAACTATCCTAGTCACTATTTACTTTAAAATATTGATGATTGCGATAAAAGCGTGGATGCGTACATACGTAAACGCAAAGGTTAAATTCGTTCGAAACGCAACTTTATGTGGAGACCACAAAACGTTTTTAATATAAACTTTTTTGATATAACTGCTTAACGTTCGAAACGTTTTTAATATAACTGCTTAACGTTCGAAACGTTTTTAATATGATTGCTAAACGTTCGAACTTTTAAATGTAACTTTTAAACGTTCGAAACGTTTTTAATGTAACTGCTAAACGTTCGAAACGTTTTAAATATAACTGCTAAACGTTCGAAACGTTTTTAATATAACTGCTTAACGTTCGAAACGTTTTTAATATAACTGCTAAACGTTCGAAACGTTTTTAATACAACTGCTAAACTTTCGAAACTTTTAAATGTAACTTTTAAACGTTCGAAACGTGTTTAATATAACTGCTAAACGTTCGAAACGTTTTTAATATAACTGCTAAACGTTCGAAACTTTTAAATGTAACTTTTAAACATTCGAAACGTTTTTAGTATAACTGCTAAACGTTCGAAACGTTTTTAATATAACTGCTAAACGTTCGAAACGTTTTAAATATAACTGCTAAGCGTTCGAAACGTTTTTAATACAACTGCTAAACGTTCGAATTGTTATATATATAACTGCTAAGAAACAGAAAATGTATCATTCTAGGAACTATGTTTGCATGTCCAGTCTCTGCCTTCAATAAACTTGACTTTAATGCGATTCAATTAGTCTTCATACAATGAGATAAACATCTACGGAAACTTTAACTACGATCATCTAAAACATTTCAAATTCTTCACGTGTTAAAATAAAACGAAAATCACTCAACATTTTTTTACAGCACTAATGTGGTTGGGCCAGTAAAAATGTTGAGTAATTTTCTTTTCATTTTAACCCGTGAAGAACTTGAAATATTTCGTAGTGTTGAAAAGTAGGAAGAGAAATTATGGGACATGAAAACTGCGTGAAAGCCTGTAGTGTCGCAGTTTCAGCACGACATGAGGTTTATTTAACAGAACCTGTAGCTTCTGTTCGCCTAGCCAAATACCAGGCAGAAGGATAGCGAAACGCACAGCTTAGTTCCAAATCTTGTACTGACTCAAAAAGGGACAGACATGCCTCAAGACTAGAGTGCCCCCGGAAGTTAAACAAAGCCCTTCCGGTAAATGCACAACACGGCGGTGTCGGGGCCAAGTTCACGAAAGATCCCTTAAGAATTCTAATAGCGGGGATGCGCAACCCAGACCCCCAACTGAACGGAATCCTCGGATAATGATACACAACAGAACATTTAATTTATTGATAACACGAAAAAAATAAACTTATCCTAATGTGATTAGGACGGTAACCGAGTGGCTGCAGCATTGGCCGGGAAGACAAATGCAGAAGTACGGCAACCGCAAGACGGGTGAAATAGCCGGAAGCTCGGCAAGCGACCAGGCCGTGACAGTAGCAGGAACGACGGGTGTATAACAGCAGGCGAGCTATGGCAACGTGCTATAAAAGGGAGCAACAACAGGCTCAAGCGTAGCTCCACCGTGGCCAGGAGGACGTCCAGCCTACGGATACGCCGTCAATGTAACATTGTTAACGAGACCCTATCGACAACGTAGATGAGTAGAGAGAGTGAGAGGAAATTCGAACGGGTATGATTCGTTATTGGTGCTATCAGAAAGCACATACTATCAGAAAACACAGACTATCAGAAAACACAGACCATCAGAAAGCACATACTATCAGAAAACACAGACTATCAGAAAGCACATACTATCAGAAAACACAGACTATCAGAAAACACAGACTATCAGAAAACACAGACTATCAGAAAGCACATACTATCGGAAAACACAAACTATCAGAAAACACAGACTATCAGAAAACACAGACAATCAGAAAACACAGACTATCAGAAAACACAGACTATCAGAAAACACATACTATCAGAAAACACAGACTATCAGAAAACACAGACTATCAGAAAACACAGACTATCAGAAAACACATACTATCAGAAAACACAGACTATCAGAAAACACAGACTATCAGAAAACACAGACTATCAGAAAACACAGACTATCAGAAAACACAGACTATCAGAAAACACAGACTATCAGAAAACACATACCATCAGAAAACACAGACTATCAGAAAACACAGACTATCAGAAAACACAGACTATCAGAAAACACAGACTATCAGAAAACACATACTATCAGAAAACACAGACTATCAGAAAACACAGACTATCAGAAAACACAGACTATCAGAAAACACATACTATCAGAAAACACAGACTATCAGAAAACACAGACTATCAGAAAACACAGACTATCAGAAAACACAGACTATCAGAAAACACAGACTATCAGAAAACACAGACTATCAGAAAACACATACCATCAGAAAACACAGACTATCAGAAAACACAGTCTATCAGAAAACACAGACTATCAGAAAACACAGACTATCAGAAAACACAGACTATCAGAAAACACAGACTATCAGAAAACACATACTATCAGAAAACACAGACTATCAGAAAACACAGACTATCAGAAAACACAGACTATCAGAAAACACATACTATCAGAAAACACAGACTATCAGAAAACACAGACTATCAGAAAACACAGACTATCAGAAAACACAGACTATCAGAAAACACAGACTATCAGAAAACACAGACTATCAGAAAACACATACCATCAGAAAACACAGACTATCAGAAAACACAGACAATCAGAAAACACAGACTATCAGAAAACACAGACTATCAGAAAACACATACTATCAGAAAACACAGACTATCAGAAAACACAGACTATCAGAAAACACAGACTATCAGAAAACACATACTATCAGAAAACACAGACTATCAGAAAACACAGACTATCAGAAAACACAGACTATCAGAAAACACATACTATCAGAAAACACAGACTATCAGAAAACACAGACTATCAGAAAACACAGACTATCAGAAAACACAGACTATCAGAAAACACAGACTATCAGAAAACACAGACTATCAGAAAACACATACCATCAGAAAACACAGACTATCAGAAAACACAGACAATCAGAAAACACAGACTATCAGAAAACACAGACTATCAGAAAACACATACTATCAGAAAACACAGACTATCAGAAAACACAGACTATCAGAAAACACAGACTATCAGAAAACACATACTATCAGAAAACACAGACTATCAGAAAACACAGACTATCAGAAAACACAGACTATCAGAAAACACAGACTATCAGAAAACACAGACTATCAGAAAACACAGACTATCAGAAAACACATACCATCAGAAAACACAGACTATCAGAAAACACAGACTATCAGAAAAGACAGACTATCAGAAAACACAGACTATCAGAAAACACAGACTATCAGAAAACACAGACTATCAGAAAACACATACTATCAGAAAACACAGACTATCAGAAAACACAGACTATCAGAAAACACAGACTATCAGAAAACACATACTATCAGAAAACTCAGACTATCAGAAAACACAGACTATCAGAAAACACAGACTATCAGAAAACACAGACTATCAGAAAACACAGACTATCAGAAAGCACATACTATCAGAAAACACAGACTATCAGAAAACACAGACTATCAGAAAACACAGACTATCAGAAAGCACATACTATCAGAAAACACAGACTATCAGAAAACACAGACTATCAGAAAGCACATACTATCAGAAAACACAGACTATCAGAGAGCACATACTATCAGAAAACACGGACTATCAGAAAACACAGACTATCAGAAAGCACATACTATCAGAAAACACAGACTATCAGAAAGCACATACTATCAGAAAACACAGACTATCAGAAAGCACATACTATCAGAAAACACAGACTATCAGAAAACACAGACTATCAGAAAACACAGACTATCAGAAAACACAGACTATCAGAAAGCACATACTATCAGAAAACACAGACTATCAGAAAACACATACTATCAGAAAACACATACTATCAGAAAACACAGACTATCAGAAAACACAGACTATCAGAAAACACAGACTATCAGAAAACACATACTATCAGAAAACACAGACTATCAGAAAACACAGACTATCAGAAAGCACATACTATCAGGAAACACAGACTATCAGAAAACACATACTATCAGAAAACACATACTATCAGAAAACACAGACTATCAGAAAACACAGACTATCAGAAAACACAGACTATCAGAAAGCACATACTATCAGAAAACACAGACTATCAGAAAACACATACTATCAGAAAACACATACTATCAGAAAACACAGACTATCAGAAAACACAGACTATCAGAAAACACAGACTATCAGAAAACACAGACTATCAGAAAGCACATACTATCAGAAAACACAGACTATCAGAAAACACATACTATCAGAAAACACATACTATCAGAAAACACAGACTATCAGAAAACACAGACTATCAGAAGACACAGACTATCAGAAAACACAGACTATCAGAAAACACATACTATCAGAAAACACAGACTATCAGAAAACACAGACTATCAGAAAGCACATACTATCAGAAAACACAGACTATCAGAAAACACATACTATCAGAAAACACATACTATCAGAAAACACATACTATCAGAAAACACATACTATCAGAAAACACAGGCTATCAGAAAACACAGACTATCAGAAAACACAGACTATCAGAAAGCACATACTATCAGAAAACACAGACTATCAGAAAGCACATACTATCAGAAAACACAGACTATCAGAAAACACAGACTATCAGAAAACACAGACTATCAGAAAGCACATACTATCAGAAAACACAGACTATCAGAAAACACAGACTATCAGAAAACACAGACTATCAGAAAACACAGACTATCAGAAAACACATACTATCAGAAAACACAGACTATCAGAAAACACAGACTATCAGAAAACACAGACTATCAGAAAACACAGACTATCAGAAAACACAGACTATCAGAAAACACATACTATCAGAAAACACATACTATCAGAAAACACAGACTATCAGAAAACACAGACTATCAGAAAACACAGACTATCAGAAAACACAGACTATCAGAAAACACAGACTATCAGAAAGCACATACTATCAGAAAACACAGACTATCAGAAAACACATACTATCAGAAAACACATACTATCAGAAAACACAGACTATCAGAAAACACAGACTATCAGAAAACACAGACTATCAGAAAACACATACTATCAGAAAACACAGACTATCAGAAAACACAGACTATCAGAAAACACAGACTATCAGAAAACACAGACTATCAGAAAACACATACTATCAGAAAACACAGACTATCAGAAAACACAGACTATCAGAAAACACAGACTATCAGAAAACACAGACTATCAGAAAACACATACTATCAGAAAGCACATACTATCAGAAAACACAGACTATCAGAAAACACATACTATCAGAAAACACATACTATCAGAAAACACAGACTATCAGAAAACACAGACTATCAGAAAACACAGACTATCAGAAAACACAGACTATCAGAAAGCACATACTATCAGAAAACACAGACTATCAGAAAACACATACTATCAGAAAGCACATACTATCAGAAAACACAGACTATCAGAAAACACAGACTATCAGAAAACACAGACTATCAGAAAGCACATACTATCAGAAAACACATACTATCAGAAAACACATACTATCAGAAAACACAGACTATCAGAAAACACAGACTATCAGAAAACACAGACTATCAGAAAACACAGACTATCAGAAAGCACATACTATCAGAAAACACAGACTATCAGAAAACACATACTATCAGAAAGCACATACTATCAGAAAACACAGACTATCAGAAAACACAGACTATCAGAAAACACAGACTATCAGAAAGCACAGACTATCAGAAAGCACATACTATCAGAAAACACAGACTATCAGAAAGCACATACTTTTAGAAAACACAGACTATCAGAAAACACAGACTATCAGAAAGCACATACTATCAGAAAACACAGACTATCAGAAAGCACATACTATCAGAAAACACAGACTATCAGAAAACACAGACTATCAGAAAACACAGACTATCAGAAAACACAGACTATCAGAAAGCACATACTATCAGAAAACACAGACTATCAGAAAGCACATACTATCAGAAAACACAGACTATCAGAAAACACAGACTATCAGAAAACACAGACTATCAGAAAACACAGACTATCAGAAAGCACATACTATCAGAAAACACAGACTATCAGAAAACACATACTATCAGAAAACACATACTATCAGAAAACACCGACTATCAGAAAACACAGACTATCAGAAAACACAGACTATCAGAAAGCACATACTATCAGAAAACGCAGACTATCAGAAAACGCAGACTATCAGAAAACACAGACTATCAGAAAACACAGACTATCAGAAAACACAGACTATCAGAAAGCACATACTATCAGAAAACACAGAATATCAGAAAACACATACTATCAGAAAACACAGACTATCAGAAAGCACATACTATCAGAAAACACAGACTATCAGAAAACACAGACTATCAGAAAACACAGACTATCAGAAAACACAGACTATCAGAAAACACAGACTATCAGAAAGCATATACTATCAGAAAACACAGACTATCAGAAAACACAGACTATCAGAAAACACAGACTATCAGGGAACACGGACTATCAGGGAACACGGAATATCAGGGAACACGGACTATCAGGGAACACGGACTATCAGGGAAGACGGACTATCAGGGAACACAGACTATCAGGGAACACAGACTATCAGGGAACACAGACTATCAGGGAACACAGACTATCAGGGAACACAGACTATCCGGGAACACAGACTATCAGGGAACACAGACTATCAGGGAACACAGACTATCAGGGAACACAGACTATCAGGGAACACAGACTATCAGGGAACACAGACTATCAGGGAACACAGACTATCAGGGAACACAGACTATCAGGGAACACAGACTATTCAGGGAACACAGACTATCAGGGAACACAGGATTACTCACTTGCTATAATAGAGACCCTATCAAATGTACAGTATAATTATCTAGTTCTCTAAAGTTTTAGGGTGCGGCACTGCAAAGAAGAAAATACAATTAAACTTATGAACAAACTAAGCTACGATTATCGAAACTCAACATTAGAGCAAGGAGGGAGCCTGGAGAGGGCTCCATCCCCGCTCGCAGCAAGTGAAATAGACGGTTCGAAAACCATCTTGTCTTTACGAAACAAACAAGTCAAGCTGAAGAACACAGGACACGGGAGAAATATTTTCGCCCCTACAGGCGGCATCCGTCGGTTGCGTTTATGACACTTCCGCCGGTGACCGCGATATCCCAAACCAAGTGTGATAGGGACATCCGGCTCCGAGGCCTATATTGAGATACTACAATTTCCCTCCCTTAAGATGAATATATGACACAAAGAAGGAAGAACTCAGCAACCTATTCGCATTACAGGTTTAGTTATTCTAACTGATCTACGAGGTTCATTTTGCACAGGTGAACTGCTAACAGGCTGCCAAGCAGGAGTCTCTGCTGCCCCACTCCCGATAGGGGGCACAGCGGGCGGATCGCTTCAAGGCGCCCGGCAGAGCTGGCAACTTGGTCCATGCTTTCCTACTGAGTTGAGTGAGAATAAATGTGAATGGGTGTGCTGGAGCGGACTTGCGCTACTTGAATATTGATGGATGATTGATGGCGGTGTGCCGCCCGTGGGTCCCGTACACGCTTTCGGACCCTCCAAGTGTGATAGGGACATCCGGCTCCGAGGCCTATTTTGAGATACTACAAAGCCTTACATTTTTCAAAAGCATTTCATTTCAGTTTAAATCTTTTACATCTAAATCTCCTCATAGTGAAAAAAATCATTAATCGGAGAATAAATCAAGACTTGGAAGAAACTTCAAGGTGGCTCAAACTCGATAGAATATCGAACAACATCAATAAACATTACCATCATGTTCTCTTACGAGCGGGAAACGTCCTCTCTTCTGAGCATTAACATTGGCGATGGTGAGATTGAAGAGAACAACTCCAGTAAGTTCCAGGGCATTCAAATAGATGAAAATCGGAACTTCAAAGAGCATACTGCATACGTCGGGATTTAAAACTGTCGAAATCAGATACAGTATTTATCGGTATTTTAAACTAGCGGTGTTAAACTATCGAGAAACCTTCAGTATACTAAAAAATGTGTAGCCAAAATAGGCTTTAAAAATACTCTATTTCTACTAAACATCTCCTGGCCTACAAATAGCTATATTCAAATAAATCTGTACTATAATAAGAGCCGCGTCCGTCTGTCCGAAGCCAGCCTGCAGTGTGATGAGCGTATCTGTGATACAAGCTCCAGCCCTATCTATATATTTTGACGGGCCGTGTTCACTCGACCTCATCAACTCTCGAGAGATTGTATTTTTTTTATTTTCACGGCCTTTCTCTCATTTCGCCATCTTTTTTATTTCAAATAAAGGGGGGTGGACTAGTGATTATAATAACTGTAAGTAACAATCATCTTGATGAATCCCTTTTGGTGAATTGTTTGGATTGCTTCATGTTGGAAAGTTAGATGTTTTTCTTATTTATATATTGACCGTTAGCTGACATAACGAGTAGCAGAACCCCTAATTTCAGGCCGTCATTTAATTCTGCGCTGTTGGAAGCTTCTGTTTGTCCTTCGAAGCGTCAAGGACTCTGGCTTGCTTCCGATATCGGGAATTCGAACACATCCACGATATCGTTAGCGTTTATTAGTCTTTTATTTATTTTATTGTCTCTTCTGGCTTTTATTTCTACTACATAGTCCACCCCCCATTATTTGAGATAAGAATGAAGGTGAAATGAAAGATAGGCCTTAAAATAAAAAAATTCAATCTCTCGAGAGTTGATGAGGCCGAGTGCACACACTGCAGCGTATCACAGATACGCCATCTCACACTGCAGGCTGGCTTCGGACAGACGGACGGACGCGGCTCTTATTATAGTATAGATTATTTACCACTCAGAAGACAGCGCTATGATCGAACAACCTGATGTATTATTTCCATTAATGATTCATTATTCCATCTTTCTACATCAAATGACCTCAGAGCCGAAGTTCATGCTTCAACATTCGATAAAATGACCTCACACACGCAGTTAATGTCTCAACATTCGATAAAATGACCTCACACACGCAGTTAATGTCTCAACATTCGATAAAATGACATCACACACGCAGTTAATGTCTCAACATTCGATAAAATGACATCACACACGCAGTTAATGTCTCAACATTCGATAAAATGACCTCACACACGCAGTTAATGTCTCAACATTCGATAAAATGACATCACACACGCAGTTAATGTCTCAACATTCGATAAAATGACCTCACACACGCAGTTAATGTCTCAACATTCGATAAAATGACCTCACACACGCAGTTAATGTCTCAACATTCGATAAAATGACCTCACACACGCAGTTAACGTTTCAACATTCGATAAAATGACCTCACACACGCAGTTAACGTTTCAATATTCGATAAAATGACCTCACACACGCAGTTAACGTTTCAACATTCGATAAAATGACCTCACACACGCAGTTAAAGTTTCAACATTCGATAAAATGACCTCACACACGCAGTTAACGTTTCAACATTCGATAAAATGACCTCACACACAAAATCAAACAGAACATCTCACGACGCGCAGAATATCACATGACGCATGGAACGGCCTTCACAAAAATAAATCGCAGAAATTATGACCCACCGATGGCGTGGACGCGATTTAGGGCATTTGCTAAATCCCACGGGGATTTGTTAAGTCCTCAATCCGTCGCCATAAATCGCCCGTAATATAAATCCATGAGATTTTAAATCAATGCCTAGACAAACTCCCGTCTTCTCCAATTGTCTGGAGGCGATGATTTACAGCAAGAAGATTCCTTTTATTGATGGCGCACAATCTTCATCAAGTCTTTTTTTCTTCGTGGTGCCTGAGGCACGTGTGTGAGGACGATCAGGTGCCTCGGTGCTAGCGTTGGTGGCTATTTGCATGCCAGAAAATGGGCTCACTTAAATGGTGAAGCTCGGCTTAAGGATATGTAAAAAAAGGAGCTCAAACTGAGTATGTAACACGGTAAAGGAAACAAGGTAGGGTCATTTCTATGGGAGAAAATACACCTCCTCTTGTTCGGCTAGCCACTAGCAAGGCTTTATTTGAAACTAACTTAATGACGTCAACTAAACACTGTGTCGTTAGGCCAATAGTGGAGCCAGATTTGGGGGTATCAGTGCTACCAGATGCAATATGAGCGCTGCTATTGGTTCGTTGCCATGACGTCAGCAAAACCGCACCGTCAACAAAAAAGACTGGTTTGAACTTACCTTATTTCCTCTACCGTGGTATGTAAATAATAAGCTTGACTGAGTACATACATTTATTGTATACATATATATATATATATATATATATATATATATATATATACTATATGTGTATATAAATATACATATTTAATACATACACTATAATAATGAATATATATGTATATATATAAATATATAGAAGGCCAGGCACGGAAATCTGATCTATGATATTGGACATCAGAACCTTAGGGATGAGTTTATTTATTTTTGTGAGCCTCACATTCTTGGGAGGAGTAGCGTATCTGTCATACACCGATGACCAATATCATGAGTAGAGGTCGAGATTTCGAGGCTGACTCTATATTGAGAACCCAAAGAGTAGCATTACGAGGCCTGTCGAAAAAGTATCCGACCTTTGGCCAGAAAAAATACTTCAACAACCTGACGGGGTTGGGACCCTAATCCCCTTCAAAGTAGGCTCCTTGTGCTTCCACACACTTAGCCCACCGATCCTTCCACTGCCGGAAACACCTCTGGAAGTCTTCTTTTGGAATGGTGTTCAGCTCTGTCGTCGCGTTCCGCATTATCTCTTCTCTACTCTCAAAACGGGATCCTTTCAGTGGTGTCTTCAATTTTGGAAACAACCAGAAGTCGCAAGGAGCCAGGTCTGGAGAGTAGGGAGGTTGGCGAACGGTCGTAATTCCATGTTTGGCCAAGAAATTGCGGATCAAATGGGATGAATGTGCGGCCTGCCACAACGCCTGCCACAACGCTGCTCACTCTCCGCTGATGTGCGGCCATCTTTGAATCGGTTGAACCACTCCTTAATTTGTGTTACACCCATAGCATCTTCCCCAAACACCTGCTGAATCTTACGAATTGTTTCAATTTGAGAATCACCACGCTTTTGACAAAATTTGATGCAGTGTCTTTGCTCAATTCGTTCAGTCATCTTGCAAGAAAACTAAATCCGACAAACACTTAGAACAGCACCTTACTTGGCGACCACCAGCCAGTGACTGGCCCAAGTGAATGCGGTGAAAAAAGTCAAGCATGCGCATTAAGATTCCTCCTTCCACCGTGCACAGTGGCGCCGCCTTAGAATCACTACTTTGCGCGGGAAAAATTAAGGTCGGATACTTTTTCGACAGGCCTCGTATCTCGATGTACTACATATAATAAGCGCCATGTCTGTCCATCCGTCCGTGTGTCACACCCACACTCATCTCACACCCAGTGTGAGATGAGCGTATCTGCAGTTAGGTTTTTTAAATAACTCTTCCAGGTTAAAATATATATTAGGCCAAGCTTTCGAACTCACAAGTGGAGTTCGTCATCAGGGCTGAAACATTCACAAGAGCTGGACACATATGGCTACACACGTACGTATCTATGATACAGTTTTTTAAAGTAATTATTATTAAGCGGGCTTCTACTTGGTACTGACATCATTCCAAGCACATACGCTGTCATTTTGGAGGTAATAATTTATTTATTATCGGGAAATAACATGGGGGGATATCTTGTCTTCTATTAATTGATGCGGAATTTTACCTAGAGTAGCACGCTTCTACGAATTTCCTTGACATTGTTTTCGACTCCGTTGCTAAAATATTAAAATTTTCGATATTCATTTAGTGACCAGTTTCTTGCTGGTGTTGGAAAACGTTACTTGTTATTTATCGGAGCTGAATTGAACGTGTATGTTCCTCAATGCGCTACTTCGCTGTTCTCCCCGTCTCTCCTATGTAAGATGCTGCACATTGGTTGCAGTCTATTTAGTATACAACATTTTTTCTCTCTTCCTTGGACCTTTTATCTTTCAATTTACAAAGGTGATTTTTCAGACTATGAGTGGATTTACTACAAAGCACAATATCCAATGGTTTGAGAATTTTTGCCACTCTTTCTGTGACTCCTTTAATATAAGGTACTGAAACCAATTTTCTACCATCGCTTGACGCTGCTGGAGGCATGGCTGGTTTTGTGACTAAAGTTGCTGATTTTTATATAATTTTAGAGGGGTGTCCATTATTTCGTAGTTGTTTCTTTAACAAATTCAATTCTTGGATTTTATCAGTTTCTTCTGTGCAAATCGAGAACGCTCTTCGTTATAAGGTTTTGACGGTGCTCAATTTATATTACAAGGGGTTATAACTTTCGAAGTCCAGGTAACGGTCATTTGTCGTTGGTTTACGGTAAACTGCGCATTTCAGTTATCCACTTGGTTGACGGTGGATTAAAACGTCAAGGAATGGGATTTAGTTGTCCTTTTCTACTTCTGCTGTAAATTATATGCATTAATCAAAGGAGTTTATATGGTTTAGGAAGGTTTCAATTGACGTCGTTGGTAGTGCTGTTAAACAATCATCCACAAAACGTTTCCAAAAGATGGGCTAGACGGGAGGGGCTTCAAAGATCTTCCTTTCCAGAAGCTACATCGTAAGCTCTGCTACGACAACGGCCACCGGAGATCCCATAGGTACACCTTTGATTTGTCTGTAAAGGGATCCATTATATTGAAAAATACTGGCTTCCAAACAGCATTTGACCAGATTTAAAATTTCAGTAGGGTTAAGACATGTTCTCTCAACAAGGGTGTCATCTTCACTGATTAAGGTTCGTACGCTTTCGATAGCTAAGTTTAAAGGAATGCTTGTAAATAAATTTTTAACGTCGAACGAGACAAGTGAATAATCAGCAGGGATGGTCAGAGATGAGACCATATTTACTACTTCTGGGGTGTGCTTTATTTTTTACTCTGCTCGGTTCGAAGTAGGGGTGAGGAGTTTAGAAAGGAATTAGGCTGTACGGTATGTCGGTGTATCAATGAATGATACAATTGGTCTGATTGGGAAACCTATTTTATGAATTTTTATTGTTGCGTAAAATAGAGGGACTACTGCTGAATTTGCGTAAAGGTACCTGTGCTATTCCTCTGACATGATTTAGCTATCTTTTAAAGATTTTAAAATTTTGTTTAATTTCCTTTGCACCGTTTGGTTGACATTATTAGATTAGTCATTTCTCCCAACCAGTTGATACGTAGTGGCATCATTTAGGTGGTCCGCTATTTGTTCTTTGTAATCACAGGTGTCGATCACAACCGTGGTGCGGCCTTTATCTGCCGGAACTATAGATATTGAGCTATCTTATTTTAGGGCTCTAAGGGCATTTCTTTCTTCCGGGAGTAGATTGTGTTTTTATTTGACACTGGCGATAGATGAAGCAATTTATTGACGAATTCGCTCTTTTTGGTCTTCAGGAAGATTTCTTTTTTATTTTAAGGCACTTTCCACTTTTGCAAGAAAGGAAATTTTATCTTGTTTGTTGTGCTTCGTTGTAAAATTTAGTCCTCGGTCCAACACCTTCGACTCGTTCTAGGTAAGGTTACGAGATGAAATATTTTTAACCCATTTTTGATTAAAGTACTAATTTCGCTAGGGCTAGAGTTACTCAAATTTACTCTCCAGTCGTTATTTCTCTTCTTAGCTTTTGTTTCTCATTTTTCGTTCAGCATTGGCTTACAGATCTGGCATGAGATCAGGAATTGTTCTTTGCAACTCGAAATCTAATTCCATTATTCGGTTCCTGTAGGTGTGAGCGTATCTGTGATACAAGCTTCATCAACTCCACAATTTTCGGTGCCTTAACCCAGCAGATTGGGAGTCGGAATGAATATCACGTGTATTGGTAGGTTAGATTAGGTTGTGTAGAATATCAGCGGTTGAGACGTAGCAAAGTATAAGAAAGCCATAGAATAGCATGGGAAATCATGGGAAAGCCTTGTTATAGCTCAGTTGGTCTGATATCTAATCCTGTCATCTTTTGACGGGCCGTGCGCACTATGTAGTAACAGATAAATTTCTTTCCCCTCAAAGGGATACAACTATTGTATCAATGGGAGTTAGCGCTCCCAGGAGGATTTTGTAAGATGCTGAGCTAAAGGTTGGGTAGGTCTTCCTTTTGTTGAAGTAGAATAGGTCTTTTGTTTTGTTACAGTACATATTTATTCCGTTCACTTCAGTCCTGTTTTCCAGCAACTACTACTTTCATCTCCAACCTTTCTCTAGTTACATAAACTTCTTTCACAACTTAAGCCTACTATTTCTATGCACCTTGTGTATAGATTCCGCATTCCAGTAACTCCATACTAAATGGTGCCTTCCTGCTCCTTCTCTTTGGACCGCCTTTGTTGCTGTTAGGGAGGCTTGAACTAATATCTAGTCTAATTTAACCAGTTAATTTCTTCCTCTCCCACATGTGCCCTGCGTGTACATTGCCGCCCTCGTGACGTCATCTCACAGAGGATTTGAAGAATCATGGAAAGAATCATTATAAGAATCATTGAAAGAATCATTTAGGAATTATTTTAAGAATTTATTAGCACTTTTTCCCGCCTCAGTAAAGAGTAAAGTGGACGATCCACCTTTTTTCTCTCGCTAGAGACCAGAAATTTGACCCGCCAATCCTTTCCCCGTGTTGGATAAAAAGTTGATTTCATTTGTGTAATTTTTAATCAGAGAGCTCGAAAACTTAAAGCAATTTGCGGACCAATATTTACTGTATGTAAAACAGAGTTTTAAGCCCAAATGTTCTCGAAAATCATTTATTCGAATATCAGGGCGGTTTTTTTAGCAGAGAGCTCGAAAACTTTAAGCAATTGGCCGCCGACTAATATTTATACCAAACTGAGTTATATCTTGAATGATCTCAAAAATTGTTTATTTGAATATCAACATGAGGGTAGGCCAATGTGAGCTCCTGTGTGTAGGAGCACACAAGCACCATCAGTGCAATGACACACGTACATGAACACCACACAATGTAGGAGCACACAAGCACCATCAGTGCAATGACACACGTACATGAACACCACACAATGTAGGAGCACACAAGCACCATCAGTGCAATGACACACGTACATGAACACCACACAATGTAGGAGCACACAAGCACCATCAGTGCAATAACACACGTACATGAACACCACACAATGTAGGAGCACACAAGCACCATCAGTGCAATGACACACGTACATGAACACCACACAATGTAGGAGCACACAAGCACCATCAGTGCAATGACACACGTACATGAACACCACACAATGTAGGAGCACACAAGCACCATCAGTGCAATGACACACGTACATGAACACCACACAATGTAGGAGCACACAAGCACCATCAGTGCAATGACACACGTACATGAACACCACACAATGTAGGAGCACACAAGCACCATCAGTGCAATGACACACGTACATGAACACCACACAATGTAGGAGCACACAAGCACCATCAGTGCAATGACACACGTACATGAACACCACACAATGTAGGAGCACACAAGCACCATCAGTGCAATGACACACGTACATGAACACCACACAATGTAGGAGCACACAAGCACCATCAGTGCAATGACACACGTACATGAACACCACACAATGTAGGAGCACACAAGCACCATCAGTGCAATAACACACGTACATGAACACCACACAATGTAGGAGCACACAAGCACCATCAGTGCAATGACACACGTACATGAACACCACACAATGTAGGAGCACACAAGCACCATCAGTGCAATAACACACGTACATGAACACCACACAATGTAGGAGCACACAAGCACCATCAGTGCAATAACACACGTACATGAACACCACACAATGTAGGAGCACACAAGCACCATCAGTGCAATGACACACGTACATGAACACCACACAATGTAGGAGCACACAAGCACCATCAGTGCAATAACACACGTACATGAACACCACACAATGTAGGAGCACACAAGCACCATCAGTGCAATGACACACGTACATGAACACCACACAATGTAGGAGCACACAAGCACCATCAGTGCAATGACACACGTACATGAACACCACACAATGTAGGAGCACACAAGCACCATCAGTGCAATGACACACGTACATGAACACCACACAATGTAGGAGCACACAAGCACCATCAGTGCAATGACACACGTACATGAACACCACACAATGTAGGAGCACACAAGCACCATCAGTGCAATGACACACGTACATGAACACCACACAATGTAGGAGCACACAAGCACCATCAGTGCAATGACACACGTACATGAACACCACACAATCAGGAGCACACAAGCACCATCAGTGCAATGACACACGTACATGAACACCACACAATGTAGGAGCACACAAGCACCATCAGTGCAATAACACACGTACATGAACACCACACAATGTAGGAGCACACAAGCACCATCAGTGCAATAACACACGTACATGAACACCACACAATGTAGGAGCACACAAGCACCATCAGTGCAATGACACACGTACATGAACACCACACAATGTAGGAGCACACAAGCACCATCAGTGCAATGACACACGTACATGAACACCACACAATGTAGGAGCACACAAGCACCATCAGTGCAATGACACACGTACATGAACACCACACAATGTAGGAGCACACAAGCACCATCAGTGCAATGACACACGTACATGAACACCACACAATCCCTTTTTCATTTTCTTTTTAATTTCATCCTTGCCAACTCATTGCTAATACACAGCTGAATTTTCCCGTTGATGTTCATTTTTTACCCTAAAATATATATCTTTATTCCTAGGACTCAGAATGCCAATTTTAACTTCACAGCGTTCTTATGTTTGGTTTCTCATTGTCTCGTTCGTACTGAGAATTTTGAAACTTCCATTCGATGTTCACTACGTTCGATATTCCCTTATGTTTAGCACGGTTTTATGTTCCATGGTTTTTATTCTTACCCAAAGCTGTGAAAACACTAGATGGCATTTATTTATTTGAACGCCTAATTTTTCTTGATTGAATCGTACCCTTCAGCGTTAAATTTTTCATCGATGTTCTCAAAAAAATGCTGAATTCAAAACGCATCTGAGACTACCGATGACATCCGTGCAAAAGTAAAGTAAATGCCTCAACATCAGATGAGTTGAGCTTCGGCCTCATCAAATGCAGTCTAAAAAAACTTTCCCCGAACGTTGACGTATCCTGTGAGAAATAGCAAGAGCTTTGAGAAATGCGTTTAAAATAAACAGAAATTCCCCACCATATTTACTTTGCAAAAACACATCGTAAATCTGCCGAACGACTCGCGGCCTACACAGCCTAATTTTATTTTCCGTTATTTTTTCCTCCAAATTTGGTTTTGCAGTAAACAGAAGCCTTAGAGTTGCGGCGAAGAGGCTTGCGTTAGACGACCGCCACACATCGGTCTGAGAGCCTCAAAGAAAGCGTTCTCTCTTACATCTTCTAGTGATCTGTTTCTTTGTATAAATGACTTTTATAGACAACTATTTGAATTATACTCAAATATATTTATTATGGGGGACAAAAAACTAGTCCCCAATTATGTGTTGCCTGATTTTTGCAAAGAAAGCGTTCTCTCTTACATCTTTTAGCGCTCTTTTTCTTTGTATATATGACTTAATGAGACCACTATTCCTATTACACTCGGTTATGTTTATTTTGGTAACAAACAATTTTGTCCCCAAGCTTGCTATTTCAATTTTGTTACGAGCTGCCTTAGAAAGCGTTCTCTCTCACCTTGTTTAGCGCTCTATTTCTCTATATATAGGACTTTTAAGACAATAATTTCTATTGTATTCGATTATTTCAATTTTGGGGACAAACAATTTTTTCGTCAATTTTTTTATTCAATTTGGTTCTGTGTAGCCTGAGTACTGCCTAGGTAATCGAGTTTCCTTATCTATTCCAGCCCTGTTCCTCAGAGAAAATATTTTTAAATAGTCACTGTTTCCATCAAATTCAATTATATCTATTTCGGAAACAAAAATGTTATTTTTCACCTCTTAAATCGTTGTGAAATTTTACGTAATCTCTAAAAAAATATGTATAAATTTAATCCGAGAATCTAACAATAGAACTTTTAATCTGAATCAATTCAGTGTCTACCCTCAAATGCTACGGCCGTAGAGTTGGACCTTATTAAATATTGTTCAAAGTTACGTTACGGGACAAACGTCCTTTCAAATACATCCTTAACCTCTTGCCTTACAAAATTTTTACCATCATGTTCAAATAAAAATAAGTTTGACCATTTTCAGGGAGACTTTGATCCTTTCTAATTTAGGCTTTGTCTGTTCTAAGTTGAGATTAGCATTTTCTAAGTTAGATTTAGCCTTTTTGTACATTGGCCTTAGCCCTTTCTAACTTGGACAAAGCCTTTCAAAAGTGATTTTTAAGTCTCATCTGCAGGTCTTGTCCGGAGATCAGCACTACCAACTTAGTTTGGTAGTGCTAAACGAGCACAACCAAGCAGCTCTTTAGGCTAACTTCATCTTGGTGTGTCACGAGCAGAGCTGGACATTTGACATTACTGCCAAAAAAAGCCACAAAGAACCAATAATGCCATAAATGCCTGATATGTTCATAAGTGCCTGTGTTTTGACATACCTGCCAAAGAAGCGACCCTTAATTAACGACTATCATTTTCATATAAATGCCTATGTTGTGTGCCATTTCTACCAACACAGAACTCTAGTTTAGTCTAGTCTAGTCGGAACTCTAGTCTAGAATTTGGTGAAAATGTTTTTTCGAGCGATAATTGAACTTTGCAATGAAAGATATGTCATGCTACAGTCAAGATTAAAAAAAAAGTACTACGTGCATCAACACATGAAATCTGCACGCCACAATAAAGCACAGCGCGGATCATCTGAGAGCAGCTCATCTCCTTACAGGCAGTTTCTCTTCCTCCGTCCTCGCCCAGTAGAGATCGAATCTTTTATCAAGATTCGTGTAAAGCGTTCATAGATGCTGATACTGCAATCAGAGATGCTGATCCTCCAATTTTCATTCAGAGTCTGAAATTATTTCGCAAAAAATACACTGATGGAACCATTCCTGACGAATCAACTCTTTGTGAGTACTGAGTTGACAAGTACCATACAAAAACTATGGAGAAAATTAGATGTGAATTAGAAAACAAAACAAAGAAATGGATTTCAATAGATGAAACTATAGATCGACTAGGTAGGCACTTTGCAAATGTCATTGTTGGTGCTTTAGAAAATAGCCCTTCTAAAATGTAACTACTGACCACAGAGACACTCAGTGTAACAAGCAGCTTTACGATTGCTCAACTGTTTACATCATCGTTGGCAAAGCTGGGCGTTATCGCGATAAATTATCGCTATGGTTTATTGCGAGAACGATTTCGGGTTATTGGTTATCCGATAATTTTTTTCCCGAGTTATCGATTTATCGGTATCGCCGATACTTTTGGTTCCAAACTATCGATAATAATCGATAATTTCAGTTTTTCCCGCTGGGATTCGACATGACGTACGTGGCGGGACGAGTTCGGGACAGGAACTATACGTGTAGGATGTACGTGTTATGGTGTAATAAGGCGTACGTGCTATGGTGTACGTGTTATGGTGTCAGAGGTCAAGTCCCTGATGGAGAGGAAGGTGGAGGAGTTCTTGCGGCGTGCTGACCTGAAGACCGCCAGCAGCAGCGATGACATGGAGACGTATGACTACTACGCCAGCATTTGTGATGAGGAGGATGACACTGGGGGTCATAACAGGTCTACTAAGTCCAAGGCCGCTCATATTGTGCATGTGTGGCTGCAGGCCAAAGGGGCTGACAGTCTGGCAGACCATCCCTTCAACAGCGAGAAGGTCCTCATCGACCTCTTTTTGAGGTACAACACGGCGATGCCGAGCAGCGCCGCGGTGGAGCGTTTGTTCTCCCTTGGAAAGGACATCCTCTGGGCCAAAAGGAGCTGCCTCTCTGATGAAAACTTCAACATTCTTATGTTTATGAAGGGGAACATGCTGCAGAACCTCGTCTAAATTTAGTTATTTTACTTTAAACCGCAGTTTTTATTAGTAGACAGGATAAACATTTATTTTTTTCTAAAAGTTTTAAAAGACTTCTATTTTTTCTAAGATTTTTCTGTTTTCTAAGATAAAGATTAGAAAAAACATTTCGATTTGTTTTTTTATTCAAAATACCAATATCGTCATCGAAATTATCGGAATTTTGGATTTATCGATTTATCGGTGATCGATTATCAGCGATAAATTTTTCGCCAATTATCGATTATCGGTTATCGCCGATAAGGTTTTCGTTATCGATTTATCGGTTATCGCGATAACGTTTTTTCGTTATCGTGCCCACCACTGATCGTTGGGCTGTTGCGGTCAGATGGTGTCAAGTACGACAATGTACTGCTGTTCGTGACTGGCGCTGCACCATACATGCTCAAGACAAATAAACAAACAACGGCATCTAAGGATGCTTTATTTCCAATCAAGCCTGATACATATCCCCATGTACATTGGTTTTTCAAATACCTTATAACTAACGCCAAGACGCCGTGACGGTTTCCTCCGGTCAAGACCGGTCCTCATTTCAGATAGCTAGGTAGAGTGGGGTATTGTGCTTTGAGTTTTTCCCCTATACCCAACGGAGAAACACGTCACACAGCGCCGGGATTCGAACCCTCGACACCTTCACGGAAAGGTGGGTTCTTTAACCACACGGCCACGACGAGCATAGCTGCTACTGCGCTGAAAGTGTTTTTCCCTAACATGGTTCATGTTACATGTTTGGCACATGGTCTCCACAGGATTGCTGAATGAGTTAGATCTTCATTTGAAGATGTTAATCGTTTAATAGCAAATGGTAAAAAAGATATTTAAACAATTCAAACAACACGCCCTGCCACTAAATTTACCACCACAGCCTGTTCTCACGAGGTGGGGAACTTGGCTCACAGCAGCTCTCTACTACGCCTCTAATTACGACTTGCTCCATGAAATGTTCAACGAGTTGAACAGCGAGGATGCATCGTCAATTCGCGTAGTCCAAGATTTGATGGGCAAGGCCAGTGTGCGCAATGACCTTATTTACATTTCTTCAGGTTTTAACGAAATACCTACAGCCATATCGAAAATGGAAGAACGAAATCTTACAGCCATATCAAAAATGGAAGAACGAAATCTTCCATTTATGGACGTTTTGCAGTTGTTTGAAGAAACAATAAGTGTAAGTACAGCTCCAGGAAAAACAGGAGTGGCAATATCCCTGAGATGCGGAAAGGTAAAAATGGCAAACACTGGCCTCAAGGAAGTAGTCAGAACTCGGAAGATGTTCAAGAGAAATACAGACCAATGTGTCGAAAACCTCTCCCCAAATGACATAGCAGCATTCAAGCACGAGCCCTTGACATCAGTTGAAGTTGAAAGGTCATTTTTAAAATTCAAATACCTTTTTTCCGATAGCAAATTGAACTCTTGTGAAAACTTCAAGAGAGTAATTGTAGCATCTGGTAATGGCATAAACTAAAATGAAACTATCAGGTGCAGCATTTTGTTAACTCTCATAGCTTTGTTATGATTTGCTCGAGCTTCAATTGAACGTCTTTTCTATGGTTTGTGAGTACGGTAGAAAAAGAGTCTTAATTAATATATAAAATATCAATTTCTGACAGTTCATCTTGTAACAGTTCATCTCGTATAATTTGTACGAGTAATTTACATAATTTTCTTATACGTGTCTAGATTGCACGTAATTCATGCAATTCCTTCAATAAATATACTTTGTTGATATATATATATATAGTTTCAGCTGTTTTTTGTTTATTAAAATCCACAAAATTAAATAATTTTCATTTAGTACAAAGTTTAAAATGAATATTTGAGCATAGTGAGTTGAAATTTTATTGTGCCATTGTTACCTTAAATACCTTTATAAGTCCTAAAAAGCCTCAGTTTGGTGCCATAAATGATTAATCATGAGGCTATTAGATCCTATCTGTTATTTCCGTAAATACCTATTTCCAGTGCCTGAATGTCCGAACTCTAGTCATAAATTAACGCTTTAGACCGCGGCGTGAGCCGCCGGTGTACACTGAGGAGATTTTTATGATGCTGCCCACCAACCAGTTGTCGCAAACTCAGTTTACACAAATCCTTCATCTGAATCCCGTCGTTGGACGTCGCAGCAACGAATTATAATCTTTGTTGAAAGTCTAAGTAAGTGAACTAGAGATGTTACAGGAGACTGATAAAAATTTAAAAATCTACGGAAGCCAAATCATGTTGTTCATGAGAAAATATCATAGCTCTAAATTCTGTAAAGCGATTATTCAGATTTCGTCCTTAGATGAAATTCAAACTTCGTCTTATGTTCGAGCTCATCGTCGAAATGAACTTCTCCGAATTGTGCGTTGGATCCTTTGTAAATAAAGCCAAAAAAACTTAATTGAACGGAATTTATTGATTGGATTTTTCCTAACTCCTCGATCGTTAGCCTACTTGAAATCATTAAGTTTCTTTGCTTCGTTATGCGTTGCAATATGACATTTCAAAAATTTCTAATTACATCTTACACACGTAAAAAGTATTAAAACGGCACACTGCATCAGATTGTGCGCGATTGTGAGTTTTCATAAGTAGGTAGGCCTACCCTAAATGTCACCGTTGAATATAAGGTAGTGTGACACAAAATGAAATACTAATATCAAGAAATATGAGGAAAATATTTGACTGCAAAATGAGGTATAAAAAGATTTTTATTTCTAAGTCAAAACTTGTGAATTGTTATGATGCATAGCGCTAATGAATGAGTGAGTTAGATGCTAGGAACAACATTATGGAGCTTCTACTGAATATATTTTGTTATTTCATGTTTTTAAATTCAAAATTCATTCCGTTTTTCATACCATTGTATGCTATATGACATAAAGTGTAAGAAAGACTATGTCAAAATTTGAATTTTTGCTTTGTATTACCCAGCAAACTCTGCTTACTAAAAAAATTTTTATGTTCCCCTTTATTTTCTAAAATGCTGCATTTCATACATAGATGTAAGCTTTTGCAATTGAGGCATATTTTTGAGCATTATTTATTGATCAACGTAGCATCTATACTTTATTTTAACATTACTCTATTGACCTTTTTATTGCATTTACAAAAAAGTTTATCCTTAATTTCTTTCTATGAAAACTGAAGAGAAAACGAAAGATTGTCTTTCCATTAACTATACTAGATGAAATAATTGATTCAAAAATGTTAGCGCTTGAGGAATAGGAGTAAAAGAAAAAAGTGTAAGAAAAAAGAAAAAAATGTGTATTTCCAAGTTGTCACATGAGATACATGCCAACATATTGGCTTTTAAAAGTTTCTTAAATATAGGGCATCCTAAAACAAATGTACCATACGAGGAGTACTAATTGACAAACCATCCGAGGTGTACAAGTAGATAAGCCATACGAGGCATAATAATAGACAAACTATACGAGGTGTACTAATAGACAAACTATCAGAAAAAAAATGTTTATTTCCAAGTTGTCACATGAGATACATGCCAACATATTGGCTTTTAAAAGTTTCTTAAATATAGGGCATCCTAAAACAAATGTACCATACGAGGAGTACTAATTGACAAACCATCCGAGGTGTACAAGTAGATAAGCCATACGAGGCAAAATAATAGACAAACTATACGAGGTGTACTAATAGACAAACTATCAGAAAAAAATGTTTATTTCCAAGTTGTCACATGAGATACATGCCAACATATTGGCTTTTAAAAGTTTCTTAAATATAGGGCATCCTAAAACAAATGTACCATACGAGTAGTACTAATTGACAAACCATCCGAGGTGTACAAGTAGATAAGCCATACGAGGCATAATAATAGACAAACTATACGAAATGTACTAATAGATAAACTATCAGAGGTGTACAAGTAGATAGACCATACGAGGCATATTAATTGACAAAATATACGAGGCGTACTAATAGACAAGCCATTCGTGGTGTGCTAGTAGTCTAACAAAAGTTCTATACTAGGAGTACTAATTGACAAACCATCCGAGGTGTACAAATAGATGAGCCATACGAGGCATAATAATAATAGGCAAACTATACGAGGTGTACTAATAGACAAGCTATCAGAGGTGTACAAAATAGATAGACCATACGAGGCAGATTAATAGACAAAATATACGAGGCGTACTAATAGACAAACCACATGTGGCTTGCCAATAGTCTATCTCTGTCAAGGGTAGTTGAATGAGAAATGAAAAATATGCCCTAAAAATATGCAAAGCCCTATCACCACCAAAAACATATTTCATATCTTCTCGATATTCACCACATCATGCGGACATGGGTACATGGGATAAAATAGAGATACAGTGTAAGCCGGTTACCACTCATGATTGACAAATATCTACAAAATATTGGTAGAAATGGGTAAACAAACATATATTCAATATCAAAATTCATAGCTTGTACAACATACGGACAGAAAGATAATTTTACTACGATTCATATGCTCAAATTGCACTTTATTTCATTAATTATATATGACATTAATCCGATTCACAGAAACGCCCTCTGGGGAAGTGATAGATCTATTTTTGAATCATTTCGCTATTGCAATAAAATTTATTAACCGGGTGGTTTTTGCGTAAAGAAATGAAATAGAAACATGTATATCTATTTATTTAGATACATATATATACCTACACACGTACACACACATGTTAATATATATACTTATTGAAAATGAAATATTAGAAAAAAATACATATATAAGATAAAAGATAGAAGCAACCTACCATCTACTACACAGAAAACGACAGCTGAGATCACTGTAATCCTAAGAAATTTTTTGCAAAAAAATAACTAAAAGGAAGAGAAGACATCGAAAAACATAAAAATGAGCTGGTTTTTAATTTCTCCACAGAAATTTTTAAGAAAAATCAGGTTATAGTCAAGAAGCAACACAACTCTTCAGCATTATACGGACATGTGTACGTGGGATAAAATGGAGTAACATTGTGGCCGGATATCACATCTGAGTGGAGAATATTCACAAAATTGGCACATATAGGAAGATTAGGCCATGATCCAAAATGATAATTTTAATTACAGAAATTTAGAGTTTTTTCCGATTTGAAAGTTCAGTGCTAGTGTGCGCTGAACGCACGGAAAAAAAAATAAAAAATAAAAAGACTAAATGCATTGCTTAAATTACCCCCTTCCCCCAGCTCAGCCGAAAATCGATTGAAAACATCTTCGGGAATGATTTGAAATAGCGAGACAACGTTAGCCAAAAATTTAATTCATTATGAACTTTGCCCAACCCTCACATCTATAAACCTGTTTATTGGTGTGCACACAAAATGTATTTCATGGTATATTTGTCATACGGACGTTAAATATTAATACAGAAAAGAGAAAGAAATAACAAAATAAAGATGAGGAAATACTTCTAATTATGGAAAGAACGTTCGTTCTGCTGCATTGAACTGACGGCTGTGGTGCTCATTGTTGTCGACAGAAATAAGTAAGATGAATATACGAATCGCTTAGCAAACGTAAAATGAAATAGTTTCTGAATTTCTAACAGAAATTTCAGGAAAATTAAAATTTCTGATAGATGGTATTTCTGAAATTTCTTTGAAATTTCTGATAGATGGTAAAAGGAATGAAATTCAAATTAATTTATTATTGAAGACGACGTTAATAATATTTCCACAAAATATGTTAATTTAAAGTTTCCTTTGCCCCTTTATGTTCTAATAAATAGTACAATAAGTTCGAAAAGTAGTTATACAACTTACACAACAATCACTAATGATGCCTAGTTAACGTAATGCAGATGATTAAATAATCAATTAAATTTAAAATCATTTTTCAACATGAATAGTTCTTGTTAAAAACCGAAGGTTGGTATTTCATCAGTCGTAAACTATTTATCCATAAATGAAAAATCAAGATTTTCACAGATAATGAGCTCTAACCACCAAGTGTGTGATCAATTTTATAATTATTTATATCTATTATCGAAATTTAAATACATTTTCAGAGTATGAAAATTAAATTTGAAAAATAAATCGAGCAGATAACGCACAATGAGTGAGAATAGATTTGGTGAGTAGTTCATAAATCATAGCCTGAAAGTAATTGTGATGTATTTAGAAAAAAACAAATCAACCAAGAATATTGGAATTCATTGACATGTTCAGAAAACATGAAAGCCTAATTTTACCGAAATTATTCAACATTTTTACCAAAATAGCAACTGCCTGAGAATATTTTTTTGTTAATCTAATGTTTTGTACCTGGATTTGAGGGTAGTGTGGTGTGTTCTCCCTCAGGCTGCTTTACACTCTGGGCAGACTTTGTAAACCTTTAGGCTTTGTATATCTATGCCCGAAGTGGGTGCCTGAGGTGCAAACGAACCCGGTAAGGTAAGGAATACACAACTGGAATTAATGCCGTATTATTGAAATGATCGCCGACAGTATGGCACATGAGGTAAATGATTACAGGCAGGTAGTATAGTACACAAGGACGACTTGAAGGACCGACGATTGTCGGTAAGTCGCGTCGTGCGTGCCGTGGCGTAGCGGTGCGCCGTCGAGGTGGCGATGGAGGCCGTGAGGCTACTGCTTGCTGAGCAGCCGAGACTAGTGAATGTGGGAGTCACTGCGCGGAAAGTCACAGGGAGAAGTCTTGTGTGAGCTGCTGCTGTGAAGGGGCTCGCTGGAAGACTTGTGTGAGCTGCTGCTGTGAGGAGGCTCGCTGGAAGGCTTGTGTGAGCCGTTGCAGTGACGAGGCTCGCAAGAAGAAGACTTGTGTGAATATTAGGGTTCCTGCGAGTGCACTGGGTGAGCTCTGCGAACTGTGCGAACTGAACTGCGCTTACCGCGCAGCTCTTTATATAGGGCTGGCGACGGCCTCGCTGACGAGAGCTAGCCCTCTGGTTAGTGGACTCGCGGTGCCGGGTTGTTGGCGTCTGTACTGTGAATCTAAATCTAAGGACCCACGTACGTTTGTACGTGGGTGTATTCAGATGTTGCCTGGCTGCTCGGAGCGTGCAGCTTTTAGAGGCTCGGTCCGGAACCCCAGCGCCGAACTTGAGCGCTGGTTGGTCGGCCAGTAAGAGCGCTTTGAGGCTGTGGGGTGGCGCTTTTGAGCTTGTGTGGTGGTGAGCGCACACAGCTAGATGGAACCACCACAGTAGGAAGACTCGATCAGAAGCGACACTAAGTAGAATCATTCGCTAAAAATTGTTCCTGCAATTAGTTAGAAATCATCCAAATGAAACATATCATGAGCAACCTTTAATTTGGCTTTGAAACTATCCCACTAACGAGAGTGTTTTCAACAATGCATCACAAGGATTATGTTTTCATACTACTTGTATTTATATACATTGTCAAAATCAGATTAACGCAACGAAAAACAGGAAAAAAAGTTTATTTCCAGTTAAGATAGTACAAAATAGATGGTACATCATTGTTTTTTTAATATCTTAATGTATGATACATACACATTAGTATTTTAATACCTGTGGTGGTCTGAACAAACTGTTTGCTTGTACACCACCACACAAGTTTCGAGCAACCATTTCACGCAACGGAGGACTTTGAGGCACGCCCCGCATACGGCAGGCTTCGAGTAAAGTAGCCTCAGGCTACTTTACGCTACGGACAGACAATGAAAATCTAAGGACTATGAATTTCAATGCTCGGATCAAGTGCCTGAGGTACTAACGAACCCGGCATGGTGAGAAAGCACAACTGGAATAAATGCCGTGGTATTGTGAATATCTCTGACAATAATGGCACAAGTGGAAAATATGGCTGATAGGTAGTAATGTACCAAGATCCGTTTTGGAGGACCGTCAGGCGATGTGGAGTGGCAACACACATGGCGGTAGAGTGCCTATTGAGTGCGAAACGGCGGTAGAGACAGTCGAGACTGTAGTTCTGAGAGCGTCTTCAATGCCTGGTGGGAAGATCGGAGCCGCAGTGAGAAGACTTTCCGAGCCCTCTTTGCACCCCGTTATATAGGGCCTGGTGAGTGCAGTAAAGCACTAACCACGCGTCCTCATTGGCTGGTGGCTAGGTGGCGCTTCGAAGCTCGCCACTGCGTGGGGTGGCGCCTCGAAGCCTGCCGTTGAGCAAGATGGCACCTCAAAACCTTTGCTGTTGCACGGGATGGCGATTCGAAGCATGTGTGAGGGTGCACAGGAGAACAGCTTGTTTAAATCCCCCCCTCCCCTACCAGTACATACATATTTTAAGTTTGCCCAAAGTGGTGAACTCAATTAAATGATTTGAATTTGACGCTTGAAGAACAAACAATTATAGAGGTCACCAGTGCGTGTTAACGCGCGTTGAATTTCAATGATTTGCAATCTCAGAAGGAGTTGAAGGCGGTTTTCGAATGCTCTCGGCATCAATTTAATCAAATTAATCGCTAGACTTTACCACGGACTAGACCACACGGAAGAGTAAGGATAATATGGGTTCTTTTAATTTGGCCTTTATTTGGTGAGAAGGCTTGTCAGCTCCGTCGGTCGCTTCAGGGTGAACCGTTCCTGGTCCGATCTTGAGTTGGGATGCAACCGGCTCGCAGCTGTGGTTGTGAGGTGGCGAAGGTATGTTGGTGGAGGGCTAGTGTGCATGGATTCCCAGTGGGTTGTTGAAACGGCTCAGCGTCAAGTGGATTAGACACGGCCAGAGATTTAGTGTGCCTGGATTCCCAGGGGGGTTGATGAAATGGCTCAGCTTCAAGTGGGTTAGACACAACCAGAGAATACTCAAATCGTCAATTTGACTTTGACGAGGTAATTAATGAGTAATATGAATGAGCAGGGAAGAGGAATGAGTAAGAAGGAAGGCACCGAGAAGGAGGCAGCTCTGTCCTTTGCCACGTTTGGCTACCGGGCTAGTTGCTCCCTTTATATGAATGAGCAAGATAGGTGAATGTGGCAGTGGAGTGTGGAGTGTCTCGTGGCTTCATATGCCCCTCTGGGGCCCAAGAACTACACTCGGAAGAATATATTACGCGAATGGCGACTCTGCCTGGATGGCTGGCTATCGGAAGCTAGCGAAATGGTTCTGCGTGAAAACGCGATGCAAGCTGATGCTCGAAAAATGTTTAAATATTTCTTGTCAGATTTTAATAGGTTTCGGGGTAATGTTGAATGAGAATAGTGATCTAAAATGGTAAGAATAATTGCGTTATCTTTATTTAATTTTTAGAAGCTAGTTTTGCTTTCCGTGCTCTCCGTGGTACAGTGGTTAAGGGATCGGGCTCGTATGTTGGAGTCGCGGGTTCGTATCCCGCCGCTGGCGCGGAGATTTTCCCCTTTGGGTATAAGGGAAAGCTCAAGCACAATACCGCACTCAACCCAGGTGTCGGAAATGGGTTCCGGCTTTACGGGGGAACCGTCATGGTGTCCTGTATATAGGCTTAGTTATAAGATATTTGAAAAACCAATGCTAAGATCATATGTATCAGGCTTGATTGGAAATAAAGCATCCCAAAGATGCCGATGTTAACCTTGCTAATTTATGAAATTTAGACTGAAGTGGGGCTGAGGGCGTTCACTACACATATGTGCATAAAAATATGTACAAATATACACATATACATGCACATGCATACCCATATACATACATACCCATATACATACATACACCTAACATATATACATACACATATCTATGCATCTAGGCAATCATAATAAATGTTATCTTATGAAGGTGGTGATCGCGTTCTCATAATGAGAAATCCCCTGCTTCAACGGTATAATAATACCATTGTTTGAGATGGTAATGGGGGCAATTAAACCAGGGCAGAATTGTGGACTCGTCTATGTTTATTCATAGAGGAAGGCCAGCTAATTCTTGACGGCCCAGGACACTTTGAAACTGGAGTTATGAAGGCGGCCACTTGGGAAATTTGCCCCACTTGTATGGGGGCAACCACAGGACTTGAGACTCTTGTAAATATATAGGCTGAAGTACGTCAGAATTGTGCCCAGTGTAGCACTAGCTACAAAGTGTAAAATTCTAAAATTTCTCATTAGCACTTAAATAGCATAATTGTAGGCATTGAAAATCTTACTCTAAATTATTATTAATAATTTTCTACTTATAATTAATAATCCTTGAAGTTTTTGTGTAAATGCATGAGATATAAAATAACGATCGAAATTTTCGAGTTTGAAGCCTTTGGAATTGGCAACACCACGCGGGACGCCTTGTTTGAGCGTCACTCTCACGTGCGTCTTTAGCTTGTGTGTTACAGCGTTCTTATCCTCGACGGCATCAAACTCCACAACACACATTCCCTGGACCTGAGCTTTACAAGTTGTAAATTAACGTGGCATATTATCTCTCACTAAACCATCGAGTTACACCACGTAAATTGCCTATCTGTGACGTGAGACGGTCTGACCTTTGGTCATATATCACATTGCAATCACTTGGTTCGGAGCTAGTAGAGCCTAGTATATTACAACTAATGGCTAACTAATCTACCCACTCAACCACGACAACTTGCTTTTCACATCGTGGAATTATTCTAAAGTCTGAACCCTTAAATAGTGACTCATCCACACGTCACGGGTGGAATTTGTTATATAGTGAAGTAGGCATCGTTGGGTTTATGGATTTCCGGAGATGAGGTTTGCGCGTCTTGCCGGATGCCTTATTGCGTTCAGGTCAGATGTCTTTATGGGACCTCCGCCGGAAGCTGTGCCTTGGGGGCGCATCGCATTGGTATGCACCGGAAGAGCATTGTTTAACTTTCGAGCGCTATAGCTTATAAGCAGAGTCGGTGTATGGATGATTCAGTACAAGAATAGGAACCTAGCTAAGAGTTTCCTTTGCCTACTCCTGAAGTTAACGCTTCAGATACGGTAGTTACAGCTACCGATACTGTAGTTTGCAGCTACAATTACTAATCCTCGTATCGTGATGAAAAACCAAGATATTACAATTGGCGACGAGACTTCGAATCTCCAAAGTAAATTTGAACGTTACAATTGCTCCGAAATTAAGATGGCGCATTCTACAGTTTGCTGTCCTCCATTCGACGTTGGAGTGGAAACAGTGAGTAATATCTGCAACGATTCAAGTACAGTGTGCAGACGTTCTTCAGAAAGCGGGAAACAATGGTGGTAACAAAGCTAGTATTATAGTTGAAGCTTCGCCTGTAAACATCATTACTGATCTACAACGAAGAATTTACCCTACGTTACTCACTGATGCTACATATGAGGAACTTGAAGGAAAGTTAATACAACAATTTAAAATCAAGAAATCCACTGTTGGCGCATCTGTTACATTTCTAAACAGAGAGCAAAGTGTTAATGAATCCATACAAAGTTATGCTAAAACGTTAAATGACAGCATCTTCGTGCAACTACGAAAATTGCGGTCGCGATCGTCTCTTGAGAGATGCTCTTGTGGCTGGACTACATTCAGCGCAAATTCTCAGCGCGGTTCTACAGAAGTGTGACAGCAAGTCCTTCAACGAATGCGTTGAACATGCAAGACTCATTGAACAGTAAAGCTTCGACGCTCCAGATATTATTCGTGAGGATTCACCTTCATCGTTTTTCACTACAGAAAAACTACAGCCGAATTACATATGCATTCGCTGCGGAACTAGGCAGAAGCACCTTACAAAGAATTGCCATGCCCTAAAGTTAAATTAATAAAATGCAAAAAATGTGGAAAATAGGCCACATTTCTAAAGTTTGCAATTTACGACTGCAGCACGACCTCCTCCTGTTGAGCCTACACGAAGGGGACCTACACAAGAAGAATTTGACGCAGCTCGCACTTACATAGTGCAGCTAGAAAGGAGCGGTACTCAGTGCAACGTCATAAGAGAAGATGTGTCAATGAAGGGTTCAAGTACGCCTCCACAGCGGAAGAACGAAGTTATTCTACAAAAGCCTACGAACGATACTTGTGTCGGTAACTATGTTCATAATTTCTCTGATGTACAAACTAATTACGCGTTATTTCAGTCACATTGTATTCCTCAAAGTGTCACAAAACTTACTCCCTCTGTTGCGCTCAACAATCGTAAAATTGTTACTTCTAGAGATAGAGTCATCCTAAATATTCTGTGTACAGGTCTAAGCCTACGTATGTAACTCAATTTGATGTCGGTGATCATGTTCTTGCTCTGAATTTAAGAAATGGTCCCAAGTGGCTGAAGGGAATTATTGTTAGTAAAGTGGCTGTTAATGTCTTTCATGTTCAAATATTAGCATTAAATGTAATCTTGAAGAGACATTCAAATCAGTTGTTGCACAGTAGTTTGGGATCTATCCGTAGTGGGGAAACAGAGACTCCTGATTAGCCTGTTAGCAGTTCCCCTGTGCAAAATTAACCTCGTAGATCAAGTAGAGTAACTAAACCTGTAATGCGAATACGTTGCTGAGCTCTTCCTTCTTTTTGTCACATATATTCATCTAAAGGGAGGGAAGTTGTTATATAGTGAAGTAGGCATCGTTGGGTTTATGGATTTCCGGAGATGAGGTTTGCGCGTCTTGCCGGATGCCTTATTGCGTTCAGGTCAGATGTCTTATGGGACCTCCGCCGGAAGCTGTGCCTTGGGGGCGCATCGCATTGGTATGCACCGGAAGAGTATTGTTTAACTTCCGAGCGCTATAGCTTATAAGCAGAGTCGGTGTATGGATGATTCAGTACAAGAATAGGAACCTAGCTAAGAGTTTCCTTTGCCTACTCCTGAAGTTAACGCTTCAGATACGGTAGTTACAGCTACTGATACTGTAGTTTGCAGCTACAATTACTAATCCTCGTATCGTGATGAAAAACCAAGATATTACAGAATTGATATTCTGTCAGTCGCTTAAATTAAACAGACTGTGAACCTCCACAAACACACTCACTTACACCTGGCCAACGTCATCGCTCGCCGGACCTCGCCTGCACGGAGTTTCCCATCTAAGAGAAGATCGTCCGAAGTCAAGCACGCCATCGTCATCACGGCTTCCTTCAATAAAAATATCCCAGCTGAGTTTTCCCATAAAGGGTCTTATTATCGCTCTCTTGCAACTTCGAAAAACACTATCGAGAAAACGTTTAAGATTGGATGTTAATAACTAACGTAAGTTGAACCATTCCAGACCAATCTTAACATTGGTGACCCCAGAGTGACCCAGCTTCCAAGCTTAAAACAGAACTATTCAACTCGATAAGTGTTTGAGAAAACGTGAGAGGGGATAATGTTGGCATATCATTGTAATGATAAGTTCCCATTGTCGTAGTATTCCTTGAGAATTTTCCATGGATGTACTGTGCTAACGTTCTCTGAGCAGCTCGAAAATTTTTTTCTCAGTGCTATTCTGTCTTTTGTCTTTTTTGCCACAGTAGGTAGAAAATTTTTTTTTCACCTTCTTTCGTGCCTACGCTAATTGCCGACGACCGTAAAATTTTCGTTTCCATTTTTTTTTCTTTCTTTCTTTCCGTTTCAACTTTGTTTGAATGATTGAATATGTAACTTGAAACGCAAACCTTCGACACTTTAATACCAAAGTTATTAGGCGTTGAGTACGTAAATTCCGTGCTGTTATAGCCTAATTTTGCATTCGAAACAAAAATTGCCAGTATGTCCGACACAGAGAATGCTGCAGATCCAGCGCGCACTAAGCCTATTACCCTTCCCCCTTTCATACCAGCAGAAAGCCAAACTTGGTTCAACCAAGTTGAGGCTATCTTTCGATACAATAAAATCACAAATTCTTCAGATATGTTTCATGCAATAATAGCTGCTGTGCCCACGCAAATGTTAAGCGACTCCAATGAACTAATAGTAAATCCGCCTGCTATAAACCCTTACGGGATCTTAAAAAGTAAAATCCTCGAAAAATTACAGTTGTCCGACGCGGACAAGTTTAGGTCTCTTGTGGATGCCTCGGCAATTCCACCTGTCTCGGTCATTTTCTCTCCTACTTCGCTAGTTAAGGAACTTAGAAAACTAGCAGCCGGTGTTGGCGTAGCTGAGGGATTCCTCAAAGAAGTGTACATGAACAAAGTGCCGTCTACGGTGCGGCCTTTCCTGTCGATGGTCGGTCCGAACGAAAGTCTCGAGACCCTAGCTCAGGCCACTGAGACAGTGATGCGCAATCTAAACATGTCACAAGCACCGCAGGTAGCTTCCTTGAACGCATCAGCTGCGAATTTTAACCCGTCAAATACTGCTAATAATCAATCCTCAGCGGCAATGGATACAATGCAACGCGAAATCGCAGAGCTGAAACAAGCTTTCCAGAATTGCCAGTTAGGTCATACTGTAGCTCATATCCAGCCAGGCCCAAGGAATGTCTCCCGTTACCATACCTACGACTATCCCTATGACTATCCTCCTCCTCCTCCTCAACGTTTCGATAGAGGTAGATCTTATGATAGGTCAAATCAAAACCGCCACTTTAGATCGCGCTCTCGCGATGCTAATAGTAATTTATGTTGGTACCATCATAAATTTGGTGACCAAGCACGCAAGTGCGGGTCACGATTTTGCCCTCGTTATACCGAAATGACTTCGGGAAACGCCAACAGCGACGCATAGTAGCGAGTACTGCGTTGCCTAACTCCCAGACTACTCGCCTCTTAACCATATTCGATCTCACTACCAAATATCGATTTCTCATCGACACAGGTTCAAGTGTGTCAATTATCCCAGCCACGGCGAAAGATAAAAATAATAATTTAGTGGCGACACTACGCGCCGCAAATGGCACGCCAATAGCTTGTTATGGGCAGAGAGTACTCGAGTGCAGTCTGGGATTGAGGAGAAATTTCACCTTTACTTTCATGATAGCAGAAGTCCAAGAGCCCATTATCGGTGCTGATTTCCTAGCAAAGTACGGGATCATTTTAGATGTTAAAAACCGTAGAATTAGGGACGAGGAGACACAGATCTCAATTCCCGCTTGTGGCATAACTAGAGCTAATGTTTTGCATTCCTTCTCTATTGCTTTCAAGAAAGAGTGCATGTTCGAGCAGGTTCTCGCAGAATACCCTGCATTAACAAACTCTAACTTAGCTTCTAAAAATATGCAGACGAGCACAAAACACTTCATTGAAACAACTGGACCGCCAGTTTACTCCAGAGCTAGACGCTTACCGCCTGATCGATTGTCTTTAGCCAAGAAAGAATTTGCTGGGATGCTAGACAGCGGCATCATCCGCAGTTCCAAAAGCCCTTGGGCTAGCCCTCTCTTGCTAGTACCCAAGGCTAACGGTGAATTCAGACCGTGCGGGGATTTCCGCAGGTTGAATGCCGTTACTCTACCTGACCGCTACCCTATCCCTTACCTACACGATTTCAGTGCAAATTTAGAGGGAGCACAAATTTTTTCAAAAATAGATTTACAAAGCGCCTTCCATCAAATTCCACTTGAGGATAGCGCGATACCTAAAAACTCGGTAATCACTCCGTTTGGTCTCTTTGAATTCCTCAAAATGCCTTACGGATTAAGGAATGCTCCTCAGACATTCCAACGGCACATGGCTGAGATCTTCTCGGATCTCACATTTGCCTATGTGTATCTGGACGACATTTTGGTGGCATCCGCAACCCCGGAGCTACATAAAGACCATCTTAGGGTCGTGTTTGAAAGATTGTCCGACAATGGACTCCTGGTAAATCCTGCCAAATGTGAGCTCGGAAAGCCATCACTGATATACTTAGGTCATGAAATCTCTAGCCTAGGTCTAAAAACTTTGCCTTCCAAAGTAGAAGTGATCAAAAACTTTCCTCTTCCACAGACCCAGAAGGAACTGAGAAGGTTCCTAGGTTCTGTTAACTTCTACCACCGCTATATACGCAATTGCGCTCAAACTTTAGCTCCCTTGTCAGATTTGCTGGAACCAAAGAGAGAAGGTAAATCTACTGAGGCAAAGTGGACGGATTCAGCACGTAAAGCTTTTGACGAGATTAAGCGCAAGCTAGCTACCGCGACTGAATTATCCTACCCTATTGCCAATCCTGACTTCAGTTTGGTGGTTGATGCCTCCAGTACTGCCGTAGGTGCCGTTTTGCAACAAAAAGTAGGTACTGATATCTCTCCTCTCGCCTTCTTTTCCAAAAAGCTATCGCCCACTGAGCGTGCTTACAGCGCGTTCGGTAGGGAACTCCTTGCTATCTATCTGTCTGTGAGACATTTTCGCTATGCTCTAGAGGCAAGGGAGTTCGTGATCAACACAGACCACAAACCCTTGACCTCGGCGATCAAAATGCCTTCTGAGCGACACTCGCCAAGAGAAGCTCGACATCTGTCTTTCATTAGTCAGTTCACTACGGATATCAGATTCATTAAAGGTCTCGACAATACTGTTGCTGACTGTCTATCTAGAATTAATTCTGTCCAAAACAGTGGTGAAATCACTTTCGGTAATATTAGTAATGCTCAGAAGGAGGATCCTGAACTCCAGGATCTTCTCAAACCTTCTAACACTACCTCTTTGAAATTAACCTTGGTTGACGGCGTGTACCGTGATGCTGAGCGACTTTCTCGTTTGTATCTTCCTGCGACTCTCCGCAGAGTAGCTATTCTTCACTATCATTCTCTTTCACATCCTGGTATTAACCGTACATTGCGTTTGATTTCCGATCGTTTCGTCTGGCCAGCGATGCGTAAGGAGGTCAAGCAAATTGTGCAGAATTGCCATGCAGTTCAGAGTAGCAAAGTTGTGAAACATAATCGTGCAGCGCTACAGAGTTGTGCATTTGCAGGACACAAATTCGACTCCGTACACCTAGATTTGGTGGGTCCGTTGCCTTTGTCGCGCGGTCATTCTTATTTGTTAACCATAATTGATAGATTCTCTAGATGGGTTGAGGCCGTGCCTCTTCCTGATACCCAAACTGAGACTGTAGCTCGCGCTTTCGTGAGTAATTGGATTTCCAGATTTGGGGTTCCCTTAAGTGTCACGCATGACCGGGGATCACAATTTACCTCCAAATTCTGGAGTGAGCTTAGCGCCGCTTTAGGTTGTGCAAACACCAGTACTACCGCGTATCATCCGCAGTCAAATGGACTTATCGAGAGAGTCCACAGAGATTTAAAGAGTGCATTGCGTTGCCTGAATTGCAGTCACGACTGGACCGACAGACTTCCAGTAGTATTGCTGAGCATTCGGAATTTGCATCGGCAGGATCAGCAGCGCACAGCAGCAGAAATGTTGTATGGGAAGACGCTTCGTCTCCCGGGCGACACTGTTGACCCAAAACCTTTGCCTGAATTTTCATCTGTTGACCGTTCCGCATATGTAACCTGTCTCTTGTCACACAAGGCAAAAATCAGACCGGGGTTACCTCATCTTGACAAAGTGCCGCTGCCCAGCCAAATAGTAGACTTTCTTACATAGCAGATGCTGGGCCAAACACCCTGGGCAACTTAGACAAAATCGATAAATCCCCTGAAGATAGTAGAGATAGTAGTAACCTCGCTACCTTTAAAAAGAGTGCTAATATAGGTAAAATCAAAATTAAGCATGTAAATGCTCGAAGCCTGAATGGTAAATTGGATGAAATCAGAGTAATGTTGGTCACTGAAAAAATTGACATTTTGTGTGTCTCAGAAACATGGTTTGATTCACGAACCCAAAGTTCATTTTTTAACATTCCTGATTACGTGTTGTACCGCTACGATGGCGCTAAAACCAGCCGAGGTAGTGGATCTTGTATTTTTGTGAAAGAAATGTACTCAACATCTTCACTACTAGTGAATAAAGTTTGCGAAGGCATTGAAATGGTTTGGTTAGAAGTGCAAATAAATAAACACAAATCAATAATCATTGGCAGCCTTTACCGGCACCCATCGTCTCCCCTAAATCGAACACTAGATTTCATTGAGGAAACCTTCAAAGAAATCCTTCAGGCAAAAAGATCATTCTTTGCTTTCGGAGATTTCAATGTTGACCTAACGGATAAAAACAATCAGCTAAGCAAACTATTGTATAAACTAAGCTTATCACAAATGGTCAAAGAACCGACTCGCATCACTAAAATCTCTGCAACTCTCCTCGATCTAGCAATCACAAATAATCCCACCGCAATACTTAGTACAGTAATATCACCTTCTATTTCCGATCACCACTCTATAGAATGTGAAATTAATATTGCGAAGGAAAGACAAAAATACCGCTTAATGACCTATCGCTCGAAAAGGCACTATTCAGCAGAACTATTTCAAGAAAAACTACTCGATAGGTCTACCGAATTCCAGAAAATGATGCAATCTGACGATGTTGATATACAAGTGTCAATTTTCAACGAGAACTTCACAGCAGCTCTCGACGAATGTGCACCTTACGTCACCAAAAAAACCAAGCCAAAACGAACTGTTTGGATCACTGACGAAGTTAAAGAGATGAGCAGAATAAAGAAAGCTAACTTGCGAGAGTACAAAAACAATAGATCAAACAGTACCTTATACAAGAGATATAAAGAACATGAAAAAATTCTTCGAAAGAAAATCACTGAAGCGAAACAAACTCACTTCCACCAGGCACTGATAACGGCTAAAAATAACCCGAAGCGAACTTGGGAAATCATTAGTGAGGTAGCCCCATATAAAAATTTAGATCGCATAAGTAATTTTGAAAATCCCTTGGCAACAGCCACGGATTTCAACACATTCTTTTCAAAAGTAGGGGCTCAAGTTTTCAGTGAGGTGTGTACCAATCCAGATGAAACGACAATTGAAAATTCATGCCCCACTGCACCCTCGATGACTGATGTCAAGTGGAGACCACGCCCTGTCGATTTACCAGAGTTATGTTTGGATCTGACCGAGGGGGTATAGCCAGTCCTTACAAAACCTCGACAAGCATCTGGGAAAAATTATGAGAGGGATAATAAGGCACTTTGGACTCAGCTTTTGTGTATGGTTTTATTTGAAGGAGCCGGGAGGATCGCCGAGACTTGATCCTGCGGATCGCCGAGACTTGATCCTGCGGATCTTGACTGAAAGATACTTCGCAGTCCTGAGGCAGTCGCTCCGGCCGGTGGACGAGGTTAAGTGTATTGTGTTCAGAATATTCAATTTACTGAGGGCAATTTTTAAATAAGCACAACAATCGGTGCGTGGCTCTTTATGTGGGCAACGCCTGCTTAATTTTGGAGCAGGTGAGTTTGATCACAAGGTGCCGAGCCTGATGGCGATGATGACTCTTCGTTTGAATAGTAATTAAGATCCAGGCACGCTGACTTCAGCAAATGAGAGGCTGATTCAATTGTGCCCGTAATTTTAGGCAGTTGAGAATTAAGGCCCGTAATTAGAGAATATATAAGGCTAAAGGCCCAGAACATAACCAATTCTAATCCAAGTAGAGAGTCCCAAAAGCGGCCCAGGGAGAATGTTGTAAGTGGTGTGTGTGATGACGTTGAGGTCCTGCAAGGAGTCCAAAACCTGGATGAACAGTCCAAGGAGACACCAAGGAAACACCACTGACAGTCCACAAATCGTAAAATAATAAAACTCCCACACGGCAGAATTCGAGAATTCCTACAGATTTGACTCTAGTTAATTTCTGGTTCTCCTTTCTTCGTCAAGCCCAAAAGTAGAGAAATAGGACAGAATCAATTAAGAAAAACTCCCATGCAGCTGCTCCTGCTTTAAATACCAGGCAGAAAATTTTAAGAATTTTTAGTAATACTATTGGTGATTTTCTAAGAGCAAAAATCGGGGATCAAATCCCTGGAACCCTTTAAAAACACATGACTTAACAAGACATGGTTCAAGAAGCAGAAGAAAAGAATTACAGCAATTAAGAATTTCATATAAAGAGAATTAATGCTTCTTTAAGTACTCTAGGACGTCTCTATAACTGTACATGAAATAACAGAGAAAAATTCTCAGGTTTCATTGATATAAATCCTACTGAAAATCACGGATAATATCAGTTGCAATTAGTAAATGGTAAGGAATAATACCCAATAATAAGAAAGGGAAACACTAAACATTTTGCTTGCACAGAAAGGAAATGTGCGCGAGATGAAACATGAAGATCAGTGCGGCGAATAACCCGGCGGCTCTACACGTCGGCATTCGCCAAGCCGCCGGCATAATTTGTGCGCACTCGCGAAGGGCTAATGGTAGTGGGTATTTTTGTCACAAGAATGAACAGAATGAAATTAAATTGTTATTGAAATGATTTAAATTGAAATAAGTGCGATTAAACGCAAGGTTCAAGGAGTATGAGCTATAAAAGACGACTCAAAACTTTAGCAAGCATAGACATGAATAACCTTCGTAATTCGTACACATACGAGATTATTAGGAGACGTCTTAAATTATTATTTCGCGTTGGAACCTTATTTAAGAGAAACTACTGCAAGTACGCCTTGTAAAAAAAAGGAAGAAGATACTATTATAACACATGCTTATAGTGCAGTTATGGTCACGGAGTAGTGACGGAAGACGGCAGTATCTGCTTCGCCATTGAAAACAACAAAGACACACTATCGACAAAGAACGCCGGCGATTTAGCCGCGTGCGTTCCCGAGTCAGTTTATGAGAAATTTTCGATATGATACTGGCAAACACAATATAAGTTTTGCAGTAAAAAAAAACAATGACGTTAGCTGAATATCTAGTATGAATTTTTAACACGTGAATTTGGAAATGACACGCAATATTCACTCTATATCACCGAGTTAGCACTCTAGATAACACATGCTAGTCTAAGAATCTTAACACTATTTGAGAGTTTATGCCTACTTCACGACACTGAGCAGTTCTTTACGTTTAACACAATCACATGAAAAAAACACATGGCACATATACTTTACCCGGTTTCTTTCTATTCTAAGCCTAAATTTCACTTGCACTTACGAGATGATGTTCGCACGCTAAAGCCACAAGCAAGAGTGAGTCAGTTCAAGTGACGCTCTTCGATGTTGCCGTATCGGGCTGCTTTAAACTCGAAATGTCGATTGATTATTTGATCTCTCATGTATTTACACAAAAACTTCATTGATTACGAATTAGAAGTAGAAAATAATTAATAATAAATTATAGTAAGATTTTTAATGCTAATGATTAATATTATTTAAGTGCGAATGAGAAAATTCATAATTATTACGCTTTGTAGCGATATGCTACATTACCCCCCAAGGCGCAGACCGAAAGGTCCACCCGCTGCAATCATTTGTAGCGGGAAGGAGGTCTAACTACGCGACCCTGCCGGGTTCGGCAGGTGGAAAATGTTACTGAGCGGGGAAGTTTCACCAAACGGGTCTGCAAATTTAGATCGGCAAGAGTTCTAGGAACACGAGTTACTGCAGCGGGCTCGTCTGGTCTATCCAGACTTGTCGCTGTTTCAGTAAGAGGGCTAGAATTAGAATCTACGACAGGCTTAGAGGTAGGGTTTGAATGTACAGGCACATAGAAAGGATTACACTCAAGTTGACTAGGCAATAATGCAGCCAACTGAGGAAGCTGAGATGGTAGATATGATCGAGTCTCAGTGGAAGGAGAATTCTGTGGAGAGAATGATGGTTTAGCAGTTACACTATGATCGGAAGTGTACGCGACCTTTAATCGATCAATGCTCACGGGGTCGTGTGAACCCGATCTTTCCAGGACAAAATACTTGGGCGTGCGTTTGATTATTTTGAATGGGCCATCATAAGGGCGCGTAAGTGTAGGTTTGATGGCGTCGTTTCGAACATACACATGTGTGCAGTCTCGCAAGGCAGGATCCAGTTTGTCCTCAGTCTGAGGCATTCGCGGAGCCACATACTTGATCTGGCGCATGCAATCTTTTAGGCAGGTTACATATGCGGAACGGTCAGCGGATGAAAATTCAGGCAAAGGTTTTGGGTCAACAATGTCGCCGGGGAGACGAAGTGTCTGACCATATAGCATTTCAGCCGCTGTGCATTGCTGATCCTGTCTATGTAAATTTCGGATGCTAAGTAGTACTACTGGAAGTCTGTCAGTCCAATCATTGCTGCAGTTTAGGCAACGTAATGCCGACTTTAAATCTCTGTGGACTCTCTCAATAAGTCCATTTGACTGTGGATGATAAGCAGTAGTGTTTACGTTTTCACACCCTAAAGCAGTGTTAAGCTCACTCCAGAATTTGGAGGTAAATTGTGATCCCCGGTCATGTGTGACCCTTAAGGGAACCCCAAATCTAGAGATCCAGTTGGACATGAAAGCGCGCGCTACAGTCTCAGTTTGGGTATCAGGAAGAGGGACAGCCTCAACCCAACGTGTGAACCTATCGATGATGGTCAACAAATAAGAATAACCGCGCGATAAAGGCAAAGGGCCCACCAAATCTAAGTGTACAGAGTCGAACTTGTGACCTGTGAATGCACAACTCTGCAGCGCTGCACGATTATGTTTCACCACTTTACGACTCTGACATGCATGGCAATTTTGCACAATTTGCTTGACCTCCTTACGCATCGCTGGCCAGACGTAACGATCAGAAATCAAACGCAATGTACGGTTAATACCAGGATGAGAGAAGGAATGATAGTGGAGGATAGCTACTCTGCGGAAAGTCGCGGGAAGATACAAACGAGAAAGTCGCTCAGCATCACGGTACACGCCGTCAACCCAGGTTAATTTCAGAGAGGAAGTGTTAGAAGGTTTGAGAAGGTCCTGAAGTTCAGGATCCTCCTTCTGCGCGCTTTCAATGTTGCCGAAAGTGATTTCACCACTGGTTTGGACAGTATTTATGCGCGATAGACAATTAGCGACAGTATTGTCCAACCCTTTAATGAAACGGATGTCAGTGGTAAACTGGCTTATGAACGACAAATGTCGAGCTTCTCTTGGGGAATGTCTTTCAGAGGGCATCCTGATCGCTGAGGTCAGAGGTTTGTGATCTGTGTAGATCACAAACTCCCTTGCCTCTAGAGCATAGCGAAAGTGTCTCACAGACAAGTAGATAGCAAGAAGTTCCCTACCGAACGCGCTATAAGCACGCTCAGTGGGCGACAGCTTTTTGGAAAAGAAAGCAAGAGGAGAGATGTTAGTCCCTACTTGTTGTTGCAAAACAGCACCTACAGCAATACTGGAAGCGTCCACTACTAGATTAAAATCAGCATTAGCAATAGGGTAGGATAATTCCGTCGCGGAAGCTAACTTGTGTTTTATTTCCTCAAAAGCTTTGCGCGCTTCTTCCGTCCATTTTACCTCAATAGATTTGCCTTTTCGTTTCGGTTCGAGGAGGTCAGACAAGGGGGCTAGAGTTTGAGCACAGTTGCGTATGAAACGATGATAGAAGTTAACAGAACCTAGGAACCTTCTTAGTTCCTTCTGGGTCTGTGGAAGAGGAAAGTTTTTGATCACTTCTACTTTGGAAGGCAAAGGTTTCAGACCTAGGCTAGAGATTTCATGACCTAAGTAAATCAGTGATGGCTTTCCGAGCTCACATTTTGCAGGATTTACGAGGAGTCCATTGTCGGACAGTCTTTGAAAGACGACCCTAAGATGGTCTTTGTGCAACTCCGGGGTTGTGGATGCCACTAGGATGTCGTCTAGATAGACATAGGCGAAAGTGAGATCAGAGAAAATTTCAGCCATGTGCCTTTGGAACGTTTGAGGAGCGTTCTTCAAGCCATATGGCATCTTGAGGAACTCAAAGAGACCAAACGGAGTGATTACCGCGGTCTTCTCAATTGCGCTTTCCTCAAGTGGAATTTGATGGAAAGCGTGCTGCAAGTCAATTTTTGAGAAAATTTGTGCTCCCTCTAAATTTGCACTGAAATCATGAAGGTAAGGAATAGGGTAGCGATCAGGTAGAGTAACGGCATTCAACCTGCGGAAGTCCCCGCACGGTCTGAATTCACCGTTAGCCTTGGGTACTAGCAAAAGAGGGCTAGCCCAAGGACTTTTGGAACTGCGGATAATGCCATTTTCGAGCATGCGCGCAAATTCTTTCTTGGCTAATGCCAATCGGTCAGGCGGCAATCGCCTAGCACGGGAGTAAACCGGCGGTCCCGTCGTCTCTATGAAGTGCTTTGTGCTGGTCTGCATTTTTGTAGAAACTAAGTTAGAATTTGTCAATGCAGGAAAATCTTTTAGTAATTGCTCAAACATGCACTCTTGTTTGAAAGCGATAGAGAAGGAATGCAAGGCATTAGCTCTAGTTATGCTACAAGCGGGAATTGAGATCTGTGTCTCCTCGTCCCTAATTCTACGGTTTTTAATATCTACAAGTATGCCGAACTTCGCTAAGAAATCCGCGCCAATGATAGGCTCTTGGACTTCCGCGATGAGGAAGGTGAAGAGAAAATTTCGCCTCAATCCCAGACTGCACTCTAATACTCTTTCACCGTAACAAGGAATTGGCGTTCCGTTTGCGGCGCGTAATGTCGCCAACAATGGGTTGTTTTTGTCTTTCACCGTGGCTGGGATAATTGACACACTGGAGCCAGTGTCTATTAAAAATCGGTATTTGGTTGTGGGATCTAGAATAGTTAGGAGGCGAGTAGTCTGGGAATGAGGCAACGCAGTACTCGCTACTATGCGTCGCTGTTGGCGTTTCCCGAGGTCATTTCGGTATAACGAGGGCAAAAGCGGGGCCCGCACTTTCGTGCTTGGTCACCATACTTTGTGTGATACCAGCATAAATTGCTACAAGCATCACGAGAGCGCGACCGAAAGCGACGGTCTTGATTTGACCTATCATAAGATCTACCTCTATCAAAACGTTGAGGAGGAGGAAAAGGATGATAGTTTGAGGGATAGTCATAAGGATAGTCGTAGGCATTTTGGTGGCTTTGGAATCTCCCTGGGCCTTGCTGAATGTGAGCCACACTCTGACCTAAATTGCAATTCTGTAAAGCTTGCTTTATCTCGGCGATGTCTTGCTGCATCTTATCTATTGTGGCTGCGGATTGATTCTGTGTATTTACGGGGCTAAAATTTGCAGAAGCTGCATTCAGGGACGCAACTTGCGGTGCCTGTGGCGAATTAATGTTGCGCATCACCGTCTCGGTGGACTCCGCGAGCTTTTCTAACGTTTGATCAGGGCCTGCTAGCGATAGAAATGGGCGCACATTATGTGGAAGCTTAGTCATGAAAACTTCCTTCAGAAATCCCTCAGCTACGGCAACACCCGTAGCGAGTTTGCGCAGCTCTTTGACTAGCGAAGTGGGAGAGAAAGAGACAGAGACAGATGGAATTGCTGAGGCGTCTACAAGGCTTCTGAATTTGTCCGCATCGGACATCTGAAGCCTTGCTAGAATTTTGCCTTTCAATATTCCGGAAGGATTTAGAGCTGGAGGGTTTTCTAGCAATTGGTTTGAGTCATTCAACAATTTGGTGGGAGCTGCGGACACAAGGGCGTAGAATTGATCAGTGTTATTAGTTACTTTATGATACCTAAACATTGCCTCGCACTGTTGGAACCAGGTATGGGCGTCCTCCGGAATGAAGGGAGGGAGCCTAATGGGTTTTGTGGGGGCTCGATCTTCATTATCTGATTCAGTCATGCTAGCGATCTCTTTTGGGATGCACAATTAAGATATCAATGCCTATGACTTGGAATTAAGTGGCAAGGGTTTGCGTTAATTCTTTACCTACTCAATCATTCACATAAAGTTGAAACAGAAGGAAGGAAATATGAAATTGGAAACGAGAAAAAAATTATGCGGTATGCGGCAATTTGCGTAGGCACAAAAATAAAGCAGGTGAGAAAAATTATTTTTCTACCTACTCAATCGATCAATAACGTTGAAGAAAACGGGGGGAAAGAGAGAATGGAAACGCGAATTTTTACAGTCGTCAGAATAAACGTAAGAACGGAAATAGGAAAAAAAAATATTTTCCCTACCTACTGAGGCACGTAAAACAAAAGGACAGTATAGCGCTGAAAAAAAAAATTTTTTTTGTTAGAGCTGCTCAGAATCACCATTAACACAGTAAATCCAAGAAATTCTCAAAAACTACGACATGGGAAATTTATTACTACAATGATATACCAAAATTAACCTCTCTCACAACTTCTCAAACACTTATCGAGTTGAATAGTTTTGAAGTTTTAAAGAAAGTTTCGGGGTTATTTTAACTGGGGTCACCAGTGTTTGGATCTGACCGAGGGGGTATAGCCAGTCCTTACAAAACCTCGACAAGCATCTGGGAAAAATTATGAGAGGGATAATAAGGCACTTTGGACTCAGCTTTTGTGTATGGTTTTATTTGAAGGAGCCGGGAGGATCGCCGAGACTTGATCCTGCGGATCGCCGAGACTTGATCCTGCAGATCTTGACTGAAAGATACTTCGCAGTCCTGAGGCAGTCGCTCCGGCCGGTGGACGAGGTTTTAAGTGTATTGTGTTCAGAATATTCAATTTACTGAGGGCAATTTTTAAATAAGCACAACAATCGGTGCGTGGCTCTTTATGTGGGCAACGCCTGCTTAATTTTGGAGCAGGTGAGTTTGATCACAAGGTGCCGAGCCTGATGGCGATGATGACTCTTCGTTTGAATAGTAATTAAGATCCAGGCACGCTGACTTCAGCAAATGAGAGGCTGATTCAATTGTGCCCGTAATTTTAGGCAGTTGAGAATTAAGGCCCGTAATTAGAGAATATATAAGGCTAAAGGCCCAGAACATAACCAATTCTAATCCAAGTAGAGAGTCCCAAAAGCGGCCCAGGGAGAATGTTGTAAGTGGTGTGTGTGATGACGTTGAGGTCCTGCAAGGAGTCCAAAAGCTGGATGAACAGTCCAAGGAGGCACCAAGGAAACACCACTGACAGTCCACAAATCGTAAAATAATAAAACTCCCACACGGCAGAATTCGAGAATTCCTACAGATTTGACTCTAGTTAATTTCTGGTTCTCCTTTCTTCGTCAAGCCCAAAAGTAGAGAAATAGGACAGAATCAATTAAGAAAAACTCCCATGCAGCTGCTCCTGCTTTAAATACCAGGCAGAAAATTTTAAGAATTTTTAGCAATACTATTGGTGATTTTCTAAGAGCAAAAATCGGGGATCAAATCCCTGGAACCCTTTAAAAACACATGACTTAACAAGACATGGTTCAAGAAGCAGAAGAAAAGAATTACAGCAATTAAGAATTTCAGATAAAGAGAATTAATGCTTCTTTAAGTACTCTAGGACGTCTCTATAACTGTACAAGAAATAACAGAGAAAAATTCTCAGGTTTCATTGATATAAATCCTACTGAAAATCACGGATAATATCAGTTGCAATTAATAAATGGTAAGGAATAATACCCAATAATAAGAAAGGGAAACACTAAACATTTTGCTTGCACAGAAAGGAAATGTGCGCGAGATGAAACATGAAGATCAGTGCGGCGAATAACCCGGTGGCTCTACACGTCGGCATTCGCCAAGCCGCCGGCATAATTTGTGCGCACTCGCGAAGGGCTAATGGTAGTGGGTATTTTTGTCACAAGAATGAACAGAATGAAATTAAATTGTTATTGAAATGATTTATATTGAAATAAGTGCGATTAAACGCAAGGTTCAAGGAGTATGAGCTATAAAAGACGACTCAAAACTTTAGCAAGCATAGACATGAATAACCTTCGTAATTCGTACACATACGAGATTATTAGGAGACGTCCTAAATTATTATTTCGCGTTGGAACCTTATTTAAGAGAAACTACTGCAAGTACGCCTTGTAAAAAAAAGGAAGAAGATACTATTATAACACATGCTTATAGTGCAGTTATGGTCACGGAGTAGTGACGGAAGACGGCAGTATCTGCTTCGCCATTGAAAACAACAAAGACACACTATCGACAAAGAACGCCGGCGATTTAGCCGCGTGCGTTCCCGAGTCAGTTTATGAGAAATTTTCGATATGATACTGGCAAACACAATATAAGTTTTGCAGTAAAAAAAAACAATGACGTTAGCTGAATATCTAGTATGAATTTTTAACACGTGAATTTGGAAATGACACGCAATATTCACTCTATATCACCGAGTTAGCACTCTAGATAACACATGCTAGTCTAAGAATCTTAACACTATTTGAGAGTTTATGCCTACTTCACGACACTGAGCAGTTCTTTACGTTTAACACAATCACATGAAAAAAACACATGGCACATATACTTTACCCGGTTTCTTTCTATTCTAAGCCTAAATTTCACTTGCACTTACGAGATGATGTTCGCACGCTAAAGCCACAAGCAAGAGTGAGTCAGTTCAAGTGACGCTCTTCGATGTTGCCGTATCGGGCTGCTTTAAACTCGAAATGTCGATTGATTATTTGATCTCTCATGTATTTACACAAAAACTTCATTGATTACGAATTAGAAGTAGAAAATAATTAATAATAAATTATAGTAAGATTTTTAATGCTAATGATTAATTTTATTTAAGTGCAAATGGGAAAATTCATAATTCTTACGCTTTGTAGCGATATGCTTCAGTTACGAAACATCTTATACTCACTAAAAAACACAAAGGCAGTTGGACATGATGGTATCAGTCTTCAATATATCAAAGACAGTTTCCCTGTTACAGCACCATGGATTCGTCTGATAATTAATACATCAATAGTAACCAATACGTTTCCAAACCAATGGAAACACTCCATTATTAGACCGTTGCACAAAAGTGGTGACCTAAATACAGCATCAAACTACAGGCCCATCAGTCTTTTGCCTGTCATGTCCAAACTACTGGAGAAAGTGGTGACAAATCAACTGTCATTTCACCTGGACGAGTCAAATTTACTCCACCAAAATCAATATGCCTATAGAAGAAATACTAGCACTCAAGACGCTCTGCTCAATATATCTGAAAAAATATACAGTGACATCGATCAAACGAATGTAACACTCTTGCTACTACTCGATCTCTCTAAGGCGTTCGATAGCGTCCAACATGAAAGACTTCTACGTAAAATACTGAACTTGGGAATAAACACGCAATGGTTTGAAAGTTACTTGTCAAATCGATCTCATGCAGTCCGCATAGAAAACAAATTGTCCCCATTCATTCAAAACAATTTTGGTGTTCCCCAAGGATCCATTCTTGGTCCGCTACTGTTTTCTATTTTCATTAATGATTTCCCTCCAATGCCTTCTAACACACGGATCTCTATGTATGCAGATGATGTTCAAATTGCAATAACAAGTTCTGTATCGGAAATACCACAGACGCAAATTAAAGCCGAAACTTTACTGACTAGCCTGAAATCATGGTACGACCGAAATGGTCTCAAATTAAATGCTAACAAAACACAATGCATCATTTTTGGATCCAAAGATGCAATTAAAAAAACTTCAGATCTTACTCTTGCAGTTGGAAATGATAAAATTAAAGCATCAGAAAAAGTTAAAAATCTAGGTATCTGGTTCGATAGAAATATGTCCTTCAAATCTCACGTTGAGACTACTTGCAACAAAATCTACGGAACTTTAATGTTTTTTCATCGAATAAAAAGTATGCTAGACGAAAAATCCAGATTATTAGCCATTCAATCCCTTGTGTTATCGCGCATTGACTACTGCAGCCTAGTATGGGGAGACTTACCTCAATACCTTCAAAGGGACTTACAAAAATGCATGAATTTTGCAGCCAAGGTGGTATGCAACGGTAATTTCAAAAGACGTGATCACGTAACCCCTCTCCTCAATAAACTCGGCTGGATCCCTATCCAAGAAAGGCTCCTCATGCATAAGGCCCAATACGTATTCTCCTCGTTATATCTTCCTCAGAGCAATGCTGAGATAGTGCGTTTCCATCCACCCACTGTAACCAATCAAAAACCGAACAGAAACAATAATGTCTTAGTCAACTATCGTTCATCTCACTTAGGGCAGAAGGCTCTGTCCATATCAGGCGCCTTACTGTGGAACAAACTTCCTCTGAGTATTAAAGTCCCTCAAAGACCGAGAGAATTTAAAGCCAAAATAACTCGTCATCTTGTGTCTCAATAATAATCCTTAGTTACAGAACATACTGAATGAGTACTGACGAATCTCATTTACCTGGTATCTCCATTGCTGAACAATCTCCCTCGCTCATTGTGTTATAATTCAAGACATCAAACAACAGTTTTGAAGTATGCGTAGGTATTATGATTTGACCGCCTATACGTTGTCATTTGCAAACATGCTTACTTGTATATGTGTGTACGTATATAGGTGTATGTGCGCATATGGGTGTGTATATGTGCACGTACAACTGTGTGCACTAGAGTAGATGAACCAGTCGAAGGTGCATTTTATGTCATTCCTCTCCGTTTCTGTGCAAGCATCAAACTAGACCGTCATGGTACCTATGTGTGTGTGTGTTGATCAAATACAGACATTCTGCACCATATTACAAAGATAATGTATTTTTTCTAATATGAAATTGTAAAGCATCCATGTAAAAAAAATAAATTCGTTGTGTGATCATCCATTTATACTGCAGTAATATACTTATTCGGCCTATAGTTATATGCTTATAATAATGTGATACCTATGTTTGTTTATCAATTGACGACAATTTGCGCCATATTTCAAAGATAATGTGATTTTTTTTTTCTAATATGAAACCATTATAGGACATTAAGGTTTTCTTTCTTATTCACGTCCCACAATCGTTTTCATGTTTCTGACTTAAGTAGACTGTTTTGTGCCACTATTTTTAGTACGAAATTTTATAAAATTCATGCTATAATAAAAGATATTTTCTCCGTTTCCCTCGATTGGAATTCTGGTTTATACTGACTAGTTTACGCTGATATTTGCGCACATGCTTACTTGTGTAAATGTGTACGTGTCCACGCTATGCGTATGACACTCTGTAGAATGCGTATGTATTGCCTCGATGTATTGAAATGCATTTGCGTATGCTTACGAGTCAGGTGTAAATATGTGCGTGGGTATATGTGTGCATGTGTATGTGTAAATATTTACATGTATACGTGCATATATGTGTGTACTAGACTGACAACTAGCATTTTTACTAGAGATAATGGTCTTTTTTTCAGTGCACTCTCAACTTGTAACATTACCTAACTCGTCATATCTTTAGTATTGTAAAGCATTCATGTAAAAACTATACATTTGTTGTGCGATCATCCATTTATATTTAAATAAAATGCTTGTTAACTAATGACCGTTATGTTAAAATTGTTGAATCAGAAATACAAAACCTATAATCTTCTTGGTCCTCTTGCTTATATGTACACACGTGTGTGTCCATGTTAACGAAACCGGTGTTTTTCGTAACCTAGGCACACACATGGCCGTAAAACGCGTGTATATATATGTGTGTGTGTGTGTGTGTATGTGTGTGAGTGTGTGTATGGATATATACACACATGCATACGTATACGTACATATGTGTGTATGTGGGTATATATTTATATATATTTTTCTTTTTTTTATGCTTCCTCAAAATGACACTTGTAAGCATTGACCGAAACAAGCGATTTCATATATTATTTCCTGGCGTCAAGAATTGCGAAGTCTTATGTCATGTACATGTAAACTGTCAAAAGTGTTTTCACCCCACAATGAAAATGCATCGTCCATGAAATTGTGTTATCTCTTACAATTTTCATTACATGTATTATCAGATGTAGATTAAGCTAGATTAGGAGTTCATTGCCCTCAATCATTTCTTTTGACTAGTGACACGAGTTTTTCAATACTCGTGTGTGTGTATCATCTAAGTGTATTAATTTTAAGATATTTTAAAAACCAATGATGGTACTTTTGTACCATCTCTATTGGAAATAAACCGTTTTTTTTTTCTTTTTTATGTGTACATATATGTGTATATATTTACATGTATGTGTGCACATATGTGTGTACTAAACTGACAACTAGCATTTTACTAGAGATAATGGTCATTTTCTGTTCACTCTCAACTTGTAACATTACCTAACTCGTCATCTCTTTATTATTGCAAAGCATTCATGTACCAACTATACATTTGTTGTACGATCATCCATTTATATTTGAATAGAATGCTAACTAACGACCGTTATGTTAAAATTGTTGAATTAGAAATACAAAACTTATAATCTTCTTGGTCCTCATGCTTATGCGTACATATATATATATATATATATATATATATATCTGTATGTGTGTGTGTATGTATGTATGTATATATATATGTACGTATATATATGTATATGGATTTGTATTTATATATATTTTTTTTTTCATGCTTCCTTAAAATGACACTTTTGAACATTTGCCGAAACAAGCGATTCATATATTATTTCCTGGCATCAATAATTGCAAAGTTTTATGTCATGTACATGTAAACTGTCAAAAGTTTTTTCACCCCACAATGAAAATGCATCGTCCATGAATTTGCGTTATCTCTTATAATTATCATTACATGTATTGTCAAATGTAGATTAAGCAAGATTAGGAGTACATTGCCCTCAATCATTTATTTTCGACTAGTGACACGAGTTTTTCAATACTCGTGTGTGTGTATCATCTAAGTGTATTAATTTTAAGATATTTAAAAACCAATGATTGTAATATTGTACAATCTCTATTGGAAATAAAGTTTTTTCTTTCTTTCTTTTCTTTCAAGGATTGCATGCGTCAGATCAAGTATGTTGCTCCACGAATGCCCCACTCAAAGGACAAATTAGATCCTGCATTGCAACATTGCACACATGTGTATGTTCGCATAGACGCTATAAAGCCAACCCTCATACGCCCGTATGATGGCCCATTCAAAGTATTAAAACGGACGCCAAAGTATTTCGTCCTTGAAAGATCTGGTTCACCCGACCCTGTGAGCATAGATCGATTAAAGGTCGCGTACACCTCCGATAATAGTGTGATTTCTAACTCTTCGTTCTCTCCACAGAACTTCCTTTGCACTGAGACTCGACCATATCGTCCACCTCAGTTTCCTCAGTTGGCTGCATTGTTGCCTAGTCAACTTGAGTGTAATCCTTTCTTTGTGCCTGTACCTTCAAACCCTATCCTAAATCCTATCGTAGACTCTAATTCTAGCTCTAGTAGTGAAACAGCGACAAGTCTGGAGAGACCAGACGAGACCGCTGCAGTAACTCCTGTACCAAAAACTCTTGCTGATCTAAATTTGCATACTCGTTTGGTGAAGCTTCCCCGCTCAGTAACATTTTCCGACCGCCAAACCCGGCATGGTCGCGTAGTTCGAACTCCTTCCCGCTACAAATGATTGCAGCGGGTGGACCTTTCGGTCTGCGCCTTGGGGGGTAATGTAGCATTAGCTACAAAAGTGTAAAATTATGAAATTTTTCATTCGCACTTAAATAGCATAATTATTGACATTAAAAATCTTACTCTAAATTATTATTAATAATTTTCTACTTATAATTAGTAATCCTTGAAGTTTTTGTGTAAATGCATAACATATAAAATAACGCTCGAAATTTTCGAGTTTAAAGCCTCTGAAAAGGGCAACACCGCGCGGGACGTTTGGTTTTCCGCATCATTCTCTCATGCCTCTTTAGCTTGTGCATACAGCGTTCATGTAAGTGAAAGAAATTAAGTGTTCCAATAGAGCAAAATCTGGTAAAGTATATTGTGTCATTTCTTAGTGTGCATTGTGTTTAAGTATAAGGATCTGGTCTGTGTCGTGATATATAGATAAACATGAAAATAGTCGTAGGAGTCGTTAGATAGCATGGCGCATTCCAAGTGCTACCTCAACATGGCGTAGCGTAAATTTTGCGTGTCATGTTCACTTCTTGTGTCAAGAGTATAGTATAGATGTTTAACCACGTCTTTCTTCCATGCTACGAAAATTATATACTTGCAGCTGTCATTATGATATTGCAATTCGTTCATTGGATTATTTCGTGAGAGCGCTCGGAGGATTTGCCGGCGTTCGTGCGGAAGATGGTGGAGCATAGACTGTTGTGTCATGTCATTTTTATGTTCACTGTATTATGTTTAGAATATCCTTTTTTTTACTACTAGATATACTTGCAGTGTTTTTCAGTATGATTTACATACGGATGAATTTAGGACTGCCTTTTTTATTTCTCGTATGGATATGGATATATTATAGAGTACGAATTTCTTCATTCATATGCTTGCATTTTTAGCTGTTTCGTATTTCAGTTAAATTCCTCGAATCATGGTACTTAAATCTCATGTATTTTCCATGATTCCACAAAATATAATAACAGATTATTACGGCTTTAAAAATCACAAGTCTTGCTGTCATGCTTATACTGTAATTCAAGCATAAAGGAACAGCCCTTTGCCGGCTGGTGACCTTTCTTTTTTCTTCTTGAGCCTGTAAAGAAATTAATAGCTCTGAGTTAAATCTATGGAAGAAGTTCAGGGTTTTCTCCGTGATGGGAAATTTACCATTGCATTGTAGGGATTGTCAGTTGTGGAATTTTTCCTTGATGCCTCTTCGAGAACCTTCTCATTCAGCGTCTTCGATTATTGCAGATCCTCGACGGCACCAAACGCCACAACACACATTCCTTGGGCTTGAGCTTTACAAGTTAAATTCACGTGGCCTATTATTTTATATATAACTCAACCATCGAGTTACTCCACATGATTGTCTATTTTTGACGGGAGACGGTCTGACCTTCGGTCATATATGTTTGGATCTGACCGAGGGGGTATAGCCAGTCCTCACAAGACCTCGACAAGCATCTGGGAAAAGTTATGAGAGGGATAATAAGGCACTTTGGACTCAGCTTTTGTGTATGGTTTTATTTGAAGGAGCCGGGAGGATCGCCGAGACTTGATCCTGCGGATCGCCGAGACTTGATCCTGCAGATCTTGACTGAAAGATAGTTCGCAGTCCTGAGGCAGTCGCTCCGGCCGGTGGACGAGGTTTTAAGTGTATTGTGTTCAGAATATTCAATTTACTGAGGGCAATTTTTAAATAAGCACAACAATCGGTGCGTGGCTCTTTATGTGGGCAACGCCTGCTTAATTTTGGAGCAGGTGAGTTTGATCACAAGGTGCCGAGCCTGATGGCGATGATGACTCTTCGTTTGAATAGTAATGGTGATCCAGGCACGCTGACTTCAGCAAATGAGAGGCTGATTCAATGGTGCCCGTAATTTTAGGCAGTTGAGAATTAAGGCCCGTAATTAGAGAATATATAAGGCTAAAGGCCCAGAACATAACCAATTCTAATCCAAGTAGAGAGTCCCAAAAGCGGCCCAGGGAGAATGTTGTAAGTGGTGTGTGTGATGACGTTGAGGTCCTGCAAGGAGTCCAAAAGCTGGATGAACAGTCCAAGGAGACACCAAGGAAACACCACTGACAGTCCACAAATCGTAAAATAATAAAACTCCCACACGGCAGAATTCGAGAATTCCTACAGATTTGACTCTAGTTAATTTCTGGTTCTCCTTTCTTCGTCAAGCCCAAAAGTAGAGAAATAGGACAGAATCAATTAAGAAAAACTCCCATGCAGCTGCCCCTGCTTTAAATACCAGGCAGAAAATTTTGAGAATTTTTAGTAATACTATTGGTGATTTTCTAAGAGCAAAAATCGGGGATCAAATCCCTGGAACCCTTTAAAAACACATGACTTAACAAGACATGGTTCAAGAAGCAGAAGAAAAGAATTACAGCAATTAAGAATTTCATATAAAGAGAATTAATGCTTCTTTAAGTACTCTAGGACGTCTCTATAACTGTACAAGAAATAACAGAAAAAAATTCTCGGGTTTCATTGATATAAATCCTACTGAAAATCACGGATAATATCAGTTGCAATTAATAAATGGTAAGGAATAATACCCAATAATAAGAAAAGGAAACACTAAACGTTTTGCTTGCACAGAAAGGAAATGTGCGCGAGATGAAACATGAAGATCAGTGCGGCGAATAACCCGGCGGCTCTACACGTCGGCATTCGCCAAGCCGCCGGCATAATTTGTGTGCACTCGCGAAAGGCAAATGGTAGTGGGTATTTTTGTCACAAGAATGAACAGAATGAAATTAAATTGTTATTGAAATGATATAAATTGAAATAAGTGCGATTAAACGCAAGGTTCAAGGAGTATGAGCGATAAAAGACGACTCAAAGCTTTAGCAAGCATAGACATGAATAACCTTCGTAATTCGTACACATACGAGATTATTAGGAGACGTCTTAAATTATTATTTCGCGTTGGAACCTTATTTAAGAGAAACTACTGCAAGTACGCCTTGTAAAAAAAAGGAAGAAGATACTATTATAACACATGCTTATAGTGCAGTTATGGTCACGGAGTAGTGACGGAAGACGGCAGTATCTGCTTCGCCATTGAAAACAACAAAGACACACTATCGACAAAGAACGCCGGCGATTTAGCCGCGTGCGTTCCCGAGTCAGTTTATGAGAAATTTTCGATATGATACTGGCAAACACAATATAAGTTTTGCAGTAAAAAAACAATGACGTTAGCCGAATATCTAGTATGAATTTTTAACACGTGAATTTGGAAATGACACGCAATATTCACTCTATATCAACGAGTTAGCACTCTAGATAACACATGCTAGTCTAAGAATCTTAACACTATTTGAGAGTTTATGCCTACTTCACGACACTGAGCAGTTCTTTACGTTTAACACAATCACATGAAAAAAAAACACATGGCACATATACTTTACCCGGTTTCTTTCTATTCTAAGCCTAAATTTCACTTGCACTTACGAGATGATGTTCGCACGCTAAAGCCACAAGCAAGAGTGAGTCAGTTCAAGTGACGCTCTTCGATGTTGCCGTATCGGGCTGCTTTAAACTCGAAATGTCGATTGATTATTTGATCTCTCATGTATTTACACAAAAACTTCAATGATTACGAATTAGAAGTAGAAAATAATTAATAATAAATTATAGTAAGATTTTTTATGCTAATGATTAATTTTATTTAAGTGCGAATGGGAAAATTCATAATTCTTACGCTTTGTAGCGATATGCTACATATATCACTGTGCGATCACTTGTTTCGGAGCTAGTAGAGCCTAGTATATTACTACTAATGGCAAACTAATCTGCCCGCTCAAACCACGACAATTTGCTTTTTACATCTTGGAATTATTCTTAAGTCCGAACCCATAAATAGTGACTCATCCGCACGTCACGGGTGGACTTAATATTCTGTCAGTCGCTAAAATTTAACATACTGCGAACCTCCACAAACACACTCACTTACACCTGGCCAACGTCATCGCTCACCGGACCTCGCCTGCACGGAGTTTCCCATCTAAGAGAAGATCGTCCAAAATCAAGCACGCCATCGGTCCTCACGGTTTCCTTCAATAAAGAAAATCCAAGCTGAGTCCCATGAAGTGTCTTATTATCCCTCTCTTACGATTTCGAAAAACACTGTCTGAGATAAACGTTTAAGGTTGGAAGATAAAAACTTAGCATAACCACCAATCTTAACAAGTATTGTGCTGGCATGCTTATTACTTAAGTCAAGCATAAAGGAACAGCCATTGCCAGTTTGTAACCTTTCTATTTTCTTCCTTGAGCCTGTAAAGAAATTAATAGCTTAAGTTAAATCTGTGGAAGAAGTTCAGGGTTTTCTCCGTGATGGGAAATATACCATTGCAGTGTGGGGATTGTCAGTTGTGGAATTTTTTCCTTGATGCCTCTTCGAGAACCTTCTCATTCAGCGTCTTCGATTATTGCAGACCCTCGACGGCACCAAACACCACAACACACATTCCCTGGGTCTGAGCTTTACAAGTTGTAAATTCATGTGGCACATTATCTCTCACTAAACCATCGAGATAAACCACGTAAATTGCTTATTTGTGACGTGAGACGTTCTGACTTTTGGTCATATATCACTTTGCAATCACTTGGTTCGGAGCTAGTAGAGCCTAGTATATTACTACAAATGGCTACAAATCTACCCGCTCAACCACAACTTGCTTTTCACATCGTGGAATTATTCTAAAGTCTGAACCCATAAATAGTGACTCATCCCCACGTCACGGGTGGAATTGATGTTCTGTCAGTCGCTTAAATTACACAGACCGTGAACCTCCACAAACACACTCACTTACACCCGGCCAACGTCACCGCTCGCCGGGCCTCGCTTGCACGGAGTTTCCCATCTAAGAGAAGATCGTCCGAAGTCAAGCACGCCATCGGTCATCACGGCTTCCTTCAATAAAAAGATACAAGCTGAGTCATCCCATGAAGTGTCTTCATTATCCCTCTCTTGCTATTTCGAAAAACACTTAAGAGAAAACGTTTAAGGTTGGACGTTAATAACTAACCATATCCACCAATCTTAACATAAATAATGAAGGCATCTACGGATGCTTTATTTCCAATTTCAAGCCTGATACATATCACCTTATACATTGGATTTTCAAATGCCTTATAACTAACGCCAGGACGCCATTACGCTTTCCCCCGGCCAAGACCGGTACCCATTTCAGACACCTGGGTAGAGTGGGGTATTGTGCTTGGAATTTTTCCCCTATACCCAACAGAGAAAATCGCCACCAGCGCCGGGACTCGAACCAGGGTCTGCCTGGACGGAGGCAATTTCGCTAGTCTCACGACACGACGAGCACATGTCTCCATTCTTGCGTTCTACAGTTGCTGAAATCCATATATTCAAACTAAAAAGTTACAAATGAAAAAGTATGTCTATAGATTCAAATTATTGAACCTTGGTGAGCAGGTAAATTAAAGGCCTTGATGAGCAGTTGAAATAGCTATTAATAGTTTTTTTACTGCAAAATGGAAATCCTGTTTTAGCGCATGTTGAAGAAATAATATTCAGTGACAAAACATCCATTTGTGACACAAAAGATTTAAAATCAAATCAGTTATAATAGATCAGAGAGGAATAAAAAAATGACCTATGCCTCATGCGTCATTAGTGGATTTCAGCTCGAAAAATTTACAACATACCCCAAAACGTAGATATATTTGAAACATCATTTCTCGTTTTTATAAAATATGATGAATACAAAAGTGTTGTATTCGAATGCATATCGAATGAAAAATTACGCAATATTTTTGTCATTCATTTTTGTAATGTGTTTGGAAATTTTCCCACTCTGACAAGTGTTCGAACTTTTCACCAACACTTTGTGGCAACAGTTTCCTTCGTATCCGCGGCTGATCAAGTACGTGAGAGTTGTGAATTAAGAAAGTTATGTATGGGCTTAATTGTGTGTTTTTCTCTAGATTCATAACACGGACTTTAATTATAGGAGCTGTAATTCACGAGTGTTCTATCGTGTAGGGTGTACTTCTAACCAAATTCGTTTATCAATTCCGCGCTAATGATTCGTGTGGAATAAATTTTCTGTCGTGTCTACCTAGTTACGCCTAAATTGTAGAGTTAGGAATAGTCAAGATATTTTTGTAACATGACGAAGTTCTTGCTTTGAAAATTTTTCTCGTATAGCTCAGTAGTGTATATGTTTTTGATGGCTCAAACGGCCAACTGCCATAAGGCGAAGTTGAAATGTAATATAATGTGTTCGTTGTGCTCACATGTACTAGTTGAATTACATGCTAGTTCAGCAAGGCATAAATAAAGAAATTATGTTTTAATATATACTGTGACGATTTGTAGCTTTCTAGTTTGATTATGTCATGTCTGATAATTTCAATGCCCAGTGTTGGTTATTTGTATAAGTATGGAAGTTCATTATATAGGCTAGGAATTTCTGTACAAATGAAGGTAAATGTCAAGGACTTGACCATAATTGATATTCAAATTTTCGATGCCTTAATAATGTTAATCACATGAAAATAAACAAGTTTTCATCAATGCACTTTCCGGCGGAAATGAGTATTTTAAAAGTTATGGCGTTAAACGAGTTACCGGAACTCCAGTGTGCATCACCCTATTACAAACGTAAAGAGGTTGGGTCGTGAGGGGTAGCCACAGTTCTTTTAGTTTTATAATTTTCACTAAAAGAACTGTTGCTACCCCTCGCGACCCAACCTCTTTAGTTTGTAATAGGGGGTTTGCTCTTCGTCGGCTTGGTTGGCGCGCGGGAACGCCTGTTTACTTTCACGTCGGACCGCGCGGTATATTTTTCCCCGCCTCAAACACTGGAGTTACGGTAACTCATTTAATGCCATAACTTTTAAAATACTTATTTCGGTCAATATTGAATATAATGTTGTCTACGAATTTCATAATTTTGTAGGTATAGATGGGTAATATAGTCGATTATAAGACGTTTTTCATGAATGACATTCTGCCCGGCGATGCGTTATTTTCGAATTATTCAACTTTGAAGCTGGCTTGTGCGCGCCACGGAAGCACGCGGGGCTAGCGTAATTTAATTAATAACGGAAGCTAACCCCCTGTTACAAACGTAAAGAGGTTGGGTCGTGAGGGGTAGGCACAGTTCTTTTAGTGAAAATTATAAATAAAGGTTTCGAGTGACGTTTGTTTACATCGACGCCAAGGTGGCTGCCGCCATGGCGCCAACCGGCTGAAGATGGCGGCAGCCATCTTTGAGTCGATGTAAACAAACGTCACTAGAAAGCTTCATTTATAATTTTCACTAAAAGAACTGTTGCTACCCCTCACGACCCAACCTCTTTACGTTTGTAATAAGGGTTAGCTTCCATTTTCATTGCTAAAACAATGACTGTTTTTGCGTTAAAAGAGCCATTCAGAAGCGCCGTTCGTATAACTTCAAACTTAAATAACTCGAAAACTAAGCATTTCCGGGCACATTGTCATTCGTGTAAAACGTCTTATAATTGACTATATTACCCATCTATACCTACGAAATTATGAAATTCGTTGACAACATTATATTCAATATTGACCCTTATTTCCGCCGGAAAGTGCATTGAAGAAAACTTGTTTATTTTGGTCTCATCAACAATCTTTATTGATCAAAGGTTGGAAAATCGATTATGGTCAAGTCCTCAACATTTTCCATGTTTTTCACCAAATTTTATGCCTAGTCAGCAACACATGTAGTCAACAAAACTTTTGGCAAAAATGATTATAAATGAGGATGAATATTAAATAGTTTTACTCTCTGGAAGGTTATAATATCTTACCTTGGTATTCAATTTATTCAAGATCAGTAAAGTAAAACATTCCTGATATTGGTAACTTGTATACAAGTCATGAATGGTCAATATGTATTTTAGGTGCTGCACGGAAATAGAAAATTTTGTTGTAAAGAATCACTAAAGGAACACATTTAAAAACCTTTTATATTAATGACATTCTACTCGATGCACTATTTTTGAATTACTCAACTTTGAAGTTGGCTGTCGCCCGCCAAGCTGAATTTACCTAATTAATGACCAAAGCTAACCCTCAATTTCAAACGTAAAGAGGTTGGGTCGTGATAGGTAGCCACAGTTCTTCCAGTGAAAATTGTTGATAAATGTTCTAACTCGCCCATTAGGGTGACATCCGCAACATCAGCTCGAAGATGGCGGCGGCCACCTGGTACGGCCGCCGCTATCTTGGAGCTGATGTAAACTCAACTGCGGATGTATCCCTAATGGGTGGGTTAGAACCTTAACTAATAATTTTTACTAAAAAAGACGGTAAATGTATAGTGTTTGACCATAATCGATTTTCCACTTTTTGATCAAGAAAGATGGTTAATGAGACCAAAATAAACAAGTTTTCTTCAATGCACTTTCCTTCGGAAATGAGTATTTTAAAAGTTATGGCGTTAAATGAGTTACCGGAACTCCATAGTGCATCACCCTATTACAAACGTAAAGAGGTTGGGTCGTGAGGGGTAGCCACAGTTCTTTTAGTTTTATAATTTTCACTAAAAGAACTGTTCCAACCCCTCACGACCCGACCTCTTTACGTTTGTAATAGGGGGTTTGCTCTTCGTCGGCTTGGTTGGCGCGCGGGAACGCCTGTTTACTTTCACGTCGGACCGCGCGGTGTATTTTTCCCCGCCTCAAATACTGGAGTTACGGTAACTCATTTCCCGTTCTCACTCCTAAAATACTCATTTCCGAAGGAAATTGCATAGAAGAAAACTTGTTTATTTTCGTCTCATCTACAATGTTTCTTGGTCCAAAAGTGGAAAATCGATTATGGTCAAACACTATACATTTACCAAAAAGACTGTGGCTACCCCTCACAGTTCAACCTCTTTATGTTCGTAATTGGGGGTTTGCTTTGGTAAATCTGAAGGATATGTCAGTCATTGATTTTTCACTTTTTGGTGCCTGAACCTAATTAATTCGATCAAAATAAACAAGTTTTCTTCTATGCAATTTCCGTCTCAAATGAGTATTTTTAGATTTATAGTGGTAAGTTTAGTTTCGTCTTTGATGACGAGTGCGCTCGAATAAACAGCTACTCATCGATTTTTGAATTTTTGTTGCATGAATCATGGTAATAACATTGAAATAAACAACTTTTCTTCTATACACTTTTTTTGTCAAATGAGTATTTAACGAGGTATAGCGGTAGTTTTGGTTTCGTCTTTGATGACGATCGCGCTGGAAGTGAGTGCGCATTGCAGTGTTGCTGTCCGACGTGCTCCTTGAATTACTTGCTGCTTCAAACACTGGAGTTGCGGTAAGTCATTTACCGCTATAACTAATAAAATACTCATTTGAGACGGAAAGTGCATAGAAGAAAACTTGTTTATTTCGATCTAATTAACTATGCTTAGGCATAGAAATTCACAAAATTGATAACTGACATATCCTTCAGATTTACCTTTGCCTCCGTTATTAATTAAATTCCGCTAGGCACGCAAAAGCCAACTTCAAAGCTGAATAATTTAAAAATAACGCATCAGCGAGCAGAATGTCATTCTTGTAAAAGGTTTTTTAATGTGTTCCTTTAGCCTAGTTATTTATTCTTATCAACAAAATTCTAAATTTCCTTGCAGCACTTGAAATACATATTGGCCTCTTGAATTAAGGAAACCGTCACAGGCCCTTGCCAGATTCTGTCGATTCCATGGTCATTTTGCATGTTTTTATTATAAAAGGACCCTTAGGTGGTAGACTATTCGTTCCTAAAATTTTATGGCGCTATGGACAATACTTCCCCCAACCCCCACGGGGGGTGAGGGGACAAAATCTTTCACTTTTTCCCAATTTTGACCCCACCTAAAAAGAGAACAAATGGGAAATGGAAAAAAAGCTCAATTTGAGTTTGTTAGAAATGTTCCAAGGATTCTAAAACTGTCTTTGCTTTTGTTCTAGCATCAAAACTGAAGGAGTTCCATTTTGAAATATCAATATAAATGAAAAGCACCCAAAATTTTTCATTTTTTCCCGATTTTGACCCCATATAAAAAGAGAGCAAATGGGAAATGAAAAAAAAGCTGAGTTTGAGTTTGTTAGAAATGTTTCAAGGATTCTACAATTGTCTTTGCTTTTGTTCTAGCATCAAAACTGAAGAAGTTCCATTTTGAAATATCAATATAAATGAAAAGCACCCAAAATTTTTCATTTTTTCCCAATTTTGACCCCATATAAAAAGAGAGCAAATGGGAAATGAAAAAAAAAGCTAAGTTTGAGTTTGTTAGAAATGTTTCAAGGATTTTAAAACTGTCTTTGCTTTTGTTCTAGCATCAAAACTGAAGGAGAAGTTACATTATGAAATATCAATATTAGTGAAATATCAATACCTGAAAAACCAATGTCAAATTTTTGCAAAATCTAAGGCCTCAATCGAAAAAATGAATGGAATCAATTGTGTTTCTTTTCAAAGGTTACATATCATGGTAAAATTTCATACAAATCAGACTGAAAATGAAAAATTTCATTTTGTTGGAAAAAAAACAATTTTTTTTTTTTTTTTTTTTTGAAATCACAATTCACAGTTTGAATATGAAGTTATGTATGGAAAATATCAATAAAAATTAAAACTGCATTCTATTACATCAATTGTTCATTATATTACACTCCAACAATTTTTTTTTTTTTTTTTGCTTATACCCAATGCTTCTAATTTTCAACATTCATCCTGGAACTAGTTCTTGAGTTTTGATGCTAGAACAAATCCAAAGACAGTTTTAGAATCCTTGAAACATTTCTAATAAACTCAAACTCAGCTTTCGGCTTTTTTTTTAATTCGAATTCTTTGAAGAAATATATAGCTCTAAAAACAAAAACAAAGTTGCTGATTTTTGAAATTTCAAAAATTTTTGAAAAAAATAGAAAAAATTTGAATTTGAAAAAAAGCCCAATTTGAGTTTGTTAGAAATGTTCCAAGGGTTCTAAAACTGTCTTTGTTTTTGTTCTAGCATCAAAACTGAAGGAGAAGTTCCAATCTGAAATATGAATAAAAATATACCAAAAACACGTTTTTCGTCAAAAAAAAATAAGGCCTAAATCGAAAAAATGACAAGAGTAAAAACGGTTTACTTTCACAAAAGACATATACTGGCCAATTTTCTAACGAATCGGAAGAAAAAAGTTGAAAAAGTGGGACGGTTACCTTAATATGGGTGATAGCAGTCTTGTTTTGTGTACAAAAGAAGCAAAGATGGTATTAATAAATTGCTAATGGTTGAAGATATTTTGACTTGAGACTTGTGATATTTTACTAGTAATATGACCAGCATCTATAGACTGGCCCTTGCATCTGGTTAATATTTAATTTGAATGACCAAACTGCTGCTTGGGAGTTAATGTAAAACTTGTTAGTGCCTTAAACCTGGCTTGTGTGACAGGTGGATTGAAAAATGATGTTAAACATCTGGATTTTACTTGTCTAATTGCATACATAGAAAGTTAGTTTTAATATCTTCTGGAGACTATTGCAATATCTCTGAACAAATTTAGGATAGAGAGTGGGAAGATTTAGATCAATAATTGTAACTTGTCAAGCATGAAAATTTATGAACAATATTGATATGCATAATTTTTTATTTGCAAAATGTTTTTACTTAAGACTTTTAATGAGACTTTTAATGTGCACTCTTAAACTAATTAAGATCAGGGTCAAAGCTTTTAATGAGAGCATATTAGGTAAAAGTTCTCTTGAGGTTGAATTTATTCAACTCAAGAATTTATTCCAAAAAATGTGAAAGGATGGTAATAAACATTATACTCACAACTTCAATGTACCAAAAAAACAATGGTCAATGTACCAAAAAAACAATGGTCAATGTACCAAAAAAACAATGGTGCAAAAAAGAATTGAAAGCTGGCATATTAAATGTTTAGGAGAGGATGGCAATCGTTCGTCGGATGGCAACATTACAATAGATTCTCCCTTCCGACGCACTCAATCATTCTTGCCATCTAAGACAAAAATTAACATACTGCTCTAATTAGTTATATTGGGGTGATAATTTCTATTGTTATTAATTAAATTAAGGGAACCATTTTGACAAAATGGTCAACTTTGGTTCTATTGGACGTACGTCTATGAAAATTTGCAGACTACTAGATCTCCACATTTGTAACAACTTATCTTAAACAAAAATTTTTCATAAGGCCATAGAAAATTTTTTATTTGAAAAAAAAAATTATATATATACATATATTATTTGCTAAGGCTTTTTTATTTACAAAGCTAGAGCAATGCGGTTTGTTGCATTTGAAAGTCAAACGTGCGCTCTATCCATAATACGGGGGGAATTTTTGATTTATTTCATTCTGAATTTATATGAATTTTTTTGTCAGAGTCTCAATGCAAAAGTTATAATTTTAGGGTAAAAAGTCTATGGAAAGCTTTACAGAAACAATTTGGAAAATCGCCCCGTATTATAGGTAGAACACACATTTCACTTTCAAATGCAACAAACCGCATTGCTCTAGCTTTGTAAATAAAAAAGCCTTAGCGACAAACGTCTTGATAAGTTACTTTTTTTATAAAACCTATTTTTAAGAACAAAATGCTTCTCCTCCTAGATTTTTTGAGCTACAGTAATGATTTTGGTATCATTGGATGCAGAAAAACAAGGGCTTTACAATGTATTGAGAAGTTTTTCAAATGTCATTCTTGTTTCAAAGTTATGACGTCATAAATTAGAATTTTCTTGAGAATATTTTGATTTTTTTTCTTTTTTAATTTTTTAAATTTTTATATTGGAAATTTGAGGAAAAGCATTCAAGTTTTTGGAATGTCCACGTTATTCTGCATCCAATGATACCAAAATCATTACTGTAGCTCAAAAACTATCAGAGAAAAAGCATTTAGAAACCCCCCCCCCCCCAAATGTCGTTTTCTATGATTTCCCATTTTCTTTTCAAGAAAATCGCATGTTGTCATGAATGATAAATGATTCTAAATTGTATTTCCTATCAGTATACCAAATTTCATTGCTCTAAATTCAATAATAAAAAAAATATTCGGATGGGGATGAGGAATATGAATGATAAAATATATAAAAAAATGAAATGGAAAAAAATTGAAAATTTCAGATTTTTTTTTTTTTTTTTTTTTCTTGTCCACGTTATTCTGCATTCAATGATACCTAAATCACTACTGTAGCTCAAAAACTGTAGGAGAAGCATTTAGAAAACCCCCCCAAAAATGTCGTTTTCTATGATTTCCCGTTTTCTTTTCAAGAAAATCGCATTTTGTCATTGATGATAAATGATTCAAAATTGCATTTCCTATCAGTATACCAAATTTCATTGCTTTAGGTTCAAAAATGAAAAAAAAGGTCCGTAAGAGGGATGCCCTCCCCCCCCCGGGAGGGACGTTAGCTCTGGGGTAGGTTCCTGATATTTTTACAGACATTCGGGGACATGTCTCTAACTCATTTAAAGCAATAAAAACAAAAATCGGGAGAATCGACCTATGGACTCAGATGCCCCCAGATGCCCCCCAAAATGGTTCCCTTAATAAGATCCTTGAAGTGGGCTCAGGCTCCGCGCAGCCGGCAAATAATAAATTACAAAGAAACCAAACTAAGCCTACCGCTATAACTCGTTAAATACTCATTTCCGGTGGAAAGTGCATAGAAGAAAAATAGTTCATTCATATTTAAGGCCATCGAACGGTTTTTTACTCGAAAATTTCAAGAATAAATAAAAATACTTCCGGAGCGAAATAGGCTCTGAGGTTTTACAAGCATGTTTTAAACTATCTAATAAACGCTCATACCCCATAAAATTTTTAAATATACCCCCCACCCTCAAAGAGAAATTTCTAAAAAAAATCCTATTTCTCAGCCAATATTGTGCCTAGTGATGATTAGTTTTTTTTTTTTGTTCGATTCACAATGAACGGGTCAACAAAGTTGAGATCCAGTTTTTTATATCGCTTCAAAAAAAAAAAAAATCTTTGAATTAAAAATTGTTTTTTATTTCAATTTTTTTCTTCAAATGGTTACTAAAACTTTTCTAATCAACTTACCAAAAAGCTACATCTCAACCTAATAGTACTTACCTTTATCTTCACGATGCTGAAAAGATCTCCTTCGTAAGTGAAAAACTGTAGGAGAAATAAACCCGCACGACAAAAAAACTTTTTAGGAAAAAGCGCTCAACTTTTTCAAGTATATCTCCAACAGTTTTTTACTTATGAAGGAGATCTTTTTTGCATTGTAAAAATCGAGGTAAGTTCTATAAACTTGCAGTTGTTTTTTTTGATAAGTTACATAGGATTTTTTTCATTGCCATTCAAAGTAATAACTGAAATGTAATATATTTAGTGATAAAAAATTCAAAAACTTCCCAAAATTTTTTTTGAAGCGATATCAAAAATCTGGATCTTAACTTTGTTGGCCAGTTCATTGTGAATCAAACAATAAAAACTAATCATCTCTATGTACAATATTGGCTGAGAAATAGGATTTTTTAGAAATTTCTCTCTGAGGGGGGGGAAAGGGGGATACATATAAATTTCAAAAATTTTATGGGCTATGAATGTTTATTAGGTTGTTATAAACATGCTGTTAAAACCTCAGAGCCGATTTCGCTCCAGAAGTATTTATTTTTTATTTATTATTCATTTCTTATTATTTATTATTTTTTATTTATTTTTTGAAAATTTCAAGGAAAAAACCATTCGATGGCCTTAAGGACACCATCTGAGTAGAAACAAAAGTCTGTTATTTATGGCTGGATTTGTCTGAAATTGTCACAGTAGGTGTGAAATGATGCAAAGATCATTTGTTACATGGACAAAATTTTTGTATCTGCACTGAATTTTTTTTTATCTCTGGAAAATACTATAATTTTTTTTTTAATATATCTTCTTCAATTTTGAAGTTACAGAACCAGTACTTTGTTTTTAGATTGCTTATATGTCTATATAACCACAAGGGCTAGGGAATTTTGATAATGTCTTTTTGTGAATTTTGGGAATTTATAAAATTTGAACTGTTTTTCTTTTTTGTCGTGTAATTTTCAAAGTAATGGATGCATTGAAGATTTGTAACCCTTTGTAAAGGGTTAACATTTGTAAAGGAGCTAATGATCTTCAAAAAATCATAACCATGAAAATTTTTGATCTAAGACTAGAATTTGGTTTCATTTTTCAACACCTTGGGAATACAGATATTGCACCTAGGTAACTATTGCTTTTAGGAGAAAAATGGGACACCCCAAGATTGAAATACATTCCCATTTTTTGTTTATTTGTTTCAATGCTCTTTTTTTAGTTGAATTTCCATTGTTATTGAACTTTTTTCTGTATGCAGGGGATATTGTATGATATTGTGCACAGAATTCTTGTTGCCTTACCTTATACCTAGACAGTGCAATCGTTTTTTCCCCGGAGCACTTTAGTTGCAGTTTGGAGAGGCTCGAAGTAACTATAATTCTAATCCAAATGTAGTAGTAATAGTATTTGCAGTTAGTTGAAATGAGGTGTTTCTGTCTGTTTCATTTTAATAAAGTTGATTTATTTGTATAAGCATTGAAACCTTAAATACGTGAGATATTACCATAAGTGAAGGGGTTTTATTTAGCTTAAAATAGTAAATCATAGGAGTGATTCTTGAAAGGGTATGAGGGTTATATTAACGAGTCATGTGTGCCACTCTTGGCTCCCTTATTGAACTTTTTATATCATTTTATTGATGTTAAATATGAACGAGGTAATCACAAATTTGTTGAGGTGGTAGAGAAAGATAATAATCTCTAACATATTGTAGTGCCTAATTCCTATGTCCTTTTGCATGAAATTTCACAAAAACTTGTCTCTGTGCAGAAAAAATCATGCCTCTACCATTTGAATATGCCCGAGGGCTGAGCAAGGGCCACAAGGTCACCAAGACTAAGTTCAAGCCTCGCCATGGTGCCAGGAAAGGAGTAAGTATTTCACATATACAATGCTGGAAGTTTTAAGCATGGTAGAAGAATGTCTTTCTTCCTTGTTTTTGACTATTGGGGTAGATATTGTGAATGGTATTTTTGTGCTTCTGCACTTGAGTGTAGCTTATGCTAATGTCCAATTCACTTGGCAGTAGAAATGACAGGATGTTTTTGAACGAAGAAGGAAACGTCAGATCCAAAAGTAAAATAATAAAAGATATTCAATGTAATATTAAGGTTGTTAACTGTCAAGATTGTTTAGGACATCCAGTTAATCAATATTTGGTCATTTCTGGAAATAATTTACAAAAAAATAATTTATTTACCATTGCTATCCAACAACCAAGTCCTTTTTGAGAACATCGTCCTTTAAATGCGTTAAATGCTTATGGGTAGGTGTTAGGCTTAGGTGTTCATCTTGTGTTGTGGAAACTGGCACATCAGGGAGATAATTCTAGATTGCCCCAGCTATGGATAGGCCTTTTAGATGTGTATAGTGCATGCCTACTTATTTCTTTCAGTTTTCATGCGTTTTTGTTTTTTCTTCCTGTGTAACTTAGTGTTTTTGAGCTAAGTAGCCTGTGTGGCAACGCAACTTGTGTATTGCCGTATAGGCAAAGGTGTGTTGTTTTGTGTATTCCTATGATGCATTCAACCGTAATATTTGAGAACTGTTGTGGAACATGTGTAAATGGAATCTTTATCCTAAAACAAAGTTTCACATTTGCTCATAAATTTCATGTCTTGAAAGATTTTGATCTAATTTTTGTAATGCCAGGTACTTGCCGAGGGAATTTCTTCCCTTGGTTCAATTTCTTCCCTTGGTTCAATTTCTTCCCTTGGTTCAATTTCTTCCCTTGGTTCAATTTCTTCCCTTGGTTCAATTTCTTCCCTTGGTTCAATTTCTTCCCTTGGTTCAATTTCTTCCCTTGGTTCAATTTCTTCCCTTGGTTCAATTTCTTCCCTTGGTTCAATTTCTTCCCTTGGTTCAATTTCTTCCCTTGGTTCAATTTCTTCCCTTGGTTCAATTTCTTCCCTTGGTTCAATTTCTTCCCTTGGTTCAATTTCTTCCCTTGGTTCAATTTCTTCCCTTGGTTCAATTTCTTCCCTTGGTTCAATTTCTTCCCTTGGTTCAATTTCTTCCCTTGGTTCAATTTCTTCCCTTGGTTCAATTTCTTCCCTTGGTTCAATTTCTTCCCTCTCAGGGGGATGCATCTATTGCATCAATGGGAATTAGTGCTCCCAGGGGGAAAATGTGTGAGGGCCTTTTTAGAGAAAATGTTAGGTAGGCCTTCTTTTGATGAAATAAAATGTTTTTTTTTTCTGTTACGTTCGAGACCACCTGCCCTATGTTTCAGCACCTACTAGGTACTTCTTCAACTTTCGTCTTGTTTCGTGAACTTCTTTCCCAGCATACTGTTTCTATGCCCCTTCTGCATAGATTCCTCATTCCCTAATATCGGTACGAAATGTTGCCTTCCTGTCTCCGGTACGCTCTATTTTGTAGCGGTTAGGGAAGTGAAAACTAACCTATTATCTAATCAATTTATTGATGATTTTTTGTGATCGTCTCCACTCGTCAGTTTTTCATTCCTGTGAACCACCCTTCTTGTAATAATTATTGCGCTGCCTTGAGTGCACGATTGTAGAGTAGCATGAAATGATTGATGCAACGCTTCGCCTCATCTGTTTTCATTTTTCTGCCCTTAGCGTATCACCAAACACAACAAATTCATCCGCGACATCGTGCGTGAGATTGTCGGCTTCGCCCCATACGAGCGGCGCTGCATGGAGTTCCTGAAGGTGTCCAGGGAGAAGAGGGCCCTCAAGTTCCTCAAGAAGAGGCTGGGCACCCACCTCCGCGCCAAGAGGAAGAGGGAGGAGCTGCAGAAGGTCATCCTTCAGCAGAGAAAGGCTGCTGCCGCCGCTGCAGCTCATTAAACTCTAGGGCTCGTGAAATGCTCGTTTTTATTTCTCATATTCCCAGCCAATTGCGTGGTCGTGGATGGTTCTGATAAAGTTGGAAGCGAGATAAAATAATTGAATAATAATTTGTTCAAGGTTAACCCTTTCGGTACGATAATTCAAATTGTTTGGGTAAAAACTTGCAGGGGAAAAAGTTGTCGTTACCCTGAATTGTCAGTGAAATTGTCCTAATGTGGATGCTTTCAGCTTAAGTAAGTGCCTACTTCATTATTTTAATTTTTAAAAATTTTCAATCTTTGAAGCTCTTTGCTTGGCGACAGAAATTTTTGATGTTGATAATTAGGTTTTTGTATTTACGAAGAAATTATCTACGAGTTCTTGCCCGAATTTATAAAATATAAACGAAGTTCAGTAAACTTGTTCAAGTGCAATGGAAAGGGTATTGAATGTGTTGCACGGACCCTGTAGCATGAACATACGCGAGCCTATGCAACAGGGTCCTTTGGTAATTACAGGGTCCTATGGTAACCTATGGTAATTTACACGTGCAGGTTTCTGGAATTGTTGAAAAACTAGTTTAATGATTGTTTTCAATTTCCCTAAGTTTTTTATTTACTCCAAAATATTCCCTCACTAGTTAAATTACATTAAAACTAGGTTATATGCCCTAAATTGGAAGCACTAGCAAACTTGGCACTGGAGTAGCCGTTAGTACCGAAAGGGTTAAGAGAATAGTACATCGTAAATGACAATTTTCTGACGATGAGCCAGTAGATGTGTAGGCCTTCCCGTGAATGTTGTCGAGGCGAAAACCAGGTGGATAGCGAAGTTGACTTTATTGCTGATTCGGGAAATAAGGCCTTATGACGAGTTGTTCAGGCGTTACGCGAGCATTTTTTTCAAGTGGGAGACACCGTAGCCTTCGCATTTCTTGAGATAAGAGACTGGCGTGACTAGGATCTCCAGGTGCGGGTGTCGACTGGTAAAAATTTGTGCACGATCAAAGCCTGTAAAATGTAATACACCAGCGTTGGAGGCCACATAAAACGTCACATAAGGGTAAGAACACCTAAGACTAATTTACGAATATTTAATGAAAGGATGATAACTTCGCGGCGTTCCAGAATGACGAGCTGCATTTCATCGATACAGTAATGGATCGATACTAATTGATGAAAAGATCCCCACTTTGAAAGACGCAAATTGAAAACATAAGAGCACACACTTGAGCCTCTTCCTTATTGAAACTGCATCGTTTTTTGAGAGACGTGGCTCACGTGAAATTTAAGAAATATAAATTTTTTTGCCTGGCGTAAGCATGGTTAACAGATATACATTGCACATTTAAGCTATCACGAAATACATGGATCAGGCACTGAAACAAATGAGCAAAAATATCAAATTTTAAAGGTGTAGTCGATGTGCCGAGCCTTTTCCACGCTCGAGAACACTTTACAAGTGTATCCTAGTTCAACGATTAAATGAAAAGGGCAAGAAATCTTTATCCCGACAATTAAAATACCGCGCCACAGTACCCACACAAAAAATAGCGTGCGAATCGTGCTATGTTCTCCAAAACAACTCGACAAAAAGTTCCTCTAACATGATCAGTATTTTCCCGCAAGTACTTGTACATTTAGGTATTTGACATTTTTTTACAAGGACGCCAAAGCGCAATTTATAAAATGCTCGATACTGCACGGTCCGAAATTATCAGTGACAATTGAACACAAAAAACGAAAAGAATGAATTTCATCATTCAGCAATATGAAATTACTTTGCAGAAATATTGAATGATACGGCCGTTGATAAATACCGCTAAATAGGAGATCAATAAATATGACGAATTTTAATGTTATCTGAAATCTGTACAGCGGCAGTCCCACACACAATAACTATTTTGGTAAAACAATCGCACACAAATATGACCACAACTCATTCATTATTTTAGCACGTCTTACAAGTCGAAAAAAAAACCTAATTCGCGATATTCTTATCTCTGCAGTTCACATGTAAATTCGTATAGCGCGGTGGGAGTGTTTTCCCTGACAGTGCACAGAAAATTCCATCCAACTTTGAGATTATTTTCTCGCTGAAACCAACTTCCAACAAAAATTTCCTAAAAATCCAGATTCGCATTATTATTATTATTTTCAGGTTTTCCCGCCGCTTTCGATACTTTGACGAAATCACAGCGCAATCCAGATTCGCAATGGCTTGAGACACGGTCATCAGATCTAGAACATAAGAGGGCTTTCGGAACAGAACTCGAGTCATGGTACTAACATGTGCGCATTGCCTCGTTAAGCTTCTGAATTTTATGAAAAATTCCCTACCAAATCGGATATTTTGCCTAACTTCTCGCCATATAGATTGCGCACATTAATCCCCACAAATTTTACTGAAGGCCGCCTTCAAGTTAACACCGCAAATATACAAATTCAACAAAACAAATTTCAAGTCTGTCAACGGAAACTGAACGAAAAAGGGCGAGGTATACTTTTTATTGCATAGAATGAAATCATTTTCTAAAACAGGGCTTCTAATATAAGCACGCTTTACTCACCGAAAAGAAAAAGCGCATCACTAGTGATGCAGCACGAATCCTCCAAAATTAATTAGGTTCCACCCGCAACCACGATTTCAGTGGAATAAAATTCTCCTTCCCACACGATTTCGGCTTAAATGATTCACGCGCGTGAAAGATGCTCCAAACGTACAAGACACACACATGCACCGTTGTGGAGAAAAATTAGTTTCTGAGTTCCATGACGACGGCACTAACTCCATTGAACTAAAAAGCGTCATTCTTTGTACAATAATAAAAGATCTGTTGGTGTACAATCTTACTTGAAAATAAGTGCTTTCAATTTTGAGAAGCTATAAATAGTGCACTAGATTCAACAACTTAAGTTCAGATTCAAGTAACGAAAGACTATTTCTTCGACGCTGTAAATAATTTGAAGGAAAAAACGAAAAATATGAACGACTTCTGCATGTGGTGCAACAACGATTAATTTCTCGGTTATAATTCTCTACTGAACACATGCATACGAACCGGTAATATTTAAAGATATATAAACATGTTTAACTTGGTTACTCCGCCTTCTCAGATGCGAGTCAAAATAATCACTCACTCACTAGGTGGCAGCAAAAACCAAGCTGCTTTTCACAGAATTTCAAATCACGCTTCAAAAAAATAATTATGAATAGCTACAGTTGGTGCTGAAATCTATACACATGCTTTAAAACAAATATTTCACCACTCAACACCACGAACTGAAATGAAGAGACTCACTATCGAAAGCACCCCACAGGCAACGAAACATCGGGATTTTCCACGCTGACGGCAGTATACATTTGAAAGATTCTAAATACGAATATCAACTCGCAACGAAAGGTCAAGTGCCATAATGAGCGCGAAGTTCTGACGAAAATTGTTCGACCCATTCACGCGTTACCATCGAATACGACTCCAGCTACAGTCCTCCATTGAATGTTGCATTAGCAGTGCTGGGGCACACACTCGTCCCAGCACCGAGTCTACGATGCGAAGGACAAGCGAGGTGTTAGTCCCAGGCTTGACTGAAGAGGAACTCGGCCGCAAGATTCTCGTTCTTCTCGCACGCGAAGTACGCTTGCACCACCAGCTCTTCTGGGAAGTTGCCCAGACCGCGTAGCTGTGCAGCAATTAGGGTTGTTAATATTGTTCTAGAGAGGTGATCTGTGATCTTCGGCAGATAACACTGTAAGAAGTCAACTTTTGGACTATTATCTCAGACCAATAGAGAACACTTTGAGGAGAAATGAACTTTTAGAGGATTGATTTGAAAAGATAGGAGTAGCTGTTAAAATATTACGATCATCATTATTCTGAAGGGCTGGTAAAAGATTGGTTATCCTCGGCGCTTTGATCAATGAGTAATACTGAGGAAAGTCTAACTTATAGAATACTGCTTTGAAGAAGATAAGAAACCATATCATTACACTGCACGGCGTGATTTGCTAAACTCTGTCAGACTTCAACACCACATCAAATGTCACTATGAAGGAATGTTATCAGTAGATGCTCGACCTGAGAATTTTATTCATGCTTATAACCACCAAGAGCTGCGAAATAATCTTTTTATGGCCAAAATAGGATTTTTGCGCATAAAATTTCAACACGAAAACCAATCAGCATCTGATGACCCTGTAGGGTAAACTAATGCTAGCTCAGTGGTCTTTACGGTGACGCATTATTTTTTTTCAAAAATAAAGCAAATTTTAAGATTTTGCCAGAAAAAAAGCACACCTGGTAGCCCTGCTACGGACACATAATTGTCATCACTATATCAAGACACGCTAGCCAAATCAAAGCATAGAATTCCACGTTCACTGTCGCCTCTCTCGAATAAAAAAAAGTCAGTGCAGTTCTGTTACTTGAAGTGTGGAGTATATTTGATTTATTGGAGAGCCAAGAACTTCATTCAATAGAGGAAATAAAATGCAAAATTTTTTTACTATCGGATCAACCACAATGGCAGTTAGTAAATATATTCAAGCACGGTATCTTGAAAGAGCCTGTTAGAAATAAAATGATTTGGTTATGAAAAAGAGTAAATGTAAAATGAAACTCTAAAGACGCGAATTTCCAGCTCTGCGTAGTGTGAGCTCAGGACAGCTTTAGTGTGAGCTTTATTTATGATCTGTAATTTCATACTATGTAATAAAACGCCTAGTTACTTATATTTCTAAATAAATAAATTTACGTATTTTTGTGCATAATTTCTCCCACGTATTTACAATGGGAATCTCATTGAACACTGTAAATTTGAGGAAAATTTTATGCATTCATTAATAGATAATATGCACAGTCACTGCTTGCATGGTTGGTCCGTCTCTCTGTGACAACTCATAAGGAAAGCTTAGTGACCGTATCTGTGATACGAGTTCCACCAGTGCACAAGCGCAAGAATATTGCAATGGCGGGTACTTTTAGGATGGATATATTCGTTTGTCATTTGTCTCTTGAGACTTATTCAAGGAAACTATTGAAGATTAGGTTATTAGTTAGTTTAAGCCTCCCTAACTGCTACAAAAAAAAACACGTATCAAAGAGAGGAAGGCACCTTTAAGTATGGAGATCAGAGAATGGGGAATCTATGCAGAAAGGGCATAGAAATAGTAAGATGAGAAAGTTAATGAAAGAAGAAAAAAGTAGGAGGTGCTGAAAAATAGGACAGCAGTGAACCGAAAAAAGGTAGTCTTTAACAAAACAAAAACATGTTATTTGAACAAAAGGAAGGCTTACATAACTCTCAGCTCGAGCCCTCACACATTTTCCCTTGGGAGCGCTAATTCACATAGATACAATAGTTTTCTCACGCAGGAAGGTAACTATCGAATCCCATCATTTCTATGACGGGTCGTGTACACTAATCTCAAATAGCATCTGACCCTCACCCTGTCAATAGCCTCTCGGTCTTGATGGGACAACACAATGGTGGTGCTTCTGTTACCACCACCACCACCGCCACCACCGCCGCCGCCGCCGCCGCCACCACCACCACCACCACCTCCACCGCTGCCTTGGTTGCCTCCTCCACCACCACCACCGCCACCTCCAGTCGCCGGGGCGTCACCACCACCTCCCCCGCCGCCTCCTGCACGGAGCATCCATAATAAAAATTACGAAAATCTCCGCAAGGGAGAACAATAGCAAAAGTTCGTCCGAAATAACCAGAAGCCATTCTTCCCCCACGAAAAAGTGAGCAAATGTCAAATCTAACATGCAACTTTAGGTGCAGAACATCGAAATGGAACGCTAATGCACTAAGAAAAGCCGACGAACTGTAAACCATGCTTAGGCTTTCAAGAAGGTTAGCACGTTCACTACGTTTTCGCGCTTGCTACGGTCGGTTTGGGAAATTGCAGAATTGAAAAGAAATGTTTACCATTTGATTACCTTCTTACCCTGTCTAACAAGCTGGAAAAATTTAGTTGTAAATTTAGTTGTACTTGCACGCCACAGTCAAATTCAAATTAAAGTAGTGAAATTGTAGGCATTGTAATTGGTATGCAAATGAGCAATTTAACAAGTGGTACGATATTATCAGTACGTAGTGAACGCGTCAAGAGCAGGGACACGAGACAAAATAGCGCGTCACAATGCACACAAGTGACAGGCATAACATATTTGAAGACGGTAGCCCCACAAAGAGTTGTTAGAAATGTGTTATCACTGCCAAGTACTGAAATAAGGAATCGTAAATTGGGAGACCCCCAATTACTCACCATACTGGAAAATCTGGAACCGACTTGATGGTGAACAATGCTTACACCAATTAAAATGACTTCACCAAATTAAAATTGAAGCAAGACAGATAGATGCCATAATGACTGGACAAGAGAATAATACAAAGCGGTCAAAAGCACAGAAGAATCGAGGTGAAACAGGACATAAAACTAGCCAGCCTCGCTTATTTGTGACGCTCATGATGGTACGCTCATGAAGGAGCCTTTAAAGAGGGCTCAAAAATCCCACCACTTTTCATTGAAGCTCAAAAATCCTACCACTTTTCATAGAACTCAAAGGCCAAAAAAATACTTGAACGAATGATTCTTTGCAATGCACCTGAAGTTGGAAGAGGCCATAACTCTAATCCTAAGTGAGGTTTTGAATCAAAGGAGTTTCAATAACGGGACCCGATAATTCTCTGTTCAGTAAAACCTGACCAAACCCTGCACAAGTACGCATAGAAAAAATATGAAGTCAGAACACACACGTTCTGTTATACTTGGGTACCTTACCTAAACAAACACAACCCTAACAAAAAGATGCAGTTAGAACATCAATATCCATATATTAGATGGATCAAGATTGTTTAGCCACAACCGCAATCTGAAGCGAGCAAATAGAAGAGACCATTTAATATAGGCTTTAGTAGACGAGGATGCCCTGCGGACAGAAACAGTAAATTAGGAAGGGAGAGGAAGAAAAGACAATGAGGAGATACTACCGAGATAGTGAAGAAGGACTTAAAATAACAGTGAGCATTGACGTTAGGAAGTCTCGAAGGCCTATCGATGGCTGGAATAACCTAAAAGGATCTCCTCTGGAGATGCCATGCAGTTAGAAAATATCATAATAAAGTTACGCGACAATAATGATAAAATATTATCAATAATAAGATAATAAAACCAGAGTTTCGCGAGTCTCCCACAAAAGGCTGTGAAAAAGCAATCCTTACTGAAATCAAGGCTGTAAAAAGAAAGCAAGCCTTACTGAAATCAAAGCTGTAAAAAGAAAGCAAGCCTTACTGAAATCAAAGCTGTAAAAAGAAAGCAAGCCTTACTGAAATCAAGGCTCTCAAAAGAAAGCAACCCTTACTGAAATCAAGGCTGTCAAAAGAAAGCAACCCTTACTGAAATCAAGGCTGTCAAAAGAAAGCAACCCTTACTGAAATCAAGGCTGTCAAAAGAAAGCAACCCTTACTGAAATCAAGGCTGTCAAAAGAAAGCAACCCTTACTGAAATCAAGGCTGTCAAAATGCAACCCTTACTGAAGTCAAGGCTGCGAAATCTCAACTCTTATGGAACTCGAGGCTTTCAAAGGACCACCGTGAAAACTTAGGCTTCATTTCAAATCGATACTCAAGAAGCAACCTTCCCTTGAAACTCTTAGACTGGAACGTGAGCCACCGGTGGCCTCGGGGGGTATTTTCATAATGCTGCAGCTGATTGACAAGTAATCAAACATTCCGTTTTCATAAGTACTTAAATAAAGGCATAAGGCAATTAAAGCTAAATAAAGGCATAATCCAGTTAATGTCTGTTATTTTAAAAATTGCTCCCTACAATTTACTTTAAATTTGAGTTGAATATTGAACTGCAATTTAACCCCATCACAGTCAACGTGTTAAGCCAAGGCTGTGAAAGAACACTTCTGAAAATGAAAATTTCAATACAAATGGAGGTTGTCGCAGAGCAAACTTTCCAAAGCCAATGCCGTGAGCTTACAACTGAAAAAACAAAAATTTAATTGGAGATCGAGGCAGCCAAAAAGACAGTCAAGAAAAAACCTACGACCGCGAAAACGAAAACTTCAATGGAAATCAAGGCAGTTAAAAAGTGACCTTTTCATAATCCAGAACTGCAAACCCACAACCCAGACCAGGAAGACTTGAGCGCTACCGGCCGGCGGGAGAGCGCACCTGTGGACTGGGGCTGGTTGATCATGCGAACAAAGGCCTCCTGGTTCTCCTGGATGACCTGCAGCAAGCCGGGGTTGGTGGTTCTGATCTGCTGGAGGAAGGCGTCGAGGAGCTGCGGGTTGTTGCGCATCATCTGCGTCATCTGCAGGAACTGGGGCTGGCTGCGCAGGAACGCGAGCGGGTCGTCCCCTTCTGCGCCGCCTTCGCCCTCGCCCCCAGCACCTACTGCTGCGGCCGCCGCAGCCAGGGCACCTGCCACGTCACCTAAAGGCATTAATGAGCGAGCTCGCGCCTCAGTGCATCGATCGGGCCGCCAATTGGAACACGTTTTACAACACTTACACAGCAAGTTTCTGACACTTAGATCGGGATTTTTTCAAGACTTGACCAGATTTTTTTTTACCACCAATAGGAACACGTTTTATGAACACTTAGACCGCAATTTTTCAACACTGAGACCGGGATTCGTTTCAACACTGAGAACGGCTTTCGTTTCAACACAGAACGGGTTTTGTTTCAACACTTAGAGCCAGATTCATTTTTACACTTTGACCGCAATTGGTTGAAGTTGAGTTCAATATTCAACTCAAGTTTAAAGCCAATTCTAGTAAGCAATTTTGAGAATAGCAAACATTAACTGGATCGTGACTTCATTTAGTTTTAATTAGGTATTTATGAAAATTGAGTTGGTGGCAATTGGTTAGTGTCAGCAGCATCATGAAAATTCCTTCAATGGACGGAGGAGAAGGTGCATGTTGCAGCCACAATGTTCAAGGTGCAACACAAATCGAGGGACACCGAAAACAACAGAACTGTACGTTAAAGGTTCCATGTTGGGCTTCTTCTGGCCAGAACTTTATATTTTGATGTTTTTTCAACTTTGACTTTTTTCAAATAAAATTTAAACATTCAGTGCACTTATCCTAACCTAGAAACCTCTGCAGAGTTGCCAGATGCTGATCTGGCAACCCCTGCTAAGTTACTAGATGCTGCGCACACTTCAAGAAAAAATTTCACATGAAAAGAAACCATTCAAGAAAATCTTGGCTTGAAAGAAGACCAACCTGACCACGTTAGATGCAACACACAACAATAATACTATGTTTAACATTAGTAACATATAAGACATTGCCAATGAAACAAGAACTACACAACAGAAGAATGCAAATACCAGTATAGTAGTAGAAACTCCACCATAAAAAATATTTACAATCAAAATATACTGTAGAACGAGCAAATTTTACCTCAACAATACAAACACCATGATGAAAGACTGAAAAATAACTGATCAATAAAAACGTTTCAAGTTCCTTCAGATACAGCAAAATGAATTAGGCCAAGTAAATAATCATAGAAAAACCAGTAAAATAATGAAAAAAAGCACAATCAGAACAGTAACAAAACACTGAAAAACTCCACAAAGACCAAACTAAAGACAAGACTATAACAAGTAGGAACAGAAATACATCTATAAATGAGAAAAAATATACACCAAATTAGAGTATGCCCAAATAGACCAAAAGCCTCGTATTAATAGCTATATGAAGCAGCGTGGCAGGACTGTTGTACAGCAGAAAATAAATCAAACAAAGATACTTTTCATACTGATAGCTTCCACTTTCCGTCTGAAATGTGACAGCGCAATGTGAACTTTTCAGCTTCATCTGCACTTCCAATTAAAAAAAAAAACGATGATCCACAATGCCCTAATGAAACACGTAATAACGTGAATTTGATCAAAGGAAGTGCTTACAAGAATCAGAAAATGAATGAAGACACGGCTTTTTTTTGCCTCGGGCTGCAACATCGCACACAGCAGCGCTAAGTCTGCGTAAGCGGTGCACTTTCTCCCCAATTCTAATAAAAGTAATATGATGAGGAACTATCAAAATTTCAGACCTCATGGAGTTGAGTTGTTCATTATTATATGTAATACCATTTATAGGAGTTGCTCATGTACATCAACATTTTACGAGTTGCTCATGCACATCAACATTTTACGAGTTGCTCATGCACATCAACATTTGTAGGAGTTGCTCATGTACATCAACATTTGTAGGAGTTGCTCATGTACATCAACATTTTATGAGTTGCTCATGTACATCAACATTTTATGAGTTGCTCATGTACATCAACATTTTATGAGTTGCTCATGTACATCAACATTTTATGAGTTGCTCATGTACATCAACATTTTATGAGTTGCTCATGTACATCAACATTTTATGAGTTGCTCATGTACATCAACATTTTATGAGTTGCTCATGTACATCAACATTTTATGAGTTGCTCATGTACATCAACATTTTATGAGTTGCTCATGTACATCAACATTTTATGAGTTGCTCATGTACATCAACATTTTATGAGTTGCTCATGTACATCAACATTTATAGGAGTTGCTCATGTGCACCATCATTTTATGAGTTGCTCATGCACATTATTATAAGGCTTGCTTATCCACACGTGTAACTGGTGCTCAAATAGCTGCAATTTGTTGCCTAAATGAGAAGGAAAAAGCGCTCGCAAGTTTGTTTGTTCTCATTCCTTATTTCCTTGTGAGAACTGCGACGCGCCGCATTGCCAAAGTATATTTCTAATGAACGAATTTAGATTTAATGTTCGTTATACTCATCTTGTTCCAAGCATTTGTTGCCAAAATGAGATGCAAAAAGCGCCCTCACTGCTGGCCGATTGCAGAATAATTTTTACTGGAGTTGTATGAAGGCCGAGCCTTGTGACTCATATTTACAATTATTTTTTGTCATAATTGAAAAAATTGTCAATTGTCATAATTGACAAAGCAAATTGTCACAATTGGCTGAGGGAGGACTCAAGAACAAATTCAGTCGATAAAAAATCGGCAGTAAATAAATCCCTCAGGTAATACACCCTATAAATTTTGATTTCAAACAAGCAACTTCCACACACGAGCTAAGAAAAAATCTAATAATGGCCTAGCAAGCAAGTTATCATGCACTACACTAAGTTGACAAATCAAGGCAAGGCTGAAGTACTCTGAAACCACATGAAAAATTCAACTGAACGCTGTACCTGCAAAAGGGACTCTTCGAAATTGTAGTAACTTATTGATATCAATTGCTGTACTGTCTGTCTCTTGACTGCTTTAACAGTCATAAATAAGGGTAAATACAAAATCGTTCCCATTAGTTTCAATTAATAGTTTTAGACGTTCATGATTCAACTTAACTGTTTAACATTTCGTGGAATCAATTGTTTTCTGATTACTTAATTAACTGAAAGTCTGGGAAGCAGGTATCTGTGATACCTCATGGTTATAATTCTTCTTATTATCAGTATTATAAAACGAGCCGCGTCCTTCCGTCCCTCCGTCCGTGTGACCCCCCTCTTGATTATGGTATCCACAATACGCAATCGTCTTATTTTTAGAAATATAAATTTTCTATTGAGCTTTCTCTGTTGAAATTCATCCTGTCGTTTTGATATTTTTAATTCGTTTGACCAGTAACCTGGCTACCACTTAGTATAAAGCCCAAGATTATGGAACTTGAGTATTTGTTTTCGAAATTGTTTTCTTGAAAAGCTCCAAAGAGATAATAGACATCATTTCAGAATAAAATTCTGGCAAAAGAGGCCACCTTGGATAGAAATGTGTCCAACCGCAAGAGAGAAGCAGCAAGACTTCGACAGCAAGAAAAACGCCGAAGACGATCGGATGAACAACGCAAAATGGCAAGACGAAGCAATGCTGCTCGCCAACGAGAAGCTAGAGCTAAATTGACCCATGAACAGCGTTTGGAAATTCTACGAAATAATGCAGAGCAACACCGAGTAGCTAGAGAGAGCTTAACACATGAAAAAAGCGAGGAAATTCTTCGGTATAACGCTGGACCGCATCGAGGGGCACGAGAGAATTCAACTCAAGAAAGAAGGGGTGAAATTCTTCAGACTAATGTTTAACAGCATCGACTAACACAATCGAATTTAACTCAAGAAAGAAGGGATGAAATTCTTCAGATTAATGCCGACTAGCACGTGTGCACTAGTAATTATTATTGTTCATTAGCTTCCCCGCCGTATTCGCGAATCAGACGATATCACTTTTTGCGATAAAATTTCGCGGTCTTCTGATTCCCTCTAAAATTCTCAATTCATTATTATTATTTATTGGTTTCCCTTCATCACCTCTAAAAATTCTCGATTTAGTAATCCTCCCTCCATACGTGACTAAGACATACATTCATTTCTAGCATTAGTTCGTAGCTAATTTGGGCTGCTCTTCTGTCCTTCCACCGTGTAGACTGGATACCTGTACACTTCATAGTGCAGGCGGATAATAACGACAACGCTATCACCAGGATTAAAATAACCGATTGCACTTAAATGCCCCCAGCCCAATTGAAATTGAATGGGGGAGATGACAGTAATTGACTGATGGAGATCACCAAATGGAGAAGATAAGTGAAATGAAATGGAGAAGATAAGTAAAATGAAATGGAGAAGATAAGTAAAATGAAATGGAGAAGATAAGTAAAATGAAATGGAGAAGATAAGTAAAATGAAATGAGGAAGATATCTAAAATGAAACACGGAAGATAACTAAAATGGGGAAAAATACATGAAATTGACTGGGGAAGGTCCATACCAGCATCAGCATCCCCCGCCTCGCCAGCAGCAGGGGCATCAGCCTCGCCGAGGTTATCAGGGATGCCATCCACGAGGTACTGGACGGCCGTGTACGGGTTGTTGAAGCTCGCTCGCAGCGCTCGCTCCACCTGCGCGCACACCGGCAGTCAGTGTTGGGGCTGATTATTGTAACATGTGTATATATCAGAGCAAATTGTATTGGGGGCTGATTATTGTAACATGTATGTATCTGAGCAAATGGTATTGGGGGCTGATTATTGTAACATGTGTATATATTAAAGCAAATTGTATCAAGTGCTAAACAAATGTGTTTGTGTTCGGCTGCGTCTGTTTCTGATTCAGAGTTCATACATTGTACAGACTAAGAAAGTACTCTATGCACTCGATTCCCCCTTCAGTCATCTTCCCACTTCTCAGGCATAAAGTCAGGAGTGATTAAAGAGTCTGCTTTTCACCCTTAAGGAAACCATCCCACTTTTTCAACTTTTTTAGTCCGATTCGTTTGAAAGTTGGCCAGTATATGTATTTTGTAAAAGTAAACCTTTTTTACTCGTCATATTTTCGATTTAGGCCTTACTTTTTTTTTTTTGACGAAAAATGTGTTTTTGGTATATTGTTATTGAAATTTCAGATTGTAACTCCTCCTTCAGTTTTGATGCTAGAACAAAAACAAAGACAGTTTTAGAACCCTTGGAACATTTCTAACAAACGCTCGTTCAGTTTTTTTCAAATTCAAATTTTTTCTATTTTTTCAAAAATTTTTAAAATTTCAAAAATCAGCAACTTTTTTTTTGGGTTTAGAGCTATATATTTTTTCAAAGAATTCGAAATTGAAAAAAACCGAACAAGCGTTTGTTAGAAATGCTTCAAGGATTCTAAAACTGTCTTTGGATTTGTTCTAGCATCAAAACTCGAGAACTAGTTCCAGGATGAATGTTGAAAATTCAAAGCAAATAGCAAATATAAGCAAAAAATAAAATTTTGTGTTGAAGTGTAATATAATGAACAATTGATGTAATTGAATGCAGTTTTAATTTTTATTTTGATAATTTCCATACATAACTTCATATTCGAAGTGTGAATTGTGATTTCAAAAAAATAAATAAAAAAAAAATTATCATTTTTTTTCAACAAAATGATTTTTTTTTATTTTCAGTCTGATTCTTATAAAATTTGACTATGATATGTAACCTTTGAAAATAAACACAATTGATTCTATTCATTTTTTTGATTCAGGCCTTAGATTTTGCAAAAATTTGACATATTGGTTTTTAGGTATTGATATTTCACTAATATTGATATTTCAAAATGGGACTCCTCCTTCAGTTTTGATGCTAGAACAAAAGCAAAGACAGTTTTAGAATCCTTGGAACATTTCTAACAAACTCACATTGAGTTTTTCCATTTCCTATTTGTTCTCTTTTTATATGGGGTCAAAATCGGGAAAAAATTTAAAATTTTGGGTGCTTTTCAATTATATTGATATTTCAAAATGTAACTCCTCCTTCAGTTTTGATGCTAGAACAAAAGCAAAGACAGTTTTAGAATCCTTGGAACACTTCTAACAAACTTACATTGTGCTTTTTTTCCATTTCCTATTTGTTCTCTTTTTATGTGGGGTCAAAATCGGAAAAATTGAAAAAGTTTGGTCGCCTTGATGTATTGGCTGAGGGAGGACTCCCCTCCCCCGGGGGGAGGGGGGGAAATTATTTTCCGTAGCGCCATAAAATTTTAGGAACGAATAGTCTACCACCTAAGGGTCCTTTTACAACAAAAACATGCAAAATGACCATGGAATCGAGAGCATCTGGCAAGGGCCTGGGATGGTGGCCTTAAATCCCTAGTTGACTAGATTAGTTAGTTAGCCATTGATTTTTCCACTGCACATTCCCTATCATTTACATTTCAAAGTTCTAATTCCCTGAGGCTCAAGCAACAAGTAAATTTGAGACCATTTCAAAATTTTGTGAATTATTTTTTGATTTTTTATTTTTCTTACCCTCTTTTCTTTGCCTTTCTAGACCACAAGTTCACAATCTCATTTCTATTCAAGGTATTTTTTCAATTTCTAAATAATTCCGATAATGATGAATAATTTCAATAATTTCTCATATATGAAGTATTTCAACTTTTCCTCTAAATTACCTTGGTTGACTACAAGTCTACATGCCTCACTAAACCCTTGTCTTCCGTAACTATATTTTCACAATTTTCTCTATCACAATAGAGAGCTTAAACATATCCCATCCAATTACGTAGTGTCCCCTAAGTTAACTTGCAAGATTTCCAGACCACTGTCTCACCTCCCTTTTCCCTAACACTATCTCTCTGATATTCTGGATCATGGTAAAACTAAACATTACACAGCTGCGCACTCACATCATTGATTTTCACACCCAGAAGCTTTACCACCTGACCACTGTCTCACCTCTCTTCTTTCATGCCCCATCTTCATGATACTCATAATCAAGATAAAATTAAACATTAAACAGTATTTATTTCATCAATTTTCACCCTCCAGAGGCTTAACCACCTGCCCAGTGTCTCACCTCTCTTCTTTCATACCCCATCTCCATGATGTTCTCAACCATTTTGTTGAACTCTTCGCCCATCACCAAGAAGCTCTCAGCATTGCTGGTGGCAGCTGCAGCTGCAGCACCCTCTGCCGCAGGCGCAGCGGCGCTGCTGCTGGTGGTGGTCGTGGTGGTGTCCGAAGCGGAGGTCGTGGAGGCTGAAGGTGCAGTCGTGGTGGATGTGGTGGTGCTGCTGCTGGTGCTCTCGCTAGCAGGGGCCTGGAAATTAATTGACTATCATCAGGGGAGCACATACATCATGCATCCTAAGGTTAGATTACATGTCAGTTTGAGCCTCCATAACTGCAAAAGGTGATCCGAAGAGAGGAGTGCACCATTTAGTGTGCATATAAGGGAATGCAGAACCTATGCAGAAAGGGCATAGAAGAAAGAAAGTTGAGGAAGAAGCTTATGACATGATAAAAGTTGAAAAATAAAGTATAAGGTGGTGAAAAACAGGACAGCAAAAAAAGGTGGTCTTTACCACAACAAAAAAAAAAACACTTTATTTCAACAAAAAGAAAGCCTACCTAACTCTCAGCTCGGGCCCTCAAACATTTTCCCCTGGGAGTGCTGATTCCCATAGAAACAATAATTGCGTATCTGAAGAATTAAAACAGAGTAACAGAAACAATTCTGAAGCTTTCTTTAAAGTCAAGTGGTAGATAGGTTTAAAATTACCTAGCGAACAATAATGAGCTGTGTGACATTTTCATGCAATAATGTCGGCCTAAAAAAATTCCTGGGTAGCTTGCATTATAATTGTACAACACAAAATTATACACGCAGTATGAACTTATACTTCAATTGAATTTACAGCAACAAAAATAGAGGCAATTAAAGTTCATACGTAACATTTCATTGTTTCATGCCCTTTGAAATTTAGTTTTAAGCTTTTCTGTTGCAATAAGCTAGTGGAAGTTTAGCTCTACGCTTTGCTTCCTGTTATAAAATATCCATGCAGGAATTTAACATATACTAGTGAAAATTTAAAACTACATATTTTCGTAACAACAAAAAGGAACTTTAGCTTTCTCTGTCTTTGTTTTGTTTCAACACAAAACTATAAATTAAGTTCTACACTTCTTTATCTGTTGTCACAAACTCAACACCTTATGCTCATCAAATGCTACAAATAATGAAAAAAATTAAATCATACCTTCATTACCTTTCACCTGATTCCAACTCATAAAACTAACTTTGACAAACAATACCACCCATAATATTAACACTCATTCAAAATGTGTTCCTCACCTTATACCCCCAATACGCCAAGAAAAAAAGGAAGCAATCATTGCCCTAGAGCACACCATACCTCAGATGCAGGGTCCTCAGAATCCTCACTTTATAATACTGTCAAAAAAAAAGGAGCAATCATTGCCCTAGAGCACACCATACCTAAGATGCAGGGTCCTCAGAATCCTCAGTTTGTAATACTGCCAAAAAAAAGGAAGCAACAATTTGCCCTAGAGCACATCATACCTCAGATGCAGAGGCCTCAGAATCCTCACTCTATAATACTGCCAAGAAAAAAGGAAGCATTAATTTGCCCTAGAGCACACCATACCTCCAATGCAGGGTCCTCAGAATCCTCACTCTATAATACTGCCAAGAAAAAAAGGAAGCATTAATTTGCCCTAAAGCACATCATACCTCAGATGCAGGGTCCTCATAATCCTCCCTTTATAATAATGCCAAAAAAAAGGAAGCAACAATTTGCACACCATACCTCAGATGCAGGGTCCTCAGAAGCTGAAGCCTCAGTGTCAGCATCAGGAGGAGGGGTGCTTGTCTTGGGCTTTGTTACCATGATCACAAGGAACTTGTTTATGTCCATGCTGTAGGACTCTAATTTGTTGTCATCTTGAAGGATTTTGCCTGCACAAATTGACATTCAATGAATATAAGAAAAACTAGCCCATTTAGATGATGGGTATAATGCTCAGCATTCAGAAATTCTTGTATTAACCCTAGAACATTACCCTGGAGTGATTTTCTCCCAAGTGAATTTGGGGATAATGCAATTCGCCCATGAGGGTTACCATTTTAGGTCTAAGCTACCAGTAGTTCTATTACTAACGTATTCTGGTCATTTTAAATCCTGTAAGGAGCAAGTCATTTTTTTTTGTGAACTGAATATCTAGTGAATTATTCACATTATGCAGCAGAGGGTGAGCTCAACAGATTAGATGTGTTAATTTAAGCCTCCGTAACTGCTACAAAAAACAAGCGCATCAAAGAGAGGAATGAGAAAGGCACCATTTAGTATGGAGATAAGGAAATGCAGAATCTATGCAGAAGGCACTAGAAACAGTAAGTTGAGAAAAGAGTTCATGAAACCAGATAAAAGGTGAAAAAGAAGTAGGCACTGAAAAAAAATGGACAGCCGTGAACCAAGAAAAGGTGGCCTTAACATAATGAAAAACATTTCATTTCAACAAAAAGAAGGCCTACCTAACTCTCAGCTCACGCCCTCACACATTTTCCCATCGGGAGTGCTAATTCCCACAGATCCAACAATTGTATCCTCCTGAGGATGATGAGCTCAACAAAACTGAGTATAAAACATTAAATGTTATTCCTAATTCAATGCAGATGAGACAATGAGCTATGTAGGGGTAAAATGGCAGCACCTATTAACTTGAAAAAATATTTTTGACTGACTGCATAGCAATACAATACTGAAATATTGATTTTAAAAAATGACCATGCAATGAATTTCTCAAATTCGTGTTAACTTAGCAGTCCCGTATATGTACCCCATATAGGAAAAAGAATGCAAATGAAGGATAAGTTTACTGAAATTGCTTTCAATATAGCAAACTTACCAATATATCCTCAAAAATGAACCATTATCTACTGACGTTGACCCAACACATACATACGTCAAGGATTTGCTCAATAATTTATCTTTTCTAATTATTGTTTGAATAATAAATTAATCATTGGAAACCAAGAAAATCAATTCATTGATGAAAATTCATTACAAAAGAGCTGTATTGAGCAGATTGTTATTTTGCTCAACAGTTGATGAAGGAAGCAACAGTTGCTAACCTAATTTACATTAGGTGTATAATTTACTGTGCAAAATTGAACCATTTTCCTGCAAAACTTCTAGTCAATGGATGCTCAGAAAAATAAAAACATGCCTTAGTAACTTACCAGCATAAATGAGCTTCTGGCCAACAGCAGGGTAGTCCTTTCCTCTGTCCTTCTCTATTTTTTCTTTCAGCTCCTTTACCTGAAATTTAAAAAAAATGTCATAGTTGACAGACATAGAAAAAGAACATACCACAAGATACAATGGCCTAAAATTTTTGTGTAGATAACGCAGTCATTTCATTACACAGCTGCTATAGCATGAGGTCTACCACACTATAGTATGAGATCTACCTCTAGCTAATACTATAGCGTGAAGTTGTGTTACTAATGGATGTTACATTTCCATAAATTTATATTAGCAATAAACAATTTGTATATCTCAAATTGCACCTGGGTAGACAAGACATGTAGACCTTGCATAATAATAACCCATGGTTTCTTCATCATTTTCCAAGCTTTCAGAAATATCACACATGATAAACCAATTCACTCAATCGTATTAGTTCAGGACTTTCTAGCAGCAACAAAGGCAATCTCAATAAAGCAAAACAGAAGGATCATTTAGAGTGGAATAGAGAAAATGAGGCATACATGCCACTGTAGTGATCCCATACAGAATAGCCTGCACTGGCAACAGTAAGTTAACAAAATAAAAATAGTTTAAATGTTTGAACAAATGTGTAACTCACCTGGACATACATAATTAAATTTTCTTTCCTGCATAACTTTCTCATGTAGCTGGCATAACCTATAAGCACAATTCATTTTACTGAGTAGAATTATGTCTGAAGTCCCAAAACAGCTTTTTACTATGGGTGTGTGATATTTCCTAGTATTATTCACAGGTGCTCAGACATGCTATAAAATAAACAGTTGTCTAATAATTTCTACATTATCAAAGATTTGTCAACAGCATTGTACCACAGACTGATAGCACAAAGCTAACCTAGCTCATTGTTTTTATATAGAGTTAAATGGAATGAATTTATTTATTATAACATTAATACCTATGCACAATCAATTCCAGTTGCATGAAAACTGAGAAATTTTATTTACAATGCACTGATACCCAAATATCTTGAGTTTAAAATTAACGATCCTTATACAAAAGAACATTGTGTACAGAAAAAATTTAATTTCAGTTGGGAAATTTCAGAAACATAGACAATACTGGCTTTAATTTTCACAAGATATATTAGACATATAAATGTTCACTGAATTAAATTTAGGCTTTCTTTAAAACTGCAACTACAGGTACTATGAGTGTAAATTTATCATTAAAATAATAATAATAAAGATTCTTTACTTATGTCTAAGTTTGTTTTGCACGATTGATAATTTCCATGGTGGATCATTTACAAACAAAAAATTAAAATTAAGGGGAGCTACTACCCTGGAATGGACCTAATGGTTCAAAAGTCACTGTACACATTTCTATTGCACTTAGGGGAACAAAATGCATACAGATATGTAAAATTAAATTCCAATCACATATGCATCTAAATTTTTTTTCAATTTTGGCAAAAGAAAAAGTTAAATTTTTGATAACAAGAAAAAAAATTGCAACAACCTATCTATTTTTTTCTTGTTTTCAAAAAATAACTTTTTTGTTGCATAAATAAAAAAATTTTGGAAGCAAATGTGTTTGGAATTCAATTTTACGTATCTGTATGCATTTTCATTCCCCTAGGTGAAATAGAAATGGGAAAAAAGACATTAGTAAAATTGGGTGATTCAGGTAAAGCCCAGGGTAGTAGCTCCCCTTAGATGTAAAAATAAATGTTTTCTTAAGAAAAAAATTACATATATTACAGCAGTGAAGAAACTCATAAATGATGACTGGTAATAGTGTCAAAACTCATAATTTTGGTAAATGTGTAGGAACGGTCAGTAATACATTTTCCACTTTTTGTTGCCTACACATAGTTAATTAGATCAAAATAAACAAGTTTTCCTCTATCCTCTATGCACTTTCCATCTTAAAGGAGTATTTTACGAGTTATAGTGGTAGGTTTAGTTTTGTCTTTGATGACGAATGCGCTCAAATAAACAGCTACTCATCGATTTTTTTAATTTTTGTTGCTAGAGTCATGGTAATAACATCAAAATAAACTATTTTTCTTCTCAACACTTTTTGCATCAAATGGGTATTTAACAAGTTATAGCGGTAGGTTTAATTTTGTCTTCGATGATGAGCGTGTTGGAAGCGAGACTCCATTTCAGTGCTGCCATACGGCGTGCTCGATGAATTACATCCCTCTTCAAACACTAGAGTCACGGTAAGTCATTTACAGCTGTAACTGGTCAAATACTCATTTAAGACGGAAAGTGAATAGAAGAAAACTTGTTTATTTTAGAACATCATGACGTGCTTTCTTACGCAAACGAATCGTAAATAAAAACACCAAGGTTGCTACTCTCAAAGTCAACATTGTAAAAATTATTTATTGCTTTAAAAGGTAAACGTTTCGAGCACCAGGCTTATCATCAGTACAAGCGTTCTGAAAAGAAGAACAGCGAGATGAACAAAATGTGCATCTAGTTATGTAGGCTCGACTAGCAGAACTTTGGGCGTTAGAGTAGCGGAGCATGCTGGACGTAGTAGCCGCACTGGAGGGATTCTTGCCCATCCCCCCCACTCCTCGGTGCACCTATATAGTGAACAGTGTGGCTCCAGTGTACAGTGCAGTAATTTTAGCATTTTAGCTTCAGCCAGCCATCAGAATGATTTAAGAATTTTAGAGTCCTTGTACATTTTTAAACGTAAGCCGCTTCTTAATGAAACTAATAGTGCCCACCCTTTGTACATAGTTTCCTCTTGATTTAGAAGTAGTATTTTTTTAATTCTGTGTTTTTGTTTATTTTGATTTAATCAACTATGTTTTTTCACCGAAAATTGGAAAATCAATTACTGACCAATCCAATACTACATATTTACCTATTTTAATCAACAAAAATAATGATCATTTTTCCTTTCAGCAGGACACAGGGTTGGCACACAAAAACCCACCCAAAAAAGCCCAAAAAAACCTACTAAATAGTGGGTTTTTTTGGGTTATATTAATGCTATTTAAATTTCACTTGTTTTCAAGCTTATAGAATCAAAATGAGCTAATTATTTATATTGTCAAAAATTTGTCCAAAACATTTGCATGACTATGACAAATATTGAAAAACAAAAAAAAACACCACTATAAAAATAAAATAAGGAAAACCCTAATCACCAAAAAAACTCAAGGGACTAGTATAATTCCATGAGTTCCATTTTCAAAGTAAAAACTAAGAAACAAATGCACTTTGACTATTTGAGAGTATAGAGATTTCTGAATTCTTCCTCTGTCTTCTAGACTAGACTGCTACTACAGTACTACTGTATTTCTCTTTCTACATCCACTGCCATTTCATCGTTGTCATCCACATCATGATCATTTGTGAGGTGGCGATATACTGAGACCAATTTCTGTGCACATTCTGATCCTAATCTATTTCTCAATTTATTCCACACAATTCCAAATGTTTAAAAAATTCTCTCAATGGATTCTGAACTTGCGGGGCAAGAATGAAGATCGCTTATAAACTTGCAGAAACCCTCTGCCAGTGTTTTTTCAGGAATCTGCATTTTCTGCTGTTTCATGTCTTGAATATCCCACCATCAACGAGTCATTGTCTCTGTGATATTCTTGTTGAACATGTGTTTTGGAAAGATATTGGAGTCCTACAATTTATACAAATAAATTGCACCAATAAACTCCGGATTGTACTCAGCCAACACTTAAATTAAGTTTACTTCAATCTTCAATATCTCTCTCCTGTGAAAGCTATGCCTAAAATAAGTCTAACAATTATAGTCGGATGGGGTAAGACACAACCGCAGCCATCATGGGGTAAGAAAGTAAAGAAACGACTGGCCTATGGTGAGCATTCAAGCTGCACTGGAACAAATTTGACGATGGAATCTGTTAGAGCATTTATTTCTTATCATTTTAGTGTTTGTTGCTATCCTAAATTGCAAAAAGTGATTTTTTTGGTAAATTAAAAAAAAAAGATTTTGGCATGTCACTACATGTTGTAACATGCAAGTGTGATTGACTGACTTGGCTTGCACTGCTAAGCCCTCCAGCTCACACACTACACATGATAAGTTGTTAACAGCATGACTGTTAAGTGATATGCAGCTGTCTTGCGTCAAGTTGCTTGTGGTGGTTACTTATGATCTGCATGGTGCTTCCCTCTCACATGGCTTGCATCTGTCTGCTGCTAAAACTACTTACAATGAATTGATAAGCATAGCAATTCTCTTTGCACATCTTATATCTTTACAGACTGCTGTAGAGCTATGTCCCTATGCATATGGTAATTGGTAAATGGTAATTGTGATGGACAAACTTAATTCATATATTGTTCATTTTATGTAATAATTCATATAATAATATAATATAATGTTGAAAATAAAGTAATCATATAACAATATTTACTCAATAAGTCTATATATATACATATATAAATATGGAAAAGAGGCAACTGGAGCTGTGCAAATAACTCTTTTAAACAATAACATGTTTTACACAAAAACAATAAAGCCCTTCAAAAAACAATAAAACCCTAAAAAAAAACAATTCAACCCAAAAAAAAACATGTGGGTTGGATTTTTTTTTAAAAACCCAGGGTTTTTTCCATCCCTGGCAGGACATAGATACAGATGTTCACCCAGCAATTGAAGGAATTTAAACATAAATAAAATTATGGAGACTGAATAACAACAGATGTTTTACCACAACGAAGGGTAAATGTGTAGCGTTGGTCAGTAACAGATTTTCCAGTTTTCGGTGTCTAATCGTAGTTAATTAGATCAAAATAAACAAGTTTTCTTCCATGCACTTTCTGTCTCAAATGAGTATTTTATTAGTTATAGCGGTAAATGACTTACCGCAACTCCAGTGTTTGAAACGGCAAGTAATTCAAGGAGCACGTCGGACAGCAACACTGCAATGCGCACTCGCTTCCAGCGCGATCGTCATCAAAGACGAAACCAAACCTACCGGTATACCTCGTTAAATACTCATTTGACGACAAAAGTGTATAGAAGAAAAGTTGTTTATTTTGATCTTATTACCATGATTCAAGGAACGAAAATTCAAAAATCGATGAGTAGCTGTTTATTCAAGCGCATTCGTAATCAAAGACGAAACTAAACTTACCGCTATAAATCGTAAAATACTCATTAGAGACGGAAAGTGAACAGAAGAAAACTTGTTTATTTTGATTCAATTAATTAGGTTCAGGCACCGAAAAGTGGAAAATCGATAACTGACCAACGCTACACATTTACCCAATGAAGATAACTTGTACGCCTGACATAAAACACTGACATTATATCATCAGATTAATCAGTAAATAAGACATGCAACATACATGGCATACCTCTATTTAAGCAGATCAGATTCATTAATAAAGTTTTGCTATGTATTTTAGTACATATTACTGAAAGTTTCGGTAAATGTTGAGGACTTGACCATAATTGATTTTCGAATTTTCGATGCCGAAATATGGTTAATGAGATCAAAAGAAACAAGTTTTCTTCAATGCACTTTCCGGTGGAAACAAGTATTTTAAAAGTTATGGCGTTAAATGAGTTACCGGAACTCCAGTGTGCATCACCCTATTACAAACGTAAAGAGGTTGGGTCGTGAGGGGTAGCCACAGTTCTTTTAGTTTTATAGTTTTCACTAAAAGAACTGTTGCTACCCCTCACAACCCAACCTCTTTACGTTTGTAATAGGGGGTTTGCTCTTCGTCGGCTTGGTTGGCGCGCGGGAACGCCTGTTTACTTTCACGTCGGACCGCGCGGTGTATTTTTCCCGCCTCAAACACTGGAGTTACGGTAACTCATTTAATGCCATAACTTTTAAAATACTTATTTCCACCGGAAAGTGCATTGAAGAAAACTTGTTTATTTTCGTCTCGTCAACAATCTTTATTGATCAAAAAGTGGAAAATCGATTATGGTCAAGTCCTCAACATTTACCAAAGTTTCTAATTGTAATCTGGTTGCTGAGATGAAGGCAAGACAATATTTATGAGCCAAAGTTTTGGAAAAGATCAAAAATCCCTTGCCTTAACAAATTGAAACCTTTTACTCATTCAATTTATACAACTAAAATGAGTAGAAGTAGAGTAACATTTATCTATTTCATTTTTATAATTAATACTAGGCTATAAATAATTGATAGAGTAACCCTGAAATTGATTTAGTTGCGGCTGATAATTGCACAGGAATTGGAAAATAACAGCAGTTTCATGATCTACTAGAACTTTCTTATTTCAATTTCTCGTTCATTAAGTTTGACCAAGCCCAATTATACGACAAATCTCCAGATCTTAACCTCAAATCGAATACCGGCGTCATATTAAAATGTACTACTACTTCAATACAGGGATTGACTCACGTCTAAGTTAGCCTAACAATACTCTAACAGCTTAGTCATGCTTGAAATATACGGTAGATACTTACAGAGGCTGTAATATCTATTTCAACTTGAAAAGTTTGTTGTTGGAGATTTTTTAAAGTTAAAAGCACCATCTTGAAGGATATTGTCTAATAGGCACGCGAAAACGTAATAATCTAGCCAAGCTATCTTCAAATCCACTGATCATTTGCAGCCATGATCACAGTGTTGCCACATGCTGAATTAGAGGGAAACCCGTCGCAAACGTCCCTCAAACTATTTTAAAACAATGGAAAATATTGCAATCACAATAGCTAAACCAAGACTAATGCAATAAATTCACTGTGAAAAATATTTATCGAATAAACATAAAATTAATTTTGTCCATGTGATGCTTCATACAATTGACGTATGGATGTTATTTTTTAGCACATTAAGGAAGATATTGAACGTTGAATTTCGACCCACATATTTAAACGAATTGTATTATCTCAACATTCCAGGAAAAATTTAAGATGAATAAAAAATTTCGAAAACTTTTTGGAGAGTGTTTGACTCGTGAACCGATGAGGGAAATTCATTTAATAGTTTATTTATAGGTAATCAGGTTAAGTTTGGTGGGAATGGTTCCACTTAGGTAGTTATTAACATCCAATCTTAAACGTTTTCTCGATAGTGTTTTTCGAAGTTGCAAGAGAGGGATAATTAAGACACTTCATGGGATAAATCAGCTTGGATATTTTTATTGAAGGAAGCCGTGATGACCGATGGCGTACTTGACTTCGGACGATCTTCTCTTAGATGGGAAATTCCGTGCAGGCGAGATTCCGTGCAGGCGTTGGCCAGGTGTAAGTGAGTGTGTTTGTGGAGGTTCACAGTCTGTTTAATTTTATGAACTTGCGAACTTCTCTCAAATGGGGAACTAATTGAGTTTGAATTTTCAAGGTTGAAGATCGAGGAATTTAGTAATTACACAAGTGGATGTTCTTTTCTAAGGGGAGGTCACCATTTGCCGTCGAACGGCAACACTTAATTGATAAACAAATGACGTAATCTGACTCAGAAGGGGTTTATGTGTGGGTAATTCGAGTTGCCTTACTGGCACCTAATTTTCACTTGCACTATTGACCTCTGCAGGATAATGAAGGAACTGTATACTCTCGCCTTCTTTATTTTGTTGACTCTGAGTGCCGTGACTACGGCAGCAGTATGGAGATCCACTTCTTGAGGAAGGAGATCCGGGTCCAGTGAGTAGCCGCACTTCAGCAGGTGCCGCGGCTCGAGGGAATCCGGGGAGGATCCCGGCGAGAGTGGATTTGTTAGTGTAATATTTCGCAGGTGCGGTAATAGTTTTGGTTATATGAGAATCCCGAAGGAGGTAGTTATTTTCTGCTAGTGCCTTGTGGCTTGAGTGGTTGATTGGTAGCCGTGTGGCTTAGTTGGGTTGATAGCCGTGTGGCGAATAGAGTTTTGAGGGATGTTGATTGAATGTTGGAGGTGATTGTTTGTGTGTCGGCTTCCCAGGATCTTCTGTACGGGAGATTAGCTTGGGTTAATTGTTCAAGCATGATAACACAACGAGAGACAGTCGCTACGCAAGCCAGGCTGCGAGCTTTACTGCTGAATTACAGGATTGCCTCAAATGGAGGATTATATGCGGGTGCCTCGGCCCAATTCTGGCGCCTGAACAAGGGCGAGGCAGTCGCAACAATAAGTACTCGTATGGACAATCATGAATCTCCCTACATGCCATTACTCCATCAAACTAGTATTCTCCGGGTACTATTGACCGTAACGCGTCGTGTACGACCATCTCCAAATTGGAGTGCAAGATTAATACATGAGATAAGAATATTACTGGGTAGGCAATGTAAGGTAGCTTGTCTTGATTAATATTTACAATGAGTGTCTTAAAAATTGGCAGTGTTTAATTCGAACGTTTACGCTAAGCCGCAGTTGAGGGCTGACTGTACTGATCCTAACTAAGGCTAGAATTGTCATAAATATTACTTGACTTAAGCTAGGAATTGTGCCAGAGAGGGCACGTACAGTCTAATTATTGTTATTATTCATTATTATATGAGAAATCCCTGGTCTCCCTGGCTTGAACGTGAGAGGTGTCCTACGAGAGGAGAGAGGAAGGTACCATTTGGAAAAGGGGTAGAGGGAACGCGGAATCCATGCACAAAGTGCACAGAATCGGTAGTTAAGAAGGGAGTTCAGAGCACAGGAAGGATTTAGAAAACATTGATCATGAGGATGCATATCAGAATAGTATTAGGGCATCCTATGGGCTACAATGAACAACAACCACAAGAGGTAGCTGACATTGACATGAGGTCTAATGAACAGGTAGCTACAGTTGAGGGCGACCAATTACTGGTTAAACTAAATTTAACCCCCAAATCAGATAATTGGATGATTTCTGGATTAGAATTTCCAGGAGTTGGGAATTTAGAATATTCGGAGACTTTCAGAGGTAAGCATAATCACCCTAATTTAGCTAAATCAGGTAACGACTAATTATTAACATTTTTATACACAAATTGACCTAACCAAAATCAATAGTAAGAGTGGTCACTAAAATGATTATGATAGGAATTCTTGCTACAGTTAATGATCAGGAAAGAATGATTATTTATGTGACTCGACTTGAGGTAAGTAACTACCGAGGATACAATCTCTATTGTGTAAATAACCTATCATAGCTTCATTTCCCAAGATATGAAATTTAAACATTGACTAACAATTCAAGGGAATACCAACAATTATTTGAATCTGACTTAATAAGCATACAAAAATTGAGAACACTCTTAATTAAAACTGGAACACACAAAAGGTGGCGAAACACTAATGAGACCTTGGCGATCAATAGATTATTCCAATTCAATTGATTAGGGCTTGAGCACATCAGCAGCCCTTTGCCTGGACAAACTAAGGTGGCATACCCAGTAACAACTGAGCCTAAGGTCTCACTTAATTAATCTATTATGGTAAAAAATCTACAGCATCTGCTAAATGCAAATGAACTAGAAAACACATGTTCCCAGTTTTTCCTAACTGAAATAATCAATGTACAATGACTATTTAATTAAATTTACTAACTATCTATTCTTCAGAACTAAGAATTATTTGTGTTTTTCTAATTGATTATCTACCTAATTTAATTTAGAAATACAGTTGTGGCAATAATTGGTAATTGATGCAGGACTAGATGCATTCAGAAGGATACATCTGTGACTACAATGATAATTGGTGCTAGCCTAACTTGATAAAAAATAAACACATATTGAAATATTGGCCTAAAAATATTTTAGACAAAAAAAAGGGAAATTCTAGCTTGATAAACAAATAACACCATACTGAATTTTGGCATGATAAATTATTTTTGATACAAAAGGGGAAATCCTAACCTTGAGAGAAATAACATCACATTGAAATGTTGACATAAAAATTATTTTAAGAAAAAGGAGAAATTTTAGCCTGAATAAAATTACATCATATTGAAATGTTGAAATTAAAATTATTTTAAGAAAAAGGGGAATTTTAGCTTGAATAAAAGTAACATCATACTAGAAAGGTTGACATAAGAATTATTTAAAACAAAAGGGAAAATTTTAGCTTGAATGAAAATAACATGTTGAAATGTTGACATAAAAAAATTATTTTAAAAACAAAAAGGGGAAAACTCCCTAAAAATGGCTTTACATTAAATAGTGAATTGGCAATTTCATCATCTGAAACTACTGACAGCAACTAGTTAGCCACTACTCATGCTGAAGAGAATAATTCTCCTGGTTAGTCCAACCAGTTGCTTCTAGTTAAATTCTGCGGATACTTCTAAGAATTGCTTCTTGGAAGAACTAGGTTAAGAATCTCTGTAAGCCCAGCGATAACTGTTTGCTAAAAACTTTCTAAATGGCATACAACAATGCACAAGGGAAAATGCCCAGTGGTGAAACACAAGTTCTTGGCAATAACTCCTGAACACTGGAAAATTTAGTCAATTCTACTCTATACATACACGATAATATTATTTACAATTTTACATATAATGCCTAAATATAGTTACCCGTAGATCAACAATAGCACACACAATACTTTAATTCTCACCAGCGAAACAAACTGAGATGCACAAACTTTGAATGACTTGGTACGAGTGACGCTAGTGCGAGTGAAAATGTTGCCGACACAGCGTCATGGAGGGTTTCGTTACAACGCAAAAGTGATTTCTTAGAGATTGAATTTTTCAGTACACAATTTTAATAGAATTGAGGATAGAAGTTAATTAATTCCGTAATGAAATTTTATTCTAATGGTTGGATTTATTTTACTGAATTTTTAAATGATCATTTTGAGAATTTCCGAAATTTATACTGAGTTGCGTGCCGAAGGTTCGCTACAGCTACCCTCCCGCCAAAGGAGACCGAAAGGTCTGGGGGCGGCGAAGCCGATCCCCGACAATTGCGCGGAAAATAACAGACTGCGAAGGAATTTCCAAAGAGACGTGACAGCCAAAGAAAATTAGGGGAGAAGGACAGAACAGAGTTAACCACCCTACGACTGCGCGTAACGAGCTGGCGGACGAAGGGGTCTGCCAGACCTGCTACAATGCTCGGGGGCTGTAAGAGGAATAAGCTTGGGGGCTGTGAAAGTTGACGTTCGGATCCCCAACTGGGACAATGACAGAGTATCTGGGGGATTCCCGTGATGGGGGGTTAAAGTAGTAGAAGCACTATCCGAGGTGGAGGCTCCCGAATTCCTAGTTTCCAACGGCGTTCTTTGAACGGTATACGGGGGAACTATGAACTCGTTACACTCCATAGTGGGAGGAAGGGTCTTAGCCCAAGCGGACAGGTGCAAACCAGGAGGCTCGACAGGTGTTGACCTGGGGCTGATTTGCAGCCTGGGTTGTTGTGGTTCACGAGAGTGTGTGGGGGTGTCGTCCGGAAGGGACAAAAACGCCGCCTTAAGACGATCTATGCTGACACTGTCGCTCTTGGTACCCCTTTCGATAATGAAATATTTAGGGGACCTCTTGAGGACCCTGAAGGGGCCATCATAGGGGCGTCGCAGAGGGGTCTTTACCCCGTCTACCCGGACGTAAACGTGGGTGCAACTCTGTAAGCAAGGGTCTAAACTTTCAGATGGGGAAGGGAGGCGAGGTGGTTTGTAAACTACTTCGCTCATGACGCGCTTTAGGCGTGCTGCGTAATCGACGATTTGGCTGGGGGAATCATCGGTTTGGTATGTGGGGTCAATAACATCGCCAGGCAATCGTAATGATTGCCCGTAAAGCAGTTCAGAGGACGTGCACTTTTGATCCTGACGAAACAGGTTCCTCAGAGTAAGTAATACTATCGGTAGCCTGTCGACCCAATCGTGGTGACATTTTAAACAGCGTAATGCCGCTTTGAGGTCACGGTGAATTCTCTCGATGAGTCCGTTCGATTGGGGGTGGTACGCCGTAGTGGCGATGTTCGCACAACCTAAGATTTTGGAGATCTCTACCCACAAGGCGGAAGTGAATTGAACCCCACGATCATGCGTGATGCTCAAAGGGACTCCGAAACGGGCGATCCACGTTTCGACAAAAGTGCGTGCTACAGTTTCCGCAGTTATGTTAGCGATGGGGACAGCCTCGACCCAGCGGGAGAAGCGATCGATCATGGTAAGTAAGTAACTATACCCACGCGAATTAGGTAGGGGGCCTACCAAATCTATGTTGACTGCGTCAAATTTGCTGCCGGTAAATGCACAAGGTTGAATTGCGGCTTTGTTGTGCCGAGTGACTTTGCTTGCTTGGCAATCTGGGCAATGACGAACGAACTCTCTTATGGCCCTACGCATCCCGGGCCAGACAAAACGATCTGCGATTAGGCGGAAAGTTCTATCCGTCCCAGGATGTGACAAGTTATGGTAATGCTTAATGGCGAGCAAACGCAAGTTGTTAGGCAGGTAATAACGGTTCGGCCGATCAGCGTCACAGTAAACGCCTTCTCTGAGTGAGAGTTTTAAGGAGGAGTCGGAGCACTCAATTAAGTTATGGATTTCCAAGTCGCACTGCTGCGCACGAATGACATCGGCTAGCGAAACCGCTTGTACTGAGGGTCGGAACTCGGGTGCTGACGGGTTTAGTACCGCGCTGTACACACGCGATAAGCAATCAGCAACCGTATTTTCCTCGCCTTTGATGTGCCTGATGTCACTCGTGAACTGCGCGATAAAACTCAAGTGCCGGCTTTCCCTAGGGGAATGGCGCTCGGGAGGCATTCGGATTGCGTTGAGTATAGGTTTGTGGTCTGTATAGATTATGAATTGACGGGCTTCAAGGGTGTAGCGAAAGTGCTTTACCGCTAAGTAAATGGCCAGAAGCTCTCTCCCGAACGTGCTGTAGCGTTGTTCGGTTGGAGAGAGCTTGCGGCTGAAGAACGCCAACGGCGAAGTGACATTCTCGACTGTCTGCTGCAAAACAGCACCGACCGCTATACTCGACGCATCCACCAGCAGGCTGAAATCTGCCTCAGGGTGTGGGTAAGCCAATTCTGTAGCAGTAGCGAGTCTCTCTTTGATGAGCTCGAACGCTCTCTCTGCCTCCCCAGTCCACTCGACCGTAACGGGTTTGCCTCTTTTTTTAGGTTTAATCAAGGAGGTGAGCGGGGCAAGGGTCTCTGCACAGTTCCTCAGGAATCGGTGGTAAAAATTAACCGATCCCAAGAACCTGCGCAACTGTCTTTGGGTCGTTGGTCTTGGAAAGTTCCGTAAGGCTGCCACTCTTTCGGGAAGCGGCTTAATTCCCCTCTCGCTAATGTGGTGACCCAAGAAAGTCAATTCCTTCTTTCCCAACACACACTTCTCTGGATTGATCAGTAGTGAGTGCGACGCTAGTCGTTTGCAAAGCTCTCTCAGATGATGTACATGTTCCTCAGGCGTCCCCGAGGCCACTAGCACATCGTCAAGATAACAGTACAAAAAGGGTAGGTCGGAAAGGACTTCCGTCATGTGACGCTGAAAGGTCTGAGGAGCATTACGCAGGCCATATGGCATGCGAAGATACTCGAACAGACCAAACGGCGTGCACACAGCGGTCTTTTGGATAGAACTCTCGTGCATCGGAATTTGATTGAAGGCTCTTTTGAGATCAATTTTAGAGAAGATTTTTGTCCCTGCGAGATTCGCAGTGAAGTCCTGAAATAAGGGAATGGGGAATCTATCGGGTGTGGTGACTGCGTTAAGCATCCTATAATCCCCGCAGATCCGCGTCTCGCCATTAGCTTTAGGCACTAAGATCAAAGGACTAGACCAGGGACTCTTTGAGATACGAACTGTCCCATCAGCTATCATCCGCTGGAATTCAGACTTTACCTCCTGCAATCGGTCCGGGGGAAGACGCCTTACTTTAGCGTGAACGGGCGGACCACTCGTCTCAATATAGTGTTCCGTCAGCGTGTTGTGATTAGGGTTTACGTTAGGTAAGGAAAGGGCAGGGAATTCTGCCAACACCCGTTCGTAGGGGCAAGTGATAGCGACGTTGCAAGTCACGTTTGCTGTGACGTTCACCATATTGACAGAGTGGAGAGGCCTTCTTTCACTGGATTCGCTATCAAACAAGCATCCGTTTCTCACGTCCACCACGAGCGCAAACCTCTGCAGAAAGTCTGCACCAATGATGGCCGTGTCCACATCCGCCACTATGAACACGAACTCCATTGAACGTTTGAGATTGAGGGAGCAGGTAAGTGATTTTGTGCCGTAGCATAGGATGGGTGAGCCGTTCGCGGCTTTAAGGCTCGGGGTTCCCGTACCCTGTTTCTCTATTTGGGAGGCCGGGATAAGGCTGACAGCGCTACCCGTGTCTATGAGGAATCTAATGCTGGTTAAAGGGTCAAAAATCGTGAGGCATCGAGTCAATATCGGTTTAGTAAGCGACGGCGCCTGACTCGCTCTTACGCCGCGCTGTACCCGTTTTTTTGATGTAGAAGTGCAAACATGGGGCAATTAGGGCCCTCACATTTCCGAGCCATATGCAAAAATTGCTGGTGGTACCAGCACAAATCCTTAGCTTGAGGATTTTGATTCTGCCTATTGTTAGGTCTAGGGTCGTTCCTCTGAAACTGATTGAATGACCTATTTGTACGGGCCTGGCGGTCAAACGGAGGAGGGTTTTGAGGGTGATAATTTGCGTGCTGATGCGGTGGTATTTGGTGTTGAGTTACCGCGTGCACATCTCCACGAGTGTTGGCCCGCTCGGCTTGCTGGGTAGCGACTAACGCTCCAACTTGCTGAGCTAGTTCTCGTAGCAGCGCGTCAGTGGCGCTGCCGCTACTGTTGCTACTACTACTAGTTTGATTTACTGCCGGAGACGTGGCTAGGCTGTTTAGACCTGATATTTCCGGGTCGAGGAGTTTTTCGGCGAATTGGGCTATCTCATTTAGCGCCACGGGGACGTTAGGGGAAATGAGGAAAGGTCGTACGTGAGCAGGCAAACGCTGGATGTACAATGCTTTGAGAGTTTCGTCGTCCATATAGCCCTTCGCTAAGCGTCTCATGTCTTTGAGCAACGCTATAGGGGATTGATTTTGATTTGATTGATTTTGCGAAAGGGCAAGAATCCGAGAAAAACGATCCTTACTGTAAATTTTTAACATTTCGTTCTTTAAGAGGGTATACGGGTTATCAAGGTTAGGGTCCAAGAAGCTGGAAACGTCATCTATCACCTGCGTGGGTAAACTCCTAACTAGGGCAAAGTACATCCGCTTTTCGTCCGTTATGTTCAGGCTTTCGAAAAACTGTTCTGATTGAAGGAACCAGGCATCGATGCCGTTGATTTCGAAGGGTGCCAATTTTAGTGGGGAGTTTGCGTAATCGTTCGTGACCTCTGGGGTCGTCATTTTGGTTAATTTTGACACAGGTGTTTCCAAATGGTGCCAAAAGGTGCTTCAGTAGCAATGGTGCTGCAGTAGCAATGGAAATTGCGAAGGTAATTAGTTAGGAGCTTCAGTAGCAATGGAAGTTATCCTAGAAGGTCTCCTATGGTTTGCTTCAGTAGCAATGGAAATACATGAAGAGTTTTGTAAAAGGTGGCTTCAGTAGCAATTGAAAAACATGAAGAATTTGTTAGAATAGGCTGCAGTAGCAATAACTTATAATTAGGGAAGAGTTTAGGGAGGAAATGCTATGTTTGAATACTGAATAATGAGGAGCAGAGTACTACCTCCTTCAAGACAACCATCAACAGAAGTCGACAGCACTGGCATGCGCTCATCAACCCACAAAGGACAACTGTGCAAGTGAAAAATACTCTGGTATTAATGCTATTAATAGTCACCAATATGAACTTGCGAACTTCTCTCAAATGGGGAACTAATTGAGTTTGAATTTTAAAGGTTGAAGATCGGGTCGTTCCTCTGAAACTGATTGAATGACCTATTTGTACGGGCCTGGCGGTCAAACGGAGGAGGGTTTTGAGGGTGATAATTTGCGTGCTGATGCGGTGGTATTTGGTGTTGAGTTACCGCGTGCACATCTCCACGAGTGTTGGCCCGCTCGGCTTGCTGGGTAGCGACTAACGCTCCAACTTGCTGAGCTAGTTCTCGTAGCAGCGCGTCAGTGGCGCTGCCGCTACTGTTGCTACTACTACTAGTTTGATTTACTGCCGGAGACGTGGCTAGGCTGTTTAGACCTGATATTTCCGGGTCGAGGAGTTTTTCGGCGAATTGGGCTATCTCATTTAGCGCCACGGGGACGTTAGGGGAAATGAGGAAAGGTCGTACGTGAGCAGGCAAACGCTGGATGTACAATGCTTTGAGAGTTTCGTCGTCCATATAGCCCTTCGCTAAGCGTCTCATGTCTTTGAGCAACGCTATAGGGGATTGATTTTGATTTGATTGATTTTGCGAAAGGGCAAGAATCCGAGAAAAACGATCCTTACTGTAAATTTTTAACATTTCGTTCTTTAAGAGGGTATACGGGTTATCAAGGTTAGGGTCCAAGAAGCTGGAAACGTCATCTATCACCTGCGTGGGTAAACTCCTAACTAGGGCAAAGTACATCCGCTTTTCGTCCGTTATGTTCAGGCTTTCGAAAAACTGTTCTGATTGAAGGAACCAGGCATCGATGCCGTTGATTTCGAAGGGTGCCAATTTTAGTGGGGAGTTTGCGTAATCGTTCGTGACCTCTGGGGTCGTCATTTTGGTTAATTTTGACACAGGTGTTTCCAAATGGTGCCAAAAGGTGCTTCAGTAGCAATGGTGCTGCAGTAGCAATGGAAATTGCGAAGGTAATTAGTTAGGAGCTTCAGTAGCAATGGAAGTTATCCTAGAAGGTCTCCTATGGTTTGCTTCAGTAGCAATGGAAATACATGAAGAGTTTTGTAAAAGGTGGCTTCAGTAGCAATTGAAAAACATGAAGAATTTGTTAGAATAGGCTGCAGTAGCAATAACTTATAATTAGGGAAGAGTTTAGGGAGGAAATGCTATGTTTGAATACTGAATAATGAGGAGCAGAGTACTACCTCCTTCAAGACAACCATCAACAGAAGTCGACAGCACTGGCATGCGCTCATCAACCCACAAAGGACAACTGTGCAAGTGAAAAATACTCTGGTATTAATGCTATTAATAGTCACCAATATGAACTTGCGAACTTCTCTCAAATGGGGAACTAATTGAGTTTGAATTTTAAAGGTTGAAGATCGAGGAATTTAGTAATTACACAAGTGGATGTTCTTTTCTAAGGAGAGGTCACCATTTGCCGTCGAACGGCAACACTTAATTGATAAACAAATGACGTAATCTGACTCAGAAGGGGTTTATGTGTGGGTAATTCGAGTTGCCTTACTGGCACCTAATTTTCACTTGCACTATTGACCTCTGCAGGATAATGAAGGAACTGTATACTCTCGCCTTCTTTATTTTGTTGACTCTGAGTGCCGTGACTACGGCAGCAGTATGGAGATCCACTTCTTGAGGAAGGAGATCCGGGTCCAGTGAGTAGCTGCACTTCAGCAGGTGCCGCGGCTCGAGGGAATCCGGGGAGGATCCCGGCGAGAGTGGATTTGTTAGTGTAATATTTCGCAGGTGCGGTAATAGTTTTGGTTATATGAGAATCCCGAAGGAGGTAGTTATTTTCTGCTAGTGCCTTGTGGCTTGAGTGGTTGATTGGTAGCCGTGTGGCTTAGTTGGGTTGATAGCCGTGTGGCGAATAGAGTTTTGAGGGATGTTGATTGAATGTTGGAGGTGATTGTTTGTGTGTCGGCTTCCCAGGATCTTCTGTACGGGAGATTAGCTTGGGTTAATTGTTCAAGCATGATAACACAAGGAGAGACAGTCGCTACGCAAGCCAGGCTGCGAGCTTTACTGCTGAATTACAGGATTGCCTCAAATGGATGATTATATGCGTGTGCCTCGGCCCAATTCTGGCGCCTGAACAAGGGCGAGGCAGTCGCAACAATAAGTACTCGTATGGACAATCATGAATCTCCCTACATGCCATTACTCCATCAAACTAGTATTCTCCGGGTACTATTGACCGTAACGCGTCGTGTACGACCATCTCCGAATTGGAGTGCAAGATTAATACATGAGATAAGAATATTACTGGGTAGGCAATGTAAGGTAGTTTGTCTTGATTAATATTTACAATGAGTGTCTTAAAAATTGGCAGTGTTTAATTCGAACGTTTACGCTAAGCCGCAGTTGAGGGCTGACTGTACTGATCCTAATTAAGGCTAGAATTGTCATAAAGATTACTTGACTTAAGCTAGGAATTGTGCCAGAGAGGGCACGTACAGTCTAATTATTGTTATTATTCATTATTATATGAGAAATCCCTGGTCTCCCTGGCTTGAACGTGAGAGGTGTCCTACGAGAGGAGAGAGGAAGGTACCATTTGGAAAAGGGGTAGAGGGAACGCGGAATCCATGCACAAAGTGCACAGAATCGGTAGTTAAGAAGGGAGTTCAGAGCACAGGAAGGATTTAGAAAACATTGATCATGAGGATGCATATCAGAATAGTATTAGGGCATCCTATGGGCTACAATGAACAACAACCACAAGAGGTAGCTGACATTGACATGAGGTCTAATGAACAGGTAGCTACAGTTGAGGGCGACCAATTACTGGTTAAACTAAATTTAACCCCCAAATCAGATAATTGGATGATTTCTGGATTAGAATTTCCAGGAGTTGGGAATTTAGAATATTCGGAGACTTTCAGAGGTAAGCATAATCACCCTAATTTAGCTAAATCAGGTAACGACTAATTATTAACATTTTTATACACAAATTGACCTAACCAAAATCAATAGTAAGAGTGGTCACTAAAATGATTATGATAGGAATTCTTGCTACAGTTAATGATCAGGAAAGAATGATTATTTATGTGACTCGACTTGAGGTAAGTAACTACCGAGGATACAATCTCTATTGTGTAAATAACCTATCATAGCTTCATTTCCCAAGATATGAAATTTAAACATTGACTAACAATTCAAGGGAATACCAACAATTATTTGAATCTGACTTAATAAGCATACAAAAATTGAGAACACTCTTAATTAAAACTGGAACACACAAAAGGTGGCGAAACACTAATGAGACCTTGGCGATCAATAGATTATTCCAATTCAATTGATTAGGGCTTGAGCACATCAGCAGCCCTTTGCCTGGACAAACTAAGGTGGCATACCCAGTAACAACTGAGCCTAAGGTCTCACTTAATTAATCTATTATGGTAAAAAATCTACAGCATCTGCTAAATGCAAATGAACTAGAAAACACATGTTCCCAGTTTTTCCTAACTGAAATAATCAATGTACAATGACTATTTAATTAAATTTACTAACTATCTATTCTTCAGAACTAAGAATTATTTGTGTTTTTCTAATTGATTATCTACCTAATTTAATTTAGAAATACAGTTGTGGCAATAATTGGTAATTGATGCAGGACTAGATGCATTCAGAAGGATACATCTGTGACTACAATGATAATTGGTGCTAGCCTAACTTGATAAAAAATAAACACATATTGAAATATTGGCCTAAAAATATTTTAGACAAAAAAAAGGGAAATTCTAGCTTGATAAACAAATAACACCATACTGAATTTTGGCATGATAAATTATTTTTGATACAAAAGGGGAAATCCTAACCTTGAGAGAAATAACATCACATTGAAATGTTGACATAAAAATTATTTTAAGAAAAAGGAGAAATTTTAGCCTGAATAAAATTACATCATATTGAAATGTTGAAATTAAAATTATTTTAAGAAAAAGGGGAATTTTAGCTTGAATAAAAGTAACATCATACTAGAAAGGTTGACATAAGAATTATTTAAAACAAAAGGGAAAATTTTAGCTTGAATGAAAATAACATGTTGAAATGTTGACATAAAAAAATTATTTTAAAAACAAAAAGGGGAAAACTCCCTAAAAATGGCTTTACATTAAATAGTGAATTGGCAATTTCATCATCTGAAACTACTGACAGCAACTAGTTAGCCACTACTCATGCTGAAGAGAATAATTCTCCTGGTTAGTCCAACCAGTTGCTTCTAGTTAAATTCTGCGGATACTTCTAAGAATTGCTTCTTGGAAGAACTAGGTTAGGAATCTCTGTAAGCCCAGCGATAACTGTTTGCTAAAAACTTTCTAAATGGCATACAACAATGCACAAGGGAAAATGCCCAGTGGTGAAACACAAGTTCTTGGCAATAACTCCTGAACATTTAGCACACTGGAAAATTTAGTCAATTCTACTCTATACATACACGATAATATTATTTACAATTTTACATATAATGCCTAAATATAGTTACCCGTAGATCAACAATAGCACACACAATACTTTAATTCTCACCAGCGAAACAAACTGAGATGCACAAACTTTGAATGACTTGGTACGAGTGACGCTAGTGCGAGTGAAAATGTTGCCGACACAGCGTCATGGAGGGTTTCGTTACAACGCAAAAGTGATTTCTTAGAGATTGAATTTTTCAGTACACAATTTTAATAGAATTGAGGATAGAAGTTAATTAATTCCGTAATGAAATTTTATTCTAATGGTTGGATTTATTTAACTGAATTTTTAAATGATCATTTTGAGAATTACCGAAATTTATACTGAGTTGCGTGCCGAAGGTTCGCTACAATTTAACGACTGACAGAATATCAATTCCACCCGTGACGTGTGGATGAGTCACTATTTATGGGTGCAGACTTTAGAATAATTCCACGATGTGAAAAGTAAGGTGTCGTGGTTGAGCGGGTAGATTAGTTAGCCATTAGTTGTAATATACTAGGCTCTACTAGCTCCGAACCAAGTGATTGCAATGTGATATATGACCAAAGGTCAGACCGTCTCACGTCACAGATAGGCAATTTACGTGGTGTAACTCGATGGTTTAGTGAGAGATAATATGCCACGTGAATTTACAACTTGTAAAGCTCAGGCCCAGGGAATGTGTGTTGTGGCGTTTGGTGCCGTCGAGGATCTGCAATAATCGAAGACGCTGAATGAGAAGGTTCTCGGAGAGGCATCAAGGAAAAATTCCACAACTGACAATCCATACACTGCAAATGGTAAAATTCTTATCACGGAGAAAACCCTGGACTTCTTCCATAGATTTAACTCAAAGCTATTAACTTTTTTACAGGCTCAGGAAGAATATAGGAAGGTTACCAGCTGGCAATGGCTGTTCCTTTATGCTTGAATTACAGTATAAGCATGACAGTACAAGACTTGTGATTTTTAGAGCAGTAATAATCTGTTATTCAATTTTGTGGAATTATGGAAAATACATGTGATTTAAGCACCATGATTCGTGGAATATAAATGAAATACGAAACAGCTAAAAACTGCAAGAATGTGAATTGACTAAATTTCGTACTCTGTGACAAATCTATATCCGTACGAGAAATAAAAAAGGCAGTCCTAAATTCATCCATATGTCAATCATACTGAAAAACACTGCAAGTATATCTTGTAGTAAAAAAGGATAATATCTACCCCTAAATAAAGTGCAATCTTGAATATAAAAATGACATGACACGGCAGTTTACGTTCGGCCATCTTTCCGCGAAAACACCGGCAATCCGCCGTGAGCTCTCACGAAGTATTTGATGAGCGAGTAGCAATATCATAATGACAACTGCAAGTATATCTTTTTGCAGTTTTGAGAAAGCCGTGGTTACACATCTATATTATACTCTTGACACAAGAAATGAACATGACACGCAAAATTCACGCTATGTCATGTTGAGATAGCACTCGGAATGACCCAGGCTATTTTACGACTTCTACGACTATTTACATGTTTATATAGCACGACACTGTCCAGATCCTTATACTTAAACACAATGCACACTAAGAAATGAACACAATATCTTTCAAACCAGATTTGCTCTATTTGAACACTTAATTTTTCACTTACAAGAACGCTGTAACGCACAAGCTAAAGACGCACGTGAGAGTGACGCTCAAACAAGGCGTCCCGCGCGGTGTTGCCAATTCCAAAGGATTCAAACTCGAAAATGTCGACCGTTATTTTATATCTCATGCATTTACACAAAAACTTCAAGGATTACTAATTATAAGTAGAAAATTATTAATAATAATTCAGAGTAAGATTTTTAATGCCAATAATTATGCTATTTAAGTGCTAATGAGAAATTTTAGAATTATACTCTTTGTAGCTAATGCTACAATCATGTCCATGGAAGAACGTACTCAGCTCTCTCGCTAAAGAATGTTAGTTTTTAATCATGCATAATAAGCTGCGTCCTACAGTTGCAAAAAAGAGATATTAGATGGGTTCGGAGGCCACAATGATGGTTCAAAACACCCCATGATAAATTGAACCGGCCAACGCTTAATGATCAATCAGTTTTCAATAATATTGACTTTCACCAATTAAATTAGTCTCCCAAGCCTGCGTTCTCAATGACATTAAATTGCCATATACCATTCTCAATATTTTTGGAAGGATGAAATTACTGGAATCCCGTAGGTTTATGAAGTTCTCCCAAAGGGGGGAACAATTGAGTTTGATTTTAAAAGGTTGAATATCGAGGAATTTATCGATTTCACAAGGAAGATGTTCTTTTGATAAAGGCGAGGTCACCAGTGCTCGGGTAGAGCACATTTAATTGCAAAATGAATGAATGACGGCCACTGACTCAGAAGGAGTTTAGGATGGGGTTTGGACGCAATATTTCTAGCGTCTAATAATCCATGAAACAACAAAACTACCACAAGCCAACACCGGGGGAAAATGAGAGAATAGTTTCACTCGCCGGTATGGGATTTATTGAGGAGAAGGTTGAACGCCGAAGTGCGAGGCTTGATTTTTGTTCGAGAGACGTCCTTGGGGAGAGTCCGAGGAGGTTGCAGGACTTCAGACGATTCGTTCAGCTCAGGCTTGCGAAGCGCGTGCTGGAGTGTGAAGTCGATGCTGGTGTAAGTGTGGGAGGTTCCGACACTAAGTGAGTAGTGAATTGATTGCTGAGTATGGGATTTGTTACCGGTTGGGGAAACTCGGTAAGAATTGAGGACTCTCGACCAAATGGTCTCAACTGGAGATTTTAGCGGCTTAGCTGCAGGGATGCAGGCCTTCCAGTATAGTGAAATTTGAAAAGGAGAAGCAACTGGTAGAAGAAACTCGGAGGAGGTAAGCTCCTTAAATTAAGGGGTTAGGGTTTGGTTTCATACGTGTTTGTGAGTGCATGAAGGTGTGGTCCAGTCGATCCTGTGAGGGAGCAGGTGACTTGGATTAATTTGCACGGTATCGAGTCTATTCATACACATGTGCAAGACTGCTGCATCTGCTACTTACAGAGGAACAATGAAAGAGTCCAGTGCTAAAGTCAGTACCGCAGCTCTAGCGCCCGAGTTGCAGCCTGAATCATCTTAACACACAGAACCGGTGTTCGAGACCAACTGGTCATAAGCTCTATCCTGATATCCAAAGCAGTGACACAACTGAGTTTAAATGAACTACAGCCGAAAAAAATAGCTTAGCACTGAGGTAATTAGGTAATTAATGTACTTAAAATATAAGTATGAAAAAAGGTGAAGTCTCTATACTCTATTATTCAGATGAGCAAGAGTTGCAGCAAAATGACATAAAAATGGTAGCATATAAAAAGACATGACAGTAAAAACAAACTAGAGATGGACAAAGTTACAGTGATATTCAAAGGCTCAATTAAATTCTTGGAAAAATATTGAAATATAAGAACACTGATTCTGTAATTATTTCAAACCCTACTTAATTGAAAATACAGCTGTGAAAACCAAGCTTATAATTAATGCAAGCCTAACTTCATTAAGAAAGGTACAGCTGTAGATATTAATAATGATAATTTATGATTGCTTCACACCCTAAAACAAACAAACTTGATTACAATGCCCGACAGTAAAATGAAATAATCAAAATTCTAGCTACTGCAGTGTCAAAAGTTGATTGAATTATAATGCTAACTGAACTGGTAAAAATACCAGTGCGAATCCGTTAAAGTAAACAAATTCCAATTGGGATCTGATGCTAAAGTGAATATGCAAGTTTGCACGGCTAAATTAATTCAGGGAAAAACACTGACGAAATGGCGCAGTGAACTTGAAGCTTGTGCCTAACTACACCGGCACAGATAAACACAGTGAATGTTCCTAAGACACAATAACGAGCGCTCCCTAACACTGAACAAGTTAAGACACAACACAGGAAAGTTAAGACATAATACACTTAACATTAACACTTGATACTTACAATTGCCCCTCCAGGGCCCAAGCACTAACACAGGAGAATTGAATACAAGAATGACGCCTCTGCCTGAAAATGGCTATCTGAACATGCGAAATGGTTCTACGTAATGTTTCCAACGGAAGTGACGGGCGGAAACGTAGTCGGAAAATATTTTTGAGAGAAATTTTTTGGTAAAATTTTGGGTTTAATTGAATTAATTTGGGCTTGTAAAATTATAAAAATAATTACATTTGTATAATTTAATTTTAGGATGTTAGTTTTTTAATATTTTATGAAATTAGGCTGAAGTGCGGCTGAGGGTTCACTACAGGTTGTCTTCTCGTGCAAATGATACATTAAAGGGATATGTGGGATAATGTCTTGAAAAATATCCCCTGTACCACTCCTTTCGAGGATTTATCTACAGTTTAAAGCAAAACGAGTTTGACAATGGGGAGGAAGTTTTATAATCTGTTAATCTTATGATCGTCTTTCTGAAGTTGTCGATTCTGGTGTATTTTATGTTTGGTTGGTATGGTTGGACTTTTGCGTTGATACCAATTTTCAAAACATAAATTCTCGAGATAGGTTTTCGAATTAAGTGAAAGAGGACAATGATGACACAGGTGGGACTCAGCTTTTTTTAGAGCTTTATTGAAGGAGCCGGGAGGATCGCAGAGACTTGATCCTGAAGATCTTGACTGAAGATCTTCGCAGTCCTGAGGTGGTAGCTCCGGCCGGTTGACGAGGTTTAAGTGTATCGTGTTCAGGTTATTCGATTTAATGAGGGCAAATTTTAAACAAGCACAACAATCGGTGCGTACGTCGCTATTTATGTAGGCAAGGCCTGCTTAATTTTGGAGCAGGTGAGTTATATCAATTTGTGACGAGACTGATGACGATAATCGATCTTAATCAGGTAGTGATTAAAGATCAAGGCCCGCTGGATTTAGCAAATGGCCGCTAATTATTTTTGTGCCTGTAATTGGGGCAGTGTACAATTAGGCCAATAATTAGGTAATATGCAAGGCCAAAGTACAAGGCTAAAGTACCAGACCTAAGTACTCGGCTAAAGGCAAGTTAACGGCAGAGCTAAAAAAACCAAGCTAAAGGTCCAGGTAAAGGCAAAACTAAAGGCCCAAGGATGAATGTGTTGTGGTGTGTTGTGACGTCGGAGAATCTGGAAAACTCGAGGACGCTGAATGACAATATTCCGGAAAGACACACCAAGAAAACCCACAACAGCTCTTTTCCCTAGTAGCGGTAAATTCCCATCACCGAGAAACCCTGATTTCTTCCTACAGATTTATCATCGCGCTTATTATTTCTCTTTTTTAAGCTCATGAAGAATAAGGACAGATTTAAACATGCTAGCAATATAACATTTTCTCTATGCTCTTGATTTCAAATATAAGCCTGACACTAACAAGAATTTAATGGTGTAAAAGTCATAATTTGTTAATCACATCATGAAAACTACATGCGATTTCTGTACGCGATCGGCGATAATAATTTAAGCGCACGATCATCAATATGAATCCCGGTAATTTCATATGCCCGTGTGACGCTACTCTAAGGTTTCTGGCACCAAAATCAACTATTTACGAAACCTACAGGCAGCACCAAACTGTCAACGTGCTGGCTATACATGTAAATATTGAATATTGCACAGGAGTGCTGAATAGGAGTGGATTATCGAACACCGCACAAGTGTGCTAAATGGGTATGGATTATCGAACACTGCACACTAGCAAGGGTGCGGAATGTAATTGGAAGTACTGAACACACCAATCACGCCCACGCCATAATTACGATCTATTAAGCTAAGAAATGTTAGCAGCACGGCTGAAATACACCTATCACGACTACACCATTACTAAAAAAAATAGCTTAGAAATGCTAAACAACACGTACGAAATATACCTAAGAAAACTAATCTGATCGAGCACCTTGAAATTACTAGCAGCACTGGTAAAAATACTCTTAAGAGCTACAATGAAACACGTAATACTTTTAGAAAATCTATAACTGAATTAAGACACTTTATTTCCCCTTACACGACGCTGTGCACCACACGAGCTCACACAAGAAAATGACGCTAAGGAAAATGGCGTGCGTTTCGATGTTGCCCACACGACTAGCTTAAACTCGAACGACTGTCGATATTATTCTCTTTTTGTGCTTTTACACAAAAACTTTTAAGATTAATTATTATAAATTGAAAATTATTAATAATAATTCAAAGTGAGACTTTTAATGCCAATAATTATGCTATTTAAATGTTAATGAGAAATTTACTGAATTTAGACATTATGTAGCGACTGCTACATGTATTGTATCCTCATAATGATTATAACACAGATCACGAGGTCATAGTTTCTTAGAATCAAAACTTGAATTGGATAAGTGCTCGGTAATATGATTTGAGCAACTCAGATCAGAAAAAAAACAAAGTGGAAGCATTTTTATTGATCGTTATATTAAGATGATTTGTTTGATTATATTATTTTTTGTTTTTACCCAAAGAAAGTAGTGATTGAGTGAAGAACAAGCTGTGCGAATAGAAGAGTTTCGTTTCTAAGTTTTTCTACGTGCATTTTTTTGCCATAATCACTATAAAAACTTTTTAGTTTAATTACTCAAGATCTAGAACCAGAGTATTTTAGTAAAAATTCTGATGTTTAAGCCTCTGCTCCAAATAAATACATGCCAGTACGGCGAAGATTATTTATCTCAGACACTTTTTAGTTAGAAGTTGGAAGACACTTTTAGTTTAGTTAGTCAAGTCTTTTTTCTGTGCACTCTCAACTTGTAACGTTACCTAACTCGTCATATCTTTAGTATTGTAAAGCATTCATGTAAAAACTATACATTTGTTGTGCGATCATTCATTTATATTTAAATAAAATGCTTGTTAACTAATGACCGTTATGTTAAAATTGTTGAAGCAGAAATACAAAACCTATAATCTTCTTGGTCCTCATGCTTATATGTACACATGTGTGTGTATGTGTGTGTGTGTGTGTGTATGTGTGTGTGTGAGTGTGTGTATGGATATATACACACATGCATACGTATGTGTACATATGTGTATATATGGATATGTATTTATATATATATATATTTTTCTTCTGTTTGATGCGTCCTTAAAATGACACTTGTGAACATTGACCGAAACAAGCGATTTCATATATTATTTCTTGGCGTCAAGAATTGCGAAGTTTTATGTCATGTACATGTAAACTGTCAAAAGTGTTTTCACCCCACAATGAAAATGCATCTTCCATGAAATTGTGTTATCTCTTACAATTATCATTACATGTATTATCAAATGTAGATTAAGCTAGATTAGGAGTTCATTGCCCTCAATCATTTCTTTTGACTAGTGACACGAGTTTTTCAATACTCGTGTGTGTGTATCATCTAAGTGTATTAATTTTAAGATATTTTAAAAACCAATGATGGTACTTTTGTACCATCTCTATTGGAAATAAACCGTTTTTCTTTCTTTCTTTTTAGAGCTGGTTGTGCTAGGTTAGTACTGTGGCTGTCTCAACAAGCCATTCAATGCGAGTGACCAGCCGCCACCTGATGCAACGGTGGGCTTCGAGGCACCACCCAACGCAACGGCAGGCTTCGAGGCGTCCCCCCACGCTACGGCGGACATTGAGACACCACCTAAAAGCTCATTGACTACAAGTGCACTAAACGCCGCCATTTGCTCAACGTTCAGCCCACTTTTTGACTACTGATGACGGAGCTGTAGTCAACTGTCGCGGTCAAGCATGTCTAAATTCTATTGACTGCAGCTGCAAGCATGCCGGTGGTAATAAGGCGCCAAGTGCTGTGCGGGCAATTATTGTCGAATATACACGATAGTGTTCTCTGGAGATGATGTTGTGATATAAATCGTGATGTACAAAGATTTCCATGTTTATTGAATATTAAATTGGAAGAATACAAAAATACGAGGCGTGTCAGTAAAATAAGTTCCACGGATTTTTTTTCACATCAAAAGACTGGTTTAATTGCAAATAAAAGTACATTTTTGGAAAGTTCAGTCTTTCTTTTATTTTTCTACATAATCGCCGTTATTGCGTTCTATGTACTTCTGCATTTGAGGCATCCACTTCTTTAAACCAGAGTTATAGAACTCTGCCGCCTGTCCGTGTAGAAAACTAACAACCACGTTTTGTACATTGAGGAAGAGACTTCCAGACTTCATCTGTCTGGAATTAGGTTCCACCAAGGTTTTTCTTCAACTCGGGGAAGAGATGGAAGTCACTTGGTGCTAAGTGTGAGCTGTAGGGTGGGTGAGACATGTTACGATTGGTGGTTATGGTTTAACTTTAATATAGGTATTAACGTCCAATCATAATTGTTCTCGATAGTGTTCTCGAAATTGCGAAAAGGGGGATAATGAAAACTCTTTTAGGGGACTCAGCTTTGGATACTTTGTTGGAGGAAGCCTGTTGGACCGATGGCGTGCTTGACTTCTGACGATCTTCTCTTAGATGGGAGGAGTCCGCGCAGGCGAAGTGCTCCGGCGAGTGATGACGTTGACAAGAAGTACGTGTGCGTGTTTGGTGGAAGTAAATTTCAGGGTACGGGCAATTTAACAAGCCAGAGAATTAGGGCTTTAGGAAGGCTTCAAGTCTTAACTTTTGAGCCGTGATTGATGATGGTCAATAAATTTTACTTGGTCTGGGAGTTTTAAGAATTATTACACACTGAAGACAAATGTCCGTAGTTGGAGCAGATGGATATTTAGTCAGTAAATTAGATAATTATACCAGGCTGAAATCAGACACCAAACGATGGACGTTTAGTTCCTTCCACTCAGCGATAGGACGTGTATATTTGCGTGTATATGTGCACACATGTGTGTACTAGACTGACAACTAGCATTTTACTAGAGATAATGGTCTTTTTTCTGTTCACTCTCAACTTGTAACATTACCTAACTCGTCATCTCTTTATTATTGTAAAGCATTCATGTAAAAACTATACATTCGTTGTGCGATCATCCACTTTTTGTTTAAATAAAATGCTTATCAACTAATGACCGCTATGTTAAAATTGTTGGATTAGAAATACAAAACTTATTATCTTCTTGGTCCTCATGCTTATGTGTACGTGTATACATGTACATGTATGTGTGTATATGTACATGCATATATATGTATGAATATATATATATGTGTGTATATGTATACGGATGTATATTTATATATATATATATATTTTTTTTCATGCTTCCTCAAAATGACACTTTTGAACATTGGCCGAAACAAGCGATTCATGTATTATTTCTTGGCATCAAGAATTGCGAAGTTTTATGTCATGTACATGTAAACTGTCAAAAGTGTTTTCACCTCACAATGAAAATGCATCGTCCATGAAATTGTGTTGTCTCTTATAATTATCATTACATGTATTATCAAATGTAGATTAAGCAAGATTAGGAGTACATTGCCCTCAATCATTTATTTTCGACTAGTGACACGAGTTTTACAATACTCGTGTGTGTGTTTCATCTAAGTGTATTAATTTTAAGAGATTTTAAAACCCAGTGATGGTAATTTTGTCCCATCTATATTGGAAATATTCTGTTTTTCTTTCTTTTCTTTCTTTCTTTTCTATAAAAATAGAAAACTACATAAGACCCAAATTTACATTACTATATCCGGCGTACCCCAAGGAGCACGTTTATCTCCCACACGTTATGTGGGGGATAAACATGGTCTATCTCCTCCACTACCAAATACAGATTATATATGTTTCACAGATGATATCACCCAAATAACACCCATGGTCTTCTATACACCCATGGTCTACCTCCTCCACTACCAAATACAGATTATATATGTTTCACAGATGACATCACCCAAATAACAGTAGGACGATATTGGCCAAGATACACAACAGAAAAAACCAAAAAAGCAAAAGAACAGATCGACTCATTCGAAAATAAATGAAAAATACTCACCAACAGCAGTAAATTTACCATTATCTCAATCAGTAGAAAGAAAACTTTTGATGTAACGATCAACAACCAAGTAATACCGTACACAAGCAGAGGCAAAGTCCTAGGATTAAACATAACCACACATGGCAAATCATCTCAGGATTCCACTAGACAAGCAATAGCTTCCAAAAATCTTGACAAAATTCCCCGTTTCACTCATCTGTCCATAAAAACGAAATTGAAACTCTACATGGCCTCCGTAAGATCAGCACTAATCAACCCGATATAACCTTACAACATCGGCATCAGCAATATCCAAACTGCAAAATGTTCAAAATAGAGCCCTCAGATTCATCACAGGCACCCAACTAACGGATGCAATACCTTCCGAATACATGCACGTACAACTAAATGTCCCTCCCATCAACATACTGCTGCATGAGCACGCAAACAAGACCTGGAAAAATATGCAACAATTTGATCCCGACCTGTGCATTAGCTTAATTTTTCCACCAGAACTCATCCCAAAACAAAATTCCATATTCAAAAGCTCAAGACTATTTACAATTCCGTCCGTCCCCCTCCTGAGTTCATTTGAACCATGAAATTTAACAGACATACCTACAAAATTCGAAATTCTTAATCCTCTTTGGAGGAAGTGGGAGAAGACCAAAAATACTTTCATTTACATTTATTTATTTTTTGTTTTTCTGGGGTTTTGGAGCGGTAGGAATGGTCTTTCTCCCCCCCCCCCCCCCCCCGGGTGGGAAGCCAAAGCCCCAGACATTTCATCTCATTCCAGCTGCACTGATATTTATACCTCTTTTTCATCTTTTCTTTTTCATTACTCTATCTACGACCACAAAAGTTCTTAAATTCCTGTTTTTCGTGTATTTCTTAATATTCAAAGGAATATTTGTATATATGTTCGTTGGTGTAGACATATCAGCAAAACTGAATTTAAGCGTATATAATGTATGATATACATGGGTACTATATTCCAAATATTGTAAATAGGCATGGAAAAACCAATAATTTGATTTGTAAATTATAAATGTATAAAAAGAAGGTGTACATTAGTGTAAAAAGAGTGGGTTCATGTGTGGAAGAGCATAAAGAACACACGTAAATAAAGATAGTGTATAGGTAGGAACTCTCGTTGTTAATTATGGGCGTTAGGCAATGTATGAAGTTCTGCCTGATGGGCGTAATTCAAGTTTTTACTTTGGACAGGGTCACCAGCATTCCTATGCCTATGGCTAGGCACATAAATACAATTTTTTTTTTTGAGTGTTACTATTGAATGTTTGCTTGGCCCTTTTGACTCTGAAGGAGTAGGTAATCGGGTGCTCTACTGGCACCTAGTTTTTCTGGTCAGCTTGCACGAAATAAACCTCTGTAGGGCAATGATACACGACATCTTTCTCTCGCCTTTGGTGTTTATTAGGTTGACCCGGGGTGCCGTGACTACGGCCGGTCGTGGGGTGGATCCGCTTCTTGAGGAAGGAGGTCCGGGTCCCTTAAGGCGACGTACTCCAGCGGCGTGCCGTAGTTCGCGGGAATCCGTTGTGGGTCCAAGCGAGGACGTGTATTTTGTGTAGATAAACCGCCGATGCGGGTGATACGTGTGATTTAATTAGGGTGTCTCAAAAGAGGCAGCACCCACCTGATGTCGTTGCTGCGTGGGGAGCCGTGTGGCTGAGTGAGTTTGAATGTGAGCCGTGTGGCTGAGTGAGTTTAAATGGGAGCCGTGTGGCTGAGTGAGTTTGAATATGAGCCGTGTGGCTGAGTGGGTTTGAATGTGAGCCGTGTGGCTGAGTGAGTTTGAATGTGAGCCGTGTGGCTGAGTGAGTTTAAATGGGAGCCGTGTGGCTGAGTGAGTTTGAATATGAGCCGTGTGGCTGAGTGGGTTTGAATGTGAGCCATGTGGCTGAGTGAGTTTGAATGTGAGCCGTGTGGCTGAGTGAGTTTGAATGTGTGAGCCGTGTGGCTGAGTGAGTTCTTCCGAGGAAGCAATGCACTAGTGACGCACACACAAGCAGTGATTTTTAAAAAGTCAGCGTTAGGTGGCGACGAGTGTTGCCACGGTGCGTCTCTGAGGAGTCTCTAAATATTTTGAACTGAATTCTACAGAGACATATTTTTTTGGTGCACAATTTTAATAGATTATGGGTAAGGTTGAGTAAATTTCTTATTCAAAAAATAATGAGAATGATTATTATGCGATACTTGGATGTTTAGATGGACGTTTTAAAAATTCGTACATTTTGGTTGGTAAGGGGCTGGAAACGTCCACTACAGATGTACGTTTTAAGATATTAGATTGTAGAAAATAAATTAATAACTAGTCTTATATTAAAACAATGTAGATATGGGCAAAGCTCGTTTAGTGTAAGTAGATTGTACATATATTAAGTAAATTAAGATTTTACATATGTAAATAATATATATATATATATGGGCGTAGAGGTAGGAAATTCCACGATTGTAGGCGTAATGCCGTATAAAAAGATAAACATAAATCCCAGTTTGTAAATAAAACAATGAAAATTTGGGATGTGTTCATTTCGTAGATGATCTGCATATGTTTAGGAAACTAGCATGTGGATGTAATATGTATGTATAGGTATGAATCCTCAAAAATAATAATAACAAATAATCAAATACACATAAATAATAAGAATAATAAAAATAAAGGATTAAAAAATAGATATATAAAATGAAATAATGATACTAAAAATAATGATAATAATAATAAAAAAATATATACATGTATATAGGATACATGTAGACAGGCATGAAATTTCACTGGGACAAATTTATTTTGTGTACTGATGGCTCCTGTCACCCCTTACTGTAGAATAGAGCATCGTAGAATAGAGCTTGATACGGCATAATTAAGAAAGATGAATTACTTTTAGCATATAAAGCCCCGATGGGTCCCCCTCCCCTTATCGTTTTTTAACTAAATAGTGAACGATAAAATTCTAGATACAAAAGATCATCAAATTATGCGCTTCAATGCGCCTTTTTATCTTCTACGATCCCTTTCTTTTTCTTTCCTGGCACACTCTGGGTCAAACTTTAACTCTATTTTCCTTTTGTCACCTTCCCCCCCCCCTCCCCCTCGGCCAGTCTTCTTCCCCGAGCGGCTTCGATATTCACAACACGCCGAAGACGATCCGCCGGCAGTAGTCCCACTGCCGCATTCAACCGCTACTCGCGCTGCAACTCCACGTCATCTGGCGGTCCTCCAAAAAAAAAAGAAAAACAGTTTATTTCCAATAAAGTTCAAACATGAAATGTTGAAACATTGGTTTTTAAACTGCCTCAACATTAACATCCTTGATTGATGATAACTAGAGACCGGACGTTTAAGCGCTATCAAATATGACGAAATAGCTCGAAAAAATAGCATTTATAGCACTAAAGAATAAGCGCTAATAAAGCAGTTTCATGACTTTATTGATAAATGCTATATGACAAATCAGACCAAAAGACACAAAAAGCATTTATTAAACATGAAAAATATAACACAATATAGTGAACGAACAATCGCAAGAATGAACAAACAAACACTAACATTTGTTTCTTGAAGGTATTCAGAAGTCCTATTACAATGAATTATTAGAAACATTTTCAAATTTTCATATGTTAAGTTGTGCCTTTTATCAGAGAGTATATATTTGAAAACAGAAAATGTTCTTTCAACTTCTGTTGAAGTGACAGGAGCATATTTGAAAGCTGTTATTTGATGAGGGTGCATGGCTATCGAAACTTCACCTGGTTTTCCCTTGAAGATGTCAGCTATTTTAACAAGAGTATCTAAATTTGGATTGCCATTCACAACCATTTCAAATTTCGCTCGTACACCATCACCCTTTGTTCCTGAAAGGGATGAAAGTTCTTTTATTAAATTTTCAAATAACTGAAATGAGTCGCAATATATGCTAAGTCTGTTTTAACCAAGTCTCTTTCAAGTAATTCTTTAACTATTCTTATTGCTGATGAATCTTCGCTGCTTTAAACTGTTTATTACTTGCACAAGAACGTCAAAATTGTCAGAATAATAAAATACGGCGGACAACCAAGTACCCCATCGCGTTACTACTGGTAGTGGTGGCAATGGAAGGTTAGGAGCAACACTTTTAAGTTTTGAATTCTGGAGGGAGCTTTGAGGAATATTTTTTTACCGTTGGCAACTAGTTTGTCATTTTCTGGAAAAATTTCCCTAACGTACTCAGCAACTCGGTGAAGTGCGTGAGCTGGGCACGTGACATGTAACATGTGAGGGTAAATCACCTGCAGCGCAGTAGCTGCTTTCTTCATGTATGGTGCTGCATCTGTAAGCAGCAGCATTACTTTATCATATTCTATACCATCCAGCCATAGTACTAAAAGAGCTGTAGAAAACACTTGGGCTATCGAAGAGCTATTTGCTCTTTCAACTTGTTCTCATGTAAGTAAGTGGATGTTGGATTCTTTGTCAGCATTTAGTGAACCCACAACAACGTCCACAACAAACCTGCATTTGGATCAGAGGTTTCGTCGATTGATAACCAGATGTAGTTATCACCAATATTTTTTCTAATTTTCTCTATTGTTGCACAGTAACATTTCCCAATTTAATTTTTGCGCAGCGTTGATTCGTCTGGGACACTTCTTTTAGTATACGAATTTAAGAAGCTTTTTATAGAGGGACTTTGTAGTTTCCATAATGGGATTCCGGAGTCCACATAAGCGTTGCAAAGGTCTTTACAAAATTGCCTCCAATAACAGTATGGAGTTATTAAGTTTGATGCTGAAGGGGTGGACGAAGTTTGTTCAGATAGATTGTCAACAGTTGATGTTTCTTCTATTTCTGATGCATTCACAGTAGCCGTAGTTCTTTGTCATTCTTGATTTCTTCTATGTTTAGCTGAATTTACATGTTGTTGTACATTAAACTTTTTTTAAAAATTGACATCGCATTGGCAAAGCAGGCAAAACAGGTTTGTTCCATTTTGTGAGAAATCAGTGCTGCCAAAAGTCATCATTAAATTTCCGAGATGTTCAACTTTGAAGCTCAAATTACATACTGTACAATAGTGATGAACCGGACACTTTAAAATGTTTCATTTTATAGAAATAAGGCAATAAAATTGTGAAAATTGCGGAATGAAATAAACTTAATATTGACCAGAAATTTGCAACATAAAATAGGATTTGGAAAAAGAGACAGCAGTAGGCACGAAAGCCAAAGTTACACGCACAGTAATGGATCAGCTTCTTCGAACAGGGATAACAAGAACGCTGAAACTTTAAGCTACATCCGAATACAATGCCTGTGTGTAGGGACATACACACTAGGTACGGACCCATTCACAGATCGAGATCAAGTGCACGACTGCCGTAATAAGCTATATATCATCACACACCCAACTGTTGGAATAACATTATTTCTAGGTGTTAGGTGTGGGACACCTACAATTTAACTACTGCAGATAATATGCTATGTGGCGAGAGACAGAGAGAAAGAGAGAGAGAGGGAGAAACGATAAGAAAACTTTAAGTTGCAGCTTGATACTTTAATCCAAATATTATTTGTAAGTTAAATCTACGCCTCTCTCTCTCTCTTTCTGGTGGGCGCACGGTGTACTTTTCTTTAAACAGACAGAAAAAGGGAAAACCTTAATAAATAAATACAGAAAAAAGATGCAATTTCAATAGTAACACAGACATACACATAGTGTAGAGCTTTCTAGTATCACTTGCCAGTATGGCATGCAAATTACCCATGAGGTGTACAAATTACCCTAAGAGGCGTTTGCCGTCAACCTGCTTTTACATGCATTTATAGAAATATTAGCAAATGTTTAACGCTATCAATTGCTAAATAAGCCTTTATATGAAAAATAGCATTTAGAAGCAAAATAGGCATTTTCCAGCCGATATAGCATTTTTAAGCAAAATAAGCATTTATAGCATTTTGCTTGAAAATCCGGTCTCTAATGATAACACATTGGTATCGTAACACCCATGTGAAATGTTGAAACAAAAAATGGTTGACAGAAAAGCACAACAAAATGGGTTCCCTTCGTTGCGTAATCCGATTTTGATACTGCACTTAAACATAAGTAACTAAGAGACAACAATCCTCGCAACGCTTAGTTGAAACATGCATTCGTTTGTGCGCACTTATATTGAAATAAAGGAGAAAGTCACATTCAAATACCTTAACATGAAGACCTTTAATTGCTATTCATACATGGCTATCGTAATACCCATGTTGGTTGTCGAAACATGATTCGGAGAAAAGCACCAAAAAATGTGTTCCCTTTCGTTGCGATAGTCGGATTTTGGTAATGCATTTAAATATAGGTGAATAATAAAACATAATCCATGTGGCGCATTGCTGAAAGCCCTCTCATTAGTGCGTACCCGTTATTGAAAATATGAGCATAAGAACATAGGAGCTAGTGATACGAACGTGAGGGATTGATATTAAAAATAAAATGGGCAGATTTGATTTATTTTGGGCTTAGAACTATGAGGTCAACAGTCAGGATGTGGGACAATAATTTTCACACAAACACATCAACTATAGTATGCCGAATGATGAGCTCGAAAAGAATTTTATATTAACTATAATAAAAAAATTACGATGTTTCCTACTTACGATAATAGCACTGACAGAAAGAGTTCACCGGAGTCAAAGACATGAAAAGGATTGTTGTACAATGCTAGCCGTAACATTTTCAACATAGGTGGAACCGTACAAAAAGTTAACTACCTAAAATAGTGTCGTCATAATGTACTCACGAGCGTAAGAAAATAAAAGTTGCCACACAAAACGAACAAAAGCAATTTACGACTAGAAGAAGAAAATGAAACAATTATGTACAATAAAGTTTTGACATTCGTCGAAATCGTGCCCTTTCAAAATGTTTTAATAAAAATAAAAAAAGGAAAAGAGATGCTAAAATACCTTCACATTAATATCCATTTTTTTCTTTCCGGTAATTAGTTTGGCGTTGAAAATGCAAATAAATATAAGTAACTAAGAAAACAAATCCCTGTGACACACAGTTGAGAACACTCACGTTAGGGCGCACGTATATTGGAGTATGAGCAAACTAGTATAGGAACCAGTGGTTGGAGGGATTAATTTTAGGAGTAAAATGAGTAGATGTTTAATGTTTTACCATAAGACAAATTTATAAAATTTACTAACTATGCTGTTGACACTGACACAAAAGAGTTCACCAGAGTTAGAGATATGAGGATTTTTCTACAATGGGAACCATTGTTGAAACCTTTATTGTAGCACCTTGAATGTATAATAATAATAATAATGAAGGCATCTACGGATGCTTTATTTCCAATCAAGCCTGATACATATCACCTTGTACATTGGATTTTCAAATGCCTTAGAACTAACGCCAGGACGCCATGACGCTTTCCCCCGGTCAAGACCGGTACCCATTTCAGACACCTGGGTAGAGTGGGGTATTGTGCTTGGAATTTTTCTCCTATACCCAACAGAGAAAATCGCCACTGCCAGCGCCGAGTTTCGAACCCGGGTTCCGGCCGCACGGCGGCGGAACCTATAGCACACGGCTATCGCGAGCACGGTATATGTGTATAATACTGATAATGTTGCAGTGCTCTTGTGTTAGAATGTGTTTAGACAGTACTCTGCGTTGAGAACTGCGCTCATGGTTCTTGTGGAACTGAGCTTATGGTTCTCGGGCTTGGCTGGAGCCCACTCCACCGCTACCCTTCGTGATGTAAAGTGTGTCCTGCTGTGTGTACTGATTATACAAACTCCAAGTGTCTCGTCTTACTTAACCTAAATTCCATTAGGTTATGGGCCCAGTAAACCTTCCGATAAAGCAATATCAAGTGAGGTTATCCTAAGTCCCGAAGCGAAAAACAGCCCGGGACAGCGAGAACAGACGTTGGTGATTTGTTAGTGCTGTGTGAGACAGAAACGGTGAAAGAGAAAGAAACATGACAGGCTCCGTAAGTGAAAGTGCAAAGTACTTCCTCACGGCTCTTAATGATAAAAACTATCCTACGTGGAAGCTGCAAATGAAGATGCTCCTAATGAAGGAAAAGCTCTGGAACTTGGTTCGAGGAACGGAAACCATGCCACAGACTACGGACGAGACTGCTCGAAGAAAATTTGAAGAAAGACGTGACAGTGCACTTGCAACAATTGTGCTTGGTGTAGAAACGAGTCAACTGTATTTACTGGGTGATCCTACTGACCCTGTGCAACTGTGGCACAAAATTGAAGATACATTCCAAAAGAAAACTTGGTCTAACAAGTTCAGACTACGCAAAAGACTCTACAACATGAAACTAAAAGAAGACCAAGACTTACAAACTCATCTCAAAGCATTTGCCGAAATATTTGAGTCCTTGAGTGTGATTGATGACGCTGTTGATGAAGAAAGTCGTGTAATAATCTTGCTGTCGTCACTTCCCGACCACTTCTCCACACTCGTGACTGCACTGGAAGCTCATGAAAAACTACCGTCCTGGGACATTGTGACAGAGCGTCTTCTGAATGAAGAAGCAAAACTGAAAAACCAAAGTGCTTCAGACATCAGTGAAAAATCCCTTGTGACCTCCAAATTGAAAAACTCAAGATGTTTCGAATGTGGAAAAACGGGACACCTACGCGCCAAGTGCTGGATCTATCAAGAAAAGTTGAAGAAAGAAGATGGGAACCACACAGAAGACCAGAAAAATTTTGTAGCAGGTAAAACCAATTATATCAGTGCATTGTCTGTGATACATATCAATAATTGTTGGGTAATTGATTCCGGTGCAACAGCACACATGTGTAATAATAGGAATGATTTTTCTTGTATGAATGAGCTATCTAGTCCAATTAACATTGAAGTTGGTGATGGTAGAAACTTGCAAGGTGTTGGTGTAGGTGATGTTGAAGTTATGGTGTTGTTGCCTAAAGGTCTAGTAGATACCTGTGTTGTTAAGAATGTTCTATATGTACCTGGTTTAGCCTACAATTTACTATCTGTGCCTCAGATTACAGAAAGTGGAAACTTAGTTTGCTTTGACGAAAGCTCATGTAAGATTGTAAATAAAGACAACAAATTGATTGCCTTAGGCAGTAAAGTAGGAAAATTGTATAAACTTAATTGCACCCTTAATTCAGCTGCTAAATGTATGAACGTTTCCTCTGATGAAATTCTGTGGCATAAACGATTCTGTCATCTAGGATTCAATAATCTTAAGAAATTAGCCACTAAGAGTCTTGTTAAAGGTTTTGATTGCTCTGTGAGTGGAGATAACATTTTTTGGGAAAACTGTTGTGATGGTAAAAATCATAGGCTTCCGTTCCCCAAAACAAATCACAAAAGGGAACGCCAACCCTTAGAACTTATCCACAGTGATGTGTGTGGCAAGCTTAATCCCATATCACTTGGAAGTGGAAGGTACTTTGTAACCTTCATAGACGACCACTCCAGGTATACTTGGGTGTACATTATCAAACATAAGAGTGATATTTTTAAAGTGTTTCAGGAGTTCAAATCTTTGGTAGAAAATCACTATGATCACAAAATTAAAATCCTGCGCTCCGATAACGGTGGGGAAAACATCTCTAATGACTTTGAACAATTCCTAAAAAGGGAAGGAATTATCCATGAAAAAACTGTGCCTAAGACGCCTGAACAAAATGGAGTTGCAGAAAGAATGTACAGAACTCTTCTTGACTCTGTCAGAGCTATGCTGTCTGGTTCAAATTTACCAAAATCATTCTGGGGTGAAGCTATATCAACTGCCGTGTATGTCAAAAATAGGAGCCCTGCTAGTGCATTGAATGATATGACCCCTTATCAGGCCCTTAATGGACACAAGCCCAATGTACAGCACCTCAAAACCTTTGGCTGCAGTGCGTACGCTCATGTCCCCAAAGATGAGAGGGAAAAACTTGATCCAAAATCTAAACCGTGTGTTCTTGTAGGATATGGAAGTGGATCCAAGGGATATCGTCTGTATGTCATAAGCAGCAGAAGGATATTTTTGAGTAGAGACGTTATGTTCAATGAATCTCAGCAGATGCCAATTGAGAAGGAGCTTTCAGAAGTAAATGACGGTAATTTTACTCTTCTTCCTCATGATCCAGAACCAGAAGACTCTGAGGGAGGGGTGGAGCATAGACAGTCAGATGCTGGGATGGAGGGAGTGGAGCCTAGACAATCAGCCAGGTATCGACGGGCTCCTGATAGGTTTGGTGAATGGGTGTATTTAATGAAAAATGAGCTTGATATACCATCTTGTGTTCAAGAAGCACTCAGTGGACCAGAAGCAAAACTATGGGAAACAGCTATGGAGAATGAGATGGAGTCTATAAATCAAAACAAAGTATGGTCTCTTGTAGAGTGTCCTAATGACAAAACACCTATCAAATCAAAGTGGATCTTTAAAAGAAAAACCGGACCCGACGGGAGCATTTGCTCTTACAAAGCTCGCCTTGTGGCTCAGGGCTACTCACAAAAATATGGCATTGACTACGACGAGACCTTCAGTCCCGTGGTTCGATTTGAGTCTGTCAGGACAGTACTAGCTTTGGCTGCCAAATGCAACATGCAAGTCCATCACATGGACGTTGCAACAGCCTTTCTTAATGGAGAAATGATGGAAGAACTTTACCTGGTTCAACCTGACGGTTTTATTGTCAAAGGCAAAGAAAATCTTGTGTGTAAACTACAAAAATCGCTCTACGGACTGAAACAAGCTCCTAAGTGTTGGAATACTACACTAGATAGCTATTTGAAGAAATTGGGTTTTGTACAATCTAAGAGTGATGCTTGTATATACACTCGTGTTCAAGAGAAGAAACTGTGTATTGTGGCGGTGTATGTAGACGATCTAATAATTGCTTCTGAGTCTGGTGACGAAATAAATCAAATAAAGATGAGTCTTTCTTCCCAATACCAAATGAAAGATCTTGGTGTGCTGAGTTACTTCCTAGGTGTAAGTGTTGTACAATCTAAAAACAATGTTGTCTTAAATCAAATTGCGTACACTGAGGCTTTGTTGTCAAAATTTGGCTTTGATAATTGTAAACCTGTTGCAACTCCCGCTGACGTAAATGTAAATCCGATATGTTCCCCAAATGATGTCGAATTTGACCCTGCCACTTATCAAAGTGCTGTAGGTAGCCTTTTGTATTTATCAACCAGAACTCGACCTGACATTGCATTCGCAGTGAATAATGTTGCTAAATACAGCTCCAAACCTCTTGAACAGCATTGGATGTGTGTTAAGAGAATATTCAGGTACCTCAGAGGCACCTCTAATCTAGGTCTCTTGTATAGCAAATGTTCCGATACTTGCATTGGTTATTCAGATGCTGACTGGGCTGGTGATAAAAATGACCGCAAGTCTACCTCTGGTTACTGTTTCACCCTCAGTAATTCGGTAATTACGTGGAGATCTAACAAACAAACTTGTGTAGCCCTTTCGACGGCTGAAGCCGAATACGTTGCTCTTGCCGGTGCGGCTCAAGAGGCTGTCTGGTTGAAGCACTTACTCAGTGATCTAAATTTTGGTACTATGGAACCAATGGTTATAAACGAAGTCAACCAGTCAGCCATCTGTCTTGCCAACAATCCCAAATATCATGGGAGGAGCAAGCACATCGATATTAAGTTTCACTATGTACGGGATCTTGTGAGTAACAAAGACATAGACGTAGTGTATTGCCCTACCGACCAAATGCTCGCCGACATATTTACCAAAAACCTGCCCATAGAAAAGTTCTCTAGACTGAGAACGAAGTTAGGAATGGTCTCATCTGACACACATTCAATGTGAGAAAGAGTGTTGAAACCTTTATTGTAGCACCTTGAATCTATATGTGTATAATACTGATAATTTTGCAGTGCTCTTGTGTTAGAATGTGTTTAGACAGTACTCTGCGTTGAGAACTGCGCTCATGGTTCTTGTGGAACTGAGCTCATGGTTCTCGGGCTTGGCTGGAGCCCACTCCACCGCTACCCTTCGTGATGTAAAGTGTGTCCTGCTGTGTGTACTGATTATACAAACTCCAAGTGTCTCGTCTTACTTAACCTAAATTCCATTAACCATAACATTTGCAGCATAGCTGGAACAGTACGAAAAGTTAACTTCCGAAAATAGTAACGAAAATCATTATGCACTCACGAGCGTAAGAAAGTAAAAATTGCCAATGAATTACGTCGCATTTTCAAATGAGCGGAAATGCTTTGAAATACCTTAAAGTTTAGACTTTAACTTGATATTCACTCATGGGGATCGTAATACACATGCAAGTTTATTGTTGAAACAAATATGGTTGAGAGAAAAGCACGTGAAGTGCGTTTCCTTCGTTACGTTGGTCTGATTTTGACAATGTATTTCATTACAAGTGGTCAAGAAAATATTATCCATTTGATGCATTGTTCAAAACACTCTTGTTAGTGCACTTCTGTATTGAAATTTGAGATTACGAACATAGGAACTTGTGAAATGAGGGATTAAGGCTGAAATTAAAACGGGTGGATTCAAATTAATTTGCGTATAAAGGGCCGTTTACACTAGGGGACATTTCGGCCGTGAGGCGCGACACGTGTGTACGAGGCTCACCGCTGAGTTTCATTTTTGTGTGTGTTTATACGAAGTTCCCTATTCGCCCCGGGAGTTACGAGGCTCTCGAGTGTCGCGGATTACGAATTCGATCAGAGCGAATAGGAAACTTCGTATGAACACACACAAATATGAGCCTGAGTGGTGAGCCTCGTCTACACGTGCCGCGCCTTACGGCCGAAATGTCCCCTAGTGTAAACGGCCCTTTAGACTGGGAGGTTGACATTAGAGGCAATTTTACATTGTTTCGTATCAACTAGTAAGCTAAATAATCGGCTCGGAAAACATGAAATATTTTATAATAACGCAAAAATTCGATTCGGAAGGTACTAACATTGGCACAAAAGAGTTCACCGGATTCAAATATATGAGAAGGATAGTTGTACGATGGTAACCATAACATTTGCATCAATGCTGAGACAAAACGAGAAAGTCAAATCAACCTAAAATATTAAGGTCAAAATTTATTCAAAGAGTGTTAGGAAAAACACATTGTCACACAGGAGTAACAAGAGCATTTAAGGACAGGAATATGTGTTATATATATATAACAATATATATATACAATATATGTATATATATCCACACGCACATATTTATAGACATACACATTAAACATACATGGATATACATACATTAGAGCGTCACATGTGCATACATTCATGTTATCAATGTTCACATACTAGCAATCACATTGCATATGCATATTACATAGATGTCTTGATTGTGATATAATGTATTGAAAGATATGATAATTAGCAATAAAAATTCCTGACTACTTTTACAGTACGTACTGCAGTTGACACTTATTGTGGAAACGCAAGATGATGAGCTATTTTAGTTCCGAAGTCTCGTAATGTTTATGGGGTTTTAATGGTTTGGGATGTTTGTTCCTTAGTAAAGCGCCTGATATTGACAGAACTTTCAGCCCAATGTTTGATAACCGATATTTGATTAAAACGTCATGTCTTCTATTCGGCTCTAGGCTGGTGACGGTAAGGGGATGGAATTTGACCATTTCAGTATTGCTCTGAGGCAGATATAAAGAGGAAAATAGGCCGGGATTTGTGCACCACAAACCTTTCCTGTATAGGAGTCCAGCCGAGCTTATTCAGGAGAGGTGTTACGTGATCACTCCTTTTGAATTTACCTTTGCATTCAACCTTAGCTGCAAAATTTAAGTACATTTGTAAATCTTTTGGAAGATAATGAGGTATATCCCCATACCAGGCGACAATAGTCAATACGTGATAAAACTAAAGATTGAACGGCCAATAATCTAAATTCTTCATTAAACATACTTTTTATACGGTTAAAAAGCATTAAAGTCCAATGAATTGTGTTTCAAGTTTTATCAACGTGGGATTTGAAGGACATGATTTTTGTCGAATCAAATACCTAATTTTTGACTTTTTCTGATGGGTGAATTTTATCATTTCCAACCGTAAGAGTTAGATTTAGATTATGAATATTTTTTATTGCGTCTTTTGACCCAAAAATAATGAATTGCGTTTTACTTGCGTTTGTTAAGATTGGTGGATATGCTAAGTTATTAACTTCCAACCTTAAACGTTTTTCTCAAGCAGTGTTTTTCGAAATCGTAAGAGAAGGATAATAAGACACTTCATGGGATAACTCAGCTTGGATTTTGTTTATTGAAGGAAGCCGTGATGACCGATGGCGTGCTTGATTTCGGACGATCTTCTCTCAGATGGGAAAACTCCGTGCAGGCGAGGTCCGGTGAACGATGACGTTGGCCAGGTGTAAGTGAGTGTGTTTGTGGAGGTTCGCAGTCTGTTAAATTTTATCGACTGACAGAATATCAAATCACCCGTGACGTGTGGATGAGTCACTATTTTATGGGTTGAGACTTTAGAATAATTCCACGATGTGAAAAGCAAGTTGTCGTGGTTGAGCGGTAGATTAGGTAGCCATTTGTCGTAATATACTAGGCTCTACTAGCTCCGAACCAAGTGATTGCAAAGTATATGACCAAAGGTCAGACCGTCTCACGTCAAAAATAGGCAATCATGTGGAGTAACTCGATGGTTGAGTTATATATAAAATACCAAGTGCATGTACAACTTGAGTAAAGCTCAGAACCCAGGAATGTGTGCTGTGGTGTTTGGTGCCGTCGAGGATCTGCAATAATCGAAGACGCTGAATGAGAAGGTTCTCGAAGAGGCATCAAGGAAAAATTCCACACCTTACAATCCCTACACTGCAATGGTAAATTTCCCATCACGGAGAAAAACCCTGAACTTCTTCCATAGATTTAACTCAAAGCTATTAATTTCTTTACAGGCTCAAGAAGAAAATAGAAAGGTTACCAGCCGGCAATGGCTGTTCCTTTATGCTTGAATTACAGTATAAGCATGACAGCAAGACTTGTGATTTTTAAAGCAGTAATAATCTGTTATTATATTTTGTGGAGTTATGGAAAATACATGAGATTTAAGTACCATGATTCGTGGAATTTAACTGAAATACGAAACAGCTAAAAAAAGCAAGAATGTGAATGCATAATTTTCGTACTCTATAATATATCTATATCCGTACGAGAAATAAAAAGAAAGCAGTCCTAAATTCATCCATATGTAAATCATACTGAAAAACACTGCAAGTATCTCTAGTAGTAAAAAAATGGATATTCTAAACATAATACAGTGAACATAAAAATGACATGACACCACAGTCTACGCTCCGCCATCTTCCGCACGGACGCCGGCAAATCCACCGTGCGTTCTCACGAAATAATCCAATGAACGAATTGCAATATCATAATGACAGCTGCAGGTATATAATTTTTGTAGTATGGAAGAAAGACGTGGTTAAACATCTATACTATACTCTAGACACAAGAAGTGAACATGACACGCAAAATTTACGCTACGCCATGTTGAGGTAGCACTTGGGATGAGCCACGCTATTTTACGAAATCCTACGACTATTTACATGTTTGTATATAGCACGATACTGACCAGATCCTTATACGTAAACACAATGCACACTAAGAAATGACACGATATACTTTACCAGATTTTTGCTCTATTTGAACACTTAATTTCTTTCACTTATAAGAACGCTGTACGCACAAGCTAAAGAGGCACGAGAGAGTGACGCGGAAAACCAAGTGTCCCGCGCGGTGTTGCCCTTTTCAGAGGCTTTAAACTCGAAAATGTCGATCGTTATTTTATGTGTTATGCATTTACACAAAAACTTCATGGATTACTAATTATAAATAGAAAATTATTAATAATAATTTAGAGTAAGATTTTTAATGTCAATAATTATGCTATTTAAGTGCGAATGAGAAATTTTATAATTTTACACTTTTGTAGCTAATGCTACATTACCCCCCAAGGCGCAGACCGAAAGGTCCGCCCGCTGCAATCATTTGTAGCGGGAAGGAGTTCGAATTACGCGACCATGCCGGGTTTGGCGGTCGGAAAATGTTACTGAGCGGGGAAGCTTCACCAAGCGGGTCTGCAAATTTAGATCAGCAAGAGTTCTTGGTATAGGAGGTACTGCAGCGGTCTCGTCTGGTCTCTCCAGACTTGTCGCTGTTTCACTACGAGAGCTAGAATTAGAGTCTACGATAGGATTTGGGATAGGGTTTGAAGGTACAGGCACAAAGAAAGGATTACACTCAAGTTGACTAGGCAATAATGCAGCCAACTGAGGAAACTGAGGTGGACGATATGATCGAGTCTTAGTGGAAAGGAAGTTCTGTGGAGAGAATGAAGAGTTAGAAATCACACTATTATCGGAGGTATACGCGACCTTTAATCGATCTATGCTCACAGGGTCGGGTGAACCAGATCTATCAAGGACGAAATACTTTGGCGTCCGTTTTAGTACTTTGAATGGGCCATCATAAGGACGTGTGAGAGTTGGTTTGATGCTGTCATTACGGACGTACACATGTGTGCACTGTTGCAAGGCAGGATCAAGTTTGTCTTTTGTCTGAGGCATTTGTGGAACAACATACTTGATCTGACGCATGCAATCCTTGAGACAGGTTACATATGCGGAACGGTCAGCAGATGAAAATTCAGGCAAAGGTTTTGGGTCAACAATGTCGCCCGGGAGACGAAGCGTCGTCCCATACAACATTTCTGCTGCTGTGCACTGCTGATCCTGCCGATGCAAATTCCGAATGCTCAGCAATACTACTGGAAGTCTGTCGGTCCAGTCGTGACTGCAATTCAGGCAACGCATTGCACTCTTTAAATCTCTGTGGACTCTCTCGATAAGTCCATTTGACTGCGGATGATACGCGGTAGTACTGGTGTTTGCACAACCTAAAGCGGCGCTAAGCTCACTCCAGAATTTGGAGGTAAACTGTGATCCCCGGTCATGCGTGACACTTAAGGGAACCCTAAATCTGGAAATCCAATTACTCATGAAAGCGCGAGCTACAGTCTCAGTTTGGGTACCAGGAAGAGGCACGGCCTCAGCCCATCTAGAGAATCTATCAATTATGGTTAACAAATAAGAATGACCGCGCGAAAAAGGCAACGGACCCACCAAATCTAGGTGTACGGAGTCGAATTTGTGTCCAGCAAAAAGCACAGTTGTTGGGAAAGATTTAATTTTGGAAATTTAACTAATATTGTGCTAACTGATTGGTGCTCTTGTGTTTTGGGGTCATGTCGAGAATAATCAATTTAGCGAATGATTTAACGAATTAAAACACGAGAATTTAGGAAAATGGTAATTATGATTTCATTCTGCGTTTTTTAGAATTTAGGGAAATTATAATTATGTGTTATAAAATTTTATTTTTGTTGATTAAAATTCCAGCGGTGCGGAGGTGTAGTCTCTTCAACATTTGTGTGTGTTACAAGCCAGAATGTCTGGACGGGTGTGTGTGGTGAGCCCATAAAGGATGTGTTGTTTCAGAAAGGGTGTGTTGTTTCAGGCAGGGAGTGTGTAACTCTATCGAGAGGGGAGAAATAACAATCTCAACGGTTGAGCACTAAGACGTTCGAAAGTGCTGACGCCTTGGTCCAGGCGATAGCTGTGTATATTATGTTCTCAAGATTTTTGGCTATACAAGCAGTCTGCTGGCCCTCGGCGGGTACCGCATGCTGTGTGGGTTAATGGCACAATCTCAAACTCCATACACAGTGCTCGACAGATTTATGGCAAGCACTTGAGCGTGAAAAGGAAACTCTCAGAAATAGTCGGAGGGCTAACGTTGAGATCGGCGGTCCTGCAAACCCTCGAGAGGGAGGAGGCTGCTAAGTTACGTCAGAAGGCTCTAGGCCAATACCACGACATCAATATGGTGGGAAAGTAGTTGAAGCTAAGGAACACGAATGAGGCTTTAGCTGCGAAACAAGAAGGGCATTCGAACATGACGTAGAAGCTTCTAAGTGTGTGATCGGCCATGCGTGAACTAGAACACCGCTTTCTCGCGAACAAGTGGGTAGAGCTGATGAGAAAAATTTAGTCTTGCGTCGGCGATCGTCGGATATAGTACGTGTTAAAAATAGGAGGTGTTGAAAATTACCCTGAAAATATGTGACATAGATATCAACACAGGGAGTTAAACTTATCAAAAATTTCGCTTAATAAAATAGTCTCCGTTTTTCCACAGAGGGTAAATTGCAGACCTGGCTAAAGCGGGGAAATCATTCTGAAGATGCCACATTGAGTGGGGAGGGTAAGAGTGATGTAATTACCTCTGGAGAAAATATTTTGAAATAGATATGATAAAAGTGTGTGGCCTTTTGTTGAAGTGAAGATTGGAATATTTAAGGGAACTTCATTAGCACGACTAGAAGTAATGAGTATTTAATTTTCATCGTGCAGGCGGGGAGGTTTTTTGTCATCGGCTTGGAAGAAAGGGAGATCATGGGTCAAGATAACGAAGCGGGACGAGCAGTGTGATATCAGCAATAGACATTTTGAGCTGTGCATAAGGCAAAAGTTGGAACTGAAGCTGTGTTGTTTAATGAATGTATGTTTGAAGTGACACCACCTCCAGCACTGTTAGAATATGAACATGTTGTAGGGCTCATGTATCAGGACCTGTGTGATTAACGTACGGGGATATGCTGGCCAGCGGTAGCATTTATTGTCATTCTGTTATGTAAGCTGTTTAACACATGAAATCTCTAGAATACCATTACTCAATTTACACCAGTTCTAATGCCATACATTGCGTGCGTTTATCGATGTTCTGTATGATGTATTGCCGTAAATTATAAATTAAGTGAATTTTCACGTGTATAAAGTCCCCCCCCCAAATTTAGTAGCAAGCAGCCCCTCATCATAACTGATGCGCTCTGAAAAACGCGCATTGAGTAAGTCGAGTTCAACGTACATCGGTGAGTACTGCCCAATTTTAGTATACACATTTTGTAGTAGTGTTGATTTGTTTTGGGCTTGCCCATAAATTTTCCTTGTGTTTCCTGTGCATTTTATTGAGGTATGCCAACCCCTCAAGCGAGCATTCGGTCTTCTCATTAGTGTAAATTAATGAGAGACGAGGCAGACAGCCTTTTCTCGTGACAACACAATTTGGCAAAGATCAACGCGATCGCTTTGTAATTTCTGTGAATTTGTGAGTGTAGTATAACAGTTGCATTGTATTTTTGTTTGGATTGTTTTCATGTGCAAAACGTACAAATTTCAGTAGAGGCACATAACTCGTAGTATAAAATTTTCTGTATTCCGGGGTGAGAAGCCAGCAAGCGCACTACCATGCAGCTAAAGAAGTGAAAGTGTTTATAAAAGTGATGAGATGCAGTGAGAAAATTCTAGTGTGTTTACGCGATTAATTCAAAGTGTCAGTGAGATTTCACAGTGAGTAAGTTTAAAATTATTTGAGTGATCGCAAATTTTTGAGTTTTGGAGAAGATGAATTGGAGAAGATCGACACTATGCCTGCGCGCGGGAGGAGAAACAACGACCGCAGAAATGCGCCAGCAATGCCACCACAGCCCGAAGAGGAAGCCGTTAACATGCCTGTGGTAACGAGTTGCGTGGGTGCCATTGGGGCCAAGTTTAGGAGAGGCGACAATGTGGGGGAACATATGGCAAGATTGAAGTTTTTGACGGGTAATCTGAATAACAGTGAGCAGGTGAAAGCCTTCTTCCTATGCCTAGGTCAACAAGAGGCAAAGGAGTGCAATCTAATAATTGATACACTAACGAACCTACGAGATGCAGAAAACTGGTTGCGCTCTTACGACGACCAGGTCGAACATCCAACTCAAGCGCTGTTTGAAATAGTGACCAAGAAGCAAACAAGCCGGGAAGGAGTGTCAGAGTACCTGACGCGCCTGGAAAGGCTGTACAACGAGAATTATCTGGAACATCCGGAACGAATCCTTGTAGATTTGATGTGGCTCGGATTAAGGGAGAACATCACAAGACCATTTCGAAGTGATGCGCGACCTACGACAGTACAAGAACTGAGAGACATGGCAATCGAGGTGGAAAATCGACGGATAGTACCAGTGCCAAGGGAAACGACAGAGAAGAGGGAACCGGAGAGAGAAAGAGCGCAGCGAAGCGAGAGGAGGCCACAGCATGAGACTGCACGTGTCGGCCATACGATGCGGCATTCACCACAACGGCCTAGAGGGTACCGCCAGGAAGTGCCACCCTGGAGAGAAAGGAACAGACAGACACGCCACTCTCCTTATCATCGAAGAGGAAATTATGAAGCACCCCACTGGAGCGAAAAGGGCAGACTTAGGAGTCAGCAGCACCAAATATACTACGCAAGAAAGCCACAGCCGCATCCGGAAGCACCACCTGCACCTGCAGTGGATTTAGCACAGTATAGAGCAGTGCCACCGCCGTGCGTCAACTGTGGTAAATTTGGGCACCTAAGAGCTGATTGCAGAGTGCAACATTTTGCAGGACAGCCAAAAAACGGGATAGGAGACCGTTAGCTCCGATAATAAATCCCAGCGTTATACTCCAAGTGAATGGTGCACCTGTTACCGCACTTCTTGACACCGGAGCAAATATATGCTTGGTAAAAGAGCGTGTGGTTGCGGGGATTAAAAATGCTAGTGTAAAAGGAACATCCACTGCATTAAAGACAATTGGAGAGGAACCCGTACCAGTGCTGGGAAAGATTAATGTGCAAATCAAAGTTAACGGTCAGAAAATTGTACAGAGATGCTTTGTTGTGCGGGAAAATGCATTCCCAAGAGACCTGCTAATAGGAGTGGAAGTAATGAACAAAGTCAACGCAAAGCTAGACTTCGGAAAATGTAGGGCATCATTCTTTGGCACTTACGTGAACATGTTTTCAGCACCAGGACACGCTTCTCCGAAAATTCTGTGTGTGACGAGGGAAGAAACATCTGTAACCCTCGCTGAGGACATTACAGTGAAGCCTCGCGCACAAACCATGGTAAAGTGTCGAGCAGATGGCAAGTTTGATGGAAAGGAAGTAATTTTAGAGCCTAGAATTAAGTGGGCGCCGTACGTCGGAGCCACCGCTGCGAGGGTACAAAATGGGTATGTTTTGATGCCTGTGCTTAACCCTTTTGCCGAGGAAATTGCTCTAACTGAAGGAGCAATAGTTGCAACATGCCACGAAATCTCGAATGAAAGTGCGACTACAGAAGAGAATAAAGATGAAACCAGTGAAGCAGAAAATCTCCGCAGAGAGAAGCGCTTTCAGCAAATTAATGAGCTTGACCTCAGTCACTTGGATGCTGAAAAACAAGAACAAGTTAGGAACCTGCTGAAGGAATATCACAAGACAATTAGTGCAGACGAGATGGATATTGGCCACGTCAAGGGAGTGAAATACAAAATTTTGCTGAGTGATTACAGGCCAATTCAAACGAAAGGATGGCGTATTCCATACACCAGCCAAGAAATTATTGATAAGAAGGTCTCGGAGATGATTGAAAGTGGAGTTGTGCAAGAGAGCACAAGTGCTTGGAAAAATCCGCTCGTACTCGTAAGGAAACCTGGAGGAGGCCACAGAATTTGCCTTGATCTGCGAGCTGTGAACATGCGAGTGGTGAACGAACATTACCCGATTCCCAACATCATAGGAACCCTGGAAGAAGTTGCTGGGAAAGAGTACTATTCCATTGTCGATGCAAAATCAGCCTTCCATCAAATTGAGCTAGATGAAGAAAGTAAGCAGTACACGGCATTTCAGACTCGACAAGGCAACTTCGAGTACGCTCGGCTGCCTATGGGACTCAAGTGCTCAACATCAGTGTACCAGAGAGTGATTTGTCATGTTCTGAAAAGGCAGCTTGGAAAATTCGCCGCTATTTATTTGGACGATGTGTGCGTTAGCTCTATGACTTTTGGGAAGCACCTAGAAAATTTGAGGGAAGTGTTGTACGAATTTCAATGTGCCGGAGTCAAAATAGGCTTGGACAAGTGCAAGTTTGCGCAAAAACAAGTGAAGTACCTAGGATGTTACATCAGTCGTGAGGGACTCATTCCGGACCCCAAAAATGTTGAGGCCATGCAAAATTACCCTAGGCCGACGACCGCACGCAAAGTCCGCTCGTTTGTAGCAGCGCTCAACTTCTACCGGCGATTCATTCCGCATTTCGCTACAACAGCTGCACCTCTTAATGCGCTGACTAAAAAGGGGGCAAGATTCAAGTGGGAGGAAGTACACGAGCAAGCCTTCTGTAAACTTAAGCAGCTCATGATAGAAGCTCCAGTTCTGAAGAAGCCTTCTCTAAATGAGACGTATTACTTGAGCTGTGATGCCTCAAATGAGGGCTCGGGCGCAGTGCTTGCTCAGAAATGTGAGGGTAAGGAACAACCGATTGGATACTTCAGCAAAAGATTCAATGATGCTGAAAAACGTTATTCAATTACGGAGCGTGAAGGGTTGGCAGTGGTTGCCGCTGTAAATCACTTCTCACCTTATCTGTACGGCAATAAATTTGTTGTGATCACAGATCACACTGCCCTCAAATATTTGTTCAAAGGTAAGAACACCAAGAACAATAGAATTATGAGGTGGGCACTAACTCTCTCACAGTATGATTTTGAGGTAATTTATCGGCCTGGAGCTCAGAACGTTGTACCCGACGCCTTGTCGAGAAATATTGCGAACGACAACGGAGAAGAGAATCCAGATGACGAAGCACCTAATACAGTGTTCGTCACGACGATGTTAGATGAAACTCCCAGCGTGCAAGAGGCGGAAAGTAGTTTGCAAAAAAAAAACGTGAGAGCAGAGCAATTGAAGGATCCTGTTTGGGGACCTGTACTGAAATATCTTGAAGGTGACAAATTAGGGGACGCTCCAAGTCTCGCGCTAAAACCCGAAATCTTCACCGACGGAGGCATATTGTATTTCAGAAAGACACAACGAAAGCCTAATAGAACAAGGCACTTAATCGTTGTGCCAGACGCTCTGAGAGAAGCAGCGATAACGTTAGCGCATGATAGCACAATCGCTGCACACCAAGGTCGTGCTAAAACGTGGAAAAAGCTCATGGAATTTGGGTACTGGATTAACATGTCTCGCGACGTTAACAAATACATCGATTCGTGCATGCAGTGCCAGAAACGTAAGATCAACAATCGCATTTGTGTTAGCATGGGTTCATTCCCTGAAATTGACAAGCCTCTGGACAGAATAGGTGTTGATTTGATTGAAATGCCAGTCTCGAATGAGGGCCACAAATACATCTTAACCGTGGTTGATCACTTCAGTAGATATGTCGCTGCTTTCCCACTCAGAAGCAAGACAACTGAGGAAGTGACTCGAGCGTTAACTAAATTCGTAACCACGTATGGCCCTGCGAAAACGCTCGTCTCAGACAGAGGTACAGAGTTCACATCAACATTGTTCCGTAACGTGTGCGAAAGATTAAAAATAAAATACCACAACACATCAGCATATCATCCCCAATCAAACGGAATGACGGAACGTCAGAACAAGAACATCAAAACGGTTCTGTCTCACCTCGCAGCCAGCGATCAACCATCGTGGCATGATGCTTTGCCGTGGACATGCTTGGCACTGAACACAAGTTATCAAAGTGTTATTGAAGAAATACCGTATTATTTATTTTTTGGTAGGGACGCTGAAATTCCTGTTGTTAACTGGCTGAAAAAACCTCGCATGGATTATTCTCTTGGGGACAATTACAGTGCCGAGGTGAGCGCCCGACTTCACAATGCGTTCAAAGTAGTGAAGGCCAAGTCCAAGGCTTCACACGACAAGTCGGTGCAAATGAAGGAAAGAGGTGTGAAAAACAACCAGGTGGAGAGCGGAGATATTGCTTTATTACACAATCCGACAGGAAAGGCCGAAGCTGCAAACGCGTGGCCTACCGACTGGTTAGGCCCCTATCGTGTCCTTGAAAGGAATGCCACAAATGCGACCATTAAAGCACTATATAGTAACCGACAAGAAAGGGTTCATTTGGATAGATTGAAAGTTGCTTTCCTACGGGGCGAGGCTTTTCCCGGCACGTCGGACGTCGCAGCTGAACCAGGGAATGGAAACGGATATGAAACTATGGAGAGAGAAGATGAAGACCTGAGGACAGAGAACCACGTAAGCGCGAGAGCTGCGTTCAAGGAGCGGCGAAGCTACAATTTGCGTTCAAGGTGTAGGTGAATTGCCACTTGGAAGCGAGCTGCAGTGGACTGAGATCATGCGTCACCTTAACTTTGTGAAATGTGTTCTTGTGCGTTCAATTTTAGCAGAGCTCTTACGTGGGAGTGAGTTTTTTCGCTGTATGCTTTAATCTAAATGTGTTCTTTAGTAGAATTGTACTATTCTAGTTGTGAATTAAAATCAGTCGCACTCACTAGAGTGAAATGCTTCGTTCAGTAAGAATGTGTTCCAGGTTATATCACTCCAACTTTCTGTGCTCACAAGAAATCTCGTGCATAACAAGACTCTTGTTCGAGTGATCTAGTTTGCACTATGCTTAATTCTCATGTTCTTTCTTGCTAAGTGAAGGGAAATTGAGAGTCATTAGGTTAACTTCGTGTGTTTCTCAAGAGGAGTACTTTGTTTCATTTGTAGGATGCTTATATTTTTCGCCAGCTTCTCGTGAAGCGCACGTAGCTCTAGCGAATGAATTAAGTTTAATCTGAAGTTCTTAGGCTGAGGCTATCTCAGGCTTGCTAATTTTATCAATACCGTTAGACCGTTCATTTCATAACGGGGAAAATATGTTTAGTGTCGGATTAAAATTTGCGAATTCTTGCGTGCTGTAGTGTTGAATTTTCTGACTTTGTGTCTTTCTCTTGCCCTGAAAGAATATCGTAAACACGGTATTCCGGAAGGAATTGTTCTGATCTTACTCTGTAGAGTGTAGTACATTTCTTTTCAGACTTAAGGAATTAATTTCTTGGTAGATTAGCGTAGTATGTACTTCAGCCCAAAACAGGTCAGAACAATTACATAACACGAATGCGTCTCGTGTAAGCAGCAATTAAGGAAGAATCACGTGGAATACAAGTAATTATTTACAAGACCAACGAACAGATAGGAACTGTACAAAATAGGGGATAAAGCGCACTTATATTGAAGTATTTAAAAGAATTGCACCAATTCAAGCGCTGCAGTGAGAGGCAACAAAGACGAATGTATAGGCGGAAATTTGCAGGATGCTCAGAAGAATGTGGAAGGCACAAGTAATTGCCTCAGAGCCACGCGTGGTCGCGCTGTGGCTGTGGACATTGGTCACTAACAAGCTGAACCAGGAAAGGGCATCTCAAGTAATTGGTGCCCAGACTTCGAAGTGTGTAGCACCACAGAGCGACAAAATCAGCACCAGGAAGAAAGGAAGAGAATACGAAAATAAAGCAGAGGATGTTCTAGGGCGCCGTTATGTAATAGTGTTCAACAAATGCTTTTGTATAATGGGTACCCAAATGAAGCAATAACAAGGCTTTTATATTATTTAGTGTTGAGACGAACTTAAGTTATTTGGAACTTGCATTGTGACATGAACGCTTAGAAAGGCATTCCTGAAACTCGCATGCAAGTGTCCTGTGAAATTTTAACTAGGCAAATAATCACTTGGAATATTGAAGCCGCATTGAGGCATCTCTATTTATACGTGAAATGAAAATGTAAAAGAGATTTCGGCGGATAGGCTTTGAATGAAGCGGACGGTCTTCAGAGAATATTAACCCACGGAATTCTCGCATAAATAAGAATGTTCACTCGAATAAAATAAAACATCATCTAGTGTCTACCAGATTCCACGTGACGTCAAGGGATACTGAGGGGGATTCCACAGGATACCAGTGTGCACTACGCAGGATTATGCCTCGGAATACTTCAGCATTACTTCGTGGGATTGGAACCCCATCGCGAGGGGAGACTTAATCGAATAAAAAAAAAGTTATCGACGCTTCAACTCGTATTCTTCGACAGACCAACATAAGTTCCTGATTCGCCAATTCGTCTGATCAACGAAGCGGCATTCACGAGTAGTCTGACGATTAAAATTTGAGTTCGAATATACGTCATAAAATGTGTGTGAAAGATTGTACTTAACATGATTTAGTGGTAACCTGAATCGTGATTATGATGCGTGTTACCGAATGAAATCGTGCAAGTAATGTGGTGTATAGAAATTTTATATGAGGCTGGATATTGGGATCACAATCCTTCCTTCTGAAAATGAGTACCTATCTTCAACGCGTGTGTGATGGCATTGGAATGCCAGAAGAGAAAAATGGAAGGACAGCAAACTCCGTCAACGATACCCAAGGAGTGAACAGCGAATCGTCAAAAGCAGCGTCAAGGAATGATAGAACAAAAGATGCAAACGGCTAGAGAGATCTGGAAGACAAAAACATCGACACTTGAGGATATTTGAGAATGTAGGAAATGTGTACACTAAATTTTGTGAATGTTATTAGGATTTAGTACTCAAGTACTTAGTACGCACTTCAGTTCGGCGGGAAAACCAGACGCATCGGTTAGATGAAAATGACACAATATATTACGCTGTGGCTGATTGTATTGTAATAAATAAGATTGTTAAATGTAATGTACCATGTTTCTGCGGAATTAATTTAGAACATAATTGGCTTAAGTAGATGTGTACCATTTGTGTTTTAAATTGGCTAATAATTCAGTTCAAATTGTTCAAATGAATAACATAACGCTAATACAAAAAAAAAAAAAAAATTGTCGAGTCAATTTTTTTTTATGTAAAGGAGCGGGGATGTTGGGAAAGATTTAATTTTGGAAATTTAACTAATATTGTGCTAACTGATTGGTGCTCTTGTGTTTTGGGGTCATGTCGAGAATAATCAATTTAGCGAATGATTTAACGAATTAAAACACGAGAATTTAGGAAAATGGTAATTATGATTTCATTCTGCGTTTTTTAGAATTTAGGGAAATTATAATTATGTGTTATAAAATTTTATTTTTGTTGATTAAAATTCCAGCGGTGCGGAGGTGTAGTCTCTTCAACATTTGTGTGTGTTACAAGCCAGAATGTCTGGACGGGTGTGTGTGGTGAGCCCATAAAGGATGTGTTGTTTCAGAAAGGGTGTGTTGTTTCAGGCAGGGAGTGTGTAACTCTATCGAGAGGGGAGAAATAACAATCTCAACGGTTGAGCACTAAGACGTTCGAAAGTGCTGACGCCTTGGTCCAGGCGATAGCTGTGTATATTATGTTCTCAAGATTTTTGGCTATACAAGCAGTCTGCTGGCCCTCGGCGGGTACCGCATGCTGTGGGGGTTAATGGCACAATCTCAAACTCCATACACAGTGCTCGACAGATTTATGGCAAGCACTTGAGCGTGAAAAGGAAACTCTCAGAAATAGTCGGAGGGCTAACGTTGAGATCGGCGGTCCTGCAAACCCTCGAGAGGGAGGAGGCTGCTAAGTTACGTCAGAAGGCTCTAGGCCAATACCACGACATCAATATGGTGGGAAAGTAGTTGAAGCTAAGGAACACGAATGAGGCTTTAGCTGCGAAACAAGAAGGGCATTCGAACATGACGTAGAAGCTTCTAAGTGTGTGATCGGCCATGCGTGAACTAGAACACCGCTTTCTCGCGAACAAGTGGGTAGAGCTGATGAGAAAAATTTAGTCTTGCGTCGGCGATCGTCGGATATAGTACGTGTTAAAAATAGGAGGTGTTGAAAATTACCCTGAAAATATGTGACATAGATATCAACACAGGGAGTTAAACTTATCAAAAATTTCGCTTAATAAAATAGTCTCCGTTTTTCCACAGAGGGTAAATTGCAGACCTGGCTAAAGCGGGGAAATCATTCTGAAGATGCCACATTGAGTGGGGAGGGTAAGAGTGATGTAATTACCTCTGGAGAAAATATTTTGAAATAGATATGATAAAAGTGTGTGGCCTTTTGTTGAAGTGAAGATTGGAATATTTAAGGGAACTTCATTAGCACGACTAGAAGTAATGAGTATTTAATTTTCATCGTGCAGGCGGGGAGGTTTTTTGTCATCGGCTTGGAAGAAAGGGAGATCATGGGTCAAGATAACGAAGCGGGACGAGCAGTGTGATATCAGCAATAGACATTTTGAGCTGTGCATAAGGCAAAAGTTGGAACTGAAGCTGTGTTGTTTAATGAATGTATGTTTGAAGTGACACCACCTCCAGCACTGTTAGAATATGAACATGTTGTAGGGCTCATGTATCAGGACCTGTGTGATTAACGTACGGGGATATGCTGGCCAGCGGTAGCATTTATTGTCATTCTGTTATGTAAGCTGTTTAACACATGAAATCTCTAGAATACCATTACTCAATTTACACCAGTTCTAATGCCATACATTGCGTGCGTTTATCGATGTTCTGTATGATGTATTGCCGTAAATTATAAATTAAGTGAATTTTCACGTGTATAAAGTCCCCCCCCCCAAATTTAGTAGCAAGCAGCCCCTCATCATAACTGATGCGCTCTGAAAAACGCGCATTGAGTAAGTCGAGTTCAACGTACATCGGTGAGTACTGCCCAATTTTAGTATACACATTTTGTAGTAGTGTTGATTTGTTTTGGGCTTGCCCATAAATTTTCCTTGTGTTTCCTGTGCATTTTATTGAGGTATGCCAACCCCTCAAGCGAGCATTCGGTCTTCTCATTAGTGTAAATTAATGAGAGACGAGGCAGACAGCCTTCTCGTGACACAGTTCTGTAACGCTGCACGATTATGTTTCACAACTTTGCTACTCTGGCATGCATGACAATTTTGCACAATTTGCTTGACCTCCTTACGCATCGCTGGCCAGACGAAACGATCGGAAATCAAACGCAATGTACGGTTAATACCAGGATGTGAAAGAGAATGATAGTGAAGAATAGCTACTCTGCGGAGAGTCGCAGGAAGATACAAACGAGAAAGTCGCTCAGCATCACGGTACACGCCGTCAACCAAGGTTAATTTCAAAGAGGTAGTGTTAGAAGGTTTGAGAAGATCCTGGAGTTCAGGATCCTCCTTCTGAGCATTACTAATATTACCGAAAGTGATTTCACCACTGTTTTGAACAGAATTAACTCTAGATAGACAGTCAGCAACAGTATTGTCGAGACCTTTAATGAATCTGATATCCGTAGTGAACTGACTGATGAAAGACAGATGTCGAACTTCTCATGGCGAATGGCGCTCAGAAGGCATTTTGATCGCCGAGGTCAAGGGTTTGTGATCTGTGTAGATCACGAACTCCCTTGCCTCTAGAGCATAGCGAAAGTGTCTCACAGACAGATAGATAGCAAGGAGTTCCCTACCGAACGCGCTGTAAGCACGCGCAGTGGGCGATAGCTTTTTGGAAAAGAAGGCAAGAGGAGAGATATTAGTCCCTACTTTTTGTTGCAAAACGGCACCTACGGCAGTACTGGAGCCATCAACCACCAAACTGAAGTCAGCATTGGCAATAGGGTAGGATAATTCAGTCGCGGTAGCTAGCTTGTGCTTAATCTCGTCAAAAGCTTTACGTGCTGAATCCGTCCACTTGACATCGGTAGATTTACCTTTTTTCTTTGGTTCCAGCAAATCTGACAAGGGAGCTAAAGTTTGCGCGCAATTTCTGATGAATCTATGATAGAAATTAACAGAGCCTAGGAACCTTCTCAGTTCCTTCTGGGTCTGTGGAAGAGGAAAGTTTTGATCACTTCTACTTTGGAAGGCAAAGGTTTTAGACCTAGGTTAGAGATTTCATGACCTAAGTAAACAGTGATGGCTTTCCGAGCTCACATTTGGCAGGATTTACCAGGAGTACATTGTCGGACAGTCTTTCAAACACGACCCTAAGGTGGTCTTTATATAGCTCCGGGGTTGCGGATGCCACCAAAATGTCGTCAAGATACACATAGGCAAAAGTGAGATCCGAGAAGATTTCAGACATGTGTCGTTGGAATGTCTGAGGAGCATTCCGTAATCCGTAAGGCATCTTCAGGAATTCAAAGAGACCAAACGGGGTGATTACCGCGGTCATAGGTATCGCGCTTTCCTCAAGTGGAATTTGATGGAAAGCGCTTTGTAAATCTATTTGTGAGAAAATTTGTGTTCCCTCTAAATTTGCACTAAAATCATGTAGGTAAGGGATAGGGTAGCGGTCAGGTAGAGTAACGGCATTCAACCTGCGGAAATCCCCGCACGGTCTGAATTCACCGTTAGCCTTGGGTACTAGCAAGAGAGGGCTAGCCCAAGGGCTTTTGGAACTGCGGATGATGCCGCTGTCTAGCATCCTAGCAAATTCTTTCTTGGCTAAAACCAATCGATCAGGCGGTAAGCGTCTAGTTCTGGAGTAAACTGACGGTCCAGTTGTTTCAATGAAGTGTTTTGTGCTCGTCTGCATATTTTTAGAAGCTAAGTTAGAGTTTGTTAATGCAGGGTATTCTGCGAGAACCTGCTCGAACATGCACTCTTTCTTGAAAGCAATAGAGAAGGAATGCAAGACATTAGCTCTAGTTATGCCACAAGCGGGAATTGAGATCTGTGTCTCCTCGTCCCTAATTCTACGGTTTTTAATAACATCTACAATGATCCCGTACTTCGCTAAGAAATCAGCACCGATAATGGGCTCTTGGACTTCTGCTATCATGAAAGTAAAGGTGAAATTTCTCCTCAATCCCAGACTGCACTCGAGTACTCTCTCCCTATAACAAGCTATTGGCGCGCCATTTGCGGCGCGTAGTGTCGCCACTAAATTATTATTTTTATCTTTCGCCGTGGCTGGGATAATTGACACACTTGAACCTGTGTCGATGAGAAATCGATATTTATTAGTGGGATCGACTATGGTCAAGAGGCGAGTAGTCTGGGAGTTAGGCAACGCAGTACTCGCTACCATGCGTCGCTGTTGGCGTTTCCCGAAGTCATTTCGGTATAACGAGGACAGAATCGGGACCCGCACTTTCGTGCTTGGTCACCAAACTTATGATGGTACCAACATAAATTACTGTTAGCATCGCGAGAGCGCGACCTAAAGTGGCGGTTTTGATTTGACCTATCATGAGATCTACCTCTATCGAAACGTTGAGGAGGAGGAGGAGGAGGATAGTCATAGGGATAGTCGTAGGCATGGTAACGTGAGACATTCCTTGGGCCTGGCTGGATATGAGCTACACTCTGACCTAACTGGCAATTCTGGACAGCTTGTTTCAGTTCTGCGATTTCCCGTTGCATTGTATCTACTGCCGCTGAGGATTGATTATTAGCAGTATTTGACGGGCTAAAATTCGCAGCTGATGCGTTCAAGGAAGCTACCTGCGGTGCTTGTGACATGTTTAGATTGCGCATCACTGTCTCAGTGGCCTGGGCTAGGGTCTCGATGCTTTCGTTCGGACCGACCATCGACAGGAAAGGTCGCACAGTAGTCGGTACTTTGCTCAAGTACACTTCTCTGAGAAATCCCTCAGCTACGCCAAAACCGGCTGCTAGTTTTATAAGTTCCTTAACTAACGAAGTAGGAGAGAAAATGACAGAGACAGGTGGAATTGCCGAGGCATCCACAAGAGACCTAAACTTGTCCGCGTCGGACAACTGTAATTTTTCGAGGATTTTACTTTTTAAGATCCCGTAAGGGTTTATGGCTGGCGGATTCACTATCAACTCATTGGAGTCGCTTAACATTTGCGTGGGCACAGCAGCTATTAATGCATGAAACATGTCTGATGAGTTCGTTATTTTATTGTAACGAAATATGGCCTCAACTTGGTTGAACCAAGTTTGGCTTTCTGCTGGTATGAAAGGAGGAAGAGTTATAGGCTTATTGCGCGCTGGAACTGCCTCATTCTCTATGTTGGACATACTGGCAATTTTTTTTTTAATGCAAAATTAAGCTATAACGGCACGGAATTTACGTATCAACGCCTAATAACTTTGGTATTAAAGTTTCAAAGGTTTGCGTTTCTAATTACCTATTCAATCATTCAAACAAAGTTGAAACGGAAATAAAGAAAAATGGAAAAGAAAATTTTTACGGTAGTCAGAAATAAGCGTAAAGCACGGAAATAAGGGCAAAAAAAAATTTCTACCTACTGTGGCACAAAAGACACAAGACAGAATAGCACGGAGAAAATTTTTTTTTTGAGCTGCTCAGAGAACGTTAGCACAGTAAATCCATGGAAAATTCTCGAGGAATACTACGAATGGGAAACTTATCATTACAATGATATGCCAACATTATCCTCTCTCACGTTTTTCTCAAACACTTATCGAGTTGAATAGTTTTTGTTTTAATCTTGAAAATTGGGTCCCTCTGGGTTGTCACCAGTCTTAAGATTGGTGGATATGCTAAGTTATTAACTTCCAACCTTAAACGTTTTTCTCAAGCAGTGTTTTTCGAAATCGTAAGAGAGGGATAATAAGACACTTCATGGGATAACTCAGCTTGGATTTTGTTTATTGAAGGAAGCCGTGATGACCTATGGCGTGCTTGATTTCGGACGATCTTCTCTTAGATGGGAAAACTCCGTGCAGGCGAGGTCCGGTGAGCGATGACGTTGGCCAGGTGTAAGTGAGTATGTTTGTGGAGGTTCGCAGTCTGTTAAATTTTATCGACTGACAGAATATCAAATCACCCGTGACGTGTGGATGAGTCACTATTTTATGGGTTGAGACTTTAGAATAATTCCACGATGTGAAAAGCAAGTTGTCGTGGTTGAGCGGTAGATTAGGTAGCCATTTGTCGTAATATACTAGGCTCTACTAGCTCCGAACCAAGTGATTGCAAAGTGATATATGACCAAAGGTCAGACCGTCTCACGTCAAAAATAGGCAATCATGTGGAGTAACTCGATGGTTGAGTTATATATAAAATACCAAGTGCATGTACAACTTGAGTAAAGCTCAGAACCCAGGAATGTGTGTTGTGGCGTTTGGTGCCGTCGAGGATCTGCAATAATCGAAGACGCTGAATGAGAAGGTTCTCGAAGAGGCATCAAGGAAAAATTCCACAACTGACAATCCCTACACTGCAATGGTAAATTTCCCATCACGGAGAAAAACCCTGAACTTCTTCCATAGATTTAACTCAAAGCTATTAATTTCTTTACAGGCTCAAGAAGACAATAGAAAGGTTACCAGCCGGCAATGGCTGTTCCTTTATGCTTGAATTACAGTATAAGCATGACAGCAAGACTTGTGATTTTTACAGCAGTAATAATCTGTTATTATATTTTGTGGAGTTATGGAAAATACATGAGATTTAAGTACCATGATTCGTGGAATTTAACTGAAATACGAAACAGCTAAAAAATGCAAGAATGTGAATGCATAATTTTCGTACTCTATAATATATCTATATCCGTACGAGAAATAAAAAGAAAGCAGTCCTAAATTCATCCATATGTAAATCATACTGAAAAACACTGCAAGTATCTCTAGTAGTAAAAAAGGATATTCTAAACCTAATACAGTGAACATAAAAATGACATGACACCACAGTCTACGCTCCGCCATCTTCCGCACGGACGCCGGCAAATCCACCGTGCGTTCTCACGAAATAATCCAATGAACGAATTGCAATATCATAATGACAGCTGCAAGTATATAATTTTTGTAGTATGGAAGAAAGACGTGGTTAAACATCTGTGGTGGTTCCATCTAGCTGTACGCGCTCACCACCACACAAGCACAAAAGCGCCACCCCACTGCCACGAAGCGCTCTCGCTGAACAACCAATCAGCGCTCGAGGCTGGCGCTGGGGTGGCGGACCGAGCCTCTACAAGCAGCGCGCACCGAGCAGCCAGGCAACACCTCTGAACACTCACGTACGCTTAGCTCAGCCTCAACTGCTTCAAAAGCGCCACCCCGAGCCGGCTAACCAGAGGCTAGCTCGGTTCAGTGCGGCCACCACCAGCCCTATATAAAGAGCTGCGCGCTATGCGCAGTTCAGTTTGCACAGTGCACTCGCAGGAACCCTGATATTCACACAAGTCTTCTTTCTGCGAGCCTCCTCACTGCAACGGCTCACACAAGTCTTCCAACGAGCCTCCTCACAGCAGCGGCTCACACAAGACTTCTGCCTGCGACTCTCTGCGCAGTGACTCCGGCATTCACTAGTCTCGGCTGCTCAGTTAGCTGTAGCCTCACGGCCTCCATCGCCACCTCGACGGCGCACCGCTACGGCACGCACGACGCGACTTACCGACAACCGTCGGTCCTCCAAGTCGTCCCTGTGTACTATACTACCTGCCTGTAATCATTTGCCTCATGTGCCACACTGTCGGCGATCTTCTCAATAATACGGCCTTTATTCCAGTTGTGTATTCCTTATCCTGTCGGGTTCGTTTGCACCTCAGGCACTCACTTCGGGCATAGACACCACAAAGTCTAAAGATTTTTGTAATGTCGTGCGCTAGCGGAATTGATCTTCGCTTCGACACGCCATTGAACGGAACTCAGTAGGACGCCCAAAGGGAAACGAGGTCTCTTCAGGTTTTTTATTTCTTATCCCGTTGAGCCGTATATCTGCACAGACAAATATGATTCAGACTCGGGCTAGGAATTACGTGACAAAAACCCCAATTTAAGGTTATAGTCGAATGAACAATTAATTTATACGGTGCTGCATGACGAGAAAGGAGCATCCTACATCTTGAGCAAAACACGGATAACAGCTAAATAACGTTAGAACTAGGCATGATATTCTAGTGACCAAAGGGCAATAAGAGTGGTCACGAGGCATATTCATGGGAACAACATAGCATAATAACATTTCATGACTCCATTATTATCATTCTATGGGAAAGTTTTAGCTTCCCTTAACCACGACAAAGATGTTCCAAGGGAGGAAAGAAGAAGGCACCATTTGGTATGAGGTTGAGGGAACGCGGAATCTATGCACAAGACACACAGGAGTAGTGAGCTAGGAAAGAAGTTCCTGAAACAAGGAAAGGTTTCTGCTGCATTGACAGGGAAGAAAACAAGTCTCTAATCGAGGATCACATTGTCGAGAACACCCTGCCAAGGGCACACTGCTAGGAAACGCATTAGAAAGAACACATTTATGATACACGGACGCGAATATTGTAGAACTCGTGTCACTAGTCGAAAGGAGTGATTGAGGGCAATGTACTCCTAATCTTGCTTAATCTACATTTGATAATACATGTAATGATAATAATTATAAGAGATAACACAATTTAATGGACGATGCATTTTCATTGTGAGGTGAAAACACTTTTGACAGTTTGCATGTACATGACATAAAACTTCGCAATACTTTACGCCAGGAAATAATATTAGAATTGCTTGTTTCGGCAGATGTTTAAAAATGTCTTTTTTAAGGAAGCACAAAAAGATATATCCACGAATGTACATCCGCATCCAACAATCTTGACACAGCGGTCATTAGTTAATAAGCACTTTATTTGAACAAAAGGTGGACAATCGCACAACAAATCTATAGTTTTCACATGAATGCTTCACAATGTATAGAGACGACGAGTTAGGTAACATCACAAGTTGAAAGAGGATACTCTAAAATACTTACAGACGATGAGGAAAGGTCCCTCGGTTTAGGCTTGTAACATCTTATTTTAGTCTGCAAAATAAGTGCCTACTCTGGCTTTCTTTACCCTATCTGTGGAAAAGAGACAGCAAAAATTAGGTCTCTGAAGCAGGGGCAAGTCACTAAGGTTATCAAGTCAGCCATTATCAATAAATTCTTTTATAAAACAATGAGAGAGGCAAGTACACGTTTATCAACGTCGCTTTGAAAACACAAATCATATAAGCTAGTGGTCTCGATTTCCTGCGCCTATTCTCAGTCCACTGAATGCCATGACTTTAGGCTTCCACCTTGCTAACTGGCGCAATTTGCCCAGCACAGCTCATAGGTAAGAAGCCACTCGACTAAATTTATTTTACTTTGTTTCACATCTTCCTATTTATGAATGTTATAAATAATACAAAAACAAGAAATAATACAAAGACAAGAAACAATACAAAGACAAGAAAAACACCAAGACTTCTTAACATCAGTTTCTTTTTGCAAGTCAATCAAATTTCTCTTTTTCTTTGTTGTTTGATACTCAGCCATAGAAAGTGTATCTTGGGAAGCTCGTATAAGTTTACTACATCATACTTCACATCAATTACCTTTGCTGACTGCTAAATGATACTTGAAAATAAAAGATGTTCTTCTCTACCAATAAGTTATAAGAAATTCTGTATCAGCTGGTGAGTAAAAGAGATAAAATTAGCAAGAACTCAATTTTCTTCAGTAAGTATAATAAGGCCATCTGATTTCAGTTTCTAAACTTAGCATCAAATCTGTGACAGAATTTGGCTCTACATTCAAAAACACAAATTACTTGGAGCAGTGAAATAGAGATAGGAAAGTTCATCAGTTAAATCACACGCTTTTCTTCCAAAGTACTGCCAAAATGGAACCTGACATTTCCAGACATTACACTGCAGCGCACTTGCCATGACACGTTACGACGGCTAGTCTAGCTTAATGTGGGTGGTTCACCAGCGACCGGAAGCATCCTCGAATGCTCTAGAAGCCGGCGGTTCACCGCTATCTAAGCACAAATACGTCAAGGCAATTGACAAACGTAGCCACTAAGGTAACACGTTCAAAAAAATAGTCTCCTGTCACGAATTCACGTTTAAAAGGACGTATAAACTTAAGATTATCCGGGAACCTGCTCCCTCCACGCACTTCAAACAAACAAAACGTTGGCGTCATTCTTGCGGACGAAGTGCGGATCCGCGGAATGTTGCCGGAATGAATTTATCAAAATTCTTCAAATTTCCTCACGTCTTGTACGACGTGACACTCCCCCCCCTTGGTGGCTCTGGCCACCAATAACTGCCTTCGGGGGGGGGGGGGAAGTGCTGGTCAAGGGCTGGTTCGGTGGCGGGGCGCCACCCACTACGTGCTCATCGCAGCCGTCTCGCCCCGCGGGACGCGTCGGTGTTGTCTTCAGCGACGTGTGGGTGGCCTTCCACCTGCTGCGCGGGCGTGACTCATAGAGGAGTCCTCTCTGCTTCCCCGACCAACGTCGCACTTTCCTTCGCTGGCGGGTGGTGGACCTCTGGAGGGGTCCGGGTGTTGTCTCCTGGTCTTTCTCAACGTTGCCCGGCATTCCTCGTGCGTCAGCGAGTGCGTCGTGCTCGTCCCGATGCTTCGAATTCCGACGTCGGCTTGTCGCATAGGCGGTACTGAGAGGCTGGTTAAGAGAGAATGGAGGTGGGTGCTTGGCGTCTCCCGGAGGGTCGGGGGCTACGGGGCAGCCTTCTCCTTTGCTTGGCCCGTTCCGTCGAGCTCTCTTATCAACGGAGGTGCGCTCAGCATGGTGCGCGTCGTGCTTTCTCTTCGGATCACCAAGGTGCGGAAGCTCCCGTTTCCGTTTCTTCTTGGACTTCGGTGGTGCGCTGTCTGGATCGCACTGTGCGTCCATTTCATCGTTTGTTGCTGACTGGTTGATAAATCTCGTCGCTGGCGGGGCTCCCGCTTGATTCTCGTCCTCCATCCTTGTGTTTTTCGTCTTTTCAGGGTCTCCGCGGTCGTCGGGGGGCCGCGGTTGAGAGGTCTCGTCACTGTGCTGCTGGGTAGTAGCGTCTTTTCCTGAAAACAGTTCAAGGCACGCCTCCGGGCCACAGGTTTTGAGAGCGACTTCGGCTACGATTCTTGCGACCGTGTAAGAGTGCTCTCCTTCGGGGCAGACGTCGTCGTTCACCTTGCCGACCACTGCCCAGCCCAAGGCGGTGTGGTGGACGAACGGAGCCTTACGACGTTGTTTGTCGGAGTGGCTGTAGAGTAGGTCTCCACAGTCCGTCCCTAGGAGCACCGCAACTTCTGCGTGTTCGTCCAAGGGCAAGAAATGCCGAGCGAGGTGCGATATCTCCGGGGTTCTTGCGACGCGTTCGTAGGTCGCGACCGCTCTCTTTCTATCGGGGATGGAGTTGCATTCCAACATCAGTGGGAGCTCGAAGGTTTGGTCTTCGGACACTCCCTTTATTTTCAGCCCTGACACGCGTCTGCCGTATCGAGCGGCGGATTGATCGGTCAGTGTTTCCAGCTCGTAGTGGGACTTGGGGGTTGTCACGCGGAGGGCGTTCAACAGCTTGGGAGAGCAGAAGGACGTGGTGCTTTGCTCATCTAAGATTACGTATGCGCGGCACGACCGACCCGTGCTCTCGTCGATAACGTCTGCCAGAACAATTTTGCTGCATGCACCCTCCTCGGCTGTGGGTACGCGAGAGGCCAGGGCCACAGCTCTCAATCTCTCCCCGAGTTCGCTCTGAGCTCTGTCGTCGCTCGGTTCTCGACTGGGTCTCTCCTGACGAGTGGTTTCACTCGAATTTCCAGCTGCTCGCCAGTTGATGTGGGCGGCTGTGCTGTGACTGCTGGCTCCGCAGTCATCGCACTTCACAACTTCATTGCAGTGCTTTGCCCAGTGAGGGCCTAGACAACGGTAACATAAATTATGCTCGCGTATGAAGTCCTTCTTCTTCCGAGATTCCATCTTTCTTACCGTTTGGCACGAGTTTGTCGCGTGCTGTGCACTCTGGTGGAGAACGCAGCTGCCGGTTTGATTCTCCGAGGACGTGTAGAGAACTCGCGAGGCTCTTGGATTGGGGCGAGCCGGGGCGGCCGTGTCGAGTCGATTACTCACCCAGTTGAGGTTCGATGCCCCAAAACTATCACACTGGGTGTCTGACAGCGTTTTGATGAACTCGCAGAACCCGGCGAAATCGGGTAGCGATCCAAATAATCTTCTGTGCCTAGTTCGTTCGCTTCTCCAGGCGTCCAGAACGAAGAAGGGTAGCCTCTCAACGATGGGAGACAGCCCTACGTCGGTGTTCAGGAAGGCCAGACTTTGGTTGTGCTGCATTGTGTGATGGATCGCCAGACAGGCGTCACTGAACTTCCGCAGCTTGAGACCAACCGTGCGGTCGCCCTTCATGCCCTTTATATCAGAGGTTTGGGCGAGGCGTTCGAGCAGGCTATCGGCTACCCTGTCTTCAGAGGCGAAGCGGGTCTTCAGTTGTTCGACGATGAGGGTGAGCAGGGCCGCTGTGTCCAGGTAGGTAGCTGCCAGGGTGTCGTCAATGAGGCTTCTTGGCTCGCCGCAGGTGTGGTTCGTGAGGATCTCGATGGCGTCGATGGGCTCCACGGCGAGCCTCTCCATCCTTCTCTTGATGGCATCGAACCATCTGTGGAACAGGTGAGCCTCTCCCGCGTAAGGTTGGCTTGGCGCTTTTTTTAGATCTTCGATCATCGAGAGCCTCATAGCTCCGTCGATCACTGGTGGCTTCGTTTCAAAGACCACGGCAGGTGAGCCGGTGGAAGCCCGGGGCTGGGATGCTGGTGCGGAGGGGTTCATCGGAGGTGCGAGATCGGTGTCACGGGGCGAAGCATTCGCAACCGCCGTTGTGCCCCCTGCGGGTTCGATGACGTGATGCTGGAAGGCTAGGTCGACCCATGCTCCTGTGCGGTCCTCTTTGCCCTCGGTATTCTGCTCACCGAAGTGCTGATCATTCTCCGTTCGGTTCTTGTTCCTCAATTTCGACCTCTCGATGGCGATTTGCGCCAACAGTACCGATGGCTCTTCAGTGATGTCAATAAGCATCTGCTTATTGCCTTGGCTAGGGGGCCCGCGGCGCTCGGATTCGCCGTCTTTGTGACGAGAGCTGGCACTGGGAAGGCTCTGGCTATGATCGCTCTCACTGTCTTGACTCTGGCTGTAATAGCTCGAACCTTGGTGACTCTGACGACGATGGCTGGGGCTGGCCTGGTCTCTGCCCCGACGGTTGGAACGGCGTCCGTTCCTGTTCTCAGCCAATGATGATTTTGGGGGCTTGTTCTGATGGGCAGCGCCTTGCTGCTGGTTCTTGGACGAGGTCCTCTTTGACCTCAAGCTCTTGCGCTGGGAGGGTTCCTTTGTCGCACTCCGTGACGAGCTATCCAGGAGCTCCTCACTTCTGCGACCCATTGAATCCATCAGCTTCTTCCTGCGGGCTCTGGCGATCGTCAGTGAGTCTCGAACTGCTGTCGCTTCTGCTGTGGCTCCCGAGTCCTCTAGGGCTAGGACCAGCTGGTCTCCGATTCGCTTGACGGTCTTAGCCTTTGCTCGGATTCCAGCGTGGACTTGATCCACCTCGCTGGGCGTCTTGAGATCTCGTGGTACTGCACCATTCAGGAGATTGTTCAAGGCTGCTAGCTCCGTATGGAATTGTTCTTCCAGCTGTGGAAGTCTAGGCTTGCTCTTTCTTCCGAGAGAGGTCAAATCTGTGGTCTCGGATATTCGCCGCGGGCGGCTGAGAATCTGCTGTGGGCCTCCTCTTTGGAGGGCTTCTTCGTGGGAGGGCACCTTCCGCTGACGTCTATATACTGTAATGTCGTGCGCTAGCGGAATTGATCTTCGCTTCGACACGCCATTGAACGGAACTCAGTAGGACGCCCAAAGGGAAACGAGGTCTCTTCAGGTTTTTTATTTCTTATCCCGTTGAGCCGTATATCTGCACAGACAAATATGATTCAGACTCGGGCTAGGAATTACGTGACAAAAACCCCAATTTAAGGTTATAGTCGAATGAACAATTAATTTATACGGTGCTGCATGACGAGAAAGGAGCATCCTACATCTTGAGCAAAACACGGATAACAGCTAAATAACGTTAGAACTAGGCATGATATTCTAGTGACCAAAGGGCAATAAGAGTGGTCACGAGGCATATTCATGGGAACAACATAGCATAATAACATTTCATGACTCCATTATTATCATTCTATGGGAAAGTTTTAGCTTCCCTTAACCACGACAAAGATGTTCCAAGGGAGGAAAGAAGAAGGCACCATTTGGTATGAGGTTGAGGGAACGCGGAATCTATGCACAAGACACACAGGAGTAGTGAGCTAGGAAAGAAGTTCCTGAAACAAGGAAAGGTTTCTGCTGCATTGACAGGGAAGAAAACAAGTCTCTAATCGAGGATCACATTGTCGAGAACACCCTGCCAAGGGCACACTGCTAGGAAACGCATTAGAAAGAACACATTTATGATACACGGACGCGAATATTGTAGAACTCGTGTCACTAGTCGAAAGGAGTGATTGAGGGCAATGTACTCCTAATCTTGCTTAATCTACATTTGATAATACATGTAATGATAATAATTATAAGAGATAACACAATTTAATGGACGATGCATTTTCATTGTGAGGTGAAAACACTTTTGACAGTTTGCATGTACATGACATAAAACTTCGCAATACTTTACGCCAGGAAATAATATTAGAATTGCTTGTTTCGGCAGATGTTTAAAAATGTCTTTTTTAAGGAAGCACAAAAAGATATATCCACGAATGTACATCCGCATCCAACAATCTTGACACAGCGGTCATTAGTTAATAAGCACTTTATTTGAACAAAAGGTGGACAATCGCACAACAAATCTATAGTTTTCACATGAATGCTTCACAATGTATAGAGACGACGAGTTAGGTAACATCACAAGTTGAAAGAGGATACTCTAAAATACTTACAGACGATGAGGAAAGGTCCCTCGGTTTAGGCTTGTAACATCTTATTTTAGTCTGCAAAATAAGTGCCTACTCTGGCTTTCTTTACCCTATCTGTGGAAAAGAGACAGCAAAAATTAGGTCTCTGAAGCAGGGGCAAGTCACTAAGGTTATCAAGTCAGCCATTATCAATAAATTCTTTTATAAAACAATGAGAGAGGCAAGTACACGTTTATCAACGTCGCTTTGAAAACACAAATCATATAAGCTAGTGGTCTCGATTTCCTGCGCCTATTCTCAGTCCACTGAATGCCATGACTTTAGGCTTCCACCTTGCTAACTGGCGCAATTTGCCCAGCACAGCTCATAGGTAAGAAGCCACTCGACTAAATTTATTTTACTTTGTTTCACATCTTCCTATTTATGAATGTTATAAATAATACAAAAACAAGAAATAATACAAAGACAAGAAACAATACAAAGACAAGAAAAACACCAAGACTTCTTAACATCAGTTTCTTTTTGCAAGTCAATCAAATTTCTCTTTTTCTTTGTTGTTTGATACTCAGCCATAGAAAGTGTATCTTGGGAAGCTCGTATAAGTTTACTACATCATACTTCACATCAATTACCTTTGCTGACTGCTAAATGATACTTGAAAATAAAAGATGTTCTTCTCTACCAATAAGTTATAAGAAATTCTGTATCAGCTGGTGAGTAAAAGAGATAAAATTAGCAAGAACTCAATTTTCTTCAGTAAGTATAATAAGGCCATCTGATTTCAGTTTCTAAACTTAGCATCAAATCTGTGACAGAATTTGGCTCTACATTCAAAAACACAAATTACTTGGAGCAGTGAAATAGAGATAGGAAAGTTCATCAGTTAAATCACACGCTTTTCTTCCAAAGTACTGCCAAAATGGAACCTGACATTTCCAGACATTACACTGCAGCGCACTTGCCATGACACGTTACGACGGCTAGTCTAGCTTAATGTGGGTGGTTCACCAGCGACCGGAAGCATCCTCGAATGCTCTAGAAGCCGGCGGTTCACCGCTATCTAAGCACAAATACGTCAAGGCAATTGACAAACGTAGCCACTAAGGTAACACGTTCAAAAAAATAGTCTCCTGTCACGAATTCACGTTTAAAAGGACGTATAAACTTAAGATTATCCGGGAACCTGCTCCCTCCACGCACTTCAAACAAACAAAACGTTGGCGTCATTCTTGCGGACGAAGTGCGGATCCGCGGAATGTTGCCGGAATGAATTTATCAAAATTCTTCAAATTTCCTCACGTCTTGTACGACGTGACAATTTTACATAGTCTGCCCGGAGTGTAAAGCAGCCTGAGGGAGAACACACCACACATCTATACTATACTCTTGACACAAGAAGTGAACATGACACGCAAAATTTACGCTACGCCATGTTGAGGTAGCACTTGGGATGAGCCACGCTATTTTACGAAATCCTACGACTAAATACATGTTTATATATAGCACGATACTGACCAGATCCTTATACGTAAACACAATGCACACTAAGAAATGACACGATATACTTTACCAGATTTTTGCTCTATTTGAACACTTAATTTCTTTCACTTATAAGAACGCTGTACGCACAAGCTAAAGAGGCACGAGAGAGTGACGCGGAAAACCAAGCGTCCCGCGCGGTGTTGCCCTTTTCAGAGGCTTTAAACTCGAAAATGTCGATCGTTATTTTATGTGTTATGCATTTACACAAAAACATCTAGGAGAACTAATTATAAGTAGAAAATTATTAATAATAGTTTAGAGTAAGATTTTTAATGTCAATAATTATGCTATTTAAGTGCGAATGAGAAAATTTTATAATATTACACTTTTGTAGCTAATGCTTCACGTTTAGCTTGAGACCATTTTGGTGATACCATAACTTGCGGCTGATCAATAGGGAAAGCTCCAATTTGCGCCTGTGGTATTTCTGATGCTGAGCTTGTCATTGCAATTTAACCATCATCTAATAGAGATTCGAGTGTTAGAAGGCATTGGAGGGACATCGTTAATGAAAATTGAAAACAAAAGTGGACCCAGAATGGATCCTTGAGAATTTCTGAGTTACGGTCTTGAACCCATGCCCGGGGGTTGAATAAAAGTATGGAGTTGATCCTGGGAGACCACAAAACGCTCATTAGGATCAGTTCATGTAATTTTAGCCCGCAATGTTGATGTGAACCACAGTGCGTAAGCGCAAAAAAAAATTACGTGGCAGCGCACTCTCGTTTTGAGGAATAATCATCCACGGCCATAGTGTTGCCAGATAAACTTGAATATGAAGGTCATGCTCGACAGAAAATAACTATTACTTCGCTATGACTAAATCTTATTAGTCATACAAAAAATCAACTAAATAATTAATGAATTTTAGAATTAATAAAATTACTTAAAAAACAATGAAAGAGAAACTAAGGGAAAATCACATTAAAAGCATTTAAAGGGAAAAGGTCCAATGCCACATATCAACTAGTTAGGGTGCAGGTAATGCAGTTAAGGCTATGGAATTTGAGCACGATTTACATTAGAGCATTGATGGCAATTTCTGGAATAGAAAAAAAGATACAATTGTTTCTGCATTCCTAATTTAAAGAATTATCAGACGGCTTCGACTATGCAAGATGACGATATCAATTCCTACTATCTAATTAAAATAGTTGGCGGATACAGGATCTGCAATTTTATTAAAATAGTTTACCAGTAATACCTAGCTTGTCAATTTACTTCATTATTTATTCACCGTTTATGTATTTTAGAACCGGCAGGCCGCAGCCGAGACACTTCAAGAAACAGTTTGGTACAGAATTTCTTGAGATACCTTCTCGACTCGTGCTCCGCCAAAACATAAAAGTTCATTAACTTCATTCACATGTAACTTTCGAAATAATGCACCTATCGAGTTCAAATTACTCTCAAAAGAAAGAATGAAACTTTCTCAAGAGAAATTCACAAATTCCAAAACACTTTAGCGTTCACAGACAACAAAAAGTGAAGTTCCCGTAAGCTCTCGATGAGAGTCACATTTTTCGATGAGCCTCATTTTCTGCCAAAGTTAATTTCTAAACTAAAGCACCTATAAACTTCAAATCAATTTCCTTTTTTAGAGCAAATTATTCTTCAGGCCGACATGTGTGACAAAACTCTCATACGCTTCCTGGGGGGGGGGGCAGAGAGCGAGGTTCCCCCAAGCTCTCGATGAGAGTCACATTTTTCGATGAGCCTCATTTTCTGCCAAAGTTAATTTCTAAACTAAAGCACCTATAAAATTCAAATCAATTTCCTTTTTTAGAGCAAATTATTCTTCAGGCCGACATGTATGACAAAACTCTCATACGCTTCCTGGGGGGGGTGGGCAGAGAGCGGGGGGTGGGTCCCATTAGAATTGGATGGAATCTGGGTTGCGGAGTCGGGTCGGGAGACGTATGTTTTAAGTTGGAGTCGGAGATGCTTCTCCTTGAATCTTGTGGAGTTGGAGTCGGAGTCGTTCATTCGGATGTGGTGTGGTTTTCTCAGATAATTTCGCGAAAGCAATTAAATGAATTAACCGGATTATTTCCAATGAAAAAGTTGAGATAGAAACATGCTTATATACTTGAGTAGATTCTCATATACCTATACACGTGTGCACAGATATATCCACGCATGTGCGTGCGTACATATGTAGGCACACACACACATACGAGTATTAATATATATGCTGATTGAAAATGAAACACAAGGGACAAATATTTAAATATAAATTATTAAAAAACGACTTATCTCCTACTACATTGAAAAGGAGAGTCGAGTTCACTGTAATCGTACGTAATTATTTGTAAGAAAATAACTAAAAAAAAATGAATTCGACAACGTAAAAAAAAATGATTTTTAATTTCATAATAGATTTTTTAGAGAAAGCTCAGGTTACAGTCAACAACAACAACAACAACAACAATATAAACAAAAAACATCTCGGGTGGTTCACATGCTATCGGTATTCTCTCCAGCATTATACGGACATGGGTGGCAAAGCCCCACTGCCCTCAAAAAAAAAATATTGAGCTGGGGGCCATTTTCAGTCGCCGTTTTAAGTGAAAGAAAGAGCAAGATTGTTGATAATTAATGTCTGCAACCGAAATTATTTAAGGAAAACATTATTTCAGGCCCCTTCCCCAAACATGGATAATATAACATGTAACTGCAATTTTTTAGAAATTAACAGTTGCGTAAACTGCGCTTGAGGACTTACGGGAACTTCGCTCCCTGCCCCCCCCCCTCCTAGGAAGCGTATGAGAGTTTTGTCATACATGTCGGCCTGAAGAATAATTTGTTCTAAAAAAGGAAATTGATTTGAAGTTTATAGGTGCTTTAGTTTAGAAATTAACTTTGGCAGAAAATGAGGCTCATCGAAAAATGTGACTCTCATCGAGAGCTTGGGGGAACCTCGCTCTCTGCCGCCCCCCCCCCCCCCCCCCTCAGGAAGCGTATGAGAGTTTTGTCATACATGTCGGCCTGAAGAATAATTTTCTCTAAAAAAGTAAATTGATTTGAAGTTTATAGGTGCTTTAGTTTAGAAATTAACTTTGGCAGAAAATGAGGCTCATCGAAAAATGTGACTCTCATCGAGAGCTTGGGGGAACCTCGCTCTCTTTTTATAACTTTTAGACAACCGATAGGGTTTGGTTTATAATAAAAAGATAGAAAATGTTTTTCTCTTTTGTTTGAGAGTAATTTAAAGGCAATTGGTGCATTTTTTAAAAAGTTACGAGTGGAAAACTAAAGTCTAAAGTCGCGCGAGGTGGACTCAAGAAATTCTCAAGAAATTCCTGTACTTTTCGCAAAGTGTTTCTTGAAATGTCTCCGCTGCGGCCTGCGAGACCGCTGCGGCCTGCGAGATCATCTGCATAAATGCATTTCTTCACATATTACTTCCAGTGGTATGGACTATCCCGATCATATAGAAATGTGAAGCCTACAAATATTGCCAGTTTTATCTGCCTTCATAATAGCAATGTGTATTTTTCTAAACTGTATGCTTTTTTAACGTTTTAATTTGTTCATAACGTCGGAATTCATCCTTATCTTCACCTTTCGACCTAATGTTTGCGGATCGGAAAATTTGGTCGCTGATAGCAAATGACTCACCTCTAATTGGGACGTTAACAAATTTTTCTTACGGTGTACAGTAATTGCTTGAGACTTTTACGGTCCATAAAGTGACAAATCAATATTACAAGGCCACGAGGATTTTATGATCCCATGATTACAGTAATTGTTGAAAGCCTTTAGTCTCTTCTTCTCTACACCATGTCTGTTAACAATGGTACGTCTGATCAGTCATCGAAATATAAGAGTAAGTAATATTTTCTTCATGTTTCAGGCACAGCAAGCAAGATTTCCGTCACATCATCGAAATTTCAGCACATCTCGGCACAGTTATAATTTTTTTTGCTTATTACGCACACATTTAGTGAGTTGATATCACTGTGGGTTGGTCAATGTTAAAGGGTTGGTAAATGATTTGTGATGGATGTATTTTCAATTGTGAGATATTCTTTGCACTCTAATGTTAAGATGCTGGAGAATTCAATATTATAGGGAAATTTGCTTTAATTTTTGAATACACTTTACCCTTCCTAAGAAATGGAACAAATAAAATTCCACTAAACATTCTGCTTTGTATGATGCCACCTATTTCTTAAGAGGTTGTGAAATAGATGAAATGTCATTCATTTACACTGGTACGTGAAGGAGCAATTTACCCACTGGTAAACAAATTTCCCTTAACTGAGAGAACTTGTTAAATTAGGCTGACTAACTTCCTTTGACTTCTATGGATTAATGCAAGTTTTATTCATTTATAAAACATTATTTTAATATTTGCCACTGTAATCATAACTAAGGTAAATATATTAGCTGTACAACTCCCATAAATAATAAAGGGTCAATGTGAAGTTTCATGCAATCACGGAAATTAATAATGCCGATCCCAGGAATCACTAAAGGAACCCATTTAAGAACGTTTTACATGAATGACATTCTGCTCGCTGATGCGTTATTTTCGAATAATTGAACTTTGAAGTTGGCCTTGGCGCCAAAGGAAGCGAGCGCGTAAAACGGAATTTAATTAATAACGGAAGCTATTACAAACGTAAAGAGGTTGGGTCGTGAGAGGGAGGCACAGTTCTTCTAGTGAAAATTATAAATAAAACTTCTAACCCACCCATTAGGGTGACGACCGCAATCTTGTTTACATCGGGTCCAAAATGGCGGCGCCCATGGTGGTCGCCATGTTAGACCCGATGTAAACAAGATTGCGGTCGTCACCCTAATGGGTGGTTTAGAAGCTTTATTTATACTTTTCACTAAAAGAACTGTGGCTACCCCTCACGACCCATCCTCTTTACGTCTGTAATAGGGGGTTAGCTTCCGTTTTTAATTAAATTACGCTCGCTTCCTTGGGCGCGCGACGGCCAACTTCAAAGTTCAATAATTCGAAAATAACGCATCAGCGAGCAGAATGTCGTTCATGAAAAACGTTCTTAAATGGGTTCCTTTAGTTATTGTTCGGAATATAATTATCAATTTCCGTGATTGCATGAAACTTCACATTGACCTAATAAAGAAGTTATATACAGTACCTATTGTTAATATTTTAATGATGCAACTGAGGTCATAATACACATTCAAAATATTGATCATCATCTACATACTACCAAATAAATACTGGTTTTGCTGTTATGGCATGATTACAGTAGTCAAATTGAGAGTAAAATGCAGTTCCACTACTTTCATTACCTATGAGACAAAATACATTACAGTGGGATTTGCTTGAGTAAATGTGTAGCGTTTGGTAAGAATCAATTTTCCAATTTTTGGGGCCTAAACATAGTTAATTAGGTTAAAATAAATAAGTTTTCTTTTATGCACTTTCCGTCGCAAATGATTATTTAATGAGTTATAGCTGTAGGTTTAGTTTCGTCTCTGATGACGAACGCATTCGAATAAAGAGCGACTAATTGATTTACAAATTTTTGTTGCTTGAATCATGGTAATAACATCAAAATAAACTACTTTTCTTCTATACACTTTTTGCGGCAAATAAGTATTTTACGAGTTAGAGCGGTAGGTTTTATTGTTTGCACAATTGAGCAGTTAGAGTACGCTTGAATACTTTGTAATTTATTATTAGCTCATCCTGCGGAGCTTGCAGAGCCTGAACTCACTTCTTGGATCATTTATTTAATAATATAATAGAAATTATCATCCAAAAATAACATTATAGCAGTAAGTTGACTTTCGTTGTTGATGGTAGGAACCGTTCAAGCATTCAAGTGCGGCGGATCAGAGCGTCCATGACAGTGTTGCCAGATGCGCGGTCGATTAATTACTTGCTGCTTCAAACACTAAAGTTGCCGTAACTAATTTACCGCTGTAACTCGTAAAATACTCATTTGCGACGGAAAGTGCATAGAAGAAAACTTGTTTATTTTGACATAATTAACAATGTTTAGGCACTGAAATGTCGCAAATCAATTCTTACCCAACGCTACCCATTTACCTTTGCTTGAAAGCTAAGCATAGGTTAGCTCGAGTCTTTGTATTCTATACCTTTTTCACTTCCAATTAATCCAAGTCAAGTTCAAATTAATCTTATCCTAAGTTTAGTTAAGAATTGACATAATCACTTGTTAATTTGAACGTTTTGTTGTGTTAAACATGTATTGAATGGATATGTTAAGCGAGACAATCGTTTTTCCTTTCAGCAAGAAATATATAAAAATTCCGGGTAAATCTGAAGGATATGTCAGTTATCGATTTCGTAAATTTCGATGCCTTAGCATAGTTAATTAGATCGAAATAAACAAGTTTTCTTCCATGCACTTTCCGTCTCAAATGAGTATTTTATTAGTTATAGCGGTAAAAAACTTACCGCAACTCCAGTGTTTGAAGTGGCAACTAATTTAAGGAGCACGTCGGACAGCAACACTGCTATGCATTCTCACTTCCAGCGCGATCGTCATCAAAGACGAAACCAAACCTACCGCCATACCTCGTTAAATACTCATTTGACGAAAAAAGTGTATAGAAGAAAAGTTGTTTATTTTGATGTTATTACCATGTTTCAAGCAACAAAAATTCGAAAATCGATAAGTAGCTGTTTATTCGAGCGCATTCGTCATCAAAGACGAAACTAAACTTACCGCTATAAATCGTAAAATACTCATTTGAGACGGAAAGTGTATAGAAGAAAACTTGTTTATTTTGATTCAATTAATTAGGTTCAGGCCCTAAAAAGTGGAAAATCGATAACTGACATATCCTTCAGATTTACCAAATTCCGACATGTTGCAATCTAGCGAGAAGCTGTCATAAAATATGCTAAGTATCCAGCATCAGGAGGCAGAGTGTGATTCAGATCTTGGACTATCGTGAAAGATACAATGCAATTATAGAAACTTTGTATTATACTTCTTATTAAAGTTGTTTTTAAATTCTACGTTGATGGCAGGGTGCCTCCATTCAAATATTTATTTTCAAATGGTAATTTTATGTTGCTCATAGTACGGAGGATATATTTACATTCATATATAGATTAATATGCCTGAAATTCCACTTTATCTCATCTGCAAAGTGGAATTCCGCCTTATTTTCCAGCTGCAAAACAACCCATCAATGGGTTGTTTGAAAATTTTTTAACAACCTTCCTGAATTAATGGTATTTATTTTACTCAGCTAATATTTGCTATCTATATAATTTGTAAGAACTTTTGACTTCAAATTTGAGTTGGATATTGGACTTCAGTTTAACCCAATGCTGTTAACTCTATGCTGAATGGTGCCTTCATCCTTCCTTTCTTTGAACATTTTCGTTGTGATGAAGATGCTGAAACTAACTTATAATAAATTAAATATTTAAAAAGACTTACTCATTCCGCAAAACATTTCAGAGACCAGCTCCATCCTTGTGTTCTTTAGATTTGAATAATAAATCATTTACTGGAAAAAGAATGAGCTTGGAGAGACCTTCAATAACAGTTCCATTGGTTCTAATACCAATTCTTCCATGTTAACCCATGCTGGTGCTCTGCTTCTGTTTCAAAGTTAAATGAATGATTTTTTGCTTTAATTATGTAGATACATGTTCATCTCAAACATTATATTTTCAAATGTCTTGAAATTAATGCCAGAACTTGGTGATGGTTATCCTTATTGTGCTGGTATCCATTTCATATACCTAATTAATATGGAAAATCATGGGTGAGTTTTTCATTTTCCCTGGAAGAAAAACCAAACTCTCACTGTGGAGTCTTGAACCAACAACTCATGCGTGGAAGTCTGAGTTCTCTTCACCACTAAGCCAAGGGGACCCTAGGGTACATGCTAGAGCAGGCAGGTTTTTGTGATGCTTTCGTTCAGTCATGAATATGTACGGCGCAGGCTAACTTGGTGACAGAGCTGTTGTGAACTTCATATCTGCGCAGATATTTGTGATTTCTACGGTAATCCATGCAAATTATGTGTTATACTCATACTCTTGAGGGGCCATAGGATAAGCAATAGGTTTAAGTTAGTTAAGTTTGTCTATTGTATGCCATGTGCACTGGCACCTCCAGAAGGGAGACTGTTAGGTTACATCAGCTTTTGATTGGCGTTTGGGACTTCTGTCTGTGTGCCCACTTTGCTTCTTTCAGTTTTTATCATTTTTTCTCCATATCTTCTTATTTTTACTCCTCCTTCTTAACTTAGTATTTTTATGCATAGGATATCCTGTGTGGGAACTCTCCTTGTGCTGAGGTTCACCATTTTCTACAGTCTCTACCCCTCAGGGGATACAACTATTGTATCTATGGGGAAAGTATGAGGTCCTGAGCTGAGAGTAAGGTAGGATTTTTTTTGTTTATATAAAATGTTTTTTGGTTCGTTAAGACCAATCTTTTTTTTGGTTCACTGCTGTTCTATTTTTCATCACCTACCACTTTCTTCTTCAACTTTCATGTTTCATGAACTTCTTTTTCAACTTACTATTTCTATGTATCTTGTGCATAGATTCCATGTTCCCGCGAGTTCATACTAAATGGTGACTTCCTCCTTTTTTTCTTTGGAACGACTTTGTTGTGGTAAGGGAGGCACCATCTAATTTAATCTTCTATATTCCATACTAACTGGTCCCTTCCCTTTGGTTTCTCGAGATCAACTTTGCTGTGGGTAGTGTTATATAATATTCTGCTTGTTCCTTCCTTAGTTACCTCGTCCGTTATGCTTTTGTCCGAGTTTGCGGTATCATGGATACCGAATTCCTCAATGTAACATTAGAAGATGGCCTTTGCATGCATTGATTCGTTTGACATTCGATCAGGATAGGATAGTTTAAGATATGTTATAAGTTAGATAATGATGATGAAGTTTTTTCACGGGTTCACCCAGATTAACGATGGCATTGTCATTGCAATTTTCAGAAGTCCTGTTAGTCTTAATGCAACAATAATAAATTACTCATAACTTTCGGAGTTAGATTACTTGATAGTCTACGATTATGTAAGACTTTACTAGGTTGTACAGTATTCTACGCAAATTACGCGTTATTTTCATTTTTTTCCTGGATTGTAGCGTAATCTACGCAAATTACGCGTTATTATCGTGGTTTTTCCTGGATTGTAGCGTAATCTACGCAAATTACGCGCTATTGTCTTGGTTTTTCCTGGATCTACGCAAATCACGCGCTATTGTCTTGGTATTTCCTGGATCTACGCAAATTACGCGCTATTGTCTTGGTATTTCCTGGATCAACGTAAATTACGCGCTATTGTCTTGGTATTTCCTGGATCTACGCAAATTACGCGCTATTGTCTTGATATTTCCTGGATCTACGCAAATTACGCGCTATTGTCTTGGTATTTCCTGGATCAACGTAAATTACGCGCTATTGTCTTGGTATTTCCTGGATCTACGCAAATTACGCGCTATTGTCTTGGTATTTCCTGGATCTACGCAAATTACGCGCTATTGTCTTGGTATTTCCTGGATCAACGTAAATTACGCGCTATTGTCTTGGTATTTCCTGGATCTACGCAAATTACGCGCTATTGTCTTGGTATTTCCTGGATCTACGCAAATTACGCGCTATTGTCTTGGTATTTCCTGGATCTACGCAAATCACGCGCTATTGTCTTGGTATTTCCTGGATCAACGTAAATTACGCGCTATTGTCTTGGTATTTCCTGGATCAACGTAAATTACGCGCTATTGTCTTGGTATTTCCTGGATCTACGCAAATTACGCGCTATTGTCTTGGTATTTCCTGGATCTACGCAAATTACGCGCTATTGTCTAGTATTTCCTGGATCTACGCAAATTACGCGCTATTGTCTTGGTATTTCCTGGATCTACGCAAATTACGCGCTATTGTCTTGGTATTTCCTGGATCTACGCAAATTACGCGCTATTGTCTTGGTATTTCCTGGATCTACGCAAATTACGCGCTATTGTCTTGGTATTTCCTGGATCTACGCAAATTACGCGCTATTGTCTTGGTATTTCCTGGATCAACGTAAATTACGCGCTATTGTCTTGGTATTTCCTGGATCTACGCAAATTACGCGCTATTGTCTTGGTATTTCCTGGATCAACGTAAATTACGCGCTATTGTCTTGGTATTTCCTGGATCAACGTAAATTACGCGCTATTGTCTTGGTATTTCCTGGATCTACGCAAATTACGCGCTATTGTCTTGGTATTTCCTGGATCAACGTAAATTACGCGCTATTGTCTTGGTATTTCCTGGATCAACGTAAATTACGCGCTATTGTCTTGGTATTTCCTGGATCAACGTAAATTACGCGCTATTGTCTTGGTATTTCCTGGATCAACGTAAATTACGCGCTATTGTCTTGGTATTTCCTGGATCTACGCAAATTACGCGCTATTGTCTTGGTATTTCCTGGATCTACGCAAATTACGTGGTTTTTCCTAGATTGTAGCGTAATCTGCGCAACGTACGCGTCATAGTCCTGTTTTTTTTTTCTGGATTCTACAGTACGTCCCACAACTACCCGAATCGAGCATTTCCCCGTATCAGTAATACCATCATCAGAATACCATAAGCATTTAATTTCTAGCGAAATTATGCGGTATTACTGATTACTACTGATGAGGGAACTAATAACGGGTATTTCTGATGCGGGAGAATAAATATTCGGTTCGTGTTTTTGTGGAACATACGGTATATCGAAATTTAAATAATTTAAAAAATATTGTCATAGATTTATATTTTTTATTACAATGCATAAAAAATTCATGGTGTTGCTGTAGAGTTTCCAATTTTTAATCCCCTCAGTGTGATACAACTATTGTATTTATGGGAATTGGCGCTCCCAGGGGAACCATGTGAGGGCCCGAGCTGAGAGTTAGGGTAGGCTTTCTTTTTCTTGAAATAAAATGTTTTTGTTATGTTAAGGATCACCTATTTTCGGTTCACTGCTGTCCTCTTTTTCAGCACCTGCTACTTTCTTCTTCAACTTTGGTCTTGTTTCATGAACTTCTTTCCCAACTTACTGTTTCTATGCCCTTTCTGCGTATATTCCGCGTTTCCTTAACTCCATACTATTTGGTGCCTTCCTCCTTCCTCGCTTTGGATCGCATTTGTTGCTGCGGATAGGGAGGCTAAAACTAACGACTAATCTAATCCTATTTTTAATGTTAATGAATAAAATTTTGAGGGGTGTTTTCTAATATTTCTGTTCATTTTACTGTGATCGACTAAACATTTAGATTTCAATTGAAACTGAAATAATCAACGAATTTTTCAAATTTTCGTTGAAACTGAACGCAATTGACGAAATTTTCATACGTTCTTTAAAACTGAACGTAATTGACAAAATTTTCATACTTTCTTTGAAACTGAACGCAGTTGACAAAATTTTCATACTTTCTTTGAAACTGAACGCAGTTGACAAAATTTTCATACTTTCTTTGAAACTGAACACAGTTGACAAAATTTTCATACTTTCTTTGAAACTGAACACAGTTGACAAAATTTTCATACTTTCTTTGAAACTGAACGCAGTTGACAAAATTTTCATACTTTCTTTGAAACTGAACGCAGTTGAAAAAATTTTCATACTTTCTTTGAAACTGAACGCAATTGACAAAATTTTCATACTTTCTTTGAAACTGAACACAGTTGACAAAATTTTCATACTTTCTTTAAAACTGAACGCAGTTGACAAAATTTTCATACTTTCTTTGAAACTGAACACAGTTGACAAAATTTTCATACTTTCTTTAAAACTGAACGCAGTTGACAAATTTTTCATACTTTCTTTGAAACTGAACACAGTTGACAAAATTTTCATACTTTCTTTAAAACTGAACGCAGTTGACAAATTTTTCATACTTTCTTTAACCCGTCTCCACATGGTCGACCTACCAAGAGGTTTGAAGAAAATGGGTCAACTGTGCAACTTACTGTACATTCATTAATCATGTTAGAAGTTTCATTGGGGGATCATTGTAAAGAGAGAGAGTTGCTCTTTCTGTCAGTGGGAAAAAAAATACTGCTACCCCAATGAAAATCTACGAAATTCGAGTTTTTATTTCGGTAAAATACAAAAAACAGAAATCAGAAAATCACTGGCCATTTTTTATTTATTGCACTTTTATGTTTTTTTATGATACATTTTCATAGATTCTGAGTTGCTGAATCTTGTGGTATGTGAATTTTTTTTCAGGTCCAATAGTTCCGAAGTTATGTGCACTATATGTAAAACACAGTTTTTATTTTTTAGTTCATTTTGTGTATAGGCTGTTATCAAGCAGTTTCATTGTTTGTAAAGAGTTTGATATGCAAAGAGCTTTTCCTCCCGAATACAATGATGGTTTTATTTTTTGCGTAGGAGTATATCTGTGGATTTGGACTCCCATTTTTTGGAAAAAAAAACATAAGAAAATTAAAATGATGGCGGCCTTCTTAGAGGCAGAGTGTGTGCTGGTATGCTTCAGCTACACTGCTGGCCTTCTAAGAGGTTGTGTAGCGCCGGTAGCTACATTCCAGACTGAGCAGAAGAATTCATACAGATTTGAGCTTGATACCTCTCCTTCCCTGTTCCTCCCACCTAATTTTACCTTACACCAATGAATAGCGCTCAACGAGACGCTTAAGACCATATATGGCAACCCTAGGTTTGCTGATGTGAAACATGTGCTAGCTTTGCCGACCTTCTAAGAGTCCAGGACGTGGCGACGGGTTAAAACTGAACGCAATTGACGAAATTTTCATACTTTTCTTGAAACTGAACGCAGTTGACAAAATTTTCATACTTTCTTTAAAACTGAACGCAATTGACAAAATTTTCATACTTTTTTTGAAGCTGAACGCAGTTGACAAAATTTTCATACTTTCTTTGAAACTGAACGCAGTTGACGAATTTTTCATATTTTCTTTGAATCTAAATGTAGTACGGGAATGATTAAGGTGAATTGTGCATAGTTCCCCAATACTTTATTCGTGGGTTCCCCAATACTTTATACCTAATTTAGGGTTAGAAATACGGTCACGCTATGTTGATGCACAGGGTATATAATTACTGCTAGGTAAAAATGCAGGGTAGGCTGTTGTAAAGATGTTTCTAATGAGCTTTATGTACGGTAGAGGAAACAAGGTAGGGTCATATCTGAGAAAAACACCTTTTCTTGTTCGGCTAGTCATCAGAAAGGCTTTATTTCAAACAAACTTTATGACGTCATCAAAACGCCATGTCGTTAGGCCAATAGTGGAGCTAGATTTGGGGGTAGCAGTGCTACCAAATGGAATATGAGCGCTGCTATTGGTTCGTTGCCGTGACGTCAGCAAACCCACACCGCCAACGAAAAAAGGCTGGTTTGACCTACCTTGTTTCCTCTACCGTGGGTTTATGAGAGGCCCATTGGGCAGGCACAAGTAGATTTGCGTTAAAAACGTCGCTCGGAATAGAGCGAGGCTGGTGTTTGTTGAAAGCGTATTATCACGAAGTGCGGCATATGTACGATTACTGGTGTACACGATCCGTCAAAAAAATGACGGGATTCGATATATTTTCCCTAATTTTTGCAGATGTGGATGACAAACAAATACATCCATCCTATTGGTACCCGCCATTAAAATTTTTTTGTACCTATGCACTGATGAAACTCTTATCACAGATACGGTCATTGAGCGTCCTTATGAGCGTTACAGACACTCGCACCAAGCAAGCAAAACTGTGTGTAATTACTTAACTATACAGGATGTCCCACAAAAATGTCTCCGACTTTTTGATTGCTTATATCTCCGTTTTAAATTAACGTATCCGAAATGTCTTTTTTTCACAATGTAGTAAATTTGGTTTCCTTTTCGAATGGTTAAAGTTATTGAAAATTGGTTGAATAACCACTTTACAAGGATCGATTTACTGAAAGGTGTAGAAAAACTAATTGTTCAAAAGAAAGTTTTTGAAATAGTATTGATATTCTTCCTTATTTCCTACATTCCAAAAACGGAACCGACAAAAATTTAAGAGTAACAAATCATTACCTTGAATAACGTTTAAATAAATAAAGTAATTTAGTATCCTTCGACATACCCTCCATTTCTCTCAAGGCAAGTACTACTTCTAGCCACCATTCAACGAAGAGTTTTGCGGATTATTTCACCGTTTTCATCCAGTTCTTGAAACACTTCTTCAATTCGTTGTCGAAGAATTATTAATGATGGAGGTGATACATACTTGGTGGTATGTAGGATACATCAGAGTGAAATTATTTTCAACGGTAGGTATTGAGAAATGAAGTACACCAGTGTTGTTTTGCAAACTTTTCCTTTGAACAATTAGTCTTTCTGCCTCTTTCAGCAAATCGATCATTATATAGTGGTTATTCAACCGATTTTCAATAACTTGAATTATTCGGAAAGGAAATAAAATTTACTACATTGTGGAAATAGACAATTCGAATACGTTAATTTAAAGCAGAGATATAAGCAATTAAAAAATCGGGGGCATTTCTGTGGGACACCCGGTATTATTAGCCAAGAAGTTTTTTCAAAAATTTACTATAACTTTTTCATCGCTTTAAACTGCATTTTCTCAATAGATTCAATTTTCGCGGAATATTGACCTGAACAAAAGTGAGCAGACGTTTAGGTTTTTTAAGTCATTTGAATGGTGTCTATGATTCCAACCAAGCAAACAGATTCCCATTGTTGTAACATAGGAGACATTACGCAGGAAAAAAAATATTTATACATTTATGCATACACCTGGCGTTTTATTATACAGTAGTGATATATTCGAGGTAACATCTGGCGTTTTATTGTAGAGTTTTGAGTGCCGTGCTGTGGTGGGTGTGTGCCGTGCCGTGGTGGGTGTGTGCCGTGCCGTGCTGTGGTGGGTGTGTGCCGTGCCGTGTGCTGTGGTGGGTGTGTGCCGTGCTGTGTGTGCCGTGCTGTGTGTGTCGTGCTGTGCTGTGTGTGCCGTGCTGTACTGTGTGTCGTGCTGTGTTGTGTGTGCCGTGCTGTACTGTGTGTGTCGTGCTGTGTTGTGTGTGCCGTGCTGTACTGTGTGTCATGCTGTGTTGTGTGTGCTGTGCTGTGTGCCGTGCTGTGCTGTGTGCCGTGTTGTGCTGCGTGCCGTGTTGTGCTGTGTGCCGTGCTGTGCTGTGTGTCGTGCTGTACTGTGTGTCGTGCTGTGCTGTGTGTGTCGTGCTATGCTGTGTGTGTCGTGCTGTGCTGTGTGTGTCGTGCTGTGCTGTGTGTGTCGTGCTATGCTGTGTGTGTCGTGCTGTGCTGTGTGTGTCGTGCTATGCTGTGTGTGCTGTGCTGTGTGTGCCGTGCTGTGCTGTGTGTGCCGTGCTCTGCTGTGTGTGCCGTGCTGTGGGGGGGTGTCGTGCTGTGATGGGTGTGTCGTGCTGTGGTGGGTGTGTCGTGCTGTGGTGGGTGTGTCGTGCTGTGGTGGGTGTGTCGTGCTGTGGTGGGTGTGTCGTGCTGTGGTGGGTGTGTCGTGCTGTGGTGGGTGTGTCGTGCTGTGGTGGGTGTGTCGTGCTGTGGTGGGTGTGTCGTGCTGTGCTGTGTGTCGTGCTGTGCTGTGTGTCGTGCTGTGCTGTGTGTACCGTGCTGTGCTGTGTGTACCGTGCTGTGCTGTGTGTGTCGTGCTGTGCTGTGTGTGTGTGTGTGTGCCGTGCTTTGTGTGTGTGCCGTGCTTTGTGTGTGTGTGCCGTGCTTTGTGTGTGTGTGCCGTGCTGTGTGTGTGTGTGCTGTGCTGTGTGTGTGTGCCGTGCTGTGTGTGTGTGCCGTGCTGTGTGTGTGTGTGTGCCGTGCTGTGTGTGTGTGTGTGTGTGTGCCGTGCTGTGTGTGTGTGTGTGTGTGTCGTGCTGTGATGTGTGTGCCGTGCTGTGTGTGTGTGTGCCGTGCTGTGTGTGTGTGCCGTGCTGTGTGTGTGTGCCGTGCTGTGTGTGTGCCGTGCTGTGTGTGTGTGCCGTGCTGTGTGTGTGTGGGCCGGTGTGTGTGTGTGTGTGTGTGCCGTGCTGTGTGTGCCGTGCCGTGCTGTGGTGGGTGTGTGCCGTGCTGTGGTGGGTGTGGCCCTCCAGTAAGCCGGGCTGGTGCCTGTCTCGCCACGTTTCCTTTTTCCAATCTTGCTGAGATTTTTTCTGAGCATTTGTTTGCTAAGGATTGTAAGAGTGGCTTCTAGATATGGAACGTTGCGTCATGTGGAACGTATCGTCGAATATTATCATAAAACTTAACGTTGTGAGGAATTTGCCGCCGAATACACATGTGAAGCCCTAGATAGTGTGTGGCTTCATCACCTAGAGTTAATATGTATAGACGATATGTATGCGTGATAGCTGCGTGTGATCCGAGATAGATCCACACACTTGAAACTCATGTCATTATTTCCAAGGTACTCATGCCTCGAGTTCATTGATTAAATTAAATTAAAATTAAATCGCCGATTAAATTAAATTATCGATTAAGTGCTTTAGTTTCCATTTCTTTCTTATACTGGCCTGCGTTTTAGCCTGAAAATAAACCCTGGCAAATTATTTTTTAAAATTCCTCCAATTGATGTTGGTGGAAATAATTTTCTATAATTGAAGATGATACGTAGAAATAATTTCGTGTAGCAATTCTGAGATAACGTTTGACGAGGTCTACTCGTACTCGTACTTGATGTTTGTGTCGTGCTCGTGGCCATACAGGACTCGTTCTTGATGTTTTGTTGCTATATCGGACTCGCACTTCAAATGTTTATCCTACAAAAACTCGTACTCAGAATACAAGCCGCCAGGGGAGAGGGGTATACACAGAGGTGTATGCCCCCTCCCCAGAGGGTCTATTGACCCTCAGTGGGGGAGGGAGTGGGGTCCCCGTACCCTCATTCTGGCGCCCGGAAGGTAAGGTCAGAGAGGGGAGACTGTTGTCCTGGAGTATATATAGCCTCGCTACCTGGCTGAAGGCTTCCTTGCCTGGGTTTTGTAATCCCTCTTGAATGGATTTTGTAATTCCTCTTGAATGGATTTTGTAATCCCTCTTGAATGGATTTTGTAATCCCTCTTGAATGGATTTTGTAATCCCTCTTGAATGGATTTTGTAAACCCTCTTGAATGGATTTTGTAAACCCTCTTGAATGGATTTTGTAATCCCTCTTGAATGGATTTTGTAATCCCTCTTGAATGGATTTTGTAATCCCTCTTGAATGGATTTTGTAATCCCTCTTGAATGGATTTTGTAAACCCTCTTGAATGGATTTTGTAAACCCTCTTGAATGGATTTCGTAATCCCTCTTGAATGGATTTTGTAATCCCTCTTGAATGGATTTTGTAATCCCTCTTGAATGGATTTTGTAATCCCTCTTGAATGGATTTTGTAAACCCTCTTGAATGGATTTCGCAATCCCTCTTGAATGGATTTTGTAATCCCTCTTGAATGGATTTTGTAATCCCTCTTGAATGGATTTTGTAATACCTCGTGCCTGGATTTAATAATTCAAGCCGTGATAGTAATAAAGGTCCTGGTGCCAGTAACCTCGTCCAAGATGACAGTACTTCCAACCCCGATAAAATCCCGGTTGCGCGCATGTATTAATCCCGGCCCTTGCTGGTCAGATTATTTCCCCTTTTATGACCATTAGGGAGACTGGCCCCTACTGCCCCCTCTCACCCTTTCCCCTCACTCCTCCCTCTCCCTTTTTTTCCCCTCAGTTTGACCCCCTGTTCCTTCCCTCGCCTGTCTTTGTACCTGCGACCTGATAGTGTGTGCTGCGGCGCCGTGCTGGGTGCTAGTCCCTCCGTGCTGGGTGCTAGTCCCTCCGTGCTGGGTGCTAGTCCCTCCGTGCTGGGTGCTAGTCCCTCCGTGCTGGGTGCTAGTCCCTCCGTGCTGGGTGCTAGTCCCTCCGTGCTGGGTGCTAGTCCCTCCGTGCTGGGTGCTAGTTCCTCCGTGCTGGTGCTAGTTCCTCCGTGCTGGCTGCTTGTCCCTTCAGTGCTGGCTGCTAGTCCCTGCTGTGCTGGGTGCTAGTCCCTTCTGTGCTGGGTGCTAGTCCCTTCTGTGCTGGATGCTAGTCCCTTCTGTGCTGGCTGCTAGTCCCTCCGTGCTGGGTGCTAGTTCCTCCGTGCTGGCTGCTTGTCCCTTCAGTGCTGGCTGCTAGTCCCTTCTGTGCTGGGTGCTAGTCCCTGCTGTGCTGGGTGCTAGTCCCTTCTGTGCTGGCTGCTAGTCCCTTCTGTGCTGGGTGCTAGTCCCTGCTGTGCTGGCTGCTAGTCCCTTCTGTGCTGGCTGCTAGTCCCTTCTGTGCTGGGTGCTAGTCCCTTCTGTGCTGGGTGCTAGTCCCTTCTGTGCTGGGTGCTAGTCCCTTCTGTGCTGGGTGCTAGTCCCTTCTGTGCTGGGTGCTAGTCCCTTCTGTGCTGGGTGCTAGTCCCTTCTGTGTTGGGTGCTAGTCCCTTCTGTGCTGGGTGCTAGTCCCTTCTGTGCTGGGTGCTAGTCCCTTCTGTGCTGGGTGCTAGTCCCTTCTGTGCTGGGTGCTAGTCCCTTCTGTGCTGGGTGCTAGTCCCTTCTGTGCTGGGTGCTAGTCCCTTCTGTGCTGGGTGCTAGTCCCTTCTGTGCTGGGTGCTAGTCCCTTCTGTGCTGGGTGCTAGTCCCTTCTGTGCTGGGTGCTAGTCCCTGCTGTGCTGGCTGGCTGCTAGTCCCTTTTGTGCTGGCTGGCTGCTAGTCCCTTTTGTGCTGGCTGGCTGGCTGCTAGTCCCTCCGTGCTGGCTGGCTGGCTGCTAGTTCCTCCGTGCTGGCTGGCTGCTAGTCCCTCCGTGCTGGCTGGCTGCTAGTCCCTCCGTGCTGGCTGGCTGCTAGTCCCTCCGTGCTGGCTGGCTGCTAGTCCCTCCGTGCTGGCTGGCTGCTAGTCTCTCCGTGCTGGCTGGCTGCTAGTCCCTCCGTGCTGGCTGGCTGGCTGCTAGTCCCTCCGTGCTGGCTGGCTGGCTGCTAGTTCCTCCGTGCTGGCTGGCTGCTAGTCCCTCCGTGCTGGCTGGCTGGCTGCTAGTCCCTCCGTGCTGGCTGGCTGCTAGTCTCTCCGTGCTGGCTGGCTGCTAGTCCCTCCGTGCTGGCTGGCTGCTAGTCCCTCCGTGCTGGCTGGCTGGCTGCTAGTCCCTCCGTGCTGGCTGGCTGGCTGCTAGTCCCTCCGTGCTGGCTGGCTGGCTGCTAGTCCCTCCGTGCTGGCTGGCTGCTAGTCCCTCCGTGCTGGCTGGCTGCTAGTCCCTCCGTGCTGGCTGGCTGCTAGTCCCTCCGTGCTGGCTGGCTGCTAGTCCCTCCGTGCTGGCTGGCTGCTAGTCCCTCCGTGCTGGCTGGCTGCTAGTCCCTCCGTGCTGGCTGGCTGCTAGTCCCTCCGTGCTGGCTGGCTGCTAGTCCCTCCGTGCTGGCTGGCTGCTAGTCCCTCCGTGCTGGCTGGCTGCTAGTCCCTCCGTGCTGGCTGGCTGCTAGTCCCTCCGTGCTGGCTGGCTGCTAGTCCCTCCGTGCTGGCTGGCTGCTAGTCCCTCCGTGCTGGCTGGCTGCTAGTCCCTCCGTGCTGGATGGCTGCTAGTCCCTCCGTGCTGGATGGCTGCTAGTCCCTCCGTGCTGGATGGCTGCTAGTCCCTCCGTGCTGGATGGCTGCTAGTCCCTCTGTGCTGGATGGCTGCTAGTCCCTCTGTGCTGGATGGCTGCTAGTCCCTCCGTGCTGGCTGGCTGCTAGTCCCTCCGTGCTGGCTGGCTGCTAGTCCCTCCGTGCTGGCTGGCTGCTAGTTCCTCCGTGCTGGCTGGCTGCTAGTCCCTCCGTGCTGGCTGGCTGCTAGTCCCTCCGTGCTGGCTGGCTGCTAGTCCCTCCGTGCTCGCTGGCTGCTAGTCCCTCCGTGCTGGCTGGCTGCTAGTCCCTCCGTGCTGGCTGGCTGCTAGTCCCTCCGTGCTGGCTGGCTGCTAGTCCCTCCGTGCTGGCTGGCTGCTAGTCCCTCCGTGCTGGCTGGCTGCTAGTCCCTCCGTGCTGGCTGGCTGCTAGTCCCTCCGTGCTGGCTGGCTGCTAGTTCCTCCGTGCTGGCTGGCTGCTAGTTCCTCCGTGCTGGCTGGCTGCTAGTCCCTCCGTGCTGGCTGGCTGCTAGTCCCTCCGTGCTGGCTGGCTGCTAGTCCCTCCGTGCTGGCTGGCTGCTAGTCCCTCCGTGCTGGCTGGCTGCTAGTTCCTCCGTGCTGGCTGGCTGCTAGTCCCTCCGTGCTGGCTGGCTGCTAGTCCCTCCGTGCTGGCTGGCTGCTAGTCCCTCCGTGCTGGCTGGCTGCTAGTCCCTCCGTGCTGGCTGGCTGCTAGTCCCTCCGTGCTGGCTGGCTGCTAGTCCCTCCGTGCTGGCTGGCTGCTAGTCCCTCCGTGCTGGCTGGCTGCTAGTCCCTCCGTGCTGGCTGGCTGCTAGTCCCTGCTGTGCTGGGTGCTAGTCCCTGCTGTGCTGGGTGCTAGTCCCTGCTGTGCTGGGTGCTAGTCTTTTCTTTGCTGGGTGCTAGTCTTTTCTTTGCTGGGTGCTAGTCTTTTCTTTGCTGGGTGCTAGTCTTTTCTTTGCTGGGTGCTAGTCTTTTCTTTGCTGGGTGCTAGTCTTTTCTTTGCTGGGTGCTAGTCTTTTCTTTGCTGGGTGCTAGTCTTTTCTTTGCTGGGTGCTAGTCTTTTCTTTGCTGGGTGCTAGTCTTTTCTCTGCTGGGTGCTAGTCTTTTCTCTGCTGGGTGCTAGTCTTTTCTCTGCTGGGTGCTAGTCTTTTCTCTGCTGGGTGCTAGTCTTTTCTTTGCTGGGTGCTAGTCCCTTCTTTGCTGGGTGCTAGTCCCTTTGCTGGGTGCTAATCCCCTTCATGCTAATCTTTCTCGCATGCTAGGTGCTAAAGCTTTTCACGTGCTAAGTGCTAATCGTTCCCGTGTACTTGGTGTTAATCCCCTCTGTTTTAGGTGCTAATCCCTCTCTCGTAGGTGCTAACCCCTCTCTCGTAGGTGCTAACCCCTCTCGTAGGTGCTAACCCTTCGTAGGTGCTAACCCCTCTCTCGTAGGTGCTAACCCCTCTCTCGTAGGTGCTAACCCCTCTCGTAGGTGCTAACCCCTCTCTCGTAGGTGCTAACCCCTCTCTCGTAGGTGCTAACCCCTCTCTCGTAGGTGCTAACCCCTCTCTCGTAGGTGCTAACCCCTCTCTCGTAGGTGCTAACCCCTCTCGTAGGTGCTAACCCCTCTCTCGTAGGTGCTAACCCCTCTCTCGTAGGTGCTAACCCCTCTCTCGTAGGTGCTAACCCCTCTCTCGTAGGTGCTAACCCCTCTCGTAGGTGCTAACCCCTCTCTCTTAGGTGCTAACCCCTCTCTCTTAGGTGCTAACCCCTCTCTCGTAGGTGCTAACCCCTCTCTCGTAGGTGCTAACCCCTCTCTCGTAGGTGCTAACCCCTCTCTCGTAGGTGCTAACCCCTCTCTCGTAGGTGCTAACCCCTCTCTCGTAGGTGCTAACCCCTCTCTCGTAGGTGCTAACCCCTCTCTCGTAGGTGCTAACCCCTCTCTCGTAGGTGCTAACCCCTCTCTCGTAGGTGCTAACCCCTCTCTCGTAGGTGCTAACCCCTCTCTCGTAGGTGCTAACCCCTCTCTCGTAGGTGCTAACCCCTCTCTCGTAGGTGCTAACCCCTCTCTCGTAGGTGCTAACCCCTCTCTCGTAGGTGCTAACCCCTCTCTCGTAGGTGCTAACCCCTCTCTCGTAGGTGCTAACCCCTCTCTCGTAGGTGCTAACCCCTCTCTCGTAGGTGCTAACCCCTCTCTCGTAGGTGCTAACCCCTCTCTCGTAGGTGCTAACCCCTCTCTCGTAGGTGCTAACCCCTCTCTCGTAGGTGCTAACCCCTCTCTCGTAGGTGCTAACCCCTCTCTCGTAGGTGCTAACCCCTCTCTCGTAGGTGCTAACCCCTCTCTCGTAGGTGCTAACCCCTCTCTCGTAGGTGCTAACCCCTCTCTCGTAGGTGCTAACCCCTCTCTCGTAGGTGCTAACCCCTCTCTCGTAGGTGCTAACCCCTCTCTCGTAGGTGCTAACCCCTCTCTCGTAGGTGCTAACCCCTCTCTCGTAGGTGCTAACCCCTCTCTCGTAGGTGCTAACCCCTCTCTCGTAGGTGCTAACCCCTCTCTCGTAGGTGCTAACCCCTCTCTCGTAGGTGCTAACCCCTCTCTCGTAGGTGCTAACCCCTCTCTCGTAGGTGCTAACCCCTCTCTCGTAGGTGCTAACCCCTCTCTCGTAGGTTCTAACCCCTCTCTCGTAGGTGCTAACCCCTCTCTCGTAGGTGCTAACCCCTCTCTCGTAGGTGCTAACCCCTCTCTCGTAGGTGCTAACCCCTCTCTCGTAGGTGCTAACCCCTCTCTCGTAGGTGCTAACCCCTCTCTCTTAGGTGCTAACCCCTCTCTCTTAGGTGCTAACCCCTCTCTCGTAGGTGCTAACCCCTCTCTCGTAGGTGCTAACCCCTCTCTCGTAGGTGCTAACCCCTCTCTCGTAGGTGCTAACCCCTCTCTCGTAGGTGCTAGTCCCCTCTTGATAGTTACAAGTTTGCTATGCTCTCCGTGGTAGTTGCTAGTGTACATATAGCTTTCACTTCGATACGTTTTAGCTTGGTCTCCGTCCCTATTTCTTTGCGGCATTTACCGTTTGTAGTTATTTTTGTGGGGCACAAACTTGTGCTGTGTGTTCGTGGGTGTTTTGTTGATGCTGTCTATTGATGGTGCGTCTTCTTAGTACTGGAACCTTTCATTATTGCATGTTGTCCTGTTCGGTTACCGCGAATTCTTCTGATGCAGAACTGATACGTATTTGCGATGAACGCTTCTTGGTAATGGTGGTGAACGCTTCTAGATATACGCGGTGAACGCTCCTAGATATACGCGGTGAACTCTCCTAGATATACGCGGTGAACGCTCCTAGATATACGCGGTGAACTCTCCTAGATATACGCGGTGAACGCTCCTAGATATACGCGGTGAACTCTCCTAGATATACGCGGTGAACGCTCCTAGATATACGCGGTGAACGCTCCTAGATATACGCGGTGAACGCTCCTAGAAATACGCGGTGAACGCTCCTAGATATACGCGGTGAACGATCCTAGATATACGCGGTGAACGCTCCTAGATATACGCGGTGAACGCTCCTAGATATACGCGGTGAACGCTCCTAGATATACGCGGTGAACGCTCCTAGATATACGCGGTGAACGCTCCTAGATATACGCGGTGAACGCTCCTAGATATACGCGGTGAACGCTCCTAGATATACGCGGTGAACGCTCCTAGATATACGCGGTGAACGCTCCTAGATATACGCGGTGAACGCTCCTAGATATACGCGGTGAACGATCCTAGATATACGCGGTGAACGATCCTAGATATACGCGGTGAACGCTCCTAGATATACGCGGTGAACGCTCCTAGATATACGCGGTGAACGCTCCTAGATATACGCGGTGAACGCTCCTAGATATACGCGGTGAACTCTCCTAGATATACGCGGTGAACTCTCCTAGATATACGCGACGAACTCTCCTAGATATACGCGGTGAACTCTCCAAGATATACGTGGTGAGCGCTGTGAGATATACACTTCCAGTTACTCGAAATGTACCCTTTAGATGTACTAACTATGGTTCATAGCTTAGTTACGGACAAATTTTTGTTGCCACAAGTTTCAGAATTGAAATCCTTCAGCCTAAGTCTTTATTCTAAGGATCACAACTGAGATAATTGAACTTAGGTCCCAATTTTCAAAGTTTATATTGAAATCATTCAACCTAAATCCCCGTTCACAGAGTCCAGGACTAAGTTCATTGAGCCTAAGTTCTCATTCACAAAGTTTACAATTGAATCCATTGTACCTAAGCCCATATTAACAAAGTTGAGACAAGAGGCCACTGACCCCACATAGATAGATAGGTACCCAGCTTTGCAAAGACCCCCACTCATGGAGCTGTTGAGGCAAGTCATTTAGCATTGCGAGCTGCGTGTCGGAGCCCGGACGGACTCGAATGAGTTCCATCCGAGGCCACATCAGGTCCGCCCTGCGGGGCCTGTCCACGGACAGCGGTGACCAGAACCTGAGCGGGGTGACCCGGGGCAACACCGTCAAGGCCCTCGAGAGGAAGGTGGTCAACCTACAGGGCCAGGTTGTTGACCTGCACTCACGCATCCTCGAGGCTGAGAAGAAAGCCGCTCTAGAAAAGAGGCGCAAGCTAGGTACCGTGGTGCTGGGCACTGTGCCTTTTGTGTCAAGGTGGTGGCTTTGGTAAAGTCCCCGGTTGGGACTATGCTGGGTAAATCCTGTGGGTTTTGTCCTAGGAAATCCTTTGGATTTAGTCCATGGAAATCCTTTGGATTTAGTCCATGGAAATCCTTTGGATTTAGTCCATGAAAATCCTTTGGATTTAGTCCATGGAAATCCTTTGGATTTAGTCCATGGAAACCCTTTGGATTTAGTCCAGGAAAATCCTTTGGATTTAGTCCATGGAAACCCTTTGGATGTAGTTCAAGGAAATCCTTTGGATTTCGTCCATGAAAATCCTTTGGATGTAGTCCATGGAAACCCTTTGGATGTAGTTCAAGGAAATCCTTTGGATTTCGTCCATGAAAATCCTTTGGATTTTGTCCATGGAAATCCTTTGGATTTAGTCCATGGAAACCCTTTGGATTTAGTCCATGAAAATCCTTTGGATGTAGTCCATGGAAACCCTTTGGATGTAGTTCAAGGAAATCCTTTGGATTTCGTCCATGAAAATCCTTTGGATTTCGTCCATGGAAATCCTTTGGATTTAGTCCATGGAAACCCTTTGGATTTAGTCCATGAAAATCCTTTGGATGTAGTCCATGGAAACCCTTTGGATGTAGTTCAAGGAAATCCTTTGGATTTCGTCCATGAAAATCCTTTGGATTTCGTCCATGAAAATCCTTTGGATTTAGTCCATGGAAACCCTTTGGATTTAGTGCAAAGAATATGTTACTCTTGACAAATTTTAAGTATTGAATTTACTTGATAACCTGCTTTACATTGTTACCTATTGAATGATGGAAATAAAGGAGAAAAATTATGCGTTATTTAGCCATACAAATAATTAAGAGTTTATTTTAGAAAATCATGTTATGGATGTGCAAGTTGTTTTAACTCAAGAAATATTTTTTAACTTATGTTGAGTTTTGTTAACTGTCAAGATATGAGGGGGTGTGAATGTTGGAATTTTGTGTGCATCTCATCTGCAAACTGTAGTCAATACACTGCTTGTATTATTCTATATTGACCGCCGTCTTTTCTGAAAGACACTAGGAAATCTGTCTGATTGTTTTTATTTTCTGAATGCATTGATGAAAAGTTCACATTCACTGTTTCATCTATACTAGAATAAGAGCCGCGGCCGTCCCTCCGCCTGTCTGTCCGTGTGTCACACTCTTCTAATCAATAGTTATGGGATCCCAAATACTCAATTGGTCTATTTCAACTTATAGAAATTTTCTTTGGACTTTTCTCTGTTGAAATTCAACATGATCTTTTGATATTTTTAATTTATAATGCAAAAAGAAATGTTTTAAATTAGTTTGACCAGTAACCTGGCTACCACTTGATATAAGGCCAAAGATTTTGGAAATTGAGTTATTATTGGATTTGTGATTTTCTTAATAAATTTTCGAAAAGATAATAAAGGATATTTCAGAATAGAATTCCCGCAAAAATGACCAGCATGGATAGAAACTTGTCCAACCGTACGAGAGAAGCAGCAAGACTTCTACAGCAAGAAAGATGCCAAAGACTATCGGACAAACAACGCCATCTGGCAAAACAAGGCTATGCTGCTCTCCAATGAGAAGCTAGAGCTAAATTGACCCTTGAACAACGTTTGGAAATTCTACGGAATTGTTTGACTAACAATTTTGACGGACCGTGTGCATTAGTTTTGATAATTTAGGGGAAATCACCATAATATTTTGTCCAAGGCCCAAAAATTGGTTGTTAGAGTGTACACAGACTGCAGTCACTGGATGTGTTCCAGCATGGATTGAGGTTTTGATTCCCCTTTGATCTTAAGTAGTATACATGTCATGTCATTGATTGGCCATGTGTGGGAATACATCTTGTGCCTTGATTCCCCATACCCTCGAATTCATTCTTAATGGTACATTCCTCCTTCCTCTCTTTGGAACATTTGTTTGTGGTTCATGAGCTTAAATTATCTCATCTAATATAACTTATCTCATTTAACCATTGATTTGCCATATCTCTTTCAGATTTTTACCAAACTCTTGGGCTACTTGGAATATATTTTTTACCTTGGTGTCTTTTGAGGTATTTTGTGTTTTATTGTTATTTGTTTGCAAAAAATGTTTTTTTATTCTATTTTTGATGTACTGTTTTTATTGATATGTTAGAAGTATTTTTATTTCACATGTGGTTAGCGTGCATTTTGATGACATGGATAGGTAGGATGTGGAGGTTATGTCTCTGTAGCTGCAATATTGGTCTAGTTGGTCATTGTTTGTTCACCACAAATTTGGGTTCCAAACATCTAGGCGTGTGTTATTCCAAACTTGTTTAGCCAAGAATGTTTTTGAAATAGTCAGGTATCAGAAGGTTATACAAATTGCACCTGTCATTGTCAGCACTTGGCAGGTAATGCTGATTGCACCTGTCCTTGTCAGCACTCAGCAGGTAATGCTGATTGCACCTGTCCTTATCAGCATTCTATGAGGTACTTGTGCTCTTCAGTGGGCACCTTAGTTGCTCACCGTTGAATAATTGCTTGTTGGAGTCAGTTGTGTGTTTGTGGCTTAGGCAAGCCTTACTGTGCCATTTTATGCTTCTCTCACTTTAGTCTTCTTACAAATTTCATACTTTTCTATCTCTCACCATGCAATCATCCTCCTGCATGAGTGTCTGTATTCTTCTATTTGTATCTCAGCATTTTGTATCATCGAGATGCGTGTGTTGTCTAATTTACCAAGCTGTGCTAAAGAGACACTAAATTATTGCACCATTTCAGAACACTTGAATATGAAAGATTAATGTCTAAATTATAAATACGCTTATGTAATGGTGATGTAACATCTTTGGTGGTGAAGCCCTTTGCACTATAAGAGTAGTTCAAAATATTTACCTAATGTGCATGTATTTTTTTAATGGGGAAATATTGAACAGGATGCTGCACCTGACATTATACTTGAATTTTTATTGAGGCAGTGTTGATCTTTTGAAAGTGCAGAGAACTCAGTCATCTTCTATCATGAGAGTGAGAAGTTTTGCATGAGAAATATTATCCCAGTCTTCATGATAACAGTGAGAAATATCTCATGCTTCATTCTCATTTGGAAAAAAGTGTTCCTGAGAATTTTATGTAAAGCTTTTTTGAATTCATTATGGTTTTTCATTAGTGTTTCTAAGGAGGTTTTCAATTTGAGGACATTAGAGTGAGTGTTTTTGGAGAGTCTTCCCTGTATTTAGTGTTCTTAATCAAAATTTTTCCTCAAAGAAGTTACGTTTCTAATATTTTTTATAAGGTTACAATAAAGCTATTGTAGTAAACTTTATGCAAATCTCCTCTGTGTTTTTTATTCTAATAAAAACGTTACTTTCTAGACTCCAAGTTCAAGCAGAAGTTCAAGCAGCAGCGGCTGCCGGCATGGCAGCCCATCCTGACTGCGGACACTGTACTGCCGGCCTTCTTCCTCATCGGCCTCCTCTTTGTGCCCCTGGGTGTTGCGCTGCTCCTCTTCTCCAATGGGGTGGGTGTGTAGGTGTTGTGTTGGCAGTTTTTAACCAACTCTTTGGTTGCACTTGGTTAAACTGTAGTTTAATGTTCAGCTTAAATTTTAAGTCAACCTGGGGTGTTGCGCTGCTCCTCTTCTTTGATGGGGTGAGGGTGTTGTCATGCCATGTAGCTGTCTTATTGGCTGTTTTTTATTAACTCTATGGCTGCAATTAGTTGAACTGAAGTTCAATATTCAGCACAAATTTTGAGACAACCTGGGGGTGTTGTTCTGCTCCTCTTATCCAAGTAGTAGTGGTAAAATAAGTTTGCTAGCTAACTTCAGTTATTCAAACTATATTGCACCGGAGGTTCCTCTTCTCCAATAGAGTGGTTGTGCTCTGGGGGCATGCAGGTGTTGTATTGGCAGTTTTTTTTTAATTCAGCGGCACAAGTGAGGTTAGGTGGCTTGCTATTTGTTATTGGAACTAGATGCGGTATTTTTTGGGCAACATGAACGGGTTTCTGGTTGGGTGGAGTGCTATTAATTATTGCACATAAATGTAGTATTTTTTCAGCAACATAATCTGGATTTATGTTCGTTGACATATGCATATTATTTACTGGGTGTCATGAACTTGTTTTTATTGTGCGGCACAAACTAATGTTTTATCATTAGTGTCTCATTAGGTGATAGTTTTTTGTTTGGCCACAAAAATATATTTTTATGGGGAAGTCACATGTTTTTATTGAGAACAATAATTGTGTTGTTTAAGGGATGACACAAACATTTTTTATTGGGAATACCTGTGTTTTTATTGGGAGACATGAACATGAGTTCTCCAGTAGATAATAAACTTTTTTCCATTGGTGGTTGGGACGTGAATATGTTTTTATTAGTCAAGGCTATCCATGTTTATCATCAATTAGCATAAACATGTTTTTGTTTCATGTTGTATAGCTAAATGAAGCGTAGGATGTTATTGGGTGACACAACCTTGTTTACTTTCAGTCAACTTTTGATGTTTTTGTTTTGTTCTTCATTGAGTGTTGTAACATGTTTTCCATGGTGATATAAATGTAGGGACTTGCACGTAATTCAGCTGGTGACTCGAAATATTTTGTGCTGTACTTTTCACCTGCCCGTATCTGTATGCTATACCAGCTAATCTGTTCGACATGCATAATTAGTTTATTTTGAACTGTGAAATACATTTTATTTTGTTCTGGGCAGTGTTTATTGGAAAAATTTTGAATTATGCTATTTCAATTTCAGTGATATTTTTGCTTCCAAAATTGTGTTTCCCCCACACTAATATTTGTATCTCAAAGTTAGTTGTGCTTTTTACTCAACTTGTGATATAAGTGATGGACGAGTAATCAGTAATTTTATCTTAATAGGTGTATAATTATTAGAAAATATCATCTGCCTCCCAATGTTGCTTGTAAGATATTACTGACATGAAGATGGCAAATATTTTGTGATTATAATCCACCTGTGTACAGCCATCTGCATTATAAAGATTACCTGCAAGTATGTTTAGCAATGCCATACATCAAACAACTTCCTTATATCACTTATTGTGAAAAGTAAGCCAATAAAAAAGCTGTTGAAGAAATAATATAATCATATGATTTAACTAAAGCACCATGACTTGTTGACCGCAAAGTTATTCAAAATCATAGAAGCGATATTTGTTGCACTTTCTCATTATTAGAAAAGAACTTCATCTATGTAGCTGTGCAAAAACTGTATCTTGTGTTACCTAATACTTCAGGTGGTGGAGTACGAGTACGACTACACAGAATGTACGAGCATGAGCGAGAACCACAAGACCCCTCTGGGCATGTATCAAGCCTGCAGTGAAATTATATCTGATGTGAAATTCAGCCCTGGCAATGACTTCTGCTACTGCAAGCTTGAGCTTAACATCACTGAACCCATGGAGGCCCCTGTGAGTGTTGGGCCTGACTGGTTGGTCAGACATGGAGGGCCCTGTGAGTGTTGGGCCTGACTGGTTGGTCAGACATGGAGGGCCCTGTGAGTGTTGGGCCTGACTGGTTGGTCAGACATGGAGGGCCCTGTGAGTGTTGGGCCTGACTGGTTGGTCAGACATGGAGGGCCCTGTGAGTGTTGGGCCTGACTGGTTGGTCAGACATGGAGGGCCCTGTGAGTGTTGGGCCTGACTGGTTGGTCAGACATGGAGGGCCCTGTGAGTGTTGGGCCTGACTGGTTGGTCAGACATGGAGGGCCCTGTGAGTGTTGGGCGTGACTGGTTGGCCAGACATGGAGGGCCCTGTGAGTGTTGGGCCTGACTGGTTGGTCAGACATGGAGGGCCCTGTGAGTGTTGGGCCTGACTGGTTGGTCAGACATGGAGGGCCCTGTGAGTGTTGGGCCTGACTGGTTGGTCAGACATGGAGGGCCCTGTGAGTGTTGGGCCTGACTGGTTGGTCAGACATGGAGGGCCCTGTGAGTGTTGGGCCAGACTGGTTGGTCAGACATGGAGGGCCCTGTGAGTGTTGGGCCTGACTGGTTGGTCAGACATGGAGGGCCCTGTGAGTGTTGGGCCTGACTGGTTGGTCAGACATGGAGGGCCCTGTGAGTGTTGGGCCTGACTGGTTGGTCAGACATGGAGGGCCCTGTGAGTGTTGGGCGTGACTGGTTGGTCAGACATGGAGGGCCCTGTGAGTGTTGGGCGTGACTGGTTGGTCAGACATGGAGGGCCCTGTGAGTGTTGGGCGTGACTGGTTGGTCAGACATGGAGGGCCCTGTGAGTGTTGGGCGTGACTGGTTGGTCAGACATGGAGGCCCCTGTGAGTGTTGGGCCTGACTGGTTGGTCAGACATAGGGGTTCCTGTGAGTGTTGGGCCTGACTGGTTGGTCAGACATGGAGGGCCCTGTGAGTGTTGGGCCTGACTGGTTGGTCAGACATGGAGGCCCCTGTGAGTGTTGGGCCTGACTGGTTGGTCAGACATGGGGGGCCCTGTGAGTGTTGGGCCTGACTGGTTGGTCAGACATGGAGGGCCCTGTGAGTGTTGGGCCTGACTGGTTGGTCAGACATGGAGGGCCCTGTGAGTGTTGGGCCTGACTGGTTGGTCTGACATGGAGGGCCCTGTGAGTGTTGGGCCTGACTGGTTGGTCAGACATGGAGGGCCCTGTGAGTGTTGGGCCTGACTGGTTGGTCAGACATGGAGGGCCCTGTGAGTGTTGGGCCTGACTGGTTGGTCAGACATGGAGGGCCCTGTGAGTGTTGGGCCTGACTGGTTGGTCAGACATGGAGGCCCCTGTGAGTGTTGGGCCTGACTGGTTGGTCAGATATGGAGGGCCCTGTGAGTGTTGGGCCTGACTGGTTGGTCAGACATGGAGGCCCCTGTGAGTGTTGGACCTGACTGGTTGGTCAGACATGGAGGGCCCTGTGAGTGTTGTTCAGACATGGAGGGCCCTGTGAGTGTTGTTCAGACATGGAGGGCCTTGTGAGTGTTGGACCTGACTGGTTGGTCAGACATGGAGGGCCCTGTGAGTGTTGTTCAGACATGGAGGGCCTTGTGAGTGTTGGACCTGTCTGGTTGTTCAGACATGGAGGGCCCTGTGAGTGTTGTTCAGACATGGAGGGCCTTGTGAGTGTTGGACCTGTCTGGTTGTTCAGACATGGAGGGCCTTGTGAGTGTTGTTCAGACATGGAGGGCCTTGTGAGTGTTGTTCAGACATGGAGGGCCTTGTGAGTGTTGGACCTGTCTGGTTGTTCAGACATGGAGGGCTCTGTGAGTGTTGTTCAGACATGGAGGGCCTTGTGAGTGTTGTTCAGACATGGAGGGCCTTGTGAGTGTTGGGCCTGACTGGTTGTTCAGACATGGAGGGCCCTGTGAGTGTTGTTCAGACATGGAGGGCCTTGTGAGTGTTGGACCTGTCTGGTTGTTCAGACATGGAGGGCCCTGTGAGTGTTGTTCAGACATGGAGGCCCCTGTGAGTGTTGGGCCTGACTGGTTGTTCAGACATGGAGGGCCCTGTGAGTGTTGGACCTGACTGGTTGGTCAGACATGGAGGGCCCTGTGAGTGTTGTTCAGACATGGAGGCCCCTGTGAGTGTTGGGCCTGACTGGTTGGTCAGACATGGAGGGCCCTGTGAGTGTTGGACCTGACTGGTTGGTCAGACATGGAGGGCCCTGTGAGTGTTGGGCCTGACTGGTTGGTCAGACATGGAGGCCCCTGTGAGTGTTGGGCCTGACTGGTTGGTCAGACATGGAGGCCCCTGTGAGTGTTGGGCCTGACTGGTTGGTCAGACATGGAGGCCCCTGTGAGTGTTGGGCCTGACTGGTTGGTCAGACATGGAGGCCCCTGTGAGTGTTGAACCTGACTGGTTGGTCAGACATGGAGGGCCCTGTGAGTGTTGGGCCTGACTGGTTGGTCAGACATGGAGGGCCCTGTGAGTGTTGGGCCTGACTGTTAGTCAGAACCCATGGATGGATTTACTGGTATACTCCCTTCCGGGGGATACAACTCTTTTATCAATGGGAATTAGCACTTCCAGGGGGAAAATGTGAGGTCCTGAGCTGGGAGTTAGGTAGGCCTTCTTTATGGTGAAATAAAATGGTTTTTGTTCTGTAAAGGAACTTCTTCCCTTGGTTCACTGCTGTCTTGTTTTTCAGCACTTACCTCTTTCTTCTTTTTTTATCTTGTTTCATAAACTTTTTTCTGAACTTATTGTTACTATCCACCTTGTGCATAGATTCTGCATTTCTCAAACTCCACACTAAATGGTGCGTTCATCCTTCCTTTCTTTGGAACATCTTATTGCGGTTAGGGAAGCTCAAACTAACAAATTTTATATAATTTTTTATGGTACACAGTCAGTATCTCCCTGCTCTTTGTGCCTGTGAGACAATTCTCTTGTTGGCAATTATATTATCTCCTTGATAATTCACTGTGCACTCTGTTTTTTCCTGTCTTTTGTGCATTCCAGATGTTAGTTTTGTTAGTGGAAAGTTTTAAATTGTGCTCCTTAAGAGCAGATCAAGCCTGTAACTTTGTACAGTTAAATTTTCCTGTTAAAGGGTGAGTTTGACGTTCTATTTTTTATTTTCACGTTTGTGTTGAATTAACGCTCAAAATAGACGTTTCTAGTCAGTTTACTCTCAAAATTCACATTAAAACTGTGTTCTAAATTTGAAATTTGTGCTTAACGTAAGTTTCACTTGTATAATTTGTGATTGAATGATATTTTGCGTGTGAAATTTGTGCATAAGCTGAACTTAGCATTTGAAGTTTATTTCCAAATGAAATTTTGAAACCTTGAAATTGCATCTAAATTAAACTTTACGCCTAAAATTCATATCTAAACAGACATTTAGTCATAACAGTCACACCTAGGTATAATTTTTTGTCTAAATTAATGCATGTAGTGCATTTAAAACTTGAATTCAATATAAAAAAGTCACTCCTAAGCTGAGCTTTACACCAAACCTTCATTGGACATTACCTAAACTCCCTGCTAAGCTTCTCACCAAGCCTTCATTGGACATTTCCTAAACTCCCTGCTAAGCTTTACACCAAACCTTCATTGGACATTAGCTAAACTCCCTGCTAAGCCTTACACCAAACCTTCATTGGACATTACCTAAACTCCCTGCTAAGCTTTACACCAAACCTTCATTGGACATTACCTTTAACTCCCTGCTAGGCTTCTCACCGAGCCTTCATTGGACATTTCCTAAACTCCCTGCTAAGCTTTACACCAAACCTTCATTGGACATTTCCTAAACTCCCTGCTAAGCTTTACACCAAACCTTCATTGGACATTACCTAAACTCCCTGCTAAGCTTTACACCAAACCTTCATTGGACATTACCTTTAACTCCCTGCTAGGCTTCTCACCGAGCCTTCATTGGACATTTCCTAAACTCCCTGCTAAGCTTTACACCAAACCTTCATTGGACATTTCCTAAACTCCCTGCTAAGCTTTACACCAAACCTTCATTGGACATTACCTAAACTCCCTGCTAAGCTTCACGCCAAACTTTCACTGGGCATAGAATCCATTTCTGCTAAGCTCGCCACCCAAGGTACCGTTGTGTGCAGGTGTACATGTACTACGGGCTGGACAACTTCTACCAGAACCACCGGCGCTACGTCAAGTCGCGGGATGACAAGCAGCTGGCAGGCAAGGTCATCAAGGAGGTGTCCGGCGACTGTAGCCCCTTCGACAAGACGGGGGGCCTCATCTACGCTCCCTGTGGTGCCATCGCCAACTCCCTCTTCAATGGTCAGCTCCTGTGTGTGTTGGTGTTGGGTTGGGGTTTGGTAATGAGCACATGTGTGTATTTGTTGGTGAGTACGTGTTGTGTGTGTTTGTTGGTGGGTACATGTTATGTGTGTGTTTGGTGGTGAGCACGTGTTGTGTGTGTGTTTGGTGGTGAGCACGTGTTGTGTGTGTGTTTGGTGGTGAGCCGTGTTGTGTGTGTTTGGTGGTGAGCACGTGTTGTGTGTGTTTGGTGGTGAGCACGTGTTGTGTGTGTGTGTGTTTGGTGGTGAGCACGTGTTGTGTGTGTTTGGTGGTGAGCACGTGTTGTGTGTTTGGTGGTGAGCACGTGTTGTGTGTGTTTGGTGGTGAGCACGTGTTGTGTGTGTTTGGTCGTGAGCACATGATGTGTGTGTTTGGTGGTGAGCACGTGTTGTGTGTGTTTGGTGGTGAGCACATGATGTGTGTGTTTGGTGGTGAGCACGTGTTGTGTGTGTTTGGTGGTGAGCACGTGTTGTGTGTGTTTGGTGGTGAGCATGTGTTGTGTGTGTTTGGTGGTGAGCACGTGTTGTGTGTATGTGTGTTGTGTGTGTTTGGTGGTGAGTATGTGTTGTGTGTGTGTTTGGTGGTGAGTACGTGTTGTGTGTTTGGTGGTGAGTACGTGTTGTGTGTTTGTTGGTGAGTACGTGTTGTGTGTGTGTTCGGTGGTGAGTACGTGTTGTGCGTGTGTTATGTGGTGAGAACGCAAGTGTGTTTGGTGAGGCATGTGTATGTCTATTTGGTGGTGATCGTGTGTATATGTTTGGTGTCTGTATGTGTGCTGTTTGTGGTCTTTTTATAAATAGAAATGTATTTGCTTGAAAATTCTGGCTAGTTAAATGACCCATTGAGTGTATTTAAAATTCATCAATATTCTTGTCTTTTAAAGAGCCTGTTTGGAATGTCAGTTTACCCACAACAGCATATCAAACAAATATATCAATTTATCAAACACTCTGTTCAGACTTTTTATATTTCGAGTGTATGCAATGTACACATATGTAAATAATAGTAATAGTCCTGTGTATTTTGCATTCTAATTTTCATGTTTCAGTTCATGAGTGACATAATTTTTGGTTTTCATGTTTTCATTCTGAATGCATGTGAATGAACTCGTTTTCAAAATTCCATCGTTCCTGTTTTGAAGAGACTAGATCTCAGAAAGCATGAGATATTTAGGTTTAGGTTCGTCTATTCCATGCTGTAGAAACTAACGTCCCCAGAAAATGTACTGTTAGGTAACCTCAGCATTCATGGGGGCCTATCTTGTGTGCTTACTTTGCTTCTCTCATCGGTCTTACTTTCTTTGCCAGCCCTTCTTTTGCACTTCCTTCCTTGTATTCCTTGTTTGCCATTTCCTATGCACAGGGTATCCTGTGCAAGACCTAACCTTGTGCTTAGATTCTCTGTTTTCTACAATCCATACTGAAAGGTCCTTACTCTTTGTTCTCTTGACATCACCTTTGTGGCTAAGTTATCCTAAGTCAATTCAAGTAATAATTTCTACACCTTATACTAAAAGTTCCCTTCTCTTTGCTCTCTTGATATCCTTTGCTGTGGCTAGGGAGTCTTTCTTGAGGTGCATTAACAAGGGAATGTTTGCAGACACGCTCGAGCTGTACAAGGGCGCGGTCCAGGTGCCCTTACGGGGTGACAACATCGCCTGGGACTCGGACAGGAACATCAAGTTCAACAACCCTCCTGGACCTCTCAATGCTGACGAGGGTGGAGGTGAGTTGGGGGCTTGCTGTGGTGCACTTTTGTTCAGTCTGGGAATGGGAATGTGAAGGTGGAGGTGAGTTGGGAGTTCATTGTAGTGTGCTTATTTTGTTCAGTCTGGGAATGTGAAGGTGGAGACTTGCTGTAGTGCACTTCTTTGGTTCAGTCTATGGAAGTGTGAAGGTGGAGCTAAGTTGGGGCTTGCTGTAGTGGATTTATTTTGTTCAATCTATGGGAATTATCACCCCAAGAGGAAAATGTTAGGTCCTGAGCTCAAAGTTAGGTAGGCTTTCATTTTGTTGGAACAAAACTTGTTAAAAACATGAAAACTTCTTAAAATAAAAAGATGGTAGGTACTTGTTTTGTTAAGAACCATATTTTTTCGGTTCACTGCTGTAAAGTTTTTCAGCACCTCTTCGGACTTTCTTCTTCAAAACCTTTATCTCGTTTCCTAACCTTCCCTCTTTACTTACTGTTTCTATGCGCACGGAATCCTGTGCTGGAACACACCTTGTGCATAGATTCCGCGTTCCATTAACTTTATTCTAAACGGTGCCTTTATCCTTCCTCTCTTTGAACATCTTTGTTGTGGTAAGGGAGGCTAAAACTTGTTAATAATCAATCAATCATTCTTTTGTTCAACTTGTTACGTGGTAAGGATGTTATGTTTGGATATGAGCATGACTGAAGAATCCGTGTTTGAAATGAATTTTTATCCTTTTCTGATTGATTATTCTTCCATATTGAAAACTTATGATTATGTAAGGAGTATGGACTTGAATTGTATGCAAAGGGTAGCTTATAGCAACAATTTTGTGATCAATATGAAAAGCATCACTGATTCTATGCATAAATTATGTGATGAACATTTATAGCTTATCACTGATTTAATGCAGCAATTTTCAAATAAAGATAAAATGCACATCACTGATGTAATGCATCAGTTTTGGGACGTAGATAGAGAGCTCTTCACTGTTGTAATGCATCAGTTTTGGGACGAAGATAGAGAGCTCTTCACTGTTGTAATGCATCAGTTTTGAGACGAAGATAGAGAGCTCTTCACTGTTGTAATGCATCAGTTTTGGGACGAAGATAGAGAGCTCTTCACTGTTGTAATGCTTCAGTTTTGGGATGAAGATAGAGAGCTCTTCACTGTTGTAATGCATCAGTTTTGGGACGAAGATAGAGAGCTCTTCACTGTTGTAATGCTTCAGTTTTGGGACGAAGATAGAGAGCTCTTCACTGTTGTAAAGCATCAGTTTTGGGACGAAGATAGAGAGCTCTTCACTGTTGTAATGCATCAGTTTTGGGACGAAGATAGAGAGCTCTTCACTGTTGTAATGCATCAGTTTTGGGACGAAGATAGAGAGCTCTTCACTGTTGTAAAGCATCAGTTTTGGGACGTAGATAGAGAGCTCTTCACTGTTGTAATGCATCAGTTTTGGGACGAAGATAGAGAGCTCTTCACTGTTGTAATGCTTCAGTTTTGGGACGAAGATAGAGAGCTCTTCACTGTTGTAATGCATCAGTTTTGGGACGAAGATAGAGAGCTCTTCACTGTTGTAAAGCATCAGTTTTGGGACGAAGATAGAGAGCTCTTCACTGTTGTAATGCATCAATCAGTTTTGAGACGAAGATGAGAGCTCTTCACTGTTGTTTTGCATCAGTTTTGAGACGAAGATAGAGAGCTCTTCACTGTTGTAATGCATCAGTTTTGGGACGAAGATAGAGAGCTCTTCACTGTTGTAATGCATCAGTTTTGGGACGAAGATAGAGAGCTCTTCACTGTTGTAATGCATCAGTTTTGGGACGAAGATAGAGAGCTCTTCACTGTTGTAATGCATCAGTTTTGGGACGAAGATAGAGAGCTCTTCACTGTTGTAATGCATCAGTTTTGAGACGAAGATAGAGAGCTCTTCACTGTTGTAATGCATCAGTTTTGGGACGAAGATAGAGAGCTCTTCACTGTTGTAATGCATCAGTTTTGGGACGAAGATAGAGAGCTCTTCACTGTTGTAATGCATCAGTTTTGGGACGAAGATAGAGAGCTCTTCACTGTTGTAATGCATCAGTTTTGGGACGAAGATAGAGAGCTCTTCACTGTTGTAATGCATCAGTTTTGGGACGAAGATAGAGAGCTCTTCACTGTTGTAATGCATCAGTTTTGGGACGAAGATAGAGAGCTCTTCACTGTTGTAATGCATCAGTTTTGGGACGAAGATAGAGAGCTCTTCACTGTTGTAATGCATCAGTTTTGGGATGAAGATAGAGAGCTCTTCACTGTTGTAATGCATCAGTTTTGGGACGTAGATAGAGAGCTCTTCACTGTTGTAATGCATCAGTTTTGGGATGAAGATAGAGAGCTCTTCACTGTTGTAATGCATCAGTTTTGGGACGAAGATAGAGAGCTCTTCACTGTTGTAATGCATCAGTTTTGGGATGAAGATAGAGAGCTCTTCACTGTTGTAATGCATCAGTTTTGGGACGAAGATAGAGAGCTCTTCACTGTTGTAATGCATCAGTTTTGGGACGAAGATAGAGAGCTCTTCACTGTTGTAATGCATCAGTTTTGGGACGAAGATAGAGAGCTCTTCACTGTTGTAATGCATCAGTTTTGGGACGAAGATAGAGAGCTCTTCACTGTTGTAATGCATCAGTTTTGGGACGAAGATAGAGAGCCCTTCACTGTTGTAATGCATCAGTTTTGGGACGAAGATAGAGAGCTCTTCACTGTTGTAATGCATCAGTTTTGGGACGAAGATAGAGAGCTCTTCACTGTTGTAATGCATCAGTTTTGGGACGAAGATAGAGAGCTCTTCACTGTTGTAAAGCATCAGTTATGGGACGAAGATAGAGAGCTCTTCACTGTTGTAATGCTTCAGTTTTGGGACGAAGATAGAGAGCTCTTCACTGTTGTCAAGCATCAGTTTTGGGACGAAGATAGAGAGCTCTTCACTGTTGTAATGCATCAGTTTTGAGACGAAGATAGAGAGCTCTTCACTGTTGTAATGCATCAGTTTTGGGACGAAGATAGAGAGCTCTTCACTGTTGTAATGCATCAGTTTTGGGACGAAGATAGAGAGCTCTTCACTGTTGTCAAGCATCAGTTTTGGGACGAAGATAGAGAGCTCTTCACTGTTGTAATGCTTCAGTTTTGGGACGAAGATAGAGAGCTCTTCACTGTTGTAAAGCATCAGTTATGGGACGAAGATAGAGAGCTCTTCACTGTTGTAATGCATCAGTTTTGGGACGAAGATAGAGAGCTCTTCACTGTTGTAAAGCATCAGTTTTGGGACGAAGATAGAGAGCTCTTCACTGTTGTAATGCTTCAGTTTTGGGACGAAGATAGAGAGCTCTTCACTGTTGTAATGCATCAGTTTTGGGACGAAGATAGAGAGCTCTTCACTGTTGTAAAGCATCAGTTATGGGACGAAGATAGAGAGCTCTTCACTGTTGTAATGCTTCAGTTTTGGGACGAAGATAGAGAGCTCTTCACTGTTGTAAAGCATAAGTTTTGGGACGAAGATAGAGAGCTCATTTGTTTACTGCAGCGTTTGCGGGCACAACAAAGCCGCAGTCATGGACGAGGCCGGTGTACGAGCTGGGCAACCCGCCCAACAACACGGGCTACGAGAACGAGGACCTCATCGTCTGGATGCGCACCGCCGCTTTCCCCTCCTTCAGGAAGCTCTACCGCCGCATTGACGAGGCCCACCTCGAGCAGGAGGGCAGCAAATCGCTGAAGGTGGGCGGTGTTGTGTGGTGCTGGTGGTGTGTTGTGTGGTGCTGGGGGTGTGTTGTGTGGTGCTGGGGGTGTGTTGTGTGGTGCTGGGGGTGTGTTGTGTGGTGCTGGGGGTGTGTTGTGTGGTGCTGGGGGTGTGTTGTGTGGTGCTGGGGGTGTGTTGTGTGGTGCTGGGGGTGTGTTGTGTGGTGCTGGTGGTGTGTTGTGTGGTGCTGGTAGTGTGTTGTGTGGTGGGTGTGTTGTGTGGTGCTGGTGGTGTGTTGTGTGGTGCTGGTGGTGTGTTGTGTGGTGCTGGTGGTGTGTTGTGTGGTGCTGGTGGTGTGTTGTGTGGTGCTGGTGGTGTGGTGTGTGGTGCTGGTGGTGTGGTGTGTTGTGTGGTGCTGGTGGTGTGGTGTGTTGTGTGGTGCTGGTGGTGTGGTGTGTTGTGTGGTGCTGGTGGTGTGGTGTGTTGTGTGGTGCTGGTGGTGTGGTGTGTTGTGTGGTGGCTGGTGGTGTGGTGTGTTGTGTGGTGCTGGTGGTGTGGTGTGTTGTGTGGTGCTGGTGGTGTGGTGTGTTGTGTGGTGCTGGTGGTGTGGTGTGTTGTGTGGTGCTGGTGGTGTGGTGTGTTGTGTGGTGCTGGTGGTGTGGTGTGTTGTGTGGTGCTGGTGGTGTGGTGTGTTGTGTGGTGCTGGTGGTGTGGTGTGTTGTGGGGTGCTGGTGGTGTGTTGTGTGGTGCTGGTGTTCTTTGAGGTGGGTGATGTGCTGTGGCGTGTTGTGGTCACTGGTTTTTTCTATTTTAGTTTGTTCTATTCTTTCTAAGCCAGCAAGAGCCAAACAAGGCAAGTCTCTCACCCAAAAAAAAAGCTGTAGGTTCTCTTACAGGGCCTAGTTAAATTAATTAAAAACAGGTCCATGCTCTGCAGTAGAGCACCACTCATCTCGAGGTTATCCGCCTAAATAATTATAAACAGGTCCATGCTGTACAGTAGAGCACCACTAATCACGAGGTTATCCGCCTAAATGATCAAAAACAGGTCCATGCTGTACAGTAGAGCACCACTGATCACGAGGTTATCCGCCTAAATAATTATAAACAGGTCCATGCTTTACAGTAGAGCACCACTGATCACAAGGTTATCCGCCTAAATGATTATAAACAGGTCCATGCTGTACAGTAGAGCACCACTGATCACGAGATTATCCGCCTAAATGATTATAAACAGGTCCATGCTGTACAGTAGAGCACCACTGATCACGAGGTTATCCGCCTAAATGATTATAAACAGGTCCATGCTGTACAGTAGAGCACCACTGATCACGAGGTTATCCGCCTAAATGATTATAAACAATTCCATGCTGTACAGTAGAGCACCACTGACCACGAGATTATCCGCCTAAATAATTATAAACAGTTCCATGTTCTGCAGTAGAGCACCACTGATCACGACCGCTGTTACAGGGCCTACACAGGTTGATCGTGGAGTACAACTACCCCGTGCACTCGTTCGGTGGTCGCAAACGCGTGATCCTGTCGACCACGTCCTTCCTGGGCGGCAAAAACAACTTCCTGGGCATCGCCTACATCACCGTCGGCTGCATTTGCTTCCTGCTCGGCGTCATCTTCCTCGTGATCCACGTCAAGTTCGGCGAGAGGTCGGTGTTGTGCTGTGTGACAGGAACTGAGTGGCTAGGTTGTGTTGGATTAGTTAATTGGATTTGATCTAATTCTAATGGAGCGAGAGGTCGTTTTCAGTTTATGTGTTGTGTGATACGAATGAGAAGTGAAATGGATCTGATATAATGCAAGTTCGGCAAGAGGTCGGTGTCTGTATGATAGAAACTGAGTGGCTAGGTGGTGTTTGAATTAGAAGTGAATTGGACCTGATCCAATGCAAGTTCGGCGAGAGGTCGGTGTCTGTGTTGGGTGAAGTATGAGAAGAACTAAATTGCTCCTACTTATTGCAGCTGTTATTAAGACTTGTTGCAGCTGTTATTAAGACTTATGGCAGCTGTTATTAAGACTTATGGCAGCTGTTATTAAGACTTATGGCAGCTGTTATTAAGACTTATGGCAGCTGTTATTAAGACTTATGGCAGCTGTTATTAAGACTTATGGCAGCTGTTATTAAGACTTACGGCAGCTGTTATTAAGACTTACGGCAGCTGTTATTAAGACTTATTGCAGCTGTTATTAAGACTTATTGCAGCTGTTATTAAGACTTATTGCAGCTGTTATTAAGACTCATTGCAGCTGTTAATAAGACTCATTGCAGCTGTTATTAAGAATCATTGCAGCTGTTATCAAGACTCATTGCAGCTGTTATCAAGACTCATTGCAGCTCTTATCAAGACTCATTGCAGCTGTTATTAAGGCTCATGGCAGCTGTTATTAAGGCTCATTGCAGTTATTAAGACTCATTGCAGCTGTTATTAAGACTTATTGCAGCTGTTATTAAGACTTATTGCAGCTGTTATTAAGACTTATTGCAGCTGTTATTAAGACTCATTGCAGCTGTTATTAAGACTTATTGCAGCTGTTATTAAGACTTATTGCAGCTGTTATTAAGACGCATTGCAGCTGTTATTAAGACGCATTGCAGCTGTTATTAAGACTCATTGCAGCTGTTATTAAGATTCATTGCAGCTGTTATTAAGACTTATTGCAGCTGTTATTAAGACTTATTGCAGCTGTTATTAAGACTCATTGCAGCTGTTATTAAGACTCATTGCAGCTGTTATTAAGACTCATTGCAGCTGTTATTAAGACTCATTGCAGCTGTTATTAAGACTTATTGCAGCTGTTATTAAGACTTATTGCAGTTGTTATTAAGACTTATTTGCAGCTGATAGCATCTCTAATACTCAAGATAGAAATAGCCATTGCTGGGATGTGTGTGTGTGTGTGTGTGTCTGTGGTGTCATGCTTTCAGTTTTAGATAATAAAATCGTATCTTGGCTACTGGCTTTGCTTTGATGTGTTGTGAAGTGTTTTTCTTTATGGAAGATTGTGAATGACAAACAAGTGGCCTATCGAACTTGATCAAATGTAGGGATATTTTTTGCGTCCCGTGTGCCCTACATAGTTCAGTAATATTGACACTCAGTTCCTCGCAATTCTTCCACACCCCACCTCAAGGGGATACAAATATTGTATCTATGGGAATTATTGGACTACTGTGAAATGGCAAACACTTTACACTTACCCCCACTGAGGGTTCTATCGGTGGAACAGAGAGATGACCCCACATGGCGCATATCCATTCGAACCTTCTGCCCACAGTGTAAATATCCTAAAAAAGAAGAATTGCACCATCTAGCCCTGAGAGCTCTTTTTGAAGAACACAGAGCCACTGAACACTCGAACTCTGTTCACATCTTCACCGACGGCTCGAAAAGCGGAGGAGCTGTTGGTTGTGCCGCAGTCTCACTGACTACAACAGCTGCCCATAGGCTCATGGGTGTAACGTCTATTTTTACCGCTGAGCTGTACGCGGTGCGAGAAGCTCTGCGTATCGTCGAGAGACTTCCGGAGGCCAATCACACAATTTTTTGTGACTCAAGAAGCGTTATAGAGGTTCTGCAATGCTATAATAGCAACAACCCACTTGTGTACGAGATTCTGTGCCAGTTGTTACATCTGCAGAATGTGGCAAAGACAAAAACAATATGTTGGGTCCCAGCTCATATTGATGTCGTGGGAAATGATGCAGCCGACCGTGAAGCAAAAGATGCCTCTTTTTCCGACGCACAGCCGTTTAATGATGGAGTGCCTTGCAGAGATTACTACCCGGAGATTAAAATCTCGTTTATGCGATGGTGGCAACATTAGTGGACAGAGATGGATGGTAATAAATTAAGACTACTTAAAGATACTACAAGACCGTGGCCATCTTCCTCTTGTAGCTCTCGCCTGTCGGAGGTTTTGTTGTGTCGACTCCGTACTGGGCACACTAAACTTACTCATGAACACCTTTTGGAACGCCGGCCGCCGACTTTGTGCGAGGCTGGCCATACGCCGATATCAGTGCTACATGTGCTTGCCGAGTGCCCTCGATATGCTGCTGTGCGTCGACGACTCTATCCCCATACTCGAAATATGGACCAGACTGCTACTCTGCGAGAAATGCTAACGGAGTTTCCCAAGCGCCGCTTTGATGTGAATACGCTACTGACCCTCCTACAACTCTGTGGACTAACAGGGAAGATATGAGAACACGAACAGTGAAGAGGACTAATATGAACTTTGTGTATACTACCGAACGACATGTGAAGTCGTCCTGGGGGACTGTAGATGGGAAACTGCAAAATGGCCGTGCGCGCTGCCTTGATACCTCGGGGGGGTTCCAGTGTGTAAGGCGCCCGGTCATAAATGGGTGGGCAGCTGAAACCCCCTTTGGGGATTGGCTGCCCAGTGCGTTTGAATGTACTGTAACTCGGTAAATGACCACGATACCAGCTGAGTCCTGCGTGCGCCGTGGTGGTGATGATGTGGGTGATGACTAGAGTTATTTTTGTCGTGGCTAGGATTTAAGCTGTCGTTAAATGAGCCTATTTACTTGCTTGACTCCGTTAGATTTGACCTACTGTAACCGATGAATTAAAATGTATTTAAGCTTTGGCTGCCTTATAATCCGAACTGCGGATAAAACCACCTTCGGTGCGACATAAAGGTTCCCTCTGAAGCGCTAGAAAGCTCCGTACTACTACTACTATGGGAATTAGCACTCCCAGGGAGAAAATGTTAAGTCTCGAGCTTGTGGTTCCTTTTGTTGATCTAGAATAGGTTTTTTATTTCGTTACGGAGCATCTATTTTCGGTTCACTACTGTCCTGTTTGTCAGCAGAACTACTTTCTTTTTCAACTTGTATCTTGTTTCATAAAATTCTTTCCTGACTTGCTATTTTTATGCGCAGGGAATCTTGTGTGTGAATCCACCTTGTGCATGAATTTCCCTACTCTTAAACTCCATATTTACAGGTGTTTTCCTGTTTCCTCTCTTTGGAACACCTTATTGTGGGTAGAGAGGCTGAAACTAAGATATTTTACCTCCTCTCTATGGAACGCTTTCATTATAATCCGAGTCTAAAATATCTAACCTAACTCTTTCGTGGCAGGACGACCAACCACCTGAACATTTGATAGTGTCGTCCTCTCTTAGGAACACCTTAGTTGTGATCAGTGAAACTGAATCTGCGTTACCTAACCTATCCCTTCCATTCCAGGACGACCAACCACCTGAACATCAACCAGAACACGCCGTACACGAAATGATCCCCAGCACGAGACCCTACCAAGGCTCCGACCGTAGCCACCGTGAGTTCCCTCTCTCGGAGTCACGGTCTCCACGGCACAGCGTCCACACACTCACAACTCAGCAACCACTCGGAGAGCAGCAGCGCATTTGACAGGACTCAGGAACAAATTTACGGTATCATCAACTCCACGGACGAGACCACGGTATTGAACGAAGTGAAGGCCCTTGTTGCCGAGATGCACAAGGTAGACGATGGGTGTCGTATTGGGAAGGCTTACGAGCGCGGCCAACGTGACACGACCGATTCTAAAACGAACAGAAGGTGCTCTTTCAAAGAGGGTGGTGGGAAAGCTAAAGGTTTGATGAGCATCGCGAGCCAAAACGGAGCAGTGCGAAGCAAGCTTGTGGAGCAGAACGCTCGCAAACGGAACAGCCTGTTGCGGGGTCGTGACAATCTCGGGTTCGATGGCGGAGATGAGACGGAAATTGTAGGCTACCGCAGGGCTCTAAACTCGTCTTCTCACGGCGCTAAGTCTGCTGGCGTCACTAAGGACGCGGCAAGTCGGTCTGCAATGGGAAATTCTAAGAAATCCTTCACCTCTGTCGACTCTTTTGTGACCGGCGGCGGACAAACGTTCGTTGCGGCCGCTCAGCCTCACAGGGAGGGCAAAAGTTGCGATCTCGTTCATTGTTTGTAAAGAATTGGGAAGCAACAATGGGAGAAATTAGGAGCAAAGGAGAACCCAGATGCTGTTTGCTTTGCTCTGCTACGTTTTTTTAGTGGTTTTGGCCGTGCGCTTTGAGTTGGGTTGGTGTATTTTGATTTACGTTTCGAGTAATTTAAAATTGTGCCATGGTTTCCATTCGTATTTCACGTGCAAGAATCTCTTCCTTTTGCGTGCCCTAATATACACACAAGAGTCATCATCATCTTCTGTACGTTGGACACCGAAAAAGTAATCATTATGAACATAATTAATTGATTGTTGGTGATGTTCACGCCATTGAATTAGAAATTCAGCTATGTCGCTCTGCGTTTCGTTTGCTCTGGGTCTCTTTTGCTCTGTGATGACAATACCGAACTATTCTTCAGGTTCAAACTAATGCTTGTGTGGACTTGTTGAATACCGTCAAATGTTCCTGAGACAATAACAAATGCCGGTAACCTCTGACACTTATATAAACTTCTCTCACTATTGCAATATTCTTTGTCACGGTTCAATGTCCTTGTATGCTATAAGAGCGTATGTAGACACATTATGTAGCAGTTACTGTGCTTATTCTACTGATAGCTTGATGTGAAGATGCGGGTATTGATGGAGAGTTGATGTAGCGGTGCAGGTCGGGGGTATTGGTGGAGAGTTGATGTAGAGGTCCCGTGGCTATTGATGGAGAGTTGATGTAGCGGTGCAGGCCGGGGGCATTGATGGAGAGTTGATGTAGAGGTCCCGTGGGTATTGATGGAGAGTTGATGTAGCGGTGCAGGCCGGGGGCATTGATGGAGAGTTGATGTAGAGGTCCCGTGGGTATTGATGGAGAGTTGATGTAGAGGTCCCGTGGGTATTGATGGATAGTTGATGTAGAGGTCCCGTGGGTATTGATGGAGAGTTGATGTAGAGGTCCCGTGGGTATTGATGGAGAGTTGATGTAGCGGTGCGGGCTGTGGGTATTGATGGAGAGTTGATGTAGCGGTGCAGGCCGGGGATATTGATGGAGAGTTGATGTAGCGATGCAGGCTGTGGGTATTGATGTAGAAAAGCAAATTGTGTCGTGGGTTTTGATGTGCTGCTTTTCAGGTATTTGATGAAGGTATTGGGGTGTGTTGAACAGAAGGAGAACCGAGCGTATTATTGCGGTGTGTAGAGCAGGATAAAATAGCGTATTATTAGCGTGTGGAAGTAGGTTGAACTAGAGTATAATTGACGTGTTGAAGCAGAGTGTGGGGAGTGTTATTTACAGTGTTAGCGTTTATCTGTTTTAAATTTTAATAGGAGATTGTAGTTGTTTATCTATTGAATACACAATTTTATTGGTCGGAACCTTTAATTCAGTTAGATTTGTTTTTTTTCATCCAACTTGAAAAGAATAACTTGATTTTTCCAATTCTTCGTAGATTTAAGGTAACAGATTCTTGCGTGCAGTGAAGGCTGCACGGTAAGCTTACAGCCTTGACAATTTGCGTATTGAAAATTTCGAGTCTACCCTTATTGAAAACCAAATTTCTGCCGGTGATTTTCTGAAAACTGGTTGCCTAAATTTAGTTTTTATCCAATAAATGTTGAGTTACAAAATTAATGATTCAATCCTGTTAATATTTAGCTCGTAGTACTAGGCATATCAAACCCTTAAATTCAATATCTTATTAATGCGGAGCCTCAATATTGAGGCCCACGATTTAAGCATATTAACCACACGATTTTAAGATTATTGAACCCCCGGTTTTGAGGAAATTGAGCCCACGATTTTGAGAAAATTTAGCCCATCTTTTAATATTGAATGAACGATCCTACAAATATTGAGCCGAGGATATTATTTATATTTAGTTCCCGGTGTTCAGGATATTGAAAGCTCGAGTTAAGAAATAGTAAGCCCGCAATGAAATGAATCTTAACCCCAGGCTATTTAGAATATTTAGCCTCAAATAAAGTGTCCATAAGCGCGTTTCGGTTACTTGCGCGTCGTGTACGATGCTTCTCTAGTCTCATTATTTGCGCGTTCATTTTCTTAATGAAGCTAGCGTGTTTGTATATGTTGCTCGCACTGCATTGTCTGTGTGTTATTTTTATTGCATCTATTATTGTACCCGACATTATGGGTGGTGTTGGTCGTGCTTAATGTACACCTCTTCTTGTCGTTTTCCTTTTCAATTATTTTATTTCTCTATTCATTTTTCTTTTTCTATTCTTTCTTCCCGATTTCTTTACCCCTTTTTCCTTTCCCCCTTTTTCCTTTTTTGTTTCTTTCCTTCTCTTTTTCTTCATTTTTCATTTATATTTTTAGGTCTTCATTTACACAACGGAGTGCGTGGAGACTGGGTACAGACACGCAAAACCAACACGTTTTGACTCCTTTCTTGCTGGCGTGTTGCCCGCACGTTGTGGCGTGTTGCCCGCACGTTGTGGCGTGTTGCCCGCACGTTGTGGCGTGTTGCCCGCACGTTGTGGCGTGTTGCCCGCACGTTGTGGCGTGTTGCCCGCACGTTGTGGCGTGTTGCCCGCACGTTGTGGCGTGTTGCCCGCACATGTGGCGTGCTGCCCGCACGTTGTGGCGTGTTGCCCGCACGTTGTGGCGTGTTGCCCGCACGTTGTGGCGTGTTGCCCGCACGTTGTGGCGTGTTGCCCGCACGTTGTGGCGTGTTGCCCGCACATGTGGCGTGCTGCCCGCACGTTGTGGCGTGTTGCCCGCACGTTGTGGCATGTTGCCCGCACGTTGTGGCGTGTTGCCCGCACATGTGGCGTGTTGCCCGCACGTTGTGGCGTGTTGCCCGCACATGTGGCGTGTTGCCCGCACGTGTGGCGTGTTGCCCGCACGTTGTGGCGTGTTGCCCGCACATGTGGCGTGTTGCCCGCACGTTGTGGCGTGTTGCCCGCACATGTGGCGTGTTGCCCGCACGTTGTGGCGTGTTGCCCGCACGTTGGGGCGTGTTGCCCGCACGTTGTGGCGTGTTGCCCGCACGTTGTGGCGTGTTGCCCGCACGTTGTGGCGTGTTGCCCGCACATGTGGCGTGTTGCCCGCACGTTGTGGCGTGTTGCCCGCACATGTGGCGTGTTGCCCGCACGTTGTGGCGTGTTGCCCGCACGTTGTGGCGTGTTGCCCGCATGTTGTGGCGTGTTGCCCGCACGTTGTGGCGTGTTGCCCGCACGTTGTGGCGTGTTGCCCGCACATGTGGCGTGTTGCCCGCACGTTGTGGCGTGTTGCCCGCACGTTGTGGCGTGTTGCCCGCACGTTGTGGCGTGTTGCCCGCACATGTGGCGTGTTGCCCGCACATGTGGCGTGTTGCCCGCACATGTGGCGTGTTGCCCGCACGTTGTGGCGTGTTGCCCGCACATGTGACGTGTTGCCCGCACGTTGTGGCGTGTTGCCCGCACGTTGTGGCGTGTTGCCCGCACGTTGTGGCGTGTTGCCCGCACGTTGTGGCGTGTTGCCCGCACGTTGTGGCGTGTTGCCCGCACGTTGTGGCGTGTTGCCCGCACATTGTGGCGTGTTGCCCGCACATTGTGGCGTGTTGCCCGCACATGTGGCGTGTTGCCCGCACGTTGTGGCGTGTTGCCCGCACATGCGGCGTGTTGCCCGCACGTTGTGGCGTGTTGCCCGCACATGTGGCGTGTTGCCCGCACGTTGTGGCGTGTTGCCCGCACGTTGTGGCGTGTTGCCCGCACGTTGTGGCGTGTTGCCCGCACGTTGTGGCGTGTTGCCCGCACGTTGTGGCGTGTTGCCCGCACGTTGTGGCGTGTTGCCCGCACGTTGTGGCGTGTTGCCCGCACGTTGTGGCGTGTTGCCCGCACGTTGTGGCGTGTTGCCCGCACATGTGGCGTGTTGCCCGCACGTTGTGGCGTGTTGCCCGCACGTTGTGGCGTGTTGCCCGCACGTTGTGGCGTGTTGCCCGCACATGTGGCGTGTTGCCCGCACGTTGTGGCGTGTTGCCCGCACGTTGTGGCGTGTTGCCCGCACGTTGTGGCGTGTTGCCCGCACATGTGGCGTGTTGCCCGCACGTTGTGGCGTGTTGCGTTAGCTCATATGTACGCGTGAGTTTGTGTTTTCTGGTGTTTCTTTCTGATGTTTTTATGTCACGGCTGACGTGATATCACCTATGTTAAATACGGTTTATCATTATTGGTACCGTGTATTTTATTATCTAATGTTAGAAGCGCTTTTGAGTTACTTATTATTGCAACGATTCAACTTTCCACGCATCTTCTCAAAATACGTGACCGAAGTCCCCTTGCCCAGTTGAGTAAATTTTATTAGCTCTTACCGCTATCCTTTTACTATTTTTACCCTGCGAATGTTGCGTGTAATATTGGGAGTCTGGTAGAGAGCGATTGTTTTCGGAGGTGATGAAGATGAAATATCGAGTTGTAAAGATAGAAATTGATTTGGCGTTAGAAAAATAAGGGGATACTTATTTAAATAATGACACGCAGAGATTGATTTGTCCGATTGATTGCTTGCTTGGTTGCTCTGATCATTCCAAAGATTGCTCTGTCTGTTAGTATTTTTGGACTGATATTGAAACATTCGTGTTGTGTCGGTGAGGTAGGGAAATATTGATTTTAATCGGAACGTGTAAATAGAGATTGATTTAAGTGGTACATAAAGGAAAAGATTGATTTTTCGTAGGACATTGAGGAAAAACTTGACTTTGAGTCGGCTAGGGCGGGTGGGATTGACTCTATAACTTTGTAACTTTTTTAAAGTGTTCTTCTTGCTCTTTGACTCGATATAAGATATTTTTAATCTAAATACTGCTTTCAAATTCGATACATTATAGACACTCTATATGATACTAATAAGGTAATATTACCAATAGTTCATTAAAGGCTATTCAGAAATATTTTTCTCTTCCGATAAAATATTGTTACAACTTTTGTGTTAAGGAGCGTGAATGAATGTCCGGAAGGAAGTTATGTTTTCTGATGAAAGTTGAAACGGTTTGCGTTTCTGTGGTGTGGTTTATTTTTGCTATTTTTTATTTTATTTTTGGTGTGTGCGTGAGATCCGGAGACCATTTATTGATGAGGACGCTTTCAACACTCCAAACTTCTCAGATTCCCACGATAAATCGGGCATTACAACCTCATTTAATTTTTCTCAGGATTAGGTTGGTCCGTTTCCTACAATAAATCGGATATTACAATTTCATTTAACCTCTCTCAATATTAGGTTAGTCTTCCTTTTATTGACAAATATAGGGTGCGGCAGTTAATCCTGCATTCTCGAGAAAGCTGTTAAGTATAAAAATGCAGGATTGACTGCCGCCCCCTGAATTGGTTCTTTTGGCCCCTCAGGGGGATACAACTATTGTATCTATGAGAATTAGCGCTCCCAGGGGGACAATGTGAGAGCCCGTGCTGAAAGTTAGGTAGGCTTTCTTTTTTGTTAAAATAGAATAGGTTTTTGTTTTGTTACGGACCATCTTTTTTCGGTTCACTGCTGTCCTGTTTTTCAGCACCTACTACTTTCTTCTTCAACTTTGATCTTGTTTCAAGAACTTCTTTCTCACCTTACTGTTGCTATGACCTTTCTGCATAGATTCCCCATTCTCTCATCTCCATACTAAATGGTGCCTTCCTCCTTCCTCTCTTCGATACGCTCTTTTTTTGTAGCGGTTAGGGAGGCTTAAACTAACATCTAATCTAATTGGTTCTTTTGGCAGTTTGCGTTGGTGTATTTGGTTGACTGCCGTCTTTTTCAGCGCTTCTTATTTTCTTCTTCAACTTTTATGTTCTTCCATTACCTTCATTCAACTTGACAGTTTCTATGCGCAAGGGATCTTGCGTTTCAACATGTTTTTGCATAGATTCCTTTAATTCTTTGTTAAAAGATGCCCCCCTCTTTCCGTAGTTCGAAACACATTTTATTGAGTTACGAAGTTTAAAACAAACATGTATTTTAATTTCGATCATTTGCTCCCCATCTGTCTAAAAATGTGTGCGCAATGGACTAATCATCTCGTACAAGATCTCGTGCTAATACAATAGTAAAGAAAATTTAACCTTTGTCCGTTAAACATCCGGAAAAGTCGTATGTCATCTGAGGCTTCCTCAAATTTCTTAAACTTACACACTTTTATTTTTTCAACTTATTAAAAGAAAGGTCGATGTTGGTGCGTGTAGGGGAATACTTCGACTATTTGCGGTGTTGGCATATGGAGAAAAAAGAGTGGGAAAAACGTCATAGATAAACAGTATATTTCTTTAAAGTTAGTTCGAAAATCTTTCTCATTAAAAAGGATGGTTGATGCGCGTTAATTTCATCTCTACATGGAGTGTGACGGTCGTCTTTATCTGCGGTGCTCCAGGTCTATGTAGCGGTCAAGGCGTGTTACGTGTAGCGCTATTAATTCCATTTCCCGAGTTTATAGTGATTAGACGTCAATTTGTTTTAATTGTGATTGGTATGCGAGAGTGATTCTTTATAGCTAAGTTGTTTTTCGCGATTAGTCTGTAGCATGAAGTCCGTACTCGCGACTGATTATTGATATTAAATTCGACACTTTACATGAGGCTGTCAAACTGAAAATAGTTCGGCAGTAAGTACTCAGTTAAAGAGGAATAATTTCAAGCAACGGTAATTAATTAAAAATAATTTGAAATAAACACGATGTAAAGCAGATTAGAGGTTATTTTATTCACCATGGAACATTGACTGATAATTGTCTTTGCTTTATGAGACCCATTTTGCTGCAGCGTGAAAATTTTGAAGTTTTTGTGAAGACGTTCAAAATTTTGATTTTTTCTAGTGTCGCTGGCCACTGATGGACTGCAGCGCTTGTTCTTGAGGAGAACCTAAGTTTAAATTAATGATCACTTTTGACTTGAGTGCGTGTGTTCTTGCTTATTCCATCATGTCCATTTCTAGACTTGTCATTTATTGTCCACGTGTTCAGTGTTTACGAGTATCTATTGTTCACGTGTTCAGTGTTCATATCGCGCAATGACACTTATAACACAGCTTGTGTTTCGTGTTGGCGTTGCGTGTGCCGCGACACGGCGACGGCGACATATACCTTCACTTCAGCTGCGTTTCATTGACCCGATGTTGCTTGCCCCTTCAGGGAGATACAACTACGGTATCTATGGGAGCTAGCGCTTCCAGGAAAATGTGTGAGGGCCCGAGCTCAGAGTTTAGGGTAGGTATCTAAATTGTGCCTTCCTCTTTCCTCTCTTGGAACATCTTTGTCGTGGTTAAGGGAGGCTAAAACTTTCTTATATAATAATAATTAGGGTAGGTATTTTTTTGTTGAAATAGGGTGTTTTGTTACAACCACCGTCATCACAACCACCGTCATCACAACCACCGTCATCACAACCACCGTCATCACAACCACCGTCATCACAACCACCGTCATCACAACCACCGTCATCACAACCACCGTCATCACAACCACCGTCATCACAACCACCGTCATCACAACCACCGTCATCACAACCACCGTCATCACAACCACCGTCATCACAACCACCGTCATCACAACCACCGTCATCACAACCACCGTCATCACAACCACCGTCATCACAACCACCGTCATCACAACCACCGTCATCACAACCACCGTCATCACAACCACCGTCATCACAACCACCGTCATCACAACCACCGTCATCACAACCACCGTCATCACAACCACCGTCATCACAACCACCGTCATCACAACCACCGTCATCACAACCACCGTCATCACAACCACCGTCATCACAACCACCGTCAATATAAGATAAAAGGAAGAAAAGCATCGATGTCAACACCGTAGAGGTGATAGAAGGAGAAAGAAGCAAGAATGTTGAAGAAGAAAAGTAACATGAACGCCTGTTCCATTTGTTGAAGTTAAAGCGCAGAATTTTGCCTTAAAGGTAATTAATTTGAAACGCCTGTTCCATTTGTTGAAGTTATAGCGCAGAATTTTGCCTTAAAGGTAATTAATTTGAAAACAACTCTTACTCCAGGAATTCGGAGAACAACTGCATTTAGGTAATTATTGTTAACAACTAAGTTGCAGTTTTATTGAAGGAATAATTCTAAATATATTACAAGGGGATAAACGTAATTTTTCAGGTATCTAGGCTACAAGCACATTGCGCTAATTCTCTAAATTATCTAGGCTACAAGCACAGCGAGGGAGCAACACATCTTAAAATCCTAATAAGCTAGTACGTTGAGGCAAAAATTTCAAATGTCAAAGATCTAAGCTCATCAAAGTAAATATTTCAAAACTAGACGATGTACGTTATACATTCTATAATTCTGCCTCCGTTAGTTAGTAAGACCGTGATTTGATAACTCAAAGATAAGCGTCATAGAAATTTTACGTCTGTGCTAAATTAGCTATACACATTTTTAGGCTACAATTGAAGCTAAAAGAGCAAGAAAAAATCAGTTGCATTATGCGTCATTCATAATATGGATTTCATTTTGAGTAATTTATAGCTCGTGAACTGTAGCACGGATACTCAAAAGCGGCCCATAGACGATCAATTAATTGCCAATATTCATTATTGACAATTATATTGACAATAAAATTGATCGTCTATGGGCCACCGTTTGATGACGCTTTAGGCTATACGTTTTCGCTTGACTCGAACGCAGCTCCTACAGCGGTCAATTGTCTTCAGAGCTATTCAACCACTGCCTCCATATCTTCTTTAACGTGAGAACTGAATATTTTTACTTAAAGTATCTGAAAGACTGGGGAATGGAATGCAAAATAATATTTTTCTCAATGTTTTCAAACCCATAAAATAAACTTAAAATTATTTTCCCTCTGGTGCAAACAAGACAACTTTGGTCCGCTGCAAAAACCTCAACGCGGCATTTTCATTTTGTCACTCTCATATTTATTCATGTGTTCATGTTCTGTTTAGTTTGTATAAAAGTTTAAAGTTAGTGCTAAAAGTTTATTTAAAATTATTTGGCGGAGAGCTTGATTTTAAATGTTAAAAGTTCTTCATAAGTTAAGATTTATTCCTCTAAAATATAAAAATCATACAAAGCCATAACTCATTTCATCATTTCGAAACACAAAGTAGTGAAAATTCCACAGTCTCGCTAGTCGAAGTAAATGCTCTGAGTATTCTGAATACCAACACGACGAGGTAAATGCCTCAGGGATCTTGTACAAACAACACGCACATGCTCACTGTACGCGAGTGTTCAAGTGCATTAGATCTACCCGAATTACTCTATTCTGTCTGATAAAGCGTGAGAGCACAATATTTTGCTATTAAGAATAAGTGTGTTGTTCTAAGTCCTAGCAGCAAATTATTGGGCAGATCTTTCTGAATGCGTGCACTGAACCACTCTAATTCGATGCTTGAAGTCAGCCATTACAGGCATTCCTGCACAGCTTCCATGCGATTTGTAAAACTTTAAACCTTTTCCCGGCTCGTTGCGTGAGTGGTGTTCTCACCCTGGTAGTCTTAGCGTAGAGCCGTGGTTCTCATCCTGGGTTCGATCAAACCCCAGGGGTACGGTGAGTCAGTTTTAGGAGTTTGGCAAATGATACATGGAACAGTTTGTGCTCTAAACAGTACATAATTAAGTACATATGTTTAGAACTTGAAGAAAAAAAAGGACATTTCATTTTTCCAACTACGAAGGGTTCGATGAATGCAGGTGTGGAACTTGTGGGGTTCAGTACCTCCAACGAGGTTGAGAACCACTGGCGTAGAGCAAGGCGTAGGACTGTTTTTATATTTGTAAATTATTCTACTTTTGAAATCCCTGTGCGTGTTTAACCCTTTGACTACGACGTGAGCCATATTTGGTCACTGAGGGAGTTTTCATTATGCCGCTGACCAACTAGTAGCCACAAACTCAATGTTTAAAAACACTTAGGTAAAACTAAATGGAACCCGATACAGTTAATGTTTGATGTTTTCAACATTGCTCACTACAATTGACTTTAAATTTGAATTGAATATTGAAGTTAAGTTTTACCTGCCGCAGTCAAACTGTTGAAAAAATATTAAAGCTCCTAATGCTTATCTTTTAAATGTATGTTCTTCGTAGGTAATTTTGAAAGATATTCAAGTGGTGGAGTATTTGCACCGAATGCTTTTTGTGTTTCATGAAAACTTTTATAAATAATCAAGACGTTTTATAATGTACAATTTTTTTATTTACGTAAGGATTCCAAGAATTTTACTGAAAAATTGTATCTCATAGATGTTCATTTCTTCTACAAATCTGGAGGATAAAAAGTAGCTGGAATTTGCGTGATCAGTTAAAATTTTATTTATAATTTTTATTAGAATGTTACGCATTATACGCAATGAAAAATTTCGTTCAAAATTCTTATTTGAGAAATTATACGTATGAAAATTTTCATTCAAAATCCTTTTTAAATTTACATGGATCGATCAATTTTTTGACCTCAAAAATTAAGCCCACAGAATCGCTGTGTGTGTGTGTGTGCGTGTGTGTGTGTGTGTGTTGTGTGTGTGTGCGTGTGTGTGTGTGTGTTTGTGTGCGTGTTCGTGTGTGCAAACACGTATCAATCAGGACATTGTTTATTGGCCAAAAATTTGCCAAACACGCACTCCACCACCGCGATGTTAGAATGAAGAAATTTTTATTTTGTGTGACCGCGGAGAACAAACAAGTGCGTTTTGAGGATTATGTTTTCGCTAAACTTATTTCTCGAAATTTTAATTCGTGAACCTGTTCTTCTTTGAGTAAGTTCTCGTTTTATAACGAAGAAACAAAGGCTCACTTCAAGCCACATTAACTTCGTTGTAGCGCTCCTTTGTTGCCTGTGAGAGATTGTCCTTCGGTGGACGATGTTCAGTGGGAAACAAACGAAGCGAGGAAAATCCTTTTGTGAGATTTTCCCACGTATTGTGGGAAATTGAATTATTTGATTTGGAAAAGAATGAGTTTACAGAAAAATATGGTCAGTCTTATTTGCCTAGCTGGTGAAATATTTGGTGCACCCAATTTTAGACGGTAGAGAATACCGGTAAAAATTAAACAGGTGATTTATTCTGGAAACAAAATAGCTCGTGAAGACTGTTGTTTGTTAAAATATTACTAAGAAACAAGAGGTACATGCACAGTCTTCGAAGCGCAAGGTGAATAAATATTAAAATTAATATTATTGCAAATAAGCAATATATCTTATTTCTTAAATCCCACTCGTGCAATAAAGACCATGGTTCGATCCCGGTCGGGTACACGCGAGGTTTTCACCTGAACGCAGCTTTCTAGTGATAACTGTAACTTAAATGTATGAGTGACTGGGTAAAAAAGTTTAGGCATTTGATATGAACATACTGAGAGACAAAACGCTCGCTACACATTCGCGATATTAGTTTGATGTTTACTCAGTGATAATTCGTGTTGTTGAAAATAACCAAGTCGATTAACTATGGCTGAATTACATCACGCGAGCTGCAGATGGTGAAGGTTGCACCTGTGATGAGTGAGAGACGCACATGTATTCTACGAAAAAATGCATAAGAAATCGACGACAGCAAAAAATTCACAAAAAGACAAAATCAATAGAACAATTCAATAATCAAAAATGCACTAGAAAATGAATGAATAATTCAATGAACAAAAATGTGCTAGGAAATATAATAACTAACATTAAAAATAATGAAAATCACCAATGAAATAAATTAAACAACCATATCTAAAAAACAAAAATCAAACAAACGCATTTAAACCAACAAACATAATCAAACAAACAAACAAGCAAGCAGTTAAGAACAGTGCGAGGCAAATAAACAGAGCAGCAAAACAAACACTCAAATAAAAAAAACACGGATAAGCGAACGAACAAATTTAGAAAAAAAATTTTCAATGGTATTATCGATAACAATAAACATATTACATAATCATATTACAATATATTTCTAACTTTATGTAGAATGTTGGAAACAAATAGCATTTAATGGGGTGAGTGCGAAAATTGTTCATTTGAAATAATTTAATTCTATTGAACTCATAACTCCACACAATAAGTAACTGTGGCGCACTTTTAAGAAAGTGTTATATGAATGGAAATAGAATTGAAAACATGGAAATTACAGCGCTGCTGAAATAATGCAAATTGTGTTAGGTGACAGTGAGATTATTATAGGGAAACGAGATTGTGTTATGCCCCTGGTATTATTGTGGCAATATGAAATTGCATCATGGGTGACGTTAATTAAATGGCGATATGACATAGGGTTACGGGGTAAACAATGGCGATATGGGGGAAATCCCCATTTAAGATATTAGTCATGAATGACCGCAGACAACGTAGAATATTTTGTACATAAGCTCTCCGCATTCATTTCCTTCACGCAGATAACTCATTTCAACACTTGATGTCGAGCGCGGTATATTTTTTACAAATTTTGTTTCCGTTTTTGAAACATGTAGGGATCTATGTACAGAAAAAATGTCTTAGCAATATTTTTTTGAGGGGTAGTAAAAGGGAAATGGGAACTCACAAATACTTTATTGTATTAAAAACATACGTGTAAATGATAAATAGTTTCCATGTTGAAAAATTCATTCATCTCTGGTCTTTTTATTTTATATATGGTTTACTATTTTTTCTATTTGACTAAAATTTTCAATATTATTCAGCTCATGTAAGACTACCAGGTAAAAAAATCCAAATCCGGTTCTCAACTGGTTGTAATCCTCGAGTGGTTATAATTAACCGGTTGCAATTTTCCCCTAGTTAAAGAAAAATTCCAGTTTTCAACTATGTAGTTGTGAACCTCAAGTGGTTGTGACTAACTGTTTATCATCCTTCACCAGTTGATGTACAATCAAGTCCATGCAGTAATTATGTTCACATGTCACTTAAATCAGCGTGATGCTGACGTTGCATTTGCGTTTATGTGGAATTTGCGTTAATGTGGAATTTCCGTTAATGTGGAATTTGCGTTAATGTGGAATTTGCGTTAATGTGGAATTTACGTTAATGTGGAATTTACGTTAATGTGGAATTTGCGTTAATGTGGAATTTGCGTTAATGTGGAATTTACGTTAATGTGGAATTTACGTTATTGGGGAATTTACGTTAATGTGGAATTTACGTTAATGTGGAATTTGCGTTATTGGGGAATTTACGTTAATGTGGAATTTACGTTAATGTGGAATTTGCGTTATTGGGGAATTTACGTTAATGTGGAATTTACGTTAATGTGGAATTTACGTTATTGGGGAATTTACGTTAATGTGGAATTTACGTTAATGTGGAATTTGCGTTAATGTGGAATTTGCGTTAATGTGGAATTTACGTTAATGTGGAATTTACGTTAATGTGGAATTTGCGTTAATGTGGAATTTCCGTTAATGTGGAATTTGCGTTAATGTGGAATTTACGTTATTGGGGAATTTACGTTAATGTGGAATTTACGTTAATGTGGAATTTACGTTAATGTGGAATTTACGTTAATGTGGAATTTACGTTAATGTGGAATTTACGTTAATGTGGAATTTACGTTATTGGGGAATTTACGTTAATGTGGAATTTACGTTAATGTGGAATTTGCGTTAATGTGGAATTTGCGTTAATGTGGAATTTACGTTAATGTGGAATTTACGTTAATGTGGAATTTGCGTTAATGTGGAATTTCCGTTAATGTGGAATTTGCGTTAATGTGGAATTTACGTTATTGGGGAATTTACGTTAATGTGGAATTTACGTTAATGTGGAATTTACGTTAATGTGGAATTTACGTTAATGTGGAATTTACGTTATTGGGGAATTTACGTTAATGTGGAATTTGCGTTAATGTGGAATATGCTTTAATGTGGAATTTACGTTAATGTGGAATTTACGTTAGTGTGGAATTTGCGTTAATGTGGAATTTGCGTTAATGTGGAATTTACGTTATTGGGGAATTTACGTTAAAGGGGAATTTGCGTTAATGTGGAATTTGCGTTAATGTGGAATTTGCGTTAATGTGGAATTTGCGTTAGTGTGGAATTTGCGTTAATGTGGAATTTGCGTTAATGTGGAATTTACGTTAGTGTGGAATTTGCGTTAATGTGGAATTTGCGTTAATGTGTAATTTACGTTATTGGGGAATTTACGTTAGTGTGGAATTTGCGTTAATGGGGAATTTACGTTAGTGTGGAATTTACGTTATTGGGGAATTTACGTTAGTGTGGAATTTGCGTTAATGTGGAATTTACGTTAGTGTGGAATTTGCGTTAATGGGGAATTCGCGTTAATGTGGAATTTACGTTATTGGGGAATTTACGTTAGTGTGGAATTTGCGTTAATGGGGAATTTGCGTTAATGTGGAATTTACGTTATTGGGGAATTTACGTTAATGTGGAATTTGCGTTAATGTGGAATTTGCGTTAATGTGGAATTTGCGTTAATGTGGAATTTACGTTATTGGGGAATTTACGTTAGTGTGGAATTTGCGTTAATGGGGAATTTGCGTTAATGTGGAATTTACGTTATTGGGGAATTTACGTTAATGTGGAATTTACGTTCATGGGGAATTTGCGTTAATGTGAAATTTTCGTTATTGGGGAATTTACGTTAATGTGGAATTTGCGTTAATGTGGAATTTACGTTATTGGGGAATTTACGTTAATGTGGAATTTACGTTAATGTGGAATTTGCGTTAATGTGGAATTTGCGTTAATGTGGAATTTACGTTATTGGGGAATTTACGTTAATGTGGAATTTACGTTAATGTGGAATTTACGTTAATGTGGAATTTACGTTAATGTGGAATTTGCGTTATTGGGGAATTTACGTTAATGTGGAATTTGCGTTAATGTGGAATTTACGTTATTGGGGAATTTACGTTAATGTGGAATTTACGTTAATGTGGAATTTACGTTAATGTGGAATTTACGTTAATGTGGAATTTTCGTTATTGGGGAATTTACGTTAATGTGGAATTTGCGTTAATGTGGAATTTACGTTATTGGGAAATTTACGTTAATGTGGAATTTGCGTTAATGTGGAATTTGCGTTAATGTGGAATTTGCGTTAATGTGGAATTTACGTTATTGGGGAATTTACGTTAATGTGGAATTTACGTTAATGTGGAATTTACGTTAATGTGGAATTTGCGTTAATGTGGAATTTACGTTATTGGGGAATTTACGTTAATGTGGAATTTACGTTAATGTGGAATTTACGTTAATGTGGAATTTACGTTAATGTGGAATTTACGTTAATGTGGAATTTGCGTTAATGTGGAATTTACGTTATTGGGGAATTTACGTTAATGTGGAATTTACGTTCATGGGGAATTTAAGTCAAGTTTCACTGAAACATCAGGGGAAATTTACGTTAGTACGATATTTGCGTTAATGTATTGATATTCTTTAATCTTTAAAATTTAATTTTTTAGCACATATCATGTATTACCTTTTTTCGAAATAAACCGTTTTCCTAATTTTTTTATTACAGCGTTGCTAGAGTAAGCTTAAGTGAGATTGTGTTATGTGACTGTGTTGCTTATTATTAATAACGATAACGTGTTATTTACGTTAACCCTGTATATATGTTCAAGAGGCATTTACTGAAATAAAATATTTACGAGGAAGCAGTAATATACGACAATTGCTGTAAACGAGTTGTTCACTTGTATGAGGTATTTATACAAATACAAATTTATAAGTATTAACTACAAATAAAACGTTAAAGTTAAAGTGGTATTCACCTACGATACTAGTATCAACTTTGATTTAGTAAGATATTCACAAGCCTACTTTACTTTGATCTAGTATGATGATATGTACTAATATTTATGCTTAAGAAGGATTCCCGCACGATATTTACTTGTATTTACCTGATATCTACGTCAAAGTGGTATTCATGATCGACATTTGCTATTATTTACGATAAAATGGAATTCAGATACGATATTTACTAGTATTTACCTGATATCTACGTTAAAGTGGTATTCATGATCGACATTTGCTAGCATATACGATAAAATGGAATTCAGATACGATATTTACTAGTATTCACTTGATGTTTACAACAAGGCAGCATTCAATTCAGCATGCCATTTACCCGCCCAGTCAAATTAAGAAGACCTCACACACACGCCACACACACACACAGCGCAGCACGTCCCGCACAATGCAGCCGTCAGCGCGATTACAGCCTTGCGTGAACCGAGCGCACACCCGCCATCTGTTGACTTGCCTTCAATGCCCACACTCCCGGCTCCTGTTTAAACAGATAGGGCTCTGGGTACAGTCCCGACGTACGTTTCCAGGGGTTGGAAACGGGGAGATGCTCAGTTTTGGGGTACAGTTGGAACGTTGGGCTGCGAAGATGGGGAGATGCTCAGTTTTGGGGTACAGTTGGAACGTTGGGCTGCGAAGATGGGGAGATGCCCAGTTTTGGGGTACAGTTGGAACGTTGGGCTGCGAAGATGGGGAGATGCCCAGTTTTGGGGTACAGTTGGAACGTTGGGCTGCGAAGATGGGGAGATGTCCAGTTTTGGGGTACAGTTGGAACGTTGGGCTGCGAAGATGGGGAGATGCCCAGTTTTGGGGTACAGTTGGAACGTTGGGCTGCGAAGATGGGGAGATGCTCAGTTTTGGGGTACAGTTGGAACGTTGGGCTGCGAAGATGGGGAGATGCCCAGTTTTGGGGTACAGTTGGAACGTTGGGCTGCGAAGATGGGGAGATGCCCAGTTTTGGGGTACAGTTGGAACGTTGGGCTGCGAAGATGGGGAGATGCTCAGTTTTGGGGTACAGTTGGAACGTTGGGCTGCGAAGATGGGGAGATGCTCAGTTTTGGGGTACAGTTGGAACGTTGGGCTGCGTAGATGGGAAGATGCCCAGTTTTGGGGTACAGTTGGAACGTTGGGCTGCGAAGATGGGGAGATGCCCAGTTTTGGGTACAGTCGGAACGTTGGGCTGCGAAGATGGGGAGATGCCCAGTTTTGGGGTACAGTTGGAACGTTGGGCTGCGAAGATGGGGAGATGCCCAGTTTTGGGGTACAGTTGGAACGTTGGGCTGCGTAGATGGGAAGATGCCCAGTTTTGGGGTACAGTTGGAACGTTGGGCTGCGAAGGTGGGAAGATACCCAGTTTTGGGGTACCTCCGCAACGTTATTTTTCCTGGGCTGTAAAGGGGGAAAATTACCCAGCTTATCTTTTAACCTCAAAATCCAAAAATACATGAGTTGACATCAGTTAAAGCATGAGTATGTTTTTAGGGGACGCCCTGTGAGGCAATTAAAAGATGAGTACGTTTTTTAGAGGACGCCCTGTGAGGCAATTAAAAGATGAGTACATTTTTAGGAGACGCCCTGTGAGGCAATTAAAAGATGAGTACATTTTTTAAGGGACGCCCTGTGAGGCAATTAAAAGATGAGTACATTTTCAGGAGACGCCCTATGCAAAATCATGCATGACCAGGCGATAATGTTAGAGTGCGTTGTACAGGGTGTCAAAAAATGTACTCGTTCTTTAGCTGGCGATTACTCGTGTATCTTTTGATTTGGTTTCAGATATAATTGTCATCAACAGCATTCAGTTTTCTTAGATTTGTCGATCTTTTTCTGGACTCATTAGACTTTCATCTATGTTAATTAACCCATAAAAAACACATGATCACTGGGCAGTCAATGAGTGAATGCATTTTTGTCGATCTCTCTGTATTATCAGAATTTGGGCCTTGAGCTGTGCATCTTATTTGTACCCCAACTAACATAAATGGATAAAAATTTGTACCCCAACTCACATATATGTATAGAAATTTGTACTCCAACGCACATATATGTATAGAAATTTGTACTCCAACGCACATATATGTATAGAAATTTGTACTCCAACGCACAAACACCGATAAAAATTTGTACACCAACTCACATATAGGTATAGAAATTTGTACCCCAATGCACATATACGGATGGAAATTTCTACCCCAACTCACATATACGGATAAAAATTTGAACCTCAACGCACATATACGGATACAAATTTCTACCCCAATGCACATATACGGATAGAAATTTGTACCCCAACGCACATACACCGATAGAAATTTGCACCTCGACGCACATATACGGATAAAAATTTGTACCCCAACGCACATATACCGATAAAAATTTGTACCCCAACGCACATATACCGATAGAAATTTGTACCCCAACGCACATATACCGATAGAAATTTGTACCCCAACGCACATGTACGGATAGAAATTTGGACCTCGACTCACATGTACGGATAGAAATTTGGACCTCGACTCACATGTACGGGAGGAAATTTATACCAGTAATTCGTAGCTTGAATCAAGTAAATTAAGATTAAGGAAAATTATTCTTTTCCGTGCCAGTTGAAATTCACGTAAGAAGGTGTCGTTTAAGTATATTGCTTAATGTAGGTGCTGAGTTCCGTCTGGTGTGTTAGTGTTAATATCGCATCAGCTCCTGCATTTTTGTCTGTATTTAATAACCTGTATTTAATGCTGCCGGATCACTTAATCAATGCTACATCAACAGTTACTGAGTGCTACGCTTTCAGTAATTGACTGCTATACCAACAGTTAATTAATGTCATACCAACAGTTAATTAATTTCATACCAACAGTTAACTTATGCTACACCAACAGCAAATTAGAGCTCTGTATTTAGCGCTGCCCACAGTAATTGAGTGGTATACTAACAGTAATTGACTTCTACACCATCAGTTACCGAATAATTTACCTAACACACACAAACAATTCACTATCAACACACAACGTCACACAGAACACCAGCGCCACTCTCTATTCAAGCCTGGCTTTAATTTTCTGCTTCTTTTGAACCAGGAAAGCTGGGCAAATTAGGTACAGTCATAGAGTTTGGTACTCGGTCTGACTTTTAGGGAGGGGTATCTATGATTTTAGCCGCCCAAGTATAGCTTTTGCATAGGGCGGGGAAAATTATAGATGAAACGGCAAAATAGTAAGACAGAGTAATATGCCTACTAGATACTATTTTCCTTTTGCTCTGTTTTTTCCTACCTGTTTAAGTTATTCGCCTTTTGCTCCATTCTAAGTCATTTTATTTGACGTTTATTTTTTGTCCATTACATTGTCCGGTCCTGCTTGTATGTTTGTCGCAGTTTATTTAAAATATGCATATTTTCTCTTGTTTATCGACTAGTCCAATCTCGTTTTTGTAATTTGTAGTTATTACTTGATTTGATTATCAATTTTTTACACGTGTAAAATTTATATATCATTTGCTGATTATTTCACCATGTGTTCGACATTTGGGTGCTGGAGATTTGAAACAAATCTGCACGCTAGAACCGCCGAGTGACTGTACGCCATCGTACCTGCATTTCGAGGTGCTCGTCCTGGACAATGTCGCCAAACACGCAGAGATACCAAGTTAGCGGCTTTGTCGTCAATAATTACCTCAGAGGGTAGTGGCTTTGTCGTCAGTTTGGCTGGAGCTAGCGGTTTTGTAGTAAGTAACTACTGAAGAAGTTAGCGGCTTTGTCGTCAGTTTGGTTGGAGCTAGCGGTTTTGTAGTCAATAACAACTGAAGAAGTTAGTAGTTTTGTCGCTAATCTAGTTCAAGTTAGAAGCTTTATAGCGTGTTATTATAGTCGAATTTAGCGATTTTGTCAATAGTTTTGTTCAATTCGTCTGTTATATTGCCAGAAATTATCGCAAAAATTTGCGGCTTCGTCGCTGGTTTTCTTCAAGTTAGCGGCTTTATAGCCAGTATTTACACTAAAAGTTAGCGGATTTGTCACCAACTCAGTCACGCTGCCACCAACTGCAGTAAAATTCAACTACTTCACAGTCAGTGATTGCACAAAAAGTTATCAGCTGCCAATAATGGAAAAAATAATTAACAGCTTCACCCCATGAGCAATTTCAGCTGAAGTTATTCGATCTGTCGCCTGCATACATGCACCAAGAGTTATGGGTTTTATCGCTAGCAAGTGCGTTAAAATAGCGCTTTATTCGCCCAGCTGTTCTATCACAAATGCAATGAAAATTGCCTGAATTAGAAATACTCTTTAGAAATGCAGTGAAAACGCCTTAAAATAGTCGTGGAATTTCCCTTATTTAATTCAAACTCTGGAGAAATTTATAAACGGATGTCAATTAGTCAAGAATATTTAGAGCAATGTCTAATAGTCATGGATATCCCGAACAATGTCTATTAGTCAAGAATTTCTTAATGAATGTCTACTAGTCATGAATACCCAGAACAATGACCACTAGTCAAGAATACCCAGAACAATGACTACTAGTCAAGAATATCCAGAACAATGACTACTAGTCAAGAATACCCAAAACAATGACTACTAGTCAAGAATACGCAGAACAATGACTACTGGTCAAGAATACCCAGAACAACGACTACTAGTCAAGAATACCCAGAACAATGACTACTAGTCAAGAATACCCAGAACAATGACTACTACTAGTCAAGAAAACTCAGAACAATGACTACTAGTCAAGAAAACCCAGAACAATGACTACTTGTCAAGAATACCCATAACAATGACTACTAGTCAAGAATACCCAGAACAATGACTACTAGTCAAGAATACCCAGAACAATGACTACTAGTCAAGAATACCCAGAACAATGACTACTAGTCAAGAATGTCCTCAAGAATATTCACTCGACATGAAAACCATCTTGCACGAATGTCCATAATCTTTTTTCATTTTCCCGTGTACCCCTGCGAATATCCGCTTGAATGTCCATTAGCCATGAAAAACTCCTTAAATATCCACATGACTGTCCACTGGGGAGGTCATTTACAGTTATGTTTACAAGAATGTTCATTTGGTGAAAATATGCATTCAAATGTCCTCAAGAATGTCCACAAGCAAGTCTAAGAGCCAAGAATATCCTTATGACATAAATATTCGTTAGGCAAGTACGATACGTCCCCACGATCACCCATTAGACGAGAATGTCCCCAGGAATGTCCACAAGGATATCCATTATTCAAGAACGCCCACAGGAATATCCACCAAGATATTCATTAAGCAAAAAACTTACAGTAATGTCCATTAGAGTGTCCATGACGTAATAATATCCCCAGAATGTCCATTAGTCAAGAATTTCCAAAGGAATATCCAACAGGATGTTCATTCCGCAAAAATACCCACAAAAATGTCTATTTGAGTGCCAATTGGAAAGAATATCTCCAGGAATGTCCACCAGGATGTCTATTAGGCAAGAATGTCCCCAACGATGTCCACCAGGATGTCCATTAAGCAAGAATTTCCTCAGTGATGTCCACCAGGATGTCCATTAAGCAAAAATGTCCTCAGCGATGTCCACCAGGATGTCCGTTAGGCAAGAATGTCCCCAGAGATATCCACCAGGATGTCCATTAGGCAAGAATGTCCACTCGCAGCAACACGACGGTGGCCAGAAGGCTTAACATAACACAACCACCGCCATCCAGTCAACTATGTGCCCTTGTACTGTGTGCAGAATGTCTTTGCAGTAATTTTAAGTATATTTTAAATGTGGAGACCTTTTCATACCGTACAACCTGCTTTAAGTTTTTACTTTACCGTTACGATTGCCGTATTTAACTAATTTGTATTGCTTCATGGAGAGAGTTTTGCTCGGGCTACTTTATTGTTACAAGTGTCATATATAAATACTTTGTGTTGTTTTGTTTTAAGACGTTTTGCTCGGGTTGCTTTATTGTTATACTTATCTTATTCAGTTAACTTGTGTTGCTTTATGAAGGGAGTTCGATGTAATACTTATCTCATATAACTGGCTCTTTGCTTCATAAAGAGAGTTTGACTAGTGTTGCTTCATTATAACATTTACTTTAATTAAATACATTGTGTTGCTTTAACATGGGAGTTTTACTCGTGTTACTGGTTTTTTACTACCGTCTTATCCAACTAACTTGTTTTCTTATATAACCAACTAACTTGCCCTGTATCCCTAACTTTACTGGGGGAGTGAGTATTTATTGGGAGTATTTTATTTATTTTTAATACTTAGGAGTATTAAATTTGGGAGTGAGTATTTGATTGTGATTTAGATATCTGTGGCTAAACTAAGGTGTAAATGAGTATGTATTTTGGAAGTGGGGCACTGAAATAAAACTTTGTTACGTATGGATGAGTACACATTTGCATCATGGGAAACTGTGGTCGAACTCTGTAAAATCATCTACAGCGCTCTATTGGTTTCAAACTTGAAAAAATACATTAAAAATGCCCCATTTAAAAAATTTGCTTGATGATCTGAAATAAAGTCCTTTGTGACAAAAAAAGTGCATTAAACACACTCTGTCATTGATGTTACTATAGCGTGAGGCCTACCGCCACACATCGCCTACCGAGGTGCAGTTGGAGATGTACAAATTGTTTATTGCGAAATTAAACGTATGTGAATAAGTAATATCCATTAGCAGCCTTACCTAACCTCACGCTATAGAACTAGTTAGAGGTAGATCTCATGCTATAGTGTGGTAGACCTAAAGCGGCTCATAGACGATCAATTTTATTGTCAATATAATTGTCAAAAACGAATATTGACAATTTAATTGATCGTCTGTGGGTTTGATTGACGATCGTCAATTAATTGACTTAGTGGGCAAAAAAAATTCATCCATATATTGAGTCAATGATATTGACAATTAAATTGATCGTCTATGGGCCGCTCAACGCTGAGCAGAATGTTACCTGGAGGTCGACTGCAAGTGCGCGCTGATTGGCGGACAGCCTGCGGGACAACAAGCGGGTCATTCTGCGTTGTGGCGCGTGCGGGGAAGGTTGTATGGTGCTTGTGTCTCTGAGGGGTTAAGCCTGTTTCTAGGAGCTGATACTTGAAGCGATTGTGTTAATAACTGTATACTTTCGTTCTATTGCTCCTGATTCATGAAGAAGCTGAGAGTTTACGGACTGTATGTGAACTACTATAAGATTCGAGGTTATATGTATCATATTTTGGCATTTTATTCCGCATATTTAACGCATTAAAATTAATGATAACAGTACGAGTATACTTTAGGAATACCATAAGCCTATACCATATGACGCAGCAAATTCTTGAAACGATATGTTGATTGATGTGTTTACTCACTTATTGTATGATTTCTTCAGTCGTAATATTTTTCTGAATTTAAGGAGTTAGCAAGCCAAAAACTGTCGCTGCTGAAATGTTAGCTCAGAACCTAATTTTGAGTAACTCATCATTTTTTTGTTTTTTATTCTTCGGCAGAATTTCAATCTTGAAATTAATAAAATATGAATAAATGATCCGTTATTATAATGATCCGAATTTTTAACGCCGATATCATGTAAATACTATCAAATTTTGTGCATGAATTCCATTTTATCGTAACATGCGCCACCGGTGGCCACGGAGGGGATTTTCACACTGTTGCTGACAGACCATGGAGTCACAGACTAAATTTCATAAATGCTCAATTAAATCTAAATGAAGACGCGGTCCAGATAATGTTTGCTATTTTTAAAATTACTTACTACAATTGTCTTCAAATTTGAGTTGAATATTGAACTTGAGTTCAACCGATTGCGATTAAAGTATAAAAGTAACGATAAATATTTCGGGGCTTGTCGAAATTGACGAGTAGCGAAAGTGCAAAATCGTTCCGGTGATCGACAGCGCCTCTTCCTCCTGGCTTATTCATGAAGTAGAGCTGATGGAAATACAGAATAACAGCAATGAAAATAACAAACAGTACGAAACTATAATATTAAAAATAGTCGTAATCCTATTCCTCGGTAGGCCCTCTAAAGAACTACGCGGTGAATTCTACATGATAGGAAACCTTTAATGGTGATGTGTCTTTTCCCTTCCAAAATCTAGTTTACGTAGATCAACGTCACCTCAAACAAGGGCGTTATTCCTTAGATTTTATGTACCTCTCACTGAAGTGATGCTGCCAGTTACTGCAGTCAAACCTACTGTTTTATTGGTGCGACACGTCCATGCTGCAAATTATTTACGGTATTTCACTGATGAATTATGAAATGATTTTTCTATCATAAGTGGTTTTTGTGTCAATGTTAGAAAGCCAATTAAGCTGTGGTTATTTAAGTTAACTTTGTTTGAATTTTTCTAGTTGAAATTATGTGAAGTGAACCTGCTGACTAAAAATTGTGAAGCTTTTGTCACCGTAAAGGTTGAATTGACTGGTGCGAAATATGTGTGCTTTTTTCTGTTGGACTGCGTGAGATTGCCCAAACGAAAAATAAAAATAGTGTAGCTAGATAAAACGTATGTAAAACAGATAAATAGAAATAGTATGAATTAAAAGGATTCCTGAAATAAGTAGCATATAAGGCGTATTCCGAGAGCCCCAAAAAAACGATACCCAATTTGCAAGGGCTCTAATTCAGAAACTATTAAACTTAAAAAAATTGAAAATCACATTTTGTTACTTAACATTTGTTCCATCCCTTTACAAAATTTCAAGTTGATCAAACCGTTTTCTGTACGCAGTATTTTTAGTGACCGATACTGAAAGCCTGTTTGCGTACTCTTGTTAAACTTTAAATTTTATGATTTTAAAACCGTAATTTTAATAACTTCCAACCGTTCATTAAATGTAAAGTGCCTCTAAAATAAAAAAAAACAATCGAAATATTCCTCTTATTGTTTGTTTCCTTCGGTGTGTCCTCCGTCTCTCTCAATACAAGAAATAAATTCTATATTCTCGTACAGAGTTGTATTCGCCTCCTCATTCCCGCCATCACTCGTCTAACGAGAGCATCATCTCCTTGAAGCAACTTGCCCTAATTTTCAATTCTTTGCGTGAGTTCGTCGGTATTGAGTAGTGGAGAGTTTGATTTCTTCCTATGGGGACATCTGAAGAGTAAGTTTTATAGCTCTCCACTATGTGTACGTTTAGTATTGTATAAATAAGAGCAGATAGGGATGAGGAAGGGGTTAAAAAACTCGACGCTAAAGGTTGAGTTAGATCAACCAACTTACATATCTAAGTTCGAAACCCAAGGAAGAGGTTGTAAAAAAAATGTAGAAGGCAGGGTGAAGGAATTGTCGGGAAAACCCATCTATTTGCTGCGCTTACACTTCGCTACTTCTTGTTGATTAAGGGGAACAAATGACTTACTGTTGTTTACAAAAACATAATAGTGGCGCGACAATTAAAACGTTTCTATTTATGTGGAAGATTATTGGGAGAAAGGTATGCTGAATACATAAGTATTTACAGAATAACTTAAGTTAATTTTTTAGTGTAATTAAAAATCAAGGAGAGAGCTTTTCTATTCATCTGGAAAGAGAGTCCATTAAAAATGAATTCACTGAATACATAGCCGCCTTCCGTGTAGGTATTACTAAAATTTTCCTAAAGACTTCAAATATTATCTAGATAAAAATTAACAGAAAAATTTTTTAGTCTATTTAATATTTATGATTTTTCTTGCCCCGATTTTCAGTTTCACGTCTCTACATGTATTAACGAACACAACTTTTCAGCTTTATTTTGGACATTTTAGGGTTCCTTTTTACGCTTCCTTTTACATCAACCAACGACTTTCCAGGCTAAAAAATCACTTCTCAGCCATAATTCAATTAGCTCAGAAGCAAATTAAAATGGACGAGCACACATCTGGAAACTCCATCACTTCTTCATCGAGTACAGCCGTTGCTACTGCGGCTGTTACAGCCGTCGCTACAACGGCCAGCAAGCGGCCGTTACCTGACTACGTCCAGACACTCACTGTTACAGGTAAAGTAACTCCTGTGTAACACATTCATCGTAATGTGTTCATCGAATGCAAGTTTTGTTTATGTGTAGGTACGCCTCATAACCAAATGTTATATAGAATCGTTCCATAATTTTATGGAATGTGCCATGATGTTTTGTAAATGAACCATAATGTTTTATGAAACGTGTCATGATGTTTTATTACATGTGGCAATATTTTATAAATGCACCATAATCTTTCATGGATTGGTCCCTAATGCTTCATTAAACGTATATAATATTTTTAAAATGTTTCATTATATTTTATAAATGGGCTATAATATTTTATGAACGCGCCGCAATATTATATAAACGTACCATAATATTTTATAGACGGGCCAAAATATTTTGTAAAAGGGTGCCATAACGTTCTACAAATTGTGTAATAATATTATATGAAATGTGATCACAATGTTTTATAGAACGTATTTTTGTAAAGCACAAAAGGCTGTGTGAGAAGGTATATAAGGCTATTGCTATTTTATTTTGTTGATGCAATTTTTCCAAAATGAACGATCGCGTATGATTCTCTGCCGAAGACATAGTTAATTTCCCATCGAAAGTATTAGGAAAGCAGGCCAAATTTTTCAAGGCGAGACTTTATTTCTAAGTTGTACTCTATCGAGAATGCAAGCTTGATTTTGCGCCTCTAAATACTGCATATTTAAGAACCAACGCATCTATATATGTAAGCAGTATTTATAGTTTACTACAGAATTAAGAATATCTACGCAAAAGGATTTATTGTCTACAATAGATCTCATTTAAAAATATTTAGCAAGGAGTATTTACTGAATAATCTAAATACGGTGAAATGTACTTACCTTTTCCCACCATGTGAGCTTCAAAATATTGCCAAAATCAGAGTTTGTGGTTAAAAGAACATGTTTGAATTTGAATGAAAATAGCTATGATTAAAATTTCAAAATAGTGTTCAATTTTAAATTTAGATATAAATAGTTATCGCTCAAATTTTACAATAGCTCGCTATTTGATATGTAAAGTAGCAAGCTTCTCGGATTAGGATCGAATGCTTATGTAAGATAATAAATATATTGCAATCTTGTGAAAAACCATGATACTAGATTTTAGTTCAAGAAAATAACGTACTGTGGCACAACAAAATCCCTGAATAATTGTGGGAGACTAAACAATATTCTGTATGTGCAAAACACAAAATGATATATTTTTGAAAAACAAATTTATATATTCGTGGGAAGCGAAACTATCTATTTATGTAGAGAAATCCTGTATTGAAAAAATAGCATATTTTGGGGGAAAAAATAGTGAGTGGTATTCAAGGAGATTTTTTTTGTGGTATTTCTTACGGAATATCGAACGTATATTAAAGCCATGGATACGTGCTTAATGTTATCTTATATTTGTATTTTATTTTATATTTTAAAGATGTTATCTTCTATTTACATAATGTTATTTTATCTTTATATAATGCTATTACCTAGTTACATAATATTATTTTATATTTTCAAAATGTTATCTTCAATTTACACAACGTTATCTTATATTTCTAAAATATTGTTTTATATTTAAATAATATTATCTTATACTTATATAATGTTATCTTCTATTTATATCATAGTATCTTATATTTATATAAAGTTATCATATTTCTATATAAAATGAAGTATGAAGGTGCACCCTGCTCCCGAAAAGGGAAATTTACTCCACTCACGCTCACCAAACGCTAAAAATATCCCCTGCTCTCCACTCACGCTCACCAAACGCTAAAAACATCCCCTGCTCTCCACTCACGCTCACCGCACGCTACAAACATCCCCTGCTCTCCACTCACGCTTACCACACGCTACAAACATCCCCTGCTCTCCACTCACGCTCACCAAACGCTGCAAACATCCCCTGCTCTTCACTCACGCTCACCAAACGCTACAAACATCCCCTGCTCTCTACTCACGCTCACCAAACGCTGCAAACATCCCCTGCTCTTCACTCACGCTCACCAAACGCTACAAACATCTCCTGCTCTCCACTGGCGTTCACCAAACGCTACAAACATCCCCTGCTCTCCACTCACGCTCACCAAACGCTACAAACATCCCCTGTTCTCCACTCACGCTCACCAAACGCTACAAACATCCCCTGCTCGTCACTCACGCTCACCAAACGCTACAAACATCCCGTGCTCTTCACTCACGCTCACCAAACGCTAAAAACATCCCCTGCTCTCCACTCACGCTCACCAAACGCTACAAACATCCCCTGCTCTCCACTCACGCTCACCAAACGCTACAAACATCCCCTGCTCGTCACTCACGCTCACCAAACGCTACAAACATCCCGTGCTCTTCACTCACGCTCACCAAACGCTAAAAACATCCCCTGCTCTCCACTCACGCTCACCAAACGCTACAAACATCCCCTGCTCTCCACTCACGCTCACCAAACGCTACAAACATCCCCTGCTCTCCACTCACGCTCACCAAATGCTACAAACATCCTTCAACAATTCGAAGTGACAGAGAGAGAATTCAATCCAAATTAGCTTTTGAAAAACTCTTCCAATTGGAATAGGATAGCACAGAGTGGAATTTTTTGCCTGTCGTATTTCTATAGATGATATAAAGGACTTTTCAATGCGGGCTTTCATCTCAAAGAAACAGATGGGAGAATTATAAATGAACTAACAAGGTTTCTCCTTACATGTGTGGGAACACGAACTGTATAGTCTGGTTGCAATGGGAGCTGCTCATAAAATAAGCGTTTCATTTCTGGGAAATGCGGTGTACTTGTCGTCTTGGGTAGAAAATGTACTCAAACTGAATGTGAAAATTGATATCTAAGATATTTGATTGCTGATTTAAAACTTTTTCGCAGCATAAAATGTTACGGATTTTTCTACAATACTTGTACGACTGATTACTCGGTAATACCGCCACAACTGGCGGTATTTTGAGTATCTAGGATACAAGCTCACTGAGGTAAATACTTGTACGACTGATCAGCTTCAGGGCACACAACTGGCGGTATTTTGAGTATCTAGGATACAAGCTCACTGAGGTAAATACTTTTACGACTGATCAGCTTCAGGGCACAACTGGCGGTATTTTGAGTATCTAGGATACAAGCTCACTGAGGTAAATACCTGTACGACTGATCAGCTTCAGGGCACAACTGGCGGTATTTTGAGTATCTAGGATACAAGCTCACTGAGGTAAATACTTGTACGACTGATCAGCTTCAGGGCACACAACTGGCGGTATTTTGAGTATCTAGGATACAAGCTCACTGAGGTAAATACTTGTACGACTGATCAGCTTCAGGGCACAACTGGCGGTATTTTGAGTATCTAGGATACAAGCTCACTGAGGTAAATACTTGTACGACTGATCAGCTTCAGGGCACACAACTGGCGGTATTTTGAGTATCTAGGATACAAGCTCACTGAGGTAAATACTTGTACGACTGATCAGCTTCAGGGCACACAACTGGCGGTATTTTGAGTATCTAGGATACAAGCTCACTGAGGTAAATACTTTTACGACTGATCAGCTTCAGGGCACAACTGGCGGTATTTTGAGTATCTAGGATACAAGCTCACTGAGGTAAATACTTGTACGACTGATCAGCTTCAGGGCACAACTGGCGGTATTTTGAGTATCTAGGATACAAGCTCACTGAGGTAAATACTTGTACGACTGATCAGCTTCAGGGCACACAACTGGCGGTATTTTGAGTATCTAGGATACAAGCTCACTGAGGTAAATACTTGTACGACTGATCAGCTTCAGGGCACACAACTTGAGGTATTTTGAGTATCTAGGATACAAGCTCACTGAGGTAAATACTTGTACGACTGATCAGCTTCAGGGCACAACTGGCGGTATTTTGAGTATCTAGGATACAAGCTCACTGAGGTAAATACTTGTACGACTGATCAGCTTCAGGGCACACAACTGGCGGTATTTTGAGTATCTAGGATACAAGCTCACTGAGGTAAATACTTGTACGACTGATCAGCTTCAGGGCACACAACTGGCGGTATTTTGAGTATCTAGGATACAAGCTCACTGAGGTAAATACTTGTACGACTGATCAGCTTCAGGGCACACAACTGGCGGTATTTTGAGTATCTAGGATACAAGCTCACTGAGGTAAATACTGAAGTCCTGGCTAGGAAATTGATCTATATTTTAATTGTTTCCTCTGAGGTACAAGCAACAAAAAAAGTTGGAGATGACACGGAAAAGACTAAATAAAGCAATAAACTTTATAAGGCTTTACAAATTTGCTAAGAAGTCTATGATAAAGATAATGTGTTCATATTCAGGATTATTAATAGTTTTAGATAATCACTGCTTGAGTGGTAATCAAGTCGAAAAATAAAATAAAGCGCTAAAATAAAGTATGCTGCTCTTATTTTGTTGCGTAAAACCCATTAAAAACAACTGCATACAAAATATTTATTGCGTTAAAAACACTTAAAAGAGCAATCTTAAGAGGAACTACAGGCAGTGTAAAAAGCCTATAATCCAGACACACAGAATAAATCCGGAAAGCGCTGCGGGAGCTTTTAATAAATCCTACAAACCGCGATCCAGAAAATAAAGCAGCTGTTGGCTTGATAAAATCAGCGACCAAATACTCTTGCAACACGACCGGCTGAAGTATTCAACTTCCGGAGGCGACAAAGCTGACGTGCTTCTCTCAGGTGACAAAGGACGGTCGCATTTCAGGCTGCACCTAATTTATCTGGAGTTGCCTCTTTCAATGGCAAGTTTTGCTAAAAAACCATTGAAATTATCAAAAACTTTCTCGCCTTCGACGGCAAGTTAAGCTAAAAAGCATTGAAATTTCAAGTACTTTATTGCTTTGAATTTGAAGTTAAGCTGAAAACCATTGAGAGTTCAAGATATTTCTCGCCTTGAGAGGGAATTGAAAGATAAAAAACAATAGAAATTTCTCTATGCATGTGCTTCTAGATTGCACTTAAAAAAATAAAATGGACGTGTTACTAACAAAGTGTTATTTTCTAATTTTATGCGCTTATATTAAATTAAAGTATTGGTTTATTTGTTGTCTTGTATTGCTTAGTTTGAGAAAATCAGTACTAGGAAGGGGTCAAATTGGCAAATATGTGCAAAAAGCCCAGAAGTTTTTTCTATTTCTATCTAATATTTCTACTTGAAATTTTCGACAATTTTATTCAGTAATGTCTTAACTTTAGTGCTGTGCTATGGCAGTGCTGCGTTCTAACTCTGGGGTGCTAATAGGGCAACGTTTGAATAGATTAATGTTCGAAAGATTAAACATTCAATAAATGCAATGTTTCAACACGGCAAGTCTCAATAAATCGAATGTTCTTAAAAAGCAACGCTCGAATAAATTAATGTTCAAAAAATATAATATTCAATAAATGCAACGTTTCAGCAGGGCAATGCCCAATAAATCGAATATTAAATTATATTATAAATAGTTTACTATATTATACGAATACTATATTATATATTATATTATCTAAAGTCTTATACATATAACAATTTATTAGTTGTAGTATATAGCCATTTAAATTATTTAATATATAGTTAACTATATTATTTTCTATACTATATAAAATCATACATAGTATATAGTCATTTAGTAGTGACAGCTTATAGTCATTTAAACAATATTATATGAAGTAATTTATTGACAATATTCAATAAATGTTTGAACATAGCAACCCTTTACCCCAGCCGCCTAACACTGATGATTTGAACACCGTAAGCACCGACCCTAACAGCCCGGCCAGAGCCTCGCGTTGTTTATGCTGAAATAAATAAGCTAGATTATTTTAGAAAAAAAAATAATAGACGAGGCATTCATTCCTATCATTTCGTAACAGATGCAAAACTGACCATCACGCGGACAGAATTTATACCACTAGTAATTGCGCCCCAGTTTCTGGCACCTAGTTTTTGGTAACTAATATTGAGGTCCCCCCCCCCCCCCTCATTTCCCCCAAGAAACCCTGATCCTCAAAACTCACGCTTAACTCCACCACTAAAAAATTCACCCCCGATGAAACCCTGATCCCTAAAGCTCAACCCTTAATCCCAATCCAATCCCACCCCTAGAAACCCTGATCCCCCAAACTCATCCCTTAACCCCCATTCAAACCAACCCCTAGAAACCCTGATCCCCAAAACTCTCCCCCAAAACCTATCCTAAGCCCCACCCCCAGAAACCCTGATCCCCCAAAACTCACCCCTTAACCCCCACAAACTCAGCCCCATAAGGCCTAAGCCGCACCAGAAGTGCAGGAGCGGTCCACAAGTGTTATCTCTTATAATACCCTAAGCCTGATCCCTTTTAATATGGTCAGAGACGTGCGGAATCCCGCTACTCCGCCATAAAGGGATTGTATTCCTTAGATAATAAGTTCCTTGAACAGTTTACCAAACAGATTGGGAGAGGCAGTCCGTATTAACAGCTGGCAGAGGCTACAATAGGAGTCGCCTCTTAATGCTAAAGGCATTGTGTTATTTCTTTAGGTTTATTTTGTGAAGTTATCACCTTCACAGACCGAGATTTTTCTCGTTGTTTGGAGCCTTTTGTGTTCTGGCGGGGATTTTAACATTTTAAAAGTTATTTAGTCTGTGTTATTTTGTTGCTTTTGCTGGTACAATCGCTAGTTTGCTAGTACAATTGCTAGTACAATCGCTGGTGCAATTGCTAGTACAATCGCTAGTACAATCGCTAGTACAATAGTTTTGCAATTCCCGTTGATAAAAGGACCTGCTAAATACGTGTGACAAAATGCCACCAATTTATTATCGCTTCGTAGAAAAGAAAGAGTGCACGGGGGTAAAGTAGTTTGATTCGAATTACTTTGTTTAGAGTCGTTTGGTACATTTATTCTCTTGATCAATCATATTAAGATGCAAAAAGCAATAAATAAAAAACCGTATCAATATACTTGATCAATCATATCAAGATGCAAAAATAAGTAAAATAATGAAAATAACGAAAAAATAAAAATCAATCCACGATGTGGGATCAATCACATCAAAATGAAAATAATAATACCGAGACACTAATGGAACCAGAAAATGAATACGACCTGTACCCACTTCATATCGTTGGGCTGAACAAAAGCGTTGCGGCGAACTCTCTTTTCCCAACGAGAATAAGCACCGTGCTCTCTATGGGGGAGGTCGAACGTTCGCTTTTGTTCATTGAATACGCTTACGCTTGTGCGGATACTACTGTAGGTTCGGTTAAGTTGTGAGTTGCAGAATTAAAAAACCAACTGTACTACTCAAATCCATCCTTATGCTTTCTAAAAAGTGTGAAAAATATAATTTCACGTTGATATTTTACCCTTTATGATGAAATTAAATTTGAAAATAGTGGCTTAGTAATTGGAACGCTTTGCATTTTTCCGGTGTGCAGATGAGCAATTCACTCGTAACTAGTGGTACGGGGAAAATGTGTGAGAGCACGAGCTGAGAGCTATGTAAACCTTCTTTTTATCGAAATAATTTTTTTTTGTTAGGTTAAGGCCCACCTTTTTTCGTTTCACTGCTGTCTTGTTTTTCAGCTCCTACTACATTCCTCTTCAATTTTTATTTTGCTTCATAAATTTATTTCTCAACTTACCCTTTCTGTGCCCCTTCTGCATTGCTTCCGCGTTTCATTATCCCCATACTGAATGGCGCCTTCGTCTTCCCTCTCTTCGGAACGCTTTTTTAGCAGTTAGGGAGGCGATATCTAATATAACCTAGTGGTACACATATGACCCAACACGTAATGAAAGCGTTAAACCTGCTCTGAAGCACCAGAACAAGGTAACGTAAAGAAATGAAATTGCTTTTAGTCCTCTGTTGATTGTGTTGTATTGGTAAAGCACAATAGGCCTTTCCTTTTTTTCCGTGCGGCCTGTACGTATTGCTGATGTTTTTGAGATGAAACTATTGTTCCTGCATTGAATGTGAAGTTGAAGCCTCGGTATTTTTTGAACCTTGATTAATAATCTCATTTACTACCGTTAATATACTATCCTAGTTACTATAATTACCACATATAATCTAACATATTAAATCCTGTTATGGAATCTGGAAGAAGGACTTTTTTATTGAAAAGACAATTTTTTTCTAATATTCATCATCGTGACTCATCTTTATTTACAATTTCACTCTGCGGTGAAAAATTGCTTATATTTTCTACGCTTATTTTCAACCCGCCCACCAACGTGAAATGTTATTTAAGCAAACAAAATTTCAAATATTTTTTCATGATGAAAGTCATTCAAATCTGGAGGCTGAAAAAGAATAAACAAATAGCGTTCTGACTCAAATGCATTCAAAAAATTTCACCGTAATATTCGTCAAGTAAAATTCTTGGTAAAAAAAAGGCCAAGTATCCTCCTAGCATAAAATTCCAAACATCATTTAGGTTTGAGAATTTTTCAAATACGATTATTCATCCTAGTTTTTTTCCCAAATTTCTCCGGAAAATTATACAAATTTTACACTGAACAATTTTCAAATTAATTTATGTTAAAAATACGCCGAAAATGCCTTTACCGCTGTAAAACAAAAGAAATACAGAAGCATATTTCAACCAATCGATCTAATAACACCTACCCCAGTTTGCCACAATAACACCTCAGTTAGCCACATTAACACCCACCCCAGTTAGCCACAACAACACCCCAGTTAGCCACACTAACACCCCAGTTCGCCACACTAACACCCCAGTTAGCCACACTAACACCCCAGTTAGCCACACTAACACCCCAGTTAGCCACACTAACACCCCAGTTAACCACACTAACACCCCAGTTAGCCACACTAACACCCCAGTTAGCCACACTAACACCCCAGTTAGCCACACTAACACCCCAGTTAGCCACATTAACACCCACCCCAGTTAGCCACAACAACACCCCAGTTAGCCACACTAACACCCCAGTTAGCCACACTAACACCCCAGTTAGCCACATTAACACCCACCCCAGTTAGCCACAACAACACCCCAGTTAGCCACACTAACACCCCAGTTAGCCACATTAACACCCACCCCAGTTAGCCACAACAACACCCCAGTTAGCCACACTAACACCCCAGTTAACCACACTAACACCCCAGTTAGCCACATTAACACCCACCCCAGTTAGCCACAATAACACCCCAGTTAGCCACATTAACACCCCAGTTCGCCACACTAACACCCCAGTTAGCCCCACTAACACCCCAGTTAGCCACACTAACACCCCAGTTAACCACACTAACACCCCAGTTAGCCACATTAACACCAACCCCAGTTAGCCACAACAACACCCCAGTTAGCCACACTAACACCCCAGTTAGCCACACTAACACCCCAGGTAGCCACACTAACACCCCAGTTCGCCACACTAACACCCCAGTTAGCCACAATAACCAGGCCACTTAAAGCGCCAGTTCAAAACTGTCGGACGCTTGTCACCAATTGTGTCCTCGTGAAAAACTGGCCAATTACCGAGGAGGGGACGAGTCTATGGGCGATTTTTTGTGATTTGAATTAGCTGGCTTAAGTGGGTGTGATGAGCACACATCTGGGTGTGTATCTTGTATGTGTGAGTGTGTGTTAGTGTCTGTCTTGTGTGTGTGCGTGTTTGTCCCTAGTGTGCTGGTGTCTGGGTGTGCATGTTTGTGCTTGTGCATGTGTGCGTATACGCGCGTGTGTGTGTATGTGTGTTAGTGTCTGTCTTGTGTGTGTGTGGGTGTTAGTGTGTTTGACCCTAGTGTGCTGGTGTCTGGGTGTGCATGTTTGTGCTTGTGCCTGTGTGCGTATACGCGTGTGTGCGTGTGTGTGTGCATCATGTTATGATGTGAAGGTAGGCGTGAAGACGAGGAGTTTGTGCGTGCATATGTGAAATAAGTCATTTATCAACATTTCCGCTGATATTTCAACACATAGAAGCTCTAACACAACTTTTATCAGATTTCTATTCAAGTTGGACACTTCGCTCACTGCACTTTCCTGATATTCATTGCAAATTTCAGCGATCACACCGTACATTATTTCTACGTCCATAAATTTCTGTGCAAATTTTAACGTTGAAAATGAGCCGCCGTAGTTATATTCCCCCTTGTTACTAATTAGTAAACTCCCGTCATACTTAGAGACTGAGATTTTTGTCTTTCTTTGCATCCTTTTCAGGTTGCGGGGTAACTTTCTCACTTTAAACATTATTCGGTCTGAATTGTAACCGAATTATTTGGGTCCTGATTTAATAAAATTTTAGAAAATTATAATTATTTTCTCAGAGGTCTTTTTCTGGATCGGTATATATAAATTTGGTCGAAAGTGAACTTTCGTTTATAAAAAAGTGTGTACATTTGATAATTTAATCAACAGCTGCGGCGGATTAATGACCATTCTTTCTCAAATGAAGCCCAAGTAATTCTTCACTCTAGCAGTTTTGCATAAAAAATTATTGCAAAATTAAATGCAATCTTAAATACTTCTATTACATCAACGCATCTCAATTGTTATCTCTGTAACAAGCAAGTGAAAGTAATATAGCTATGTTCAGTACGCTGAACTTCGTATTGTATCTCATATATAAAAATATCTTTATCTTCCTAATTTTCATTGAATTCCAGACGATCTTACGAGAAGAAAAAACTTTAATGTCAACGGATTTCAAATTACATTGCAAGCAGACGGCAAATTATTTTCGTTTGTATTTCCTAAACTTCAAATTTTCTAGGAACCTGACGGAAACACTTCATTTTCTTGATTTTCCCTGATCTTTTGATTGCCTTCCAACCAAAAAAAGCCTTAATCTCATAAATTTTGCATGAGATTTGGATTACCTTGCAAGAAGACAAAAACATTTCAATATAAATTTCTTCTGAATTTCGGATTAACTTATGAAAACACATAAAATTACCTCAATCTCCGAAACTTTCACTGGATTAATGTAAAAACGTTAATCTTTCTGACTTGCATTCAACTTCCAATCACGTCGCAAGCAAACAAAAACGCTAGATTTCCTAAATATTCAGTGAATTTTAGATTATTTTCAAGTAAACAAAGAATCACCTTAATTTCTACAACTTTTCCTAGATTTAGACAGACAAAACCTTAATGTTTTGGACTTGCCTTATACTTCCTAATTCTTTACAAGTTGATGAAAAAATTGATTTCCTAAATATTCCATGATTTTTTAAATTACCTTGCAAATAAACCATGAATCACCACAACTTCCGTGACTTTCCTTGGATTAAGGCAGACAAAACCTTAATCTTTTGGACTTGCCTTGCGCTTTCAAATACCTTGCAAGCTGATAAAAAACCTTAATCTCCTTAATTTTCCCTGAATTTTGGATTAGCTCCAGGGTGCACACGGACCAGCCCAATTGGGTGGGGCTTTGTGTAGTACACAATGGGATGCTGCCTCTGTGTGGTGGAGTGTAATAGGGGGTGATAGGGTGTTGTTAGTGGGGTGCTTCATGGGAGGGTCATGGTAGGGAAGCGTTTCGTCATGGAATACGGTAATGGAAAATGATGTATTGCACGTGTGTAATTCGGTTACTTGTGAATAAGGCCATGGAAAATGGTGTATTGCACGTGTGTCTTTCTGAGACTTGTGAATAAGGCCACGGAAAATGATGTATTGCACGTGTGTCTTTCTGAGACTTGTGAATAAGGCCACGGAAAATGATGTATTGCACGTGTCTTTCTGAGACTTGTGAATAAGGCCCCGGAAAATGGTGTATTGCACGTGTGTCTTTCTGAGACTTGTGAATAAGGCCACGGAAAATGATGTATTGCACGTGTGTCTTTCTGAGACTTGTGAATAAGGCCACGGAAAATGATGTATTGCACGTGTCTTTCTGAGACTTGTGAATAAGGCCACGGAAAATGATGTATTGCACGTGTCTTTCTGAGACTTGTGAATAAGGCCACGGAAAATGATGTATTGCACGTGTGTCTTTCTGAGACTTGTGAATAAGGCCACGGAAAAATGATGTATTGCACGTGTCTTTCTGAGACTTGTGAATAAGGCCCCGGAAAATGGTGTATTGCACGTGTGTCTTTCGGTGACTTGTGAATAAGGCCCTGGAAAATTATGTTGTATTGTACGTATGTGATTTTGAAACGTGTGAAATATTTTAAAGAAAAGTTATGCTGTTTCGAGAGAGTATTGAGTTCATCACACAAAGGGTGCAAACAATTTTTGTAAGCGAGTGTTCAATGTTATTCTGAAGGTGTTTTAAGAAAAAAAGAGTGAAGATGGAAGAAATGGTACATTTTAAAAAAAAATTGACACACAAAGTACGAGTGAACACAGTGGTTTTAAAAAAAGTGAGCACGGTGGTTCTTTAAAATGTGCACACGGTTTTTTTAAATTGTCTTATGTAAAGATCTTTATAAGAATATAATTGGTAAATATGCCAAAGGCATTATGATGTTCATGTCATTGGTTGTACGTGAACATTGGAATAATCGATTATTTGGTCACAATAATTTCGTTAAGCATTTATGATAATAATAACATGGAGTGTTCACTAATGAATTTTATTCGCGACTATGACTGAATAACACCTATTGTTATGCGTAGGTGTTAATAATTTCTCGGAATTGTCGTAGTTAGGGCAATTCATCATAAGTATTGAATGCTGCAGTGAATGAGTATTGCTCCTCTACGTGAAGGAGTATTAATTCATTTTTGGATGGGTATTTGCAATCATTATGGATGGGTATTAATTACGTTCATCAATGGGGATTAATTATTTTCACAAATGAGTTTCAATTATCGTTAAAATAGGTAATAATTACCTTTGAACGAACATTAGTTCTTGTTATCAACGTGTTCTAATTATTGAGGCAAATGAGTATTACATATTATCTTGAATGAGTATTAAAAAATGTGTATTAACTATTTGACCACAACGTGCGCCACCGGTGGCCACGGAGGCGATTTTCTTAATGCTGCGGTGCAACCAACAGTCAAAACCTCAATTTTGCTAAGTACTTAATTCAAGCTAAATGAAGGCACGATCCAGATGTTTACTATTTTAAAATTACTTAATACAGTTGCCTGCAAATTTGAAGCGAATATTAAACTTCAGTTTTACTAATTACAGTCTAAGTATTAATTATCGCCATTAATGATTATTAACGAATGGACGTTAAGTCATGAATAAGCACTAATTAACGGGTGTTAATTATTATCATGAATAAGCACTAATGAGCAAGTATTAACTATTGTCATGAATGATTGTCAATCATTGTCATGGATACGAATTAAATTCAGAGATAAATGGACACTACGCTCTGAGTTGAATGGCACCCATTAATATAATGGATGTGTGACATCTTAGACGTAAATATATTTTATGTATCAAAATAAACGCACAATAATTATTGCAACAGGGAGTGTTGTTAACCCACTCCAGGCCTGCGATCTCAGAATATATCGAATTTAATGGTCTTATTCTGACGTTTGTTAGAATAAGAAGAAGCTTAGCCTTCATTAAATATATTATGCATCAAAAAGGCCTTGCCTTCATTAAAATATTAAATGTATCAAAAAGGCATTAAATATTTTATGTATTAAAAAGGCATAGCCTTCATTAAAATACCTAATGCATCAAAAAGGTATTAATATATTATGCATCAAAAAAGCAAAGCCTTCATTAAAATATATCATGCATCAAAAAAGCACAACCTTCATTGAAATATCGCATTTGAATGTATTTCTATCTGGAACAGAAGCTCATGCAGTAAGAAAGTCTCACAGTTGTATTGCTACCGGCCTATATTTATTTTGCACAAGACGGTTGCAAAACAGCCCAAATATAGCGCGAAAATTTTTTTTTCGAAGCTGTGCAAGCTGTAAACTACGCCTGTTTTTTTTTTTTGTCTGAATTTCATCATGAATGGGACGCGATTATAGATTAGAATTAGAAGTTGAATGAGCGCTAATGATTCTCAAAATTGATCATAAGCCGTAAGTGGTTGATCTTTCAGTAATAAAATTAGCAAAATAAAATATTTTATGTATGTACAATTCAATACAATAAAATAAAAAATACAAAATCAGCATTTTTTATGCTTCATTCGTAGTACATCCAAATTTACGCGTTATTATGAGTAGAATTCCACTTGAAGGCTTTATACTTTGGAAGCGTATTGATTAAAATGAGTTACATCTTTGTTCAAGTGACGCAAACCATACAGTCGACAATTTTTTTCATTTTTCGCGAAAACACTAACGGCGCGAAAGAGGAGAAAGACTTAAAGAACTCCTTATTTGCGAAAATAGAAATTCCTTATTTGCAAAATTAAAAATTCATTTTTTTCGCGAAATTAAAAATTTCTTCGTGCAAAAATAAAAATTCATTATTTGCGAGATTAAAAAATTCTCATTTGCGAAAGTGAAAATTCCTTATTTGCGAAATTAAAAAAATGGAAATAAGTTGTAGCTCGGATGACGCAAAACCTTCACTCAACAATTTATCACGCAAACAGCAACTGCATTGTAAAAGAAAAACTCAAACTGTAAGGAATTGTCTTTTGAAAAGTTTATCAATAAAAAGGTGTAAGTAAGTTATAGATCAGGTAACGTGAATCCCCCACACAACAATTCCAATCATTCCTCACATAAACAGCAACGACACGGTGCCAAAAAAGAGACTAAAACCTAAAGAATTCTCACTATAAAATCTTTAAAAAGACAATGAAGTAAGTAAGTCAGTAATTACGTCAGTATGTATGTCTGTAAGTGAATAGTTAAGTAACTAAGTAAGTTAGAAAGTAAGTCACTAAGTACGTTACTTTTTAACCTAGAGCAATGTAATTTCGTATAAAGATAGGAAATGCAAAGAGAAAACTTTTTCATTCATGTAGAAAATACAATTTTTTCACACAAAACGAGATATGTGTAGAAAACGAAATTGGGGGGTTTCAAAATGCATCCCCTCCTACAGTTTTTAAGCAACAGTGATGATATGGGTATCATTGGATGCAGAAAGACTCAGGCATTACCATACTTTATAGGGCAACGCCAAATTTGTACTTAAAATTGAAAAAAATTACAAAGCATACTTTTTTTCCGAAAAATTTCGTACATGTGACGTCACAACTTTTGATCGAAAGCGAATTTTGAATCGTCATATAAGTTATGCTAATGCCCAAATCTTACCGCATCCAGTGATACCCATACCATTACTGTAGCTCAAAAAATGTGGGAGGGGATGCATTTTGAAACCCCGAACCAGGACCTCCTAGAAAACACAAAACAAAGAAACATAAACAATCTCAATTTTCTTTCATTATTATTTATGGGGTCAGCTAGGACCCTTGCAATCATTATATAGTAATAAAGAGACCTAGGAGATGACATAGCAACGTCGCGCCGTGAAGAAACAGCAGAGGTGGAGTGTAACACGATGAAATACCACCTCCCCCTTCCTTCCCCCCATACTTCAAAGCCCCGTAGCGGGCGAACGAGTGAACGTACGAAACTCATTTTTTCACAGGATGTACTTGACATCCTACACTTCCTATAGCAGCTAAAATCAAAATTTCTCTAAATTTCATGATCTTCACTCAATTTTGGGGCGACGTCTTCCTTAAGTAAGTAAGTAAGTACTTAAATAAGTAAGTAAATAAGTAATAAGTGAGCAAGCAAGTGAGTAAGCAAGTAAGTAAGCAAGTAGGTAATTAAGCAAGGAATTAAGTAAGTTAGTAACTAAGCAAGTAAGTAAATAAGTAAGTTATAACTTGGTTGACACGAGCCTCACACTAACAACACTGCCATTGCCCGAGCAGACAGCAACGGGCAAGTCAAGGAGCTCATATTCCCCAAAGGCCTCGACTTGGACCGGCCCAAGCGCGCCCGCACCACCTTCACCTCGCGCCAGCTGGCTCTGCTCGACCTCCACTTCAGGAAAAACGCGTACCTCGTGGGCCGAGAGCGAGCGCAGCTGGCTAAACAGCTGGGGCTCTCCGAGACCCAGGTACAGTTTTGAAAATGATAGATAGGTGATGATCTTCTTACCTAATGATACCCTTGGTATGTTTTTTTACGTTTCGTTCCCGCTTCTTCAGAAACAGTTTCTTTGATATAATTTTGAAGTATGCTGAATGACCGTATCTGTGATACAAGTTTCATCAGTGCACAAGTTCAAGAATATTTTAATTTTTTTAATCTCTCATACACCTCATACACGTACGAGTCACTAAATTCTATGGTAGATTAATACAACACATGCGTTTCTTATTTTCTATAAAATGGTTATTGATGAACATGCTCATCTACGTCTGATGTTTAAACATTCGCTTCACGGTGAGGGTATTTCACTCATTTGGCCGTTTTGTCATTTGCTGTAAGCAATTTTTTCAAAGTACCTGATGAGAATTTTTTTATTCTAGAAAATGAATTTACTTTTTCAATATCTCTCATAAGATGTTTACGATTTAGTTACATGCCGTTTATTTAGAGTTTCCAATAATTCATGAATAATGAGGCGGTCATTAGGTGATATAGTTCAAGTAAGTACCTCAGTTCTTCAGTCCCTGGGAGCACAGACGCTAGGCCTAGATAGGTCACGTTTGTCTACCCTATGTTGAGGGGACTAGCGCCCTCCGGAGCGATACCGAAGGCTTACCTCAATTATAGATTTGAGACTTCCATTTTTCGTGCCTACTTGGCTGCTTTCAGCATTCACACCTTCTTCACTAACTATTCTTCGTCCATTCTTCCTCTACTTCCCTAAATTGTATCGTTTTTTTACTTAGTGTATAGATTACACATTTTCTAAGTCTTCATTCGATGGTTCATTTCTTTTTCAACAATGAAAATATCTTTGTAATGGAAGGCTTGCGATGATCTGGAAAAGTTTTATTTTGATTAGCGCATTGTGACGAAGTTGCTGTACATTTATTTTTGTATTTTTTCATAGCCCGTGCCTTTCCCTTTAACTAACTATTATATTACTACCTGGTTTCTCATTCGTAGTTCCTCGCTTGAATGTCGCAAAAATATTAACAGAGATATTTAATTCACAGGTGAAGGTCTGGTACCAAAATCGGCGCACCAAAGACAAGAGGGACAAAGAAAAAGAACCTGAAAACCTGATGTCGGTCGTCGGGAGCAGGCCTCTAGGAGGACCATCAATGGTTCCCCATTTTCTGCCTGCTCTAAATCTTTCAACCTCTATAACAACCCTTCCCCATCCTATGGACACCCATGAACCTCATCGCTCTCATCAAAAAGAGCAAGTTTATTCTTCTGTACCCGGCATGACTCCTCCGGGTGGCGTTCCTTCTCTGACGCAAGACTACCGAACTGAGGCTCCCGACTGCAGTCCAATTCAAAAAACGTGTGAGAACGAACTAAAATTTACTTCACGCATGCCTTCTTTTTCGAATGCGAAGGAAACTAGAGCCCCGTCATCACTTGCGGGTACTTCTACCAGAACAACGACTTGCTTATCGATTGAAAGCATCCTTCAAAAAAAGCCCGAAACAAAGAGTTCTACGTCACGACACATTCCTCATCAGCCCATCCAAATAATAACCCCACAGCAGGGGCGAATGAATCTCGAACAAAACAGCAATGACGTCTCCACTCACACTCGCACAAGCATGTGGCGTGAATATAATTATTTGCAGACCACCCGTTCCAGCGAAGGTGCTCATTCTTCTGATCGAAGCCTGCACAGCGCCGCGTCTTCTGTCGGCAGGGACTCCTCGTCGTCTTCGAACATTTCCAGTTCCAGGGAATCGCTTGGGTCCCCCTCGTGTTATTCCTTGGGCATGCTCATACCGCCGTCTTCGTCTTTCCTTTCTTCCGTTGATCAACTCCCTCGGCCGCATTTTAGCAGCAGCATCTACGCCATGTCAGCTCCGATCTACCCCCACACGCCAAAACCTGTCCGATTTGACGTGCGGGGAGGAGACAATGCCAAGTGGATGTCGACTTCTTGACTTTTAAGGATCAGAATAATTCTAATTTGTATTGAATTGGAGGCGGAGTTGGAGTTAGATATTTTGAAAATATGTAAAATCTACGAAACAATCCCTAAGTTCTTAATTTTTATTGTAAATAGAGTTTGCAAAATAGTTAGAGTTACAGTAATATTCGAATAGAGTGTGAATAGGAAGAATAATTGTCAAAGGAGTACCTGTGCATGAATAATTAAGCTGTAAGAATAATTTTGTTTATGCATGGGCTTAGGGATCTTGAACATGAGCGACAGAATTACTCTTCGCGCAAGATGTAACATGAGAACTACTTAGAAGGCCTAGGAAATTGAAACAGATAATACTAGTTAACAAAACCTTTGAAAGTGTCATCTGGGTATAGTTCAAGTCTGGTTTTAGGATTTAGTACAGTTAACTCGATGATAGAATTTAGTACAGTTAACACGATGATAGGATTAAGTATAGTGAACTCAATGGTAAGGTGTGATACTGTTGACTCGATGATAGGTACATGCACCTCCATCAAGTCAACGTGAGAAAAACAACACAAAATAATACAGATCTCCGGGACTCAAATAAGCGTGAAATCAAAATAATCTTACATTTTGTCACCGAAGATTTTTTTCCGAATATGGAGCTATTTTTTGTATTAAAATTTATTTAAACAGTCAAGGTATGTATTGAAAGTAAATCATCAGTCATTCGTAGGGGAATTATTTATACTGATATTATTTTCATCATAATTATTGTGGTGACTAAGAATCGATGTGAATTTATGTACTTATACTTTCTGTGTACAAAAATTTACGTGCTGTAAATTTAATTTTAGTATATGATTTTTTCTTTTTTCCTCTTTCATTACGTTACTCGCAAGGTTTCAGTATTCTTTTCTTAACAGTCAGTTCATATTTTCACAAAAATGCCAGCGTTAAAAAAAATTCGATCATCTTTTATTAGCATTTGTTAATACGCTCAGAAAAAAAACCATACGCTACAAGTACCTTTGATTCGCAGATGGTTAGTTTCTCCATCAAAATTCTTCCTGAACTTATAAATACGCATCAGAAATTAGCACGATTTGGCCAAGTACAATTTACTTTTTAGGCAGTTTTGATTAAAAAGTTTGGATGATAAAGTTTTAATTAATTTTTTTGATTATAAAGCTCGGAACATAAAATTTAAATTAAAAATTTGGATCATTAGTGAGGGTTGTAAAGTTTGAATTGTGTGGTTAGATTATAAAGTTTCGATCATTAAATTGTATTAAAAGGAAAGAGTTCGTTTGGATTATAAGGTATCCAGTTAAGTATACAAGTAATCAATCCATTGATCGATCAGTTTGAGCAAATAATCGCTTGGTGAAATTTATTCATCAGTCGTGTGACTTGTTTGTCCAATCAATAAGAAAATTAATTTCATCGGTCAATCGTACGATCTTTCTTCAACAATCTTTGAAACGATCGACTTAATCAACCAATCGAAGAATCGATCTCAAAAATCTCGAGAAAGGAGTCTCTTAAATCAATCTAAAATCAATTAAATAATTTAATCAATCAATCGAAGAATCGAATTCAGCAATCTTTTAAGAGATCAATTTCACTGATCATTCAAGGAATCGAAATTTTCATTTCAATGTATGTTCTTAATTTAGTTTTTAATTCGTTTTTTAAATGCCGAATTCAGATCTTTTGGGATGTTGAGTTCATAACTTGGCAATTTATTTACTTTAAGTTCATCCCACTTACTTTATTCCGAAAATTGAGATTGTAAAATAAATTGAGATATTCAATTGTAAATAATTATGAGTGTTCATTTATTTATTCTAGAATCTTGAGCTGGCCATCATGTGAAAAGGGTCAATCAAAAACTTAGGTTTAGGATTGACAATTGGTTTAGGCTAATCTAGGTCTATAGACAATAGGCTTAGGCTAGTCTATTAGTCTATAGACAATAGGCTTAGGCTAGTCTATGTCTATAGACAATAGGCTTAAGCTAGTCTATGTCTATAGACAATAGACTTAGGCTAGTCTATTAGTCTACAGACAGTAGGCTTAGGCTAGTCTATTAGTCTACAGACAATAGGCTTAGGCTAGTCTATTAGTTTACAGACAATAGGCTTAGGCTCTCATGTTTGTCTATAGACAATAGGCTTAGGCTAGTCTATTAGTCTATAGACAACAGGCTTAGGCCAGTCAGGTTTGTCTATAGACAATAGGCTTAGGCCAATCAGGTTTGTCTATAGACAATAGGCTTAGGCCAGTCAGGTGTGTCTATCGACAATTGGCTTAGGTTAGTCTATTAGTCTATAGACAATAGGATTAGGTCAGTCAGGTTTGTCTATCCTGTGCTAAAAGGACTGGCGCCGCCAGGGAAGATGCTGTAGGTTACCTCAGCTATAGATAGGCCTTCGTGACTTCTGTCTTTCATGCCCACTTTGCATCTTTCAGTTTTCATACCTTAGTCGTTATTCCTTCTTCGTCTTTTCTTCCCCTTCCTTTCTAACTTGTTCCTATGCGCAAGATCCCTGTTTGGGAACATACATACTTTGTGCATTGATTCCAAGTTGACCTTAGTCCATACCAAATGTCACATATTTTGTTTTTGTTTGTTTTCTCTCTGTGAAAATTTATTCTCTTAGGGACGTATTTATCAGGGATATTTTGCAGCAAACACTTAAGTTGTATCACTTTATATCACAAATAGAGTGCATTTCTCGCATTAAATAATCAGAATGAAATCGTTAGAACAGGATTGACCGGATTTTTTGACTGAATAACGAATAAATTGCTGAAAAAAATCGTATTTATCTTGGATATTTTGCACCAAAAACTTGAGTTTTACCATTTTCTATCACAAATATAGTACAATTATCGCTTTAAATAATCAAAATGAGTTCGTAAAAACATTATTGACAAGGTTTTTTGACTGTATCTCGAAGTTAGTAGTCTGGAAGAAATCGTAAGGGTATAATACCTCCTTATGACATTTTTCAAGGATATTTTGCAGCAAAAACTTGAGTTTTATTTCCTTATATCAGTAAACGAATGCATTTATTGCATTAAATAGTCAAAATGAGTTCGTTAGAACAGGATTGACATGCTTTTTTGATTACAACACGAAGTTAGTAACTAAATTCAATTCTAAGCCATTTCTCGTTTATGATTTGTTGCTTTATTGTTAGAAAATATTAATATAAAGCGCACATCACATACTATATTGGAAGTTAGTTCAGGAAATTAAGTATGGTACTGGCAGAAAAAATGTCTTTTCAATTCTAAATTAGATTAAAAGTTATTTTCGGCCTCCCTGTCTACAAGAAAGAAGTAATGTTCAAGGAGATACAGATGAAAGCAGAATTTAGTATGTAGTTAAGGGAACGCGGAATCTATGTACAAGGAACGCAAAATCTACGTAAATCTATGTGCAATTCCTCTCATCCCGGGACTTCGCCTTTTCCTCACGGGAGCAGAAATTTATATAGATACATTATTTGTATCTCTCTGAGGGGCTTATAAATCCAATCGTCTCTAAGCAAGACTTCTTAAGTACATAGGCTACAAAGTGAACCAGAGTAAGGATCTCATGTGTGACTGATATTTACTGATGTATTTTTTGTTTCTATTTTTGAGGCATCTCAGTTTTCTTATATGACGTCTTTTTTCTTATATTTGGTGTTCTTTTTTCAGCTCGTTTGGGTTGTATCTATGTCAATAAACACCTACATCAAAACAAAATACGGGAGGCAGTACTGGGCTGCTAAAGTGTTCGTACATTTTTTGAGGGACACCCATCGTATATATGTGTATATCTTTGGTTCTTGTGACATGATTTCAAACATAAATATATAAATACATATGTCTGTATATAAACATATATTCATAATATGCATAAAATATTAGCGTTAAAAGTTTTAACTGTGATCTTCAGTTTCATCTCTAAATGATGAATCTCAGGGCTAAAAACAAGATGAGCACAAATATATTTTAATTGACACCTAGAAATTGTAAAATATTACAGCAGATGCACACAGACAATATTAAACGAAGTATTCAAGAGTCCGAAAGTTTTGCATTCGAATATTTGAACTGGATTTCATGCTCTAGTGGGAACACATTCTGACAGTTTTTCAAAAGAGAATCATTAGTGATTATTTCAAACACATAAAATCTAAAACCTTCAATAAATAACTCTACGCGTCTATCGAATGACCCTAATTTTCTGTCTAAACTATTCTGAAGTAAATAAAATAGCAATAGCATCTAAGATTTGTATCATTTTTCAGTCTCTGCATCACGACGTTATTTCAAATCAGTTCATGTTTTCTGAAATGAGATTTCATCATCAGAATTTTTGAAGTTTCTGGATGCAGAAGTTTTGTTCTCGAACTATAACACCAAACATTAAAACCAGATTAAACAACGATATCAAATATTGAAATCGAACCAAACTACGATACCAAACATTAGAAAAAAACTACGATACAAAACATTAAAACAAAACAAAACTACGACACCAAACATAAAAAAAAACAAAGCTACGAAACAAACCATTTAAACTGAACAAGACTACAATGCCAAACAGTAAAACCAAACCAAACTACGATACCAAACATTCCAAGTAAAAAATGCATAAAGCAACCACGCTTGTGCAACACAGCGAAGCGGTTCTACCAGTCAGTGAGAGAGACTGGCGTGGATAACAGGCTTTGTAGCGATTCAACCAATCAGGGAGAGAAAGTGGCGGAGATACCCGGCTTTGTGGCGTAGCGGATCAACCAATCAGGAAGAGAGAGTGGCGGAGGTACCCGGCTTGATAGCGGATCAACCAATCAGGGAGAGAGAGAAAGTGGCGGAGGTACCCGGCTTGTGGCGTAGCGGATCAATTAATCAGGAAGAGAGAGTGGCGGAGGTACCCGGCTTGGTAGCAGATCAACCAATCAGGGAGAGAGAGTAGCGGAGGAACCCGGCTTTGTAGCGGATCAACCAATCAGGAAGAGAGAGTGGTGGAGTCCCCGGCTTGGTAGCGGATCAACCAATCAGGAAGAGAGAGTGGTGGAGGTACCCGGCTTGGTAGCGCTTCAACCAATCAGGGAGAGAAAGTGGTGGAGGTACCCGGCGGCTTGGTAACGTTTCAACCAATCAGGAAGAGAGAGTGGTGGAGGTACCCGGCTTGGTAGCGCTTCTTGAATGCAAGGTTTGTTGGACTTTCATGGACTTTCCGGCTTTTGCATCACCAGATTCTGGCGAGAATTTGGGACACACACCCATGACATCCATGCATGATATATTCAACTTTTAAATCAAGTTAATACATGATATTTTTCGCATTTCAGGGAAGTTGATACATGCCATATCAAACAACAATCAATTTGATTATAACATAGTTAACTTTTCAATCAAGTTGATACACGGTGTATTAAACATTCCAATCAAGTCGTTCACTGTACCACGACAGTATTGCAAATGCGTCTTAATGACTTATAATATATAAATATATAATTAATGTCGCGACGAAATGAGGAGTTCCTATGATCGAGATCGCGTCCATTTATACTTGTGGAACGAGCTGGAAATTTCGGGTTGATTTCCTTGCACAGTGTAAATTCACTGGGGAAAATGTAAATTCACTAAAGATATTCACGAAGGAAATGTAAATTCACTAAGGAAATTTGCCAAGGAAATGTAAATTTTACATGGAAATTCAAAAAAAAAATTGGATTCACCAAGGAAATGTAAATACAATAAGAAAATTTGCGAAGGGAAATTCATCCAGGAAATGTAAATTCACTAAGAAAATTTTCCGAGGAAAATTCTCCGAAGAAAATGTAAATTCACATAGGAGATCTAAATTTAGATGTAAAATGCCGGTGCACCTATCCAAGGGTGTCGGGTGTATGTGTGTTGATTTAAAGGATTTTTGATTTTTAAATTTAAAACCCGCAACTCCTTTCAAATGATTGACTGGCTAGCAGCACAGGAAGAAGTTCAGTAAAGAAACTTTGCATTATTTCTGCATAATTTTTGTGGCTGGTAGAACAGTAAATTTAAGAGAAAAGTTACATTGAAAACCTGTTTCTTTTCACTCACTGCAGCTCTGAAACTATAAATCAAAAAACACACAATAACGATAACGGGCTAAACCAATTCAGTAATTTCGTCAATACTAGTAACAAGCGTCCAAATAATAATAAATTGACACCCGCACACGTAACTTTGACGTTTGCTTGACTCGTGTACTAACACAAGTTACCTTCAATCACCAAACCGTTCCCCAGTAACAATTTAATAAACAGTTTAAAAAATTAAAGCAATTTAAATAATTTAAATAATTTAAATAATTTAAATAATTTAAATAATTTAAACAATTTATATATTTTGAAAATTTGAACACTTCAAACAATTTTAGAAATTTATATAGCTTAAAGAATTTATAGAATTTAAAGAATTTAAAGAATTTAAAGAATTTAAATAATTTAAATAATTTAAATACTTTAAATAATTTAATTAATTTAAAGAATTTAAAGAATTTAAAGAATTTAAAGAATTTAGAGAATTTAGAGAATTTAGAGAATTTAAAGAATTTAAAGAATTTAAATATTTTAAAGAATTTAAAGATTTTAAAGAATTTAAAGGATTTAAAGAATTAAAATAATTTAAATAATTTAAATAATTTGAATAATTTAAATAATTTAAATAATTCAAATAATTTAAATAATTTAAATAATTTAAATAATTTAAATAATTTAAAGAATTTAAAGAATTTAAAGAATTTAAAGAATTTAAAGAATTTAGAGAATTTAGAGAATTTAAAGAATTTAAAGAATTTAAAGAATTTAAAGAATTTAAAGAATTTAAAGAATTTAAAGAATTTAAAGAATTTAAAGAATTTAAAGAATTTAAAGAATTTAAAGAATTTAAAGAATTTAAAGAATTTAAAGAATTTAAAGAATTTAAAAAATTTAAACAATTTGAAGGACTTGAACAATTTATATAACACAAGCGATACAGCAGTAGATTGTTTCCTAAGGATAGTACAACGGACACACCCCATTCACATTCCTGTATATCTTAAATCTACCATCCACGTTCTTAGTACCTCAGTTCGAGGTCGCACAATCTAATTTTAACGCACAAATTGGGTCTAGAAACTGTGATGATTTGAGGAATTATGTATTTCACGTACAGAAAATGTGGATAAGTGACTTTAATCCGTATTACTTGGCATGGTATGAAATTAGATGTTATATCATTTATCTTTAAAAAATGTACAAGAGGGTTGGTAAACTTATAGTATTATACGCAATTATATTAGTGTTTCACGATCAGAAAATGTCGGGAGTTGATTCCCATCTAAACTACTTAGATGGGAATATATATGATATGATATATCATATCATATCATATATGAAGATATATCATATATGAAGTAAATCATATATCTTGACATAAAAATGTCTTACGAGAAGTGTGATAACCTATAGTGTTTCTTACAAAGTTGTAAAGTAATTCATCCTCTTAGTTAAATCGATGAAGCTTAGTTCCCTAAAACTAGGTTTTAGGTTTGAACGTAAGATCACCTGAAAATTAGTCGTACTTTTGATCCTCATGCGACATGTCATCACCTGAAACGAACCTCAGATTATTCCGACAAAAATTAGCCATCCGATTCAAAGTCATTGAAAACTCTAATCAAACACCTATCAGTTAATTAAATAACTCAAACTTATTTCTATCCGTATAAGTTGAGGTTCAAAGAAGAAGATGATGTCAAAGCTCAAGAGTTGACTGTAGCTGTTGGACAATCGAACTAAAAAAATTTGCAAGTATTTAATTATTCTCAGGTTCTGAGCATGACAGGTGTGGTGACACTTAGCTCTTTGCCAGTGTAGCGGAAGAAGTCGCTGATGATCGGCCAACTGCTGATCACAACAGCGCAAACGAGGGTTTGGGTCACGAAGAGAAATAGTGGGAAGCTGCAGCTCAGAACAAAGTCGGGGATTTTAAAGAACAGCCAGTTCCCAGCATCCAAGGTCATCGCTGCACTGACCACGCCCTGTATGCTGGATAAGTTCGGCTGCTCGAAGACGGTGTAAAACAGGGCAACCCACAAACCAAGGTGAAGACACAGGAATAAGAAGAATAAAAGAGACGGAGCGCCTGCTCTTGTGCGAGATAGCCAAGCTAAACTAGAGGCATCCGGTAAGTTAGGTTTCCCATTAACGTCCGACGGTAAATTGGCTTGGTTGTGGTTAGATATTGTTGGCACTTGAGAAAGAAGTTCACGTCGTCTTCTGCCAGCTTGTGTCTCTCTATCTTCATGGTTTGTCACCCTCACAGATGTGCCCTCAAGAGTTGGATTGTCGACAACGGGTGGAGGAGATAAACCATCCGGGCTGGAAAAACCTAGTCCAGGGTAAGGGTCTCTTTGCTCTAGGGTTTCATCAAGCGTTAGGACCCTCGACAACCCTATTTTTCCAACGGAAGGTCGGGTTGTATTCACCACCCTAGGAGGTGTGGAGACTTCGACAGCCGGCGGAGGCAGCTGGTCTCGGACTTTCCGGCTTTTGCATCGCCAGATTCTGGCGAGAATTTCGCGGAAGAGATGAGACGCGCTGATGGTGAGGAGCAGCAACAGCGAACTGCCGATGAGGGTGTAGGGCAGAGAGAGCAGCTTGGTGAAGTTGCTGCGCACCACCGCACCGCTCGGACCTGTTGTGTCAGAGAAATTAAAGGCAAATTCAGACCGGTTTCGTTGTGTTGTGTTTTCTTACCCTGTCGGGTTCGTTGGTACCTCATGCACTCGCTTCGGGCATTGATATTCGAAGTCCTTAGATATTCATAGTCTGCCCGGAGCGTAAAGTAGCCTGAAGGAGAACACCACACAACCAACAATCAAACGAACACGCAGGGCGTTAGTGCGCAGCGCAGTGAGGCAGGAGACGTACAGCAGATAACAGCATACCGCCCAACAAACACAACCAGACACAAAAAAATACAACCAAGCATATTAGAAACAGAATCAGACACAATACAAACACACCCAACCAACACAACGGCAACAAACAAGCCCACCAACAAAGGAGCACGCGTGGTGTTACCGAGCAGTGCAGTGAGGCAGGAGGCGTAGAGCAGGGCGCCAGGGATGGTCCAGTGGCGGATGTGCGAGGCGTATCCTGCAGAGGCGGCCTCCAGCACCCCCGCCTCCAGCCTCTCTGCGTACTCCGCTATCTTGGCGCGCCATATCAGCTCGTAGGGCACCACCTGGGGCACAGGGGGAACTTATTGAGGGTACAGGGCACACCACCTGAGGGTACAAGGTACACTACACCACCTGGGGCACAGGGTACACTTATTGAGGGTTCAGGGCACACCACCTGGGGGTACAAGGTACACTTATTGAGGGTACAGAGTACACTACACCACCTGAGGGTACAGGGGTCAAAGAATATAAATAGTTATTGTTAGGCAAAATTCATTGCATAAAGAGGCAATAATATCCAACTCGTTATACATACTGATATTTTGATAGAAATGAAGAAAAAATAATAGAATATTGAATGGAACGCAAGGGCTAAAAAATTAATTTTCAATGTTTCTTTTAACACTCGCAGACCTTTTTTAGATATTGAATTGTGGAGTTTATTGATTGAAATTTTGTTTTCGTTATGTATGGGACTACATTGCACGAAATGTGACAAAAAACTAATGTAACCAAAAGCTACTAAGAACGATAAAAAAAATAAAAAGGGTCTCACGTCAGCCGTAAAAACAAAGAGGTAACTTTAGTGAACGAAATTAAATAAAATTAGCGACCGAAAGAAAAAGAAGAAAGTGGCTAAGGTGAATGAAATAATTAAGAATTAGTGACCCAAATAAAAAGAAGAAAGCGGCTACTGTGAGCGAAACAATAAGAGGCGCCACCACCTTGCGGAGGTCGGTGGCGAGCTCGACGACGACCTGCCGACGGAGGCGCTGCACGCGGTCCACAAGGGCGGCCTCGAGGGGCGCTTCCAGCGCAGAGAACACCAGCGCACCCACACCCCACCACAGCGCCAGCAGCCCCGCCACCCCCACCTGCGGGGGAGGGTTACCTCCTGTTGGGGGTTATTCTCTCTGGGATACGGGTGTTACTTCCCTCTGAGATACGGGTGTTACTTCCCTCTGGGGGATTACGGGTGTTACTTCCCTCTGGGGGAGTACGGGTGTTACTTCCCTCTGGGGGAGTACGGGTGATTCTTCCCTCGGGGGGAGTACGGGTGTTACTTCCCTCCAGGGGAGTACGGGTGTTACTTCCCTCCAGGGGAGTACGGGTGTTACTTCCCTCCAGGGGAGTACGGGTGTTACTTCCCTCCAGGGGAGTACGGGTGTTACTTCCCTCTGGGGGAGTACGGGTGTTACTTCCCTCTGGGGGAGTACGGGTGTTACTTCTGTCACGACCTCCTTACTGATGAGAGCATCATGTGACGACCAGGAAAAAGTAAATTCCGCAATGTACAGGGTAAATTAACCAGAGGACCAGTTTTGTTTATTACCCGGTATTACCACATTAAAATATGCTTTTAAAAACTCACACACGCACACACACAGATACACATACCACACTCACCAACAGATGCAGAATTTAATGCAGAATACGGGGAAATATTTTTTTCATAAAAATGAGTTTTCACTAGCTCATAGATTGTGTTTTTATGAAATGTCACAAACAACATTGGTCTTATGAACATGGACACCTCCTCCCACACACAAAACAAACACACACACAACACACAAACACAAAAAAACGACCTGGGACAACAAACACCCCGCACACACACACACACACACCACGCACACACACACACACACAATACGTATGTATTGTGTGTGTGTGTGTGTCGACAAAGACCCCACACCTGGGACAACAAACACCACAAACACACACCTGCAACACACACACAAAGAAAAGCACACACAAACACAAAAACCGACCTGGGACAACAAGCAGCGGAGCAGAACAGCGGACGCCTTGGCCAGAGCACCGTGCCCCTGGAGGTGCCTGAAGGAGGGCAAGAAGAGGAGCCTGGAGTGGCGGGGGGTGAGAGGGGGCGTGCGGCCCCCCACCAGGAGCCCGTTGACGTACCGCGGCCAGGCCTGGACGGCCACGGACCGACGGGCGACGGTCGGCAGGAAGTGACAGGGGCAGTTGCACACGCGCGGGTCGTGACCGTACGTCTCCAGGAATGCCTGCGGAGGTGGCTAATTTTGTTAGTCAATTTGTCTTTGATAGTGAATTTTTAATTGTTTTTAAATTTTTATTTGTTAGTCAATTTTTCTTTATTGGTGAATTTGTAATTGTTTGTAAATTTTTCTTTGTTAGTCAATTTTTCTTTGTTGGTGAAATTTTCTGTCACTAAATTTATTTTTGTTAGTAAATTAAAATTTTTGCATGCATTTTAATATTGTTTAGTCCCCAGCTAAATGCTAATTTTTGAACACTAGTTAATACTTTTTAATGCTAACTAATGTCTCTATGAAAGCCAGCGTTAGGGGGAAATTTTGTTCGTGAATTTGTCTTTGTTGGTGATTGTGTCTTTGTTGGTGATTGTGTCTTTGTTGGTGATTGTGTCTTTGTTGGTGATTGTGTCTTTGTTGGTGATTGTGTCTTTGTTGGTGATTGTGTCTTTGTTGGTGATTGTGTCTTTGTTGGTGATTGTGTCTTTGTTGGTGATTGTGTCTTTGTTGGTGATTGTGTCTTTGTTGGTGATTGTGTCTTTGTTGGTGATTGTGTCTTTGTTGGTGATTGTGTCTTTGTTGGTGATTGTGTCTTTGTTATTGATTGTGTCTTTGTTGCTGATTGTGTCTTTGTTGCTGATTGTGTCTTTGTTGTTGATTGTGTCTTTGTTGGTGATTGTGTCTTTGTTGGTGATTGTGTCTTTGTTGGTGATTGTGTCTTTGTTGCTGATTGTGTCTTTGTTGCTGATTGTGTCTTTGTTGGTGATTGTGTCTTTGTTGGTGATTGTGTCTTTGTTGGTGATTGTGTCTTTGTTGGTGATTGTGTCTTTGTTGCTGATTGTGTCTTTGTTGGTGATTGTGTCTTTGTTGGTGATTGTGTCTTTGTTGGTGATTGTGTCTTTGTTGGTGATTGTGTCTTTGTTGGTGATTGTGTCTTTGTTGGTGATTGTGTCTTTGTTGGTGATTGTGTCTTTGTTGGTGATTGTGTCTTTGTTGGTGATTGTGTCTTTGTTGATGATTGTGTCTTTGTTGGTGATTGTGTCTTTGTTGGTGATTGTGTCTTTGTTGGTGATTGTGTCTTTGTTGGTGATTGTGTCTTTGTTGGTGATTGTGTCTTTGTTGCTGATTGTGTCTTTGTTGGTGATTGTGTCTTTGTTGGTGATTGTGTCTTTGTTGGTGATTGTGTCTTTGTTGGTGATTGTGTCTTTGTTGCTGATTGTGTCTTTGTTGGTGATTGTGTCTTTGTTGGTGATTGTGTCTTTGTTGGTGATTGTGTCTTTGTTGGTGATTGTGTCTTTGTTGGTGATTGTGTCTTTGTTATTGATTGTGTCTTTGTTGCTGATTGTGTCTTTGTTGCTGATTGTGTATTTGTTGGTGATTGTGTCTTTGTTGGTGATTGTGTCTTTGTTGGTGATTGTGTCTTTGTTGGTGATTGTGTCTTTGTTGGTGATTGTGTCTTTGTTGGTGATTTTGTCTTTGTTGGTGATTGTGTCTTTGTTGCTGATTGTGTCTTTGTTGGTGATTGTGTCTTTGTTGGTGATTGTGTCTTTGTTGGTGATTGTGTCTTTGTTGCTGATTGTGTCTTTGTTGCTGATTGTGTCTTTGTTGGTGATTGTGTCTTTGTTGGTGATTGTGTCGTTGTTGGTGATTGTGTCTTTGTTGGTGATTGTGTCTTTGTTGGTGATTGTGTCTTTGTTATTGATTGTGTCTTTGTTGCTGATTGTGTCTTTGTTGCTGATTTGCTGATTGTGTCTTTGTTGCTGATTGTGTCTTTGTTGGTGATTGTGTCTTTGTTGGTGATTGTGTCTTTGTTGGTGATTGTGTCTTTGTTGGTGATTGTGTCTTTGTTATTGATTGTGTCTTTGTCGGTGATTGTTTGTTGGTGATTGCTCTACCAAACGCTCATTTCACCATACATGCAGTACGGAATAGAAGCATGGCACGCAATTGATAAAAATAAAACCAATATAATTTTTACTCAGTAAAAAAGAGCAATCAGAGCGGTAAAGAATCTAGAATATAATGCTCACATAAATGATTCATTAAAAAATTTACAAATACTTAAGCTTTCGGATTTCTACAAAATCTCCATTTGTTTACAAAACATTAACAAATGATGGCGACAGTAGCCTAAAACAATTATTAACTGCGAAAACTGGTCATCACGACCATTTAACCTGAAATAGAAGTAAATTCATGCTTCCTTATCATTGTGACCTTATCCCGGTCACAATGTGCCTTATCTGTGTTGCGACCTTATCCCGGTCGCAACACAGTATCCTCTTTGTTGGAACTAAAACTTGGAACTCAACACCTGCGGAGATCCGTGATAGTAATTCTTACAAGGTATTCAAAAGAAATCTTGAGTCTCACTTCCTATCGGAATATTAGTCGTGTAAGATCACCAAGTCAAATCTTGTCTCGTACATGACTGTTTCCAATAATGTAATTTGCCATGGGTAATATCGCCGATCTTCAGTCTGCTGTTGAATCTTTTTATCGAATATACTGTTAAATATAGTCCATATAACCTATATTGTAAAATAAAATATCTGATATCGAGTAAATTATCTCACTGATCAGTCTAATGCGAAGCTAGGTTAAGTGATTTAGGTTAAACATTATTGAACACCTTAGAATAATGTTGATGGGAGGATGCCCCAGAAGTCGCTGAACTTATTCGGGCCCACAGGTAGCTATACTCAAATTTAACCATTGTACTAGACTTAAGAAACATTCTACCTCTGTATCTTCTGTGGTAAATAAATTGTTTAAATTGTTTAATTGTGTCTTTGTTGGTGAATGTGTCTTTGTTGGTGAATTTTTTTTTGTGGTGAGTTTGTTTTTGTGGTCGGTATTTGAATATTGTTTGGTGCCCTGTTTTCTGGTCATTTTTTAAACTCTAATTAACATCGTCTAAGAAATTGTAATGACGCATATTTTTGCACGTTAAGACACTAGTTAATATTTTTCAGCAATTGAAATTGCCTATTTTTTTCATGCATTTAAGCACTGATTAATGCCTTTCTTAAATTGAAATCACTCATTTTTTCGTTCATCAAAACACTTGTTAATATTTTGTCGACAGTTCAAGTCCTCATATTTTTATACAGCCAATCACTAGATATCTTTTTATAAATGCAAGTATTCACTTTGTCACTGACTTCCACAGGTACAGATCACGCCACACCTGGGACTGGTACTGATCACACCATCACACCACCACACCATCATTCCACTACACCACACCACATCACCATACACCACCACAGTACACCACCACACAACACCACAATACACCAGAATACACCATCACACCACACCACAACACCACACCACTACCACACCACACCTGGGAAGGCTGGTAGGTGAACCGAGTAGAGTTTTTGACCACGTCAGAGTACTGCGACGCTGCGCTGATCGGCCGGCTCTCCTGTGGTGCTGCCGCCTGAGGTGATGCGCGGGGGGTCATGTCACTTTTTAAAATGTCACTTGGCATTTTTAAAAAATTATACTTCACGTGGGTAAGTGTCAAGACTTGACTCGTAATATGTGGGTAAGTCAAGAGTTGACTCGTAATACGTAGGTGTTTGGCCAGAAGCAAACATAAGTCGACTAGTGCCTTGTTATTTAACCGGATGAAAAATAATTCTCCTCGCAAATAACTGAGCTCTCGTATCACAGATACTTCAGAAACATACTTCCGTCTCGGATTCCAAAATTTCATTTGCTTGAATTCATTTCGGCTCAACTTTCGAAGCGTTTTATCAGCGCGAAAAACTCCTCAGCTTGATATCGTTTCTACTCAAATTCGAAGCTTGGAAAACGGCTCGACATCTCCAAAACTTGGAAACAGCTTGACTTTTATATCGGCTCGAAAACTTCGAAGCTTGTTTAGCTCATAGCTAGAATTCGTTCGGCTCAACTTTTCGACGCTTGAAAAACAGCTTGAAGCATCTTTAAAACTCCACCAGATTGAAAACTCCAAGAATTACGGAAAAATATTCGCAACTTGAAAAAACTGTGGGCAATCCCCAACTCAATAAAATTGAGTCAGCAGAACCTGACTTTTCTATTATCCCTGAAAATATCAGGAAGATTCCTCCGGAATAAAAAGCCTCTGAAGTTACGGCCCTCAGAATCCCTAAGATAGGGACAACTATCAAAGGTGGCTCCCAAGAAGGACCAACCTAAATAATCATCAATTGGGCCGAAACAGGACTCGCCCATTAAATAATCTATCAACTGGTTCCCAAGAAAGCCCAGCTTAAATACTCGTAATTCACAATCGTGTCGAACAGGATTGATCATTGTACATGTATTGACAGGATTGATCCTGTTCGGTCCGATTGATAATTATTTAGGTTGGTCCTTCTTGGGAGCCACCTCTGAGAGTTGTCCCTATCTTAGGGTTTCTGAGGGCCGTAACGTCAGAGGCTTTTTATTCCGGAGGAATCTTCCTGATATTTTCTGGGATAATAGAAAAGTCAGGTTCTGCTGACTCAATTTTATTGAGTTGGGGATTGCCCACAGTTTTTTAAAGTTGCGAATATTTTTCCGTAATTCTTGGAGTTTTCAATCTGGTAGAGTTTTAAAGATGCTTCAAGCTGTTTTTCAAGCGTCGAAAAGTTGAGCCGAACGAATTCTAGCTATGAGCTAAAAAAGCTTCGAAGTTTTCGAGCCGATATAAAAATCAAGCTGTTTCCAAGTTTTGGAGATGTCGAGCCGTTTTCCAAGCGTCGAATTTGAGTCGAAACGAAATCAAGCGAAGGAGTTTTTTGCACTGATAAAACAGGCTTCGAAAGTTGAGCCTAAAAATGAATTCAAGCTAATGAAATTTCTCTTTAGTTTTTCTTCTAAAAATCTGTCTTCCTAGTTTTTGCATTTCAAGTTTCTCTTCTTAGTTTCTCCATTCAAGTTTACTTCTTAGTTTTGCCATTTAATTTTTCTTAGTTTTCAGTTCTTTCTTTTAATTTTGCCATTGAAGTTTTTCTTTCCAAGTATTTCTCTTTAAAAATTTTGAAGATCGTGTTGGAAGTACGTTTCTCAAGTATCTGTGATACGAGAGCTCAGTTATTTGCGAGAGAATTATTTTCCCTCCCGTTAAATTGCAAGGCTCTAGTCGACATCTTTGACAATGGCCTGACAGTGGTTTAGTCAAGACTTGACTCGTAATATGTGGATAAGTCAAGACTTAACTCGTAATATGTGGGTAAGTCAAGAGTTGACTCATAATACGTGGTAAGAGTGCACTTTTCCTCCACTCATGCTATGAAAACACCCGAAAGTCAGATGAATAAGGAAAATGAATAAATGCAGTGAAAATTTGAAAACGAGACTCTGAACTGCATATTACTCGTGAAGTTGTTCATGCTCGCCATCAGATCGAAAAATGTCTCGCTAAGATTTCAATTTCACACGATACTCAAATATAAAGCCAATACTCTATTATACGGCTCATACTTTAATATAAAGCCCATTTTTTTAATACAAGGCCAATGCTTTAATGTAAGACCGAAACTTTAATACGACTGTAAAAGAATTTTCCATCATCTTCATTTAGTAATAATTTTTATCGTCCATAGAGCTAAAAAATTTCTATTACCTTCATTCAGGAAAAATTTATGTTTTCCATACACCTAAAGAAGCATCCATCACCTTCACTTGAGAATAACTTTAGTTTTTGGGAGAGCTAATACAAATTCCTAACACTTTCGTTCTGAAAAAAGTTGTGTCTTCCAAAGGACTCAAAATTTCTCAGTACCTTCTCTCAGGAATAAATTTTTACTCATAGAGCTAAACAAAGACTAGCTGTAAAAATTATCCAAGTACATTCACACAGGAACTACTTTTGTCGCCCATTAAGCTAAAAACTTTCCTTGTACCTTCACTTCGAAATAACTTTAGTTGCCATTAAAACTAAAAAATTCCTCTCAACTTTCGTCAAAAAACTTCAGTTGCCCATAAAGCTAAAATTTCCTTTTACCTTCACCCCAAAATCAATTCAGTCGCTCATGACGCTAAAAAATTCCTAAACACAGGAACCACTTTTATCGTCAAAAATTCTGAAAAAATCCCTCTTACCTTCACTCTGAGAGTCATTTCAGAGTGAAGGTAAGGGATTTTTTTAAGTCTCGTATATAACTAAAAAAAATTCTCTTAACATCATTCTAAAATAACTTGAATTTCCCATAGAGCTAAAAATAATTCTCCTACCTTCAATTTAAAATAACTTTAGATGCCAATAAAGCTAAAAAAATCCCTCTTGCACTCACTGCAAAATAACTTAAGTAGCCCATAAAGCTAAAAAAGTTTGTACCTTCACTCAGGAACAACTTTTGTCGCTCATAAAGCTAAAAAATCCCTCTTACCTCCACTCCGGGATAACTTAAGCTGCCCATAGAGTTCTAAAACTTCCGAAACACAGGAACAACTTTCATCGCCCATAAAGCCAAAAATTCCCTCATAGTTTTCCTATAAAATAACTTCAGTTGCCTACAGAGCTAAACAAATCCTTTGCACCTCGACACTCCACAACATTTTAAGTTGCCCCCATAGCGCTCTAGATTTTAAGTCGCATCTCACCCTGGGCTCGACGAAGCGCACCCGCTTGGGGTCGACTTCGAACATGGGAGTAAGGGCCCCACTGGCTGCTGGGGACGGCCGGGCGACCTGGGTGTAGAGGGGCGTCAGATACGGAACTGGGAACGCAGCGGACGTCGGCGGCACTTGGCGAGGTGCCCTTTGCACGCCCCCAGATGTGGTAGGGAGGCTTTCGTCAGGTAACGTAGGGTCACCTTCCGAAAGAACTTTATTGGGCTGAGATGAGCGGTTTTTTGTAGTTTCTTCCTCCCTCTGGTGGTCTGAATTGTGGTCTTTTCTATCTGAGGGATTTTTTCTTTCAGGATTGCCATTTTGTGGATGCGACGGGAGATTATTTTCTTCATATAGAGGTGATGGATTTCTTCCTCCTGGATTTCCATCTTGCGGATGCAATGGGTGATCATTTTCTATACCCAAAGGCGATGGATTTCTTCTTCCAGGATCTCCATATTGCGGATGCGAAGAGTGATGTACTGGAACGAGACAATCATCCTCATTTCGAAGAGTTATTTGAGCCATGACATCACCCGCAGATTTTAACTTGGATGCACCATTGTTTTTTGGAATATCCGTTGTAGAAGAACCCCCAGATTCTGACAGGTATGGTTGCATTTCGGGTGTCGCATTTTGTGTAACTCTTGGAGCTATATTCAAAGGAGAAATTATTTCAGGACAGGGGTGAGGCAGAAGACCATATTTTAAAGATGAAGTAGATCGCACCCTTCCCAAATGGTTCTCTGACGCAGGTCTACAGTTGGAGTACCTGGGCTTAAGGCCGTTTTCGGGTCTTCCGGCACTCAAAGGGCGCGGCACAGACGACACACCACCCACGACGAAGGGCTTGGCGTACCCAGGGGCCGTGTACTGAAATGTTTGGATACGTTAGTTATGCTCGGCAATATTTTTTGTTGTTATCTAACCAGCGAAGGAGAGCATCAAATCTATAAAGAATGGAACAAATCGCGGTAAATGTAAAGGACTTGACCATAATCGATTTTCCACTTTTTGATCAACAAAGATTGTTGATCAGACCAAAATAAACAATTTTTCTTCAATGCACTTTCCGGCGGAAATGAGTATTTTAAAAGTTATGGCGTTAAATGAGTTACCGGAACTCCTGTGTGCATCACCCTATTACAAACGTTAAGAGGTTGGGTCGTGAGGGGTAGCCACAGTTCTTTTAGTTTTATAGTTTTCACTAAAAGAACTGTTGCTACCCCTCACGACCCAACCTCTTTACGTTTGTAATAGGGGGTTTGCTCTTCGTCGGCTTGGTAGGCGCGCGGGAACGCCTGTTTACTTTCACGTCGGACCGCGCGGTGTATTTTTCCCCGCCTCAAACACTGGAGTTACGGTAACTCATTTAATGCCATAACTTTTAAAATACTTATTTCCGCCGGAAAGTGCATTGAAGAAAACTTGTTTATTTTGGTCTCATCAACAATCTTTATTGATCAAAGAGTGGAAAATCGATTATGGTCAAGTCCTTTACATTTACCCAAATCGCTGCCGAAGGATTGCAAAATTTGATTGAGTGATTATTTTTGGTCCTAAAACGCTCATATTTACGCTCATAAATTTATGCACCAAGACTTTTCAATACATACGACAAGGGAACACGTTAGCCTTGATATGATTTTGTTATTCATAGAATTTTAAATACTTCCATCGCAAGAGTAATTCATTGGTGCGGAAATTCATAAATGCACATTGATTACTGTTGAATATCTGGGTGGCTCTCGGAACACCAGAGGGAGGTGCACTAAAATCAAATTAAAACTGTAAATGCGATAAAAATAGCAGGATTGAATGATAAAGATAACAAAAAAACGATGGAAATAAAATACGGTAAAGGATTAGAACTGAACGAAAAAAATCGCAAGAAAATACGATAAAAATAAAATATGATAAAAACGATAAAATAAAATACGATTACAAATACGATAAAAATAGCAAGATCACGGCGCCTCTTGTCTCACAGACACGTGAAATTGCAATGAGATAAATCTTTTTGTACCCATGTCTGTAGTTTCAATTTTTTCAACTTAAAGCCATTTATTATACTACAGAAATCTTCATCGTTTTACTCTTCACAAAGAATTCTAAATCTTCGCAGCAATGAGTTACTTTCTTTTATTCATTCCGTTGGTCTTGTATTACCTATGCGTTGAGAATAATAACTAAATATTATAATAATCACCCGAACTCGAATAGCAGCATCTCCTGCAAAATAATGAAAGCTTAATGACCAGAAATAGTTTTAAATAGAACTGATAGAAATTATACCAATAACAACTCAACGAACTCTAAATGATTTGATAACAACATCATCTATAAAATTATACAAATTCAATAATATGGAGATTAGAATTGTTGGTAATAAACCAACTCCCTCAAAATAACTAAGATAATCTAAAATTAATAATATTAGGTAAAACAACAATCTCTCCTAAAATTAGTGTTTAATGTTTAATGCATATCATCTCGTACAATGGGTTTTCAAATACCTCATGATATTAGTACTCCTCGTATAGTACGTTTGTCTAATGATGTCTTATATTAGGAAATTTTTAAAAGCCAATATGTTTGTCATGTATCTCATGTGCCAACCTTTTTGGAAATAAACGTTTTTTCTTTCTGTTTTCTTTTCATGAACATCAGGACACAATGGTGGTTTCCTCCTCCTGGACATGCAGGTACCCATTTCTGACACTTGGGTGAAGTGGGAAATTATGCCTGAGTTCTCCCTTTTCTAAACGGGAAGAAACACCGGGCGGCACTGCCGGGATTCGAACTGCCAACACCTTCCCGTGAAGGACGCGCGCTCTTGACCACTCGGCCAAGGTGACCACAAAGTAGAACAATAATCTATATCAAAATTACTGAGATAATAATATTAGGTATAACACCACAAAATCTAAATAACATGGAGGTATTTTGTTCACCAGAGCGTCGTCTGCTATGCAGTCTTCGCGGTTGTGCCCCTGGCAAGATGGCGGCCTCCCACTGTCGCTGCCGCTGGAGACAGTCACCCTCGAGCGTACGATCACCTCCCGAGGTGCTGATAACCTGTGTCAGATTGTCGTACAATCGTACAATAATTTATTCCCTCTCTTCATTTAAATTTAATTGATTCAAAAATGAGGAATACGAGTTTATTTAAATCTGATTAATCGCAAAATGAAGAATGCTAGTGTATTTATTATTGATTGATCATAAGATAATAAATTCAAATGTATTTATATTTGATTAATCAAACAATGAAGAGTGAAGGTGTATTTAAATTTGATTGCTCTGAAAGAAAGTACTCTCAAGTTTTTATTTATTGTTGTTCTTAGCAATGCAGATTTTTGTTCCAACTTTATTGGAAATTAATAGCTGCTCACTTTTTTTTCTTGCCAATGTTCATTTTCATTCCAATTTCAGTAGAAATAAGCCAATTTTTTGTATCCCGCTAATGCCCATTTTTGCACCAAGTTTTCTGGAATTTAACAACTGCTTTTCTCCTCACTTCCTTGCCAATGTCCATTTTTGTACTAATTTTGTCGGAAATTAACTGCTTTACCCTTTTTATTACTCTCAATGCTCATTTTGTACTCATTTTATTAGAAATCTATTGTTTTTTGAATTTTTGTCAATGGCTCATTTTTGTATATAATTTGTTGGAAATAAACTATTCTTCATTTCTTCCCTGCCAATATCCACTTTCGCGTCAATTTTATTAAAAATTATCTTTTTTTCTCTTTTGTAGGCTTGATTGCTGACCACTTTTTTCTGCAAATAAGAATTTTTTCATTTATTTGGCTCGTATTTGCATTTTTTTGGAATAACTGCTTCGAAAAACTACGTAGACAAGGCAGTCAATTCTGCATTTTCAAGGAGGCTGTAGAAGCCTAATAATGCAGGAATGACACCGACAGTGTCACTGGAATACCAATAGCACATACACTGATATTGTAACTGGATCATCATTTTTTAGTGAACTTTTTTTACCCTTCTTCTATGGAGCATAAATGTTGGGTTTTATGCGTATATACCTGGATGGGGAGAATGAATTTCAGTCATCTGGCAGCAATAAAAAGTTATACTATAAGTCAGTAGTGTGTTTAAATAATTCTTTGATGTCCGCTTCCTCCGTCTCTCTGTGACGCACATAGGGTTCCTTAATGACCGTATCTGTGATACGAGTTTCACCAGTGCACAAGTACAAGAATAATGAAGAGCGGAAAGGTTTAGTGGACTTCTTGCATAGGAAGTCCATTGTAAGTAGTCCACTAAAGCTTTCCACCCGCAATTATTGCGGGTACTATTAGGATGGATATACTTGTTTGTCATCCATATCTGGAAGATTTAGCCAAGGTAAGTATTGAATCCCGTCATTTTTGACTGGCCGTGTGCACTTGTGTTTTTACATTCTTCAATGACTACTGTACCTGGACAGAGCAGATGCAGGCCTGGACGTCGAGGCGAGCGCTGTTCCTTGCTCTGCTATCGTGTCCAGCATCGACCCTGGGTCCAGGACTTCCAAACTGGACGATACTGGAAAAAATATTTATTTTCATTTTATTTACTCCAGTTTTTTATTGATCTTCAAAAATAAATTTTTCCGTTTAATTTGCATGCGTTGTTTTATTAATCTTCGAAAATCAATTTTTTTATTCCCATTAGATATCTTATTAACCTGCTAAAATTAAATTTTCGGTGTTTATTCACGTGAGATATTTTATGAAACCTTTTAAAAAAAATCATTTTACTCAAAATATTTCTTATTTATATTAGTTAATCACTTGACTAATATAAAATTGAAAATTCAAATTGTTTCGATACTTTATGGGATAATTATGTATAATTATTAGTGTGAATAGTGCAATAGATGTTCCAGAAAAGGGAATAAATCAGTTTTACAATAGTTTCCTGTAGTTGGCTAACAAATTTTGACAAAAAAGAAAACATCTATTTGCCTAAAGGTAAGACACGTTTATTTAAAGATAATGTTTGCCTATTTGAAGATCATATCCGCTTATTATCATGTAAAGATCTGTTTACTGAAAGATAACCGTCTATAACAGAGGTGATGAAAATGTGATTAATGGTAAGCATAGATAACAAATTCACAGTCAACAGTCACAACAAGATTTTAAATTTTAAATAATAATGGTGTAACTGAAATACAAATAGTTGATACACCGATAGCGTCACTGGAATACCAATAGCACATACACTGATATTGTAACTGGATCATCATTTTTTAGTGAACTTTTTTACCCTTCTTCTATGGAGCATAAATGTTGGGTTTTATGCGTATATACCTGGATGGGGAGAATGAATATCAGTCATCTGGCAGCAATAAAAAGTTATACTATAAATTAGTAGATTAGCAATAATATTGCTAATAATAATGTTTGCAATGATATTATTAATATAACGATATTATGTTACTGTAATCATGAACATTATACTGTATAGATCACCCAACTCTTTAGCAAATACTGTAAAGATCTGCCAACTCTTTAGCAAGTATTGTGCCTGATATACAACTGTCGACTGTCTAATTTTACAAAATGTTTGTGGAAGACATAACGCTCGTACTTATCTGTCGCCGCTGTGCGGAGTTGCTGCAGTTTTCCTTATTTTGATACGTCGGAACTTTTTCTCGGGATTCCATCGAGTCTCCACCATCACCTCCACCCTGCAGAACAGAGCGCGTGAACCAGAGATACGTGTAACTAGCCTCCTACTGTTCCACAATCTACATATGACAGTGTAAATAAAAGAATCCTAAACAATGTAAAACGCAGGGTTGTTTTAATGTGAAAAATTGGCCTGAACGAGGCATTCTTTTATATGTTCGTGTGTATATGAATTTGTAACGAGCTATATGACAGAAGAGACTGTTGACTGGCCATGTGTATTTGATGAATTATTTTATGACGATACTGCAATAGTTTAATTATTCTACTTTTATGCATCTGACATTATCGAGAATCGCACCTTAGAGTCAAGCTGTGATTCCATCAAGGTTTTTTACAGGAGCGATGAAGATATAACATTTATGAATTACGAAGGCTGTAGAACAAGGGTTCCCGACCTGGGGTGCGAGACGATATTCCAGGGGATGCGAGAAAGTCCAGGTAAATAATAGGATATTGGCTATATGATGGCATTTTCATTCCTGGGGGTGCGAAGGTCGAATGAAATTTCTTTAGGGGTGCGGGGCGAAAAAAAGGTTGGAAACCCTCGTTTTAGTTCATTAAATTCTCACCCTAATTATGGAACAGGAGTTGCTGAACTTAGCACTAGATGGCAGGATTCGAATTTAACATCATAGCCATTTTTTGCATGTTTGAACTCTTTCTCCATGTTTCATAGCTGGAGTTGTTATCATACGTTCCGAAACGTTTGCAATAAATTACTTTTATTTTGACACTTTTTTCTCCAGAGACTTAACCATCAAAACTTTACTTAAAAAATTTAAGAATCAAGGTCATCGTTTTAATTCTTACTATCCATTATTTACCATCCACTGACAACTACCTTACTTGAAGGTAGTTCCATTCCATTACCCTTCATTACGAACTAAAAATAGAATTATCTCTGCCTTTTAGGACTCATACTCAAAAATTACCCCGTATGTAGTTGTACTCCTCATCAGGGTAAAAGGATAAAATATAATCTCTTTTAAAACAATGGTAGAAAGTAGAATTTCTCTCAAAACAAAGGCAGATAAAATTATCTCTCTCAAAACAAAGGCAGAAAATATAATGCCTCTCAAAATAGAGGCAGATACCTATAATCTCGCTCAAAACACAGGCAGAAAACATAATCTCTTTCAAAACAAAGGCAGAAAATACAATCTCGCACAACGCAATGGCAAAGAACATAACCTATTTTCACTAAATGCAACCACGGACCACTTACCACACAGATATCTTTACTTCCAGGGAATGTGTTGGTGTCGGTAGGGACCAAGTGTGGTGGTGGCGGTGTTGTACTTCGGGCGAACGGATGCGTTCTCCTTCTTGTGTTGGCTTCGTTACCTGACTCTGTACCGACATAACTGGGCTCTGGACCTACATAATTGGATTCTTGAACGACAGACTTGGACTCAAAATCTACATAATTGGACTCAGGACCGCCAGAATTCGACTCTGGACCGGTAATGCCAGACAATGGACAGACAGAATTGGACTCTGTACCTACAAAATTGGACTCTGGAATAACAGAACTGGACGCTGGACTGCCATAACTCGACTCTGGTCTGACATAGCCTGACTTTGGTCCGACATAATTGGACTCTGGAACAACATAACCAGTCTTTGGACCGTCAATCCTAGACTCTGAATCGGCAATACCAGACTCTGGACCGACAATACTAGACTTTGGACCGACATAATTGGACTTGGAACCAACATCCTTTGGACCAAAATGGCCGACCACCGGCACCGTTTCTTGGTCAGAACCGCTTCTATCAGCCGTAATGTGAAAGTCACTCCGTCTCACATCACCAAACCCACAAACTTGTTTGGCCTGATCAAAATCTGGAGAAATTTGCTGGAGATGTGATGAGTAAACGTTGTTTGGTTTCTTCAGGTTGTTGGTGTGTGCAACGTCTGGGTGGTGGCGGGGGCCGGTGTTCTCCACCGCCTGCGCACCACCACCGCCAAGATGGCGTCGTATTGAAGACAACCACCCGCTGCTCGGCATTGTGCTCAGCGCGCGTCGATCGACGCCTTTGTTGCAACCGTCCTGCACAATACGATGAGTTCGCTCAGACGGAAACATTGCAGTCGATAGTCGACTTATACTGATAGTAATTTATCACGTGTATTCTGCTAATAGTTTGATGCAAGTCATTCTTCTGATAGTGTGATGCTCGGTTCAAGTCATTCTACTGATAGTGTGATGCTCGGTTCAAGTCATTCTACTGACTGCTTGAAGTTAAATGGAACTGATCTTTATCCCCATTAGCTGAAGTTGGCGCAAGATAAAGTCTCGTCAGTCGATAGTTACCTGCATACATACCAGATATTTTTATTCAGATCTATGCTGTATGTATATATATACTGGCGCTCATTTGAATCCAGTAGAGATAGTTTATGGGAATAGATATTGTCGTGTTATAGCTGTGTCACAGCGAACAGAACGCATTGTGCTAACGGTATGTGAGAGCAGCCATGTGTCATAGTACAAAGTGTTCTTAAATATGGGTCCTAAAAGAGTGTTTAACACTTAGACTGCGACGTGAACCACCGGTGGTCAAAGAAGGAGCTTTCATAATGCTGCTGACCGACCAGTAGTCACAAACTCAATTTACATAAATACTAAATCAGAACTAAATGAAGGCACGATCTAGTTAATGTTCGCTTTTTGTTTAACACTGCTTATAACAAATGACCTTGAATTTGAGTTGAATATTGAACTTTAGTTTTACCAGCCGCAGTCAAAGTGTTAATGACTCCTATAATATCGGATGGATTAAAAAAACAAAACATATGTTCAATTCTGAGAAAAACTAGTTCTATTTCGACTATTTTTTCCCAAAATATTTTTCATGTTTTGATAACAATATTTTTACCAGCTGCCAAGAATCGCCCCAATTGCGCAGGCTGATCATTACGGCGTTGGTGAGATCTAGTCCAATTCACTGGATTTCTACCTCAATTAAAGCCTTGAGTTGTTGGAAATTTGTTCGTTTTTAACGATGAACTCCTCAACACTTTGCCTGCGGCAAATAAAACTGAAGTTTAACATTAAATTCAAACTTGAAGTCAATTGTAGAAAGCAATGTTGAAAATTCCAAACATTAACTGGATCGTGTTTTCATTTAGTTTCGATTAAGTATACTTTAAAATTGAGTTTGTGACTACTGGTTGGTCAGCAGCCCAATAAAAACTTCCTCAGTGGCCAAACATGGCTCACGTCGCAGTCAAAGTGTTAAAAAAAGTCTTCGTTGAAAAGCCTACAAATCTACACCAACTCAAAGCATCCATCAAGGTAGAAATATAAGGCATTGGACAAGATCTCACTAGCGCCGTATCGAACAGCCTGCGTAACCGTGTCGATTCTTGTCTGCGTTCAAGGGGGCAGTACATGAAAAATATTGTTTTCGAATGCAATCAAAATAAAATTTCTATTTCTCAGGATTGCATAAACTATTGTTTTTCAAGAATTCATCAGAAAATGAGGGAATTATTAATTAAAGATTCTTTTGAGACCCATATTTAAAAATACTCCTGTATGTACATGTATTCTCCATCAGGGTAAAAATCTCTCCTAAGATTGAACCGTCGTGTATTCATATGTTACGTGTCACGCTCTTAAGAATAGATAGGAAGAAATTAGCCCTGGCGGTCTTGGTTTCAGTTCACCGGTAAATTAATACACTCATTTTCGCTGTACAAGTGCACTATAATAAGTTGCTTTCAGAAAATTCGAGAGATCCAGAGCCTTATATACTCGAGTCCGTATCGTGGACACCGAGTTCGGCGGGGTATTGCACATTACAACATACATACACAAGCTCGCAGTTGCTTTCAGTAATGCTGAATATCTATATCTAGGATATGACACGACTACTATTCTAGGATGTGACAACTACTTCTATTGTGGCTAAAAAATACTGTAATCTAGGTGTTTATAACTGTCACAAGAAAAATAAGTTACTTTTGAAATAAGCTTAAGCATAGAACCTCCACTCGAACGAAAATTTGTTCAAGAAAAGTAATGAATCCCGTCATTTTGACGGGCCGTACACTAGTAGAATATATAACCTCTCTCAGAACAAAGACAGAAAATATAATCCTTCTCAAATTAAAGGGAAAAATCAATTTTTTCTCAAAATGAAGGTACTGTTTCTTTTAATGAGCTTAGATTTTTTGAGTATTGGGGTCTAATACAGCTCCATTTTGTGCTCCGTCCTCCATATTGTACCCCATACCCCATATTTTGCTCCATGCTCCATAATGCACCCCATACCCGCTATTGTTCCCACTACTCTATACCATATTGTATTGTATCCCATACCCCATATTGTACCCAGTGATTTATGTTACACCCCATGCTCTATATTGTACCCCACATTATACTCTAAGCGCCACGATGCCTGCCATGCGTGACTAAAATGTGTGTTCGGAAGACCGTAATTGCAGACAACGGCAGGCCGACGGCTGTGTCGCGGGTGTCTGGCTATATCATTTGCTGCTGAACTGCCGGCCTAATTTGTTAACTCGTATCCTGACTACTGGACGTATTTGTTACTCGTATCCTGACTACTGGACTTATTTGTTACTCGTATCCTGACTACTGGACTTATTTGTTACTCGTATCCTGACTACTGGACTTATTTGTTAACTCGTATCCTGACTACGAAACTTATTTGTTTACTCGTATCCTGACTACTGGACTTATTTGTTACTCGTATCCTGACTACTGGACTTATTTGTTACTCGTATCCTGACTACTGGACTTATTTGTTACTCGTATCCTGACTACTGGACTTATTTGTTAACTCCTATCCTGACTACTGGACTTATTTGTTACTCGTATCCTGACTACTTGACTTATTTGTTACTCGTATCCTGACTACTGGACTTATTTGTTACTCGTATCCTGACTACTGGACTTATTTGTTACTCGTATCCTGACTACTGGACTTATTTGTTACTCGTATCCTGACTACTGGACTTATTTGTTACTCGTATCCTGACTACTGGACTTATTTGTTACTCGTATCCTGACTACTGGACTTATTTGTTAACTCCTATCCTGACTACTGGACTTATTTGTTACTCGTATCCTGACTACTTGACTTATTTGTTACTCGTATCCTGACTACTGGACTTATTTGTTACTCGTATCCTGACTACTGGACTTATTTGTTACTCGTATCCTGACTACTGGACTTATTTGTTAACTCGTATCCTGACTACTGGACTTATTTGTTTACTCGTATCCTGACTACTGGACTTATTTGTTTACTCGTATCCTGACTACTGGACTTATTTGTTTACTCGTATCCTGACTACTGGACTTATTTGTTTACTCGTATCCTGACTACTGGACTTATTTGTTTACTCGTATCCTGACTGCTGGACTTATTTGTTTACTCGTATCCTGACTACTGGACTTATTTGTTTACTCGTATCCTGACTACTGGACTTATTTGTTTACTCGTATCCTGACTACTGGACTTATTTGTTTACTCGTATCCTGACTACTGGACTTATTCGTTTACTCGTATCCTGACTGCTGGACTTATTTGTTTACTCGTATCCTGACTACTGGACTTATTTGTTTACTCGTATCCTGACTACTGGACTTATTTGTTTACTCGTATCCTGACTGCTGGACTTATTTGTTTACTCGTATCCTGACTACTGGACTTATTTGTTTACTCGTATCCTGACTGCTGGACTTATTTGTTTACTCGTATCCTGACTACTGGACTTATTTGTTTACTCGTATCCTGACTACTGGACTTATTTGTTTACTCGTATCCTGACTACTGGACTTATTTGTTTACTCGTATCCTGACTGCTGGACTTATTTGTTTACTCGTATCCTGACTACTGGACTTATTTGTTTACTCGTATCCTGACTGCTGGACTTATTTGTTTACTCGTATCCTGACTACTGGACTTATTTGTTTACTCGTATCCTGACTGCTGGACTTATTTGTTTACTCGTATCCTGACTACTGGACTTATTTGTTTACTCGTATCCTGACTACTGGACTTATTTGTTTACTCGTATCCTGACTACTGGACTTATTTGTTTACTCGTATCCTGACTACTGGACTTATTTGTTTACTCGTATCCTGACTACTGGACTTATTTGTTTACTCGTATCCTGACTGCTGGACTTATTTGTTTACTCGAATCCTGACTACTGGACTTATTTGTTTACTCGTATCCTGACTACTGGACTTATTTGTTTACTCGTATCCTGACTACTGGACTTATTTGTTTACTCGTATCCTGACTACTGGACTTATTTGTTTACTCGTATCCTGACTGCTGGACTTATTTGTTTACTCGTATCCTGACTACTGGACTTATTTGTTTACTCGTATCCTGATTACTGGACTTATTTGTTTACTCGTATCCTGACTACTGGACTTATTTGTTTACTCGTATCCTGACTACTGGACTTATTTGTTTACTCGTATCCTGACTACTGGACTTATTTGTTTACTCGTATCCTGACTGCTGGACTTATTTGTTTACTCGTATCCTGACTGCTGGACTTATTTGTTTACTCGTATCCTGACTACTGGACTTATTTGTTTACTCGTATCCTGACTACTGGACTTATTTGTTTACTCGTATCCTGACTACTGGACTTATTTGTTTACTCGTATCCTGACTACTGGACTTATTTGTTTACTCGTATCCTGACTACTGGACTTATTTGTTTACTCGTATCCTGACTACTGGACTTATTTGTTTACTCGTATCCTGACTACTGGACTTATTTGTTTACTCGTATCCTGACTACTGGACTTATTTGTTTACTCGTATCCTGACTACTGGACTTATTTGTTTACTCGTATCCTGACTGCTGGACCGTATTTTGACTACTGGACTAGTATTCCGACTAGTGGGCTTATTTATAAACTCATTTAATTACAACAAGATTTATTGTATAATTTCCAAAAATGAAATTAATTCCTCCATAAAATAAATTGTTCATCAGCTGAAAATACAGAAACATTGCGACTTAAAATACAACGTCTCACTGTAAAATAATAATAAGCTTTTCTCTTTTTCTTTTGTTTTTAGAAGTATTGCCAGAGGTGAAAGAAAACCGGACTCGATAATAAAGAGGCGTGACGGACGTAGGGAGCACCGAGCCTCACAACAAAGGTGGGGCTGTAGCGTCTCACCATTAAAATAATTAGCCCTGAGTCTTTGATGGAGGTGTGGTGGTGTGGTGGTGTGGTGGTGGTGTGAGTGGTGGTGTGGTGGTGGTGTGGTGGTGTGGTGGTGTGGTGGTGTGAGTGGTATTGTGGTGGTGTGGTGGTGTGGTGGTGGTGTGGTGGTGTGGTGGTGTGGTGGTGTGGTGGTGGTGTGGTGGTGTGGTGGTGTGGTGGTGTGGTGGTGTGAGTGGTGTTGTGGTGGTGTGGTGGTGTGGTGGTGTGGTGGTGTGAGTGGTGGTGTGGTGGTGGTGTGGTGGTGTGGTGGTGTTGTGGTGGTGTTGTGGTGGTGTTGTGGTGGTGGTGTGGTGGTGTTGTGGTGGTGGTGTGGTGGTGTGAGTGGTGTTGTGGTGGTGGTGTGGTGGTGTGAGTGGTTGTTGTGGTGGTGGTGTGAGTGGTGTTGTGGTGGTGGTGTGGTGGTGTTGTGGTGGTGGTGTGGTGGTGTTTTGGTGGTGGTGTGGTGGTGGTGTGGTGGTGGTGTGGTGGTGTTGTGGTGGTGTGGTGTGGTGGTGTTGTCTTCTGTACTTCTGTAGTAGCGCTAGTGCTACTACTACATGTTTTCTGTAGAAGAATATGCAAATAACCCTTATCCTACTACAACTACTTGTCTTCTGTAAGACTCATGTGAAGAGTTGAGGGAGGGGAGGATATTTTGTTCATGTTTGTTATTCTGCAGACGTTTACCCTTTTGCATGCACATCTGCGGCTTGCATCCGTTCCTGGTTAGTTCCGCGACCAACTTAGGGAAAGTTAGTGAAGCTCGAGTTCCAAGTTGTGGGCGTGTCGGTGTACGCAGCTCGTTACGCTGGCAAAGTAAAACGTGGTGCATAATTAAGATCACAATTAACACTTAGACTGCGACGTGCGCCACCGGTGGTACACGGAGGTAGTTTTCACAATGCTAGTGACCGACCAGTAGTCCCAAACTCAATTTTCATAAATACTTAATCAAAGCTAAATGTAGGCACGATCCAGTTCGTGTTTGCTATTTTTAAAACATTTCACTACAATTGACTTTAAATTTGAGTTTGGCGTTGAACTTAATATTTAGTAGTCGCAGTCAAAGTTCTAATGAACCGAACAGCACAATTAATAACAGGAGATCACAATTAATGCTCCGGAAATTACAATTCATAAACCAAAGATCCCAATTCATGAACCAAAGATCCCTGTCAGGCTATTGTCAAAAATGCTGACTTGTTCCCATATAAATTAACCGGAGGGAAAATAATTCTCCTCGCATAACTAAGCTCTCGGATCACAGATACTTGAGTAACCTACTTCCATCTCGAAATTCAAAATTTCACAGCTTGAATTTCATTTCGGCTCTCAACTTTCCAAGCCTGTATTACCAGCGCCAAAAACTCTGAAGCTTGATTTTTATATCGGCTAAAATTTTCGCAGCTTCTTTATATCATCGCGGAAAACTCCAAAGCTTGAATTTCATTTTGGCTCTAAACTTTTGAAGCCTCGCTTACGGCTCAAAAATTCGACGCCTGAAAAACGGCTCGACATCTTCAAAATTGTATCAGAAAAAAAACTACAAGAATTACCAAAATTCTTTTGCATCTTGAAAGACCTGTGGGCAATCCCCAACTAAATAAATTGAGTCAGCAAAACCTGACTTTCTATTATCCCTGAAGATATCAGGAAGAACCCCCCGGCATAAGAAGCCTATGAAATTACGGCCCTCAGAACCCGAGAACAGGGACAATCTACAATTTGGCTCCCAAGTAGGACCAAACTAATTAATTCTCAATCGGGCAGAAACAGGAATCGCCCACCTAAACTATTATCGTTGGCTCCCAAGAAGGACCAGCCAAATATAAATAATCTATAACTGGCACCCAACGTGGATCTGCCTAAACAACTATCTAACATTTGGCGCCCAAGAGGATACAGCCAAACCAAATATCCAACAATCACAATTCATGAACCAGAGATCACAATTCATGAACCAAAGATCACAATTCATGAACCAAAGATTACAGTTCAAGAACCAAAAATCACAATTCATGAACCAAAGATCACAATTCATGAACCAAAGATCACAGCTCATGAACCAAAGATCACAATTCATGAACCAGAGATCACAACTCATAAACCAAAGATCCCAATTCATGAACCAAAGATCACAATTCATGAACCAAAGATCACAATTCATGAACCAAAGATCACAGTTAATCAACCAAAGATCACAATTCATGAACAAAGATCACAATTCATGAACCAAAGATCACAATTCGTGAACCAAAGATCACAATTCATGAACCAAAGATCACAATTCATGAACCAAAAATCACAATTCATGAACCAAAGATCACAATTCATGAACCAAAGAAAACAATTAATTAGCCGAAAATTACAATTCATGATCTGGGATCACACTCGATGAACTGAAGAACAAAAACAATGAACCGAAAATAACAGTTATGGAACGAACAATTTAGATTAATGAGGTTCATTCTCAGCATAAAAAGCATCATTTATCACATAAAATGCAAATTCGCTTCAAAATTCATTTTCTCATTTAAATTGCCACAGGTTTTTGTCTGAGCCTATCTACATATTTATGTATAAAGCAATACCAAAGTAATTAAGCATAAATGAACAATTAAGTTACGAAACAGAAGAATAATATCAATATCCTCAGGCTATGCAGATTTTTGTCATTTTCTAGGCAAAATGAAGTCCGTTCAGCACATCGGATTAATATCACGAAAAATCCTGTTTTTTACAGCCCTTTTACCACGGCGGATCAACTTCACTAAAAATCCTGTTATTTTACAGCCCGTACACCACGACGGATTATTATCACGAAAAATCCTGTTATTTTACAGCCCGTTCACCACGACGGATTAATATCACGAGAAATTCTGTTTTTTACAGCCCTTTTACCACGGCGGATCAACTTCATAAATAATCCCGTTATTTTACAGCCCTTTTACGACGACGGATTAATATCACGAAATATTCTGATATTTTACAGTCCTTTCACCACGACGGATCAATTTCCAAGAAACCGTGTTATTTTACAGTCAATTTTGATCAACTAAAAGGCTGAGCGGCCGAGCTACCTACGGCAACGCCTCTTTTGCCCGGCCATAACGAAAAGGTCGCCGTAAAATTAGGCGACTTGGAGCCCATGAGATGGTTATGGTGGGCGTGCCGCTGATATTCCCGCCAGTGTATCCTATTTATGTGCATTTTAGCTCTTTGCTGCTCAATGTATGTCTGTAATGCCTCGGGTACCCATGTAAGTTGATTTTAGCTGTTTTTTAGCTCAATGAATGTCTGTAATGCCTCGGGTACCCATGTAAGTTGATTCTAGCTGTTTTTTAGCTCAATGAATGTCTGTAATGCCTCGGGTACCCATGTAAGTTGATTCTAGCTGTTTTTTTAGCTCAATGAATGTCTGTAATGCCTCGGGTACCCCATGTAAGTTGATTTTAGCTGTTTTTTAGCTCAATGAATGTCTGTAATGCCTCGGGTACCCATGTAAGTTGATTTTAGCTGTTTTTTAGCTCAATGAATGTCTGTAATGCCTCGGGTACCCCATTTAAGTTGATTTTAGCTGTTTTTTAGCTCAATGAATGTCTGTAACGCCTCGGGTACCCCATGTAAGTTGATTTTAGCTGTTTTTTAGCTCAATGAATGTCTGTAATGCCTCGGGTACCCATGTAAGTTGATTCTAGCTGTTTTTTAGCTCAATGAATGCTTGTTATGCATTTCGTATCCCATTGAAGTTGATTTTAGCTATGATTTTCTGCTCTGTGAATGTTGTGTAATGTCTAGGCTATCCCATTTACGTTGCTTATATCTATGTTCATTTATGTTAATATTCATTAATCTATGTTGATTAATCCCTTAAGTTAATTTAATTATGTTTTTCTGCTCAATGAATGCTCTATAATGCCTATGGGTATCTCATTTACGTTGTTTACAGCCATTTTGAGTGTGTGTATCTATATGTATGGTAATGTTTGTGAATCCTGTTTACGTTATTTTCAACTATGTGGACATGGGTTTTCCTATTTACGCTATTTCCAGTGTATCCAATATACGTTTTCAGCTGTTTTCTGGTCGCTTACCTAATTCATGTTATCTTGTTGACGTTGTTTTCAGTTGTTTTCCTTTGCGTTCTGATTTGTGTTAGTTCTTCAGAATCCCACGCTGTTTCTTGTGTATATGAAGCATCAGATCTTTACCTGTGATCTTTCCTTCCTTCCTTCCTTCCTTTCTTCTACATGAATGACAAAGCAATGTGAATGTAAAGATGCAGATGACAAACAAATATTTCCATCCTAAGTAATTCCTAACAATAACCCGCGATAAAAATATTCTCGTACTTGTGCACTGGTGAAACTCGTATCACAGATACGGTCTTTCAGCGTCCTTATGAGCGTCACAGAGACATGGGAGAAGCGGGCACCAAACAAATAAACTCACCACCGCATTTTTGGGTAAAATTGTAATACAGTATATTGTAATATGCAATATCCCGCCGAACTCGGTATCCACGATGCGGACTCGAGTATGTAAGGCTCTGGAACTCTCGAATTTTCTGAAAGCGACTTATTATAGTGCACTTGTACAGCGAAAATGTCTGTATTAATTTACCAACAACTGAAACCAAGACCGCCAGGGCTAATTTCCTCCCATCTAAGAGCTAGGCACTTAACAAATAAAAATATAAACACACGACGGTCATTCTTAGTATTAGATTTTGCGGGGCAAAAGCACTTCTTATTTTGAACTACATTCCGTGGAAACTCACCTATCATTTCATAAAAATTAGAAGAAACGCCTTTTTCGAGGTAATGTATTAGCCAAACTTGGAAGGGCATGAATACACCGCAGCATTCAACACAATCCAATACTGTATGGTCTCAAATATCGGTAAACTTTATGGGTGTAAATGGAGAAAAATTTATATGTGTGAACGGAAACTTTAAAGTCAAAGGAAACTTTATGGTTGTAGTGACCGACTACAAAATGCCAGGCGGTTCACTTAACCCAGTCCAAATTTTTCGCCGCCTTCATGCATGTTTTTCGATGACCAAGTAAATAATTCACTTAGGCGGCGAAAAACATGCATGCTTCGCCGAAAAAGTTTGACTGGGATATAGCTGCAAAACACGGCAACTTTACAGTTGCAAATGTCGGAAACTTCATGGTTTCAAAAACAAGGAGCTTCGTTTCTGCAATAAACTTAGATATTCATGGTTACGAAGATAAATGATATTACAGCTTCAAGCCCATGCACTTCAAAGACATGGAATATCACGACTCAAAAAAAAAGAACTTTGTTACTTCAAAAGACACTTCATAATTGCAATAAACAGAAAACTAATAGCAGCAAGAGGACAAAAAAATATTGCCACTTAAGGCAAAAGACTTCATCTCAGCAATAAAGGAAACATGATGGTCAAAAAAGACAGTGACATTATGGCAACAAAAACAAAATTACTGTGGCCAAAGAGGCTAAAACTTATACGCGGCAAAAGCAAAAAATACATTTGCTCCGAAAGACAGAAACTTTATAGCTGTAAAAAGACAGAAACTGTACACCTGCAGGAGAAAAACTTTACGGCTACAAAAAACACGAATTTTATACCTGCAAATAACACAAAATTTATGGCTACTAAGTACAAAATCTTTATGACTCCAAAAGACACGAACTTTATGGCTGTAAAACGCACAAACTTTATAGCTGAAAAAGGCACGAACTTCCCGGCTGCTAAAGGCACAAACTTTACGGCTGCAAAAGGCACAAACTTTACGGCTGCAAAAGGCACAAACTTTACGGCTGCAAAAGGCACAAACTTTACGGCTGCAAAAGGCACAAAATTTATGGCTGCAAAAGGCACAAACTTTATAGCTGCAAAAGGCACGAACTTCACGGCAGCAAAAGGCACAAACTTTATGGTTGCAAAAGGCACAAACTTCAAGGCTGCAAAAGGCACAAACTTTATGGCTGCAAAAGGCACAAACTTCACGGCTGCAAAAGGTACAAACTTTATGGCTGCAAAAGGCACAAACTTTACGGCTGCAAAAGGCACAAACTTTACGGCTGCAAAAGGCACAAACTTTATGGCTGCAAAAGGCACAAACTTTATGGCTGCAAAAGGCACGAACTTCACGGCTGCAAAAAGCACAAACTTTATGGCTGCAAAAGGCACAAACTTCACGGCTGCAAAAGGCACAAACTTTATGGCTGCAAAAGGCACAAACTTCACGGCTGCAAAAGGCACGAACTTTATGGCTGCAGAGCATAGACCGCCTCCAGGCAAGGAAGGCCAGGCCCGTAGCAGGTAGCAGCAGTTCCTCCGACCTTTCCTTTAGCCCTCCACCAAAATAAGGCAGAGTCTTCTGTACAGAGTCTCAAAAAAAATGTATTCATCTTTTGACTCGCCATTAATTTTGTTTGTTTGTTTGTGTTACGGGGTGGGGTGTCTCTCTCAAAAAATGTTTTTAATCCTTTGACTGACAAAAATTAATGCGCTTTTTGTTTTTGTTTCAGGTGCAATTGTGTTTTCTTCTATGACATTCATCGTTCATATATATGATTTTTTTATTGAAGTCATTGATTTAACTCATTAAACTAGTGTCTATGTCGATAAACACGTAAATGCATTAAAATAAAATAATTGAGTAGTGGGTAGTCAAGGAGTAAGTTAATTTTTGGGGGTCTTTTCAACTTTAACTTTGGGGACACCCTGTCTTGTCAACTTTAATTTTGGGGACATCCTGTCTTGTCAACTTTAATTTTGGGGACACCCTGTCTTGTCAACTTTAATTTTGGGGACATCCTGTCTTGTCAACTTTAATTTTGGGGACATCCTGTCATGTCAACTTTAATTTTGGGGACAGCCTGTCAGGTCAACTTTAATTTTGGGGACAGCCTGTCTGGTCAACTTTAACTTTGGGGACATCCTGTCTGGTCAACTTTAACTTTGGGGACACCCTGTCTTGCCAACTTCAACTTTGGGGACAGCCTGTCTGGTCAACTTCAACTTTGGGGACAGCCTGTCTGGTCAACTTCAACTTTGGGGACATCCTGTCTTGTCAACTTTAACTTTGGGGACACCCTGTCTTGTCAACTTCAATTTTGGGGACATCCTGTCTTGTTAACTTCAACTTTGGGGACATCCTGTCTTGTCAACTTCAACTTTGGGGACATCCTGTCTTGTCAACTTCAACTTTGGGGACATCCTGTCTTGTTAACTTCAACTTTGGGGACATCCTGTCTTGTTAACTTCAACTTTGAGGACATCCTGTCTTGTTAACTTCAACTTTGGGGACATCCTGTCTTGTTAACTTCAACTTTGGGGACATCCTGTATAGTCAACTTTTGTTTCAGTTCATCTTAAAACCTATTGCTATACATGTCACGTAACAACGTATTGAAAATAAACTGTTTTTTGTACTTATCAGTGTGAATTTAAACCCGTATTGCTATCCCTATTTCCAGTACACGTCATTAACAGTTGTAACTGCCAAGTAAACTATGTAATGTATACAACTATATAATTCTATAACTTTTAAATTTATGCAACAATATAAATTCTACAACTATATAGTTTACATATGTAAAATATTTTACATAATTTATATAATTATATAGTTTATCCGATGCTTTTCACCAGGAGCTGCAAAATGCAATCCAAGACTTTGAAGGAGCATTTCGCATTAATATAAAAATATTAAGATTGATGATTCTCAGAGTAGTGGATTATTGTATACAACAATTTAATTTATAACAATATAAAGTAAATGATATGATAGATATTTTCATCGAGCATTTTATAACAGAAAAACTGGGACGGCCTTCATAGCTTCACATGTGCGAAATTATTCAAATGTTTTTGATAGTATTTCTTGCTATTCTTGCTTGAAGCGAGCTCGTATTTTCGTAATTAGACGTCACGTAACAAACTAATTAAAGTTTTATCGTTATATATCAAAGGACAGCTATAATGTGAAATTTGCAACATGTTTTTTGAAGCTTAAAAGATTCAAATCATATTATTATCTCCAGTTAACTTTTCTTATGCTCCACACGAGACCCCACCTCTCTACCCCACTCTACCCACTCCACACGAGACCCCACCTCTCTACACCCCACTCTACCCACTCCACACGAGACCCCACCTCTCTACACCCCACTCTACCCACTCCACACGAGACCCCACCTCTCTACACCCCACTCTACCCACTCCACACGAGACCACACCTCTCTACACCCCACTCTACCCACTCCACACGAGACCCCACATCTCTACCGCACTCTACCCACTCCACACGAGACCCCACCTTTCTACCGCACTCTACCCACTCCACACGAGACCCCACCTCTCTACCCCCCACTCTACCCACTCCACACGAGACCCCACCTCTCTACCCCCCCCCCCCCCTCTACCCACTCCACACGAGACCCCACCTCTCTACCTCACTCTACACACTCCACACAAGACCCCACCTCTCGACCCCCACTCTACTCACTCCACACAAGACCCCACCTCTCTACACCCCACTCTACCCACTCCATATGAGACCCCACCTCTCTACACCCCACTCTACCCACTCCACTCGAGACCCCACCTCTCTACACCCCACTCTACCCACTCCACTCGAGACCCCACCTCTCTACACCCCCACTCTACCCACTCCACACGAGACCCCATTTCTCTACATCCCACTCTACCCACTCCACGCGAGACCCCACCTCTCTAGACCCCACTCTACCCACTCCACACGAGACCCCACCTCTCTACATCCCACTCTATCCATTCCACAAGAGACCCCACCTCTCTACACCCCACTCTACCCACTCCACGCGAGACCCCACCTCTCTAGACCCCACTCTACCCACTCCACACGAGACCCCACCTCTCTACACCCCACTCTACCCACTCCACCCACCTAGGTAATTTACCTGTAGATACCGGCTGAGTAATCGGAAACTCACCAGCTCCAAATTGTGATATTAGCCTCTGACACGGCTGATAACCACCTCTTATGGCACTTAATCGATTAAGGAACTTCATATTATCCCGTTTACTGCGAGGGGACCCACCGGTGGTCACTGAGGACATTGTCATAATGCTGCTGACTGACTAGCAGTCACTAGCATAATTTCCATAAATACGCAATGAAAATTAAGCGAAGGGATGATCTATTTAATGTTCGTTATTTTTAAAATTGATCATAATATTGACTCGAATTTGAATTGAATAATGAACCGCAATTTGAATCGCCTCAGTTTACGTGTTCAGAAATCTTTGAGATCAACTTTATTTTAATGCTTTCAGGTTTAAATTTTTGGGAATAAACGGTTTTTCATTTTATTTTTGATTCTTTCTGCTCCGTAATGATGCTCTGTCTCGTCTGTGGACTTGATGTTGGAGTGTTTACTGCCCTATTTAATGGTGAATTGTGTGGAGTGTTTACTGCCCTATTTAATGGTGAATTGTGTGGAGTGTTTACTCCCCTATTTAATGGTGAATTGTGTGGAGTGTTTACTCCCCTATTTAATGGTGAATTGTGTGGAGTGTTTACTGCCCTATTTAATGGTGAATTGTGTGGAGTGTTTACTGCCCTATTTAATGGTGAATTGTGTGGAGTGTTTACTGCCCTATTTAATGGTGAATTGTGTGGAGTGTTTACTGCCCTATTTAATGGTGAATTGTGTGGAGTGTTTACTGCCCTATTTAATGGTGAATTGTGTGGAGTGTTTACTGCCCTATTTAATGGTGAATTGCGTGGAGTGTTTACTGCCCTATTTAATGGTGAATTGTGTGGAGTGTTTACTGCCCTATTTAATGTTGAATTGTGTGGAGTGTTTACTGCCCTATTTAATGGTGAATTGTGTGGAGTGTTTACTGCCCTATTTAATGGTGAATTGCGTGGAGTGTTTACTGCCCTATTTAATGGTGAATTGCGTGGAGTGTTTACTGCCCTATTTAATGTTGAATTGTGTGGAGTGTTTACTGCCCTATTTAATGGTGAATTGCGTGGAGTGTTTACTGCCCTATTTAATGTTGAATTGTGTGGAGTGTTTACTGCCCTATTTAATGGTGAATTGCGTGGAGTGTTTATTGCCCTATTTAATGGTGAATTGCGTGGAGTGTTTACTGCCCTATTTAATGGTGAATTGTGTGGAGTGTTTACTGCCCTATTTAATGGTGAATTGCGTGGAGTGTTTACTGCCCTATTTAATGTTGAATTGCGTGGAGTGTTTACTGCCCTATTTAATGGTGAATTGTGTGGAGTGTTCAGTGCCCTATTTAATGTTGAATTGTGTGGAGTGTTTACTGCCCTATTTAATGGTGAATTGCGTGGAGTGTTTACTGCCCTATTTAATGTTGAATTGCGTGGAGTGTTTACTGCCCTATTTAATGGTGAATTGTGTGGAGTGTTTACTGCCCTATTTAATGGTGAATTGTGTGGAGTGTTTACTCCCCTATTTAATGGTGAATTGTGTGGAGTGTTTACTCCCCTATTTAATGGTGAATTGTGTGGAGTGTTTACTGCCCTATTTAATGGTGAATTGTGTGGAGTGTTTACTGCCCTATTTAATGGTGAATTGTGTGGAGTGTTTACTGCCCTATTTAATGGTGAATTGTGTGGAGTGTTTACTGCCCTATTTAATGGTGAATTGTGTGGAGTGTTTACTGCCCTATTTAATGGTGAATTGTGTGGAGTGTTTACTGCCCTATTTAATGGTGAATTGCGTGGAGTGTTTACTGCCCTATTTAATGGTGAATTGTGTGGAGTGTTTACTGCCCTATTTAATGTTGAATTGTGTGGAGTGTTTACTGCCCTATTTAATGGTGAATTGTGTGGAGTGTTTACTGCCCTATTTAATGGTGAATTGCGTGGAGTGTTTACTGCCCTATTTAATGGTGAATTGCGTGGAGTGTTTACTGCCCTATTTAATGTTGAATTGTGTGGAGTGTTTACTGCCCTATTTAATGGTGAATTGCGTGGAGTGTTTACTGCCCTATTTAATGTTGAATTGTGTGGAGTGTTTACTGCCCTATTTAATGGTGAATTGCGTGGAGTGTTTATTGCCCTATTTAATGGTGAATTGCGTGGAGTGTTTACTGCCCTATTTAATGGTGAATTGTGTGGAGTGTTTACTGCCCTATTTAATGGTGAATTGCGTGGAGTGTTTACTGCCCTATTTAATGTTGAATTGCGTGGAGTGTTTACTGCCCTATTTAATGGTGAATTGTGTGGAGTGTTCAGTGCCCTATTTAATGTTGAATTGTGTGGAGTGTTTACTGCCCTATTTAATGGTGAATTGCGTGGAGTGTTTACTGCCCTATTTAATGTTGAATTGCGTGGAGTGTTTACTGCCCTATTTAATGGTGAATTGTGTGGAGTGTTTACTGCCCTATTTAATGGTGAATTGCGTGGAGTGTTTACTGCCCTATTTAATGTTGAATTGCGTGGAGTGTTTACTGCCCTATTTAATGGTGAATTGTGTGGAGTGTTTACTGCCCTATTTAATGTTGAATTGTGTGGAGTGTTTACTGTCCTATTTAATGGTGAATTGCGTGGAGTGTTTACTGCCCTATTTAATGGTGAATTGCGTGGAGTGTTTACTGCCCTATTTAATGTTGAATTGCGTGGAGTGTTTACTGCCCTATTTAATGGTGAATTGTGTGGAGTGTTTACTGCCCTATTTAATGGTGAAAGGTGTGGAGTGTTTACAGCCCTATTTAATGGTGAATTGTGTGGAGTGTTTACTGCCCTATTTAATGGTGAATTGTGTGGAGTGTTTACTGCCCTATTTAATAGTGAAAGGTGTGGAGTATTTACTGCCCTATTTAATAGTGAATTGTGTGGAGTGTTTACTGCCCTATTTAATGGTGAATTGCGTGGAGTGTTTACTGCCCTATTTAATGGTGAATTGTGTGGAGTGTTTACTGCCCTATTTAATGGTGAGTTGTGTGGAGTGTTTACTGCCCTATTTAATGGTGAATTGCGTGGAGTGTTTACTGCCCTATTTAATGGTGAGTTGTGTGGAGTGTTAACTGCCCTATTTAATGGTGAATTGCGTGGAGTGTTTACTGCCCTATTTAATGGTGAATTGTGTGGAGTGTTTACTGCCCTATTTAATGGTGAATTGTGTGGAGTGTTTACTGCCCTATTTAATGGTGAATTGTGTGGAGTGTTCACTGCCCTATTTAATGGTGAATTGTGTGGAGTGTTTACTGCCCTATTTAATGGTGAATTGCGTGGAGTGTTTACTGCCCTATTTAATGGTGAATTGTGTGGAGTGTTTACTGCCCTATTTAATGGTGAATTGTGTGGAGTGTTTACTGCCCTATTTAATGGTGAATTGCGTGGAATGTTTACTGCCCTATTTAATGGTGAATTGTGTGGAGTGTTTACTGCCCTATTTAATGGTGAATTGTGTGGAGTGTTTACTGCCCTATTTAATGGTGAATTGCGTGGAGTGTTTACTGCCCTATTTAATGGTGAATTGTGTGGAGTGTTTACTGCCCTATTTAATGGTGAATTGTGTGGAGTGTTTACTGCCCTATTTAATGGTGAATTGTGTGGAGTGTTTACTGCCCTATTTAATGGTGAATTGCGTGGAGTGTTTACTGCCCTATTTAATGGTGAATTGTGTGGAGTGTTTACTGCCCTATTTAATGGTGAATTGTGTGGAGTGTTTACTGCCCTATTTAATGGTGACTTGTGTGGAGTGTTTACTGCCCTATTTAATGGTGAATTGTGTGGAGTGTTTACTGCCCTATTTAATGGTGAATTGTGTGGAGTGTTTACTGCCCTATTTATTGGTGAATTGTGTGGAGTGTTTACTGCCCTATTTAATGGTGAATTGTGTGGAGTGTTTACTGCCCTATTTAATGTTGCATTGTGTGGAGTGTTTACTGCCCTATTTAATAGTGAATTGTGTGGAGTGTTTACTGCCCTATTTAATGGTGAATTGTGTGGAGTGTTTACTGCCCTATTTAATGGTGAATTGCGTGGAGTGTTTACTGCCCTATTTATTGGTGAATTGCGTGGAGTGTTTACTGCCCTATTTAATGTTGAATTGTGTGGAGTGTTTACTGCCCTATTTAATGGTGAATTGCGTGGAGTGTTTACTGCCCTATTTAATGGTGAATTGCGTGGAGTGTTTACTGCCCTATTCAATGTTGAATTGCGTGGAGTGTTTACTGCCCTATTTAATGGTGAATTGTGTGGAGTGTTTACTGCCCTATTTATTGGTGAATTGCGTGGAGTGTTTACTGCCCTATTTAATGGTGAATTGTGTGGAGTGTTTACTGCCCTATTTAATGTTGCATTGTGTGGAGTGTTTACTGCCCTATTTAATGGTGAATTGTGTGGAGTGTTTACTGCCCCATTTAATGGTGAATTGCGTGGAGTGTTTACTGCCCTATTTAATGGTGAATTGTATGGAGTGTTTACTGCCCTACTTAATGTTGCATTGTGTGGAGTGTTTACTGCCCTATTTAATGGTGAATTGCGTGGAGTGTTTACTGCCCTATTTAATGGTGAATTGCGTGGAGTGTTTACTGCCCTATTTAATGTTGAATTGTGTGGAGTGTTTACTGCCCTATTTAATGGTGAATTGCGTGGAGTGTTTACTGCCCTATTTAATGGTGAATTGCGTGGAGTGTTTACTGCCCTATTTAATGGTGAATTGTGTGGAGTGTTTACTGCCCTATTTAATGGTGAATTGTGTGGAGTGTTTACTGCCCTATTTAATGGTGAATTGTGTGGAGTGTTTACTGCCCTATTTAATGGTGAATTGCGTGGAGTGTTTACTGCCCTATTTAATGGTGAATTGTGTGGAGTGTTTACTGCCCTATTTAATGTTGAATTGTGTGGAGTGTTTACTGCCCTATTTAATGGTGAATTGTGTGGAGTGTTTACTGCCCTATTTAATGGTGAATTGCGTGGAGTGTTTACTGCCCTATTTAATGGTGAATTGCGTGGAGTGTTTACTGCCCTATTTATTGTTGAATTGTGTGGAGTGTTTACTGCCCTATTTAATGGTGAATTGCGTGGAGTGTTTACTGCCCTATTTAATGTTGAATTGTGTGGAGTGTTTACTGCCCTATTTAATGGTGAATTGCGTGGAGTGTTTACTGCCCTATTTAATGGTGAATTGCGTGGAGTGTTTACTGCCCTATTTAATGGTGAATTGTGTGAGTGTTTACTGCCCTATTTAATGGTGAATTGCGTGGAGTGTTTACTGCCCTATTTAATGTTGAATTGCGTGGAGTGTTTACTGCCCTATTTAATGGTGAATTGTGTGGAGTGTTCAGTGCCCTATTTAATGTTGAATTGTGTGGAGTGTTTACTGCCCTATTTAATGGTGAATTGCGTGGAGTGTTTACTGCCCTATTTAATGTTGAATTGCGTGGAGTGTTTACTGCCCTATTTAATGGTGAATTGTGTGGAGTGTTTACTGCCCTATTTAATGGTGAATTGCGTGGAGTGTTTACTGCCCTATTTAATGTTGAATTGCGTGGAGTGTTTACTGCCCTATTTAATGGTGAATTGTGTGGAGTGTTTACTGCTGCCCTATTTAATGTTGAATTGTGTGGAGTGTTTACTGCCCTATTTAATGGTGAATTGCGTGGAGTGTTTACTGCCCTATTTAATGGTGAATTGCGTGGAGTGTTTACTGCCCTATTTAATGTTGAATTGCGTGGAGTGTTTACTGCCCTATTTAATGGTGAATTGTGTGCAGTGTTTACTGCCCTATTTAATGGTGAAAGGTGTGGAGTGTTTACAGCCCTATTTAATGGTGAATTGTGTGGAGTGTTTACTGCCCTATTTAATGGTGAATTGTGTGGAGTGTTTACTGCCCTATTTAATAGTGAAAGGTGTGGAGTATTTACTGCCCTATTTAATGGTGAATTGTGTGGAGTGTTTACTGCCCTATTTAATGGTGAATTGCGTGGAGTGTTTACTGCCCTATTTAATGGTGAATTGTGTGGAGTGTTTACTGCCCTATTTAATGGTGAGTTGTGTGGAGTGTTTACTGCCCTATTTAATGCTAAATTGTGTTGAGTGTTTACTGCCCTATTTAATGGTAAATTGTGTGGAGTGTTTACTGCCCTATTTAATGGTGAATTGTGTAGAGTGTTTACTGCCCTATTTAATGTTGAATTGTGTGGAGTGTTTACTGCTCTTTTTAATGGTAAATTGTGTGGAGTGTTTACTGCCCTATTTAATGTTGAATTGCGTGGAGTGTTTACTGCCCTATTAAATGGTGAATTGTGTGGAGTGTTTACTGCCCTATTTAATGTTGAATTGTGTGGAGTGTTTACTGACCTATTTAATGGTGAATTGTGTGGAGTGTTTACTGCCCTATTTAATGGTGAAAGGTGTGGAGTGTTTACAGCCCTATTTAATGGTGAATTGTGTTGAGTGTTTACTGCCCTATTTAATGGTGAATTGCGTGGAGTGTTTACTGCCCTATTTAATGTTGAATTGTGTGGAGTGTTTACTGCCCTATTTAATGTTGCATTGTGTGGAGTGTTTACTGCCCTATTTAATGGTGAATTGTGTGGAGTGTTTACTGCCCCATTTAATGGTGAATTGCGTGGAGTGTTTACTGCCCTATTTAATGGTGAATTGTGTGGAGTGTTTACTGCCCTACCTAATGTTGCATTGTGTGGAGTGTTTACTGCCCTATTTAATGGTGAATTGCGTGGAGTGTTTACTGCCCTATTTAATGGTGAATTGCGTGGAGTGTTTACTGCCCTATTTAATGTTGAATTGTGTGGAGTGTTTACTGCCCTATTTAATGGTGAATTGCGTGGAGTGTTTACTGCCCTATTTAATGGTGAATTGCGTGGAGTGTTTACTGCCCTATTTAATGGTGAATTGTGTGGAGTGTTTACTGCCCTATTTAATGGTGAATTGTGTGGAGTGTTTACTGCCCTATTTAATGGTGAATTGTGTGGAGTGTTTACTGCCCTATTTAATGGTGAATTGCGTGGAGTGTTTACTGCCCTATTTAATGGTGAATTGTGTGGAGTGTTTACTGCCCTATTTAATGTTGAATTGTGTGGAGTGTTTACTGCCCTATTTAATGGTGAATTGTGTGGAGTGTTTACTGCCCTATTTAATGGTGAATTGCGTGGAGTGTTTACTGCCCTATTTAATGGTGAATTGCGTGGAGTGTTTACTGCCCTATTTAATGTTGAATTGTGTGGAGTGTTTACTGCCCTATTTAATGGTGAATTGCGTGGAGTGTTTACTGCCCTATTTAATGTTGAATTGTGTGGAGTGTTTACTGCCCTATTTAATGGTGAATTGCGTGGAGTGTTTACTGCCCTATTTAATGGTGAATTGCGTGGAGTGTTTACTGCCCTATTTAATGGTGAATTGTGTGGAGTGTTTACTGCCCTATTTAATGGTGAATTGCGTGGAGTGTTTACTGCCCTATTTAATGTTGAATTGCGTGGAGTGTTTACTGCCCTATTTAATGGTGAATTGTGTGGAGTGTTCAGTGCCCTATTTAATGTTGAATTGTGTGGAGTGTTTACTGCCCTATTTAATGGTGAATTGCGTGGAGTGTTTACTGCCCTATTTAATGTTGAATTGCGTGGAGTGTTTACTGCCCTATTTAATGGTGAATTGTGTGGAGTGTTTACTGCCCTATTTAATGGTGAATTGCGTGGAGTGTTTACTGCCCTATTTAATGTTGAATTGCGTGGAGTGTTTACTGCCCTATTTAATGGTGAATTGTGTGGAGTGTTTACTGCCCTATTTAATGTTGAATTGTGTGGAGTGTTTACTGCCCTATTTAATGGTGAATTGCGTGGAGTGTTTACTGCCCTATTTAATGGTGAATTGCGTGGAGTGTTTACTGCCCTATTTAATGTTGAATTGCGTGGAGTGTTTACTGCCCTATTTAATGGTGAATTGTGTGGAGTGTTTACTGCCCTATTTAATGGTGAAAGGTGTGGAGTGTTTACAGCCCTATTTAATGGTGAATTGTGTGGAGTGTTTACTGCCCTATTTAATGGTGAATTGTGTGGAGTGTTTACTGCCCTATTTAATAGTGAAAGGTGTGGAGTATTTACTGTCCTATTTAATGGTGAATTGTGTGGAGTGTTTACTGCCCTATTTAATGGTGAATTGCGTGGAGTGTTTACTGCCCTATTTAATGGTGAATTGTGTGGAGTGTTTACTGCCCTATTTAATGGTGAGTTGTGTGGAGTGTTTACTGCCCTATTTAATGCTAAATTGTGTTGAGTGTTTACTGCCCTATTTAATGGTAAATTGTGTGGAGTGTTTACTGCCCTATTTAATGGTGAATTGTGTAGAGTGTTTACTGCCCTATTTAATGTTGAATTGTGTGGAGTGTTTACTGCTCTTTTTAATGGTAAATTGTGTGGAGTGTTTACTGCCCTATTTAATGTTGAATTGCGTGGAGTGTTTACTGCCCTATTAAATGGTGAATTGTGTGGAGTGTTTACTGCCCTATTTAATGTTGAATTGTGTGGAGTGTTTACTGACCTATTTAATGGTGAATTGTGTGGAGTGTTTACTGCCCTATTTAATGGTGAAAGGTGTGGAGTGTTTACAGCCCTATTTAATGGTGAATTGTGTTGAGTGTTTACTGCCCTATTTAATGGTGAATTGCGTGGAGTGTTTACTGCCCTATTTAATGTTGAATTGTGTTGAGTGTTTACTGCCCTATTTAATGGTGAATTGTGTGGAGTGTTTACTGCCCTATTTAATGTTGAATTGTGTTGAGTGTTTACTGCCATATTTAATGGTGAATTGCGTGGAGTGTTTACTGCCCTATTTAATGGTGAATTGCGTGGAGTGTTTACTGCCCTATTTAATGTTGAATTGCGTGGAGTGTTTACTGCCCTATTTAATGGTGAATTGTGTGGAGTGTTTACTGCCCTATTTAATGGTGAATTGCGTGGAGTGTTTACTGCCCTATTTAATGTTGAATTGCGTGGAGTGTTTACTGCCCTATTTAATGGTGAATTGTGTGGAGTGTTTACTGCCCTATTTAATGTTGAATTGTGTGGAGTGTTTACTGCCCTACTTAATGGTGAATTGCGTGGAGTGTTTACTGCCCTATTTAATGGTGAATTGCGTGGAGTGTTTACGCCCTATTTAATGGTGAATTGTGTGGAGTGTTTACTGCCCTATTTAATGGTGAAAGGTGTGGAGTGTTTACAGCCCTATTTAATGGTGAATTGTGTGGAGTGTTTACTGCCCTATTTAATGGTGAATTGTGTGGAGTGTTTACTGCCCTATTTAATGGTGAAAGGTGGGGAGTATTTACTGCCCTATTTAATGGTGAATTGTGTGCAGTGTTTACTGCCCTATTTAATGGTGAATTGCGTGGAGTGTTTACTGCCCTATTTAATGGTGAATTGTGTGGAGTGTTTACTGCCCTATTTAATGGTGAGTTGTGTGGAGTGTTTACTGCCCTATTTAATGGTGAATTGTGTTGAGTGTTTACTGCCCTATTTAATGGTAAATTGTGTGGAGTGTTTACTGCCCTATTTAATGGTGAATTGTGTGGAGTGCTTACTGCCCTATTTAATGTTGAATTGTGTGGAGTGTTTACTGCCCTTTTTAATGGTAAATTGTGTGGAGTGTTTACTGCCCTATTTAATGGTGAATTGCGTGGAGTGTTTACTGCCCTATTTAATGGTAAATTGTGTGGAGTGTTTACTGCCCTATTTAATGTTGAATTGTGTGGAGTGTTTACTGCCCTATTTAATGGTAAATTGTGTGGAGTGTTTACTGCCCTACTTAATGGTGAATTGCGTGGAGTGTTTACTGCCCTATTTAATGTTGAATTGTGTGGAGTGTTTACTGCCCTATTTAATGGTAAATTGTGTGGAGTGTTTACTGCCCTTTTTAATGGTAAATTGCGTGGAGTGTTTACTGCCCTATTTAATGGTGAATTGCGTGGAGTGTTTACTGCCCTATTTAATGTTGAATTGTGTGGCGTGTTAACTGCCCAATTTAATAGTGACTTGTGTGGAGTGTTTACTGTCCTATTTAATGGTGAATTGCGTGGAGTGTTTACTGCCCTATTTAATGGTAAATTGTGTGGAGTGTTTACTGCTCTTTTTAATGGTAAATTGTGTGGAGTGTTAACTGCCCTATTTAATGGTGAATTGCGTGGAGTGCTTACTGCCCTATTTAATGTTGAATTGTGTGGAGTGTTTACTGCCCTTTTTAATGGTAAATTGTGTGGAGTGTTTACTGCCCTATTTAATGGTGAATTGCGTGGAGTGTTTACTGCCCTGTTTATTGGTGAATTGTGTGGAGTGTTTACTGCCCTATTTAATGGTGAATTGTGTGGAGTGTTTACTGCCCTATTCAATGGTAAATTGTGTGAAGTGTTTACTGCCCTATCTAATGGTGAATTGCGTGGAGTGTTTACTGCCCTATTTAATGGTGAATTGTGTGGAGTGTTTACTGCCCTATTTAATGTTGAATTGCGTGGAGTGTTTACTGCCTTATTTAATGGTGAATTGCGTGGAGTGTTTACTGCCCTTTTTAATGGTAAATTGTGTGGAGTGTTTACTGCCCTATTTAATGGTGAATTGTGTGGAGTGTTTACTGCCCTATTTAATGGTGAATTGCGTGGAGTGTTTACTGCCCTATTTAATGGGGAATTGTGTGGAGTGTTTACTGCCCTATTTAATGGTGAATTGTGTGGAGTATTCACTGCCCTATTTAATGGTAAATTGTGTGGAGTGTTTACTGCCCTATTTAATGGTGAATTGTGTGGAGTGTTTACTGCCCTATTTAATGGTGAATTGTGTGGATTGTTTACTGCCCTATTTAATGGTGAATTGTGTGGAGTGTTTACTGCCCTATTTAATGGTGAATTGCGTGGGGTGTTTACTGCCCTATTTAATGGTGAATTGTGTGGAGTGTTTACTGCCGCATTTAATGGTGAGTTTTGTGGAGTGTTTACTGCCCTATTTAATGGTAAATTGTGTGGAGTGTTTACTGCCCTATTTAATGGTAAATTGTGTGGAGTGTTTACTGCCCTATTTAATGGTAAATTGTGTGGAGTGTTTACTACCCTATTTAATGGTGAATTGTGTGGAGTGTTTACTGCCGTATCTAATGGTGAGTTGTGTGGAGTGTTTACTGCCCTATTTAATGGTAAATTGTGTGGAGTGTTTACTGCCCTATTTAATGGTAAATTGTGTGGAGTGTTTACTGTCCTATTTAATGGTAAATTGCGTGGAGTGTTTGCTGCCCTATTTAATGGTAAATTGTGTGGAGTGTTTACTGCCCTATTTAATGTTGAATTGCGTGGAGTGTTTACTGCCCTATTTAATGGTAAATTGTGTGGAGTGTTTACTGCCCTATTTAATGGTGAATTGCGTGGAGTGTTTACTGCCCTATTTAATGGTGAATTGTGTGGAGTGTTTACTGCCCTATTTAATGGTGAATTGTGTGGAGTGTTTACTGCCCTATTTAATGGTGAATTGTGTGGAGTGTTTACTGCCCTATTTAATGGTGAATTGCGTGGAGTGTTTACTGCCCTATTCAATGGTGAATTGTGTGGAGTGTTTACTGCCCTATTTAATGGTGAATTGTGTGGAGTGTTTACTGCCCTATTTAATGGTGAATTGCGTGGAGTGTTTACTGCCCTATTTAATGGTGAGTTGTGTGGAGTGTTTACTGCCCTATTTAATGTTGAATTGCGTGGAGTGCTTACTGCCCTATGTAATGGTGAATTGTGTGGAGTGTTTACTGCCCTATTTAATGGTGAATTGTGTTGAGTGTTTACTGCCCTATTCAATGGTGAATTGTGTGGAGTGTTTACTGCCGTATTTAATGGTGAGTTGTGTGGAGTGTTTACTGCCCTATTTAATGGTAAATTGTGTGGAGTGTTTACTGCCCTATTTAATGGTAAATTGTGTGGAGTGTTTACTGCCCTATTTAATGGTAAATTGCGTGGAGTATTTACTGCCCTATTTAATGGTAAATTGTGTGGAGTGTTTACTGCCCTATTTAATGTTGAATTGCGTGGAGTGTTTACTGCCCTATTTAATGGTAATTTGTGTGGAGTGTTTACTGCCCTATTTAATGGTAAATTGTGTGGAGTTATTACTGCCCTATTTAATGGTGAATTGTGTGTAATGTTTACTGCCCTATTTAATGGTAAATTGTGTGGAGTGTTTACTGCCCTATTTAATGGTGAATTGCGTGGAGTGTTTACTGCCCTATTTAATGTTGAATTGCGTGGAGTGTTTACTGCCCTATTTAATGGTAAATTGTGTGGAGTGTTTACTGCCCTATTTAATGGTGTATTAACAAGAGTATTTACTGCCGTATTTTTTAGCAAATTTACTGGAATATTTACTGCGCAATTTTGTGATAAATTGACTAGAGTATTTACTGTCCTATTTAATAATGAATAATCTAAAGTATTTACGGCCACATATAATAGTGAATTCCCTGGAGTAAATACTGCCTAATTCAATAGTAAATGAACGGGAGTATTTCCTGGAATGTTTACTGAAGTGTTTGCCAGTGCATATACTGAAATATTAGCTAGCGTGTAATGAAATACTCCCGAGGATGTTTTAGCAGATATTTTCTTACTAAAGTACTTGTTTCAGTATTTTTTTTGCAGGAGTTTGTAATACAGTATACAATGCAGTACACACGGTAGTATTTAGTACAACACATCGTATTCTCATTAGTGTTTTATATATAGATAAACTCGTATAAACAGGAGTATTTATTAGAGTGAGTATTTATAAGAATAAAATTTCCAGAAGTATCCAGTAGAATATTCACCTGAGTATTTACCACATGTGATGTAATATTCGGTAGAGTATTTACTGCAGTATTTACTAGAACATAACTGTAGTATTTACGGGCTCATGTACTGCAGTATTTACTGGAGTATATACTTCAGTATTTAATGGCACAAGTACTGCAGTATTTACTGGAGTATTTACTGCAGTATTTAATGGCACATGTACCGCAGTATTTACTGGAGTAAGTACTGCAGTATTTAATGGCGCATATACTGCAGTATTTACTGGAGTATATACTGCAATATTTACTGGCACATGTACTGCAGTATATAATGGCACATTTACTGCAGTATTTACTGACACATATGCTGCAGTATTTGAGTATTACAGACTCGAGTATTTACAGGAACACGTAGCGTGCGTTGCGTGCCCGGAGCTTGAAGGGGGGAGGGAGAAGGGCCCCTGATCACAAGGAGTCGCTGTGGTTGCGCTCGATGGGTACCTCTGAAGGGTACCAGTGAAGGGTACCCGTGAAGAGTACCAGTGAAGGGAACCGTGAAGGGTACCAGTGAAGGGTACCAGTGAATGGTACCAGTGAAGGGTACCAGTGAAGGGTATCCGTGAAGGGTACCCGTGAAGGGTACCAGTGAAGGGTACCAGTGTGCTGTATCTATGGTGTGTCTATGATGTGCGTTATAATCTCGGTGCGTACGATCACCATCATGTCCACGTACAGGCCTGTCCTGTCACGCAAATAACTTATACAATGGCCAGAATTTTTCCGACGATATGATGCCATCACATGTGAAGGTTGTGTACAAGAGGCAAATTGTTTGTGCTGGAATGATGTTCAAATTTCCTGTGCATAGATGTGGCATGAAACTTTCGAAAATAGTTTCATGACAGAAACTAAAAAATAAAAATAAAAAATGGTTCATCTACATGTGAAGACAGAAGGCTAGAAAAATCATTCATTAGAGAATTTTCCCTAAATTATTGAGGACTCAATACCGAGTCATCAGTTTTTACCTAAACTTGTGGTCACCGCGGCCGAGAGTTAAGAGCGCGCCCTTCACGGAAAGGTGTCGGCAGTTCGAATCCCGGCAGTGCCGCCGGTGTTTCTCCCCGTTGGGAAAAGGGAGAACTCAGCCACAATTCCCCACTCCACCCAGGTGTCGGAAATGGGTACCGGCTTGACCGGGGGTAACCGTCATTGTGTCTTGGTGTTAGTTATAAGGCATTTGAAAAAACAATGTACAAGATGATGTGTATCAGGTTTGATTGATTGGAATAAAGCATTCTTTTTAAAAAAATGTGCAAAAAGTATATAATATACAAGACGTAATATTTCTTGAACGATTAAACTATATATGCGTTAACACAAGAGGGAAAGTTTAACGTTCACAAATAATAAATTCGAGTTCATCAGGGTACAATTCACGACGACGAGCGAAAGTTAGCGTCAAATCGAGGATGAAAGTTGTATAATTCCGAAAATAAATTCGCATGCATCACAGTACAATTTTCGACAGCGGGAGAAGTTAGCGTCTATTCGAGCATGAAAGTTGTACCACGAGGGACGTTTGCGTGTTGGTTATTCGTGAGTCACGCGGTCGAAAATCCTTCAGAATTCATGGGAGGCTTCAGAGACCGGCTGTTACTGAGCTGCTGGCTAAGTGCTCTCTGTGCACCGCATTCTTGTGCAGGCGGAATTACGTCAATTTCTGTAAAAAAAATAGAATTATGTCTGTTGCGGTAGATAAAGTGGACTTACGTCTGTTACTGCGGAAGTGACAGAATTACGTCAATTGCTGTGAAAAAAATGAAATTATGTCTGCTACGGTAGATAAAATTAACTTATGTCTGTTACAGCAGAAGTGGCGGAATTACGTCAATTGCTGTGAAAAAGTGAAATTTTGTCTGTTACGGTGGAAATAACGGCAATGTGTAGTAACGGAAAAAATAGAATAATCTAAGGTACGATGGCATTGACGGAATAATGTCTTTTATGGTGGAAAAGACGGAATAATGTTAGTTACGAAGAAAAAACAGTATTTTGTCGCTTTCGGTGGAAAAAGATAGAATTATATCGATTACGAAGGAAAAAAGCAGAATTACGTACTTTAGCCGCGATGAAAAAACAGAATTACTTCAGGCACGGTACATAAAACCTGAATTATTTATAGGTGTAAAAAAATACTATTTCAGTCATTGAAATGAAGGAAAATCATTTAATCAATATAAAAACAGAAAAACTGCAGTCATGCAGTGTAAAAAATGTATTACATGCCACTGGGAAAAATTCAATTGAAAGAATGAGTTGATAGTACCATTGGAATGAACGAGTGTATAGCACTGCTAATGTAAAGAAAAAACAGTTCATTTCCAATATAGATGGTACAAAAAAGATGGCACATCATTGGTTTTTAAAATATCTTAAAGTAAATAAACTTAGATTACATAATAAACACACTTGAGTATTGTAATACCCATGTCACTAGTCGAAAACAAATGATTGAGAGCAATGTATTCCTAATGTTGCTTAAGCTAGATCGGATGATATATGTAAATACAATTATAAGAGACAACACGATTTCACTGACGATGCCTTTTCTTTGTAGAGTTTCTTTTGACAGTTTTACAAGTACATTTAAAATTTAAAGATGTTCGAAATTCTCCATAATTCCATGGTCTTAGAAATCCGTTGGAAATTTAAAGATCTTAGAAATTCTTTGGAAATTCTGTGATCATTGAAACTCGGCAAAAATTCAACGAGCTTAGAAATTTGATCGAAATTTCAGGGCCACAGAAATTCTGTGGCAATTTCATAATTTTCGAAATTCTATGCAAATTCCAGATTCCTAGTAACTCTGCAGAAAATTTCAATATTTTGTTACTTCTTAAGAAATTCAAAGAAATTCAATATCAGAACGTCTGTAGAAATTCCAGGATTTTCCAAATGATGTCGTCTAAAATTTAATTTGAAGCTATTAATATAAGAAATATAACCCTCGATCTTGACGTAAAATTTTACATTTTTAAATTTTGTAGACATTCCAAGGCTTAACAAATCCCGTTATTTAAAATTTAATTAAAAACTATTTCGTGATCAGTGAGAATCTTTTCGAAAATGTGGATATAAAAATTCCCCGTTATAAAATTTATTTTTGCCTTAGACCTAAATTTAAATAGCTAAGTTTTTTGTACGAGAGTAACGTATACGTGTAAATTCCATAAGCCAAGGTTTATTTGCATTTCAGATTTGATTTCAAAATGGTATATTTTCAGTTAGTGTCCGACCTTGATAACGAGGTATGAACGAATCTAGGATGACGAAAACGTAGGTTCGAAGAAAACATTCAAACTTATATTACAATATTCAGGTTCAACATTCATTAATCCTGTTTAAATTTCAATATTCATACTTAAATTTCAAATTTTACCATTCATTTTACATTGCACTTCTCATGTTTAAATCTCCTTATTCATGTTCAAATTTCACTATTCATGTTAAAATTTAACAATTATTGTATGAATTTTACTAATCGTATTCAAATTTAACTATTCTCGTATACATTGTACTAATCATGTGTACAATTCACTCTCACGCTACCTTAACGTTCTTAATAACTCACTTATTTCCTTTATACTTCACTTCCTGATGGCAACATGACTGCACCGAAGCTGCTTCCTTCGTCCGCGACCACTGTTATGTTCCTTTGCTTGCTCGAATCTTCATGATTTTATGACAATTTTGACAACTGTACACCTCAAGAACTATTGGCAAAATTAGAAATATTTAAATTGGGATGACAAAAATGCTCTGAAAACTGCGGTATTTCGGTTAAATTTTGTATATAAAAAGTGGCGTTCAACACGCCCAGAAAATTAAAGAGACTACAAGGATCGGCTTAAACCACAATTACATCAGAGCAGCTAATGTATCTTCTTACCTATAAATACTCTTGGTGAGTTTGTTAATTCATATATTTGTTTGGTGTCCGCTTCTTCCGTCTCTCTGTGACACTCATGAGGATGCTTAATGACCGTATCTGTGATACGAGTTTCACCAGTGCACAAGTACGAGAATATTTTAATCGCGAATACCGTTACGATGGATATACATAATTGTTTGTCGTCCACATCTGGAAAAATTATTGGAGAAAAATACCAAGTCTTGCCCTTTTTGACGGGCCATGCACACTACAGTAGTCTACAATGAAGTCTGAAAGTAACCAGGGCTGCAAGTATATTTTAGGTGATCTTCAAAGAGAACCAGTGAGCCAGCGTACCAGCGGCCCATAGACGATCAATTCAATTGTCAATATCATTGACTTAATATATTGATGAGATTTTTTTTCCAACTAAGTCAACTAATTGACGGTCGTCAATGAAGCCCACAGACGATCAAGTTAATTGTCAATATTCATTATTACCAATTATATTGACAATAAAATTGATCGTCTATGGGCCGCTTTAATCTCTCTAACATCAACATTTTTACAACCACCGTCATTAGACAAGTACTGGCATCAGGTTGTCGCCGATTTCAGAATGAGGAAGGAACTGCCACTCACCAGTGAACTTAACGGAACACATAATATGTGTTCCGTTAAGTAAATGTAATTCAAAGTAAATAAAATCCACAAAGGAGATTTTGAAAGAGGACCAAATAGTCTTTTGAGCTTTGAAGCGTTAAATGATCTCCTGGGTTAAACAAAGCTGCTAGTTTATCTGAAATAATTTCAAGTTTTAAATAAAGCTGTTGGTATATTAAAAACGCTCTTTAGCGTTGAAAAAGCGTATATAGTGTGAAGAATATCTGCTGTGAAGGATAAACCTGTTAGTATATCTAAACAATTCTCCAGTAGTTTTCAATCCACTAGCACCCCTAAAATAATCTCTAGTCGTGGAAAAATCTGTTGGTTTACTAAAAGTGATCTCCAATGTCGTTCAAATCTGCTCGTACACCTAAAATAATCTCCTGTTCTCGACAAGTGACTGGCTTACCAAAAATGATCTCCAATACAAGCCCGTCATGCACAAAGCATCCTTTGAAGGATTCCCCTTCCGCAGCAATCTTCTGTTATCTTCCTCTGTAATCTTGTCCTACATTCAAAAATAAATATTACAAGAGAACAAAATCCGTCAAGGGACGAGTACCCTGTTCCTGTGATAGAAGTATGAAGCTTAGCCTACCATTAGGGTTAAAATGACAGTACAAAAAGTATTTTTTAGTACGAATAACTTCCTTTAATCTTGTAGGTTTGATAGAAGTATGAAGCTTAACCTATCATTAGGGTTACGATGACGTTGGCAAAGGCACATTTTAATATAAATAACTCCCTTTGATCAGGTCGCATGGAAGAAAATCGTTCAGAGATGACCGGGCGTTTACGAATCTAGCGAGGTAAGGGCGGGCGGTCCGATCGATGTGATGTCAACAACTGGGATCCTTGCATCGGCCCGGCTCATGGGAGGCGAAATAACCGTGAATTATAGAGTACGTGTCGCTGCAATCACTGTGGTCTGCAGTTATTAGTTCTGTACATCGGATGTTCGTTGTTTTGACGCTGGAAACTCTTTGGTCTGTAGTTATTCGTTCTGTGCATCTGATGTTTGTTGTTTTGACGCTGCAATCACTGTGGTCTGCAGTTATTCGTTCTGTGCATCGGATGTTTGTTGTTTTGACGCTGCAATCACTGTGGTCTGCAGTTATTCGTTCTGTGCATCTGATGTTTGTTGTTTTGACGCTGCAATCACTGTGGTCTGCAGTTATTCGTTCTGTGCATCTGATGTTTGTTGTTTTGACGCTGCAATCACTGTGGTCTGCAGTTATTCGTTCTGTGCATCTGATGTTTGTTGTTTTGACGCTGCAATCACTGTGGTCTGCAGTTATTCGTTCTGTGCATCGGATGTTTGTTGTTTTGACGCTGCAATCACTTTGGTCTGCAGTTATTAGTTCTGTGCGTCGGATGTTTGTTGTTTTGACGCTGCAATCACTGTGGTCTGCAGTTATTCGTTCTGTGCATCGGATGTTTGTTGTTTTGACGCTGCAATCACTGTGGTCTGCAGTTATTCGTTCTGTGCATCGGATGTTTGTTGTTTTGACGCTGCAATCACTATGGTCTGCAGTTATTCGTTTTGTGCATCGGATGTTTGTTGTTTTGACGCTGCAACCACTGTGGTCTGCAGTTATTCGTTCTGCGCATCGGATGTTTGTTGTTTTGACGCTGCAATCACTATGGTCTGCAGTTATTAGTTCTGTGCATCGGATGTTTGTTGTTTTGACGCTGCAATCACTATGGTCTGCAGTTATTAGTTCTGTGCATCGGATGTTTGTTGTTTTGACGCTGCAACCACTGTGGTCTGCAGTTATTCGTTCTGCGCATCGGATGTTTGTTGTTTTGACGCTGCAATCACTGTGGTCTGCAGTTATAAGTTCTGTGCATCGGATGTTTGTTGTTTTGACGCTGCAATCACTGTGGTCTGCAGTTATTCGTTCTGTGCATCGGATGTTTGTTTTTTTGACGCTGCAATCACTGTTGTCTGCAGTTATTAGTTCTGTGCATCGGATGTTGGTTGCTTTGACGCTGCAATCACTGTGGTCTGCAGCTTTTAGTTCTGTGCATTGGATGTTTGTTGTTTTGACGCTGCAATCACTGTGGTCTGCAGTCATTAGTTCTGTGCATTGGATGTTTGTTGTTTTGACGCTGCAATCACTGTTGTCTGCAGTTATTAGTTCTGTGCATCGGATGTTTGTTTTTTTGACGCTGCAATCACTGTTGTCTGCAGTTATTAGTTCTGTACATTCATATAATACATTTTGCTACAATCATTGTGGTTTGCTATCCCTGTGGTCTGCAGTTATCAGTTCTGCACATTGGATGTTTGTCGTTTTGAGAGCCTGAAATGGTATTTGTTAAATAATAAAGGCATCATACGACTGGGGCGTCGTACAGAAATGTGACGTTAATTAAAATAATGAATGCTTGCCCGGGTATTTGATGGAGGCTGCCTTTCATTTCAACCTAGAAAAACTCAATTTTACTCATTTTACACTTCGTATGTCAATTTTTACGAATCTCGAATAGTTTTTCCAACTTAGCGTATCCTGAAATAACTAACATCTTTACGCATCTTCAATTAATGCTTCAAATCTTTTCATCTGGAATTCATGTGTCGACTTTGCGCATACCGGGCAATTTTTCGCAAAATGAAAATCATGGATTGATGCGTTGAAATTACGCATTACTCACTTTCCAAATCCTAATTCATCCACCCTCTCAGCATCCTGGATTTCGGCTTAGTTTTCGAACACTGAATTAATCCGTAAAATATACAAGTTCTAGAATAATCCGTCAATTTTGTAAATCCTGGATTAACCTAAAAATTTCACGTAAATCGGAAAATTTCGAGGGCTTGGCACATTACGAGTTTTTTGTTTAATTTACCTTTTATGCATTTATTTATTTATGCATTTATTTATTTATTTATTATTTGTTTATTTATGCATTTATTTATTTATTTATTATTTATTTATTTATGCATTTATTCTCCCAGATTAAATTGATCTTCTGATCTTCTTCTATAAAGAACTCATTACATTTCTTCACCAGGTGATAATTTTTTTTCGACGTTTCACATCCTTCATCAACTTATAAGTCCCTCTGTTCCAACTGACATATCTTTAAAACTGATATATCATCTACCACAATATCATCACCGACGGATGTATCGTCACTGAGGGATGTGTTATTGCCAACTGATGCATCATTACAAACTAATGTATCATTACCAACTGATGCATCATTACAAACTAATGTATCATTACCAACTGATGCATCATTACAAACTAATGTATCATTACCAACTGAGATATCATTACAAACTAATGTATCATTACCAACTGATGCATCATTACAAACTAATGTATCATTACCAACTGATGCATCATTACAAACTAATGTATCATTACCAACTGATGCATCATTACAAACTAATGTATCATTACCAACTGAGATATCATTACAAACTAATGTATCATTACCAACTGATGCATCATTACAAACTAATGTATCATTACCAACTGATGCATCATTACAAACTAATGTATCATTACCAACTGATGCATCATTACAAACTAATGTATCATTACCAACTGATGCATCATTACAAACTAATGTATCATTACCAACTGATGCATCATTACAAACTAATGTATCATTACCAACTGATGCATCATTACAAACTAATGTATCATTACCAACTGATGCATCATTACAAACTAATGTATCATTACCAACTGATGCATCATTACAAACTAATGTATCATTACCAACTGAGATATCATTACAAACTAATGTATCATTACCAACTGATGCATCATTACAAACTAATGTATCATTACCAACTGATGCATCATTAAAAACTAATGTATCATTACCAACTGATGCATCATTACAAACTAATGTATCATTACCAACTGATGCATCATTACAAACTAATGTATCATTACCAACTGATGCATCATTAAAAACTAATGTATCATTACCAACTGATGCATCATTACAAACTAATGTATCATTACCAACTGATGCATCATTACAAACTAATGTATCATTACCAACTGATGCATCATTACAAACTAATGTATCATTACCAACTGATGCATCATTACAAACTAATATATCATTACCAACTGATGCATCATTACAAACTAATGTATCATTACCAACTGATGCATCATTACAAACTAATGTATCATTACCAACTGATGCATCATTAAAAACTAATGTATCATTACCAACTGATGCATCATTACAAACTAATGTATCATTACCAACTGATGCATCATTACAAACTAATGTATCATTACCAACTGATGCATCATTACAAACTAATGTATCATTACCAACTGATGCATCATTACAAACTAATGTATCATTACCAACTGATGCATCATTACAAACTAATGTATCATTACCAACTGATGCATCATTACAAACTAATGTATCATTACCAACTGATACAGTATTTCATTATACCTTGCCTTGTTCACACCAGTATATATGGCTTGAATTATTAAACAATTACACCATCCATATACTGAGAAAAATTAATACGCGCAAGATAACAGGTTATTCCAACTCTTTGAAGAGAATATAAAGGCTTAGATTCCAAGTTAAAGTATCTTGGAGTTTTGTTGCGCGTAAAAAATATTACAATTCGTTCTACTAATGAGGGAGTGACAAATAGAGTGGTCGTATAATGTACATAGTAATCATATTTAATAATAATGTTTGGTGTAATAACTATACAATGTGATATTGAACGTGGTAAAAAGGCGATAGTAGCGAGTGATCGTAGAAATTTGTAGTTAGCAATACTAGTTGCTGTCAATATAGAGTTAATAATAATTTAGAAAAAAACGGTCTTCCATAAGTTTATTTCACTTTGTTTTTTACATTGGTGCCAATAGTGTGCAACATTCTGATAAGTTGCTGATGTATAATTAAAAGGTGTATGATTAAAATATTTTATTTATTGGGTCCAGAGAAATATCCGAATCGACATTGAAAATATCCGCTTCAGCTGTTCAGAAAAATTATGAATGAGTTTACAAATGTGACGTAGAAAATTACACAATCCACAAATAAAATAGTTTGGAATAGGAAGATTAAACTGAGAATGGAATTAAATTGAAGATGATACGATGATTAATAGAGTTACATAAAAAATTTGAGCCGTTCCAATACTTAAATGCTAGGTGTAAATTCCGTAGATTTATCCCATTTAAAATGATGCCTCAAGTAAACACTAACTGGATCGTGCTTTCATTCAACTTTGATTAAGAATTAATAGAAATTTAGTTTGTGACTAGTGGTTATCCGCAGCATTATGAAAACTCCGTCAGTGACCACCGGTGACGCACGTTGCGGAATAAATGTTAACAATGCTATTGTTAGTATTTAATCTATGAGAGCTTCTAACCACACTAACAGTGTTTGATTTTCTTAGCCTAATTTATTTTAAATGGCAGAAGTAGAATATGCAGGGGAAGGATACACATATCAAAGCACAGAATATATGAATCACACAGGGCTTACCTCGCGGGTAAAGACGCTGTAGATGAATCAAGCGATCAACAAATAGACAATAATTAGACGAGAACAGATTCACAGTGCCTCGGTGCTCTGCAACTCTTCAGTACAATCTAAGGGTATCTCGGATACCGCAAACTGTATTCCCGGAACTATATAAGAGATACAAGGTAAACAAATGTAGCTGCGTTTCATAGAGGAAGCGGGCCACACGTGCGACACTCCCTGCGTGACCGCTCTGCTCCGACTGAATCTGTGCCAGGTAATACAAGTCTTTTTATATAAAAGGACTCCGACTCAGGAGTTCCAGGTTCACGGCGTCTGTGTTCAAACTGAATTGCTGAATTTTACGGGATAGAATTATAGTCTTGTCTGGAGCAATATTTTGTTACTATGTAGTGTGCACGGCCCGCCAAAAATGACGGGATTCAATACCTTTCTTGAACAAACTTTCCACACGCGGATGACTAACAAATATGTCTATCCAACAATACCCGTGATAAAAAAATGTTATTGTACTTGCGCACTGGTGAAACTCGTACCACAGATACGGTCATTATGGCTATCTTTATGAGCATGACGGAGAAATGGAAGAAGCGGACTCAAAACAAATAAACCAAGGGTATTTTTAGGTAGTATACGGACCCGTGTAAATTAATCGGACCCGTGGAAATTCCTAGGTGGTCCCGTATAAAAATTTTGTCAATATTGCCTAACCTATGCTAACCTATCCTATCCTAATCTAACTAAACCTATCCTAAACAAACACATCCTGGTACAATTCAAACATATCAATGCATGTAAATGCCATCTTTTGATGTTATACTGACGAATTCGATATCCATGATACCGTAAACTCAGACATCCTATGTTTCTTAAGAAGCGGGCACTAAACAAATATATAAATAAACACACAACGGATATTATTAGGTTAGATTATGTTACCTAGCTTCTCATTTTTTTCAATTTTTGACTTTTTTTCGATGTAGATTGCGTAATGTTAACATTTCTTATAGGTTTCTATCTATTTTCTTAATATTTATAATATCAATTTTTTTATATAGATCATATTTTTTCAGACTTTAGATTTATGCTCTAACGTATAAAAATAAATAAGTAAATAATTAAACCCAACTTTAAAAGTTAATAACTTTGGTTTAAGATATTTCAGTTTCATCTGTTGCATTATACACACAGAGATGTATCCTGACTACAAGGCTTTAGGTCTGAGTGTAAATAAGGTCCAAGTCGTCTGAAAATTTACCTTTATATGTAAATTTTCTAGTAACTAAGCCCATCGTTATGCAACTAACAAAGGAGCAACGCATTTTCATAAACAACGTCTACGCGGGAACAAAGAGTTCAAAAGAAGTTCCAAATAAATTCGAACAAAGAATTCCAGAAAGAATCTGCTTCTGTAATGCATCATTAAGGGGATCGTTATAGCTCGTTTTTTATGATAATAATACAATGACCCTTAACTTTTGTATTATTTATGACCTTATTAAAATGTCATGCGCAACTCACATTTTTAAAACTATTATTTATCATATTTTTAATAAAACTAATTTTAATTTGACTTAAAATTTTTAGGAAAAATATTTTTTCTCCCCATACAAAAATCAGAATTAAATTATCTTCATTCACTGTAAAGTTGTTAATATTTAAAGTTGGTTTACTTTTCATGGTTCATACGCCCACTATTGCCTCTACGCCCGTTCTACCATCACATTTATATCAATTTATATTTTTATTTATACATAGATTTGTAACTTAAAAAAACAATGTTAAAAATAATCCCACCCTCAAATAATGTGGTGTATAAATATTTTCCAAAACAGTTACGAATATTTTAACATATATACATCCCTTATAAAAAACTCGGGCTGGAAATAACTCTCTAGAAGTTGAATAATATTATGTCCATGAGTAAACCTACCCTAAAGTAAACCTATTCTATTCGAGCAACGATTTCTGGAAGCACATCAGTTTTTAGAATCAGTTCATCAGTTTTTAACTTGCAATATTTTCCAAGAAAGGTTTGAAACAAAAATTGGAGTTCTATCATTTTCTATGACACATAGAGTGGGTTAAATGCGTTTAATATTCTAAGTTAATTCGTTTGAGTAAGAATAGCAAGATCTTTTCACGTATTTTTTCAATTTATTTTTTCATAAAAATTTCCATATAGAAAATTTTATGCCCAAAAAATATCTAGAAGTTGAATGAAATACTGTCCATGAGTAAATAATCAAGCGAAGATTACAGAAAACGCTTCAGTTTCAGAATTTCATTGGAAATTGTGGCCCAAAAACTTTGCAATATTTTTCAGGAATATTTTGTAGCAAAAATTAGAGTTCCATCATTTTCTATGACACATAGAGTGCGTTTATTGCATTTAATGTTTCAAATTAATTCATTCTTCCATGAAGGACAAGAATTTTTTAATATTTCCCGAAGTTTGTTTTCTGTAATATTTGCAAAGGTACTTCTTTATGATGTTTTTTTAAATATTCTGCTACAAAAATTTGGGTTTTATCATTTTCTATTACACAAAGAACGCGTTTATCGTATTTAATATTCGGAAATAGTTCGTTCTTAGGTGATATGGATGTTTTGAAAATTTCACGAAATTAGTTTTCTGTAAAAATCGTATGGGTACTACCACTTGTTATATTTTTCGTAATTGTCGATCTTTCACTTATTTGTGCAATTTTATTTTTTCCCATGCATCGTGTGGAGGGAATGATCACGTTTTGTACAACATATAAGCGCTGAAATGACAGTTTAAATAATGCTTGAATTTCCCACTCGTGGAATGAAGCTGCTGATGCCATTTTTTTAATGAGGAGACTAAGTGCTTTGACCTCTCAGAAAAAATTAAATGTCTCTTCGGAATTAAGACGATCGTTATTGACTCAGCATTTGTTTTTCTGGGAAATTATTGAATGATAATGAGAAATCTGCTTTTGGTTTGGCATTAAATTGATGACTTGAGTCTCTTCGGAATTAAGAGGATCGTTATTGACTCAGCATTTGTTTTTCTGGGAAATTATTGAATGATAATGAGAAATCTGCTTTTGGTTTGGCATTAAATTGATGACTTGAGTCTCTTCGGAATTAAGAGGATCGTTATTGACTCAGCATTTGTTTTTCTGGGAAATTATTGAATGATAATGAGAAATCTGCTTTTGGTTTGGCATTAAATTGATGACTTGAGTCTCTTCGGAATTAAGACGATCGTTATTGACTCAGCATTTGTTTTTCTGGGAAATTATTGAATGATAATGAGAAATCTGCTTTTGGTTTGGCATTAAATTGATGACTTGAAATTCTAAGGAAATTTATTCGTCATTGACTAAAAAGTAACATTCGGAAAATGATCACTCTGACATTGTGTGCGTTTCTAGTTTTGCTTCATCCCGGTCTAACTTTTTCACCGCCTGCAAGCATGTTTTTCGCCTCCCAAGTAATTAAATCGCTTTGGCGAATAACATGCATGCTCCGGAGAAAACGTTAGACTGGGATTCACGTCCTATATTGTGGGTTATGGTCCATACTGATTGTATTGTTTCAGTTTCAGGCCGGGCATGTGTGAACGAGTGAACGAGGACTTGTGAGCTGCTTTCTGTGCTCCCAAATCATCGCGCGTGTCAAGACACAAGGCACAAGATCAAGGGAATATTTTTTTTGTTTTTGCCTATTAGCGTTGTTAATTTACTGTTTTTTGCGTAGTTTTTTAGTAAGTGGTCGGCATTGGGTAATAGGGTTTCTTCCGTGAGCGTCGACGCGCTCACGGCTGTCCTCATTGAATCCCAAGGGAGGCTGTCACAAGAGTGGGTGGCGTAAAATATACGCATAGATTTGCTACCCGACCGGGTGACGGACATTTTACTACTTTTTGGTCTAGTCAAGCGGTTGTTGAATGACTTGTATCCGACCAAAACAAGTAAATTATTTTGCTGTCTGAACGAATGAGGTCCCACGATTTTATCCTTAAAAGACAATACTTCAAACCTCCAAGCTAAATAATTACGCCCACCATCAACCTGCACCCAATTAGGATGTATAATAATCCACGGTAACATTGTAACCGAGCGATTCCCTTTAGGGTCCCCACTGCGAAATTAAAAGTCCACCCAGTCGGTTATCTAAAATATTTTGCGAATGCTTTCAACGTGGGGCAGGATGAGAACAATTGACTCTAATATTTTTAAGAATATTCCTTTGATTAATTCCTTACATAGTTATTTGCAGACGCCTTTAAATAATTGCTCGATAGAAATAAATGAATTAGAACAAGTTTACTTTAATGTCCATGAGTGAATATTCAAACAAAGAATTCTGAAAACACCTCCGCTTTTAGAATTTCGTTGAAAATTGTTTATTTGCTCCAAGGAAAAATGCATATTCATTTATTTTGCTGAAGCTGATTTTTCCCGTTTTGCTTCGCTTATGTCGTATTTGGCCACTTTAAGCTATAAATAATACACAATTAAATTTGTTTTAAAATGGTGGACTGTTGCTGTACACGGTAAGAGGCCGTTCTCTGAAATGCGCGTTTGACCAAACTATGAGCGCATATGTACTCATAGGCAAGCGGGGTAAAGGGGGCTTAATATATCGTAGCAAAATTAACTCAAATTTTGCTACGATATATTAAGCCCCCTTTACTGAAATTACCATTTTCTACTACACACAGAGCGAGTTTATCGTATTTAATGTTTAAAATTAGTTCGTTCTTACATGAATGACGATTATTTTTTCCACAACTTATGAAATTAGTTTCAGTGTAAATCGTAAAAGTTCCCTCTTAGGATATTTTCATTTATATTTTGTGCCAAAAATTACAGTTCCATAATTTTCCGTTACATATAGAGCGCAGCGCGTTTATCGCATTTATTGTCTGAAATTAGTTCATTCTTACATGAATGACAAGGGTTTTTTGAACATTTTGTCTGATTAATTTTCTGTAAATATCGTAAAGGTACCCCCTCATGATATTTTTCAAGCATATTTGCTAGTGAAATTTTGAGTTTTATCATTTTACATTACACAAAGACCGCATTTATCGCATTTAATGTTCGAAATTAGTTCGTTCGTACGTACATGAATGACAAGGATTTTTTCAATATTTCAGGAAATAAGTTGTGTGTAAAAAAATCCTAAGAAAACCTACATGTGATATTTTTCGAAGATATATCGTGGCAAAAATTTGAGTTTCACAATTTTCTAGTACACATAGAGTGAATTTACCGCATTTAACGTTTGAAATTTGTTTGTTCTTACATGAATGTCATAGATTTTTAACATCACGAAATTATGTTTCTGTATAAATCGTGAGGGAACCCCGTTATATTTTTCGAAAATTTTACGTGGCAAAAATTTCAGTTTTATTATAATATTTTCTATTTCACTTGAAAAATAACATGAGGAGCTACCCATCCGGTATTCACAGAAAAATAATTTGGGTAAATATTCAAATGTTCAGCGTCATCCATGTAAGAACGAACAAATTTCGAATATTAAATACGATATGCGCGATCTTTGAATAATCTATACTATAATAAGAGCCGCGTCCATCCGTCCGTCCGTCCGTCCGTCCGTCCGTCTGTCCGAAGCCAGCCTGCAGGTGTGATGAGCGTATCTGTGATACAAGCTCCAGCCCTATATATTTTGACGGGCCGTGTTCACGCGGCCTTATCAACTCTCGAGAGATTGTTTTTTATTTATTTCTTACGGCCTTTCTTTCATTTCGCCCTCTTTTTAATTTCAAAGATAGAGGGGTGGACTAGTAGAATGTAATAAAACATAAATTTTTGCAACAAAATATTGTTCAAAAATATCCTTACGATTCATAGAAAAAACTAATTTCGTAATATATGCAAAAAATTCTTGTCATTCATGTAAGAACGAACTAATTTCGAACTGTAGATACGATATTCGCGCTCTATGTGTAATATAAAACGATGAAACTCTAATTTTTGCTAGAAAATATTATTGAAAAATATCATGACCCATACAATTTATCTGAATAATTTCATGAAATATTGAAAAAAATTGGAACATACATCAAAAAATATGTGCACGACTGTGTGTTTTAATAGCATCGGCTGGAACCATAATCCGTAAGTAGAAATGCCGTAATGCGACTCTCAGTAAGCCTCGAACTGGCCATCCACGGAAGAGTAACGGCCGTGCTGTTCGAAAATTGTTCCGAACAGTAGTGCAGAGGCCTCAAACTACTTGTAAAAAGTTGAAGGGTGATCTCAAGGCAACTGGGATAGAAGCCAGCAAACATACGGTCAGTAGTGCACTACGCCGTGAAAGTCTTCGTTCCCACACACCCTTCGTAGGACACCTCTTCTCCAGAAACTTCACGTCAAAGCCAGGCTGAAGTATGCCAACGACCATTTGAACAAGCCAGAAGCGTTTTAGAACTCAGTGCTGGGGGTCAGATGAAACCAAAATCGAACTATTTGTGAAAAACAGCACAAAATATGCTTGGAGGCAACAAAACGAAGAGTATAAACCAAAGTGCACCATACCCACTGTTAAGTTTGGAGGTGACTCAATCATGGCGTGGGGATGTTTCGGCTCATCAGGGGTAGGTAAGAAAGAAAGAAAGAAAAAAGAAAAACCTTTTATTTAAAAAAAAGTTGGCACATGAGATACATGACAATATATTGGTTTTTAAAAAATTCTTAATAGTAAACTTCACATCATTGAAGGAACCATGAATGGCCGAAAATATCATGAAATATTGGAAGAGCAACTTTTACCTTCCGCTTGTTTGTTGAATTGAAACGTGGATGGGCCTTCCAACAAGAAAACGATCCAAAACATACTGTAAATGAAACCAAGGAATGTTTGAGGATGAAGAAGATAAACATATTAGAATGACCAAGTGAATCCCTGGACATGAATCGGATCGAAAACTTGAGGAGGGAATTGAAATTGAAAATTCAGAAGAGAGGTTCCAATGACATCACTGAACTCGAAGAAATTGGCGTTAAAGAATGGAATAAGATTACACACGACACTTTTAAAAGGCTGTAGTGAACTACTCAACGTCTCGAGGCCATAATTAATAATAACGGCTGTGCGACGAAGTGTTAATGTATGCATATCTTGAATTATATTGTAAACTTTTGTTCACGTATTTATTATGCATGTTCCTATACAGGGTGTTTCAGGACAAGAGGGACAAAGTTGTACACCAAGTAGAAAATGGCCAAATAAACACTTTTTCTTCCATAAAATTTTCCGAAATAATATTTAGACACGAATAAACGTCGACTTTTACCAAAATGATCGATTTTGGGCTCGGTAAACACATCTTTTCTCGAGAAGGGTTTAGTTTAAAACCCTTAGTTTAGTTTAAGTTTTTTAGTTTAGTTCAAATTCAGTCTGTGAAAATACATTGTTTTGAAGGCTTGGGTACCCATTAGTGTCTCAGACTTAGTATTAACATGGGAGGTTAGTTTCCATGCTCGTACGGACGTGGAAACTTTCACTTTGAGACAAACTTTCAACGTAAATGAAAACAGGACATTGTTCAAATCTATTCTTTGAACATAAATTTTAGTAAGTTTAATACAAGCATCGCAGTAAAGAACTAGAACATGATAACATTTCATATTTTCTATTGCTTACAACCATCGAAATTATTTTACTACGTTCCAATTTCCTTACAATAATTTTTTCTGAATAATGTAAATTTTGAATTTCTGAATAATATTAATTTTGAATAGTTTCTGCGGTAAAAAAATTCAAAATCAAACAAGGATGATGCTTTGATAAATTAAGGTAAGTACGATTAAGCTGTAAAACTGAAAGGCAATATAAACAAAAATGTATATTATACGTAAATTTTCTTATTGAAAGTTGTTTCTTTTAATTAGATTAACGTTCGTCACACCATACTTTATATTTCCAACAGTTTTAAAATTATACCAAAACGGAAAGAGATTTAATGCCTCTCGAAGTAGGTTCAGTATCAAAGCTAGTAGGTACGGTATCATAGGTTATATTGACCGGAAATTATGTGTAAATTGTTTGGTTACTCAATAAATTTTTCTGTGAAAAAATTAGAATGAGTTCTAATGAGGATTTTCGATTTTAATCAAGACTATAATACCTATCATCTTGTTCATTGGTTTTTCAAATGCCATGTAAATAATATCACGACGCAGTGACGGTTACTCCCGGTCAAGTCGGTATCCATTCCTGACGCTTGGGTTAAGTGGGGAATTATGGCTGAGTTCTTCCTTTTCCCAACAGGGGCAATAACCGGGCGGCATTGCCGGGATTCGAACAGGCGACCCTTCTCGTGACAGGCCTTCTAAAACGCGCTAAAAGCAGGATTCGCTTAGTGTGGCTCGGTACCATTTTATTTGTACGTGATTTTTTCGAAAATTCAGGTATGAACTACTGCATAAAATTAATTTAGTTTCTCGAGTCGATACTTTGGCCGAATTCCGAAATTGTGAGCTTCCTGTTATGTTGCAAACAGACTCGTCCAATCCGGATTGCTGTTTATCCCCTCGTAGATCATGATTTCGCAATTGAAGACTAGAACTTCGTTTCCTGTCTTTTATCTAACCTAATAATACCCGTTGTGCGTTCATTTATATTTTTATTTATATGCTTATGTATGTATTAGTCTGGTGTCCGCTTCTTAAGAAACATAGGATGTCTAAGTTTGCGGTATCATGGATACCGTATTACTCCGTGTAACATTAAAAGATCGCCTATACATGCATTGATATGTTTGACATTTTATCAGGATAGGTTCGATTAGGATAGGTTTGGTCCACCTAGCTTAACGATGACATTGTCTGTGTAATTTTCACGGGTCCAGCTACTTCTTAAATAATATCCTAGGTTTATTTTTTTGGAGTTTGCTTATTCCATTTCTCTGTCACGCTCATTAGGATGGTTATAATGACCATATCTGTGATACGAGTTTCACCAGTGCACAAGTACAATAATATTTTTCATCACGAGTACTGTTAGGATGAATATTTTTGTTTGTAATCCACTTCTGGAAATTTTATTCAAGAAAGTTATTGAATCCGTCATTTTTGGCAGGCCGTGCACACTACACCTTTTTCACTTCAAATTAATCTAAGTCAAGTTCAATTTAATCCGAGTCAAGTTCAATTTAATTCGAGTCACGTTCAATTTTATCCGAGTCAAGTTCAAATTAATCCAAGTCAAGTTCAATTTAATCCAAGTCAAGTTCAAATTAATCCGAGTCAAGTTCAAATTAATCCGAGTCAAGTTCAAATTAATCCGAGTCAAGTTCAAATTAATCCAAGTCAAGTTCAAATTAATCCAACCATTAGTTGAGGTAAAAATGACGTAATAATTTGTTAATTTGAGTTTTCTTGGTAAATATGTATCTATTGGATGTGATGAGCAAGACAGGTTTCGAGGATTTATTTACACTCATAGATATTTATACACGTGAAATTCCACTTTTTCACTTATATGAAATTAAATACAAGCAAGTACAAAATATTATCATTGGACGATATGTAGATTTAATTTTTAAAAGAAATATACAAGTGCGATTCACTGAGTACTATTTTCAAGACTTGAATATTCATAAAATGATTATTATAAAAGTTATTGTAGTCTTAAAAGTATTATATATTGAATTGTGCACACACACAAATAAAATCAGTAGTAAATTAGAAACATTGTTTCTTGTATTATTATTGTGTATTGTAAGTGGATCCTACATTTCTTCGCAATGACTAACACGGAATTAGAACGGATGGCAACATTTATATTGCTAATGCAGGAATGTATCTGGGTAGTAATGTACAAGTATAAATTGTAACCAAATGGAATCGTACATTACTACTCAGTGAATCGCACTTGTATATTTCTTTTAAAGATTAAATCTACATATCGTCCAATGATAATATTTTGTAATGGCATGTATTTGATTTCATATATGTGATAAAATGAAATTTCACGTGTATAAATATCTATGAGTGTAAATAAATCCTCGAAACCAGTTTTGCTCATCACATCCAATAGATACATATTTAACAAGAAAACTCAAATTAACAAATTATTACGTCATTTTTACCTCAACTAAGGGTTGGATTAATTTGAACTTGACTTGGATTAATTTGAACTTGACTCGGATTAGTTTGAACTTGACTCGGATTAATTTGAACTTGACTCGGATTAATTTGAACTTGACTTGGATTAAATTGAACTTGACTTGGATTAATTTGAACCTGACTCGGATTAAATTGAACTTGACTCGGATTAAATTGAACTTGACTCGGATTAAATTGAACTCGACTTAGATTAATTTGAAGTGAAAAAGGTGTAGTTAGCGTATAATACGCTAGGTTTTTTCAAAATCTGAAGTGCTGCTTTGATAATTTGAGTGGAAAAAAATAGCTTTGAAATCTTTACGTTCACTATTATTTAAGCATGGGCGTACAACCGACGCTTGATGGATTTGAAGGCCGCGTATACGATAATAGGAGAGAGAATATGTTGCCTCTAACGTAGAGCAGCAGAGCAGCTGTATCAGAGCATCGAGTATTGGTGTGATTACAGCGAGTTTTAAGTACAGTTTATCTCGATGCGATGGGAGAATTGATAACAAGGAGCCCTAATTTGCTCCGCCGGCCTCGTACAAAACGCAAGCTTCTATAAGAAACTCGAATGGTCAGGCCAGGTAGTTGTGTCCAGCTCAAGTGTGGGAAAGGGGTGTGTGTGTGTGTGTGTCCCTACTTCGTAATAGAGCTTTTGTTAATTTTTGGTAAACATCAACGCAAGACAATTCAAGCCTGGGTAAAAACATGAGAGTATCAACATTTTTTGGCAATCGTTACCATTTGCTTGATGAATTCCATTTTTAGTCTGGGACCTTGTACGTGTGAAGCACAATACAGTATGTATTTAAAGAAAAGTATTGTTTGTGTGGAAAACTGAATTTACTTACTAATAAAACAGAGCTACGGTTCGGTACAACTGAAGGAATCTTGCACATCATTTCTTCGTACTATTTGACACTTATAGGCCTGACGAGTGGACTTCCATCTTGGTTGAAACAAGTTTGAAGGGCTGTAAAAAACTTCAAGTGTCTCTGGAAAAAGGCCTAATTTGATCGCGTCTTTCTTAAATTATCTGATTTTGTCGTTGAAACCCAGGTCTTCGAACTAACTAAATCAGCTCTAGGTTATTGATAGAGTAAATTTTTTGTACGCTACAGTTTTTTTACTTTAGGCGATTGATCATCTACATCCTTTCGACTGAAAACGTGTCAACTCCAAGCATTTAGCCTCGAGCAATGACGTTGGAAATAAACTTTGGAAAGTATTGAGAGCAGTTATAAACCATTGCTGCAAACCTCTGCGTACCTCACATTATGTAGAAACATATTTACATTTAACGCACAGAATGATACTATTGACTTAAAATAGGGTTGATATCAGTTAAAAACTCGTTTTTAGACCTGGATTTAATAATTTCGTGTCATAATCGAGCATCGGTTTTGAAGAAGAGGTTCAAAAAAACTTAATCTTACTAGTATGAGTTTCTTTTCTTGCATACACATCTTTGTGATCTAACTTAACCAAAATTCTCCCTGGCTTATGAATAATTTCTTCTATTTTGCCTAGTATTTCCTTTACAAGACGATGGAGGCTGTCAAATCCGTGGGGGCTCATGTTGCTTCCTATCTTCAGAAGACGTAAGTTTTTGCATTTATTTTATTTCGAAACTTGGAATAGTTGACACCAATCCTCACGTATTCATGGTATTACTCAATTTAATTTCATTACCCTGCGTAACTTAAGTTATGATATTGACTAAATTACTTATTGACTGATTGAATAAATGCATAATTTCTGAATCCACAGAATACATTCCTCTTCAGTCCAGCAATCGTATAGCTCATCTCCATAAAATCATTCATACTCAATCTTATCCACGGTAGAAGAAACAAGGCAGGGTCAAACCGGTCTTTTTCATCAACCGTGTGACAATGCTGACGTCATGGCACCGAACCAATGACAGCCCTCGTATTGCTTCTGGCAACACTGCTAGCCCCAAATCTGGCCTACCGACAAGTCGTAGTGGTGATGTCATACAGTTTGTTTTAAATAAAGCCGTTCTGTTTGCGAGCCGAACAAGAGAAAGTGTATTTTTCCCCATAGAGGTGACTCTACCTTGTTTCCTCTACCGTGATCTTCCAAGTCTAGTAACCTTACCACTAATAGCATTTTTCTCGATAAAATTTATCATATTACATTAAAGACATATTTTCACTTACCCGTTATTCCTGTAGGACGGGGGAGCAGGGGGAAGATTGGGTGACGGTCACTCAGGTCGCTTCTTTTGATTGTGAAAAAAATCGAGTATCATCTAACGCGTGACAGTTGTCAGTTTTTATCACGCAACTAAAACTTAAAAACACAAATATCTGATCGTGTAACATGAAACGGATTTATTTTTAATGATTTATTAAGGTGTGATTATCAGGCCGACTTGAATGATTGTAGCCTTTGTGCGTACTATCAATACTACACCTTTTTCACTTCAAATTAATCTAAGTCAAGTTCAAATTAATCCAAGTCAAGTTCAAATTAATACAAGTCAAGTTCAAATTAATCCGAGTCAAGTTCAAATTAATCCAACCCTCAGTTGAGTTAAAAAATGACATAATAATTTTTTAATTTGAGTTTTTTGTGTTAAATATGTATCTAATGGATGTAATAAGCAAGACTGGTTTCGAGGATTTATTATACTCATAGGTATTTATATACGTGAATTTCCACTTTATCACATCTATGAAATCATTTACATGCAAATACAAAAGGTTATCATTGAACGATGTGTAGATTTAATCTTTAAAAGAAATATACAAATGCGATTCACTGAGTACAAATCTACGATTCCGTTTGGCTACAATTTATACTTGTACATTACTACCCAGATACATTCTTGCATCAGCAATAAAAATGTTGCGCTCCATTCTAATTCCGTCTTAGTCAATGTGAAGAAATGTAGGATCCACTTACAATACACAATAATAATTCAAGAAACAATGTTTCTAACTTAATACTGATTTTATTTGTGTGTGTTCACAATTCAACAAATAGTACTTTCAAGACTTGAATATTCATAAAATGATTATTATGAAAGTTATTGGAGTCTTAAAAGTATTATATATTGAATTGTAAATAAATATTGAATTGATTAAATCTACACATCGTCCAATGGTAATATTTTGTACTTGCATGTATTTGGTTTCATATATGTGGTAAAGTGGAATTTCACGTATATAAATACCTATGAGTGTAATAAATCTTCGAAACCAGTCTTGCTTATCACATCCATTAGATACATATTTAACACAAAAAACTCAAATTAAAAAATTATTATGTCATTTTTTAACTCAACTGAGGGTTGGATTAATTTGAACTTGACTCGGATTAATTTGAACTTGACTTGAATTAATTTGAACTTGACTTAGATTAAATTTAACTTGACTTGGATTAATTTGAACTTGACTCGGATTAATTCGAACTTGACTCGGATTAATTTGAACTTGACTCGGATTAATTTGAACTTGACTCGGATTAATTTGAACTTGACTTGGATTAAATTGAACTTGACTTAGATTAATTTGAAGTGAAAAAGGTGTAGTTCCGCGAAGCTATCGCCACCTCGAGATCTTTTTTAATAATTTGAACAATTTATGTACCAAATGCGTTACAACAGTAAATGGTGTCTTAAATCCAGTACAATGGACACATTTTAGTATAGCTATTCGTGGGCTCGAATAAATTCAGCGACTTCTAGGGTATCCTTTCATCACCGCTATTTTGAGATGTACAATTGTCTTTAACCAAATGTTTATGTTTAACTTAATTCACTTAACCTAGGTTGCACCCTGATTTTCATATAAACAGAACGAGCAGCAGTGATACGTGGTTGTTTCTCTGTCGGCAAATGCTAGGAAAGGTTTACTACTCATTGATTATAAATTATTTGAGCTTTCAAGACCAAGTGGATGAAAAGGTCAATTTAGTTGTTTCGCTTTTAATACATTTTTAACTGTAGAACTAATTGTTACCTTCTACAGATTCAGTGATCACGGAAAAAATAATAAATTTTAAGTAGGAGTAAAAAATTGGTTGTTAAAGGGTTAAATCCACCTATGGTTGGCTAGTGGAAGTTATTTTTGAACTAATGATATTGTACCACGGAAAATTTACTCTTTCTAGAAATTGCGTGAAACGCGAGTGTTACAATATATTTGCGTTGCTCGGTTTGTGCTAATAGTAGATATTCCTAGATCAATGAATAGGAGACTTAGTTTAATTTAAGATGGTATAGCACAGGCCTAAATCAAGAGCCTTGCACGATTAATTTCGATATTCGAATGATATTCACTGTATTTGCTAAAAAAGATTTTAACTTCAGTTACTTCGATAAGAATGTCAAATTACCTTACCTGCCTCAGTATAGTAACATACATTACGTAAATTTATGAGAACTTAACGATTGCTTCATGTTATACATGCTTAAAATAGACTTATCTTACCCATGTGTAGAAGTTCCATTCAGTTCTTGCAATTATTTGTTTCGACGACAAGTGACATGGGTATTACTATACCCATGTATGAATATCAACTAAGGATCTTAATGTTAAGACATGTCAAAACCAATGTTACACATTTCATGCATTAACTTTAACGGAAACAAAATGTTTTTCATTCTTATCTTCTTTCTTGCCATAACACCGAAAAACGCAACACAGTTGCGCTCGCTTTACCCTTGTCCCAACACTCCAAAACACCACAACGCATCAATGCTCCAATATTCCCCAGATGGTTAGTGAACCACGCGTACACCTTACATCGGGCCACCCACTACACGTCCCCTGGCTTCCTCCTGACGGTGTTGTGCCCGATCCTGTTTGCACTGCAGGGCGCAGTTCTAAGCAAAACCGTGCCCGCATTGGACACGAGGTTGGCACAAGCAGTTCTATGGACGGTGGTGACTTGCGTCAGGCTCAACATCATCAAACAATGGTGAAGAATACATCGCTTGGGTCTCAGATGTTGACTTTTAAAACCCTAATGTATGTAGCTATTACAAATGGTCTCATACTTTGATTTTTAAAACCCAGATGTAGCCAATGTAAATATGGGTTTGAAGAACCGATTATTAAAGATTGCTGGGCAACCGCCAAAGAGTTTTCGATGTCACTTTACGTTTCTATAAATCGTGATTATTCCCTTTTGAAAGGTGTAGTTTTAACGATCCGGAACCGGACATGAGAAGTCTTTTTCTTTTTTTATACGATCAGAGGATCACCAGTATTTCTGGGAGGATATATGCGACCTTTATGTACATATCTACAGAGCGTTAAAATTTGAAAACTACTTTGAATTTCTGAAATTCGCATGTGCATATGAGGGTAAATTCAATTTGATAATCTCTCATGATCCCCTAAAACTTGCTGAGTTCATTACAGTTTCAATGAATGATACTTCAGGACTTTCGGTGAGGACAGGCCATTCTGGTGGGTTAAAGAGTCAACTCGGTATGTCGACCAGCGTTCGCCTGACTTGCGCCACTTCCCCGTCACTTGTCTCACGAGTCCAGCGTCTCCGCTCTTCGTACTTCTGGCAACGGCAGTCGGACTCATTCTGGTGACGTCTGCCCTCAAGGTCATCAAATCTGCAGTGTACAGGTAAATTACTTTCAGGCTAGATTAGGTGTTAGTTTAAGCCTCCTTAAAACTTTTAGGCCAAAGCTTGAAAGTCTAATATACAGATTAATAACATAACATTGAGCTATTGTCTGTCCATGTGGATGGATTGATAGTAAATGAATTTCAAAATACACTGGGTGCTTGGGTGCTACATCCTACGTGCGAACAACCAAAATACGCGACGTAGGATGCCGAGTTAGCATAAAAATCTGCATTGGCTTAACTAATCTTTTTTTAGAATAACAATTTCGTCTTGCGCCATTTACTTAATGACATCTTTCCATTAAAAATGGCTTTTTTAGTTTGTTTTTGCTGATCTTCAGTGAGACAAGTAAGCGGCAGGCTATTAACTAACCCACGTTCGAACCTGTAAGGGTGCTTTATAATTCTAAACTAATTGGAAAAATATAATCTTGCACATTGGTTCTCCTTATATCTCATGAACAACGCTAGGTAGGACACAAAGCCAGTTACTGCCGGTGGTGCCAGGTTCATTCACCTGAGTTTAATTGAGTTATCGCTGAACTGACGGTGGAAGTTATTTCTGAACTAATGACATTGTAGCACGATAAATTTACTCTTTACGGGAATTGCGTGAAGCTCGAGTGTTACAATATATTTGCTTTGCTAGTTTTTTGCTAATAGTAGATCATTCTAGATCAATGAATAGGAAACTTGTTTAGTTTAACCCTTTACGGACGAATTATTGACTTCTGTATTAAAAAAATAACTTAGTTGAGTTTTTGAACCATGAACACTTCGCTATGATCATGTAACACTAAAATTTGGAAAAAAATGAAATTCTATTAAAAATATATTGTAAGGACGAATTCGTCCCTCTAGGAATTCCATGCATGCAGTATGCAATGGACGAATGCGTCCGATGGTGCATGACACAGAAATATAATCGAAATAGAGTCAGAAATATTTAAATTTGCTAATGCTCTGAACTTCAGGGAAGCGATCCATACGGTCCAGACGGACATAGCTATCGGGCGTTTGTGTCGAATGACGTTTCGCCCGTTTTGCCTCCGAAGGACTTGGTTTGCCTCTTCGGTTACTATTTTGACATTTTTTCTAGCTCGCATCAGAGTATTTGCAATTGTAAGCTTGAGAGCTGTGAGGGGAAGGATCTATTTTCTTTTCAGTGATAAATATTTTGCAGACCTCCGATATAGGATCCAATTATTCACCACAGACAAATCAATCAAATGGAAAATCAAGCGATGGTACGTTTACTTTGACCTCAGGTCCATCCTGTAGAGAGCTAGCAGAGCATCGGCGAGATCAACCTTCTGTGCCTGGATTGTACTGCGTAATGATGTTTGGTTTTACTACCTCAACGAGCTGCTTCTGTTTTCTGTCGAAGCTTGAGACAGCTTCTGTTGGTTGAGTCATGACGATAGTTGAAACAACACGGGCAATCTTATTATCGTACCGCATGACGTAAGTTACTACATGATCGAGATTTGTCGTCTTGTTTTCAATACTAGATCCTTTTCCTCTTTTCATGAGATTCTTGTCAAGTGTTATGTCTCTTATGTCTTGATGCCTCGAAGGACGAATTGCCCCACAGCTCCAGACTACCCGGCTTGCCAAGTATTGCATCAGCGGAATAGAGAACCAGTTGTCACGGTCCACAGACAGTTCTTGTATAATTGGAATTTTTCTGAACTCTTCCTGAAGGAGATCAACGATAGGGCGTATCTTGAAGAGTTTGTCTTCGTTTTAACCTTCGTATTGTCCGCTAAATGCAGAGAACTTTTGATTTCTTCATATTGGTCTCGGGTCATAACATCTGATATTTGATCTTTGAATCGGCCAATGATTGTGCTCTAATGCAACCTTGTGTAAGGCAATTTTGAAATTAAATAATTAAAGAGACAATCCCAGCCATTCCTGTAGTTCAGAACGAATCGATTTCAAAGGTTTGTTCATATTTTTCTGCGGGGCGTACATATTACTATGCTCTACCGTAAGGGCCATAATATCTTCACTGATGAATATGTCACGAAACTTTGCACAGTGTAGCGTACGTAGCGCTGATCAGGCGCCTACACTGTGTTAGTTCGAATGGAGGACTCGAAACCTCCTAGTAAAAGAGGAAATGAGAAACACAGAGCGGAAAACACAGAAAGAGGAAATGGTAGAACAGTTGGAAAAATAGAGAAAGTAACTACTGATCTGCTCACCCACACCAATACCTCAGTTCAACATGGGAAATGAAACACTCAGTTAATGATACATTATTGATTACTTTATTTTAAGTTAAATAATGAACACGTGATTGGCATGAGACATTCTCGGCAAGCAAAGAAATTTGTGACACACAATATTAGCGAAAGTTACTGGCGCGCGTACCTTGTAACGCCAACACAAAAAAAAACAGCAAGAGACATATCCTACACAATCCTAGGCAATCGCAGCGCGCGCGGAAGAAAAAGCACAGTCACCTATGGCCTATTATCCATGATTTCTCTTGATCGTTCCGAACGATGCATTTCAAAGGCATAACCCCGAGATCCTCTTAAATTTCTTGTAGCCTGCCAACCTGCTACGTTTAGTTCCTTGTGTGAAACTTCCCTTACAGTGCGAAGAATTTGCGGTATAGGCAATGACGCCTCAGCTTGGTGACCGCCATTTTTGTAAGGCTGCGCTGCAGCCCGGAGTTGCTTGGCCCACATCGTCAAGCATTCCAAGCCGCCGAATTCAAGCACCCGACCCTCCTGGGAACAAGGATCATATTAAGTGACTACACTCCACTTGAATCTTTATTCCTTGCAATGCCCCTACCTCAAACCAAATTGATTGAATTTTACCCCCCTTTAATCCCCAAATCAATCATAAAATTTATTTATTTTCCCTCTAACAAATCACAAGCATTCTGTTTCGGAATAAAAATGAAAACCATTTAGCCTACACTTCAATAGTTCAATAAGACACGAATGTTCTGATTTCCCTCTAAGAAATAATGTAATGATTCTTTCATTCCCCACATTAAAGTGAAACTCCAAACACGAGAACAATTCGAGGATAATTTATATGAAAACCCAAAGAGCAAATTCCAATATTAACAATGAAAATTACTGCGCCCCATCTAGACAACAACTTCAATTGCAATAAAAATTGTCAACCATACCTACTTGAATCATTCCACACTTTTTATGAACACAAATTTAATGAGCTGTATGAGATTCTTCGAAGAACAAAGAACAAAATCTCACCTCCCCCTCGAAGAACTCGTATCCCTACATCCTGCACTGAGTCAGTGAATCGACGAAGTAGGCCGGCTCGCAAACTCTCTGCGTATTTATGGTCCCCTCGAACAAGGGATGCGCATCGGCTAAGCGGAATGCGCGCGAAAAATCCTCGCCCTCTAATTGGTTCGTTCTAAAGCGTCGCTTTCCTTGTGCTACGTGTCCCTTACTTCAAACTGAAATTACTCCGCGCTTTACTCTCAAATACCAACATTCCTTAGTCCCTTGCTCTTATATAATAATCTTTTTAAACCCACTATTTTCCTGTGCTATGTTGTTTATTTACAACAACTCCCGTATATGTGATGTATTTTGGACTAGCTCTCGAAATGGCCTCTAACCCCCCTTTACCTACTTCTCCCTGCTCCTGTACCCCCTATACCTCTCGGGCAGCCTAGCGTCGACCTGCCGGTTGTCGCGCCTGTCCTCTCTACGTATATAGATAACTTTTGTTGAATATATCGTTACATCCCCGCGCCCTTCGTAAAAATTTGAGCCAATGCAGTTGGTTCAAATTTTCCTTTGAAAATATTAAATTCTTATCAGCTGCAGCTGCAAAATTTTCAATTAATTCAGTGGAACGCTAGCCTTGACACCGTGTATCACACAAGCCGTAAAATATCATTCGTACATTGAACACATACATGGACAGACAAAAGGAATGAAAACGCACACAACATCATATTAATAAGGCACCCTAATAAAGAACACAATGCTCTTGAGAACCGCATCTGTTTCATATATTCTTACATACTCAAAAACGAAGAAAACTCGCATCCGCTGTGGAGACTCTCATCTGTTACAAATAATAGACGCACAACGACATCGATTACAAAAAAAATCGAACATTATCCGCTTGATTTCTCTTCATAAAATTCAATCACATAAGCAGAGAAAAGAAAACACAATGCGCTCAATTAATACAGCGAACTTAGCACAAGGACATAGGCATCTTAAATCATCCTATCACTTGGCATTCACGTAAAAGATCTCAAAATCAAATAAAGTTTTCTCTTGAAATATCTTATTCTCGATGAATCTCGTTGATAATTTCCATCTTATTTCTGTACAAGTCTTTCGGGGGGTACCCCTGGGTCTCAGGTAATTTCAAAATATAGCAATGCTCCAAAATTTTTCATCCTTGCGTTGTAGTCCATCACTCCTGTGGTATCATCAGCGACTCGCGTTAATACGCGTATGATTCCTTTGGGTGGGCTCGTCAGCCTGTCTCCTCGATGAAAGTTGATCATTTATAATTATCTACAAAGCCATCAGGTTAGGACAACTCATTTCCCGCCGGCTGGAAGTGCAGTTTAGACCCCTGAGGTTTGGATATATGACATCTCTATTGACGGTACAAGTCTACTCTATTGGAGCAGAAGTTACCCATGAGATTTCCTAAATGTAGCAATAACTTGGTATCAATCAGCGACAAGTTTAAAAAATAATTTTTCAATAGTGTCGCCTGACAAGTTGCTATTTCACCTACAATATATTTCGTAATACAAGTAAATACTTTCAAGTTTTCCCGCAACATTGCGAATGGCCCATTTTTATCCGATGCCTTTCGATCACAGGGCTACTAAAAATGAAAAACAAAACACATATTTAATTTCACATACATAGGTGCTCGTTGATTACCAAGAGATCTACCCACTGGGCCGAAATCTTTACCTGAGAACAAGCACACTAATACATGTAATATTATGACGTTGGTCAGACGTGTGTCATACTCTGCTGCATACAGCCTTTCAGACTTTGACGTTGATTAGACGTGCGTCATACTCTGCTGTACACATCATTTCCGACAATCCGACCAACACACACAAAAAAATTTTATGAAGTGTTAAGTATATGCATTGTAAACATCAACCTGATCCCAGCCCCGAGACTGTACTTTTATTCATCTCTCTAGATGAGAGGTACTCCGTATTCAATTGATTGACAAATTTTCTGTATATACAACGTTCGGGCTAGCAGAATCATGTGGAATCCGTCAATTTAACGGCAATGTTTGTGTCTTAGAAGCTACGTGTAATTTGCATATCCTTCAATTTGGAGTATTTAAACATTCAGTTTCCTCAATCACGACCGGTGCGGAGAGAAGCGAATTTTAAGTTCACACCAGATCGTATTAAGTACTAAAGTCAAAGCTCCAATTATGAAACCCGGGCATAGTATCAACTGCCTATTGTTTCCTTTAAAGATGGAAGTTGTGATGCACTTGCAGGAAAAATACAGACATTGATACACGTTCCCTTTGCCAGTAGACAATCCATGAAGACGCAATCGATAAGTTTACCACCCACAACCACTTGCTTGGATATGCACAAGTATGTTAGTTATGAGTAGGCAAAACAAAAGTCACATTCGGTAATTAAATCACAGTTCCTATGTTAACCCACACAGTTAATGCTCAACAGGCGGAAGTAAGCAAGTTCCTGATGACACACATGATAGGTTAGGGAATTGGGAACCATTCTTATACTATAACACTTAGAATAAATGAAAACATCCTAGCACAGTCAAATCACGGGATCAGCTCAGCCAGAACATGAGGCAAAAGACACTGAGCGAACCCCCCTGAATTTCAGCGACCAGGAAACAATTTTCATTTTCAAACTTAAATCAATACTTAATATGTCTTTGAATTATTTACAAATATCCATGCTTTGACCCGAGAATTTATATTTTCTATATGCTGCCTAGTCGCCCCACTCGATGTCTGACCTATCGACGAGAACGATCATGGTAACACAATTTTATTATTTACTCTGCTCCTTTGAAAATGGTACACAGGGTATGGCACGCGGAACACTTTTCAAATTTATAACTCGTAAAGGGCAAAGTAAAAAAAAAGAGTCACAATTATTTCAAGTGAAATCCTGGCCATTTAAATTTACATACATCTTTTCAAATTTTACTCATAATCAATGCTACCTTTTATTTTAACCTATTGTGCTATCACATTCATTCGGCTCGTACGGGCCTCACTCTTGAACTACTGACACAGACAACGAGTACCCTAATGGCCGAGATCACTTTTATGGCCCTTGCGTGGAACAAGTTGTAAAATTCGGACACACCTTCAGCTTTACTCGCCGTTACACACACTCAGTTACACTCTATAAGTCTCACAGAAACAAAGATTTTGCTGTGGAATCTTTTTGCCTGCTCAAGCTGATATGAAACACTACATGGACACATCACACTACTTGCATAGGCATGGTCACTTCAAGACAGTATAACACAAATACAAGGCAGGAATTCATCTTCCCAATAGCATTCCCGTCAATTTTAGATTCCTCCAAATTTTTCAATGTAGATAAAAATTGCAACATACCTCTCACGTGTTCATTATTTAACTTAAAATAAAGTAATCAATAATGTATCATTAACTGAGTGTTTCATTTCCCATGTTGAACTGAGGTATTGGTGTGGGTGAGCAGATCAGTAGTTACTTTCTCTATTTTTCCAACTGTTCTACCATTTCCTCTTTCTGTGTTTTCCGCTCTGTGTTTCTCATTTCCTCTTTTACTAGGAGGTTTCGAGTCCTCCATTCGAACTAACACAGTGTAGGCGCCTGATCAGCGCTACGTACGCTACACTGTGCAAAGTTTCGTGACACCTTACTGACCCTTGTTATCGTGTTAGCCAAAGTGTTCCTTTTGGGACTGCCCTCTTTCGAATAACGACCAATAGTCCCCCTCTTACTTCCTCTAAACAATCGTCTGCTCCGTACCATTGGCTGCTCTCGGGGTTATACGCTTCCTATTCGCTGTGAGTAGAGCACGCCTTTTTCGCCCTTATTTTGTGTGTTAATTCTTGAAGTCTACGTCCGTTGGCGGGAAAGCTTTCTCACGCCTCAACCCTCTGGCCTAGGCCTCGCGGTCAACAAATCTTGCCTTTCGCTGTAACCCAACACTGCCTTCGTTGTTCGCACTCTTGAGTTTTGATTACGAAGCACAACCCTAGCCTCAGCTCGAGTGTCAACATAAATTTATGTTGACTGTAAACATTCAGGCCTACACAAATGTTAGAGTAATCTACTCGTTCCGTTGGAATGTGCCAAACACAGTTTTATAAACTCACAATTTTAGTTCAAGCAACGAAAATAAAATGCGCACAAAATTCGTCACACATAATTACAAGAATTTTCATTGATTAATTCGCAAAATTGATTATTCTGAACCGATTCTCGACAAATATTTTCAAATAGTCCAGACTCAAGAGGGTGCAAGATGGTCCCATAACCCCTCAGGGGGATACAACTATTGTATCTATGGGAATTAGCGCTCCCAGGGGGACAATGTGAGGGCCCGAGCTAAAGGTTAGGTAGGCTTTCTTTTTGTTAAAATAGAATAGGTTTTTGTTGTGTTACGGACCATCTTTTTTCGGTTCACTGCTGTCCTGTTTTTCACCGCCTACTACTTTCTTCTTCAACTTTTTCTTGTTTCATGAACTTATTTCTTAGCTTTCTGTTTCTGTGCCCTTTCTGCATAGATTCCACGTTCCCTTAGCTCCATACTAAATGGTGCCTTCTTCCTTCCTCTCTTTACATCTCATTTGTTGAGGATAGGGAGGCTTAAACTAACTAATAAACTAATAAACTGATGGTCCCATCATAGTAAATTCCATCTTCAAATGTTCGGATCTTTGTAGAATCAGCGCTAGTGCTAGAAACTCAAATTGGAAAATTCGTTCTGTTGCTCGTTTTTGAATTGATTTTTCTTTTTGGTGGGATAGAGACCTCTTCTGGTTCATTAACTTCCAGTACAATAGTCTGCGTGCCGTCAAAATCTAATAATTCATTGTGTTCATCAGGAATTTCAATCTTTTCTTCGAAATACAAAGTCAGGGTCTGCTACTGAACCGTCCAACCCAATAAATATACAGTTATTTATGCTTTCATCACTGCCTCATGCAATACTCTCGGCATCGATAACAAGATGGAGTCAGGGAGCATTAGTTGGTCCATTACCATTGAAAAATCTTGTGGGAACTCTGAAATGATAGAAGCTGGAAAATTATTATCATAACTCGGTATATGCAGGGAATTTTGACAAATTCTGGCTACATATTTCTTCAGAACAAATCTTCATTCCTATTAGGACGATTTCGTCTATAGTAAAGCCAGTGCACAGCAATCCGTATAGGACGAATACGTCTCGTCATGTATTAGGTATATTTTTATGTTCGTATACATTGTAACAAAATAAATCTTTCTCTAAATTGAAGAATGTATGTTAATTTCATCATGAAATTTTTTAAAACCCTGTACCTTACCTGTATGATCTGCCATGAACCTTCAAATTCGACCGATTTGGAGTAGGCAAGCGTAATACCTCCCCACGCCATGTCTACGACTGCACTGAGCCGACGATGAAACTTGGGCGGGTTCTGAACTGATACTTCTCATTTGAAGACCAACTACAGACGCTTACGTCTTAATAGGCTTTAGAGCATATACTAGGAATTTTTTAATATATGAGCCATAATAAAAGTGCAGACGAATTCGTCTGCTACGTCCGTAAAGGGATGATGGTATAGCACAGGCCTAACTCATGACCCTTACATGATTAATAAAACACCATTCCCGAGGAGGATAATCACCGGTAAATGTGTAGCGTTTGGTAAGAATCAATTTTCCAGTTTTCGTCGCCTAAACATAGTTAATTAGGTTAAAATAAACAAGTTTTCTTCTATGCACTTTCCGTTGCAAATGAGTATTTAATGAGTTATAGCGGTAGGTTTAGTTTCGTTTTTGATGACGAATGCGCTCGAATAAAGAGCTACTGCTCGATTTACGAATTTTTTTTGCTTGGATCATGGTAATAACATAGAAAAAAACTACTTTTCTTCTATACACTTTTTGCGGCAAATAAGTATTTTACGAGTTAGAGCGGTGGGTTTTATTTTTTGCGGATTGAACTATTAGAGTACGTTTTAATACTTTGTAATTTATTATTTGCTCACCCCGCGGAGCTTGCATAGCCTGAACTCACTTCAAGGATCTTTTATTTAATAACGCAATAGAAATTATCACCCTAAAATAACGAATTATAGCGGTATGTTAACTTTCATCGTCGGTGGCGGGAACCGCTCGAGCATTCGAGCGCGTCGGATCAGAGCGTCCATGACAGTGTTGCCAGACGCTTCCATGACAGTGTTGCCAGACGAATTACTTGCCGCTTCAAACACTAGAGTTACCGTAACTAATTTACCCCTATAACTCGTAAAGTACTCATTTGCGACGGAAAGTGCATTGGAGAAAACTTCTTTATTTAACGGTGTTCAAGCACCGAAAAGTCGCAAATCGATTCTTACCCAACGCTACACATATTTACCGAATCACCGGGCTGGTATTGTTAAGCGGCCCATAGACGATCAATTTAATTGTCAATATCATTGACTCAATATATTGACGAGATTTTTTTTTTGCCCACTAAAGCGGCCCACAGACGATCAATTTTATTGTCAATATAATTGACAATGATGAATATTGACAATTATATTGATCGTCTGTGGGCTTGATTGACGACCGTCAATTAATTGACTCAATGTATTGACGCAATAAAAGCGGTTTGAGCCCATAGACGATCAATTTAATTGTCAATATTATTGACTCAATATCTTGATGAGATATTTTGTTGCCCACTTGCGGCGTCAATCTTTGCATCAATGTAATTGATGAAAACCAGTCATTTGCTCTGCGGACGCCGTACGTGATGGACGACAAAGAAATTACCATTGTAATTGTATCGCTAGCCTTGGCACTTTCAACTCCAAGAAAATCGCCGCGTAAACGCAAGACTTGGGCCAAAAACTGGCTCAGGGAACGTGGCAGGATATTCGGAATCGACGTATTGCTCAAAGAATTACGTGTAAATAAGCCAGAAGGTTTCAAGAACTATCTTCGAATGGACACTAAATCATTTGATCAACTTTTCCATCTCTTCACTCCATATATACGGAAAGAATCAACAAACGTGCGAGAACCGATATCACCTAGCCAACGGCTGTCGCTCACGCTGAGATATCTGGCGACTGGCGATTGTCACTCCCTTTAGCAATGCAATTAATTATCAATGCTCAAATACTTACTCATCAACAATTGTTTTAATGCTGTCACAATTCTATCTGCATCACATTTTACTAATTCTGCAATTCCTAAGTTGATTCCCCTTTTCAGATATATCGCTGTAGTATACATATAACTGATACCCCAAGTAGTTTCATGATTTAAATATCATTACTTTCGTCCAATAATAAACTGAACTTATTGTTGCCATTATCATTGGTCAGTTTTTCAAAATGAGGATACAATACATTTTTGATGTTTGTGCATTTTGTTGGAGGCATTTCAACATCATCAATAGGTTTGCCGTTGGAGATGTGCTTTAGCATAACAACCATATGATCACAGTTAAAATTTGCACTATGGTGGCCCAAAAACATGGTAGTAGCCGTCTTGGTCTGCTTCATAATCTGAACATAACGCGGCCTGAACGTGGTAAGTTCGCTATTCAAATAATTTGGTTAAGTAAATCAGCAAATATTATGAGAATGAAGTAGTAAACATTACAGCGAGTGCATAATATTAATTTTGAGTAATATATCATATGCATCGCTTAGGTGTAATTCCCGCAAGATAATATCAAGCAAGCTAAAAAAACTATCTAGATTTTTTTAGCTAATATCTACAATCCAAACTTTACAGCAAGGTTTAAGCGAAAACATATAGATCTAGCTATTAAATATCTAAAGTGTCAGGATGCCTGCACAACAAACGATTTGATGAGAGAAAGCTAGCGAGCTTGAATTGATTAACATGGATTCCTATGGTATAGTGCATACACACCAAGCAAGAGAGCGAGCGCGAAAGACTGAAGATTGACTGAAGCGAGAAACCGACTCGAAGATTGTTTCACGCTTGAAAGTTGCAGCTAGAAGCTGGCTGCCTGGTAGTGCGCGGTGAGATGTCGATAAGGTTGGCGTACTGCTCAATTCCTCCAGCATACTCTGAACTTCTGATACTCGAAGTTAATGCTGTACTTCGCATTTCGAACTCAAAAAAATCCAAAGCACAGGGACAGATTACAGTTTCAAAGCAATGGGATGAAGTAGGAATGAAATAAACGTTACAAACACGTGCTTGTACTGCTCGTTTCTGGTATAGACATCTCTCTATGACATTTAGGAGCAAACTGTGTGTTATTTTGTGTGTGATAGATCCTGCTGACATCTTTTTCTCTCGCTTGCTTTCTCGCTTTCAGTCTTTTGGTTTGTAAGCACCCTCAGCCCTGGTTGCCATAACTTGCCCTACGTATTTTGTTAAAAGTACCAGATTTAGCTGTACGAAAGTCGCAGATTCCAAGGAAAAAGTCCCCTGTTTTTACTTTCCTACATAATGCTAATAAATAGAATAATAATTATAAATAAAATTAGTTCACTAAATTCAAATGATATTTTTCATAATAAGACATAAAAAGTACCACATATTCGTAGCAGCGCACTCCAGCATGCAAGAAGTAACAGATCTGCGAGTACACATAAATAAAATTCAAAGTATTTTCAGGTGCATACACTACGACTTCCAGAGCTCAGAATGAAATATTGACGCAATATATTGACGCGTCCAAATGGACGTTTCAATATATTGACGGACCATCAATAAAAAATCAAAATGATTTGATTTCGTCAATACATTGAGTCAATTAATTGACGGTCGTCAATCAAGCCCACACACGATCAATATCATTGTCAATGTTCATCATTGACAATTATATTGACAATGAAATCTATCGTCCACGGGCTCAAACCGATTTTATTGCGTCAATACATTGAGTCAATTAATTGACGGTCGTCAATCAAGCCCACAGACGATCAATATAATTGTCAATATTCAACATTGTCAATTATATTGACAATAAAATTGATCGTCTATGGGCCGCTTTAGGATCGAACCAAACGCTCAAGAACACTAGCCACGGTGACCACTGCAGTGAAACAATAAAGGGATGGAATACATAGAGAAAAGCGGTAAATCTGAAGGATATGACAGTAATCGATTTTGTAAATTTCAACGCCTTAACATAGTTAATTTAATCGAAATAAACAACTTTATTTCTATGCACTTTCCGTCTGAAATGAGTATTTTATTAGTTATAGCGGCAAATAACTTACCGCAACTCCAGTGTTTGAAGCGGAAAGAAATTCATCGGTCGCGCGATATGGCAGAGTCTTGCTTTTGACACGCTTTTCATCAGAGACGAAACTAAACCTACCACTATAGGTTACCTCGTTAAATACTCATTTGACAAAAAAGTGTACAGAAGAAAAATTGTTCATTTTGATGTTATTACCATGAATCAAGTAATTAAAATTAAAAAAATTGATGAGTAGCTGTTTATTCGAGCGCATTCATCATTTAAGATGAAACTAAACATACCGCTATAACTTGTAATATAACCATTTCAGACGGAAAGTGCATAGCAGAAAACTTGTTTATTTTGATTTAATTAATTATTTTTAGACACCGAAAAGTGGGAAATCGATTGCTGTCATATCCTTCAGATTTACCAGAAAAGCAAAACGAATGACAGCCATAAAGTAAACAATGCTTGCAGGTCTCAAACTTGGAAATCGTTCTTTGTTTTGAAAATTCAAACGTGGGATGTACTGTAATTTTATTTATCTTGCAAGAATTCTTTAAAGCATGACTATGAGGAACAACTCTGATGAACCTCTCTTTGTTGTTTGATTAAAATATTAAATAAATTATAACTTGGGTTAATCGTAACCTCGTTTGGTTGCGGACTTATGGCTGACGTTCATTTATATGTATTGTGCAAACCTATCTTTGAGTGTACGCTGTTGATACGCTTGCAATTATGCTTGTTTGTCACGCTAATACAAGTAATATAGTAAATAAAAGTCACGATTTTAATAATTCAATAGGCGAAGGTTAGCTACCATAAAGAAATCGCATCACACCAACCCCGACGAAATCGCATCGCCCCTACCCCGACGAAATCGCATCGCCCCTACCCCGACGAAATCGCATCGCCCCTACCCCGACGAAATCGCATCGCCCCTACCCCGACGAAATCGCATCGCCCCTACCCCGACGAAATCGCATCGCCCCTACCCCGACGAAATCGCATCGCCCCTACCCCGACGAAATCGCATCGCCCCTACCCCGACGAAATCGCATCGCCCCTACCCCGACGAAATCGCATCGCCCCTACCCCGACGAAATCGCAACGCCCCTACCCTGACGAAATCGCATCGCCCCTACCCCGACGAAATCGCATCGCCCCTACCCCGACGAAATCGCATCGCCCCTACCCCGACGAAATCGCATCGCCCCTACCCCGACGAAATCGCATCGCCCCTACCCCGACGAAATCGCATCGCCCCTACCCCGACGAAATCGCATCGCCCCTACCCCGACGAAATCGCATCGCCCCTACCCCGACGAAATCGCATCGCCCCTACCCCGACGAAATCGCATCGCCCCTACCCCGACGAAATCGCATCGCCCCTACCCCGACGAAATCGCATCGCCCCTACCCCGACGAAATCGCATCGCCCCTACCCCGACGAAATCGCATCGCCTCTACCCCGACGAAATCGCATCGCCCCTACCCCGACGAAATCGCATCGCCCCTACCCCGACGAAATCGCATCGCCCCTACCCCGACGAAATCGCATCGCCCCTACCCCGACGAAATCGCATCGCCCCTACCCCGACGAAATCGCATCGCCCCTACCCCGACGAAATCGCATCGCCCCTACCCCGACGAAATCGCATCGCCCCTACCCCGACGAAATCGCATCGCCCCTACCCCGACGAAATCGCATCGCCCCTACCCCGACGAAATCGCATCGCCCCTACCCCGACGAAATCGCATCGCCCCTACCCCGACGAAATCGCATCGCCCCTACCCTGACGAAATCGCATCGCCCCTACCCCGACGAAATCGCATCGCCCCTACCCCGACGAAATCGCATCGCCCCTACCCCGACGAAATCGCATCGCCCCTACCCCGACGAAATCGCATCGCCCCTACCCCGACGAAATCGCATCGCCCCTACCCCGACGAAATCGCATCGCCCCTACCCCGACGAAATCGCATCGCCCCTACCCCGACGAAATCGCATCGCCCCTACCCCGACGAAATCGCATCGCCCCTACCCCGACGAAATCGCATCGCCCCTACCCCGACGAAATCGCATCGCCCCTACCCCGACGAAATCGCATCGCCCCTACCCCGACGAAATCGCATCGCCCCTACCCCGACGAAATCGCATCGCCCCTACCCCGACGAAATCGCATCGCCCCTACCCCGACGAAATCGCATCGCCCCTACCCCGACGAAATCGCATCACACCTATTATAATTGGATATAATGCGTTCCCGGAAAAAAATGGTCGTACCAAACCATAAAAATATACATCAACAAAAAGAAGGCCTGCCTAACATTCAACGCGAGACCTAAAATCTTGAAATGATTCATTATCAATTAACTGACACTTTGGGTGTTATCGCGCATGCTAGTAGAGAAATACCTCAACTTTATTTCCAAATAGTTGTCATTCCAACGACTCGTACTCGCATCCCCTATATATTCTGCTCAGGGACGAGAAGAAGAGATGCTGGTGCGAGGCAGCCACCTGGGTAGCGTTCGTGGGGTATGTTGCTGCTGTGGCCGCGGCCGAAATTTTGTTCTCGGCCAACTTCATTCATCAGGTCATCGTTTCCGTAATCATTGGTGAGATTCTTCAGCAGAGCAGGCAGTGGAGGTCTTACGTCTCAAATTTGTTCATTGGTGAGATTCTTTAGGGTAGCGAGCAGTGGAATCGAATTTGATGGTGGTCGGTAATGTTGAATTTGTTCATTAGTCATTTCTTCAGTATAGCTGACAGTGGCGGTCATAGATGTTGAATTTGTTCATTGGTAAGATTCATCAGGATAGCGAGCAGTGAAGGTCATAGATGCCAGATTTGTCTTTGTTCTTTGGTAAGATTCTTCAGGACAACGGGCAATGGAGGTCATAGATGTTGAATTGGTTCGTGTGTAAGATTCATCTGTAAACCGGGCAGTAAAGGTCAAAGATGTCAAATATTTGTTTAGCTTGGGATGCAAGCTTCCAAACAAGAAGAATTTGTGTCAATATAACGTTAGAAAATTATGTATGCCGAACTTTCATTCCATCTAACTTGTGGTTCTAGCTTTGAGATTTAAAAATCCAAAAGAACGGCTGTCGTGAAAGAGTAAATTTCGAGCATTCGTTTTCGTGATATCGAATCGTAAATCTTGTAGGTCTGTAATACACTTTCATACTCTTTCCATTATCTCACAATCACAGATAAGCTCAACCTTTGCTCACTTTTCAACACGTTAAGTACGACGTGTTAAACTGAAGTTTAATATCCAACTCAAATTCAGAGTTAATTGTGGTTAGAAATTTTGAAAATAGCTAACATTAACTGGATCATGCCTTCATTTAGCTTTCATTTAGTATTTAAACAATTTAAACAATTTAAAAAATTTATTTACCACAGGAGATACAGAGGTAGAATGTTTCTTAAGTCTAGTACAATGGTCAAGTTTGAATATAGCTACCTGTGGGCCCGAATAAGTTCAGCGACTTCTGGGGCATCCTACCATCAACATTATTCTAAGGTGTACAACAATGTTTAACCTAAATCACTTAACCTAGTTTCACATTAGACTGATCAGTGAGATAATTCAATCGATATCAGATATTTCATTTTACAATATAGGTTATATGGACTATATTTAACAGTACATTCGATAAAAGATTTAACAGCAGACTGAAGGCGAATTACATATTACCCATGGCAAATTTCATTATTGGAAACAGTCATGTTGGAGACAAGATTTGACTTGGTGATCTTACATGACTAATATTCCGATAGGAAGTGAGTCTCGAGATTTCTTTTGAATACCTTATAAGAATTACTTTCACGGATCTCCGCAGGTATTGAGTTCCAAGTTTTAGTTCCAACGAAGAGGATACTGTGTTGCGACCGGGCCTTTGAATAATAAGGAAGCATGAATTTACTTCTATTTCGGGTTAAATGGTCGTGATGACCAGTTTGCGCACTTAATAATAGTTTCAGGCTATTGTCGCCATCATTTCTTAATGTTTTGTAAATGAAATTACAAATGGAGATTTTATAGAGACCTGGAAGTTTAAGTATTTGTAAATTTTTGAATGAATCATTTGTGTGAGCATTATATTCTAGATTCTTTACCGCTCTGATTGCTCTTTTTTGCAGAGTAATAATTATATTGGTTTTATTTTTATCAGTTCCGTGCCATGCTTCTATTCCGTACTGCAAGTATGGTGAAATGAGCGTTCGGTAGAGCATTCGTAAAGCTGTTTCAGGCAGGTAATTTTTAACTTTATTCAGGATTCCGATGGATTTCGATAATTTAGAACTAATATGAGCGATGTGCTCTTTAAAGGTCAGATGTTTATCTATTATGATGCCCAGAAACTTGCATGAGTTGGTTTCTTCGATTTCACCTTCGCCAATTTTTATGTGTGGGAGAGATGTGCTTTTCTTGTATGAGAATGTAATATACTTTGTTTTTTCGATGTTGAGGCTTATTTTATTAGCTTTAAGCCATAATGAAACCTTATGGAGTTCATTATTTATGCTCTCCGCAATCATAGCGGGATTTTGGCTCGGAAGGACCGTAGAAAGCGTGCTGTCATCGGCAAAAAGTATGAATTTGAAAAATGTTGTTGATTTGATAATATCATTTATAAATATCAGAAATAGGAGAGGCCCTAGGACAGACCCTTGTGGAACTCCATGGCTAATTGTCTGTGGGTCCGATTTTGCGTCGTCAACGACAACGTATTGCTTCCGATTTGTTAGGTATGATTTGAACCAATCATGGGCAATTCCTCGAATGCCATAACAGTGTAGTTTCGAGAGTAATATCGTATGGTCCACACAGTCGAATGCTTTTCGAAAGTCAAGAAAAACTGAGAAAACAAGCTTTCCTTCATCTATATTAGAGTAAAGGTACTGTAAATGATTTAATACAGCTTGTGTCGTTGATTTCTTAGAACGAAAACCGAATTGTCCGTCATAGAGAAAAGATTTTTGTTCAAAATACGAATACACTTTTTTATACACAATTTTTTCAAATATTTTGCTCATAATTGGTAAAACAGAGATAGGTCTATAATTATTAACGCAGTTTTTATCACCATTTTTAAAAATAGGGGTGACTCTGGCAGTTTTGAGAGAGTTGGGGAAGATACCTTGAGAAAGCGAATGGTTGATAATATCAGATATGCACGGTGCTATTATATCAGCAATAGCCTTAAGAACTTTAGCTGAAAATGTATTTAATCCATTTGATTTATTTTTCAAGTTGTTTATGCATGTAATTACATCGGAGGGGTTAGTTGGCGGGAAAAAAAAAGAGTTGTGTTCACGGACATGGTCCATGTATTGCAAGTGGTCTGTAGGTTCACTAACGACACTATCGGCTATATTTTTTCCTATATTTATAAAAAAGTTGTTGAACACTGTTGCAATATCTTGTTTATCATGATATTTTACATTTTCGTGAACGATGGATTCAATTGTTTTTTTAGCGTTATTATTCGGTCTATAGCATGAATTAAGCAGGCGCCAAGTTTTTTTTAATATCAGTTTTGTAGTCAGTGAATTTGCTTGACGTTTCTTTATATTGATCACGATATCTTCAGTAATCCAAGGTTTTTATCTATTTTTCTGCGTAATTGTGCGGGTGATTATTGGACAACATTGGTTATATGCGGTCGTTATAGTTTCAGTTAGTTTTAGTATTGCTTGGTCAATGTTAATCGCATTATTGTCTAGTTCATAGATGTCCAATGATGGCATTAATTCTTCTAGAACAGTTCGCATTGTCCCCAAGTTATATTCGTTTATACAACGATATGAAAAAGTCTCAGCATGTGGGCTGTTGCAGGGACTATAGACATTCTTCTTGATGAGAAACACCGGAAAATGGTCAGATAAGTCAGAAATTGTTACCACACTATTTATAAAAATTGAGTCACTAACTGGTAGTCGGTCAACAGCATTATGAAAATTCTCTCCATTACCACTGGTGGGTCACGCCACACTTAACGTGTTGATGGTCTGTTGTTTACTCCTTCACCCTTTTTTCAGGCTTGGCGATCGGAAGTGTAGCTCTTCGCAAGAACTTTTCGAAAGCGGAGAGCGTCAAGAAAATTGTCTTGGTGAACGCTGCCATCCTGGTGGTGTGTAACCTCGTGCTCTGGTGGGGGTAAGTCGAGACTGCTTCAGGTACGAACATTAACGTTTTGGTAACTTTTTTTCGGAAAATATCAATTATGTTATGAAAATACAAAAAAAATACGCGAACCAAAAAAGAATCGTTGCATGATTTCACAACTAAGGTGAAAATTTCGGAGAAATCCGTCAAAAAAGGACTTTTTTTACCCAGATGGTTTCCTTAACACGTTTCATGCGAGGGGACCCACCAGTTTTCACCGAGGTGGTTTCCAGAATGCTGCTGACCGACCTACAGTCACTAACTCAATTTTTATAAGTACATAATGAAAGCTAAATGAATGCACGATCCTGTTAGTGTTTGCTGTTTTCAAAATTACTTACTACAGTTGACTTAAATTTGAGTTGAATATTGTTGAATATTTTAACCCATATCAGGAAATGTGATCATTCATTCTTGAACGTTAGTAAAAAAGGCTCAAGGGCCGAGTTTCCTGATAATTTACGACATCATTGCATACAGCGTTTGGCAACGTTTTTAGTGGCGTTTTTCTGGTATAATTTTCTACGCAACGTGCGTGTAGCACAGCGAAGTTAACTTTTAACTTACGCAGTTAGCTGAACGCTTGCTGTCTCTTACTCCAGGAACGTACAAGGAAAAATTTTCGTAGCATCAATAATATTGGAATTGCACCCCTGGTCTATTCCAGCAAGACTTCTCACACCACGATCATCTTCAGCACATCTGGTACACCACTCATTCTCTACATACTGCTCAAATAACGCATTCATAAAAATCTCTCTCTCGTGCTCATATTTACTATATTCCAGCACAAAATGTTCCATTGTTTCCTCCACACCCCTATCACACTACTGACATAATGTATCGTTATTAATCTCATTCCATCTCCACGTGCGTCTATTCACAATCAACGCCTTACACCTCGCACGAAACAAGATAAGGCACATTCTTCCGCATATACCAGATTAGTGCAGACTTTCTCGTCATGCAAAGCGCCTCTCAATCTCTTTTCCCACCTCTTGCAGTACCACTCTGTTCCTTCACCTCTAACATTCCTGAAAAGCTAGTCATCCACAGGTCTCCCAATTCTAACACGGATAATCTTTTGCATACGTAGTTTCCTTGCATACCCCCAGCATATTTTCTCCCCTTGCCCATTGACTTACACTCGGATTCCATTAAAAAATTTGCTTACCCACCTTCTATTCTGCATTCCCTCAAGTCTCACCTTATAATTCAACACAGCTTTCATCATTCGTTCTCAAAACAGGTTCCACCCAAGGTCACCTCTAATAGCTTCTGCAGCTGTCCATTTTGGAGTCCCCAATGCTGAACTTCCTACCCTATTCTGAACCGCATCCAGTTTTTCAAGGTCACTTCCAGTCCAGGCTACAGCACTCATCCCATGCATGGCAATAGGTACAGCAATCATCGCACAGGATCTACATGTGGCATTAGATTCAACTTTGTACGGAAGCGACATGCAGATATTGGTATATCAAACTATTCACGCCAAGAACTCTTGTGATAACAAAGCTCGAAACTTAGACGTGTAGACTTACAGTACACGTCATCATTACCCATAACAGACAAACGAGAATTACCGCAAGAAATGAAATGGGAACGCAAGCGTGATTAGCCGAGCTGAGTAACCTACGTACGTTGCCTCATTTCATGTCCTATATGCATGCTTCTATCGGATGAATTGCTCTCCATGGTGTGTTGTGGTGAGAGTTGCGCTCGTTTAGCGTTCAGTTGATGAATCTGTGTTCTGGTACACATAAGTGCTATGATACAGATGTTGACTGTTCTGACATATACGCAATATGTTTCACAACAAATGCACAATGATCGGACACAAATGCATATAATTTCAGCATAAGCATCTACGAACAACGTTGCGCAGTTCAATGCCTCCTACAAAGATGAGTCATTCCGTAAGGAGACATTTCTGTTCGTCTCCCAGGGGAAACATGTTAGGGCCCCAGGTTAATGAGGTAGGCCTTACTTGTGTTCAAATAGAATGGTTTTTTGTTTTGGATAACCTTTTTTTTCTGTTCACTGCTGTCCTGTTTTACAGCAGTTACTACTTTCTGCTTCTACTATTACCTTGTTTCATGAGCTTCTTTCTCAACTTACTCTTTCGATGTACCTTGCGCATAGATTTCGCGTTCCCTTAACTCCATACTAAATGGTGCCTTCAGCCTTCCTCTCGTTGAACATCTTAGTTGTGGTGAGGGAGGCTGAAACTAACCTTTAATCGCTCGTATTCAACTTGTCAGAGATGCTGTAGGGTCGTTCAACGAGTACCAGAAGATGGCGTTCAAGTGGTGCCAGAAGAGGGAGTGGATGCAGATCGACCCTGTTCCACTACTTGATATCTTCCTCTACACTGGATACGCGGTTGGCGCAGGACTCTGCACTAAATCTGTCTACTACAAGCGATTGAACAAGTCTAAGTGAGGACAGGTTATTGCCTTGTGTACCTAGTCATTAAAATTTTAATTTTAACTGTAAAGACGTTGTGATGTCCAAAATTTGAATTATTTTGCCGTGTTTTTCGATGTATAAGTGTACTGAATTGTGGTAACCATGTTATACAACATTCATTGGAAACTTTTCTCGTCCTGTTTTTTAAAAAATGTTCATCATACAGGTGACAGATTTCTTCGTTCAACAGACACTCAGATATTGTTCATTCACACTTTGACTGTGACGTGAGCCACATTTGGTCACCTGAGGGAGTTTTCATTGTGCTGCTGACCAACCAGTAGTCACAAACTCAACTTAGAAAAAAACGTAATCACAACTAAATGAAAACACAACCCAGTTAATGTTTGGTATTTCCAACATTGCTTATAACTAATGCCTTCAAATTTGAATTGAACATTGAACTTCAACTTTACCTGCCGCAGTCAAAATGTTAACAACAATAGAGTATTCACGGTAACTAAGACCAATGCATCATCCCAAAATCTCTGATCGCAGATTCACGATCAAGATGCTGGTATCGCTGATCGTGCTGAACTTGGCATCGTCTACGATGCTCGCCGTTCTGTTCGACGCCATCCCGCGGTCGTTCAAGCAGCCGTACGTGTACGCGTGGTATGCAGCGCAGCTCGTCGGCGGGGTGTTGATGCCGTATGTGTGCGGGGCGGCGGTACCTTACTTCGTGCAAAGGGTGTCCAGTGTCCCTCCAACGAAGCTCAAGTAGGCTTGCTTAACCCTGAACTGCCAACACACTTTATATGGCACTCATTAAAAGTGCTAAACACAATTATTTCTTGTCGAATTTGTGCCCTAATGTAATTTTTATAGCTTTTTGCCTGACGGCCGTTCCGTCCCCATTCTGATGTTGGGATAACCTGATGGCAGCGTCAGTCTAATGGCAGTGGTTTTGATACTGGGAATACGAGGAAAAGTGGTTGTGATATCGGGAGTATGAGGAAAAAATTTGGGCAGTTGAGGGTTAATTCACAAAGGTGAGGGATAGTTGGGATTTTTCGCTACGAATAAAGCATTCAGTGTCGACTGCTTATTAAGAAGGCGCCAACTAGGGTTAAATACATTGTCTCGAATGCTACGACCGAGACCGACATTTTTTGCCCGCCTCTGTATTGCTTCAGCGAGTAATCTCAAGAAGCGTTACCACGACTTTCTTTTTCCGAAAACTGTTGCGTGAGAAACGCCAGTTTTCGCACAGCCCGAGTTCTTTTGTCACGTTGACTGCGATACGACCCACTGATGTGTCGTGCCTAAGTTCTTCCTGCTGCGAAACGACCCTCGATGGGTCGTTTGAAGAAGTTAAAATCTTTCAAAACCAATGGTATTTAATGAACCCAGTTAATGTTTGGTTTTATAAAATTTCAAACTTCTGAATTTAAATTTCAGTTGAATACTGAACTCCATTGCAGTCGAAGTGTTAATGACCGGAATGAATTATATTAAGACGTACGAAGATTGATTAGAAGTTCGGGTCAAACTATTTAATGATACTGACATCAGCTACAACACCTATTCCATCTTTTCCGCGTGAAGGATAAATTAATATAGTTTTCCATTATTAAACGAGGTCGACGAATTATCGTGCTACTATTTCCGAGCGCTAGAAGCCATTCCGGTTTCTATTTCATCCAAGACTGTCACGGTAATCAAACACAATTTTTTTTCAATGAAGTATACTTCAAATCAAGAATTGCGAGATAATTTTGAAAACGGCAAACAAATTAGTGCCATTCCTGATTCTAAATTCAATCCTCCATAGTGAATAGAACATTAACACCCAATAGAAGAACTACTGCAACCATGAAAAGATGAGGCGGAATGTAGAAAATTTGATAGCCTCTGACGCAAATATTATATGTAGTAGCAGCTACTCTCATCACAAAAGTTTATGACGCGTGCCTGTAGCATTTCAATTTTGTTGAGACAATTATTCACTGCAAAGAAATACATATCAATGATACAATTTGTCGCAGGCCATGCCACATAATTGGAAGCAGTGTTAAGCAATTATCCGAATGTGGAAAAGCTATAACCCCTTAGAACTCGGCAACACTCCCATTCTACATCAATGTTATTTCCCATAAACTGCTTCGCGATAGCGAAGAGGTCTACATTTAATATCAGCTGGCCACCCCGGTGGAAAAGCGATTATAAACGATAATAATAAAATCCGAATGTGCACATCATGAACAGTGACCACTGCCCAAAGAAAGGGAACAAGTTTTACACAGCGCAATGGAACAGTTCTATGGCTCCCAGTGTCATTTCGCATAGCGATAAGGAAGCTCTAGATCTCCCACCCTGTAAAAGAACGTTGATCCGCCAACTAAAGACTCAAACAAAAGTGACACCTTAGTGATACTTGCACATCTGACCCCTCTGCCACCATGGGTCCGAGTTCAATATTTTGTTGGAAATGAATCGCACTAATGTTACAGGAATAGTACGTGGGACACGATGGAAAAACTGCACAGAGAAAATATTGATCACCAAACGTTGGTTTCAGCTTACTTGAATATCTTATATATCTGATGGGTAAAAAATTTTAAAAGAACGACAAACACCGCTGAAATTTGTGGGAGGCTTGCCGAAGTTCACACGGCAGAGACCCACAAAAACACTGCAAAATGAACATTATTGCAAAGTGCCATCACAGAGTGAGCGGTGCAGCGAACCCAACTGCAATGCATAGGCACGAGTTCCAAAAATCAACGTAACATTTCAGGTCTACTTGAAGCCTGCTCGTCCGGCTGTTTCAAGCTTGGAAGGACGTTCGGACCCCCGGCACACACGCAGGGTCTCGAGCACGAGCGTTAAGGCAGCCGCAGCACAAACCCCCGAGTCTTCCTGATATGAAATTCCACTATTCGACAAGCGATGTTTTTGACATTATAAAACTGTGAATTTAGGACTATTGCGCAGGTTAAAGATTCCAAACTTGAATCAGCTTCGAGAATTCACGAAAATTTGCGATGAAACCAAAGTTATGAAACGGGCAGTCAAGACATGGCTGCTCAAGAGGCGCCAGTACTGCATGTGACGCAAAACACACAGAAATATGCTGAATTAACTGGTGTCACACAAAAGGAACCAACGCCACACGAAAAAACCCTGTTTCACATAAATGAAATACGAACACACGTTCATTCTGCTGGACATATATCATCCACGTCTACAGAAAATTTGTGCTGTATGGATAGGTCTGCGCGACACAACGTGCACAAAGCTAACTCGGGAAATTGTCTTAATAACCGACGGCCATGGAACCAGCGTTGCAAACAAACTAATCCGAAGCAGAAGAATGGAAGGACAAAGATTATTTGCCGCAACTGTGTTAAATTTGGGGTAATAAAGGAGGTTGAAAACCTGAAGAAGAGTGCACACTTTCACGTACAACGGAAGATTTAGCAACACATAGTAATTAACAACGTCAAACAGAAGAAATTAACCTGAGAACCATGCACAGGAAAGGGGACGAAAATGGGTGATACAAGTTGCTTTTGGAATTGTTCAACTTCTCGACTGACTGAAAGCAGTTCAGAATAACAAACGATGAAACGATTGATGGAGCTAGCAACTATCGGGAAAACTAGTAAGAGGCAATGCTTACCAATGAGAAGTAGAAGGAACTTTTTTCAACAGCGAACTATCACAATGGGTTCTCCAATAAAATACCATTAAATAGAAAATAATTTTTAATACTTCCATCTGAAGGATTAGGAGTTACGTTCACAACGAATAAATAGCGAGGAAAAGCGAAATGATATATATTAAGTTATTTGTAATTAAAGCGCTTAAGTCCAAAAAAGCTTATTAGCTTAATGTAAGCCGTTGTCATGACACAAAGACATGACAGACGTATCATATATAAAAAGAAAGCTCATATTGAACGCGTAAAGTTCGAGTATAAAAGCAATAAGGATTCTGTTTAAAATCCAAAGACATGTGAATCTTCTCCAAGAATAAAACCGTTAGTAAACGCATGTACAAAAGAAGAGAGTTAAAACCGTGACAGAAACACACCTATAGTCTCGCCGATACCTGCTCGACATGACGCGAAACTCCGCTGGCATCTCCCAGATGGAGGACATAACACCGGGTTCTACTTTTTCTCATCTCCAGTGACAAGTTACATAGTACACGCGAGCAAACGCAACGGATCGTTTGCTAGAAGTACGATTTTTAGCGAGAAAAGTACGTATAATTGCAAGAAAAGCCAGAGAATTTACCATCAGTACAGCCATAAGCCCATAATAATATGAAAATATTCAAATTTCAAACTACGAGTAGAATGGGAAATTCTTGAACCATGCCATCGACGAAGGGAGAACGAACAGTCGAATAGGGGCATTATCTAGCATGTAAATAATTTGCACCGAATTGCACTTTTTAGCGCACTCGATTCAAATACTATAATCTTACATTGACGTACTTGAGCTTGGGTCAGTGCCGATCTTCGGACTCATTCGAGTGGTTTGTAAGCGGGAAAAGTGCCCAAGACAAAACTTACCGATATGTGACTGATGCACACAGCCGAAAATCGAAACTAAAAGCCAAGGAACAAGCCCACACCAATGCCCCTTGAGTAAAGTGTCTAAAATGCCAGGCCCGAGTGCGACCACATTTGCTCTCTGAACAATGAACAGCCGAAAGGACAAGGAAAATTGCAGTAGCATGGTAGTGTAAATGCCATAACAGCAAAGCTAGCAAACGAGAGGGAGAAAGAGAGAGAGAAGTGAAATAACCTAAATGAAATACATTGCACTTCATATTGGGGAAAATTCATGTTCTCTACCATGAAAGCATTCCAACTCCCTCTATGTTCCAGAACATTACAGCCTATGTAAGGTATACCGCACTCTCGAATTTCCAGGAACAGAGAGCTGATGAACTAGTGAATGTGTGAATAAGCCACGAAGGCTAAAACCCTTCATGTCCTGAGTGATGCTTGCTTAAAATGCATTCATTCGTCGTTAAGTAATCTTGAATACGTACCTCTGCGTAGAGCAAGAGCAGCAAAGTTAGTAACACAGTTCATGCGAAAAATCCCGTACGATAATTGCTAAAAGACTCATCATTTATGAAAAATATTTTATAGCAAGCTTGCATGAATCAGGGAGGGAATTTGAATAAAAATCAGCAGTTTGCTCTAGGTAACGATGAACTCGGAGGCCTAACCGTGCGAACGACACCAAAAGGATCTATGAAGCACTTACTACTAGGGCTACGAAGTGGCAACCATCAAACAATACCTACGGAACAGACGGGCAAAAATAACACAAAGTCTCCGTCCTTTCCCCCAAAAAAATGTACTTATTCATTTTTATGAGAAGAATCACCGTTTACATGTTCCTTGCCTTCGAGTGTCCGAAGGGCAACAAATTCTCTGCTCAATCCATAGGACAGATACTTTACACGGATAGAAAAAGGGCAAGCACAGACGACCTCTCACCGCGTGAAGTTCGACACAGTTGACGGATGCATTCGCAAGGTCGGAACATTCGGCCAGTGCAAGGAACGAGTTGGAGACTGAAGCGAATGAAAGTGTCAGAAACAAAGACGCTCACCAAAGAATAGCTGATGCCACAATAAAGACTCGGTAAACGAGTCTGGACGAGGTTATGGGCAAACTACGGTACACTGAACAACACTAGACGCTGCAAGAGCGCCATGGAGTCCCTGAGGAGAAAAGCTAATGAAATGCTTACTTCCACGGTAAGGAGGCGCATGATTTCATTTGCTCCAGTTTTGTCGCCACAACACGAGGATGCAACAGTAAGAGAACAGCTTCTGGGTCGCGCTCCTTCCTCTTGATCATCCAAAATTTACAAGCAATAACTGCGAGTGCATTACGCTGCGACGTTTACTTATTCACATGAAGCCGCTGTTGGAGCAGGTAGGGTAAATATTGGTCATTAGGAACGCTACACAAATAGCCTCGGTGACTATTCGCCGCGTACGATGCACGTAGAGACTGGACGTTCCACGCTGCTCAGCTCAGGGCTTCGAACACAAAATACTACGAAACTGAAGAGATTACTAATAACATCGGACAAGAGGTTGAATACCACGGACAGCGGTTCATGGGCTTAAAAAATATTTTCAAAACAAAACAGAGTAGTAGTAGTGGTGGTAGTAGTAAACAAAACAGACTCGGTAGATTTAGAGTCCTCCGCTAAGTCACAGCTGACTGACGGAGACCCGGACACACAGCTGGATTAACTACCAGCACACGAATAAATGAACTAAAAAGCGGCCGTTCAATATTTATAGAAAGCAAAGAAATACTTGGAAAACAAGAATATAAAGCAAGTGCAGTCTACCAGGCACACTCCGAAGCCTAAAAAGGCCGGTAAATAATTTAAAACTTTAAACCACTTCCTATACGTGCAAGCTTAGATCTCGTCAACCTGAAGCCAAAAATAATCGCACCAAACACGGCGGTGCTGTGACCATTCAAAAGAAAAGATCTTATAACTCGTTTACTACTTTCAAGAACGTGGCAGCAACACCAGCAGTCCAGACAGATGCACTATCGAAAGCAAAAATTATGATGTAACATGTCACCATTAGTACCTCTCAAGACATGGTTTGGTTGGGCGATCACATGACAAGTATCAAATTCCCTCGACCATGAAAAGGAAACCTCAATACAAAAGGGTGGGATAGACCGCTTTGTTCGAACTGATCACTCATTACATGACAGTCGTGACACTAAGGAGTCCCGAGGAAGAATATGGTTGGAACGAGTGACGAGTACATTGAAGGAAACACCGTGGAAGGTTCCTAAGCTCGGTAGGGTCAGTACACGCTGACTCGACACACTCAAACGACATCGTGAGCCTAATACACTTAGTTTAGTTATAGAATTAGCGAGCATAGAAAGTAGACGGGCGATAGCAAAACGAGTAGGTTAAAAAATTATGTTTTCAAAATACAGCAAGTTTGAGCTTGCATACATGCAAAGAAAAGTTTATTTTTTATACGTCAAATTGAATATTAGTGAATAAATAATCATTCCAGAGTACAGTACATAGAAATACTAATGATTATAAGAAACTAGAAAGCCTTAAGCTAAAGAAAAAAAAACCTAAGATTGGGACGCACCAAACATTTCGTGACCAACACTGGAGTGGTCACAATGCTGAACAACGGTCACTAAATTCACTGAATTCTTTCGGACATTAATTAGCACAAAAAAACTGTTCAGTTAGAGTCCACTATGAGTTCTAAATAAATTAGCATTGATCACTTTGTCCCAACGATACAAAAGCTCGCCTGGATACAGAATTAGGTCTGGACGCTCGGCACCCTCTGCTGGACGCACCAATGGCATTGTTGCAGGGGTCCCACAGCAAGACTGGCTTGAGAGGAGACGAGTCGTGGATGTCCCGTAAAGTTCTTGAAAGTTAGAAGTGCAGCTTGGTTCGACATCCCTCACCTTAATCTCGGGCAAATTTACTCTTCCATTATACTTCGTCCATTACCTATTTCATAAGCAGCACGGTGAGCTCCTCCAATACTCCAGTGCACTTACTCTTCCTCTTAATGACTTCATGGCATTTTTCTTCACCATCCATGGCTTTGACATAAATTTCTTCTTCTTCTTCTTCTTCTTCTTCTTCGTAGCTAAAATCCAATGTTTCGTTTCATTAAATTCAATTCTTCGTACTGCTCTTCAAGTCTCTGCTGGTTTTTACTTTACACGACGCGTCTGTAACATCATCAGTAAGAAACGTGTCCCTATTCTGTTGGTCATACGTACCAAAATCCCCTATAATTAATTCTCAAACGAACTCACTCCACTTTGCTTCAAAACTTCGTGGTCTTCTAAAATTTGACAATAAAGCTCATCACCGTACTCTTCATTAATTCTTGGCAAAGCCAGGCATTCCTGCTTCCACTGTCTCTTCACTCGACGCCAACAATTGACCGCGATTTGTTCTAGCCCTCTTCCTCTTCCTCGTCGTCGTCCTCCTCTGCCTCCTGCAGCCACGTGAGCCACTGGTTCACCTGGAAAAGCGCCTTGCCCTTGCCCGGGTAGTTATCGTTCACGTCTTCTTTCCACGTGAGGAACGCTTCTTCCTCGACGATCTCCAGGTCGTAGAGGTACACAAACCAGCGCAGCAGCATGCCTTTTGGGAAGTTGTTCGTGTAGGTGAACACCTGCAATGTGAAAAATGTTACTTACACCTGCAATATCACGAGAGCGATAGCGCCTAGCATTACTGAAATGAAAAAAAGGAGAACGATACTGCTAAAACGCACCACGGATTCAGACACCGTTGTAATTTGCATTTCTCAAGCGTTAAAATTACTTACAGCCAATATCCTCGTGTTCCACGAAAATCTGAGGTCCATTTTCATTTCGTACTTTGAGACAGCAGAAGTTAACCTACAAGGATTTAATTCTTACTCCACTCTCCACACTCTTATTTGATTAAAATATAAATTATGCATAAATAACCCATACAATATCGTAAAAATGTTCAAACGTTATTCAACAAAGAATCTTTCACGATACGTTGCCTTAATACTTTGACTGCGATGGGTTTAACTGACGTTTAGTATTCAACTCAAATTTAAAGTCACAACTGATTAGCAAATTTATAAATGCCAAACATTAACTTAGTTAACTGCCAAAGATTAACAGATTGGCATCATGATGAGTGGGCCCGTGATTCCTTGCATCACATGCCACCCACCTGCAGTGCATAGATGGCAATAACTTGGAGGTCGTGGTGGGCGTGCAAGAAGGCCTGCAGCACGGGCTTGAAGCGAGCAAGACCTTCCTTCTCTTTCTCAGCGATGCTCTTGTCAGGAACGGTGGTCAGGTCGAGGCCTGGTGCCATGGTGCTCTCGTGAGTGATGTGCTTCAGCAGCACCGTGACCAGGGCGCTTACAAACTCAGGCGCAGTGTGGTGCTTGGCATCAAGCGTGTCCTTGATGTACTTGAAGAAAGCGTGGGGCGAAGGCTCTTTGGCCAGCGCAGCGCTGAGCTGCGACTGGATGCGCAGCAGAGGGAACAAGAAGCTGAGTTCCCGGTCTTCCAGTAAGTCTGACAGCTGCTCCTTGGTGCGCTCGCTCTCAGGCACCAGGTTCAGTAAGTTTACCTGCCCGCAAGTTACAGATTGGATTAGGCGTTAGTTCAAGTCTCCCTATCCGCAACATAGGCGATCCAAACAGAGGAAGGCACCATTTAGTATGGAGATAAGGGAATGCGTAATCGACTATGCATAAGGTACATAGAATCAGTTCAGAAAGAAGATCATGAAACAAGATAAAAGTTGAAGTAGAAAGTAGCAGGTGCTGAAAAACAGGACAGCAGTGAAACAAAAAAGATGGTCCTTAACAAAACAAAACAATTTTACCTCAACAAAAATGCCCACTCAACTCTCACCTTGGGCCCTCACACATCTGATAATTCTTAAAACGCTAAAACATAAAAATATTGCAATGGGTTGCATACGTGCGGAAATTCGTGGAGTAACGTGGAATATTCACTAACAGGTTGTTTGTCATAAGACATGTGTCTTATGACATGTCTTACAGCTTCCCCAGCATATCAAAAACTCTAAAACTGGAAAAGAATTTAGAGTAAATGTGTCACTTCATTTTGCATCTCTGTCATAGGGCCTGCAGCATTTCGGTGTGAACTTCCCATCTATCAGAAATTTTAATTTTTCCTGAAATTTCTGTTAGAAATTTAGAAACTATTTCATTTTACGTTTGCTAAGCGATTCGTATATTCATCTTACTTATTTCTGTCGACAACAATGAGCACCACAGCCGTCAGTTCAGTGCAGCAGAACGAACGTTCTTTCCATAATTAGGAGTATTTCCTCATCTTTATTTTGTTATTTTTCTCTTTTCTGTATTAATATTTAACGACCGTATGACAAATATACCATGAAATACATTTTGTGTGTACACCAATAAACAGGTTTATAGATGTGAGGGTTGTGCAAAGTTTATAATGAATTAAATTTTTGGCTAACGTTGTCTCGCTATTTCAAAATCATTCTCGAAGATGTTTTCAATCGATTTTCGGCTGAGCTGGGGGGAAAGGGGTAATTTAAGCATTGCATTCAGTCTTTTTATTTTTTTCCGTGCGTTCAGCGCACACTAGCACTGAACTTTCAAATCGGAAAAAACTCTAAATTTCTGTAATTAAAATTATCATTTTGGATCAAGGCCTATTCTTCCTATATGTGCCAATTTTGTGAATATTCTCCACTCAGATGTGATATCCGGCCACAATGTTAGTCAATTTTATCCCACGTACACATGTCCGTATAATGCTGAAGAGTTGTGTTGTTTCTTGACTATAACCTGATTTTTCTTAAAAATTTCTGTGAAGAAATTAAAAACCAGCTCATTTTTATGTTTTTCGAAGTCTTCTCTTCCTTTTAGTTATTTTTTTTGGCGAAAAATTTCTTAGGATTACAGTGAGCTCAGCTGTCATTTTCTGTGTAGTAGATGGTAGGTTGCTTCTATCTTTTATATATGTATTTTTTTCTAATATTTCATTTTCAATAAGTATATATATTAATATGTGTGTGTACGTGTGTAGGTATATATATGTATCTACATAAATAGATATACATGTTTCTATTTCATTTCTTTACGCAAAAACCATTCGGTTAATAAATTTTATTGCAATAGCGAAATGATTCAAAAATAGATCTATCACTTCCCCAGAGGGCGTTTCTATGAATCGGATTAATGTCATATATAATTAATGAAATAAAGTGCAATTTGAGCAAATGAATCGTAGTAAAATTATCTTTCTGTCCGTATGTTGTACAAGCTATGAATTGTGATATTGAATATATGTTTGTTTACCCATTTCTACCAATATTTTGTAGATATTTGTCAATCATGAGTGGTAACCGGCTTACACTGTATCTCTATTTTATCCCATGTACCCATGTCCGCATGATGTGGTGAATATCGAGAAGATATGAAATATGTTTTTGGTGGTGATAGGGCTTTGCATATTTTTAGGGCATATTTTTCATTTCTCATTCAACTACCCTTGACAGAGATAGACTATTGGCAAGCCACATGTGGTTTGTCTATTAGTACGCCTCGGATATTTTGTCTATTATTATGCCTCGTATGGCTTATCTACTTGTACACCTCGGATGGTTTGTCAATTAGTACTCCTCGTATGGAACATTTGTTTTAGGATGCCCTATATTTAAGAAACTTTTAAAAGCCAATATGTTGGCATGTATCTCATGTGACAACTTGGAAATAAACATTTTTTCTTTTCTTTTTCTTTCTTCACATGCCAATATCAATGCATCAATTTATTGGATGTCATTTGTACTTCTTTGTCAAGAGCGCCATTTCTTACTAGGCAGCTTCCGTTAACGTGAGTTGACGAACAAGACGTTAACTAGTACGGGAATAAGTACCCTTTGTATGATATTTTTACTTTGATAAAACATAATTCGAAAAATGTAAACATTGGAAGTTTTATTTTGGGGCTTAAGCTTTGACATATAAGAAAACAGGGGTTCTATCGCAAGGCAACCGATTTTCATACCATCGATACAGCAGAATTCAGAAGTTTGACGTCCTTTTACGATAAGCTGAGGATGAACAACGCATGCCCGAAGTTATATCATTAATGTTATATCTAGGAAAAATATCCCTGACAACTCGACAGAAACTTGCTCACTAACAGCACCTCAACGAGACTAGTAAAAATTCACATTTCCTCAATTATATTATATTAGTTTCAAGCTCCAGCAACGAGAAGGCAATCTTCAGAAAGCCAAAAAAGGTACCATTTAATATGCTCTGTAGAAAACGCGAAATCTCAGCACAAAGTGTATACCGAACACTAGATACCTTCCGCTTAGAAACAGCTAAGTAAAAAAAGGAGAGAAAAAAAGACGAAGAAGGGATAGCGTAGAAGGCATGAAAACTTAAAGAAACAAGTAGGCAAGATGGACACAAGTCCCAGAAGCTTACCTACACCTGATGTAACCTACCGTCTCTCCAAAGAGCCCAGACCCCCACCAGTATAAAAAAGGCAAACCTAAATAACCAAACCTGTTCACAATCCTACGACCTCCGAGGGGCAGTTACCGTCATAAGCCTGTAAATACATTCCCATTCAATCAAGAAGACCACTACGGAGAAAATGAATGAAAACGTAGTTACACAGAGAAGACTTCTACGAGTCGTGGTTACCTTGGACTCATTGAAGAGCTCGGTGAGCCTGGGTTTGCCGGCGAGCTTGTGGAGGTGTTGCAGGATGAGCAGGTAGAGCGGAAAGTGCTCGCCTGCCTGCATAGGGTCAGCCAGCTCGGAGAGAGTGAAGGTGGACAGCAGCACCAGCTGCGCCAGCACCTCTGCCAGCTGTCCCTTGCCGCGTGGGCAGTCGCTAATACCCACCTCTACCTCTGAGAGGACCTGCCCAGTACAAAGCGTTAACTGAAGAGTTACAACTGCCACCCGCCTCAACCTCTGAGAGAACTTGCCCAGTACAGGGTGTTAACTTGAGGGTTATCAGCGATGCCCGCCTCTGAGTGCGCACCACAACACGGGATGTTAACTTCAGTGTCTACTGCAAACCAGTTGGGAGGAGTCTTACTTTTTAATGTGAGCATTCTTCTACTCATATTACCGATATCATACCACCGTCATTCGACTGATACTGGTATCAGGTTGTCACGGACATCCCACTGAGGAAAGAACAGCCACTCACCAGTGAATTTCCAAGTACACATTAGAAAATAAATTTGCCAAGAAATACAATGCAGCAAGGCTATTTTCGAAAGAGGATCGTATGGTTAGTTCTCCTGCCTCAATTGAGTGTCAAACAAGCACTCGAATGTTGGAGTAAAAATTTAATTAACTCAGTAAAATTAAAAAGCTCATGACGTCAAGAACATTATACGACAATATGGTCCGGCAGTAATAAATTTTTGGCTTAATAAAAGGACATTTACATCACCATAGTTCAAGCTATGTCATTAAGTCACTTTTTCATCTACTGAAATTAAGGCTCAAAATTCACTGGCTTCAATCATCTATCTCCCACATTCGAACAGACTCAAAGACAAACAAAACAGATGCACCGTGGAACTGTTCTACACGTTACTTGCCTCAGCAGTAGAGGTTGCCTTCCACAACGGCCCTAGGTTTTCTTTAGAGCATTTAAAGCAGCTCAAGGCCGTGAGAACAGGCAAGTCCACCACAACTGCGATGACAACCACAACGCAACAACTTCACACAGGCAACAACTTCACACAGGCAACAACTTCACTCAAGTTCGAAGACACCACAACTTCACACAGCTGCGATGACAACTCCACACAGACACAAAGCCGAGTCGCACAACACACCTGTTTGAGGCCGTCCCAGAGCTTGTCATGCGTGATGAGATTCTCGGTACCGAGCTGCACCAGCAGACGGCTCCCCACCTCCCGTCCAGCTTCTGTGCACGCAAGGAGATTAGATTGGTTAAAGCCTTCCTAATAATAACAATGGTGTCCCAAAGAGAGCAAGGAGAGAAGTACCATTTAATATGAAATTAAAGGAAGGCACAAGGTGTTCTCAAACAAAATCTTCTGCGAATAGTAACAGCAAATTAGGTCAATGGTGAATTAACAACGTTCACTACGTATTGGGCCACATGTGTCTCAAGAGGTAAATTGCCCACTTACGTGCCGGTATAAACGCACAACATTTTATCTGTTTCGCGATGTTTTTGCAAAGTAATTGTTATCATGCAAGGTAAAATGTTATAGTGCAATTGTATTCTTCATATTCACTAGGAAGAATTAAAATTTATTCAAGCTTTAAAATCGATTTCCCTATTCTGCTACTTACAACCTAACCAACCGTTAACAACCGCGGAAACGCAGTGAACGTGTTAAATAAGAGAATAGTCGAAGAAGAAAGTAGCAGGTGCTGAAAAAGAGGATAGCAGTGAAGCAAAAAATAAAGATTGTTCTTAGTATAACAATGAACTCATTTTATTACAACTAAAGTATTGCCTCTCTAACTTTGAACTCAGGACCTTACATGTCATCCAAGAAGTGCGAACTCGCATAGATATTATAATTGTCCCCTCAAGAAGGGTGACAGGTCAAAATTTTCGATCAAGTCTTGTATTCTGAAACGTCGTGGCTGGACAAAAATTTCGAAGAACGTTTCTCACTTCTAGAAGTTGACGGGTATTAGAATTAGAATTGATGGTAATTTATTTCCACGGCTTACAAAAGTTCAACGGTTTTCACCTGTTTCTGCCTGAAGAGACGACTGGCATGCAAAAACTTCCCTCATTAACAAGTTTGTTAATGGCACATCAATATCGAAACCTAATGCATGAAGCAGCAGGGAAGAGCTAAATCAATTTAACGCCCCAAAGTGTTGCCATATATTGTCGGAATAGCCTCTACACTTCAAACTCACTGAACTGACCAATAAAATTCCCAAGTTCAAGTCTTACGCGTGATTGCTTATTGGCTTCATCTGGTTAAATCTTTTCAACTTCGCGACGAGGTTCATTTCAACAAAGCCCAAGTTCGAAAATTTTGGCTACAAACTAGACCCACCTGGTAACCTAAGTATCACTCTAGGCTTCCAGCCACTTCATTTTATACCAGCGCCACTTGAAGACTGAAGAAGAAACTGAATAACTCATAAGCGCGACTTCAAAACTGTGAATTAAAGAACTCAAGAAAGCACGACATTAAAACTTGGTTTTGACGGCAGTCTCACCGTCCAGTTTGAGGATGGTAGAGAAAAGAGCGTGAGCGGCATCAGCAGTGAGTCGGTCAGGCAGTTTGATGTCCTTGTAAGCCTGGCAGGCCTCAGCCACCTTGCTGCTGTGACGGGCCTCATCTGGACAGGTGCCGTTCGAGGACACGGTGCCCTCCACCGTCTTCTCAGCCACGGCGGTTTTGGTACTGGTCTCACTCACGAGCTTGTCAACGAGAGCGCGCACGCGGCGCATGTACTCCTCGCGTGTCGGGCCCTGCGAAAGTAATTTATTCTCTTACAGTAATGAACAATTCATGGAATCAGGATGGTCGACAGAAAGCTTGCATGCGTTGACTGAACGGCACTTTTTTCTGGTGCTTCGTATTTTAAGGCAGTTTGGCCAAAGCAATTGTCAAGCACTTTGTATTTCAGAGAAATTGTTCAGTAAGTAACCGTACTTTTGTACGAAGTACATATGCTTTCAAATACGTAGAAATTACCGCAACAAATGGCGAGGATTCAATGAACATGTTGCTCCATTCCTATCATATCCACACGGAATGCCAGCAGATTAGATTATTAGTTAGTTTAAGCCTCCTATCCTCAAAAGATGAGATCCAAAGAGAGGAAGGAAGAAGGCACCATTTAGTATGGAGTTAAGGGAACGAGGAATCTATGCAGAAAGGGCACAGAAACGGTAAGATGAGAAAGTGAAACAAGAGAAAAGTTGAAGAAGAAAGCAGTAGGGGCTGAAAAAACAGGACAGCAATGAACCGAAAAAAGACGGTCCGTAACAAAACAAAAACCTATGTTATTTTAACAAAAAGAAAGCCTACCTAACCTTTAGCTCGGGCCCTCACATTGTCCCCCTGGGAGCGCCAATTCCCACAGATACAATAGTTGTATCCCCCCGAGGGGCGGAATGCTAACAACAACCCTACTCAAATGAATAAAGCAAAAAATGTTTCTAAATCGTCTTGCTCTTGTTGGTTTTCCCAGTAAGGATCTGTTTGATGACAAGCGGGAGTTCCTTAACACTTTGACTGCGACGAGCGCCACCGGTGGTACACGGAGGTAATTTTCATAATGCTGCTGACCGACTAGTAGTCGAAAATTCAATTTTCATAAATACTTAAATCAAAGCTAAATGAACGCCAGATCCAGTTCATGTTTGGTATTTTCAAAATAGTTTACCTCAATTGACTGTAAATTTGAGTTTGGCGTTGAACTTAATATTTAGTAGTCGCAGTCAACGTGTTAAGAACGCGAGTTGAATACACGGAGAAGTATTAAAGAGCCCCTCGATCTGCATTTCTCATGTGAGAGAAGTTACGCTGCAAACCTAGACCAACAATTCAACATTAAGAAACAATAATCAATAAGGAAGCACACCTTCTCTTTCTTGCTCTTGTTGGTTTTCTCAGCAGGGATCTGTTTGATGACAAGCGGGGGATCCTTATGAAGGATGGGAGCCATGGAAGGCGGCTTGGGATTGGGGGGCTGCACGTTGGGGTAGTGGACCCCCATAGGGGGGCGGTGCATCTCCGGCTTCGTATCGTTGTTGCTCTGTGAAACAACACGCGAAATAAATGCTTAAACACGGTCACTACGTATTGGTACACATGTGTAGCACTTCCTAAATCGCTCATTTGTGTACCAGCAATAATGGCTACCATTTCATTGATTTCACTACCTTTATTTAAATCAGACTATGGCATACAAGGTAAAATGTTATCGTGGTTATATTGTCCCGCTTGCTAGAAAAGATTTGAAATAAATTACTCAATAACTATGACTTTTCAATTCTGCTTCTTCCAACCTAACCAAACCGACGGTAGCAACCGTGGAAACGTTGTGAGCGCGTTGGAACTTGAAACTTGAGAAGTTGAGAATCATAGATTTTGTATGCAACAAATAAAAAAGCTATTGAAATATGAACTGCTGCAAGCCATTAATAGTCGGGTCTAAGTACAGGAAGCAATAAATAAAAATGAGAGGTTCCGCTGACAAATTTACCGTATATACTTACAAATCTGGCTGCCTATTCGTTTATCAGTAAAAATTGCTGATTTTTTTCACTAATCGATGGATAGGTGAAAAATATGATACACATAAGGGTAACAACTATCATCAAACACTGTAATAATCTAGTTAAAAAGCTACCATGTCACTTGAAAATAAATATGAAAATTAAGATAAATGTAAATAGAAGCCTACAAAAATCGATAATTATACAATGAAGTCGCAAGGAATAATGGATAGTAGGAAACCAACATTACCGGATAAGAGATACAAAAATCGATAATTATACAATGAAGTCGCAAGGAATAATGGATAGTAGGAAACCAACATTACCGGATAAGAGATACAAAAATCGATAATTATACAATGAAGTCGCAAGGAATAATGGATAGTAGGAAACCAACATTACCGGATAAGAGATACAAAAATCGATAATTATACAATGAAGTCGCAAGGAATAATGGATAGTAGGAAACTAACATTACTGGATACGAGATCGTTCTAATCACAACCCGAGCAGTCTAACATAGAAGTCCTTAAAATTTCACACCATTTTTAGAACTTCAGATTTCATCTTCCCACTAAATCTATAGTGGTTCTTAACCTTGTTGGAGGTACTGAACCCCACAAGTTCCATGCATGCACTCATTGAACTCTTCGTAGTTGGAAAAATAAAATTTGCTTATTTTTCTTCAAATTCAAAACATGTGTCTATAACTATATACTGTATTAGTGCACAAACTGTATCATGCCGAACAACTGAAACTGACTCACCAAACCCCTGGGGTTCGATTGAACCCAGGTTAAGAACCACTGCACTAAGACCCAGTGTTCTCAAACTTTCAATCCACATTCCGACGAAGGCATAAAATTTCACTAAATTCTGGCGTTCACATAGCTAGTTCTCATATCTTCATTCATTAGCAGCAGCATTTTTAGGCGTTTTACAAAAACTAGTGACGCTGTTTTCCTGCCAAGACTTCAGTTTTAATTTTAGAAAATTGGGGTTCTCAAAATAGCGTTCTAGATTAGGTGTCCCTAACTGCTAAAAAAAAGTGTTCTGAAGAAAGGAAGGAGGAAGGCATCATTTAGTATGGAGATATGGGAACAAGGAATCTACGCAGAAGAGGCATAGGAAGAGTAAGCAAGATAAAAGTTGAAAAAGATAGAAGCGAAAAAAAAGGACAGCAGTGAACCAAAATAATGCAGTTCTTAACATAACAGAAAACACTTCATTTAAATAAAAGTAAGCCAACCTAACTCTCAGCTCGGGCCCTCACACACTTTCCCTTCTGGGAGTGCTAATTCCCACGGATACAATAGTTGTTATCACCTTGAGGGGAAATGGTGTTCTATGATTAAATGTAATTAAATAACTTAAACGCAATATGCTATCAAAAAATCATGTATAAATTCCATGCATTTGACGCTACAAGAGAAATTACGAAAACACACATGAAAAAGTGGGGGCTGTTCTTTTGAGCGTTTAAAAATCTAGAGCGTTTTGGTAGTTCAGCGTTTTTAAATAAAAATGGCAACCATAACGTTTAAGCATGAATACATTCTTTTACGAGTGAGAAAACGTTGTACAGATATTACCAAACAGAGCTATGTTGATGTTATTGTTTGATTCGGGCATTTCCCCTTGTCGATAAGAAATAAGAGCCGAAAGTGTACGCAAGTTGACTGGCTGAGTTCACCAACAGAGCTAGAGAGATATTTCCCCTTATCCATAAGAACCGAAAGTATATGCCGCACTTCACGAAAGCAGTACGTACACGCATGTTGACTGGCCAAGTTCACTAACCGAGCTGGACAAGGCGCTCTGCGGGAGAAGGCCCGGCGTCTTGGGCTTGAGCGACATGTTGTGTGCGGAGCTGGGTCGTAGGGACAGCTCGCCGTGGTGGTGCTCGTTGCGGTCCCCGCCACCGCTGGCACCCCCGCCGCCGCCACCTCCTACACCACCGCCTCCGCCGCCTGCCAACACAACAGTCATTGTAATGGAAACAAAGTAGGGTCATTTCTATGGGGGAAAATACACATCCTCTGTTCGGCTAGTCAATGGAAATGTGACCTCCTGCACCACCGCCTCCGCTGCCTGCCAACACAACAGTCATTGTAATGGAAACAAAGTAGGGTCATTTCTATGGGGGAAAATACACATCCTCTGTTCGGCTAGTCAATGGATATGTGACCTCCTGCACCACCGCCTCCGCTGCCTGCCAACACCACATCGTTCATAGTTAAGGAAGCAAGGTAAGGTTATTTCTATGGGGTAAATATTCAGGCTCTTGTTTGGCTAGCCAATAGAAACGCTTCATTTCAAAAACACTGAATGACGTCACTATAGTGACCTGTCGTTAGGCCAATAGTGGCGCTAGCAGTATTGCCCGATGCAATCTGAGAGCTGTCATTGGTTTGATGCCATGACGTCAGTATGGTAAAACGGTTGACGAAAAAAAAGATTGGTTAAAACCTTGTTTATTCTACTGTAGTCGTAACACTAAGCTTGAAAGAAAGTTCACCATTTACCAGCATAAACAAACACAGCACCTTAGCATCCATGTCTTCATTAATTCAAGATTACCGTATTTGCTTATATAATCTACAGACGCTCACTAGCATACTCGTTGTGTGTTCGATCTCTTGCAGCTATGTACAATACTGTGGTAAATGAATGCTTCAAATAATAACCGAGCGTCGATATTCAAGCAGAGAGCGTGTTTAATAGCCATAAATACTTACTTTGAAACAACAACCACTCCATAAATATCGCACCACATTCTATGTAGCGGGTAAATACAAAGAGTAAACATTGTCAAACTACACTCCAACGAAGCTGAACTACGGTATAATGAACCAATATCGAGATAGTAACCATTACAGACAATGAGTAAAAAGCTTGTAATGAACCAACATCAAAATAGAACCCATTGCAGACGTAATACAATATAATAGAAAGCTCACCCATAATGGAGGACCCCCCAGATCCCGGTCCCCCCGGCCCCCCTACAGGGAGCCCCATACCGCCGCCACCGCCCTGGTTGCTCACAAACATTTTCTTGAAGCGAGGAGGCAGGTCTTTGGCGCCAGCTGCAACCACGGAAATGAAGGTTACTTCTAAACTCACTCTCTGTATTCCATTGAGTGAGGAAATTAGAATCAAAGAAATCATGTTAGCAAATTTTTGCAGCATCAAAATTCACGTGAGGTCAACAGATCCATTTTCATGTAAAATGAAAAACTTGGGAACATTAACCCTTCATTATATACAGTTGTACTTAAGAATTACCGCAGGATAATATGGGATTTTTTTTAGCTCTACGTAAATATTCAATACATGCCTCTAGCCTTCAAATTTACTATGATATAACAATCAGACAAATTTGGAACCACAAATCTTTTGATAAACTGAGAAGTAATGATTAATATTTCAGCTGCGTAGGCGACAATTTTTTCATTAAAGTCGACTTGATATATGCCTCTAGCAAACCGAGCTTGAGTTTGCTCAGAGTTACCCCCGAGGAAACGTCGCTCTCACTCCCACCAAACCAAAGTACTGACTCAGCTGCACCCACGAGCCATTTTTTTGTAAAAGTCCACTCAACACGTTGACTGCGATGGATTAAACAGAAGTCCTGCATTCAACTGAAATTTAAATTCAAGAGTTTTTGGCAATTTTTTAAATACCAATACCTGGCAAAATTTGGCAATAAATACCTGGGTCCAATAAATACCATAGCGTCTCAATCACTCACACCAAACCAAAATACTGACTCGGCTACGCACACAAGCCATTTAGTTGTCTAAGTCCAGGTAACACATGCCTCTAACAAACCAGAGCTATCACCGGGTCAACGTCTCACTCGCTCACACCAAACGCAAGTCTAACTCACAGTTGTCATAACCGCCGCGACCGCCACCGCCAGACGGAGGGCCGCCACCTTGGTGATGCGGGTTGTTGTTCATGTGGCGGTTGTAGTTGTTGGTGAAGTGCTTGTTCTGGTAATAGGTGTTGTTCGGCAGGTACTGCAATTCAAAAAATGGCAGGTGGTGAGCTTCACTTGGAAAAACGTTGAATATGACAAAAAAAAACTGATTTTTAGGATACCCAGTCACAGAGGGGTGCAAGTAAAAATAGTTTGATTCCAAATACATTTACTGAGTGAGAGCATCTGTGACCCAAATCTTCACGCAACAGCAGCAATAAGCAGCACATTCGTCTGCTGTCAACGCAAGAACTAAACAGCTGAAATAAAAATACGGAGAATTGAGCAATTGCTACAAAATAAAAACTCAAGGACCCACGTTTACAAGTTCATATCATGCATTTCGATAAAAAATATTCTTGCTTATAAGGAGAATTGAGCAATGGCAACAAAATTGAAATTCGAGGAACCATGTTTATAGTTCATATCATGCATTTACAGAAAAAAAAACAAGAAGTATTTTACTGCGTTCAAGATGTGCTATGCTTTTCAGTACAGTACTTGCGCTCTCAGGAACGCGAAATATGAATTTAAATTAGATTAGAGTGAATAAGAAAGTTCAAGCTCCCCTAACCACAACCAAGGCGTTTCAAAGAGGTGCCATTAAGTATGGAGTCAAAAGAACGGAGAATTTGTGTACAAGGTGTGCAGCGTGCTCCCACACAAGATCCCCTGCACACAGACACTGGAAGTTAGGAAGAAATTCAATGAAACAAGATACAAGTAGAAGAAAGTAAGAAATGCTGAAAAACAGAACAGGGAACTGAAAAACCCGATAGGGTTTTTCATGGATCGGTAACAGAATAGACAACCCTATTCTAAGTTAACAAAAAGAAGGTGAATTCAACTCCAACCTTGGGACCTCACATTTCCAATCAGGGAGCGCTAATTCCTATAGATGCAATAATTTTACCCCCCTAAAGGGTAATGAATTCACAGAAGCAAACCCAGTAACACATTAATCTGCATGCCGCCGGGAACTGTACTCACAGAAGCAAACCCAGTGGTCAGGGAGCGCAAATTCCAATAGATACAATAATTTCACCCCCATAGCAAACCACATGACTCACATTACTCTGCATGCCACCCTGCATGTGGTGGCGGTTGTTGCGGCCGCCGGGGTAGCCTCCGTCTCCGCCACGGCCGTGCCCAGGCCCCATGCCCATGGGGACACCGAACCCGTTGGGCTCGTCCCCAAAGGGCGCAAACTTGTCAGGCTGCGACGAGATGACGCCAGGACCTGTGCCCAGGGACGCAGCGCCACCCATTGGCATGCCAAACACGTCCTCCATGCCCGTGCGCGACATGCCCGTCTGTGTGACGGTAAAATATTAGTTACTTTACAGAACCCTCTCTAGACACAATGTTTATAAGTTGCTTCAAGCCAACCTAGACACAACATTAAATTTGATACCAAACACGTCCTCCATGCTTATATATGTGACATTAGGATGTTAGTTGCTTTACAGTAACCTTCCCTAGACACAATGATTATGAGTTACTTTACAGTAAGCTTCCCTCGACACAACGATCATAGGTTACTATACAATAACCCTCCCTAGACACAATTATGAGTCACTTCAAGCCTCCCTGGACACGACATTAAATTTTAAGTTACTTCAGGCCTCCCAGGACACAACATAAAATTCTACGTTACTTCAAGCCCCCTAAACACAACATAGCTATTCGAAAGATAGGAAGAAAGAAGGGTACCCATTGGAATGGAGTTTTGGGTATGGAGATCTACGCACTAGCTGTGTTAAAACAAAAAATTTTCTGTGCGTGGAAAACTATCTGTGTAACAGATTGGGTAAGTTAGTTCATGCCTCCCTAACCACAACAAAAGCATCTCAAATAGAGGAAAGATGAAGGTATCATTGAGAAAGGAGTTAATGCAGGTGGGAATCTATGCACTAAGTGTGTTCCCACGCAAGATTCCCGAGCGTAGGAAAAAGTCTGCAACAAGCTTTGCATCTATTGGGTGGAAATTATGCAGCATTACACGTAAATGATTTACTTTGAGTCACTATGTAAGGAGTGCATTGTGACTCCTATATGCAATGGTTTCTTGCTTAGCATACGTGTTTCAGTTGAAATATTTCCCGGCTTAGATGAGCATTCAGTGCCCGCAGTGTGTGATAAATTGAAACAACGTCGAGAGCACATGCAAATGAACACCATAAAACCGCCACTTCACAAGGAAGTAATCTACAACCTCATGCTGAGTCACACCAGCTCTTAGTACTAACGAGAGACAAGAATTACCATCTCCTATAGTACATAAATACTGCGCTTCTCAATCTTGATATAAAATTTGAAAGACACCAAGATACTAACAGCAACTACAACTGTAGAATCTAATTCAGCACACTCGGCGTTTACTTTCATTAAACACACAGCTGATTCATCCGCAAGAAGCTCACACAAGCTAAAAAATAAAGACTTTTCAAAATAAAAACTAACTGAGCTGCACAGACAAAGCCAAATTAAGTTATAAAAATAGGGCAAACGAAATTTCAATGTATTCTGATTAATTTTTTTGTTATTAATTAAGAGGCTTCAATGTCGAGGATGCGATGTCAAACTACCACCCATTTTTTAATTACATGAGTGAGGAAAAACCCACTCTCTCCTAGAACTCGCAGAACCACAATGTAGCTCAAAATATTACTGCTAATCAAGGACTAAAATTCAGGAGTGCACACAATCCTGCGCTGTGCATTAGAGGTCAGACGCTGTGACTTGTTCATATATTTTGTATGGAATTCTAATTTCTTCTACAATTGAGACAAATAGGGGTACGTAAGTCACAAAACTAGAAACAAAAACTACCTAACTGAATGCAGTAACTATATTGCAAACATTTTTATTAAAAATGATCAAATAAAACTGAACGAACGTTTCGGACTAACTGTCCATCTTCAGCAAGAAAAATTTCTGTAAAACGAAACCAAATAAGAGAAATTGAAGCACTTAAGTAGTATATATACAAAATCTAATCTTTGAAAAAACACAAACAACGGTAAAAAATATGTAAAAGATAAAGGAGAAACTGAATTACGTATTGGCAACATGAAGCGGGAAAGCACTTTGGGTGTCGTTGAGAGCAGGTTTCATTTTGTAAATATAGTAAGATTCGAGAAGGCGCAGATCTGTTTTGTAAGAGGTACCGGCCAAGATTTTAAAATCACTTAGGGACAATTTCAGTTTTACTTGATCATTTTTAATAAAAAATGACTTTCCGTATAGCGATTTTCGCCTTGCTTTTTATTTTCAAGCTGAGAAGCATCAACGATGGAGTTATTTTAGATTATTGTCAACGTTGAGCAACACAAAAAATAAATGGATTTGTACTGCTACTAGACATTCATTCTGTGCCAGTTTTAACATTAGAATTGGTAACCAGAGCTACATCGGCCAAGACGAGAGGTTGGTGTTGAATGAAATCGCAGGATATCAATAGACTACCGAAAAACTCAACTCGAGGAGAACTAAACAACGAGAATGGTTTGACACTCTGGCCCTATGGCACCAAATTAGATCAGATTATTAGCTAGTTCAAGTTCCATTAATCACAACAAATGTGTTTTAAAAAGAGAAATGATGAAGACACTCAGAGAAAGTGGGATTCTACACCCAAGGGCTGTTCCCTCACAAGATCCCCTCGCCTAAAAACGCCAAGTTAATGTGGAAGTAAACAACTTGATGGAATTTGAAGAAGAAGATACAAGGTGCTACAAAAACAGGAAAGCAGAGATACTACAAGAAAAATGTTCTGGTCTATAGAAAAATAAAAAAACCTATTCAGTTAACAAAAAAAAGGCCTACCTCACCCTCAGCTCAGGCCCTCACAGTTACCTATTCCCTAGACCAGTGGTTCTCAACACCTGTGTTGCAACCCAAAGTTGGGTCAACAAGCCATTTCATTGGGTCGCTAAGAGTTTGCACAACTTGTTTGTGTTAACCTACGGTAACCTGTTTTCAAAAGAATAATATTATGAATGAAAAATTTTATTTGGGGTCACTGCCAAAAAAAAAAAAAGTTCAAGAACCACTATCCTAGACACATACACTAGTTGTGTGCCACGGAGGGCCCTATAGCATCAACACAACAGTTTGCCCAGTGTGAGCACCAATTCCCTAAACACATACACTAGTTGTGTGCCACGGAGGGCCCTATAGGGTCAACACAACAGTTTGCCCAGTGTGAGCACCAATTCCCTAGACACATACACTAGTTGTGTGCCATGGAGGGCCCTATAGCGTCAACACAACAGTTTGCCCAGTGTGAGCACCAATTCCCTAGACACATACACTAGTTGTGTGCCATGGAGGGCCCTAGCCCTATAGCGTCAACACAACAGTTTGCCCAGTGTGAGCACCAATTCCCTAGACACGTACACTAGTTGTGTGCCATGGAGGGCCCTATAGCGTCAACACAACAGTTTGCCCAGTGTGAGCACCAATTCCTTAGACACATACACTAGTTGTGTGCCCCGGAGGGCCCTATAGCGTCAACACAGACCATCACCTGAGGGAAGAAGGTGGGCATGGTGGTGGAGAGAGGTGACATCATCCCCGAGTAACTGTGGGCAGTCGCGGACGGAGGGGGGATGTATATGCCCAAATCGCGGGCTGCTTGTTCTCGTACCTGCAAGTTGAACAACAAAACTTGCACTAACAACGACTTCAATGAACACTGCACTGCCCGTTTTTACTGCAAAAAAATGAACGAGGTCAAGTTCAAGCTCTGTTTCAAATAAATCAAAAATTCAATGGCATCACATGAAATTTTTCTTCTCATGCTAATCGATGAAGCAAAAGGAAAAATAAACATTATAAAACAAGAAACCTTAGGGGAAGAACTGAAACAATCAAAATCGTGAGAACTGGCTGAAGAGTTATAGAAATAACACATATTCCATAATCTAGAGACTAGCAACTGCAGTTGCCTGCCATTCAGCACGAACTGCGGCTCCTGAAGAGTACCACTGAACAACAAGAATAAAAAAAAATATGTACACAGCATACCTGAGTACATAGCAACGATACAGTGACGAGAAGAACGAGAAAAAGGAGAGGCCATACAAAATAAAGCTGCAGGATTTTTCCATTCCAGCAAACATCACTTAGACATTCGAAACCAGCTATCTATTGGCAATACTGACATTATGGTCTCAGTTATGTTATGCAGGTCAGCTCGTTCGTCAGTTACCTCACAAGTTGGAGCATGTGTAGCAATAGTTTGGATTTGAGAGTAAAATTTCTTCCCCCTCTATCCTCGTAGCAAACAAGTACAATCAACAACTTCACAGATCTGAGGCGTGCTCAGTTGTAAGGAAACTGTAAAAAAACAAATTGGACTCACTTCGGTAATGGTTCTTGGTCCGTCTTGTTGGGCAATTTTTCTTGGCTGCCAACCGGCCTTGCGCAGGTCAAGTATGTCCTGCAGCATGAAGCGGATGCGCAGGTTCAGCTGCGGACGTTGGCTCAGGTGACGGATTCGAGCAAAGTATTGCTCCATCAAATTCTGTTCATGACAAAAAACATGTCAAATAATGATGAAAAACGTGTCAAATAATGATGAAAAACGTGTCAAATAATGATGAAAAACGTGTCAAATAATGATGAAAAACGTGTCAAATAATGATGAAAAACGTGTCAAATAATGATGAAAAACGTGTCAAATAATGATGAAAAACGTGTCAAATAATGATGAAAAACGTGTCAAATAATGATGAAAAACGTGTCAAATAATGATGAAAAACGTGTCAAATAATGATGAAAAACGTGTCAAATAATGATGAAAAACGTGTCAAATAATGATGAAAAACGTGTCAAATAATGATGAAAAACGTGTCAAATAATGATGAAAAACGTGTCAAATAATGATGAAAAACGTGTCAAATAATGATGAAAAACGTGTCAAATACTGATGAAAAACGTGTCAAATACTGATGAAAAACGTGTCAAATACTGATGAAAAACGTGTCAAATACTGATGAAAAACGTGTCAAATACTGATGAAAAACGTGTCAAATACTGATGAAAAACGTGTCAAATACTGATGAAAAACGTGTCAAATACTGATGAAAAACGTGTCAAATACTGATGAAAAACGTGTCAAATACTGATGAAAAACGTGTCAAATACTGATGAAAAACGTGTCAAATAATGATGAAAAACGTGTCAAATAATGATGAAAAACGTGTCAAATAATGATGAAAAACGTGTCAAATAATGATGAAAAACGTGTCAAATACTGATGAAGAACGTGTCAAATACTGATGAAAAACGTGTCAAATACTGATGAAAAACAAATACTGATAAAAAATCATCAAAAACTGTGAATGAGTCTATATAATCAAAACAAATTTATGCGGGTCCACCATCACGTCCAAGTGCTATGAATTCAAACTAGACTTTGCAATGGGAGTGCATCAGCATTCATTGAGGAATAGCTAACCTACAAAACATTCAGGGTTTCTGAATTCATTACGCAGTCGGGACTTAACAGAGGCGGGCTAAGCCAGCTAAGTGATAAGAACTAAATACTGCTCTCCTGGTATGGACCAGCCATCAACCCCATCCACAACAAACAAAATATTCCTCCCAAACAAAAAGCATAAATATTATTACTTTAAAGGTAGAGATTAGATTAGATTATAAGTTAGTTTAAGCCTCCCTAACCGCTGCAAAAATAGAGCGTATCGAAGAGAGGAAGGAGGAAGGCACCATTTAGTATGGAGATAAGAAAATGAGGAATCTATGCAGAAAAGGCATAGAAACAGTAAGATGGGAAAGAAGTTCATGAAATAAGATGAAAGTTGAAGAAAAAAGTAAGAGGTGCTGAAAAATAGGACAGTAGTGAACCGAAAAAAGGTGGTCCTTAACATAACAAAAAAAAAAAAACATTTAAATTCAACAAAAAGAAGGCCTACCTAACTCTCAGCTCGGGCCCTCACATTTTTCCCCTGGGAGCGCTAATTCCCATAGATACAATAGTTGTATCCCCCTGAGGGGCTTTAAAGGTAGAGGCAAACGTATATTTAAACAGTTAGAAATCTCTTTCACGTAACCAATAGAAATGAGATGATGTGTGTGTTCCTCATCAGGAATGATTTATGAAAACAAACGCTGGACAAAATTCAATGGAAGTTAAGAATTTTGCTTAGTCTAACATTTTCAAAATCCCTGCTGAGTTAAAAAAATTTGAGTTACAGAAATACAAACAAGATATAATAACCACTTGAATGTTACTTTAACCGACAAACGAGAAATGATATGAACGAGGTGATGAAATCTTGAAATAAATTGACGCACAGTGCATGCTTTCATTTGAGCACTAGACTGAGTATGATTCACTCATCACAGACTACTTTATACTAAATAACGGAGGACTTCATAAAGCTGGTCAGATGATCCTTATTATGGTACACTGAAAGAAGACAAATGACGTCCCACACGAATACCTGCAATAATTTTACAAGGTAAATTCCTAGACCACAATCTGCAGTTGCTGATGAAATGGGAACTGACCTGGGCTTCAGGAATGTCAAGGATCCTGCCGCTGGTGCGCATTATCTGGCACAGACATTCCAAATCCTCAGCCAGGTCTGAATTTGATCCTCGGGTCTTCTCAAGCAGCTGCACAGGGAAAGCAAGGTCACATTATTATGTTAGTTTAAGCCTCTCTAACCGCTAAAAAAAAAAACGTTCCAAAGAGAGGAAGACACCATTTAGCATAAAAATAAGGGAACGCAGAATTTATGCAGAAGGGGCATAGAAACACTAAGATGAGAAAGAAGTTTATGAAACGAGATAAAAATTAATGAAGAGAGTAGTAGGTACTGAAAAACAAGACTGTTACATTCCGACAGCAGTGAATCAAAGAAAAGGTACTGCTTAACATAACAAAAATAATTTCATCTCAACAAAAAGAAGGCCTACCTAACTCTCAGCTCAGGCCCTCACACATTTTCCCCAAGGGAGTGCTGATTCCCATGGATACAATAGATTTATCTCCTTGAGGGGGAAAGCAAAGTCATTCGATAAATTAAACTTGGCCAAAACCAATGACCCATTAGCCCAGTCAAAGTTATCAAGAATTGAGATTTTACATCAGAAAAATGCAGGAGATTCAACATGTAGCTACCATTGATGCCTTAAGGCTGAATGTTAGGAAGTTCCAATTTCTTGAAGAATGCACAAGTTGTAGAAATAGGAATGAAAAGCGACGGGAACAAGGATTAAGGTCAATCATGGGTGCTAGTTTCAACTTATAAGTGACGCCAAATACCATCCTAATACGCTATTGATTAAAATAATCATGTTGCATTGATAATTTATAATCCATGATTATAAATTATAATCCATGATTCTTTAATTATAATCCGTATGATCCATGATTCTTTAATTATAATTAAAGAATCATGGATTATACGGGAGATCATTAAATTATCCAGTGACAATCTTAACTTCCACAACTGCTGTTTTTCATCTGCTTTACCAAGAAGGAAAATAAAATTTGAGGAAATAAATCTAAAAGTCCATCACAGCAGACAAGGCTAACTGGGAAGCACTGCATCCATCAAGTAGCTATTTTAATTTCAGCCAAAGCTGAAGTTGATATGTAAGCAAAACGCAGTCACTAGAACAAATAATACCAGACAGAGGGCAAGTCCCAATCATCAACTAAAATTTACACCAGCACGGGAATCTTAAGTATCTGCTCAATGCAGCGGTAAATGATGCTTTTCTGTAATCAAATGTGAACATATGCTTTTATACAAACATCAGCCAGAGTCTCAGGTACCTCCTCAATGCAGCGGTAGAGGATGCTCTTCTGTATGATCTGCAGCTTGCCGAGCTCGCCAATAAAGCGCAGGTTGCCCACCATCTTACGGCGGGCCGTCTGTCGCTGTTCCTCCTCTTCAGGAGTGAGCTCTTCGTCCTCAGCGCGGTGCCACGCGGCCTTGTTGTTGCGGCGCCGCTCAAACTCATCCTGCACACCATGGTATTAGGCAACTTTTCTCTGGCTACAATCCTCATGCGAGGTACTAGGTCCCTATTCAAGCTTATATAAAATTGGCTAAACATGCAATACTACGGTTAACGTCGTCCACCAACACTACCTACAATTTGTTGTACTACAGCCCACCTCAATAGGGTACTAAGTCTCTATTTTTGCTTGTATAAAATTGGCTAACTCAATTTATCCCAAACAAGAAATACTACGGTCAAAATTGGCCCCACAGCCTACAACTCATCTTGCACACCACAAGCTTGTGTTTAAGGTGCCTTTAATCATTTTAGTGTCTCATGCAAGATACAAGGCCCCTAATTTTGCTCATATTAAACTGGCTCACCCAATTTTGGCCAACAAAGCAATACTACGGTTAACAGTGTGCACCAACACTTCCTACAACTGCAAGAAGAACTGAACAAATTAATCAACAATTCAGAAGGATTGAACATTACACCCAGCCTGAGCAAGGCATTGAAGCTTACATCTTATTATGCTGGAAAGGTTAGCTTATCTTTTGCATTACAACAAATAAACTTATGAGCTGCCATTTATTCCTTAATTTCAACTAAATTCTTTAAAACAACACAAATATGAAAAGTATTTCCTAAAAAACTCAAACAGGCCAGAATGTGCATCATTACTGGTGTCATTGCACTATTTGTACTTAGAAAAGCTGATCTCTCCAAGTTATGACCAAAAAGACTTCAATGAGGAACACCATATTCAAGACTTCCATCCTCACGTACAACAGTGGGATTTATAATAACTGAAAGAAGTACTTACTTGGCACTGTTTTAGCAGAAGTCTATTGAAAGTACAAGCGGTGTTGGGTGGATCAAAGTTAGGGGCATCTTCTGACAGCCGTTTGCACAGCTGTGCGTACATAGAACAGTACTTAGGTTCATCTAGAGCCTTTTGGAAGATCTGAAACAACAAAATGATTATTAGAAGAGTGCATTCTGTCTGTAAAACCTTTTATTATCTACATTTCATACTTGAAATTCAATGGGGAATGTTTTAGTGAAGTGAAAATAACAACTTCTGTAGAACTCAACCTTAAAACTTCCAACAAAGGAACAATAGTAAATAATAGGCAGCAGGAAATAGTTTGTCAGTACTTTGGCAACAAATAAATTGTAAAGAGTGAATGATCTGCATCTCAGAATATTAGAACTATTTATTACCTACGTATGAAACACGATTCACCAAGATCAAATTTGTAACTGCTCTTTCACTCATTCAAGGACAATTAATTACTTAAACATCAAGCTATTTATACAACTCCCCAAGTACTTTATACAAACAATTCCCCTAAGCAGCACTAATAATAAACATAACTCACCAACAGAATAAGTTCTTCAAGCACAACACGGGCATTCAGACCAACATTGAGAAGTTCATTGCTTAACTTGTCAAAGGTTTCAGGAGTGAGCTTGTTGAGGAGGCCCCGGATCTGCACAAAATGATTGAGTCTGAATTCACTTGCCCATTCACAGGTTTGGTTAAATGGCCTCTATAGACACACACTAAGGTTGGATTAGATGTTAGTTTAAGCCTCCCTAACCACTAAAAAAGAAAAAGAATTTCTTTAAGAAGAAGAAAGAAGGCACAATTTAGTAAGGAGATAAGGTACACAGAATCTATCCAGAAGGGGCATAGAAACGTTAATTTGAGAAAGATGTTTATGAAAAACAATATAAAAGTAGTTAAAAAAGAAAGTAGTAGGGGCTGACAAACAGGACAGCAGGGAACAAAAAACCGTAGTCCAACATAAAAAAACATTTTATTTCGATGTAAAGAAGGCCTACCTCTCAGCTCAGGCCTTCACACAGCATACTAAGGTAGTAAATTGGAAGATCACTACGTGCAATGATCAAAATGATGATCTATAGCCGAATTACATTATATACATTTCACAGAAAGACAGATTTTGTTAGCTTGCACCAGAACACCTGAATGCGTGGTGCTTTCCTATTCCTGACGTTGCATATAAAAACCATGCACACATCAGCATAACAATAACTTTATGAGAAAGTAAATTGCTATACTACTAATCCATGACCCAATATGAATGGCAAACCCAGTGAATACTAATTCCTTTAAACAATTATGTGTAACGTGATAATTCTCAAAATTACCAATTAAATTTGATAGTAAATGCTAGCCCCTTGAGTTTTGCTGGGTTAGTCTCTTTATCACACTTGACATGCCTATGACTCTTAGAACAACATATAAAATTGAATGAAGAATGGAGGAGTGAACATATGCCAGAGCATGACAATAATTAATCATATAACCTGCTGAAGTTTTCAAAATTAATCATTTTCACGCTAAACATTTGTAAACATCCATCAATTACCTTACCTTACGGAAAATGACTTCATTTTGGTTATCTTGGGAAAGTGCATCTCGTCTCAAACTAGAAGGAGGAATCCATCGCCTTTTGCTGCTGGATAAGGAACGACTGTCGTCCCTGCAAATGGCACCAATAAGCTCAAGTTAAATGCGTAACTAATGCACACAATTCTTGATGCAATACCTTGGTAGAAATCATACAGAATTTACTATACTTAATTACATACATACTACTTTTGGACCCAATTCAATACCAACCTTTATTTTGAATATATCACAAATTGGAGTATGAAAGCTAGAAACAATCTATAGAGATCCTTGATACAATTGTATCTGTAACACAAAAGTATAAAAAATCAACCAAAATTAGCAGTGAAAATTTCAGAGACAACCCAAATCTTCAACACACACAAAGAAGGAACTGATCTGCTTTCAATCTTGAATTGTAAAATGTAATACTTTTAGTAACACTTTAGCACAAACCAAACTACTTCTTTAAAAAAAAATATATTTAAAAAATAAAACTTACAAATAAAATATAAAAATACTGGTTACTGGATCCTCACCTTCCTCCCAAGGAGCGAGAAGCACCCCCTTGGCTCCGCTGCCCTTCCGTTGTGGTTCGTGGGAGTTGCACCACCATATAAAAGGTGTCCAATCCAAAAATTCAGCTGTCTCCCTGTAATAAGAAAAAGAATGTTCAACCAACAGTTTTCCCACATTTTTTTAAATACACAAACAATTAGGTACATTATGAAAACTCATCCATATAATGCAAAGAAAAAGGCACTGATAAGGAAGTTTAGTTTATTAGTTAGTTTAAGCCTCCCTATCCTCAACAATGAGATGTAAAGAGAGGAAGGAAGAAGGCACCATTTAGTATGGAGTTAAGGGAACGTGGAATCTATGCAGAAAGGGCACAGAAACAGAAAGCTAAGAAATAAGTTCATGAAACAAGAAAAAGTTGAAGAAGAAAGTAGTAGGCGGTGAAAAACAGGACAGCAGTGAACCGAAAAAAGATGGTCCGTAACACAACAAAACCTATTCTATTTTAACAAAAAGAAAGCCTACCTAACCTTTAGCTCGGGCCCTCACATTGTCCCCCTGGGAGCGCTAGTTCCCATAGATACAATAATTGTATCCCCCTGAGGGGCACTGATAAGGAAAGTTTAGTCATGTAATTCATGTTGCCCTACCCCTGATCAACTTAAGATTTGGATCTGCAAAAATCCAAGCATTTAAATATGTCTTCCTCAACTGTTTCTGAAGCCTCCAGAGATACCACTGAAGAATATGCAAACACCACCTGCACTGCTGGCCAATTCTCACAATGTTTTTCTTTGAGAAATGACAAGGCCCATTCAATACAAGTGTAGATGCAAAAGTTGAAACTACTTCAGTTAATTCATAATTTTTAGCAGTATTTATACAAATATGTGATAGTATCAAAAGTACTAAGCATTAACCTATATTTTGAATCATTCTGTGATACATTAAAAAACTAGTTAAATGTACAGTACATGCATTTAAAACCTGTGTTTCTCCATTTTGTCAGAATTATTAACATCAAATTTTAAAATTTTTAGGAGGGTGATGAAATTCAGTGAAAATTCAATCAAATTTAATAGGAATTTGAATCCTCACACTGAGCTGTTGTATTGAATTTAATTTTTAACAGCTGCATGCACATACATGTTCATAAACTCAAGGGTTAATTTAAATTACCATGAATTGACCAGGATGTAATTAGTACTTGCATTGCATATTTTAGTAACTTCATTCCAAAAGAGTTGCATCTAAACTGATGGGTTCATTATAAAAACTGGGCTACAAGAAATATTTTTCAGCTTCTTCCTCCAATAGAATGGAGAAATAAATTTAAAAATAAGCTCAGAAAAATAAAATTTGACTCAAGCATTTATATCAAACTCTTTTCTGTTACCGAGAACTTCATTCTCATAAAAAAACGGTCAATATTTACTTTAATGTTGTCAACAATTTTCCTAATTTCGTAGCTATAGATATAGTCAATTTTATGATATATAGTCGATTTTATATTCGATTTAATATAGTCGATTTTATGACGTTTAACAAGAATGACAATATGCCTGAAAATGCTTAGTTTTCGAGTTATTTAAGTTTGAAGTTATACAAACGGCGCTTCTGAATGGCTTTTGAGTAAATCTGAAGGATATGTCAGTTATCGATTTTCCCCTTTTTGGTGCCTGAAACTAATTAATTGAATTAAAATAAACAAGTTTTCTTCTATGCACTTTTCGTCTCAAATGAGTATTTTACGATTTATAGCGGTAGGTTTAGTTTCGTCTTAGATGATGACATGATGCAAGTGCTCGAATAAACATCTACTTATCGATTTTCGAACTTTTGTTGCTTGAATCATGGTAATAACATCGAAATAAACAACTTTCTTCTATACACTTTTTTCGTCAAGCATTTAACGAGGTATAGCGGTAGGTTTGGTTTCGTCTTTGATGACGATCGCGCTGGAAGCGAGTGCGCATTGCGGTGTTGCTGTCCGACATGCTCCTTGATTACTTGCCGCTTCAAACACTGGAGTTGCTGTAAGTCATTTACCGCTATAACTAATAAAACTCATTTGAGACGGAAAGTGCATAGAAGAAAACTTGTTTATTTTGATTAAATTAAATTAACTATGTTTAGGCATTGAAATTTACAAAATAGGTAACTGACATGTCCTTCAGATTTACCGTTTTTTTTTTTTTGCAAAAGCAGTCATTGTTTTTGCAATAGAAACGGAAGCAAATCCCCTATTACAAACGTAAAGAGGTTGGGTTGTGAGGAGTAGCCACAGTTCTTTTAGTGAAAATTATAAATAAAGGTTTCTAGTAACGTCCGTTTACATCAAATCCAAGGTGGCTGCCGCCATGGCGCCACCTTGGAGTCGATGTAAACGGACGTTACTAGAAACCTTTATTTATAATTTTCACTAAAAGAACTGTGGCTACCCCTCACGGCCCAACCTCTTTACGTTTGTAATAAGGGGCTTGCTTCTCTTATTTATTTTTCCCAGCCTCAAACAGTGGGGTTATGGCAAAGTCGGCTTGGTTAGCGCGCGGCAACGCCAGTTTACTTTCACGTCGGACCGCGCGGTATATTTTTTCTTGCCTCAAACACTGGAGTTCCGGTAACTCATTTAGCGCTATAACTTGTAAAATACTCATTTCCGACGGAAAGTGCATTGGAGAAAACTTGTTTATTCTGATCTCATTAACAATATTTAGGCATCCAAACCTAGAATATCAATTATGGTCAAGTCCTCAAAATTTACCCAAAATTATGAAAATTGCAGACAACATTAAAGTAAATATTGACCAAAAAACTACAGCCATCAAACTGAAATTGCACAAATGGGCTATCTCTTCTAATTTCTGTATGAATTGCTTCTTTCTTACCACAATGACACTAATGAAACTTTTTAAGCTATAGGATGCAATGAAAATAATCAACAAAAGTTATCCATTATATATTAGTTAGGGTAATGTTTGAATGGCCGGTTGGTTCAAATCGTCGGTCATCCTTAGTTAATTTTCAATTTTGACGATCGGTAGCAGAAGACGCGTAGCAGATTACACCACTACAGGCCTTGCGAGTTGAGTTTTTAGATAGCTACCGAGCGCGAAAATTTAAATTTAACTAAAGATGACTGACGATTCAAACCGACCGGCCATTTGAACATTACCCTAGAACATAGGCTAAGTTAGCTAAATAAGGCCTATTAGAAAGTTTCAAATTTTACTGAAATATCAGATTTATTGAACTATTCTAGCCTACTTCAGTGGTAACAACCAAAGCTGCATTTTAAAAAAATAATTATGAACCAGAAACCAAAATTATACTTTCCATTGTATCTCTCAAAACTCCTAGAAGTTTATTCAATCACATTTGCATATTTGTTTGTATACAAATTTTTTTCGGCAACTTTATTCTTCTAGTTAACACTAACTTAGAAATTTGCGTTCCACTTTGGAACATAATCTCACGCAAGAATCGAAATACTTTATTCAAGATACTATTACAATTCATTAAAATGTTTTCTTTGCGCGAAGATCCTTTAAATTTCACTTGTTCCGATCAAATAACTTTCCTTAATTTCTTTACGACACGCGTTTTGACGTGATAGAATAAAATTGATGAATCACCGATCAAGTACGAGAATGCCTTAAAAATATTCTACCATTGAAAAGTTCACAGCAATATAATAGAGAACAAATACATATTTAATACTGGCCATGAATATCTAATAAATTTTTAACGTTAGAATTTAAGAGGAAGTCAGCATCACGGACCCTCATATGAAAACACGAGTCAGGAAAGCCACATAGAAACAAAAAAATATCAACTTAAAACCCCGTAATTGGTAGAGAAAAACTTACCCTCCCTTGAAAGTTTAGTTTACGTGACAACTAATTAGATCCGTCCAATATTTTGTGTATTTTTATAAACGTATCACGAAAATAAGCTCTGACTATTGCACTTACTAACAGCCACCTCGGAAGAGATTGGGTTAATGAACGCATAGCAAAGAAGAAACTCTTCATAAATATTTCTGATAGCAAAATAACAATAGTCAGTTTCCACCAATAATTTTGGCTAAAATACTTCCTTCATTTTTCATTTTTTTTCGAATATTCATTAAATTATTATGGCATTTTAAGCGCATGTAAATATTTATAAATTCAGTACAAAATATTGGAATGCAAGAGGCCAATGACGTCATTTCATCGGAATTGTTCTTACTTCAGGAAAAGACTAATTTTTCACAGAATTCCATGAACATAATTTGAAAATAAGATAGATTAATTGCAATGTTGGTGTGTATTATTTCTTCAGTAGTACTAAATGTCTGTTGGCTTGATATTAAATTTAAGAAATCCTATATTTTTGTTTGTATGCAACATACCTGATGCATTGCAATTACATTGCAAACAATTTTACATTATTGCAAAAGAAAATCGATCATGGTGTTTCACTGGATATGCTTTAATGAGAGTAAATTACTTAATTTAGACATTAAGGGTTTCCGTTCTGGGTAAGCGACATGAGCAATAAAATCCAGCGCATGTTATTGAAGCCTCTTTATTGTTAAGGAATGCAATATGAACAAATCAGGGGAATTTGTTTTATTTGACAATGAAGGTATTTTAATAAAAGCTGGGTGCTGATATTTATTACACCAATTTTGAGAAGTATCCATCAACCATGAAAATATGATGACTATTTCCCAAAGATTGTGCAGTTTTGAAATAAATATCTTATTGTGCTTTGTTTTACTATATTTGCTTTCAAGTGCTATGTGTTGCTAGTCTTAGCAGAACTTTGTGTGGTTTAAAACCTCTTTATTTCTAAGGAACGCAATATGAACACAACAGGGGAATACGTTATATTTCACGGCGAAGGTCTTATAATAGAAGCTGGGTGCTGATATTTATTACGCCAATTTTTAAAAATAGCCATCAAGTATGAAAATGTGATGGCTTTTTCCCAAAGGTTGTACAGTTTTAAAATAAATATCTCATTGTGCATTGTTTTACTATGTTTTGCTCTTAAGTGCAATGTGGTGCTACTCTATGGAGAACAACTTTGTGGGGTTTTAAACAATGATTTCAGCGATAAAAGTGATTAAATAATTACTGAAGCATTTTCAGTGCACTAATAGTGGGAAAACTTATTACGCTGAACAAATACTGCCGAGCTGTTGGTCTGCTCTGTAAATTATTCATTGAAGTGGGCAACACAAAATCGGCCTCTTATCAATACAACTATGTAACCTACAGAGGTAAATATTATGTTTTGAGTTACATTTATGCTACAACTATATAAGTAGTAGCATTCTTCACATCACCATATATATAAACAAAAATACTTTCATGGGAATGTTTTCACACACTCATTCACATATGGTTCACGCATGCCTTTATGTTTTCGTTGTAAAATTAAATAATCTGCCGTGGGTTGTGCAAAGAGAGGAAACAACGTAGATGACAGTAAATACTCGTAACTAATGCAGTAAAGTAAGCACTCAAAATATGCAAGGAATGAGTATTTAAACCATTACGTATTAAGTTCATCATTAAAGAATTCAAGAGAAAATAAAAAAATAATTATCAACATGAGTTGTGCGAAGAAAAACATTACGTTATAAGGGATTGTGTCTTTATAGCACTTTTTGGTTAAATAATACACAACCAGACTGCCAAAAAAATAGCATATTTTGTATACCAGTCTTCACCCGTGATCAATATTTTCCGATTTATGAAAACAATTTAAATCAGTTGCTATAATTGTTAATAAAACTTCTTTCGATTGGATGTCAGTGTAGATACGCAAAAAGCTGTGTACGCATTCCCTTGCTGTATTCTGAGTTCGATTTTCGATACATTCACCTGCTGTGAATTACGATTTCCCGATTCACCACATCGTATTTGTAATCATCAGAGCTTCTTTTGCGTCTCCCACCCACGGCCAGAGGCAACAAGAACGGCAATGAGAAGATGCCTCCAAACAGCCCCACTGTGTTGACCATGTTCAGCAACCCTACGGTTAACAAACTCGGGTGTTGAACCACCCGAACCAGAGAATCATACTGAGACGAAGGCTCTTCATGCCTTATGTTTGGTTCTTCAGGCGCGGGTGGAGGTCGATTAACGACGACATTCGCAACGACTACTGGAGCGACAGGAATAACTCTCTTTACAGGCGTCGGTGCTTGCCGAACTGGTAGGAGAGTTGTTAACAATGAGCTCGAATTCGATCTCGTGGTGGAATTTGACGCCAATGAGCTACTTGAAACGGTAGTCTCACTGGAATTTGGAGAGGCATCAGATTCTGAACGGTTGTGGTACTGTGAAATGTTGAATGAGACATTGTTTGAATTCAAACCGATATCTCGATTGAAATTAATCAAATGACTCGGATCCAACGAATTTTTAAGAGTATCATTCTGAATGTAATTGCTCCCGTTCCCTAAACTGAAAGCATGCAATTTTGTCGGAAGGGTTTTATCCTGATTGGAAACATTGAGTCTGTCTTCAGACACAGATTGCTTGTAAAACTGAACGAGGGAAGTTTTCACAGGTCCAGACTTGATTTTAGAGAACCCTCCACTCAAGTAGTTTGTTTGAGGTTGTCCACCGCTGGAGGCTTGGGCGGCGTAGTTGTAGGGGATGAAATTTGACTTGAGATTCACCATCTCTTCGTGTGAATGGTTGTCCTTGAGGCTGAGCACGGTCGAGATGATGGCATTCAGTATCTCGCCAGATTCAGATAGTGGCTCTCCTATCTGGAAATTGAAATCGATGTCGAAATTAGCGTGAAGATGTTAGCAACCAGCTTCTTTTCAAGAATCTTCACAAAGAAATAAGAGGTGTTCCCTTGTTTTGTTCGTGTGTCATCTCTTAACAGTGGAAAGGTTTCAATACCGTCCGGTGAGCTTTATCGCCCATTGAGATACACACTTGAGCTAGAAGTCAGTGCGTTTGCAATGCAACAGTATAACTCGCAGAGATACTGCAACAATTTAGATTTAAGTATATGCTACTGTTATTACTAGGGAAAACACGACGCTAATATTTCTAATTGTAGAGTATCCTCATTTAAGATGGAGAATTGAGTGAAATAATTTTATCGAGAAAATTGTTTATCATAACGTAATGAATGATAAATACATATTTTTGAAGGGCTGATTTACATTCTATCATTATGAACGTATCCTAAAATGATAATAATTACGCATTTTGACATGAGGGGAAATAATATATAATTATACATATCACAAAATACGTGATTTAAGCATAAAATGTGACACATGCTCTCTGTACACGAGTGTATCATCGTGTATTCAATTAATTGTTTACTGAATAAGTAAATTATTCGTTTTAACGTAAGGCCCCACAAAATTTGAATGCCAAAATTTTGAATTGATTAATCATGAGCCTTTATTCATTTTAATTAATCAAGAGGAAATAAAATAAAATGTTATTACACTATTTTAGAGTTAGGAGTGACCTGGCTCGATGTAAATACTAGACCTAGTTGTGACAAAAAATAAAGCGTGCCGGTGACCTTTAAATAACATACCGTGAATACTCGTATTACCTTATCTGTGATTTATTGTTTGGCCTGCTGAATCTCATTTTAACTTAATTGCTAAAGTTATTATCGCCACACATCCCACCTGTGCTTTGTTGTTTGGCCTGCTGAATCTCATTTTAACTTAATTGCTAAAGTTATTATCGCCACACATCCCACCTGTGCTTTGTTGTTTGGCCTGCTGAATCTCATTTTAACTTAATTGCTAAAGTTATTATAGCCACACATCCCACCTGTGCTTTATTGTTTTGCCTGCTGAATCTCATTTTAATTTAATTGCTAAAGTTATTATCGCCACACATCCCACCTGTGCTTTATTGTTTTGCCTGCTGAATCTCATTTTAACTTAATTGCTAAAGTTATTATCGCCACACATCCCACCTGTGCTTTGTTGTTTGGCCTGCTGAATCTCATTTTAACTTAATTGCTAAAGTTATTATAGCCACACATCCCACCTATGCTTTGTTGTTTGGCCTGCTGAATCTCATTTTAATTTAATTGCTAAAGTTATTATCGCCACACATCCCACCTGTGCTTTGTTGTTTTGCCTGCTGAATCTCATTTTAACTTAATTGCTAAAGTTATTATAGCCACACATCCCACCTGTGCTTTGTTGTTTGGCCTGCTGAATCTCATTTTAACTTAATTGCTAAAGTTATTATCGCCACACATCCCACCTGTGCTTTGTTGTTTGGCCTGCTGAATCTCATTTTAACTTAATTGCTAAAGTTATTATAGCCACACATCCCACCTGTGCTTTATTGTTTTGCCTGCTGAATCTCATTTTAACTTAATTGCTAAAGTTATTATAGCCACGCATCCCACCTGTGCTTTGTTGTTTTGCCTGCTGAATCTCATTTTAACTTAATTGCTAAAGTTATTATAGCCACACATCCCACCTGTGCTTTGTTGTTTTGCCTGCTGAATCTCATTTTAACTTAATTGCTAAAGTTATTATAGCCACATATCCCACCTGTGCTTCGATGTCCGAGCTGAAGTATGAATAATGCCCGGAAGTAGAAAACGGCCACAAGTGGCGCGAGGAAAGGATGAAACAAATGTTAGTAGTTCCACAATTCCACAAGCTACAGCAATAAAGTATAAGTAATAAATAAAAATCAGTTCCTGCCGACATAAAATTTGTGAAATTGAAGGTGCATGTGATGAGTAAATCCGTTCGATGTGCAAGTAAGGTATTTAGAGTACCAGGATTCATTAACATATTTTTTCTTTATGAAGTTTAATGATTCTGTAAATGTAAGACACATTGTTTAGTTCCGCTCTCTTAATGTGTTAGATACTTTGTGAACAATAAATATTTCAAGTATCAAATAAATTTAATTTAAGAAACATCCTATTTCTTGCTATTTGGTAAATATTTCAGAGAGAATATATGTCGCTCAAATGACACTGAAAACTCGTAAAATTAGTTATCACTTTCTACACAAAATATGTGTTTTATCTACATAGAGACCAGCTTTAAAAATTGTATCTCAATAGTTGATTTAAGGAATGTCAAAACTTTAATTTTCCCAACGAACAGCACTGAAGCAGTACTGATCATCAGCTGCGATTGTATTTAACTGCTTGACATGGGTATTACGATACCTAAGTGTGAATATCAACTAAGAATTAAATGTTAAGACACTTTAAAATCCAAGGTTATACATTTCATATATCAAATTTTTTGGAAATAGACTGTTTTTCTCTCCTTCTTCTTTCTTCTCTTTACAAGCTTATTATTATAACTTACCCAGTTTCGTTATTCTTGGAATGTGACGAGTACTTCATTGAAATGCTCACACCTTCCGTCTCAGTAGGACCATTAGCAGCAGAGTTAACGTCGGGCCATGCACTGTTTCCCGAAAATGAAATATGAAATTTGTCGTTGATTACAGAGCTGTCTTCCAATCCAGGTGCTACGTAGCTAAACCATGGACCTCCATCAGTTACAATATCTTCAACTGCACCGGCTCTGTCCGCGGAGAATTCGATGTCATTCGTTTCAAGGTCCACTGGTGCAGGTGTTGTAATAAGTTCTGATACAGGTTTTGCGTTGTGAGAGGTGATTTCGAGCAACTTGCGGCTTGCATTTTGCGGTGCATCTGCTTCGGTGTCCAATGGGATCTCGTTAGAAGCGTTGGTATCCAATGTGATCTCGTTAGAAGCCTTGGGATCCAAAGGGGTCTTGCCAGAAACCTTAGTATCCAATGGAGACTTGCTAGAAGCCTTGGTATCCAATGGGGACTTGCTAGAAAGCTTGGTATCTAATGGGGACTTGTCAGAAGCCTTGGTATCGAATGGGAACTTACCAGAAGTTGTGGTATCCAATGGGAAATTACTTGAAGCTATCTCTGGTTCTACAAGTTTTGCACGATCCTCGTCAATACCAGAATTTGCGTCCTCATCTCCACTGCTATCAATTAAATGGTCTTCAACAACTTCGGAAGGTAAAAGAGTCGTTGCATAATTTTCTTCATCTTGCGAATATCTTTCCCATTGACTGTCACTCATCACAGTGGAGACCATCGCATTGTTTTCATAGTTTTCACTTCTCAATTCTGAGCGTGTTCCATAAAATTTCTGCGTGAAGGAATCAGCGTTTTGCGTCTTCTGCGGACGCATTAAGGAGTCCGTCCGCAGCGGATACAAACCCAGTCCGCCAGAGCGAGGTACTGTTTTCTCGTACGACTTCCAGAAGTCTTTTTCAGGGGATATTGGTTTCTTTTCAAGAGCTGCAAAAACAAATACAGTGAAACTTAAAAGTTGAACACCCTCATTAAACTTAAATAACACGAACAAACGCATTATTTCAACACGAAAACAGTTAAACTTCTGTATGAGGGGGAAGGGGAGAGCGATCATTTTTTAAGTTTTAGTTGATAAAGAGTCATCCCCATCCATGAGATTCCTCATAAGGTAATTTATGTCTTGTCATAAGGTATTATTAATACTTGAACCGCAATTGGTTAAAATGAAGTTCAATATTCAACGCGAATATAAAGTCAATTATAGGAAGTAATTTTGAGAATAACAATCATGAACTAGATCGTGCCTTTATTTAGATTTAGTCAAGTTTTTTTTAAATAGAGTTTGCGACTACTAGCCGGTCAGCAGCATTATAAAAATCCCCTTCGTGGCCAGCGGTGGCGCACGTTGCAGTCAAAGTGTTCATTAAAAGTTATTTTTAATCGATTAAGCATCAAACCCATATGTGAGATTCCTCAAAGAATAATTTATAAGTCATATCCTTAAGCATTATTATTATACTGAAATTATGTACACGATCCAATTTTAAAATGCGACTCTACTTACACTTTATATAACATAAAAAATTGAGGTCAACTCACCGTACTGATGAGAATTAGAAGTCCACTGCACCAGCAGCAAGACGCACACCAAACTAGCGCTAGTCATATTACGCATTAATAATATTCCTTCTCAGCGCACAAAACTAATTGCAAAACGTTTCTAGCCTCATTCCATGGACGTCGAACTTGCTGCAAGTGAGAGAGGAGATCATGCGCCATGACGAAATTGTTTCATATTTCGAAGAACGAGGACATCTTCTGAAGGCTTTGGGGCCGTACAACGAGCGTTGTTTATGCTGTACAGCGGCGGTGATGAGAAGTGTCACGGTATGTGGAGGTGAGTTAAGTGATTTCATACTCCAAATGAGCTGACATGCATTTAGGCAATTTAGTAATGAGCTGACTTACATATAGGTAATTTGTTAATGAGCCGACGTTCATTTAAGTAATTTGGTAATGAGCTGATATACATTTAGGTAATTTAGTAATGAGCTGACATACATGTAGTTAATTCAGTAATGAGCTGACATGCATTTGGTTAAATTAGCAATGAGCTGACGTACATTTAGGTAATTTAGTAATGACCTGACATACATGTAGTTAATTCAGTAATGAGCTGACATGCATTTGGGTAAATTAGCAATGAGCTGACGTACATTTAGGTAATTTAGTAATGACCTGACATACATGTAGTTAATTCAGTAATGAGCTGACATGCATTTGGGTAAATTAGCAATGAGCTGAGGTACATTTAGGTAATTTAGTATTGAGCAGACGAATATTTAGGTTGCTTAGAACTGTTACAGGAAACTTCGTTCTTTTGATGACAGGATGAAAAAGGAACTGAGTAACCCACACTGCAGGGTTGGATTTTGAATGTTCAGGGAAGCCAGTTAAAGCAACTGCAACCCTGGGAGCGGAATAATTTTATTCCACACACTGATTTTAATTCATAAAATAAAGATGAAAATTTTTTCGTAACTGGAGTGAATGCTTCAAAAAACATACCGCCCTCAGTGCAAGTGAGTTTGTTTCACATGCTCTTTTTACTCCATAGAATAGCACTTCATGTCAATAGAATCATAGAATAGCACGAAGTTCTTCATGTGTGCTTGTGTGAATTAGGAGGATGCAACTGCTTGTATGTGAATGAATACAAATTAGAGTTCTTTGACATTCAGATAATTTTGTGGAACATATATAAAGTTTTTTTTATAGAGATTTAAAATTTTTTATCTTTTTCCTGTTTCTGCACTGATGATGAAAGTTTAATACTTCCGAAAAGTTTGTAAAAAATGTTATGCACGTTTTTACACTGGTTCTTTTTATTCTGCGAGTGAGATTTTCGACGATTCGCCCTATTGGAGATAGAATTCATAGATTATTATTAAAAAATTTCGAATCAGGCGTGAATAAACTTTAAATATAATACTATCAGTCAACGACAACTTCGGTCTCTTTAACCACGAACCATACTTGATTATGATCATTATATGGCTTCGTTAGCCTTTTTTGTTTCTCAAATTTGTCGTAGTATAAGCTGCCACCTGGTCGGAGATCCATCAAAACGAACATGGTGACCCAATAGACGTGAGTAGAAATCTACACTTGAAATCTGAAGAGTATTTTGAGATCATTAATTCCTATCACAAAAAAAACATGTTTTTTTTTAATTGGAACCAAGTGACATCTACTCTAAATAAAGAAAATAAATATTTATCATAAAATTCCTATGAAAAATGTTCTACTACCTAAATGGTAGAAAATAAAATACTTGTTTTAGGTGACTATTATTTTTTTCAAGGATCAGGTCCTTGCTTGTTTTTTATGAGGCTATCATGTTCACATATAGGATTAATGTATATGTACGAGTGTCAAAGATCTGGTCTTCGTAAACTTCCGTTAGATATTTAGATTTTCTTGTTTAGACTTTGTCAAGTCATCAGAATTTAAGAAGGAATAAAAATCCATGCAAAAAGTACGGAAGGACAAATCAGGACATTCATTAGTCAAATTTCATCAATAACATTATAATCACACTTAGGGCTCACACGTAATTTCGTTGTACGACTGAGTTGAGTATTCCAGTTATTGAAAATTAAAAGGTAATTTCTTTCCGTATTATGAATACATTTGAACTGTATTATTCGTCAGCCAAGCTAAGCGACGGATTAACAGACAGACTCTCAGACGGTCGAGGTGCGACTGCCGGCGCGAGAACGCTGTGCACTGGTGACCGACCAGGGTTGCTAAATTGGCCTTTTTTCCGGCCAAATCCCTCAAATCTTGGTCTTTTCCAAATTAGATGCGACCATGAAAAGCACTCATCTAGCAACCCAGCAAACTTCGCTGACACCGAGTGCTCGTTACGGTCAAAATTGAAAAGGAGAAGGCTTCAACGTGAGAATATTGCCTAGAAAAAGGCCAATTCCACTATCCTATTCGTAACGGCGACCAACTTTTACAGCAATTAACAACGGCGCTAATGGCGGCCGCCATCTGCTGTGCGGCCCACCGAAAATGTAGAGCACAGAGATCACGCGTCGGTGCGCGAATATTTTAGGGAGGGAAAAGGCAAAGCTTTTTCGTAATTTGTTCGACGCTAGTCCTTCCTGCTGCTCTCATCTGATTTAAGTCAGCAGTTCTTGACCTGCTCCCCTATGTATTCTTGTTCACATTTGTATCCGCAGGTGAGAACTGTGGCCGAAAATTATTCTACATTTTAACTCAGATTTATAAACTTGATTTGAATCGTGCGATATCGACGCATCTGCAATTGAATTTAACGTGGGATAAATAATTTAATTGGGGACTGGTCCGATCACGGAGAAAATTTATAACAATCGAACACGACTAATCATCACATCCGACTGGTTGGAATAGCTATTTATTTGGATTACATATGCCCCTGTGTAGCTCTTAATAAGAATCAATAGTATACAATGGACATTGCCATCTGTATAAATGATACACTATGTTGACATAATTTACGGCAGACATACTGACATCGTATCAATAGCTACCATTCTTAGTAAACAGAGCCAATATGGTTGAAAAATGCAGTGAAGTTTAATATGGCATGATAACAGAGTGTTTTTGCGTGTAAGGAAACAATGAAACAAGTTTATTTACATATTTTCCTTGGCAAAACGTGAGTCCAATAATTCAGAAGAATTACAAATTACGCGTACACATACTTCCGTTACGACGCAAGAGCACGAGTTCTAGGAACGATTATTTCTCTTTTTAGTTCAAAATCCAAAATTCACGCATACGACATTGCGATAAGTCGCGCTATATTACAGTGCCAAATTCAGCAGGTGATTTCAAAACTTAAAAGACAGAGCATAAGAACATATTGACAATGCAAGTTTGGAAGGGTCTGCGAAAAAACAGCGTTCCGAACAATATGGCAGTCGCAGCTACACCCTGCCGACATCCCAACCACGTTTTCAAACAATTTGCGTCATCGTAGCGGCACAGTAGATAGCGATATTTCCTCAAAGTCGACTTGGCTAATTTACGCGCCTTTTTTATAGCCCAAACTTGGCAGTTTGAGCTCATTCAACCAAAAGTTTGAGGTTTTTGGCTTAAAAAAGCGCACGTAGCGTAGCTGAGTCTACCAAGAATCCCTAACGTTGCCAGCTGCACGACTACGTGAACCGACAGAAAACGTGGGCTCCTGTCATGCTGTAAAACGCGGTGTACGTGTTAACTAAAGCGGCCCATAGACAATTAATTTAATTATCAATATTATTGACTCAATATATTGATGAAATATTTTGTTGCCTACTAAGTCAATTAATTGACGGTCGCCAATGAAGCCCACAGACGATCAATTTTATTGTAAATATTCATCATTGTCAATTACATTGACAATAAAATTGATCGTCTATGGGCCGCTTTATTGCTCAACTTAAATATCCTCGAGCGAGTGTTGCTGATCTTGAACGAGGTGCTAAGGATGCTACCGAGAAACTTTAGCAATTTATGTACACTGACGATGTGACGCCAATTCACCTTATTAGCTATAATTCAATTCGTTTTCGCCTGTTGATTAGGGGCAGATAAAAAAAAGGAATGAAGATCTAAATACGCACGCAACACTTCCACACAGCCACATTTCAATTTTCGTGGGAGTTATTCAATGAGAAATGGTGAACGAGAGATAAATTACGGAAAACATAAACTTCTGTACAATGAGACCAGCGCCTGTAATTAAGAATGAAAATTAACGAATACTAAGTATTTTGTCTTCGAACATAAATAAGAACTTCAAAGTAAGATCTGCAAGAATAGAGACATTAAATAAAATAAGGGGCAAACAGAAATGTTATAAGTTCATGTTGCTTATATTTTTTGTTCAGTTAGTTAACGAATGAATTTACCAATAACCATTAGCAAAGAACGATATCACAATGATTTAGTTTCTCAGTTACAGAAAACATAACTAAGAAAAGAACTACGATAATAACTAAGTATAGCGAACCAATACTGAACCTTCATTTCATTCAAAAGAGTTCTATTAAAAATATTATTACATTTTCTTAGGTGTACGAACAAAGCAGACTCATAAGATAATTTCATTTTCCCAATGAAAGACGACATTCTTTTACCCAAAAACGCCTACCGAGATGGAAACCCCACCTGAAAATTTCTCTCACAAAAGAAAGTGGATTGAAAAATTGCCTGTTAACAATTAGCTGAGTTTAGCATAATACACGTGTACATGAAGCGACGCAGCACAAGATTGACCAAGTAAGCATGTTGAAAGATTAGAACACGCGACCACCTAATTATCAGGCGGCTTCTGGAACACCAAGTTACTTTCCTTCAACTTCTGAACTTTCTTCTCTTTTGACTCGCCAAGAAACTTCTGCATCTCCTCCTGCGACTTGCCAGGACCTTCAGATTTACGCTTGACTTCACCCCCATCGGACACCCACTTACCAAACATGGAATCCTTGCTGGTTCCAGACACACTTTTACTCGTCCCAACAGGGCTCTTCTTTACCCTTCCAGGAGATCTGGATCCATGCGAACGTGATCTATGACTTCGATGTCTTCTTGACGGCGACTTGGATCTCGATCGTGTCCCACGTCGCTGCGCATAGCTAGAGCCACCTCTAGGCCAACGACCTCTAGCTCCGCGTTGAGGGCGAGTATGAGATCTATCAAAGTACCCGCCTCTGTTGTGGCCCAAGAGATGGGGCGGGCCGCGGTCTCGGGATCGTGAGCGGTATCGACGGTCAGGCGATCGGGATCGTGAGCGGTATCGACGGTCAGGCGATCGGGATCGTGAGCGGTGTCGACGGTCAGGCGATCGGGATCGTGAGTGGTGTCGACGGTCAGGCGATCGGGATCGTGAGCGGTGTCGACGGTCAGGCGATCGGGATCGTGAGCGGTATCGACGGTCAGGCGATCGGGATCTTCGTCGACTGCGAGATTTAGATCTTCGTCCTCGCGACTTGGACCTTGAACGGGACCGGCCACCTAATGGACCAGGCTCTGGGAGACTCTTACCAGCATCAGGCTGCCAGTTCTCCCTTTGCTTGCTGATGCTCTCAGCAACGTTTTGGGCTTTCTCAATCACTGTATCTCGAGTCTCTTGGGCCTTGGACATAACACCTGCCTTGAACTCGGACGGAGTGATGATAGAACCGTCGGTGTTAAGCAAGCGCATCTTGGAGATACAAAACCGCGTTCCTTCTGACAACACCGGCTGGAAAGTGGACTTGAAACGAGACTTCGTGTCTTCAACAGGGTCGCCGATGCTGGAAATGGTCGCCGCACTTGGCGGAGCAACAGTTTCCAACGATACCCTACGTTTTAGCAACTCTGGAGTGGCAGGACCCATAGGAACCAACGGTTCTCTGCAAAAAAATAAGTAGGTAAAAAATGACTACAAGCCAACTTGAATTAGAATATATGCGTGTGTCACACAGGAACCAACAGTTCTCAGTGAAAAATTTGGAGATAAAGTGATTATAGATTAGACGCATATTTGATCTAGGATATATTATGCGTTTGAGTATATTATGTTTACCCATAAAAACATGTATTTTACTTAGATTCATACCAGTGAAGTTGTAAAACTTGAAACCAATGAGGAAAATTATGCAGAATAATTTGTAGTTTGAATACAAAAAGAGTAAGGAGAGATGAGTAAAAAAAATCATTACAATAAGAATGATCGTTTAGAGTAACAAATCATCATCAGGGAAGAAAAACTCGGAAAGATATAAAATTTACGAGATAAAACTTTACAAAAAATGAAGTATTTATTGAAATGAAAGCATAAAACCAATCAACAATGCTATCATCCAAAAATACTTAGGTGATATCAACTCAGCTATTTTTAAAGGGACGATTTAGCTTCAAAAATGAAGAAAAATTCTAAAATTCCAATGTTTAAATTTCCAAAGAGAATACCTAGGGCACAGAAACACAAGTTACGAAAGAAATGAAACCAAAGAAGAGACAGCAAATGAGGCATGAAACCGAACAAAGTAAAGTGGACACAAAAGATAGAAGTTCCCAAGGCCTATCTATAGCTGAGGCAACTCACAGTATTTCTCTCCTATGGAGGTGCCACTCCCAAACCATAGGATGGACGCACTCAACAAACCTAAATCTATTGCATATCCAACGGCACTCGAGGGAAAGTGCTCGTTCAAACATCACACAGCGACCGTTCAACACTAGAAAGTGACCTTTTCAATAATAGTAAGTGACCGTTTCAATAATAGTAATCGACCATTTCAATAATAGTAAGCGACCGTTTCAACACTAGAAAGTGACTGTTTCCGTATTAATAACTATTCGTTTCAACACTAGAGAACGCCCGTTCAAAACCATAAAAACTTCAACTGAGGGACCAGAATGCTCCACAACTGTCATAACATCAACACCACTGCAGCACAGCACTAAAGCAGCCTCGTGAAAGTGGGTTGTCTTGCTCAGATTTCCGTCATAACGGGTCTTGGGAACACCAACAAGACTATAATCAATACATGCAAAAGAAGTAACAATTAACTAAAATATGTAACGAGGAAGCACATCCTAGCACAACAGACACAACTAACTTTTTGGGCCCTAGGAAGCACATCCTTCTTAGACAAGGAAGCACACCCTAGTACAACACCACTCACTTTTTGGACTGCGTGATGACGGACTGCAGTGCAGACTTGAAGACAGACGGCACATTGGCGTCAATAGCGGGTTTGCCTGAAGACGCGCTCGACGAGAGCTCCTCCGATGCTACAGGAGGAGATTTAGCATCATGCTTCACAAGGGACTTGAGAGGCGCAGAAGCCTGCTGGGAGGTGGAGCTGTTCTTCGAGGATGGAACGGGACTGGAGACATGGGCAGGCTTTTTGACAAGGTAATTGGAAGGTTTCAGCTTTAGGGGCGTGAGGTCGTCCTTGGACTCCGGTGGTTCCTCGGCGTTGTTCTTGCACTTTGAGTAGTAGCTCTTGAGCTTTTTCTGCAGGTCTTCCAGGCCCGGCAGCTGCATCAGACGCCTGCACACGAATATTTCACGCAATTTTACGCTTGACATTTACTGTGGATGGTAAAGCCACCGACTGGTTTAAGAGGTTTGAAAAATTGAAGGCTAAATGCGAGTCATGTGCTAAAGTAAGAGCTAGAGGCAATATGAAGTCTTATAAACAATAGAGGAAAGCAAATTTGGTTATTAGAATACCTTGTTTGACGTTATGAAGCTAACACAGTAAAGCGTTCCCATAAATACTATTACTTCTGTTAGGTGCCGAGTGCTTAAGCGTAACTGAAATGCGATTAAAAACCGAAAAAAAGTTTGAAGCAAATTATGTTTGAATTTGAAAAACGATGAATTAACTTATAACAATGTAAAGCAGGGCTGCCAACCAAACACGAGGTAGCCATTTACATACACATTTCACAGCTTGCCATGTCAAGGCTAACAAATTCAAGGCTTAACTCAACAACGGCAAAAAGGTTTCTGATGTCAATTTAAAATTCAACAGTTGCAACCACTAAAATTAGGACAAAAACTACGGATGACCTTTAAAATTTTTACGGGAATAGAGTTCTAGGAAAAATTACAGAAGAATGTTTCTTCAGTAATACAGGGGGCGGCAGTCAATCCTGCATTTTCAGGCCTCCACAGCCTTCTCACAACTGCAGGATTGACATGAATCCTGCATTTTCAGGCCTCCACAGCCTTCTCAAAACTGCAGGACTGACATAAATCCTGCATTTTCAGGCTGCAACAGCCTTCTCAAAACTGCAGGACTGACATAAATCCTGCATTTCCAGGCCTCTACAGTCTTCTCAAAACTGCAGGACTGACATAAATCCTGCATTTCCAGGCCTCTACAGCCTTCTCAAAACTGCAGGATTGACATGAATCCTGCATTTTCAGGCCTCCACAGCCTTCTCACAACTGCAGGATTGACATGAATCCTGCATTTTCAGGCCTCCACAGCCTTCTCAAAACTGCAGGACTAACATAAATCCTGCATTTCCAGGCCTCTACAGCCTTCTCAAAACTGCAGGACTGACATAAATCCTGCATTTTCAGGCTTCCACAGCATTCTTAGTAATGTAGGGTTGACTGCTTCACCCTGCACGTTCAAGTCATACAGTGATTACAAGCTCAGTGCTACTCACTGGATAGAAGCACTGGTCTCCTCTTCAGTGGTCTGCTTGGGGATGTCCTTTTTGTCCTCTTTGGGAGCTTGTACTGCGGGCTTTTTGGCGGATTTCACAAGATATTTTTGAGCGATCTCCTTCAGTTTCTCCTTCTCGAGAAGTTCTATTTGTTCTTCCTTTGCCTTTGCCGCGGTATTTTCACTAAGGGATTCTCTTTTCTTGCTGCGCTTGTCAACCAAGGGCGCTTTGCCAGTTTTGTCCTTTATGGAAACTTTTTCCGAATCTTTGAGAGTCTCAGAGCTCTTCCGATTCTTTTTGATCACATCTTCACTGGCTGACTTTTGAGGAACCTCTTTGGCATTTTTCTTCTTTTTCTCTCTTTGATCGTCCGTATCAGATGTCTCTGAATCTCTGGTTCTCTTCCTCTTCTTCTTTTTGCCAACATCTTTGACATCGCCGAGAAGAAAATTAGACTGGCACAGTTTTTCCGATATCTTCCGGAGCAGCTCCTTATCAATGTTCTTAAGGGCAGGATCATCTGCAAGATCTAAACTCTTCAGGTTAATTTTAGGAACGGTTCGCTGTTTTTTGGACTTCTTTTTCTTCTTTTTTCGTTTGCTGCGATCTGAAGAATGGGAGCTGCCGCTACTGCTGTAGCTGCTGCTAGAACTGCTGCCACTGCTGCTCGACCGGTTGCGTCGTTTCTTCTTTTTCACTTCTGCGCGGAGATGGGAAAATCGATCAACACATTGACTGCGAATGGTTAAACTGAAGTTCAATTTTAATCTCAAATTTAAAGTCAAAAGCTGTTAGCAATTCAACAAATACCAAACATTAACTGGGTCCATTCAATACCATTAATTTAAAAAGATGGTTAGAATTTTTCAAATGACCCATCGATGGGTCGCATTGCAAGCAACTCATTGAAGCAACAAAAATTCAGCCGAAAGTCGTCATGGCCCCAGCAAATATGAGTGAAAATAGCTTCAGTCTCAGCACGTAGGAGACTAAGTTCACATAAAGGCCTTGTAAATAAATTTAAAATTCATAAAAAGGTTAATAAATGAATATACGTGGAAATTAATTGAACCCCTCTGCAATAACGTGATAAATAAACCAAAACGATATGTTTAAGAATCTTTAATAACAAAAATGAAAGCTTCCCAAACTACATAGAGTATAAGACTTGGGAATGGAAGTTAGAAGCAACAAAAAACCATGCGCGAAACTGGCGTAACCATGATACTACAAGCCAGCTCTACTTCACAAACTCGTAGATATTCTACAAGAAGACGACAAAGAAGAGGCCACTCAGACGATACATAGGCAATGAGGTACACAGTACACAATGAGAACAGACTTGAAGGCTTGCTCTGGTCTCGAAGACACACTCGAACGCAAGTTCTGCAGCTGTAACAACAATGTCACTCAGAGAATATCACCACGTACACGAACAATAAGAGCAACATTGCCAGAAACTAAGTGAAAATTCAGTTCAAATTGACCCATTGACTACATTTGTGCGGTTGCTACGAGTGGGTTGTGAGTTGCAGAATTGAAAACCCGACTGTACTACTCAAATCCATTCTTATCAGTTCTAAAAAGTGTGATAAATATAATTCAAGATAATATGTTACCATGAATACTAAAATCAATTTTGAAAACAGTAAAATTATTGAAATGCTATTCATTTATACCGGTATGCAAATGAGCAATTTACCTAGTGGTACACATAAGTCCTAATACAATGTTAATGTATTAATTCGCGTTCAGAATTCGAAAAACAAGGACTCCTAAACTCACCCATGTGACGTTTTTTGGGGAAAGTTCAGCTCACTTAAGTAATCGCATTCAGAATTCATCACAAGAATGATTCCCAAACTCACCCTTGTGACGTTTTTTGGACAACCGATCATCAGACTTGTCACAGTCGTCTTGCAGCCTTGATTTGGACAACCGTGAAGTAGATTTCGCAAGCCTAGCATCACGGCTTGCAGAGCGGGAGGTTGCCTTCTTTTTTTTCTCACGCAGAGGGGACCGACTACGCGACCTACGGTCAAGCGACCGAGACGATCGGCCTCTATCTGGAGACGGTCGGTTGAGAGACGATGGTCGGCCTCTATCTGGAGATGGTCGGTTGAGAGAAGATGGTCGGCCTCTATCTGGAGACGGTCGGTTGAGAGACGGTGGTCGTCCGTCACGGAGACGATCTCGTGCCGGAGACATTCGATCCTGTGAACGCAGTCTATTTTCGCGGGACTTATCTCTCCAGTCCCACGGAGACTGGCTACGTCTTTCACGCAACGGACGACCTCTGTTTTGATCCGCATTCCACATGTCTCGTCTCGGAGACTTGTGAGGCGAGCGTCTCTCATGGCGAGACCGAGACTTGCCAGAGCTCGAAGCGCAGGGAGACCGCCGGCGAGATGATCTCGGAGACTCGGGAGACAAAGATCGAGACAAAGACTTGCTGCGTCGGCTGCTTCTTCTGAAATATGGACTCAATATTAAACAATTTTCTAAGCTGAAACCGTAATTTTTTAATTGGGCCACACTTTTCGTTTGTACCAAAAAAACATGTTCAAGGATTTGTGTGAGACGCAAAGGCGCAAAAAAATAAGCTAATCGTACAGGCAGGGTGATATAAACGTAACGATAATTTGGAGTCAGCAAGAATCATAGCATTGATGACAGAAAATGGGTGTACTTTGATAACAGTTTATGGTGACCTGAAAATGTACACTTTCTTTGATAATTAATCACACAAATAATTATTTACCTACTCGGTTTGTGCGATAGAGAACAACACCATCATAATCGTTCAATACATTACTCAATGTAGACCGGCATTAACAATGAGAAGAAAATCACGTTGGGCTGAAATTTCCATGGGCAAGCACATAATTTGATGAAGAATCCAGGACAGGTTATTCTGTGATTGGAGATCTTGGGGTTCAATTTTGTAAACGTTTTTTCAGCGAGAAAAGAAGAATTTCACGTCGGGTTGGCGAATTTTTGCACCACCTTGTTGAGTTCCATTGTCCATGTTGAGAGGAAAAGCGACTCACGCGTTTATTTTCAAGACTTCACACACTGAACATGCAAAAATTGAAGAAAAAACACTCTTTAGGAGCAAAGATCGACGACACTTTGACAGTACAGGTTTGGTATCTTAATTTCATTTTATTTCTACTGAGAGCAGTAGTAGTGCAAAGGTTACAAGCGCTTCGACAACATAGGACATATCGCGTCGAAATCACAGTAGCATTCTTATCTGATTTCTATAACTAGTCAGCTCAGTTACTTAAACACAGCATTTTGTCGGACTCAAATGGGTAGCAAAAAACATCCAAGGCTAAGGACAAGATTAGATTAGATTAGATAAAAAGATTAGATTAGATAAAAAAAAGAGTATTGAAGAGAGGAAGGAGGAAGGCACATTTTAGTATCGATATTAGGGAATGTGGAATCTATGCAGAAGGGACATAGAAACAGTAAGTTGGGAATGAAGTTCATGAAAGATGATAAAAGTTGAAGAAGAAAGTAGTAGGTGCTGAAAAACAGGATAGCAGTGAACCGAAAAAGGTGGTCCTTAACATAGCAAAAAATATTTTATTTCAACAAAAAGAAGGCCTACCTAACTCTCAGCTCGGGCCCTCACATCTTCCCCCCTGGGAGCGCCAATTCCCATAGATACAATAGTTGTATCCCCCTGAGGGGAGGCTTAAGACAAGCCCGAAACCTGTAGGCTTCAGGCTTGACTACTGAGTCGAGCACAGGACTTGTGTGCTCAAGCCAAAGCCTAAGGACGCGAGTCACTCGCAGGCTGATGCCACTGCAGATGATCAAAGGTTTCAGAATTATTTTTCATCTTTATCCTCCACAGTGTAAGTTTTATTTTCCCTGAGTGTAAGTTTTATTCTCCGAGTGAAAGTTTTATTCTCTGAGTGCAAGTTTCGATCTCCCAGAGTGTAAGCTTCGTTCTCCACTGTGTAAATTTTATTCTCCACAGCACTTTGCAAGAACAGTACATATAGATGCTGCACTTTGGTCGACGCACTCAAGTGTACATAGATTCATGAAATATATTTAATAAAGAATATTTAGACAAATTATGACTAGATCTGAGTATAAGATAGGTTTGCTGATTCACAATACACTTGCTCTAACAATAATAAAAGCTTAAAAGCTTATTTTCGCCTAAATATCAATGAAAAGAACAAATTCTATGCACAATCTGACATACAAATCAACATCAAAATTATGCTTGCATGTTAGGTAGGTTTTTAAATCTCAAAAGAAATAAAAACTTCCCAGTCTAATTCTACACTTTTATAATATTCTGCATGTATTAAGCCATATATCAAACACTTGTATCGTATTTTTCACATACAGTACAGTATATCAAACACATAATATCTTCCACATATCAAGCACTTGTAAAGTATTCTTCATATATCAAGCACTTGTATAGTATTCTTTCTATATCAAGCACTTGTATAGTATTCTTTCTATATCAAGCACTTGTATAATATTCTCCATATATCAAGCACCACCAGTACTTGCCACTCGAAATGGGCCGAGTTGGGATTTCAATAACAAATAATTTTAGCTTTTAAAGTTGTAGTATTGAAATTAAAATTGGTACTTTTGGGTGAGCCCGCGCCACCCAGCTAAGAGGTAGTCATTAATTATCTGAACAAACTTTTTTTTGGCAAAGTTTCCTCCTAATTCACGGGAAATGAATCAGGTAAACTTTCACGTTTACTGACGAGGTCACACAACTGTCAGTCAAAAATATTTATTATTATTATTATTGTTATTCTCCTCATTATTGGACGGTATATAACGAGTTAAAAGTTTTGTTCCGACTGTAAGGATGTTTCTTAGGGAAAATACAAGGGACCATTCAGGATAGGATAAAGAAAAGATAATCTGCACACAAGGCCCGTTCCCACTCTGGAGGTGCCAGTCCCTACAGCATCAGATAGATCAACCTAACTGACGCAAGGAAGAAACATGAATGACGGAAGAAATCTATTCAAAATTTTCAAAGGTATTTCTGAGAGTCGACGCACGTCCATTCCATTATTATCATTGTAATTAATTTTAGACTCCCAAGACTTCCAAAATTGCTACATCCTTCGCATGTAAAGTTTCTGTCCAATATCTGCTTGTTCAGGAATAAATTAGAACAGATGCCGCTGAGAAAACACTTAAATTTGAACGCACATCACAGAAATACACACCAGTATCATAAGAATCATCATGCAGCCAAGAGAAGTAAGAATGAAGAATAAGCTAGGTCTGTATGGCAAGGTTCTGATACTGTTCTTCCCGTTTTAAACTGAACAACATCATCACCTCATTAAACAGAGCATACAATGTTTGATCCAACTCTTCTTCACGGCAAAATGAATATTTACTAGCTTATTTTAACATGAACATCATCAAAAAAGGTCAAATTCTATGCGAAAAAAAAACAACATACACATGAAGAGTATCAAAATATTACTACAATTTAGAGAGCATGGCAACTAACAAAAGACGTTCGCCAAACAAAACGTAGATCAGTGCCGAATTATGAAGAGGTCCGTCGTCCGAATTCTTTTAGTTCAGGCGCTGCCAGAATCACGCTTGCAACATCCAAATGATATCGTCGTTGGTACTTTTGGAAGAAGTCCTGATGGATGTGGTACAGTGAATTAAAAGGGACACAGAAAGGCATAAGATATTTCACAATGGTCATCCATGCCGGCAGAAACATGTGGTTGATTTAACAGTAGAAATACTAATTCGCTTCAACTTGCATAGTTTGAAAGTATACTTTCGTGTCTATTTTCATCTCTGTGAACAATTAATATCCATGATTAGGTAGATATTCTTGGTAAGTCAGTAAGACATTAACCAGATTCACAGCAGTGGCAAAGGGCTTAGTGACTCCAACAAGATTATCACTTGAACAAACAATTTTTACAAGGAAGTCTTATTAACTAAAGCACGAGTTGACTAAACTGGACAATATACAACACAAACCGAGCCTCCTAGAGCCCTAATTGTAAACGTGAGCTGCGTTGACACAAACTAAAACAAACATTTTCCGATGATCTTAGGTGCTCAGGTAGGGTATCACCGCGACAGATCACCACCAAATGAAAACGCTGAAGATGCTTCACAATGTTCTGAGAAGAGACACTCACCGGTTAACGACTTGCTTGAGGAAGCTCTCCACCTTCTCATGGTACTCCTTGTCTTCCTGGCTGAGCTGCGACTGCACTCCCGAGGTCTCGGACGCTGCTCCACACAATGAACAAAATTCAGTAGAACACAAAGCGACTAGTGAATATCTCTCAGTATCTGCATTTATTCAAGAAGATAACTATTCATTATGACACGTTTCTCAATATACCTCGCCTAATAATATCCAATACTAAATATCCCAGAATGTATGCACACCTAACCAAACAAATTTGTGACCACATAATTTTTCAAGGTTTCTTCCAGGATAAGCGACTGAGCTTTGACAACAACCGAGCGCTCATGAGCTCTGGTGCGTATGATCAAGAGTCGAGGCAATGCCTCAGTAAAATGTAAGCTTATGGATGGTTTGATGAAAATGAGGTTAGGAAAAGTAGGGGTAAATTATTTTTTGGGGGAGGGAAAGGTTTGATGCCTCTGGGAGTAAATTAGAACGTTTGATCCAAGCTTTCAGTACCCATGAACAAGAGGCAATGTTTCATTGCAATAAAAACACAAAATAAACTCACGGCCGACCAAGGAAGTGCCCCAGTTGCCATAGCCTGGAGGGGGCTCGGCCACGTTAGGAGGTGCGCCGTATGGCGGTCCATATCCTCCAGCCATCAAGGGGGGTGGATAGCTCATGCCGAGCTGGTTAGGAGGGGGAACACCCATGTAATTAGGGGGAGGCACTGAGAAGCCAGGGAAGCCAGGCGGAGGCACTTGGTAGTGAGGCACAACAGATATTGGTTGCTGGGATACCGGCGCACTCGTCACTACATTGTTCCCTGGTTGTTGTTCGCTCGACTTGGGAACAGAAGCTGACGGGTCGTTGAGCTCCTTAAGAGCGTGCTTCGTGGGCTCGTGTTGGGGGTTATGTTTCAAAGACTTCTCAAGGCACAGGCGAGCTCGTACCTTGTTGCCAATTGCTTTAAACCTGGCCAAAATGCATGAATTTGTGTTAAGTAGAGCCCGGATTTTTAGTCCTAAAAAAAAGTGGTCAAAATAGTGCAAAAATATGGTCAAAATAACACTAAAAAATGTTGCAGGTATTATAGCAAAATAGTTTTCACTTCTATCAAAATAGTTCTTATTTGTAGCAAAATAGCAGTACAACTTTGCAAGTCTTGGATACAATTAAGCAGTTTTTTTTCATGTGGAGCAATGAAAAACGAATATTTTTCACAAGCTGGATTTATGAATGCAAATGACAAGATAACGAAAGAGAAAGCACATCGGACACAAACTGTATAGGATCAGCATAAATTGAGGCCATTTTTTAACACCTTGAATAATTTCCATTGTTAAAAATTATCCTCTTCTTTGTTTACTACTACTTTGTACAGATTTTATAGTTATTTATTGCATAATGACTACTTTTTGCTCTTGTGCCTGGTCAAAATAGCATTTTTGCGATAAATGCAATTTTTTATTTAAATTTAGAGTCATTATGGCATTACTAGAATAAATGCTAGAAATCTGGGCTCTAGTGATAAGTAAAATATGCTCACGAATGTCCAATTGAAGTCGTTAAAAACCGCTAAAGACCAATTTTCAAAATTTGAATTTCTTGTGCGGAAATTGAAATTTGACAAGTAAAATGGGGAAAAATGAGCCAAAAATTCTTCAAGTGCCATGTTTCATTAATTCAAAGTCTAAGTACATCCATCATAACTGACCAACGCAAACAATTTTTGAAGCATAAACATAAGAAAGAATAAGGCCTTAATCAAAGATGTCAAACCTCTTGCTGAATGAATAAATGAAAAATAGGATATATAACCAAAATCAACATCTGCTAAAAATTTTTGAAATAAATTTTGATAGAGCGGAAATACAATAGGAATTTCTTGTACATACAATATATTTATTATATATATATATATATATATATATATATACATGCATATGTAAATATGTAAACATGTTTTCAAACGGTTGGGGCATTTTCATTACAACTAATTATGATTTTTAGCCAAATTTCATCATTAACAACTTAGGGATTTGATCATTGATCATTAACAACATTAAGAGTCCAATCATATCTCATTAACTTCAATGTATGGCGATTCTAAATACATCTGTTGAGTTAATTAGCTAGATGTTATTTCAACAGTCCACAAAATTTATCATAGTTAATATTTTTAATATTTGATTGAAAAAAAAACTAGGAAAATAGCCGATCTTTCAAAAAAATCAACACGTTAAATAAAAATTAGAAAGAAAACGTAATTAATATTTTATTTTCAATAGTTAATATTCTCCTTAACATTAACTCTTTGCCTTTATACTTAAATTAACTGACATCTCAAGTCCTCAGTTAATGCAATATTAATGATGGAAAATATAGAAACTAATAAACCCTCCATACACAAACAATCAATAACATTCGACATACTGCAAGTTAATTCATTTCATTGATTCAAATGTCATCACACCAAACACACAAATTTGATGCACTTACTTCTTGCTGAGCATAATTAAGGTTAAAGACAAGACCTCAACTTCATCGGAACTTTTAGGCTTCACTTTCATAGTGTAGTGAAAGTTACTGTCCAACATGGTGGTCCCACGACCATCGCCAGCTTGAGTCGTAGGCACATTGGTGGGTGTACTGACGGCAGCACCCCCACTGGGATCAGTGGCTGCTGAGCTACCAACAACAGAGCTCACAACTGCGACAGGAGCAACAGCAGACACGGGTGTTGCAGAGGACACCTGAGAGATGGACGGTCCAGAGCTCGTCGCAAGTTTGCTAGAAGTACTCAGCGCAACAAGAACAGACGAGACTTGGTCTATTATGCCGTCAGGTGCAGTGGCCGCAGCTGTAGCTGCCGCTGCAGCAGCAGACTTATTGGCACCTACCACAAACGGAGCAATTGAAACGGATTCTTTGCGCTGCTTAGGGACATCTGCCGCGGGTTTGGTAAGGGTCTCAGAGGCAACGCTAGCAGTCGGATGAACAGCATTTTTACTTGCTGAAGAAATAATGTCAGATTGGCGACTGGAAATTTGATTCACAGTCTTGCTTGCTAGAGTGTAAATGGGAGCTTTAGAGGAGGCAGTTTCACAGTTAGTACTGGGAACACACACTTCAGTTTTGCTCGTGGAAGCTTTTGTGTAGGATTTAGTTGGTAAAACATGAGCGTCAGGTTTAATGCTAGAAGCAGTACCACGGACATCCGATCGTGTGTCGGACTTGGTAGCGTTTAGGAATGAGTTATTTGTATCAATGTAACTAGGAGGCTTCCAGGCATTGTTCTGCATGGCTAATTTCTGAGCTAGGGGCGACAGCGAGCGTTCTCGAGGCTTTCGTTGTTCACCACTGGGAAATGGAGTTTCTTCATCTGAATGGTCAGAAATTACAGTAATTTCATTTTCTTCCCCTCCAATGCTGGCCTTTGCTTTAGGGGTTTCTTCTCGTCCGAACGTCGCCGATTCTTTTTTGTCATCGTTAGTCTCTTTTTTCCTGCACATCAATGAAAAGCACTTAGTTTTTAACTCAATCATTTGAATGAACCAAAGGATTTGATATTGTTGCAAACAAACAATAGCAATCAAAGCACAAATGCATTTCGATGACAGAAAAAATAATTTAGTATCTCAAGAATGACATAAAGGAGAAATATGATCAAGAATTTATAGAATACAAAAATATTTCCATACAATTTACAACCTAGAGAAACGTAGCATTGTTACACTTTACACATCAGAGATGCTTCAAAACTTGAATTTTAAGCTATTTCTCCATGCAAATTCCTCGCACTTTTAGACAACTCTACTACCCATTTGAGAAGTTCTCAATGGAGAAATGCAACCCTAAATTAGAAGACAACGCTTTTAGATGAAATTGACATCTGAGCTCGAAGGCTGACCAGTAAAATATCTCAAGTGCCATCACTTTCCAATGAGATGTTGCAAGTTGAGCTGTAAATTTTCCCATGTATATGAATAAAATTTGAGATGCAGAGTACAGTCACATAGTTGTAAGCAAAACGTTCCTTCATCAGATATGACAAAACTGAACTCTTTGGTAATTGGAGACATCAAAGAGTATGTTTTGTCTTTACTATTCAATATAAGGGTAATGCCATAGAGCGCACAACCACACTGAATACAAACGTTTAAGCTGAAGGTACCTTCAACTTGACATCATACAGTGAATCGCTATATCGACGGTAAACTGTAATAAAGAATCAGGCTAACTCCATAAATTGATAAAACTTCATGCACGTTTCTGGCCAACAAGTGTGATACGCACGTAGGGTAACGCAAAACAAATGTGTTCCAGCAAGGACCTGAAACTAACTTTAGGAAGTCCAGAGCAAGCAAAAACTTGAGAATAAAGCCAACTCTCCAACTTGATTGAAGGTTACTAAAATGTAATGTTCTAGCATTAAGCGCACAAGTATGATACACACGTAAAGTAATACAAAACATGTGTGTTTCAGTGGGTATCTGAAACTAACTTTAGGAAGTCGAGAGCAAGCGTAGACTTGAATCCTGCCCGGGCATGCAGCCTGCTGAGCGCCTCCAGCGAGCTGCCGTGCTTGGCGTTGACCTGCAGGGAGCGCGCGTAGCAGCTCTCCGCAGCACCCAACTTTCCCTCATCCTCGTGGCTGCGGCAGGGAAGAGACCAATAGCTACATTTGTTGATTTTAGTACTCATCAACCCATTGACCGCAATGGGTTAAGCTGAAGTTCCATATCTAACTCAATTTTAGTAAGCAATATTGAAAATAATAAGCATTAATTAAATCGTGCATTCATTTAGATTAAATTAGGTATTTTTGAAAATTGGCTTTGTGACAACTAGTTGGTCAGCAGCATTATGAAAATCCTCTCCATGACCACTAATGGCCCACGTTGCGGTCAAAGTGTTGAGACAGGCTTGCTCTTTTTTTTTCAAGTAGGTAAAGTCAATACATGATACACTGATCACAAGACTCACGGTGGACACAACTAGAACAGGCTGTTTGTTGATATAATAGATTAGATTATTAGTTAGTTTAAGCCTCCCTATCCGCCACAATGGTGATCCAAAGAGAAGAAGGAGAAAGGCACCATTTAGCATGGAGTCAAGTGAACGCAGAATCTATGAAGAAAGAGCATAGAAACAGTAAGTTGGGAAAGAAGTTCATGAAACAAGATACAAGTTGAAGAATAAAGTAGGTGCTGTAACACAGGACAGCAGTGAACCAAAAAAGGTGATCCTCAACATAGCAAAAAAAATATTTTATATCAACAAAAAGAAGGCTTACCTAACTCTCAGCTCGGGCCCTTACACATTTTCTCCCTGGGAGCGCTAATTCTTATAGTTTCAATAGTTGTATCCCCCTGAGGGAAATCGTTTTACAGAGAAGCCAGATAAGTTAGGATCGTTTTACCGGAAAACTCAGGCAAGTTACACTAATTTCAGCCAGGAAGCTACGCTTTTACTAACCGTTTGCCTAACTCGAGGAGCGTTTCACAGATGTACTTCCTAGCATTGCCGTGTTCAGGGTTGTACTTTAGGGCACTTTCAAAGTCTTCCACCGCCTTCTCAAAGCTGCCCATGTTTGCCAGCCTGAAATGGGGACATTAAATTAATATTGAAAATAGCAAATAGGTGTCACACCAATACGACTGTTCATGTTTCATTTTTCACTCGATACCAACAGCTGTGTATTTTCATTAGTGTGTACAATGCTTTTAGAACAAGATATATTTCATGTGAACAGTCGTTTTGCTTACCAGATTTAAATGATATTATTGAAATGGAATAAATGTGGGTTCCAATCGAAGCAATTTGAATGAAAGAACTCAGTTGTGTAAAAGTTGCAAGGATGTATACCATGTCAAATTCAACTTTCTAGACTGGTCACCACTCGTAATAAAGTTGAACATCAAAAGGGATCATCTTCACGTTAAAATCAACACAATAGGGAAAATATACATTCTTTGAAACATTACTGTGAAATTTTGACACATACATATACATATTTTAAGGATGGATAACAAGCAAAACAAATAATTTCATAAATTTAGCAGTAACTGATAATATTACGGCAGAAAATTTATTGAAACACGGAACTGAAAATAAATAAGTAATCATGCAAAAGAAATTCATAGGAGAGATTCAAGTTATGAAAAGGTGTTTTCTAGCACACAGAGAAAGGAAGAATACAAATGAAATAAACATGAAGAATTTACTCCAAAGCGGATAGCTACGGTCACTTCAGAGGAAGCCAAGTAAAAATCATTATGAAAGAAGATCTACTAACCCAAGAGCACAAAGCAACAAAGACAATTTGAAGGAGAACCTCCTCCCTGGTGCTTTAGTAAGCCATTTCAGCAGTGGTTGAAATGCAGCTTAGCTTAATTAACTGAGCCAAACACATCTCAAAGGCAGACTTTTATAAAGTAAGGAAAAAAGAGCAAAAGGAGAAGATAAAAATAGTTACTAAAGCATGGAACTCTACAAACAAAAATTTGCCTATCACGAAATGGGGATAGTCAAATTAAATGTCAATCATGTACGTGAGAACAATTCATACACAAAAATTCACGGTAGTAGTACGATACAACGAAAAACTTTTATGGATAGTAAGAAATATTCAATAAAAATTGTTTAAGAGTAACAATACATAGTTGGTAAATTTGAGAATCATACAAAGCTATCAGAGAAGCAAAAAGGAATCTGCCTAACTACTGAACAGAATATCTAAGAGTAACAAAGACTCTATTGTGGATCCTGCAGAAACTTGTAATGAAGCCGACACACTCCGAGGTTGGCTGTCTGAACAAGGGGCTTCAGGGTCTCATCAAAATTCAGGCCTGTGAAAGACCATTGGCAAGTTAATGTGTACTCAATGACAAGCTATCCTGCATTGACATTGCATGGCAGATATTTACAGGGCTCCTTTGGCCACAAAAGCTTCAACATTCTCAGTGTCGATGGAGAGGGCTTTGTTGAGGAGCTGGAAGGCCTCAGCGTGCTCTCCCTTCTTGAAATGCGCCACGCCGTCGGCCACATGTTTGTGCGCCCACCGAGTCAGCTGCAGCCGTCTCAGCTGCTTGTACCGACTCGGCGCTACAAAATCGTTCCTGCACAAGCAAATAGATTGTATAGGTTATAAGTTAGTTTAAGCCTCCCTAACCGCTACAAAAAAAGAGCGTATCGAAGAGAGGAAGGAGGAAGGCACCATTTAGGATGGAGATAAGAAAATGAGGAATCTATGCTGATGGGGCATAGAAACAGTAAGATGAGAAAGAAGTTCATGGAATAAGATAAAAGTTGAAGAAGAAAGTGAGAGGTCCTGAAAAAGAGGACAGCAGTGAACCAAAAAAAGGTGGTTCTTAACATAACAAATGAACCGAAAAAAGGTGGTCCTTAACATAACAAAAAAACTTTTATTTCAACAAAAAGAAGGCCTACCTAACTCTCAGCTCGGGCCCTCACATTTTCCCCTGGGAGCGCTAATTCCCATTGATACAATAGTTGTATCCCCCTGAGGGGTGCACAAGCAAATACATGCATTTTTAAGGTCAAGTATTGGTGCTACGAAATTGATCCCACCCAAGCAGATACACGCATTTCAAAGTCCAGTTTCAAATAAAAAGATTAGATGTTAGCTTAAGCCTTTCTAACCGCAACAAAGACGTTCAAGGGAGGAAGGCATTATTTAGTATGGACTCAAAGGAAAGTGGAATCTACACACAAGGTATGCCTAGATATAGGAAGTTAAGATAGAAGTTTATGAAACAATTTAAAACAGGGTGCTGAAAAACAGGACAGCAGAGAGTCGAAAAAAGATGGTCCATGATGAAGCAAGAAACCTATTCTCTTTCAATGACCCCAATAGATTTTAGCACACAATTAAGAACATTATTGTGCACTTTAGGGTAAATATTTTTGAGAACAAGGCATTCTTGAGTACTAACGTCAGTCTTCTCTCCTGTCACTGCCACCTACCTCAACCTAAACAACGGCAACTAACGTGCAAATGTAGCCAACAGGTTGAAAAACACCCAGCGACTGCGTGACAATACCACTGTGAGGTAGAACTTACCTTCCCTAATACAACGCCATCACAGTAGACTAGGTTTCAAGTTAGTTTACGCCTTCCTGACCCTAACAGAGGCGTTCAAAAGAGAGGAAGAGGACTGCTCCTTTTAGTACAGAATTAAGTGAAAGGTACCTCTTAAAAAAAAAAAATTATTATTATTGGACCTAGAACCGTGAAATTTGGTGTACATATAGAAAACGCAATAAGGAAAATTTAGGGTATCATGTGAAAAATTTTATTTTCCTCATAGAAAACGAGATACGTACAGAAAACGGAATTTCGAGCGGGTGGGGTTTCATATGTCTCTTCTCAGTCAGTTTTTGAACTACAGTAATAATAAAGTTATCATTGGATGCGGAAAGACTCGGGCAATACAGTGATGGATCAAATTTTTCAAAAGAAAATTTCCAAAACATTCATTGTTTTGTAAAATTTTGTACTTGTGACATCACAACTTTCGATCAAAGAAAAAATTCGAAACGCTTGGTAAACCACCACCTTATTGCCAAAGTATTTTCTCATCCAATTATACCCATATCATCACTGTAGCTCAAAAACTGACGGAGAAGATGCATTTTGAAAACCCAAAATTGGTACATCTGAAAAGAGACAAAATAAAGGTAAACATCCTTATTTTTCTTTAATTTATTTATGGGGCCAGCTAAGGTCCATGCAATTATTATATACTAATAAAGAGACAAAGGATTTACACAGCAGCGTCCGCCATGACGTGTCAGCTGATGTGCTCTATTGGTATGGTGATCTCCCACATACCCACTGTCACCCCTCTTTGACACCTCTGTAGCAGGCGAACGAGCGAACGTACGAACCTCATTCTTTCACAGGACTTGCCCGACGTCTTACACTTCCTATAGCAGCTAATATCAAGGTTTTGAAATATTTTAAGATTTTTACCGAATCAAGGGGGTAACCTTCCCTTTAAGGAATGGAACATAGTAAAATCTTACATGACTCATCCAAAATCAACAAAGATTTATTGAACATTATTGTAAAAGGAGAGCAGTGAATCGAAAAAAATGACTCATAAAAAACTATGCCATTTCAACAAAAAGGGCCTATTTAATCCTCAGCTTGGGACTTCATATCTTCCCCCTGAGAGAGCAATCACATTACCTGAGAGTGCTCATGAGAGAGGTGTTCTTCAGAGACAAGTTCAGCTGCTTGGCGAGATGTTGAACGCAGCGTGGATTTTTGAATGATTCCATTTTCTTCACATTAGCATCGTAGCCTCCAACACTTTCTCTAGTGTATGAATCCATTGCACTGAAACATGAAATTTAGCTTAAAATGTATTTTAGTTCTAATTCAAAGTTCTTTAAATGAACAGCAATTAGGAATTTTGTAGCAAAACTACCAGCATGTACTCATTATTATTCAATGTTTTCCGCCCATAGGTCTTGGCTAGAGAACATTACTTAGAGTTAACTATATCTCGATTAACAACTGTGGTTAAAAGGCTTTATTAAAACATGTAACATATTTCAACAGTGTTCAGGTTTCATACAAGTGGACAAACAGAGACAATAGAATAATTATAACTACTAAACAGATAAAAATTTAAAAAAATTCACAAACACGTCTAAGAATTCACCAGTTTACCACACAACACAGCATTAATGCAGATCAGATTTGATGATAGTTTGAGTCTCCCTGACCACAACAAAGGTGTTCCAAAGCGAGGAAGGTGGTATGACAGACTGTACGACGAGTAAGCTAGAGCTGTCATGGGCCTCCTCAATCCACAGGAACAAAAAACATGGCAACTACTGAAATAAGATTTTGAAGATGGCAACCTACTGAAATAAGAGCTTTGTGGAAAAAACCACTACAGCAAGCTGATGCTACGACTTCAAAGCACGGGAGGTAGATCAAATTCTCAACAAGGTCTCACAATTAACTCCAGAGTTACATGTGACAACAATTAACAGTAATTAATAGTGAAAATAATTAAAAATTTAATTGTGACAAATTAATTACAACACTCTGACAAAGCCATTGCTGTAAACACTCAGCAAGAATGTACAGTATGAAGCTGCAGTTATAAGCACTGGAGGGAAAGGAACAATTTTCAGACTCACTTGACGATTTCAGGCACATCACTCCTGTTGATTTTACCCAGAGACACATCTGAGCGGTTGTTCTCCATCAGCGTGTCACCCATGGTACCTGGACAATAAAGTCCGCAATTACGATTGATAATACAAAATGTAATGAGTGGATTGTAACTGGGAACACTCAAATTTTCAAAGTTTATCAAACCTGTGGAGACCCAGAAGATAATTTAGGTTTTAAAACAAAGATAAAGTTGAAAATATTCTGTATCTAGTTGTTTAACCAGCTTTAAAACTTGACAATATAACAGATTTTTGAATTTTATCAGCAACAGAGATAGAAATGATTGTTTTTTAATAGACACATTTATAAATTCTTATTCTGTAAATATGAACATGATTAACCATTACTTGCCTATGTTAATTATCAGAACATTCAATTGCTACAAAGTAGATAATAATATAGCAATATAATTCTACAATCCAGATTGAACATGCAATTTTAACTGTTATTTGATAAGTTACAAAAAATGTAGTGAAATCACAAATCACCCATTCTAAAAATACTCATACAACCACTCAACACTAGGTCTGAAATGTTCAACCAAACACAGCATTCAAAAGAATTCAGAGCACCACCCTAGGATTCCAAAGCTTGTCTCTGGTGAGAGGACTTAGCTGCAGGTGACACAGAGCAGCGTGCAGTGATCCTCACCAACAACAACGTCGGCTTTCTCAAAGTCAGCTTCGCAAGTGACGGAGAGCACTTCTACCCTGACCAGGGTGTTGGTGGTCCAAGTGTTTGGAACTGAACCTTCATCAATTTTGGGCACTCGAGTCTGAGAAATGTCCAGGTTCACCTGGGGAAACGAATAAACTAACTTTATCCATGGCCTGAGTTTCAATTTAAATCAAATAATTTACCCAGTTATGTCAGTAGACAATGAAATTCACGAACAGTTCAATGTGCACCATCCAAGATGTACATTGTTGTACCTTAAAAAAGTGTTCACCTTAACACAACCTACTGTAAAAACACAAAATAAAATGAGAACAAACAATATTCACCTATTCATCTCTAAAACAGGTTAGAATGTAAAATTATTTACACATTTCAATATACATTTGAATCTTATATTCATGAAATTACCTCCTAGATAGAATACTAGGGCCTTCTACATAAAATCCTACACCTATTTAAAACGCCTAGATGACCTCTGAACACAAGATTTCTCAAGATACTACAGTGAAATTTCCTAATGATTCCTGTAGATACCAGCAAACATTATACTATCACAATGAAGGGGCTAACAGCAGCCAATATTTTTCTTCTAGCGAGGCACTCACCTTAAATTTTTGGAAACATCCCAGTCAAGGTGAACAACCAACAAGTTTAATTTAAACCATCTTTGCTGAAATTAAAACAAATTTTTACACACTAAAAACCCAAGAATATTTAAAATCTTTACACAGACAATTTTCATCATCATAATAGTAAAGGAATGCATACATTAAATTCTTGTATATATCAGGACTGTGTTGATTTGCTTGTTCATCACTGAATCAAAGACTTCATTAGACATAATGATTAACCATGAATCTTTACAAAATAGCATTCTTTCAGTTTTTTGGTCAAATTTCAAAGAGCAAGACCAAGTCACCTGCATATTATGAACATTTACAAAAGGAGAATGAAAAACACAAAAGCTATACAATCTTCTTTCATGTCATCAATTATTCAACACACAAAAACCAGACACAGAGCACAAATTCTTTCCAGAACAAATCAACACCAAACAAGGAACATGTACAATACATAATCAATTTCTAATTAAACTTCAACATAAATAAAGGAATTGGCTAATACTAGCATCGGAAGTGCTCCACCTACCTCACGTCTCCAGTTTCTTGTGATGAGAGCATCACAAAATTGTTCAGGAAAATAAAACTCTTATCTTTCATCATTGTTTTTATGTAACAGACAACAAAAATATAGTTTATATTTTATACTCAAAGAAAAGAAAATGTTATATTCCCAGTAGTCCAAAAGGTCTAAAAAATTATTTTTTGCTTTCTCAAATTGAACTGAACAATTCACTGGTGAATTGAATTAAAATTTTTATAACAAGAACAAAACCATAGCCATGAAGGGAAAAGCTTCCAACTGTTTTCTGCACACTGAGTATACTTAAAGATCTTTTGGGGCAAGTGCTACTGTATTAAATTGAATTAAGTGGAGTTTATACTAATATAAGTCAATTATACAGAAGCATCGAAATAGGTACAATTATAAAACATGCATTTAAGCAGAAAAAGTCTCAAAGCACAAACAGCTGTTGTCCATGAAATGAAGTACTCTTAGAAAATAAAAAATTATGTGGCTGTTTTTTCAAGGCTCCTTTGCTTTAGTTTTAGGACTCTGCTGTTCTTTACAGCTAGAAAAACTTCTTAGTCAGGCCTGAAGGAATGAAGGATGATTAGATTAGATGTTACTTGGAGCCTCTCCCTAACTGCTAAATAAAGCTTTCCAAAAAGAGGAAGGCACCATTTAGCATAAAGATAAGGGAATGTAGAATCTACGCAAATGGGACATTGAAACAGTAAGTTGAGAAAGAAGTTTATGAAACAAGATACAAGTTGAAGAAGAGAGCAGCAGGTGCTGAAAAACAGCACAGCAGTGAGCTAAAAGAAGGTGGTCCTGACTATAACAAAAAACATATTTCCACAAAAAAAGGCTTCCCTAACTTCCAGCTGGGCCTTCACACATTCTTCCCTAGAAGTGTTAATTCCCATAGATACAATAGTTGTATCTCACGGAGGGGAGAAATGAAGGAAAGTTTCTTGAGCTCTTGTTATACCACCCTGCATTTTTTTTTGCAAGCAAGCATTTGATAGAAGTAATAAATAAATTTCATTGTTATTCCTATAATATTGAAATTTTATTGAAGGACTTACAACATTTTCAACAATAGCTAAACATTAATTTAATAATTCTCTTTCAACAAAGTCAAAATTCATAAATATTGAGTATTTATTATTCACCACATTTTAATATAAGTATAAAAAAAATTAACTGATGCATACCACATAATACTGCACATGCCAGCACAGAGAGCCAAAAGGTTTATGTTCACAATTTACTCTAGAGTTCTTCTTTTCAAAGTTTCCAATAAACTAAAATGCGATTTTAGAAAAGTGGAGACATTTTTAAAAACTAATGTGAAATTAAATGCCAATGTGAAATTCTTGAAGTTTATGAGCTGCAACATACCAGACATATCAAATAAGCTAACTCAACAATGTGAGCAAACTTAATTTTTCATCTTACAGGATTAAGTCATCAATCCTCTGTGATCAAACAGAGAACTTGATGGTAGTCAATTTACCATTGATGACTTTGACTCTTCAATACCGCCAAGTTACAAGATGCAGTGCTCTTGCACTCTAACTCACCAAGGCAAATATAGATTGAACTCTTGGTAATTCACTTCACTCATATTAAACAATTAACCCTATAGTGTTTGACTAAAATAATTTTTTAGCAAGTGTAAACTGTTCTCAGGTATTACAAAGTATATTATTGGTGACTTTGAGTACCATTTTAAGCCAATGATATTGCTCAACTGATTTATTTTAATTATTATCTTTAAGATTACCACTTCAGCTAGCAGTAGTGTCCACTCATGGAGCAACTAACTGCAACGTTTCCATCAAAATTTCCTCATTTGATAACAAAATTTAACGTTTGAAAAGCAAATGTTTGCTACTGCCAGAAATTTTGAATAATGCTCTGCTAGAATCACAACATCTAAATATTTACTGAATAGCCTTAATTATTCTTCACATGCTAAGAGCTTTCCAAGGCCAATAAGATGCTTTCATGTCCACAAATTTTGTCAAACCTTTGAGTTGCAATTATTAACTTATTCCAAATGGCAGAACTATATATGATTTGTCCCAAAAATGATCCCATTCAGCGGCGCATCTATACACAGGCGCTGTTTTTATTCCGCCTACACAGAAGCGGAGGCTACAATATAAAGACTGCGTGTAAATAAGTGTTGTATGGCATCCTTTTCAGTTCCTCAGACAATCTTAAGCAAGTTGAACAATGAGTTCAGTGTCTTACTAGACATGAGATGCAAGTGGGACGTGATTGCAAAGCAGAAGCGGTAGCAGATTTGCTCCTCCTCCTGCTTTGCAATCATTTTCTTGCTTGTTTTCCCACTTGAGTTTAAATTTATTGTTTTGTTGATATTTATTGTCCCCTAATAATCATAAAAGTAATAATTTCATTAAAAAATCTTGCATGCTTTTGTAAGGTAAATACTTCTTACATTTTCTGTTTAAGCTTGCAACTTTGTTTCTGAAAAATCAGTAGTCATATTCATACGTACCATTTCATCTGTGATAGTAAAACACATATTTGTGGTCTATCAACATACCTATAAATTTTACTTCAGTACTCAAATCATGTATCGAAAATGACAATCCTATACAAGTCAATACTTTGAAATAATTCAAATTTAAATTTATTCCTCATTTTTTATGTGCAATTCCAAATAAACTGTAATGAATATGCCGCTTTCATTCCTATATTTAAAAAAAAATGAGTCTAACGTGACCCTATTAAGCGGCAGAAACCATATATACTCACAAGCACATTCCTTCTATTTAGCGGCTCAATATTCATAGCGTGGAGAAGTGACTGTCATGAACAGCGGCAGCTAAAATATATAAAAATCATTTCAAAATTTGTGCGCTCCAGTAGATACCCTGCCACTTGGAATGGGTTAATGTAGCAAAACTCCAAATATAGATACCATAATAAACTAAGTACTGGTTATCATAGGGCTACTTTTCCTTTTGTTAGGAAGATTTAGAGCCAATAACAAGATAAGGTGTACTTGCATTACAACAAAGTTGTTTAAAATCTAGTCATGAAAGTCTCCATTATTACAGTCTCTAAATGGGATACTTCATAAAAAATAAAATAACCCACACTTGTTTAAGTTTTAGGAATCAGAAACTGTCATGGGTGACACCATACTTGAATTGGCTAATAATAAAAGGTGCACTAGAAAAGCTATTTGCATGGATGATTCATACAAATAATTCAATATAACTAAAGAATAATATTTGAATTACAGTGTGTGATAATTTAGTAAACACAATAGAAATCTGCAGTATGCTTGTGATTTGCTTTTCTTTCAATATGGTAAAATAAAAAGTATTAATCAATTGAAACTATATGAAAGTCAAGGATGAATATAATAAAATTAAACTTGCTCTTTCAACCATAATTTTCATGCAAACATATCTATGACCTAGACTTCATAAAAACTACTAATTTTACAACCAAAAGATAAATAGAGCATGTTACACATATAGGAAACAATAAATGAGTTAGCAACCACAGACAGTGACTAGAAAGTGTATTAAAACTAAACAAAACATGGAATTTGAATTAAATTGTGTACCCATCTTAAGAATTTCACTAAAAAAAAGAAAAAAAAGTAAAGGAAGCCCAGAATCCAAAAAGAAAGTAATGCCTGCTATGGCATCAAAGCTGGATTTTAAAAAGACAACACAATCCTGTAGAAAAATGCTTACACACAAAATAAAAAATTATGGAACATGAATGAATTGTTGTAAATAGGAACCATAACTCGTGTACATTATCTAGTGACACAACTAATGAAATATGCAAATAAAACTAAAAGCCAAACCTAAATCACGAGTACTGCAAATGCTTTCCATACAAACCTCTATTTGTGAAACTTAAATCATAAGTACTGCAGCATACTTTTCCATATGAAAATTCTTTGTGACTAAATTCTTATGGATTCAATCAATGCAATGGAAACTTTTCACTGATAACATTTTACTGAAATCATTTTACCTGTTCAAAATTACATCCTTGCATAATCTGAGGGCTTGGGCATCATCTTCTGGGCAGTGTTGTTGCTTCATCTCCTCTTGCTTGATGCCATTTAATTCCACTTATATTTAATTAGTATTTCTCTGTGGCCATTGCACCAAACTCAATTTCCCAGTAATGGCTTGGACAATGATCCATCATACAGTATCTTTATTCCATAATACCAGGTAATGAATAAGTTTAGAATTGAAGCATCACAGAAGACATCAATTGAGCTGAAAATTGGTCTGACACACTGAACCGTATTCTGTACATGCATTATTTTCAATAGATTATTGAAACATACCCAAGAATAGGAGTGGACATGCTTTTAAAATCAATGGCCACACAGAAAATCTTAAAATTTTACAATGCAGAGTATATTAGTCTTAGGAAATTTATATTTAAAATAGATAAGGCTCAAAAAGGAAACTTAGTGCTCACAATATTTGCCATTTATGGGGTGAGCCTTTTTCAAATTGACCAATGTTTGGAAGCATGCCCACACCTGACTTAGAGCATGACAGACACACAGCAAGTGTACTCACATTGAGGAAAAGATGCTTGCCACAAAACATGTGAGGACCGGCATCACGGAACACAACACGCAGCGGCTGGTACTTGGAGCCTCTAGGTGGCTGCATAGCTCGGCACACCAGCAAGTCACCTCGCCGCAAATTCTGGAAAAGGAGTATGACTTAACTACATGTTAAAATTGTGATATTCAAACACACAGTTCTTGAGTTCCACACCAGCCTTACAGTACTGAGTAGTTTCAATTTGTTGCTGATAGGCTAGGTTAATTCACCTCAATGAAAAAATGAAAAGAAACCATGTTCATGATTGCACTAAACCATCTATATATTAATACGCTAACGTGTGCGTCACGCTCTTGAGCATCATTGCGGTATCTATGATACGGGTTCGCTCGCGTCGGGTCGCGTTACATTAGAGATAGAGAGACGGAGAGAGGGAGAATGATTTTTTAAAATATATTTCATTTGTACTCATTCCATCTTTTGAAATTTCTTATAATTTTTGCTTAATTCATTATTTTTATTTTTTGAAAATTTTTTTTTGTAATTTTACGAGTTGCTGCAATATTTTTAATCCAAAAATCCATGTTTTGAATTTTTTTCAATTTTTAAATTTTTTGAATTTTTAACACTTTGACTGCGACGTGCGCCACCGGTGGTACACGGAGTTAATTTTCATAATGCTGCTGGCCGACCAGTGGTCGCAAATTCAGTTTTCATAAATACTTATTCAAAGCTAAATGAAGGCACGATCCAGTTTATGTTTGGTAATTTCTAGATAGTTTACTACAATCTACTTTTAATTTGAGTTTGGTGTTGAACTTAATATTTAGTAGTCGCAGTCAAAGTGTTAAGTGTTGCTGGCGTATCAGTGCTACTGACAATACCTTACTTATGTTCAAACCTCTACTATGCGCCTCTATGAAATTGCGAATTTTTGAACAAGGCCCTTGCTCTGAAAAGTTTGTCAACCCCTGATCTAAAGCAATGGAGCTGAGAATAAGAGAACAAAGAGAAGTAGCCAGAGAGCGACAGCGAAGGAGACGACAGCGCTTGCGAGAAGACGAAAGGCAAGCAATTCGTGATCGGAGCAGGCTACGAATGTAACAGCGAAGGATAAATATGAGTCAGGAGGAACGAGAATTGCATCTTCAAATCAGGAGAAACAGAGACCATGAAAGAAGAAATAATAATAATGTAGACCACCAGGTATATCACACTGGAGCCATGGATGTCCGATGCCAATTTTGCGGAGCTTTAAGATTTCAAAGAGAACAACTAAATTGCTGTCATAATGGAAAAGTTTCACTCCCTCCCTTAGAGCAGTACCCCGAAAATTTGAGATAACTCTTTGATGCCGACAGTGCAGAGGGTTCTAATTTTAGACAGAATATAAGAAACTATAATTCTGCATTCGCTTTTGCATCTTTTGGTGCGAATATTAGACCTCCTCCAGGACGTGGACCGTATTGTTTCCGTTTACAAGGTCAAACTTACCACTACGCAAGTCACCTCTATGGAGATGGCTCTGAAGAGAGAAGATATGGCCAGCTCTACATCTTAGAAACTAATGAAGCCATACAAATTAGAGCAAATGCTCACGAAAATGCTAACTGCTTAGTATCTGTTTTTTAAAAATTAGTAAGGCGATGAACAATAATCCCTATGCAGCAGCATATCACAATATGAGGGCTATTGAACAACGTGAACAAGAGAGAGCTGCAATTGAGAACATGCCACCAAGACAAGTAACCATGCAGTTCATCCCTGGCCCTGACAGACGAAGATACAACAACCCAACAGGCAATGAGGTAGCAGCCATATTCGTTGGTGATGATGGCGCGCCTCCAATGTAACGTGATATTGTTGTTTATCCTATTGGTCTACAGAGGCAGAGGATTTCTTACAAATCTTGCCATCTTGATCCCATGGTTTATCCTCTTCTTTTTCCGAATGGAGAACCTGGATGGCATATAGATATGCCTCATGTGGAACATCGCCAAACGCGTGTTCGCAACAAAGTCACTATGTAACAGTTTTACTCTTACCGTCTGGCAATCAGAGATGACTTTAGTGCTTTACATCGAGCTGGAAAACTACTGTAACAATACATTGTTGACGCCTATGTGAAAGTGGAGGGGTGCCGTTTGAACTACATTAAAAATAATCAAGCACAATTAAGAGTGACACTGTATTCGGGTCTCATGGATCACCTAGATAGACAGAATGATCATCAAGAGCCAGGTCTTCCAGCCATTTTGCCCTCCACATTTACAGGAAGTCCTAGGAACATGCAACAAGCATATCAAGATGCCATGGCGATCGTCTGCAAATTTGGAAAACCAGATATTTTCTTGACATACACTTGTAACCCAAAGTGTCGAGAAATCACAGAGAACCTTGGATTGCATGAAACAGCACAACACAGACCAGATTTAGTTTCACGAGTTTACAAGATGCACCTCAAGGAACTCATGATTGATATCAAGGATAGACATATCTTTGGTGCTCCAGTTGCTCATATCCATGTCATCGAATTTCAAAAGCACGGTCTACCACATTGCCATCTTTTGATAATTTTGCGAGAAGAAGACAAACTAAGAACAAGAGAGCAAATTGATGATATAGTTTGTGCTGAAATACCTTCATCAGACCACCCAGAGTTGAGAGAATGCGTGAGAACTTTGATGATCCATGGTCCATGTGGGACATCAAATCCTAATTCTGTGTGCATGGTTGAAGGACAGTGTGAGAAAAAATATCCAAAAGATTTCCAAGAAGAAACCATGATAAATGTATCCGGATACCCAGTGTACAGACGGAGAAACAATGCAGAGAATGTACAAGTGGGCACTCGTGAGGTTGACAACAGATTTGTCGTCCCATACAATAAGTATCTACTGAGAAAATACCGCGCCCATATAAATGTTGAAGTGTGTTCCTCGGTGAAAAGCGTAAAATACCTGTTCAAATATGTATATAAAGGCCACGACTGTTCAAACATGGAAATCAGAAATAACGTTGTTAATAATAATGAGCCAAATGAAGTACATGAACACAATGAAGTACATGAACATAATGAAGTTAAACAGTATTTGTCATGCAGGTATGTGTCTCCACCAGAAGCCTTTTGGAGATTGTCAGAGTTTAAAATGCATGATCAATCTCACACTGTTTATCGTTTGGCTCTACATTTACCTGATGAGCAGCAAGTGTACTATAGAGAAGGAAATCAAAGGGAGGCGGCAGCAAGAGCAGAAGAACGCGACACACAATTGACAGCTTGGTTTAAACTCAATCAAACAGATGAGAATGCTCGAAATTTTCTCTACTGTTCTATACCTGAGCATTATGTTTTCAACAAACAAACAACAAGGTGGACGCGTCGTGTTAGATTCAGCAACATTGTAACCAGAATGTACTCTGTAAGTCCTCGAAATGCTGAAAAATTTTATTTGAGGATGTTGCTCCTCCATGTCCCTGGAGCGACTTCATTCAGGGATTTGAAGACAATCGGGGGTCAAGAAATGGACACCTTCAAACAGGCATGCGTCAGACTGCGCCTGGTTGAGAATGACGATGCATTGCAGGAAGCTTTGACAGAAGCAGCAGCTCATCAAATGCCACGACAACTACTAACCATGTTTGCAATGATGTGCGCCTTCAACCAGCCCGTGAATGCCCTACAGTTATGGAATGAGAATAAGCATTTCATGATTGAAGATCTGCTGCTGAGAAATGATATCATAACTGCTGAAAATGTTGCTCTCCACTTGCTGAATGCCTTCTTCATTGAAAATGGCATGACCTGCAACATGTTCGGTCTACCTGAACCAGTTGGAGATAATCCTGCAAATGAAGAAAATGTTGGAAACAATAACATAGATGTTAATTCTCTGAATATTGAACAGAAGCAGATATTCAATGTTGAGGTTGCAAGTGCATTCTCTGTTGAGCGAGGCGAGCAGGTTGAAAATAGACTGTTTTATGTGGATGCACCCGGCGGCTCAGGAAAAACCTACCTATTTAACAAAGTATACGAGTATCTTAATGCGAACAACATTAAGACAAGCACATCTGCCTGGACCGGTATTGCTGCAACACTGTTGAGATGTGGTAAAACGCTGCACAGCATATTCAAGCTTCCAGTTCCCCTAAGCGAAACAAGTGTCTGCAATGTGCCACCGAACTCTGTGCAAGGACAATTTCTGCGGCAAGTTAAAGTGTTCATTATTGATGAAGCTTCTATGATTCCATGCTATGCTATGAAAGCCATCGATAAATGCTTGAGAGATATAATGAACACCCACACTGCATTTGGTGGTAAAGTAATCTTACTCGGAGGTGACTTCAGACAAGTACTTCCAGTTGTTCCAAGAGCTCCTCCTGCTGCTGTGCTTGACGTGTGCCTCAAACGCTCAGACCTTTGGCCCACCTTGCATCACATGAGCCTCACACAGAACATGAGAGCAAATGCAAATGAACATGAGTTTTCAAGGTGGCTTCTATAAATGGGCAATGGATCAATCCAGAGTACTCTTGATGGAATGGCTCAAGATGTTATAGACATTCCTGAAACATGCACATGTCATGGCTCTTTGATATCAGAGGTGTTTGACAACTGTACGCCTGAAGAAATGAAAGCAAGAGTAATCTTATCACCAAAAAATTCTGAATGCTTAGCAGTCAATGAGGAAGTTTTGAGAATGCTACCGACAGAAAATAAAACTTACTTGAGCACCGATTCCGTATCTTGCGATATAATGATGAAGAAGCACAAAATTATCCAATGGAGTTCATTAATTCTCTCATTCCATCAGGCATGCCTCCTCATAGACTGAATTTGAAAGTTGGCGCAATAATCATGCTACTGAGAAACCTGTCCATAACTCAGGGACTGTGTAACGGCACTCGACTGGAGGTCATTCAGCTTCATGAGCACAGCATCGAGGCATCAATAACCAGTGGCTCTCACGCTCATAATAAAGTACTTATCCCAAGGATAAAACTGAACCCTAGCGATGCCAATATTCCCTTTGTTCTACATCGCACTTAATTCCCAGTTCGCCTCTCCTACTCAATGACAATAAATAAAGCTCAAGGTCAAACATTTGATAGGGTTGGCATATATTTACCAAAGCCATGCTTCACTCACGGCCAGCTCTACGTAGCATTTTCAAGAGCAAAAGCAATGAACAATGTTCGACTTAAAGTCCTACCTCTTAATGATTCCACGCATGGCCACAAAAGAGGAATCACATTTACCAGAAATATTGTATACAGAGAAGTAATTTCTTGATGTGTATGACTTTGGTTGCCCTGAATCTGTTTGCTTTTGTTGGTCGGCAGAAGTCTTCTCCTTTGCATTCTACAGCAGATATTTAATTCTCATGTACAATAAATTGACTACATGTGTGCTGCAATAAATGAGAAATTAAGTTTGCTACTTTGTTTTCACTCTTTAGAAAGGTTACCCTAAGTTGAATGGGCCTTTAATTATATATATAATATATGCATACATTTAGGTGCTCTGTTACGTTATAGTGGTTTCATTTAATTTTCTAGGATGGCATCATAGGTTAGGTTAGATTATTTGATAATTTGATAAGTAATGTTGACCGAATTTTTCCACGGGTCCACCTAGCTTATTGATGACATTGTCCGTGGAATTTCCACGGGTCCTGCTAGTGTCGTATAAATCCATTACTGGCAGAAATTGGGAACCACCCTCACCAACCTTGTGGAACTGCACAGTCTTCATCTTCTTGTTGGCTTGCAAGTAGTAGTCTAAAGGTGGCAGATTCTTGTATTTATCTGAAAAATATCATGTACCATTACATATGAATTACCTAATGCGCTTAGATAGAGCAGAAGTTAATAAAATTAATTTCATACAATACTTAAATTATATCCCTTTACATTATTCAACAAGTTTAGAAAGATGATTATCTATAACAAAGCACACTCTAGCAGAACATTCAGTCTTTTAGATAAACAATGCATCAATTCTATGACCTCCAGATCAGCTCTTAGAGACAACACAAAATAACAAAGAAAAACCCAAGATTTCTGATTTGAACTAAGTCTTCACATCTTTGGGCTACTATGAAAACAACCAAAGTTACCTAGTTACTTGAGGTTTAAATATTTTTGCTACCAATTATCACAGAATTCAATGAAGATTTAAATTCAATTGGCACTGCAAGAGCCTATAGTGTTCATGACATCTTAGGCATGGCCCATACCAGCTACCTAAGAGCAATTATAAACATCTCTGAAAGATAAACATGAGGAAAACAGAATTATGAAAGATAATGTCACTTAGTCAATCATGAGGCAGCAAGGAATGAAGAGACAGAATAGAGTCTGTCTCAACCTAAATATTCACGCAAAGATTGACATTAAAGATGAGCTGCAAGCAGCTTGGATGAAAATTCATTCGCCAAGACAGTGATAATGATGATTGATCAATTGTAGATGGCCTCTTCTTTAAAAACAATAAATTAGCTGCAGTAATACAATATCGCACAGCAAGGAAGTCAATTTCTACACAAGCTGCTCCTGCTTGCATCGAGTCTGCACTGCAATTGAGGGTCAAGAACCATACAAAGTGCCTCACCATAGGACCACTGAATTTCAGCTTTGATCCGGTTACTCTCATGTATACAAAGAGAATAAGTATACATAATATGAAAATGACAACATATGATGAGCATGAATAAATTCAATATTAAATAGAGAATTAATGTCCATCAACATATAACCTCAACTGCTGTTGTCAAAATGTATGTAAGTTTGTATTTTGACACACTTTCATACATTATTGGTTTTTAATTTTGTTGGTAATATAAAACTCAAGTTCATGATTTATTAATGGATAGTGGTCTCACTAAATATGTAGGCTATTACAGTTTTTTTCCAACAAACTGAAAATTAACTTTTATTTTTGGACCAATTCATATGATACTCATGAATTTTCAATTCTTAGGAATTATGATAGAGTGACCCAACAATACTCAATTATTACACAAAACAAAATCAAATTTAATATTTTACAGTTATATAATGTGCAGTAGTTTTGAATTTGCAACATGTAAATAATAAAACCTCTGTTCTGACATTGTTACATCTAAACTCAAATACAGTTATGATAGAGTGAATAGAAATAACAAATTATTAGGTAGGATTGCAGCAGAAAAAGCCTCAGGGCAACAGAACTCATTTAAGATCTAAATGAAGTTACAGCCACAAAGTAGTCTTCTTACCTTTAAAACCATACTTGCTGGGGTCTTCTGCTTTTGCAGATTTGGACACTGACTGAGAGAACAAAAAGTCTGCATTGTTCAAGATGAAATCCACAGAGGTTGTGTAAAGTTTCACTTCATCTGGCTCGCTGAAATAGACATGAAACAGAAAAAATATGAAATCTCTCTCTTACTGGTATAACAAGAAAATAAGTAATACCATAAGTCAATTTTTTCTACATAATAGTGAGATGAAAAACATTGTCAAAATTAAATCACCTTTATATATCATTTTCTTATAATAAACAGACAAGATGAATGTAAAGATTTAATTGCTATAGCAACAAATATAAATTTATCTAATGAAATCAATGCAATGAGAAAATCTAAATTCATTCAATTTGTATCTATCAATTTTGCTGCATAAACTAAAGCTGCCTGTAAATTTCACTATTAAGACTTGAAAATTCATACTCCATATGTCCTACTCTCAAAAAGGCAAGGCACATCAAAAATAAGCAAGCCAGCATTTGGTCAGAATAATATGAATGTATGAAACAAATAATCTACAAGCTTAGGTTTCATTATTCAGGGCAAATTAAGAAACAATACATTTCATTAGGCAATAAAATTTAAAATATGTGACACTCTACTTCAATAAAACCTAAGATGCTATAAATAAACATTATTATCTTACCAAAAACAACACAAAAAGTACAAAAAATGAAGGGATAACTTAAGGGAATCGAACGATTATTTCTCACAAAATTTCAAAAATTAATGAAAATACTTCAAGAGCAAAATAAGCTTGGAGGTATTCACAAAATGTTTAGAAAATTCGAATGTATGTTCAGAGCCCTAAAATTTTTGGAATTTGCCCATACCCCTCTCACCCCCCTCCATCCCTCAAAGGGAAATTTCTAAAAACCTAATTTCTCAGTCAATATTCTATATAGAGACGATTAGTTTTTTTTTTGTTTTACAATGAACTGGTCAATAAAAACTAAGTCCAGTTTTTTACTATCACTTAACCCGTCTCCACATGGTCGACCTACCAAGAGGTTTGAAGAAAATGGGTCAACTGTGCAACTTACTGTACATTCATTAATCATGTTAGAAGTTTCATTGGGGGTTCATTGTAAAGAGAGAGAGTTGCTCTTTCTGTCAGTGGGGAAAAAAATACTGGTACCCCAATGAAAATCTACGAAATTCGAGTTTTTATTTTGGTAAAATACAAAAAACAGAAATCAGAATATCACTGGCCATTTTTAATTTATTGCACTTTTATGTTTTTTTATGATGCATTTTCATAGATTCTGAGTTGATGAATCTTGTGGAATATGAATTTTTTTTCAGGTCCAATAGTTCCGGAGTTATGTGCACTATATGTAAAACACAGTTTTTATTTTTTAGTTCATTTTGTGTATAGGCTGTTATCAAGCAGTTTCATTGTTTGTAAAGAGTTTGATATGCATAGAGCTATTCCTCCCGAATACAAAGGTGGTATTATTTTTTGCGTAGGAGTAAATCTGTGGATTTGGACTCCCATTTTTTGGAACAAAAAACATAAGAAAATAAAAATGATGGCGACCTTCTTAGAGGCAGAGTGTGTGCTGGTATGCCTCAGCTACACTCCTGGCCTTCTATGAGGTTTTGCAGCACCGGTAGCTACACTCCAGACTGAGCAGAAGAATTCATACAGATTTAAGCTTGATACCTCTCCTTCCCTGTTCCTCCCACCTAATTTTACCTTACACCAATGAATAGCGCTCAACGAGACGCTTAAGACCATATATGGCAACCCTAGGTTTGCTGATGTGAAACATGTGCTAGCTTTGCCGACCTTCTAAGAGTCCAGGACGTAGCGACGGGGTAAAAAAAAATTTGAAATGTTTGAATTTGAAACAAAAAATTCAATTTTTTTTTAATTTACATGATAATAAAAAAAATTTTATTCAACTTATCAAAAAACCACTACTAAAGATTTATAGCACTTACTTTGATCTTTACGCAGCTGAAAAGATCGTCTTAAATGAAAAACTGTAGGAGAAATTGAGCCGCACAACCAAAAAAAATTGTTATGAGAAGAAAGCGTTCCAGTTTTTCCATTATTTCTCAAACAGTTTTTTACTTATTAATAAGATTTTTTTTGCATTGTAAAAATCAAAGTGTGTACTATGAATCTACGTAGTAGTTTTTTGATAAGTTAAGGAGATCGTCTCACTTTTTCAACTTTTTTAGTCGAATTCGTTTGAAAATTGGCCAGTATATGTATTTTGTGAAAGTAAACCTTTCTTACTCCTGTCATTTTTTCGATTTAGGGCTTAGTTTTTATTTTTTTTTCAAAAAATTAGTTTTTTGGTATATTTTATGGACATTTCAAAATGCATCTCCTCATTCAGTTTTGATGCTAGAACAAATCCAAAGACAGTTTTAGAATCCTTGAAACATTCCTAACAAACTCAAATGAGCTTTTTTTCAAATTAAATTTTTTTCTATTTTTTCCGAATTTTTTAAAATTTCTAAAAAAACAGTAATTTTTTGGCTTTAGAGCTACATTTTTTTTTAAAATTTGGATTTGAAAAAAAGCTCATTTGAATTTGTTAGGAATGTTCCAAGGATTCTGAAACTGTCTTTGGTTTTGTTCTAGCATCAAAACTGAATGAGGAGATACATTTTGAATGTTGAAAGTTGGAAGTCTTGGGTATAAGCATAAAACAAAATTTTTTGTTAAAGTGTAATATAATGAACAATTTATGTAATTTAATGCAGTTTTAATTTTATTTCGAGAATATCCATAAATAACTTCACATTAACACTGTGAATTTTGATTTCCAAACCCCCCCCCCCAAAAAATAAAAAAAATTTTTGTTTTCAAAACTATGAAATTTTTTTTCAGTCTGATTCTTATGAAATTTGACTATGATATGTAACTTCTGAAAAGAAACACAATTTATTCCATTCATTTTTTTTGATTTAGGCCTTAGTTTATGGAAAAATTTGACATAGGGTATTGATATTTCACTGGGATTGATATTTCAAGATGTATCTCCTCATTCAGTTTTAATGCTAGAACAAAAACAAAGACAGTTTTGGAATTCTTGGAACATTCCCAACAAACTCAAATGTTTTTTTTTTTCAATTTTCCATTTGTTCTCTTTTTATATGGGGTTGAAATGGGCTCAAAGTTGAGATCCCCCTGAGGGGGGATCTATGGTCCGTAGCGCCATAAAATTTTAGGACCGAATAGTCCACCACCTAAGGTTCCTTTTCCAACAAAAACATGAAAAATGACCACCTGAGCGACAGGGGCCTGGGACGATCTCCTTAATTAGAAAATTTTTTGTCGCTATTTATAAAGTGGTCACTAGAAAATAAATATATTATGTTGCAATAATTCAAACATTTTTAAATTTTTTTTGAAGCAATTCCAAAAAACTGGACTTTTTTTATAGACCAGTTCATTGTAAATCAAACAAAAAAAAAACTAATTGTCTCTATATAAAATATTGACAAAGAAATTAGGTTTTTCAGAAATTTCCCTTTGAGGGGTGGGAGGGGGGGTATGGGCAAATTCCAAAAATTTTAGGGCTCTGAACATCCATTCAAATGTTCTAAATATGTTGTGAATACCTCCAAGCTTATTTTGCTCTTGAAGTATTTTTCATTAATTTTTGAAATTTTATAAGAATTAATCATTCATTTCCCTTAAACAAAACATAGCAGTATTCCCATAGTTTACACAACATACTGATAAATACTGTCAAAACAGATATATGACAAATTATTGTAAACTTAATCATCATTAAATAAGCACAACTACAACATAATAGTCTATCTATATTTTTACTAGGTAGTTAGCATTATGAATAGTTTCAATTTATCTAGTTAAACCTATAAGAAAATTCAGTAACAAGGTATGAATACTTACCCCAATTTGTGAGCTCTGGCTTTGAAAGACTGATAGTTGATGTCTTTCATTGCTGCATAGGGCAACAAATGCCGCTTTGTGTCTGCAAGCTGCTTGAGCAAGCCATGACCATAGTAGTTGATAGTGCTTGACACTATGTCATTGTTAACTTTAGGATCAGTCCATGGGAGAAGATTATTCAGATCTTCAGCCATTGTAAGCTTTATTGATGTCATGTGACATTCATCTGTAAATACAAAAAATGAAAGAGAATTATTATAGATTAGGATGGAGATGCCCAACTGGTAGAAATCAAATTAAATTTAAAATCACTTTTAGCAGTCAGCAAATAGCTGGCCAAGGATGACATTATATCATTTATATATAACTTTGTTAGAAGTTTTGGATGTTAAGGAGATGCAACTTATCAATTTTTAAAATTTTGTTGCCTGTATCATGGTAATTACATTGAAATAAACTAGACGCACACAAACGATCGTGCACATTCCAGCCATCAAAGATGGAAAATAACATACCGCTATTACTTGTTAAATACTCATTTTCCTTAAAAAGCGCATAGAAGAAAAGTTCTTCATTTTGATGTAATTACAATGATTCAAGCAACAGAAATTAGAAAATTGATTAGTAGCTGTTTATTCAAGCGCATTCCAGTCATCAAAGACAAAAATAAACATACCGCTATAACTTGTTGAATACTCATTTGGCCCAAAAAGTGCATAGAAGAAAAGTTGCTTATTTTGATGTAATTACCATGATGCGGGCAACAAAATTCTGAAAAACAATTAGTTGCATCTCCTTAACATTTACCAAAGTTTTAATAATTTCTTATAGATGAATCCAGTCTACACTCAAAAATATGGTAAACATACCCATATGCTTACTAATAAGCTGCAAAGTGATACTCAAAATCCATAAGTTGTAAATGTTATGCTTGCAAATCTTTTGTACGTATCACTAATTGAAATCATGGTTAAAATTACTTGAAATTTCTATCAGTTCCAATGTCTCAACTTGAACTTGAAGGTCAGGGCTGACAGGGTCAGTATTTTTGCAACAATCTACAACTCCCAGTAAATGTGCAGGAGAGGACCATAATTGTTTTCCCACTTTTTGGTGCCTAAACATAGTTAATTAGGTTAAAATAAACAAGTTTTTTTCTTTGCACTTTCCATCTGAAATGAGTATTTAACGATTTGTAGCAGTAGGTTTATTTTTGGTAGAGTAGGTTTGGGTACTTTATAATTCATTATTTGCCAGCCTTGTTTGGGCTGAACCCACTTCTAGGATTCTAGCTTAAGAAGCAAGGTCATTGGAGAACCATAGCCAGAGCAAATTTGTTCAGTGTGAGAGTTATCAATGACTGGAACTCTCTCCCAGAAGATGTGATGACAACTGCAACCATTGGTGCCTTCAAGACCAGACTGGACCTGTGTGCCTGGTCCATGACTGAGCAAGGGAGGTACTGTATCATACAAGCAAGTATTGACTCTAGAAAAGTCCATAGTAGGTATTAAAAAAGGAGCAAATGAGAGATTATTTTAGAGAAAGTGTTTTGGTTTAAGGAGAGCGTCCCCCATACGGACTTTTTTCTTTATTATTGAACCTAGAACAATGAAATTTGATACACTGATAGGAAATTGAATTTGGAATCGTTTTTGCTTAGAGCAAAAGTTCAATTTTCTTGAAAAGAAAATGGGAAATCGAAGAAAACGAAGTTTGAAGGGGGGGGGTTTCAAAAATCTTCTCCTACAGTTTTTGAGCTACAGTGATGATTTTGGTATCAATGAATGCGGAAAGACACGGGCTTTTATGGATGCTAAAATTCATTCCAAAATTATTTATTGCTCATGAGTTATGACGTCATAAATTTTTACATTTCCGAAAAAGGGCATTTTTTTCCTATTTTTACACTTTTTCATATTGAAAATGTAAATTTGAGGAAAGGAATTTTAGCACCCCTAAAAGCCCGCGTCTTCCCGCATATAATGATACCAAAACCATACTGTAGCTCAAAAAGTGTAGGAGGAGAAGCATTTTGAAACCCCAAAAACCATTGTTTACATTATAAGCAAAACAAAGAAACATAAACAATACAAATAAAATTTTTTTTAAAATTTTTGGTTCAAGTTAGACCCCTAAAATCATTGTAGAGTAATCCAGAGACTTAGGAGATGAAATAGCAACGTCAAGTCGTGAAGAAAGTGGCAAGGGGGATGTGTAACATGATAAAATACCACTTCCCCCTCCCCTCCCCCCCATTCTTTAAATCCCCGTAGCGGGCGAACGAGTAAATGTATGAGTCTCATTTTTTCACAGGATGTACCTGACCTCTTACACTTCTTATAACAGCAAAAATCCCAGTATCTCAAGAAATCCCAGAAGCAAGGATTCATAAGGGGGACGCTCTCCTTAACACACTTGTAAGATGAAGAGATGGGTGCCCTACAAGACAAAATCTTAACCTCCCATGCTTGTGAACTAGGTAAGTAGGATCTTTTAATTAATAACACAATAGAAATTATTACCCAAAACTAACAAATTATGGCAGTAGCTATGTTAACTTTTGTCTTAGATGGCGTATATGTGCTCAAGCACGTCAAAAGGAAGCACCTATTACAGTGTTGCCATACAACGCGTTCAATGAATTACTTCCCGTTTCAAACACTGAAGTTGCGGTAACTAATTTACTACTACAACTGTAAAATACGCATTTCAGACGAAAATTGCATAGAAGAAGAATTGTTCATTTACATCTAATTACCTATGTTGGTCAATATCGAGTTTAGGTGATCCACCAAAATTAAACATTTTGTTTCAAACAATCAGTTAAGGAGCTCATTTAAAAATGTTACAAGAATGAAATTCTGGGCGCTGATGCGTTATTTTCAAACAAACTACTAGGCCTACTTTTGAATACCTAATGAATAAACTACTCAGAATCCATTAATCCTTGTCACAGGCTATCATTAAAAGGCATCACTGGGATAACAAGAACGTCAAAAAACATACTCAAATATAGCGAGTCACTACAACCCACTCTACATGATTAACTAACTCATTTCAGTCACTGCCTCTTACTCAAGACACATATAAGACAAATTTTCATAGCACTAATGATACTCAAATTACACTCCTGATCTAATCTAGCAAGACATCTTATAGGTACCACCATTCTCTTCAACATATCTGGTACACCACTCATTCTCATTATACTGTTCAAACACCACATTCATGAGGCTCTCCCTCTCATGCTCACATTTACTACATTCTAGCACAAAATGTTCGGTAAATCTGAAGGATATGTCAGTTATCGATTTTGTAAATTTCGATGCCTAGTCATAGTTAATTAGATCGAAATAAACAAGTTTTCTTCTATGCACTTTCCCTCTCAAATGAGTATTTTATTAGTTATAGTGGTAAATGACTTACCGCAACTCAAGTGTTTGAAGTGGCAAGTAATTCAAGGAGCACGTCGGACAGCAACACTGTAATGCGCACTTGCTTCCAGCGCGATTGTCATCAAAGACAAAACCAAACCTACCTCTATACCTTGTTAAATACTCATTTGAACAAAAAAGTGTATAGAAGAACAGTTGTTTATTTCGATGTTATTACCATGATTCAAGCAACAAAAGTTCAAAAATCGATGAGTAGCAGTTTATTCGAGCGCATTCATCATCAAAAACGAAACTAAACCTACCGCTATAAGCTGTTAAATACTCATTTGAGACGGAAAGTGCATAGAAGAAAACTTGTTTATTTTGATTTAATTAAGTAGGTTCAGGCACCAAAAAGTGGAAAATCAATACCTTCAGATTTACCAAATGTTTAATTGTTCTGTCTACTCTTCTATCACACTGCCAAAATAATCTATTATTATTCTCATTCTACCCCCACACGCGTTTGTTTGTACTCATGCCTTACACCTCACAGCAAACCAGAATTGGCTTCCAAAACTATCATAGGACATCTCAGACTCAGGCACCTTCTTTCGCATACATCAGATTAGAGTAGGCCATTGCGCTATGCAAAGCATCCAATTATTTCATCCAAACTCTTTTGTTTGTCTCTCAATCTCTTTTTTTCCACTTCTTGCAGTCCCATTCTGTTTCTTCACATCCAGCATTTGAACTTGAACTTGAAATTGAGGGCCGACAGCGTCGGGGCCTTAAGCCTTTGTAACGGCCTACAATCCCCTCCACAATTTTCAAATTCACACAAAGAGTTCAGCGCCTGGTATCAGACTTGTCCACTAAACTACTCAGGATCTACCAATCCTTGTCACAAGCTGCAATTGGATGGCATCAGGGATAGCCAGTGTGTCAAAACACCATCCCCAGGCATATTGGATCATTACTGACCATTCTACCTGACTGGCTCATTCCAGTCACTGTCTCTTACTCCAGGCACGCACAAGAAACATTTTCATAGCTTCAATGATACTCAAATTACACTCCTGATCCAATCCAGCAAGACAGCTCATACCACAATCATCTTCAGCACATCTGGCATACCACTCATTCTCTCCATACTGCTCAAGCACCACATTCATAAAACTTGCTCTCTCTTGCTCATACTTACTACATTCCAGCACAAAATGCTCAATTGTTTCCTCCACTCCACTAATACTCTGCCGACATAATCTGTTATTATTCTCATTCCACCTCCATGTACGTCTGTTCACACTCAATGACTTACATCTCACAGCAAACAAGAGTTGACTTCCGAAACTACCATCGTAGAACATCTCAAACTTAGGTGCTTCTTTTTTTATATACCAGTCAAATGTAGGCTTCCGCATCATGCTAAGCCTCCACTTATTCAATCCATACTCATTTTTTTGCCTCTCAATCTCTTTCTTCCACCTCTTGCAGTCCCACTCAGGCCCTACACCTCCAGGATTTATTAAACTTCAGTCATCCACAGGTCTCCCAATTCTAACATGAATAATCTTTTCTCCAGCTGACAACTTGAACTTGACAGAGGAACCGTACGGTGGGGAACAGTTGTTGTTGTTGTTGTTTCCGATTTCTTGGAGCTTCGGAGATGATTCCATGTAGCCCCACGCCTTCAAAGTTGTAGATTGATGCTCTGAAGTTCAGCCCTCAGGCTGAAAGAAGTCACAGGAAGTTTTTCTGTGAAGTGCCACTGGAGGAATTCACTCACTTCTCTGCAATATCACAATTTTAACAAGATTTCAGATTGTTTTAATTTTTTTTATAGATGATAGATAATGTACAACTATATTAACAATTTGCTTTTGAGTGAGTTCCATAAAGGGGCCACCTCCAAGCAAATTTTTCAAGCAAAACGGTACATTAAGTAGGCTCAAGGAATTTTTCATGGAGGTACGTTCTCCAGTGTAGCAACGGCAGTAGAAAAAAAGATGGTCAATATTTTCCTCAGCACCACACGAGCAATTTGGATCATCAACAATATTGAAGCGATGTAGATGTGACCGAAGCCCCGTGTGCCCAACACGCAGACGAGCAAGTGCTGTTTCGACGCAACGGATCTTGTGTGCAGCCCACGGCCACCTTGCCGTATTTTCTCTGATTTTCAGTAAATGTCGTCCTTTCCCTGTCAGTTGAACCCCTCTCATCCATTCAGTGCTCCACTTTAATTCGAAGGCTTTACATATGAGACTTTTCATTTCTTCATATGAGGTTGGTGTCAGCGTGCGGTACCGAAGCAGATGGGCATCTTTGGCTGCCTCATCAGCAGCCTCATTACCAGGAACACTTTTATGGCCTGGAATGAACTGCAGGTAAGCACCATGGGAAGAAGCAGTGGTGTACAGCTTGGCTTGTATGTCACATACTAAGGGGAGATAGTTTTTTGGCTTCCTATTCATTATGAGGTACAAGGAGCTCAAGGAGTCACTAAAAATGACATACTTATCCTCCCCATTATTGTTCAACAGTGTCCATCGAAGAGCTTCATTGATAGCCATTAGTTCACACTCAATGACTTGTGTCTGTGGACGAAGTTTCCAGTTCTTGGTGACTCATCTTGAAGGGACAACCACTGCAGCAGATGAGGAACAGGTAGGTTCAGCAATGCAGGACCCATCAGTAAATAAAGGGGTGTATCCAGTGAAGGTTGTGTCCATTAATTCATGATACCTTTGAATAACACTTTGATTAGACAGGGAAGATACCGGGGTAGGCAGAAAATCAGTAAGGACGTGGGCTTCTACTTTGAACCAGGGAGGCAGCGGTGAAACCAGTGGTGCTGCATTGTGAGCTGGAATCTGCAGGTTAACACTGGAAAAAAGAGCTCTTGCACGTGATGCCATGGATGGCAAAAGCATAGAAGAAACTAGCTGTGGAGGGAATGGAGCTTGAAGTAAGTTGTTAGCAATTTCACTGGGAAGTTGCTGTAGTTTGCTGTAATACAAACACATGAGTTGTTCTCTGTGTATTGCCAAAGGGAAAATATTGGTTTCCACCTCCAGTGAAGCTACAGGAGAAGTTTTGCGGCATCCAGTAGCAAGGCGCAGGCACTGATTTTGAATGGTGTTTAGTTGAAGGAGATTTGAAGGAGCAGCAGCACCATACAGAGGGGCAGCATAGTCTAGTCGGCTGCGAATGAGAGTTCTATAGAGGTAAAGTAGTAGTTCTCGGTCAGCACCCCAATGCCTATGTGATATAGATTGCAGCAAATTGAGCAATGGCGTGCAAGATTGCTTGAGATGTTCTATTTGATGATGCCAACGAAGGCAAGGAGAGTCTAGCATGACTCCCAGATACTTGAGTTGCTGTACAAATTCCAATTGCTGTCCTCCTACTGTGATAGGGAGTGGGTTAATTTTTTTACTTGTGAAAATCATGCACTTGGTTTTGTTCAAATTTATTTTTAGACCCCATTGTTTTGACCAAGTATGAAGTGAATTAAGCTGCTGCTGTAGGGTATCCGTTGCAACATGAAGACTAGGATGTTGGGTGTAGAAAGTGAGATCATCAGCATACTCACAGGAGCAGATCCCTGCCTCCACTGGTACATCACGCATCATGATGTTGAATAATAAAGGTGAAAGCACTGCTCCCTGTGGTACACCACTCTTTGCTATCCTGACCGAAGAACTGGTACCCTCAATGAACACTTTGAATGGTCTTTCCCTGAGGTAAACTTGCAGCCACCGCAGCATTGAGCCACCAACACCACATTGACTCAACTTATACAGGACTCCCATTGGCCACACAGTATCAAATGCACTTGTGAAGTCAACAAAGAGACACAGCATGATAGATTTATTTTTCAGCGCAGCTCGAATTGCAGCTTCCAGCTGGGTAACTTGGTCAATGGTTGACAATCTTTGTCGGTAGCCTTCCTGCGTTTTCCTGAAGACGCTCTTCTGTTCAAGGAAAAATGTGAGGCGGTTGACTATGAGACGTTCCATCAGTTTTTGTAGGCATGACAGCAAGGTGATGGGACGATATGAATCCACCGAAGTTAGTGGCTTATTTGGTTGGGGAAGCGGAATGATGATGGCAGGCTGCCATGATTTGGGAAGCACTCCAGTTTGCAGGCTTTTGTTATACAATTGGAGGAGCCATGTTTTGTAAGTGTCTGGCATGTGCTTCAAGTGTTCATTATGAATGTTGTCATGGCCAGGAGCTGTACTCTTCAAGGAAGTCAGGACTCTGTTCAATTCATGTTTGTTAAAGGGATTGTTTATTACGGAGGGAGCATCATCATTTAAGGCTACAGCAAGAGGAAGCAAAGTGAACTGTGGAAATGGAGATGGAGAAGGGGATGACATTCTTTTTTGATAGTGGTCAGCCAAGGCATTTGCTTTAGAACATGAGTCAGCTATTATTGAATCCCTTGTTAAAAGAGGCTGAGCTTTCCTACAGAATGGGGTCTGCAGATTTTTATCTTTTTCCAAATTAATGAAACAGAGGTGTCAGTTGTTATCTTACTGCAGAAAGAAATCCAAGATTCCTTTTTTGCCTTTTTTACCTCAAACTTGACTCTAGCCTGAGAGCGTTTGTATGCAATTAGATTTTCTTGAGAAGGTTGATTGATTAGGCTAACTTTTGCATCTTGTTTTGCTTTTACTGCTGCTGCACATTGTAAGTTCCACCAAGACTTATTATACTTAGGACAGATATATTCTTTAGTTTGTTTGAAAACTTTATGGCTGGCTTTGATCATGTTGTTTGTGAGGTCTGCAAATTCCTGCTCAAGATCTCCCACCTCCAAGAGCTCAGGCTGTTGCAGAGATGCAGTCCAGTCATCCCATGACCCACTCTCAAATTTCCACATTGGCCGCCTTTGGAACTTCACTGTTGATGGCTCCACTCCAATGCTGATAAGAATGGGATAGTGGTCACTTCCCATATCTTCCTCCGTTGTTACAGATACTGTGGGCTGAAGGCTTGCAGAGACAAAAGCCAAATCAAGTGTAGAAAATGAGTTCTGATAAATGTTATAGTAGGTGGGCAGAGAAGGAGGAGTTATCAATGCTATAGAAGGATCATCTAGCAACAGTTGAGCTATGTTCCGACCAGTAGTGTTGGCCTGTTTTGCAGGTTCCCACATTGGATGGTGCGCATTGAAATCCCCAACCACAATGCGGGCAGGTTCCAGTTGATGCATATAATGTAATATTTCTCTTGTAGTAATAATTTTATTTGGATTGTAGACAGAGTATAGAGAGAGGAGCATTATTTTGCAAAAAAATGCTAATTCCCAGAACTTCAAGAGAACTGGGTACAAATTTTATCAACTGAATATCAGTGTAGGTGACATCATTTCTGACCAGAATTGCTACACCTCCACCAGCATGCATATCTATTCTATGCATGTAAACAGCCGAGTACCCAACAAAACAAGGTTCAAAATTTGGTGAAAGCCATGTCTCATAGAGACAGGCAATGTGTGGCTTAAGAGTATATAGTTTAATTTTGAAGTTGCTCAACTTATTGCTTATACTTCTGCAGTTCCACTGAAATATTATTAGTTCTTTTTTTGTTGACATCTTTGTTGTTTGGTGGCATACCCAGCATCAGTAGGATTTTGCAAGGCTTTTCTAGTGTTGTGGAGAAATTTTTCTACTGGTTTTTTCAATTGCATCTCAATGTTGGGCTTAGTTTTTTTGTGTGGGTTGGTTCGTCCAATTACAGGAGAGGGTGTTATTTCCATTTGGGGCATGATCTTTGTAATTTTTTGAAAAGTTTTCTGGGAAATTATATCAGAACACTCAGATTGTACTATTGGTTGTCGAGGATTTTTGGATGGAGCCTGTAGGGATTGAAGTTGGAAAGTTTCTGCAGCAATTTTGTGTACCATCCCAGATGCATCCATTTGAATATCCTTTTTCTCAGTAGTTGTAAATATCTTTATCAGGAGATCCACCAGTTGGTTGATGGTGACATGTTTTTGAGCAGGCATATCAGGTTCATTGTTAGTTTGGGTGCCAACAGTCTTGGTAATTTTTGGGGCTTCTGTGTTCCTCAGGTAGCCAGAATCTGGTTGACTTCTTGTCAAAGTAGAGATGGCAGGCAGCACAAATTGAGATTGAGTTGGTGGTGTTGCATTTTGTTTAAGAACTTCCTTTACTGCATCTCTGTAGGATAGCTTTTGAAGTTGGCGTGTTTTCTCCACTTCTTTTGCTTGCTGCATTTTTGGACATCCTCCATAATTTGCTGTGTGGTTGCCACCACAGTTGCAACAGTTTTCTGTGGTCGTTGTTGTGCACTCACTATCATTGTGGGGGCCACTACATACTACACAGCGAGGAGCAGATCTGCAGTAAGCTGCACTGTGCCCAAATCGTTGACACTTATAGCACTGCCATGGTTTTTCAATGAATGTATTGACTCTGTATTGTTGATAGCCAACTCTAACATGTGGTGGTAAGGCTTTTGCTTCAAAAATAACTTTGAACATTGATGTTTTGATTTCATCCTTGCCTTTGTATATCCGCTCTGCCACAGCTCCATCAAAATGTGCATCCTTGAGTGCCTCTGTCAGTTCTTCATTAGTGGTGTCCTCTCCAAATGGTCCAATGACTCCCACAGAGGTAGTCTGACTGACTGGCAGCCAACACTTAACTGTCCAGGGGCCTAACTCCGTAGTGTTCAACAGCTCGGAGGGATCCTGGTAGTGTTCTTTCATGGTGATAACAAGAAGGCTTCTTCCCAGGTTCCTTGAGATTTTGCCAATGCCTTTGTCCCCAAAAGTTGATGCTGCCAGTGCCTTAGACAGTTTGATTTCATTAGAGAAAAAGCTTTTGTTGATAGGATTCTCTGCTACAGGTTGGACTAATATTACTGTTGGCTGCAAGGGTGTGATGTTGTTTGAGACTGCTTCTCTTGTTCTTTGCCCTGGAGTTATTGGGTTGTCTTCTTCAGAACTAGTATGGAAGCTCCCATTGAAACCCTCAAAATTTGGTATTTCAAATTGATTTCTGCCATAGAATGTACAATTTCTGCTGGTGGAGGATATCGTTGCTGGCTGAATTACTGCTGAAGTCACTATCGGTGCGTCCAAATCAAGTTTGCCTCCTTCCTCCTGCAAACCCTCATCATTTGGTGCTTTAGATGAAGACATTAGAAGAGGTTGAGATGAAATTTCAAGAGGAGGCCAGGCTTCAGATTCTCCTCCTGAAGAGGAGGTAGAGCCATGTCCCCTCCTATGTCTTTTCTTTGGCATACGAGTTTTTTGAATGGCTTATTATTCACTTTATTTCTTTTACTTGCGAGGCAATTCAAGCAACCGGTTGACACAGTTATCACACGTCCACCTTCAACCGCTTTCACAACGCCAAAAAAAACAAAAAGTCGATGGGTTATCGTTCCACACCGCGAGCGTATACTTACTTTGTTACTTTGTTAGAGATGAGGCACGTCTCCTTCATGGGAAATGGCGCCCCCACTCTGCTCTTCAGTTATTTCTCAGATGAGATGCAGAAACTCTGTCTTTCTCAGGAAATCCACCACAAGTTCGGTTGGGAAATCAGCGGCAAGGATGGCGTTCATTGTCACAGGAGCTGATCTTGAGTTGCACTCAGCAATCAGGGCCAGACGATGATTTTGATACAGCGGACAGTCTATCAGTAGGTGACTCAAAGTGAGTTTGCTGTTGCATCCTTGGCAGGAAGGAGGTGGGGAACCAGTTAAATAGTGCCCATGAGTCAATTTACAGACACTGAGTCTTAGTCTTGAGATGGTGACTTGTTGGCTGCGTGAGAGTGAAGATGATAGGGGGGTCAGTGAAGGGTTCAATTCATTTATGATTGGTGGGAGCTGCTTCCATGCTCTCAGCCTTTCCTGTTGCATGGAGGTGGCAAATAAGGAGTTGAGTTCTGATGTAGATTTGGGTATTTGGGTTGTCAGGGAGATGCTTAGAGCAGACTGGGCTAGCTTATCTGCAGCCTCATTTCCAGGTATACCCACATGGCTAGGCACCCACTCCAGAAAGACTTTGCCTCTAGGAAGCTGATTTATAGCTCTTGCTATCCAGTATAGCAGGTAGTGTTTGGGGGCTTTGTTTGATTTCAGAGCTGTCAAGGCACTTAGTGAGTCTGAGAAGATTACAAAAACTCCTGGTTTGTTGGTTATGAACTTGATTGCTATGTAAATAGCATATAGTTCAGCAGTAAAAATAGAAGTCTTAGGAGGAAGGTGGGCCTTGAGTTGGAAGTTTCTCCCATGCACTCCACATCCAGCCTTTTCATTCTGGACAGATCCATCTGTGTAGACTATTTGGTGCATACTGTATGAGCTGTGAACAAGGTCATTAAACATTTGTTGCCAATTGGTGGGATCCCTTGTATGTTTTTGAACGTCAGCTAGTGTCAGAAAGACTGGGCTTTGGACTGAATGATATCTCAAGTGCATGGGAATTGTGGGAATCTGGGAAAAATTTAAACCCAGCTTACTAAACTCCGTGTAGGCTCGGCCTGATACAGGGATTGGGCGTCTAAGGTGAGCATAGAGAGCATAAGGGTAGTAGGCCAGCAACAGTTTTCGGACCGGGTGCTCAGGGATGGTGAGAACTCGAGCACAGTAGGACAGCAGTAATTGGCGCCGGCGATATGCAAGAGGCATAAGCTCTGCTTCAGCTTCCAGCTTAACTGTGGGTGTGCACCTCAGGGCGCCACTGATAATGCGTGCTGCTGCATATTGGATGCGGTCCAACATTAGAAGATGAGTGGGAGCAGCAGTTGCATATAGAAAGCATGCATAGTCAAGCTTAGAGCGGACCAGAGCTATATACAATCTACGAAGGGCTGTGGCGTCGGCACCCCACCTCTTGGCTGAAATGACTGAGAGAAGTCTCAGATCTGACTGGCATGAAGAGTGCAATGAAGTAATGTGGGGCCTCCATGTTAAATGCCTATCAAAAGTGATGCCTAGAAATTTTATGTTATTTTTGAAGGTGAGAGGAACATTTTCTAACTTTAGTTGAGGAGGTGAGTTGTGCCTATGGGTGAACAAAACAGCTGAAGTTTTGGCTGCTGACATTTGAAGACCCCACTTTTGGGACCACTTTCCAATTGTGTCCAGTGCAGCTTGCATTAGCGTGGTGGCCTCAGTGAGAGTTGGTGCAACAATCCACATTGCTCCATCATCAGCATACAGAGAGTGTTGTACTGGAGCAGGCACATCAGCAAAAAGGTCATTTACAATAAGTGTGAAAAGTGTGGGGCTTATGACCGATCCCTGAGGCACTCCGCACAGAAGAGGAAAAGAGTCTGACAGCTTATCTGCAACTCTCACGCGTATAGATCGGAGCTGTAGGAAATTTTTGATGTAGACAGCCATATTGCCCTTAAGACCCAGTTCATGCAGTTTGAACAAAACACCATCATGCCATACCGACTCAAAAGCTCGCTCAATGTCAAGGAAAATGGCTAGGCAGTAATTTTGGGTCAGTAAGGCTTCCCTTACTGAAGTCTCCAGGCGAAACAGTGCATCAAGTGTACTGTGCCCTGCTCTAAAACCACTCTGAGTTGGGTCGTAGTAAGAGTTTTTTTCTAAGAAGGACTGGAGGCGCCAATTTGCCATCTTTTCCATGACCTTGCCTAGACAGTTGGTGAGTGCAATAGGACGGTACGATGCGGCAGAAGATGATGGTTTACCAGGTTTCAGTATGGGTACAATTATGGCTTCCCGCCACTGGTGTGGGAATCCATGCTTGAATAAGAAATTGAAGAAGTTCAATAGCTCCTCAAGCTGATTTCCACTGAGGTGCTGAAGAAAGCTGAAGGGGATGCGATCAGCACCAGGGGCTCGAGATGAGGAGTTACGTAGTGCTCTAGTTAGTTCTCTCATTGTGAAAGGTTTATTATACCATTCAGTCGAGTTATGCTGTGGGCAAGGCAGTTCATGAGCAATTCTCTCCTTTCTGATAATGAAATGAGGGTCATTTGATGTGGTGTTATTTTCTCTAGAATATTGCCGGCCAAGAATGTTTGAGATCAACTTGGGGTCTGCTATATTATCAATCCCATTCTTTAAGACTATAGCTTTGGGGGAGAACTTTGCAGATAGTGTTCGGACTTTGTTCCAGACTTGTCCACTGTGGGCTCTGTACGTAATACTAGACAGGTAGTCTGTCCAGCTCTTTGACCTGGCTCTGGCTATGCAATGCCTAAAAACCGCTCTGGCTTTTTTGAAGGCTATCCATAAGTCAATGTCCCCTAAATGGTTTTTATAGCGAGATAACGCTCGCTGCTTTTGGCGCCTTGCTACAGCGCATTCTTTGTTCCACCAACTATTTGTTGGTGTTCTTTTTCCTGGTTTAGAGCATGGGATGGATTTAGAAGCTGCATCTATGATGCTTGTGGTTACTGCTCCACATGCCTGCGTAGGGGATAGGTAGGTCTTTGGAAGGCAGAGGATTTCTTGAAATTTGACCCAATCAGCTGATTTGATGTTCCACCTTGGTTGTTGGCGGGCTGGTGCAGCACACTCTGATGAGATCAGCAAAGGAAAATGGTCACTGTTGTAAGGGTCTAATAAGGGTGACCATGTAAACATAGGTGCTATATCAGGGGTAGTTATTGTCAGGTCTATATGAGTTAGGGTGCCTGTTGAGGACAAAAAAGTTGGTTCCGTGGTATTCAGCAGCACAAGGTTGTTTGCTGTTACCCAATGACTCATAATATTTCCTCTGCTGTCTGAGGAGCAGGAACCCCATGATTGGTGATGGGCATTTGAGTCAACTGAGATAATGAAAGGTGGAGGTAGAAGTGAAAGTAAAAGTGGTAGCTCTGCAATTAATACAGAGTTTGGTAGCGATGGTGGAAGGTACATAGAGCATATTGTGAATTCATTTTGAGGAAGATGTATGCGTGTGGCACATACTTCTAATGATGATGGCAGCTGTATAATAGTTTGCGGTATGCTGTTACTAACGGCCACAAGAACCCCCCCTCCACTTCCCACAGCTCTCTCACAACGAGCTGCCAAGCTCTGATAACCGGCCAGTTTTACATTTTTGTCAGAAGACAAAAAAGTTTCTTGTAAACATAGTACATCCGGGGCCGAGTCTGCCAGTAGTTTTGTCAAGTAGGGATATCGTGCAGAAAAGGATCAAACATTCCACTGTAGAATTTTTATCTTCATTGCGATTTATGCATTGAGGAAAGCCCTAAATTAGCTAAAGTTTCAATGACAACTGATTTTGCACAGAGCATCTGACCAAGATCAATGAAACATTCTATTTTTTCAGTGAGTTGTGTGGAGAGGAAGAGTCTGATAATCACTGGCAGAGCCTGAGTAATTAGTCGGGTGAAATCAGTAAAAATTTGATGAGATGCAGTAAGAGACGGTTGATTGGTTTGGCTGCTAGAAGGCAACGGGTTCATAGTATTCGATTGGCTAGGTTGTTGGCCTGAGGTTACTGGCTCAGTAGAAGGCCGTAAGACATGCTGAGTAGAAAGTGCAGATGGAGTGCTTGGCATAGATGCACAAGCTGCAAAGGTTCTAGTGCTATTTTGATCTGTTGAAAGTGTATTTGTTGTCAAAGGAGTTTGTTGAGAAGGCAGAGTGGAGGCTTCATCCTCTTGAGCCATAAGTTGGGTAAGCGTGGGAAAAACCTGCAAAGAAGTCAGCTCTTTTACTGTGGGTCTTCTTTGCATTTCCAAGTTCTGAACTGAAGGGTTAGGTTGAACTGCTTCTGAAGGTCTCATTTCTCTTGCTCTTGCTCTAGCTTCCACAAAGCTCAAACCCTCATCTGCTGTGAGATGGCAGGCTCTAACTTCAGCCATGTAGTGGGAACACTCACGTGAAGTAGCCTGATGCGGTTCTTTGCAGTTTGAGCAGGATGGAGGAGCAGCCAGGTTTGGGCATGATTCCACAAAATGTCCCTTTTGACCACAATGGCTACAAGTTGGCAGTCGACTTGTGCAACGGGCTCGAGAATGGCCATAATGGCAGCACAATCCACATCTCAGAGGACTTGGGTAGTACTTGTCAATTTTGTAAACACAATACCCAAGGAGCAGCTCAGCAGGAGGAGAAGGATTGAGAAATGTCAGCACATACAGAGGAACTGACGCTTTGTTAGGGTCTAGCAGTAGTTTGCGGATGCCTACCACATTATAGGGCTTCAGCATAGTTAGAAGGTCTTCAAGGGTGTCTGAGGCAAACTCAGGAGCATAGATTTTTCCATAAGAAAACTGGGTTGACCAGGCAATAGAAGTTATGATATTAATAGTATTTCCAGATATGACCATTGTAGAGGCAGTCATCAGGGATTTTACTTGCTCTAAAGTGTTTGTGGTCACAAGAATGGCTCCAGAGTGTTGATGCTCTACTTTTTTAACTGCACCGCACAGCTTGTCTAGAGCTAGTGCAGTACGGATAGGGTTCATTTTTGCAATGTTGCAGGTTTTATCCACAGGTGTGATGAGAACCTGGCGCATGTTTGGAGCTAGTTTTTGGATGTGCTCTGGAGTGTTTAAATCAACTCGAGCTGATTTTGGAGCTGCTTCCTTTGTTGCTGGTTTTTCCAAATGTTTATCAGTGCAAACAGTTGAAATGTTGGAAATATTTTTTCTTGTCTCGGGATCTTCATCGGAGATGATTCCACTCATATCCGAAGATCCACAAAAATCATCTGCTGGTATTTCATTTGCATGAGCAGTTGTCATTGTAGCTGTCTTTTTGGTAGGACCACTTGAGTCAGTAGGGGAGCGTTGACGCCTTTTGTTCCGGCTTGCCGGTGAGGGTGAGGCGCGAACATAGTAGGATATTTGAGTGCTCGACGGTTTCTTGCCTTTAACCGACTGACTGGCCTTTGGGTTTAGGCAGTCAGGTTTCCCCATTGTGTGCTTTTCAGGGCACAGGGGTATTTTATCCACAATCGTTGACACTTTTTATTTTCAACTAAAACTTTTCACTTGATAACTCGGAAACAAAACTTTTTTCCGGTGTCACTATGTCACAGGATTCTTGAACTTGAACTTGAAATTGAGGGCCGACAGCGTCGGGGCCTTTGTAACGGCCTACAATTCCCTCCACAGTTATCACACAAAGAGTTCAGCGCCTGGTACCAGACTTGTCCACTAAACTACTCAGGATTTACCAATCCTTGTCACAAGCTGCCATTGGATGGCGTCACTGGGATAGCCAGTGCGTCAAAACACCATCCCCAGGCATTTTGGGTCATTACTGACCATTGTACCTGACTGGCTCATTCCAGTCACTGTCTCTTACTCCAGGCACGCACAAGAAACAATTTCATAGCTTCAATGATACTCAAATTGCACTCCTGATCCAATCCAGCAAGACAGCTCATACCGCAATCATCTTCAGCACATCTGGCATACCACTCATTCTCTCCATACTGCTCAAGCACCACATTCATAAAACTTTCTCTCTCTTGCTCATACTTACTACATTCCAGCACAAAATGCTCAATTGTTTCCTCCACTCCACTAATACACTGCCGACATAATCTGTTATTATTTTCATTCCACCTCCATGTACGTCTGTTCACACTCAATGACTTACATCTCACAGCAAACAGGAGTTGACTTCCAAAACTACCATCATAGAACATCTCAAACTTAGGTGCTTCTTTTTTCATATACCAGTCAAGTGTAGGCTTCCGCACCATGCTAAGCCTCCACTTATTCAATCCATACTCTTTTGTTTTCCTCTCAATCTCTTTCTTCCACCTCTTGCAGTCCCACTCAGGCCCTACACCTCCAGGATTTATTAAACTCCAGTCATCCACAGGTCTCCCAATTCTAACATGAATAATCTTTTGCATACTAAGCTTCCTTGCATGCCCCCAACACACTTTCTCCCAATAGCTTACACTCAGATTCCATTCAAAAATTCGCTTTACCCATCTGCTATTCTGCATTCTTTCAATTCTCACCTTATAATTCAGCACCGCCTTCATCATTCTTTCTGAAAATAGGCTCCACCCAAGGTCACCTCTAATGGCTTTCTGGTTTAATGGTCTAATGGCTTCACAGAGCACTTTCTGGTTAACCAATCGCCACAAAGTACGCCGCAGAACTGCGCGAGCGTATAATCGTGGGGAACAGTCTCAACACAGACAATACAGAGTCAAAAAGGCTATGTTGCTGAGAAGGTATTTTACTGAAAACGGTGAGTGATTTATAAGTGGAATAGTAAAAATGCAATACAATTCTAACATTTACTATCAAAAATCCTACAATTATATTAATATGCCATTTAGATAACTTAGGTAATAAATTAGAACCAAAGAGAAAAACATGTGATTAAAATGTATGACAACGCACAATTTTCATGCAGGTAAATTTCAGACGAGTTTGATGCATAGGCATGAAAGTAAGGGAACACATCAAGTCGTGTATGTGTGCGTGTATTAGAAAGAATTGTTGGTCCAAAAAAACTTTGACTGTCATCATTTCTGGCTTCCATATTCAGTTTTTGTTAAAAAATGACAATACGTTCATCTTACTCAGCAATTTTTGGAAAATAAGAGCTTGTCGTGCTTGGAATTTGTACGTGATCTTTTATTTTATGATTTGAATTTATGATTACCAATAAAATTTGAAAATGGTTATTCATGTTTGATTTGAATTAATCCAAAGTTCTATTATCGGATCATATTTTATCGTACGTTTGCCAACTGGGTTGGTGTTGCAGACTAATAACAAAGGTGATTTCACAACTTTGGTTGCGCTTCGTCTTGTAGCCTAGTTGGTGATATTGCTACGTGCAGTTTCGTTCCGAGCGGTTTGTATATTCACGTGAGTACAGTGTGTGACTTTGTATGGAGTGCTCGTGAGAGTAGTTTTTTTTGCTGCGTGAGAGTTGAGACTGAGCATTGGACTTTGGTGTGGTGACTTGCAATTTTTGACTGAGGTGTTTTGACTGGTAAGCTTTCTTTGCATATAAAGAGTATAGTGTGTGACATTGTAGAGAGTGACTGTGAGAGTAGTAGGAAACGTTTTTGTTTCTTTTGGTTTGATAACTTGATTTTCAGTAGATTTGGTGAGTGAAGACTTCTTCTGCCTGTGAAATTTGTACTGAGAGAGAAGTCTGTGTTTGAGGATGGCAAGAAATAGGACTGGTCGTAGGAAGGGAGGTGCAAGTGGAATGGATGAGGAGATTGAGTGCATGACTTGTAAAGAGTGGATAGATATAGATGCATGCAAAGGTTTGAGAGAAATGAGTCGGAGAAAGTTGAGTGATCTTGTGTTTACGTGCTGGAAATGTTTGAATGATGAGAGTAAGAAGTTGAAAGAGGAGGTTGAGAGATTGACAATTTTGATGGTTGCTTTAGAGGCTGACTTGAAGGATGAAAGGAAGCTGAACGAAGGAAAGAATGAGAATGGTGCAAATGCAGTGAATGAAGAGGTAAATGGTGGTGCAAGGAGTGTAAATGAAGTGGATGATAATGCAAATGATGGTGCAAGGAGTGTGAATGAAGTAAATGATGGTGCAAATGTGACAGATGAGAGTAGAAGGATGAATGAGCATGATGAAAGAGGTAAAAATGGAAAGAGAGTGAATGAGCCACCTGTTGTGGTGCCACATGAGGTGCAGGAGCCTGTAGTGGAAGCGAATGAAAGGAAGATGAATGGAAAGAATGATCTGAGTGAAAGAAGTGAGCGAAAGAGTAGCATGAAAGGGAGAGTAAGACCTATGATTAGAATATGTGGAGATAGCATGGTGAAGAATGTTGATAGGTTCGTATGTAAGAGTGACAGTAGTGGATGTATGAGCATGAGAGGGAAAGGAGTGGAGGAGATTTGTAGGCATGCTGAGAGAGTGATAGATGGAATGGATGAAGGAATGGTTGTACTGCAAGGAGGTGGCAATGGGTTGCTTGAATGTGGGAGAGAACGTACGGTGAATGCAATTATGAAAGTTGTTGATAGGGCGCGGAAGAAGAATGTTAGAGTGGCAGTGACTAGCCTCCTAAGAAGGCCTGCGTGTGATGAGGAGTATGAAAGGGTGCGAAAGGAGGTGAATAGAGAGTTGCATGAAAGGATTATGAGTATGAGAGCTGAGAGTGTGAGAAAGCGTGAGCTGGGTTCCAGCTTCCTTGACATGGATAGCGTGATCCAGGATGGGTGTTTTCTTGGAGATGGAGTCCATCTTACGAAAGAAGGTGAGATGAAACTCTCCAAGAAATATATCCGGTGGATCAGGGCTACTCATGTCATAATGGAAGCTGGAACTGGATGAATGAAAATCCGTCAGAGCAAAAGTGAGGAACGTCTGGAATTGTCCAATTGTGTTGTAAGGTTTGGAAGTATAAATGTGCGTGGATGGAATGCAGGAAAGTTAGATGACCTCGTAGTAGAATTTGAGAATGGAAAATTGGATTGTGTTGGTGTAGTAGAGACCCAAATGCGTGATAGAGTCAGTTTAACATGTAAGGAGAATAAGTATCATATGATAGGAAAAGGGCGTGTAAATTGGCAAAAAAGAGGTGGTGGAGTTGGTTTGATTGTAAAGAATGCTCTAAATTGGAAATTAGAGGAACTTCCTGTTGGAAATGAACCTGAAAGTGAAGATTTGTTAGCGATTAAGTGTGAAAGAATGCATGCCAGAGAATGTATTGTTGTGATTGTATGTTATATGACAACTGATGGGATTTTAGCTCATGAAGAGAATGTAAAAAAGTATGAAATATTAACAAGGATTGTACGAGAACACTGCAGGTGCCCTCTGATTGTGATGGGTGACATGAATGGCCATGTTGGTATACTTGGTGAGCCGGTGAATGCAAATGGACAAAAATTGATAGATTTTTGTGATGAGAATGAACTTGAAAACCTGAATGTAACAATAGGAAATGGCTTGCATACATGGCAAAGCAGGGAATGGAAAACTGCAATTGACTATATGATTGTGAATAGTAGAGCAAGAGAGTGTGTTAATGAAATGTTTGTAGATGAAGATGATTTTGATATTGATAGTGACCATAAAATGCTTGTGCTTGAATATAACTGGGGTAGAAAGGAGTCAATGCAAAAGGTCAGTCGTGTGAAAGAAAGTTGGCAGATAAAAAAGGCAAACTGGGAAGAAATTAAGAATGAATTGAGTAGGTATAACTGGAACAGGTGTGGAAATGTAAATGACCTAAATGGTGAGATTGCAAGAACCTTGTATGATGTGGCAGAGCAAAAGATTGGTAGAATAAAATGTAAGAAAGGGACAGGGAATGCCGGGTGGTTTACAAGTGAGATAAAGGAAGAACGAATGAGAAGAAAGACTTTAAATAAGAAACAACGCAGTATGAGAAAAATGTATGAAAGAAACAGAATTACTGAGGATGAATGGCAGAGTGCATGGAATGAGTACAAGGACCAGCAGAAGAAAGTAAGGAGAATGATTAATGAGGCTAGAGTTAAAGAGGAGAGACACCAAGTTGAAAATCTAAGAAAGAAAGGTCCGGATGGAATAAAAGATTGGTATAAGTTTATACAAGGTAATGATAGAAGTAGTGAAGTTCAAGTTGATGAATTAGTAGTTAATGGTTGCAGTGTGCAAGATAGGATGCAACTGGTGAAAGCAGTTGAAGAATACTGGGAGGACATTGGTGGAATGAATGAGCAGGTTACAGATAATGCACCCATAAATTTTCTGATTGATGAACGTGAACTGCAAATGGAAGACGAAATCACTTGTGAAGAGATTGTAAGTTTTTTGAAGAAAGTGAAAAATGGAAAGGCATGTGGCCCTGATAAGATCCCATATGAGTTCTATAAATTTGGAGGAGAGAGTGTGGTCAGTATGTTGAAATGTTTATTTGATGAGATATGGAAGAGTGAAAGAGTACCGGATGACTGGAACAAGTGTAATGTAGTTCTGTTGCATAAGGGTGGACATAAGAGTATGAAAGAACTTAAAAATTACAGACCAATTGCACTGGGTGACACTGTATGTAAGATATTTTGTGGTATTTTGAATGAGAGAATGAAAAATTTAGTTGAGGAATTAGGAGTCCTGGGAGAAGAACAGAATGGTTTTAGGCAAGATAGACGTGGGGAGGATAATCTGTTTGTAGTGAGTGAAATAATTGAGCGAATGAAGAAGGATGATAAGGTATATTTAGCATTCCTGGATATTGGAAAGGTGTATGACAGAGTGGATCGGGTTAGGCTGTTTGAAATATTGAGAAAAGTTGGTTTTAGCAGAAAAATAGTGAACATTGTACAGAGTCTGTATGAGAACACAAGCGCTATATACAGGTTAGGAAATTTGGAAACGGGGCAAGTGAGGAGTGTTAGAGGAGTGAGACAGGGCTGTACTCTGTCTCCCCTGTTGTTTGGATTGTACACAGAAGAATTAGCAGTTCGACTGAGAAGGAGTGGCTTAGGACTGAAAGTTGGTAATGAGAGACTGAGCTGTTTGTTGTATGCTGATGATGTGGTTGTGGTTAGTGGATGTGGACATGAACTGCAAAGGATGCTTGACATTGTGAACGGATATAGTACAGATTTCAAGATGAACTTCGGTGCCGACAAAAGCAAGGTTATGGTTATAAATAGTGATGAGACTGATAGAGACAGACTGTGGAATATTGGAGAAATCAGAATAGGTAGAACAAAAGAATACAAATATCTAGGTTGTATGATAAGTGAAGATGGATGCACTAGAACTAAGGGTGAGAAAGTGGCAAAAGCTATGCAGTGGAGTGGACGATTAAGTAGCGTGGCCAGATACAGAGCAAACAAGTATGAATGTGTGAGAGGAATGTGGAAGTATGTTGCTGTACCTAGTGTCATGTATGGTATGAGTGCTCTTGCCTGGAATGGAAGTGATCTTGAAAAGCTGGATGTAATACAAAATAAGGTAGGACGGTTAGCATTGGGTGCTCCAAAATGGACAGCTACAGAAGCCATTAGAGGTGACCTTGGGTGGAGCTTATTTTCAGAAAGAATGATGAAGGCGGTGCTGAATTATAAGGTGAGAATTGAAAGAATGCAGAATAGCAGATGGGTAAAGCGAATTTTTGAATGGAATCTGAGTGTAAGCTATTGGGAGAAAGTGTGTTGGGGGCATGCAAGGAAGCTTAGTATGCAAAAGATTATTCATGTTAGAATTGGGAGACCTGTGGATGACTGGAGTTTAATAAATCCTGGAGGTGTAGGGCCTGAGTGGGACTGCAAGAGGTGGAAGAAAGAGATTGAGAGGAAAACAAAAGAGTATGGATTGAATAAGTGGAGGCTTAGCATGGTGCGGAAGCCTACACTTGACTGGTATATGAAAAAAGAAGCACCTAAGTTTGAGATGTTCTATGATGGTAGTTTTGGAAGTCAACTCTTGTTTGCTGTGAGATGTAAGTCATTGAGTGTGAACAGACGTACATGGAGGTGGAATGAGAATAATAACAGATTATGTCGGCAGTGTATTAGTGGAGTGGAGGAAACAATTGAGCATTTTGTGCTGGAATGTAGTAAGTATGAGCAAGAGAGAGAAAGTTTTATGAATGTGGTGCTTGAGCAGTATGGAGAGAATGAGTGGTATGCCAGATGTGCTGAAGATGATTGCGGTATAAGCTGTCTTGCTGGATTGGATCAGGAGTGCAATTTGAGTATCATTGAAGCTATGAAATTGTTTCTTGTGCGTGCCTGGAGTAAGAGACAGTGACTGGAATGAGCCAGTCAGGTAGAATGGTCAGTAATGACCCAATATGCCTGGGGATGGTGTTTTGACGCACTGGCTATCCCAGTGACGCCATCCAATGGCAGCTTGTGACAAGGATTGGTAAATCCTGAGTAGTTTAGTGGACAAGTCTGGTACCAGGCGCTGAACTCTTTGTGTGATAACTGTGGAGGGAATTGTAGGCCGTTACAAAGGCCCCGACGCTGTCGGCCCTCAATTTCAAGTTCAAGTTCAAGATGTTTTTTTTCGTCAGTTGCTTTCAAAACTCAACTGGCGTCCTGAACCCGAGCCTTACACCAGCGATCATTTCCCTCTGATAATCTCCACATCTCCACAGGGCAACTTGGATAGGCAAACTTTCTGGAAAATCAAGTCAGCAGACTGGGAATCTTATCAACAGTCTGTACTGCTACCTGAAAAATTCAATTCTCCTACAGAAGCCTGTTCTGATATAGTTAGTAATCTCTTAAGGGCTGCTGATCTACACATCAAAACCTCCTCTGGAATAGAGCCCAAGAAGAGGCTACCTTGGTGGAATAAGGAGTGTGCAATTAAAAAACGGATCAAGAACAAAGCACTATCAAGATACCGAAACCACCTAGGAAATGTGGAATACTGGATCTCATACAAAAAAGCTAGGGCACAGTTTAGAAAAGCTGTGAAGGGAGCAAGGAAGGAGTCCTGGAATTCCTTTGTGGCCTCCATAAATGCCCATACCCCCTCTGCTAAAGTCTGGGGAAAAATAAGGTCTCTCTCAGGAGGAAATAATAGAAGAGCAATATTACTAATTAATAATAATGTAACTAGGGTAATTCATCAAATATCGAACAGAAATCACGTGTGTCTAGAAACAACCTTCATAAATCGGTAACTTTTGCTCTGAATAACTGTTGCGGGCCTCAAGATTATTCTTGAACAGTTGCTTTCTTGTTCTGTGATGTCGCTTTAAAGACAACGTAGATTGTTGGAATTTATTTATTGTTCTAAAAATCAAATTCTTTAATAACATAATTTCATCAATATCGAACATGAATCGAACAAGAATTTTGACCCGAACAGGATGGTTTGTTAATTAGTTCTCCTCGTATGGAAATTTTGTGAGAGTATTAGCACGCCACGTATGGTTTGTCTATTAGTACGCCTCGTATATTTTGTCCATTAATATGCCTCGTATGGTCTATCTATTTGTACACCTCTGATAGTTTGTCTATTAGCACACCTCGTATAGTTTGTCTATTAGCACACCTCGTATAGTTTGTCAATTATTATGCCTCGCATGTTTTTTCTATTTGTACACCTCTGATGGTTTGTCAATTAGTACTTCTCGTATGGAACTTTAGTTTTAGGACGTCTTATATTAAGAAACTTTTTAAAACCCAATATGTTGAGATGTATCTCATGTGGCCACTTGGAAAATAAACGTTTTTCGTTTTTTTTTTTTTTTCTTTGGTGCACTGGATTTTCTTGGAAGTGCTCGCTGTGGCACAGCGGTTAAGGGATCGGACTTGTATGTTGGAGTCGCAGGTTCGTATCCCGGCGCTGGCGCTGCGATTTTCCCCGTTGGGTATAATGGAAAGCTTAAACACAATACCCCACTCGACCCAGGTGTCGGAAATGGGTACCGGCTTTACGGGGGAACCGTCATGGTGTCCTATGTATAGTGTTAGTTATAAGACATTTGAAAAACCAATGCTTAAGATCATTTGTATCAGGCTTGATTGGAAATAAAGCATCCCAAAGATTCCGATGTTTGTTTTGTTTTTTTGTTTGAAATAACTGTCTCATTACTTATTTTCGGGAAGCATTTGAATGGAGAGTTATCAAAATTTGAATATGATGTCGATGTTTCATTTGCAGTGCTTGTTGAACCATCATTGTGATCATCAACCTGTGTGACCTTTTTTGGAGTAGAGTGTAGAGCACTCGTCAATGAATTATTATTGATGCTTGCATCAGTTTTCTTGGTAAGGGATTGATCATCAGTAAATGTAGCCAGACGAATCATTGATGATCTTGAGGGCCTTGGAAAACCAGCAGCTGATTGGTCACCATCTTCAACTATTCAATGTTATTATCAAGCGTTAATACAATATTTTAAGGAAATGAAACAGGCGTTCAATAGATCGATTCAGTTATTTAAAAGAATTAAGAATCGAAAAGCCTTGTTCGAGGCATAAATTCATTATTTTTAGGGAATTTTGATTCGAACACCTTTGTTCAGTATTTAATACTGACATGAAATAGGAACTGAATGTCGAACATGGAATAATTATCATGTTTTTATTGGGAAAGAAAAAAATACAGCAACAGAACATCATTTGGCAACACTACTCTCCAATTATGACGGGAGGTTGACGTTGGCACAACAACAGTTAAACCGTCGCAATTTTCCCGAGGTGCGTAAGATTTTTCAAGTGAAAAAATATTACCAATTTGTAAGGGTCGTACAGAAAATGTGTTCGTAACAGCTGGTAGCAGTTTGCAGCTCACAGAAATGAGTTCTTATCACTAAAATAGGAGTTTTGGTAAATCTGAAGGACTTGACAGTTGTCGATTTTCCACTTTTTGGTGCCTGAACCTAATTAATTGAATCAAAATAAACAAGTTTTCTTCTATGCACTTTTCGTCTCAAATGAGTATTTTACGATTTATAGCGGTAAGTTTAGTTTCGTCATTGATGACGAATGCGCTCGAATAAACAGCTACTCATCGATTTTCGAATTTTTGTTGCTTGAAACATGGTAATAACATCGAAATAAACAACTTTTCTTCTATACACTTTTTTCGTCAAATGAGTATTTAACGAGGTATAGCGGTAGGTTTGGTTTCGTCTTTGAAGACAGAGCGGTGGAAGCGAGACGCCATTGCAGTATTGCCATACAACTCGATCAAAGAATTTCTTTCCGCTTCAAAGACTGGAGTTGCGGTAAGTCATTTACCGCTATAACTAATAAAATACTCACTTGAGACGAAAAGTGCATAGAAGAAAACTTGTTTCTTTTGGTGTCATTAACCATGTTTAGCCATTACAATTTGCAAAATCGACAACTGTCATGTCCTTCAGATTTACCGGAGTTTTAGATGTAAGATCACCGGCACTGTGCAAGTTTGGATGCTTACGAAATTTATTATGCGCATATTTTCAAAGTTGTTCGATAATCAGTTCAGTTCGATATTTGATGAATTACCCTATAACTGATCCAACACAAGTAGCCAACATATTTGCTGAATATTTTGCCAACCAGAATGCCATGTCTAAAGATCACAACTTTTTATTGCACAAACAGTCAGTGGAAAGAAACCATACTTCATTTCCAAGATCATCTCAACAGTGGTACAACTCTCATTTCACATATCAGGAACTCCAAGCTGCCTTGGGCTCCTCGCGCTCACACTCTCCAGGCTCCGACAGCATTCCATTCATCTTTCTCCAGAACCTAAATTGTAAACAGAAAACATCTCTCCTTCGTTTCTACAATTACCTATTTGTGAATGGCTTCCCAGAACAGTGGAAGGAGGGAATTATTGTCCCAATTCTAAAACCAAAGAAAACAGCTACCACCCCAGAATCCTACAGGCCAATTACATTAACTAACTGCATATGCAAAATAATGGAGAAAATGATTGTGAGGAGGCTACAGTCATTCTTGGAGCAAATTTCTTTTTTTAACCCAACACAGAGTGGTTTCAGAGCAGGCCACAGTACCACCGATGCAGTAATCAGGCTGGAAAGCTCTGCCAGGGAAAGCTTTCTAACAGGCAAATGCTGTGCAGCTGTGTTGTTGGATATCTCAAAGGCCTTTGATAGTGTCTGGCACCATGGACTGTTACATAAGCTGAAAAAATTGGGCCTCACAGGTAACCTTGCGGCATTTGTGGAGGACTTTCTGAATGGAAGAATCATCCGAGTGCGTAATATGCACAAGCTCTCTTGCCCAGTAAATATCTCGTGTGGCCTTCCCCAGGGTTCTGTGTTGAGCCCGATTCTTTTTACTATTTATATAAATGATTTGCTAGAAGACAAAATGGAAGGTATTCAGCACTCAATGTATGCAGATGACATAGCCATATGGACCACACAAGCCTCAATACTTGACACCCATGCAGTTCTACAAGCTGCACTCTCCAAAATGGAAGCCTGGTCCCTCAAATGGGGTCTTATACTATCTCCAGCTAAAACTCAAGCTATGATTTTTTCCAGGAAACTTAAAAGTTTCCCTCAACCCTTGTTACTATCAAATCAACCAATCCCTATGGCAGCAAAAGTGAAATTTCTCGGTATGGTGTTTGATCATGGTCTTCGTTGGTCCCATCATATAGATGCTCTAAGAGATCGCTGCCTGAAAGACATAAGCACAATGAGAGTCATTGCATCCGAAAAATGGGGGCTGATTTCACTTCTCTGAGGAGATTCTACAGTGCCCGAATATTGTCGAAACTAGACTACGGCTCCTTTTTATATGACACTGCAGCAGAAACCCACCTCCTCAAATTGGATCGCATACAGTATGCCTCAGCAAGAATAATGCTTGGGGCCCTGAAATGTACACCTGTTTTTAAACTTGAGGCTGAAGCAAACCTGTGTCCTCTTTCCATCAGACGCCAACAACTCCTTACCACATATGCATACAGTCAGCAGCATAACCCGTCATCCTGTACGTGAAATGATACAGAACTACTACCCATTTGCACTTTATAATATACTACCTCTCCCAAAACCAGCAACTGGTAGAATCTTAGAAGAGTTTGAAAAGTTAAACATTGATAAGAATAGCCTTCCAACCATCTCAATGTCACTAAGATACAGAATCCCTGAATTACCTATCAAGCAGTCCCTAAAGATATGCAACAAAAATTCCTTCAGCTCTGATCAATGGCAAACCCTGTTTACAGATTGGACGGCTAATAGATATCAGTCTCATAAGCAGATTTACACAGATGGTTCTCTGACAGACGGAATAGCAGCATGTGGAGTACATTCCAGCTCATTTCAAATTAAGGCAAAACTTCCTCAACATTCAAGCATATTCACAGCAGAGCTGTATGCAGTTTATATTGCTCTTCAGTATGTACTTCCACTTATAAATAATGATAAATACATCCTCTTCACAGACTCTCTCAGTGCTATCAAAGCCTTGTCCTCCTTTAACAGACAAAGTCACTACCTGATCCAATGGATTACCCATCTGCTGCTACAATTTCCATCTGACTCAATAGTAATAGAATGGGTCCCTAGCCACTGTGGAATCAAGGGAAATGAAGCAGCAGACAAGCTGGCCACGGAGGCTCTCAGTCTCCAGCAAACTTGCTTCATTCCCCTCAGCATAAGGGATAACAGAGTGAAGATAAGGACTTTCTACAAACAGAAATGGGAAAGTACCTGGGAATACACCTCTCCAAACCTGCGTACCTTCAAACCCTCCTTGGGTGAATCAGTGCCCACAAACCTCTCACGGCTGCTACAAGTAGCTGTAACCAGAGTTCGCCTCGAGACTACCAACCTAACGCATGGGCATTTCTTCACCAATAGTCGGCCTACCCTCTGCAACCACTGTAAGAATCGTCTGAACCTGCAGCACCTCTTCATGGAATGCCCTCAATACTCGGAAGAACGGAGAAGATTGGTCGAGTCCTGCCCAGCTAAACTGAAACCGCTTACCCTGCAATCAATAACATCCCCTGGGTTCCCAGCGGAAGCCATTGCAGCATTCCTGGTCGGAAGTGGAAAGATCTACGACATCTGAGCTCACCAGCTGACGCGGACAAGGGCGCCCAGGCCCTCTGCGGTGGGACGCCACATCTCAACAAAGTAACAAAGTAAGTAAGTAAGTCGGTTGCTTGGTGGTAAAAGGACGTGTGTGCCAGTAGAGAGGAAGTTGATAACAGTGGTTAAAGGTAGTTTGGAGTTCTGGGATTAATTGGTGATTGTCTGATTGAGCGGACAGGACGTGGTGGCTGATTCTCGATAAGAACTCCTGCAGGTGTGCCGGAGGCTACGATTACGTGGTGAGTAAATTTATTAATTGTATTATCTTTTGTAGAAACAATTACAGGTTTATTTTTCCAAATTGAGCTAGTATAGTTATCTTGTACCGGAAATAGGTAGGGATTAACTATTAGGAGAGTTGATAGACTCTGAGAACATGGCTCACTCTCCACTGGACTCGGAGAGTGAGCTCGATGTCAGTGATGACCTAATGATAAGTAACTCGATGGATGATGGAGTTCTATCAGATTCAGTTCAAGTTACCGTTAATGAAACCCTGCCTGTAACTGTTTCAACTCCTGAGATCATCACTGCTGGGAGCCATAGATCCAGGGCACCCTTAGTAGTAGATAGCTACCCTGGAGGTGTAGAATTATCTCAAGATATTCCAGATACCGATAGTGACATGCTGAGATTTTTGAATAACAATAAAGCCCCCTCTACTCAACAATCGGTCAAGCGGAAGAATTCCAACATTTCAGGTTCTAGCCAATGCAGCTTGCAGGAAAAAACCAAATACTCTAAAACTACTAAATCTGAGCCCACAACCAGTGGGTTTGCTGTCTCAGGATTAAATATAGGTCCTAGATTTTCATCTCACAGGCAAGTTCATGGTCAAACTCCATCCAGCGCAGACAGTAAAGCTGTGCACCAAAGGTCTCACACCTTTCTGGTTGAACCTATTAGTGGAAAAGCAGCAGTTGGAAAATTCTTTTCAAATGAGCTTAGACTTTTAAAAGATATTCAGTCATCCAACTTTGCACAAGCAAGCATCATTGATGTAAAGAAAAACATAAGCAACAAACTGCTCATTATTAATGTGAAATCTATCAACTCAAAGATGCAATCACACTTGCTCTCGACCTCAAAGATAGGGGACTGGGAGGTCCGATGTCAACTTCCACAAGCCCTAGAACAGTCTCTAGGAGTCATCGGGCCTGTTGGCCTGGACTCTGGCGACGAAGAAATTAAGGAATTTCTCAGCTAAAAATACACCAATGTGATCAGTGTCGAGCGAATCACTAAGGGCAAAGACAAAACAGCAACCCTATACATTCTCATAACATTCCAAGGACCAGAATTTCCAAAGTATGTTTACCTAGGCTACGAAAAATTTGAAGTCAGAATTTTTGTTGACAAGCCCTGGCAGTGCTTTAATTGCCAAAAATTTGGACATAATGCCTCCAGTTGTAGATTTAAACCAAGATGTGTTGTGTGTTCGGGCCCTCATAATTCAAGAAACTGCATAGAAAGAGAAAATATAAGCCCGCTCTGTTGCAACTGTAAAGGGAAGCATACAGCTAGCTATGGGGGCTGTCCTCTGATGAAAAAAGCCAAGGTTGTTGAAAAAGTCCGAGCTGAATGCAAGCTCTCTTACCGTGATGCAGTAAAAGTGCTTAAGGATCAGCCTGCTAAATTTATTGAAAACACCAGCACCTCACCCAACTTGAATGGTGACTCATTTACTGAAATTACCTATAGAGGAAACAGAACTGCATTTGAAGCAGAAAGTTCTCTTCCATGCCCAAGAAATAACCTCACTAATGCTGCCACTCAAACAGAGGAGACTATCACAAAGCATAGACATCTAGAGGAAACTACTCTTAGCACAGATATAGCAATACAAATAGCAGTGATAGTCGCAGAAATGTTCAAAACCCCACAAACTTTGGGAAGGCCAGGTACTGACAAAGAGATTTCAGGAGTCATAAGCAAAGTCCTCAACACAAAAGTTCCAGAAAGTGCCCTACAACAAAAAAAGCCTGTAGTTACACTCAAGTTAGATCAACAGGAAGCAAACAGCACTGAAAATGATCAGGAAGGACCCTCCCAGGAAGATCAACCAAAGAAAAAAGAAAAAGAACAAAGCAAATAAAGATAACAATCTCATCCCAGAAGTAAAAAGCATCACAGAAGTCACACCGAGTCCTGCCTTTAACTCCCATCAGACAAGGATGAGGGCAGGTTTGAATGCTGTAAAGCGCAAAGAACCTCCTAAAACTTCCAGAAACCTAAACCTTAAAAAAACATAAGCTCAAACAACCAGCTCAAAATTTTGACTTGGAATGCACATAGCCTATACACCAAACTATCTCATTTCAAAATTAGATTGTATACCACTAAACCTCATGTAGTATGTCTGTGTGAGACATGGCTAAGGGCGGACAGAGAACCAAGCTTCATCAATTATTGTACTTTCTATAAGCATAGACGTGAATGTGTGGGAGGGGAGCTAGCAATACTTGTCAGGCATGATATAAACTGTAAAGAAAAAATAATACCACCATGTGATGGGGGCAAACTTGAGTATCAGTCTGTAAGCATTTTTAATGATAAAGGGAAACTTGATATCTTGAGCATTTACAACCCGAATGAAGCTGTACAATCAGCTGAATTTAGTTACTTCTTTCAACAACTTAATGCACATAGAGTTGTAGTGGGAGACTTTAATGCCCACCATCAGATGTGGGAAACAAGGTTGCCTGCTAATGCCACCGGTAACAATCTAGTCTCCTCCCTTCTGGAAGAGAACAATTTAGCCTTGCTTACCCCCCAATCACTATCAACTTATTATCATGTTCAAACTAAAAATTACTCCACTCTAGATTTATGCTTCGTTTCAGCAGACCTATGGCCAATGTCTCACATAAACTTGGAAGCTGAGATGGGCAGTGACCATGAACCTGTCCTGGTGTCAATAGATTTTTCTCCTGACACTGCAGTATTCCGTGCCAGACGTAAATGGCTTTTTGATAGGGGTCATGGGATAGGTGGCAGGCAAGCTTACCTGAAATTAGAGAAAGTGACGACTTTTTAGTCTCTGTTGAGAGCTTCATCGCTTCACTTCTTGACAGTGCAAGTGAGTGTTTTGAGAGAACTAAAGAAACAGTAAATCTAAAGTTTTCAAAGCACTGATGGAATGAGGAATGTGCCTTGTGGGTGAGAAGACGGCGCACTGCAAAGAACCATTTTTGTGAACATCCCACTCCCAGCAATTTGATTGCTCTGAGAAGAATTGAGAATATGGTTAAGAGAACTACTAAGAAAGCAAAAAAAAGAATCATTTCAAAAGTTCTGTACTTTGCTTAACAGTTTTACACAAACTGACACAGTGTGGAAAAAAATTGGAGCCCTCTCAAACAAAAGGAAAGGACTCAGATCAGAACCAATTCTATATAATAAGTTGATTACAAATCCTTCCAAAAAAGCACAAGCTATAGCAAATAGCTACTCTAAACTTCTCACTTGCAGTCATTCAGCTGGGAGTGCTACTGGCTATCTTTTGCCAATGGCTCTTGCTCTAAGCAGTGACAAAATGTTCCCTTATAATAAATGTTCCCCTTGTCAGTTTTCATTACATGAACTTGAATGTGCTTTAACCCTTTAACGTCCAAATTTTTGTACTCATTACCGTTAACACAACCACCGTCACTAAACTGGCGCCAGCATCAGGCAGTCACCGATATCAGGATGGGATAGGAACTGCCACCCGGCAGAGAACTTCAAAGGACACATTAGGGAACTAATTGAACAAGAAATACAATATGTTGAGGGTATTTTTGAAAAAAGACACTGGTGTCCTCTGGGGCGTTAAAGGGTTAAAAAAGATCAGCAACACAGCTCCTGGCCATGACATGGTCCATAACCTGATGCTGAAAAACCTGACCCCACAATATCAGACTTGGCTGTTAAAAATATTGAACTGGAGCTTCAACCAGGCCCTCATTCCACCATATTGGAAGCTTGCTATCGTTCTGCCGTTCCCTAAGCCAGGTAAACCATTATCTGACCCAAGTGCATACAGGCCCATCTCTCTCCTGCCTTGTGTAGCCAAATTGTTAGAAAAAATGGTATGTAGCAGATTATATCACATCTTGGAGACTTCAAATTCTTTTAGTATCACCCAGGGGGGTTTCAGAAAGAGGCTAAGCACTCTAGACCAAGTAGCTAGGTTAGAAATGAACATCAGGCAGGCTATAGTTAACCGTGGTGTATGTATTGCAATCTAGTTTGACTTAAGCAATGCATATGATTGTGTCTGGCATACTGGTCTTCTCTACAAACTCAGTCAGTGTGAGATTGGGGGAAAAATACTGTGTTGGATCAGAGAGTTTTTAAGTAATCGTAAATTCAAGGTATTTTTTGAGGGAAGGTACTCATCAGAGCAACCAATCACGTCAGGAGTTCCACAAGGGTCCATACTAGCTCCAGTTCTTTTGAATGTAATGATGTCTGACCTGATGTCTGACCTCCCAAGAGTAGAAGGTGTTACACTGTCAGAATATGCAGACGATGTAACCCTTTACTGCCGAGGAGAAAACCTACCCCAGGTAGCTCGACTTGTACAACAGCAGATAGCAAAGTTTTATGAGTGGACCAGGACTTGGGGTTTCCATCTGAACCACTCTAAGACCAAACCAATGTTATTCACTAGGAAAAATTTAGTACCTCCATCTATCACACTGAATAATACTCCTATTGAATTTGTCTCAACCCACAGGTATTTAGGCATAACCTTTGATGCTCCTGGCCTTATGTGGAAAAGCCACATCAAGCAACTAAGAGATAGTAATGTGCCAAAACTTAATTTAATGAAAGCTATATCAAATCATCACTGGGGAGCTGATAGGGAAACATTACTAATGATTTACAAGGCAGTTATCCGTAGCAAATTAGACTTTGGGTCAGTCTTTTACAGCTCTGCCCCAGATTCCCATTTAAATAAATTGAACTTAATACAGAATACCTGTTTAAGAATTGCAACTGGTGCTAGGAGCACATCACCTATTCTGTCTTTGGAAGCTGAAGCTAACATACCTCCCTTGAAGATGTATAGAATGTCAGTACTATTAAGATACTATTGTCGAATTAGTGAACTGCCTAGAGACCTCCCAATCGCAAAGGAGTTATTTCAACCTTTGCCCACTTTGAGTGGTAGACCCTGGGCAGGTCACATTATTGTTCCTCCACTGATTGTGAGGGCCAAACTAGCTTTTCATGTTCTAAAGTTGAAGCATTTCCCCCAGAATTTTGTGACCCTGGTATCCCTATCCCACCATGGACAGACATAAATAATTTTTTATTCCAGATTTTGTGTCTGCTCCAGTTGCCTCAATTTCCAACCATGAAGCACTATGTACCCTGAGATATTTGCTGGAATTCAAGTTTGACTCATACTTGCAGGTATATACCGATGGCTCAAAGTATCTTACCCCTGAAACTTCAGCTGCAGCTGCTATGGTAATTAAAGCCCCTAATACTACTGTGCTGCATAACTGGAAACTACCAGCAGATATAACTATCCTAGGCTGTGAATTATTTGTTATTAAAGAATCTGTTAAGTATCTCCACACTCACTATGAATCTCTAACTGGAGCAGTCATTTTTACTGATTCCTTGTCTTCAGTGTCACTTTTAAAAAACAGAACACCCAAAAATTATATTCATTTAATCTTTGAGATTCACAAATATATAATCTTATTATCAGAGCGATATCCAGTGCATGTACAGTTCATTCCAGGTCATAAAGATCTGGAGGGCAATGAGTTGGCCGATTTGGCAGCCAAGGCAGCTCACATTGATGTGGTGACTCCATCCGTACACATTGCTAGAACTGACATGGTAAGCACAATTGACAAGTCTGTTGTTGAGTACTGGCAAGAATGGTGGCTGAACGAAATAAATATATCAAGCAAAGGAAAAAAGCTGCTGGATTCAACGGAACTCTTTCCTACTGGCCCTGGTCCTCCCATAGGAACAGGGCAGTGGAGACAGCCATGGCCAGGCTCAGAATTGGTCACGTGGGACTAAATGAGCACCTAACCCGCTTTAATCTAGCTGACTCTAACCTTTGTTCCTGTGGTTCTGTTGAGTCTGTGTCCCACTTTTTGCTGCAGTGTCCCAGATATTCAAATGAAAGAACAATCCTTTATGATGAATTGCATGCCTTGGGTATAGCGTTTACCCTCAAGAACATCTTAGGAGGAGGCAACTTTGATAGAGGCAAGCAACATAAAATTTTGAATGCTATGGCCATATATTTGATCTGTACTAAAAGGTTAGGGGACCTGTAGCCACTAACCACTAACTCTAGGAATGAAGTCAGTTCAGCTTCCAAAGGAAGAGGTATGGCTGACTGTCAGTGGGGATGTCTCAGGTCATTATCTCTAGTGAAATAAGTGTAAGAGAGACCTCCCATGTGAGGGACGCTCTCCTGACTTCAAGCTATATCATGTTACATGTCAGAAATCACAGCAGAGAGCACTGAGGTTAATGTTTTGAGGTGCATTCCAGTGGTAGTGGTAGTGGTAGTGGGAGTAGCAGTAGCAGTATAGTAGTGTAGTTTGAGAATGCACTCGTGAAGTCTCAATTCTCATTATCCCTAATGTATTTTGTACTTTTAAGATGCTCCAGGTTGCGGCACCCAGGCTGGACCATTTGCCCTCCTGCTGTCAATGGCTCTATGCTGTGCTTGCAGTTAGGTAGCCCCAACTAATCACAAAGCATGCTCTAACAATTCAAGGAGCTATTGTTGTGCTTCTTTAACGTGTGACTTTCAAACTTATCCTTGCCATTCTCGGACTTATTATAGGTATCCATTCTCATTTGTTCTTCTATGCTCTCAGGCACACCGTGACAAAGAAACAATTGAGACCTAAGGTGCATGGGCCAACAGGAACCAGGATCCTTGATTAAACTGACGCAAGAAAGAAAGAAGACGTGTGTGCCAGTGCTGCATAAAAAGTGAACCATTTTTTGAGTTTCTCCTATTCTTTGTTCTGCTAAACTTTTTAAAAACTTCCAACAATCAGTTAAGGTGAAATGGGCAAAGATTCTACCAAGCCGGGCGGTCACGAGGCCTCCTGGCAAAAAGAAGCAGCTACTCGAGCAGCCAGCCAACCTGGAAATGGAAAAGCTAAAGGGAAGAATCTGCGCAACCGCCTCCCAGCTTCAGCTCCAGGAGACATCATTCCAAAGCGCAAAAGGATTCCCTCTCCCACTTCTCAGCTAGCCATCAAGAAGCACGCCATTGCAACAGAAGCCCAATCCATGGGAGAAAATAGCAACTGTGGAAGCAGAGAAAGCCTCATATCAATAAGCTCTATCCTTTCAGGCATTATCAGTACACAGGGCTCGGATCAAGATTTCTCTTGTGACATGGCCACTGAGAGTGACCGCACTCAAAATTACAATACTCAGCCACAAACTTTGAAGCTCCCTCAAGCTGAAAATGTTATCCCCAGCCCCCCTCTACAGCCAAAATCTGCACAGGCAAATCTGGCAGACCCAGCTTTTCTCAAAGACTTGCCAAACACCAGAATGGTGTATGTACGTTGCCTAGAAGCAACCAAAACCCTCGCCCGGATCAACCCACTTAAGTTAGCCAAGTGCATAGACAGTCTCTGTGGGAAAATAGAGAGCATTCAACATATTAAATCTGGTGGCCTATATATCAAATGATACACAATAGAACAAGTTCAAACCCTCATTTCTACCAACTCCTTTCAACTGGACTCAATAAACACCATACCAGTTCAAGTGTCAATTGTGTTAAATTCACAATCTACACAAGGGAAAATTTATGCCCCTGAACTGGAAAACGATTCTCTCTGAAATACTGGAAATGCTTAGACCAAATGGTGTAGTAGCAGTACGTAAACTGTTTCAAGACCCCTCGCGTTCTCACGCCCCACTATATGTCCTTACTTTCTTCAGCGCTACCCGACCAAGCCATATCAAAATAGGATACAGTAAGTATTGCATTGATGATTTTGTACCCAGCCCTATACGCTGCTACCAGTGCTGCAGATAGGGCCACAGTTCCTCTTCGTGCCACAGTGCACAATACTGTAGCCGATGTGGCAAGAAAGGCAGTATTTTGTATCAACTGCAAAGGCAATCACAATGCGCTGTCCAAAGACTGCCCTAGCTACCTACTAGAAAAGGAGATCTGCCAGTACTCAGCTAAGAACAATGTATCGTTCAACACTGCCAGACAACACCTGAAAGCGAAACCTGCTGATCCTCAGGCTGCCTATCCAAAACATACCTTGCCTCCAATCCATTGTACTGAAAACTTCCCCCCATTACCAACTCTTGCTCACCAAGGTCAGGAAAAAAATACAGGAGTAAAGTATATCAGAAATAAGCAAACTGGCCCTACCAATCAGTCACCCTCAATCACTCATAATAGCATTGACCTTTCCCAATGGATCACACAAGGTCAAAAAACTCCGAGTAACTCTGTAAGATTTTCAAATCAAGTCGACACTAGGATCACTTCTGTGAATGCAATATTGGAACCCTCTCTGCCCACATTGCCAAGTCATAGCCCATGCCCTACACCAACCTCACCCTTCCGTAGAAATGATGAACAATCATGCCCAACAACCACTCAGCAGCCAGAAAATATTTCAACTGCACCTAACACTACACTTGCAGGTGTCCCCCACTGGGTGCTGACTAGACTGCCAGCCATACTTAAACTACTCTTAACTCCTTCCCTGTCCACAAAAATAGAAAGCCTTATTGAAATAGCCACATGCCTCAACATTGAATCAGCTCTCTCCACCTTACTCTCTGAACTTGGCTACACCTCTCTTTCACAATGAACTACAAGGTACTTCAGTGGAATATCCGCAGCTTTCAACCTAACATTGAATCCCTACAATTGGCAATAGATGAGATTTCCCCTGACATAATGTGTTCACAAGAAACGAATGTCCCAAATACCAATGCTTTGGCTCTCAGCCGAACCCCCCGTCAGCCGATCCGATTGCCCTACTGCTGGAGGAGGCACAGCCATACATTCTTTTTGTAGAGTACCTTGCTCTCCAGTAAACATTCAGTCACCTTTAAAGGTCAGTGTGGCACAATTTCATTTTCACTCCTCCACCATAACAATGTGTTCGATGTATATCCCTCCCAACATGGAAAATACAATGCTTTGCAACAGACAGGATAATATTTTGGCCACAATAGCTTCTCCATTTATCATATGTGCAGATGCTAATGCACATCACCAATTTTGGGGTTCCTGCTTTTCAGATCAGAGAGGTAACATAATAGCAAAATGGTTAGATGACAACAACCTAACAGTAATCAACACCGACTCCCCAACATATCAAAGCTGCAGAGGTGGTGACTCAAATATATACCTAACAATCACTTCTTGTCAACTAGCCCATGCACTCTCATGTGATGTGTTCCCAGATCACTACCATAGTGATCAATTCCCAATATTAATAGGGCTAGGGATGCCAAAAATAACTCCTAATACTCCACATAACAGGTGGATTCTAAGCAGAGCCAACTGGGAAGACTTCAGCACAAATGTGAATCTCCCATCACATTTTTTGTCACCTACAGAAGCCTGTGGGTTAGTAGAGTCCAGAATAATTTCTGCAGCCTCACTGTCCATTCCACAATCAAATTCTGAAAACAGAAAGCGCCTCACCCAATGTTGGTGGACTCCACAGTGCACCGAAGCACTGAAATCCAAACGGAGAGCCTATTCAAAATACAAGCGACAGCAAGGCAACGTAAAATTATGGATAGGATATAAAAAAGCCCAAGCAATATTTCAGAATACGATCAAGGCAGCCAGGAAACAAAGCTGGCAAAATTTCATTTCCTCTCTTAGTGCAACTACAGGTTCCCACACAGTCTGGAAAACAGTCAGAAGACTCAGAACTCCGTGTGTACCACACGCTATTGGCCTTCTCATTAATGGTGAGGTTGTAGCAGATGAGAAGAGAGTTGCAGATGCCCTGGCCAGAAGTTTTACTAGTAGGGGATCGCAGCCAAACACTTCACAAAAATCGTATAGAGAAGTGGAAAGATGCTCTGAACCATGGTATAGCCAAGACATTACCAATCAAGAATTAAACATAGCCCTCAAAAATATCAGCTCCAACACCCCAGGACCAGATAAAATACCTATAACATTCATAACCCATCTACCTAATCCTCAAAAGGAGAATCTAACAACCTTCTACAACTACATATGGCACACTGGTTTCCCCCACCAATGGAATATTCACATATCATTCTTATTCCTAAGCCAAATAAACCATCCAACAGAGGAGATTCCTACCGGCTAATTGCTCTAACTAATGTACTTTGTAAAGTCATGGAACGTATTATTACAAAAAGATTCCACAAGTATCTCGAAAGCACCCAAAAATTAAATCCACACCTAAGCAGCTTTAGAACCGGGCACTCCACACTTGACGCGCTTTTCCACCTAGAAACCAGCATCCGCAGCGCTTTCATTCAAAATGACAGTGTAATTGCCATCTTTATTGTTATAACACAGGCCTTTGACTCTGTCAATCATTCTCTACTCTTGCAAAAGCTCATGAACCTAGGAATAAGTGGCAACATGTTCTGCTTTATTAGAGACTTCCTATCAAACAGGAAACTTCAAACAAAGGTGGGGAACACACTCTCACACCCCTATCCAGCCCTACAGGGTGTCCCCCAAGGATCTGTTCTGAACCCAATTCTTTTTAATATTTTCATAAATGATATCTCTGAAGCGTTCACACCCAACATAGAATACTCACTCTATGCTGATGACTGTGCACTGTGGGTAACTTCCTCTGACATCCCTGCAGCCATCAAATTCTACAACTGGCACTAGGTAACGTCTTGAAATGGGCTCACAAGTGGTCTCTCTCTGGCTCCAAATAATTCAAAAGCAATGATCTTTACTCACCAGAAGTTATCACAGATCCAACCACTCACAATGCAAGGAACCCTCCTGGAATTTGTTCCAAACTACAAGTTTTTAGGCATCACCTTTGACTGTAGGCTCACATACTGCAAGCACATAAAGTCTCTAAGAGACAAATCCATGAAAGACATGAGACTTCTAAGAATAGTTTTAGCCCAAAAATGGGGAGCAGATTATGACACACTTAAAACCCTGTACAAATCGCTAATCCGCAGCAAGTTAGACTATGGCGCTTTCCTCTTCCATGCCGCAGCACCATCAACCCTAATAATCCTGGATCTAATACAATACGCCGCGGCTAGGCTATTACTGGGTGCATTAAAATGTACCCCAGTAACATCTCTGGAACCAGAAACTGACTTGATGCCCCTTTCCTTCCGGCATAAAATGCTGCTGTCTCAGTATGTGACCAGAATTCTCACAATAAAAGACCACCCAGTATACAAACTCCTAACTTCCTTCTACCCCTTCAACTTTTACAATGTCCAACCCAGACCTCTACCACTAACTGCAATAGCGCACAACAAGCTTCAAAATGCAGGCATCAAACAAACTAGTATCCCAGCCCTGGAAAAACACGTCTTCCACTGCATCCCCCCCCCCCCCCCCCTACGTCAAGCACACCCTGCATCAGTTCATGAAGGCCTCGTTGCCAAATTCAGCGTGGCAACAGATTTTTGTTGAACTTCTATCGCAATACCTAGCCTGCACTCCCATATTCTGTGATGGCTCCCGAAGCGCTAACGGGTGCGGGGCAGCAGCGTGGGCAGGTGGAACCTCAATTCTTGCTCACCTACCGGACTAGTCCTCAGTACTAACTACAGAACTCTATGCTATCCTCATTGCAATATCCTTCTTCTCAAGGCAACCCGGTCCATTTCTCATATTAACAGACTCTCTCGGCTCAATCAGAGCAATGCAAAACCTGCACCCAAAGTTGCACTTCCTAACTTTCAGTATTACTACCTTACTTTACAAATTCCCTAACAAATTCACTCTAGAATGGGTTCCCTCCCATGTTGGAATTCCTGGCAATGAAAGGGTGGACCAACTGGCCCGGAATGCACTAAGCCAACCTACTGCATTGGTATGCTACTCTTCAAAGGAAATAAAGCAACTCATCGTGAATTACTATAGAGAGCAGTGGCAAGCACATTGGGCTGCATCTCACTCTGCCTGGACACAAACCAAACCTACTCTGGGAGTCGCTCCCTACCTCTCCCTCCCACGTCGAGAGCAAGTTATCCTCTCACGTGTGAGACTTGGGGTCAGTCGACTCACTCACCAGCACTTCTTCTCAGGTTCATCTCCAGCCTCCTGCTCGTTCTGCAAGTGCAAGATTTCATTCAAACATATCTATGTGGATTGCCCATCTCTGACTGCCCCGCACCATCAGCTGATCTTGGAGTGCAGCAAGACTGGGAAGACCCTGTCTTTGAACACACTGTTATCAGAGGACTTCCCTCCAAAACTGCTAATCAAGTTCCTTGAAGACACTGGCTTCTTGGCCATGATCTAGCAGTGCATCAAAACTTCCGTGAACAAGGCCCCGATGCCCCTGCAGGCTGGGTGCCTAACTCAACAAGTAAACAACAAGTAAGTAAACCTAGTTAGTAGGCGGTGACGCGGTGTGTTGCCGTGTGTAGTATGTTCACTTTAATCTCGCGGTTACTTGTGTCGTTCTTGCCTCGTCTAGTTTAGTTTTCTTTCATGATATATTGCATGTATCAGAATGAAAATTTTTATTCGGTCAAAATGAGCGCTCAGGTTGAGCACGATGAGAGATATCCGTATGATGTTCACAGTAGTACATCATCTGAAGCTCCAAATTCCAGGGTCTTCTGACTAAAATTGCTCCCGGAACAAAAAGGGAAGAATTTTCTTGATTAGACTCATTACAGTTGTTTTTCATTTATTTTTTCTTTGCTGGAATATTTTATTTTATCTATGTATTGCATAAATTACCATATAGAATCAGGTTTGATGCATGCAAATTTATGCAAATAGTTCTGATGTAGCATTGGTATTCAAGTGTAGTTCAGACATAAATAGTGAATTTTTATATAATATAATTCAAGATTGGATTCATGAACAGTACAGGTGCAGCAAAGCTGTCTTTAATTTTTTGATTCTGTAACTTTTTTTACTAAACTTTGCATTCAAGACATTAAAACTAGTCCATCATTGTGAATAAAAAAATATCCTGTCAACATTTTGGTCAATGTGAAGTTTAATGCAATCACGGAGAATAAGAATTCTGATCTTAGGAATCACTAAAGGAACCCATTTAAGAACGTTTTACACGAATGACATTCTGCTTGCTGATGCATTATTTTCGAATTATTGAACTTTGAAGTTGGCTTTCATGCGCGAAAGGAAGCAATGAATTTAATTAATAACGAAAGCTAACCCCCTATTACAAACTTGAAGAGGTTGGGTTGTGAGGAGGAGGCACAGTTCTTCTAGTGAAAATTATAAATAAAGCTTCTAAACCACCCATTAGGGTGACGACCGCAATCTTTACATCGGCTCCAAGATGGCGTCGCCCATGGTGGTCGCCATCTTGGAGCCGATGTAAACAAGGTTGCGGTCGTCACCCTAATAGGTGGGTTAGAAGCTTTATTGATAATTTTCACTAGAAGAACTATGCCTCCCCCTCACGACCCAACCTCTTTACGTTTGTAAAGCTTCCGTTTTAAATTAAATTCCGTTTCGCGCGCTCGTTTCCTTATGGCGCGAAGGCCAACTTCAAAGTTCAATAATTCGAAAATAACGCATCAGAGAGCAGAATGTCATTCGTGTAAAACGTTCTTGAACAGGTTCCTTTAGTGAATCCTAAAATTGAAATTCTTATTTTCCGTGATTGAATATTAAACTTCACATTGACCAACATTTTTAACGTTGTAGATATTTTTCAGTAGGCTTGCAATTTATAATGGTAAAATTTTTTAAAGTATATTACGGTAAATGTTTATCACAGAAACTAATTGGTTTTCAATTTGTTTATGGGCTAATGTTGAGGAGATGTAACTAATCCATTTTTTTATTTTTTTGCCTGTACCTCATTTTTTTGCCTGTAGCTCATCAAGAGAATGTAAAAAAGTATGAAATATTAACAAGAATTGTGCAACAGCATTGCAGATGCCCTCTGATTGTGATGGGTGATATGAATGGCCATGTTGGTATACTTGGTGAGCCTGTGAATGCAAATGGACAAAAATTGATAGATTTTTGTGATGAGAATGAACTTGAGAACCTGAATGTAACAATAGGAAATGGCTTGCATACATGACAAAGCAGGGAATATAAAACTGCAATTGATTATATGGTAGTGAATAGTAGAGCAAGAATATGTGTCAGAGAAATGTTTGTAGATGAAGATAATTTTGATATTGATAGTGACCATAAAATGCTTGTACTAGAATATAATTGGGGTGGAAAGGAGTCAATGCAGAAGGCCAGCAGAGTAAAAGAAAATTGGCGTATAAAAATGGCAAACTGGGAAGAATTTAGAAATGAACTGAGTAGATGTAACTGGAACTGGTGTGGAAATGTAAATGACCTAAATGGGGAGATTGCAAGAACTTTGTATGATGTGGCAGAGCAAAAGATTGGTAGAATGAAATGCAGGGAATGCTAGGTGGTTTACGAGTGAGATAAAGGAAGAACAAATGAGAAGAAAGACTTTGAATAAAAAACAACGAAAGATTAGGAAAATGTATGAAAGACACAGAATTACTGACGATGAATGGCAGAGTGTATGGAATGAGTACAAAGACCAGCAGAAGAAAGTAAAGAGAATGATCAATGAGGCTAGAGTTAAAGAGGAGAGACACCAAGTTGAAAATCTAAGAAAGAAAGGTCCAGATGGAATAAAAGATTGGTATAGGTTTATACAAGGTAATGATAGAGGTAGTGAAGTTCAAGTTGATGAATTAGTAGTCAATGGTCGCAGTGTGCAAGATAGGATGCAAATGGTGAAAGCAGTTGAAGAATACTGGGAGAACATTGGTGGAATGAATGAGCAGGTTACAGATGATGAACCCGTAAATTTTCTGATAAATGAACGCGAACTGCAAATGGAAGACAAAATCACTTGTGAAGAGATTGTAAGTTTTTTGAAGAAAGTGAAAAATGGAAAGGCATGTGGCCCTGGTAAGATCCCATATGAGTTCTATAAATGTGGAGGAGAGAATGTAGTCAGTATGTTGAAATGTTTATTTGATGAGATATGGAAGAGTGAAAGAGTACCGGATGACTGGAACAAGTGTAATGTAGTTCTGTTGCACAAGGGTGGAAGAACTTAAAAATTACAGACCAGTTGCAACACTGGGCGACACTGTATGTAAGATCTTTTGTGGTATTTTGAACAAGAGAATGAAAAATTTAGTTGAGGAATTAGGAGTCCTGGGAGAAGAACAGAATGGTTTTAGGCAAGATAGACGTGGGGAGGATAATCTGTTTGTAGTGAGTGAAATAATTGAGCGAATGAAGAAGGATGATAAGGTATATTTAGCATTCCTGGATATTGGAAAGGTGTATGACAGAGTGGATCGGGTTAGGCTGTTTGAAATATTGAGAAAAGTTGGTTTTAGCAGAAAAATAGTGAACATTGTACAGAGTCTGTATGAGAACACAAGTGCTAGCTACAGGTTAGGAAATTTGGAAACAAGGCAAGTGAGGAGTGTTAGAGGAGTGAGACAGGGCTGTACTCTGTCCCCCCTGTTGTTTGAATTGTACACAGAAGAATTAGCAGTTCCACTGAGAGGGAGTGGCTTAGGACTGAAAGTTGGTAATGAGAGACTGAGCTGTTTGTTGTATGCTGATGATGTGGTTGTGGTTAGTGAATGTGGTCATGAACTACAAAGGATGCTTGACATTGTGAATGGATATAGTACAGATTTCAAGATGAACTTTGGTGCCGATGAAAGTAAGGTCATGGTTATAAATAGTGATGAGACTGATAGAGACAGACTGTGGAATATTGGAGAAATCAGAATAGGTAGAACAAAAGAATACAAATATCTAGGTTGTATGATAAGTGAAGATGGATGTACTAGAACTAAAGGTGAGAAAGTGGCAAAAGCAATGCAGTGGAGTGGACGGTTAAGTAGTGTGGCCAGATACAGAGCAAACAAGTATGAATGTGTGAGAGGAATGTGGAAGTATGTTGCTGTACCCAGTGTCATGTATGGTATGAGTGCTCTTGCTTGGAATGGAAGTGATCTTGAAAAGCTGGATGTGATACAAAATAAGGTAGGACGTGTAGCATTGGGTGCTCCAAAATGGACAGCTACAGAAGCCATTAGAGGTGACCTAGGGTGGAGCCTATTTTCAGAAAGAATGATGAAAGCTGTGCTGAATTATAAGGTGAGAATTGAAAGAATGCGGAATAGCAGGTGGGTAAAGCGAATTTTTGAATGGAATCTGAGTGTGAGCTACTGGGAGAAAGTATGCTGGGGGCATGCAAGGAAACTTAGTATGCAAAAAATTATTCATGTTAGAATTGGGAGACCTGTGGATGACTGGAGTTTAATAACTGTTGGAGGTGTTGGGCCTGAGTGGGACTGCAAGAGGTGGAAGAAAGAGATTGAGAGACAAACAAAAGAGTATGGATTGAATAAGTGGAAGCTTAGCATGATGCAAAAGCCTACACTTAACTGGTATATGAAAAAGGAAGCACCTAAGTTTGAGATGTTCTATGATGGTAGTTTTGGAAGTCAACTCTTGTTTGCTGTGAGATGTAAGTCATTGAGTGTGAACAGATGTACATGGAGATGGAATGAGAATAATAACAAATTATGTTGGCAGTGTAATAGTGGAGTGGAGGAAAAAATTGAGCAATTTGTGCTGGAATGTAGTAAGTATGAGCAAGAGAGAGAGAGTTTTATGAATGTGGTGTTTGAGCAGTATGGAGAGAATGAGTGGAATGCCAGATGTGCTGAAGATGATTGCGGTATGAGCTGTCTTGCTGGATTGGATCAGGAGTGTAATGTGAGTATCATTGAGGCTATGAAAGTATTTCTTGTGCGTGCCTGGAGTAAGAGACAGTGACTGGAATGAGCCAGTCAGGTAGAGTGATCTGTAATGACCCAATGTGCCTGGGGATGGTGTTTTGACACACTGGTTGTCCCGGTGATGCCATCCAATGGTGGCTTGTAACAAGGATTGGTAGATCCTGAGTAGTTTAGTGGACAAGTCTGGTACCAGGCGCTCAACTCTTTGTGTGAAAATTGTGGAGGGAAATGTAGGCCGTTACAAAGGCCCTCACACTGTCGGCCCTCAAGTTCAAGTAAAATTTTGTAGTGTGGCTCAGACCGCCCCTGCGGTACCGATGTTCCCCCTCGCTCGTCGGCCGGTCGTGGTACCGAAGCGCTGCACTCGGTTCCCATTTCGAGCTCTGAGTTCCGAGTCTGCTTGACCACTGCAGGACTCGTAGTGGTGGCATTATTGCAGACTCTGCAGGCGGTGCGGTTTCAGTATTTTCCCACTGAAGTTGTTTGTGAGCCCGGAACTGATTACAAAATATTCCGAATTCTCTCCGTGGCATGGTTACTACGTTGATACTGGACTATTCCACTATAAAGCTGAGGTGCTTTGAGCAGTCGTTGTTGCAAAATTGGTGCTTCGACGATTTATGATGGACGACGTTGCCTTTCTTGAAAATTTCGATGTGCTCAGATATTCAACTTGCTGATTATGTTGGAGGCACACCAGCAGTACGCCGGCGTGCCTGTTTGCGTGCCCCTCAGATACGTGCACCTCTTCTGCACTCGCTTCCACCAAAAAGAACCTTGATTATCCTCGTCTCACTCCTTTTATGTGTCGCCTCTTTCTTTCTCGAAGGATCTGGATTCTTCCAAGCTACAGAGAAAGTCACTCGATTTTCTCAATTTTGATTCGTTGGAAACTTGCCGGTCCTGAAGTTTTGCCTATGATTGGTTCGTGCTCGACACACCTTCATGCGTGATGTCTTCGTGAGCTCTTGATTGGCCCGTGTGTTGCGGCCTTCTCTTGATCCCTCTCCCCTTCGAAGCTTCCCCTCACACTCGCAGCGCTGTCTCCCATTCTCACGCCTATATCGGCGCTGGCTTAACGGTCTGACATTCCTTTGTCGTAGCCCAGCAGAATGTTATATACGCAACATGTCCTAAATATGTTGTAGATTTACGGGATTTAACAAAAATAAAATCTCATGTGATATGAACATAGATCATATATCGTAACATAAATAAAGGTTTCTAGTGATGTTTGTTTATAATTTTCACTAAAAGAACTGTGGCTACCCCTCATGACCCAACCTTTTTACGTTTGTAATAGGGGGTTAGCTTCCGTTTCTGTTGCAATAACAATGACTGCTTTTCCGCAAAAAAGGCCATTCAGGAGCGCCGTTCGTATAACTTCAAACTTGAATAACTCAAAAACTAAGCATTTCAGGGCACATTGCCATTTATGTAAAACGTCTTAAAATCGACTATATTACCTACCTATACCTACGAAATTATGAAATTCGTTGACAACATTCAACTCAATATTGACCGTTAATTTTCATCTTTGATGACTGGAATGCGCTCAAATAAGCCGTTACTAATAGATTTTTTAATTTTTGTTGCTTGAATCATTGTAATATCAAAATAAACTACTTTTCTTCTATGCAATTTTTTGCGGCAAATGAATATTTTGAGTTATAGCGGTAAGTTTAGTTTCAAGTTCTATAGCAGTTCTAGTTTAGCTGTTAGAGTATGTTTGGGTACTTTGTAATTTATTATTAGCCCATCCTGCGGAGCCTGCAGAGCCTGAACCCACTTTTAAGATATTTTAGTTAATTAAGCACAGCGTCTCCCATAGGATTATAGGATTTTGAGACCACTGGAGAAATAGGAATTATTGCTGCAATAAAAAGTGTAGGAGGTCAGGTACATCCTGTGAAAAAATGAGACTCGTGCGTACACTCGTTCGCCCGCTAAGGGGGTTTGAAGAATGATGGGAGGGGGAAGTGGTATTTTATCATGCTACACCTCCCCCATGGCACTTTTTTCACGGTGTGACATTGTTATGTCATCTCCTATGTCTGTATTACTTTATTATGATTTCAGGGCCCTTACTTGAACCAAAAATTTTAATTAAAACTGTTCACGTATCTTTGTTTTGCCTATAATGGACACCTTGGACTTAGGGTTTCAAAATGCTTCTTCTCCAACAGTTTTTGTGCCACAGTGATGATTTTGGTATCATTGGATGCATAAAAATGAGGGCTTTTATAAATGCAGAGGGCTTTTTCACATTTACTCTTTGTTAAGTTATGACATAAATCCATTTTTTTCTAAAACAGAGTTTGCTCTCAAATTTTTTCAATTTTTTTATTTAACCCTTTAACGTCCGAATTTTTGTACTCATATTACCGTCAACACAACCACCGTCACTAAACTGGCGCTGGCATCAGGCAGTCACCGATATCAGGATGAGAGAGGAACTGCCATTCGGCAGAGAACTTCAAAGAACACATTAGGAAACTAATTGAACAAGAAATACAATATATTGAGGATATTTTTGAAAGAGGACACTGGTGTCCTCGTGGGCGTTAAAGGGTTAAAACTGGAAATTTTGGGAAAAGCATTCTTCATTTTTAAATTTCCACTTCTTTCTCCATCTAATGATACCAAAATTATCACTTTTACTTGAGAACTGTCAAAAATTTTGTTTTCTATGAATATCATGTCCGTTTTCTATGGGGAAAATCGCACTTTTTCACAAATGACAAATGATTCCCAATTGCATGTCCTATCAGTATATCAAATTTTATTGCTCTAGGTTCAATAATAAAGAAAAAGTTCTGTAAGGGAAAACTGTTCTTAATAACACAATAAAGGTTATCACCCAAAAATAATGAGTTATAGCGCTATGTTAATTTTCGTCTTTGATGGCTGGAATGCTCTCAATCATTCGAGTGCGTCGGAAGGGAGAGTCCATTGTAGTCTTCCCTACGAACAATTTCTTCCCACTTTAATCACTAGAGTTGCGGTAAGTGATTTACCGCTATAGCTCGTTAAATACTCATTTGCCCCAAAAAGTGCATGGATGAAAAGTTATTTATTTTGATATAATTATCATGATACAGACAACAAAATTTTGAAAATCGATTAGTTGCATTTCCTTAACATTTACTGTGTCTTGTATAACGGGAGTGAGATCATTATAAGCAACTTTTTATCTACGCAATTACTGTTGTAAATCAGTATTAAAGGAGTTATAGCAGCATATTAATTTTTGTTTTTCATTGCCCAAATTCTCTCAAATGATAGATTTTCCAATTTTTGTAGCTTGTTTAATGGTAATTAGATCAAAATAAAGAACTTTCCTTCCATGCACTTTCTGTCACAAATGAGTATTTAATGAATTACAGCAGTATAATACTACAAATAATTCAAATGCCACAAGTGACGTCATGGCTGCCTTAAAGTGTACTTATAATTTGCGTTATCAAATTATTTTAGCATAATCTGTCTTTAGAAAAGAATGGTGAAGCAATTGCATTTTTGGGTTAGTACAATCATTTAAATAAGATAACCTAAGCTAACCCACCCATCCTAAGGTAACATATCATTCCAGCCATGAAAAATGAAAATTATTATAATGCTATAACTTGTTGAATATTAATTTACAATAGAAAATGCATATAAGAAAAGTTGGTAAATGTTGAAGACTTAACACTAATCGATTTTTAAACTTTTTCTTGTAAAATGGTAATTTCAGAAAAAACAACTTTTGTCTATGCACTTTTTGTTGCAAATGAGCATTTAACAAGTTATAACGCTTTGCGTGTTGAACCCCATTGGAAAGACTGCTAACTAAATAGGCGCTAGCACAACCCAGTTACATTACAGCTTTTGTAATGCATGTGTAACATGACCTAACCCAACCTCAACTAATCTACTCTGACGTAACTAACCCAACCCAACCTAAACTGACGTAACATAACGTCCATTTCATTTAAACTGTCTAACAGAAAAAAACTAATTTTTGCCATTACAAACAACGGAACTGCTGTGACAGCAAAATTATCCTACCATTATAACTCTCTACATACTCATTTGTGACGGAAAGTGTATAGGAGAAAAGTTGTTTATCTTGATGTCATTACCTATACACAAGTATCAAAAATTCATTAGTGTAAAGTCCTCAACAAATACAAAAAGGACATTTATTATGATCTCATTACCATTATACAAGCAACAGAAATTGGAAAATCAAATAGTGTCTGGTGGTAAACAAAACCCTAATTGATTGTTGCTAACATAGTGAAACTAAGTTAAACATTAAAATGATGAAGAATTATTATATACTGAAAGGGAAATAAATTAAGCAGTGGAAAAAATTGTATTATTGACAAAATTACTAATTTTTATATACATGTTTGTTTGGTTTGGTTTCTGTTTTTCCAACATTTTTGTTTCATTACTGAGTTCTTTTCTTTCACTCTCTCTTTCCAATATTTCTATTTGAATTCTTTCCATATTTATTAATTTAAAAAAATCAGAGTAATATTCTGTTTGGAAAGTTATGTTACCGCTGTGTCATATTATGCTACCTTTATATCATATTATGATATAAATCTTTGTATCAAATCTTTGACTTTGTATCATATTATATTACCTTTGTATCATATTATATTACCTTTGTATCATATTATATTACCTTTGTGTCATATTGTTACTTTTCTATCTGGACTGTCCAACTATTTTGATTGAATTTTTTTCAGACTGTTTAAATATTATTTAATTCAACTAATACTTTTGATGTTAATATTTTCAATTTTCAGATGCTTAAGTAATTTTAGTAGTCCAAATGTTAGTTCCATGTATAGATCGTAGAATAGTTCTATGAACTAGTCACCAAATTTAAATTTTACCTATGCCATGGATTATGAGTGGAAAGCAAAGCTCAATGCTGAAAGAGCAAAAGTTGAAGATCTTTTTGAGTACGAGGGGTGCAAAGTTGGCCGAGGCACCTACGGCCATGTCTACAAAGCCAAGAGGAAAGATGGGTAGGTTTTTTTTTGCATTGCCATACTGTACTTAGTGTAATAATTAATAATGCATAGAAATTTCAACTTTTTTGTTATATCAGTAAAATTCAATAGTTTTACTGTTAGGGCATTATATTTTAAATTTTTCTTATCTGAAAATTATTGCTGTCTTAGAAAATGTTGAAAATTTTATTTAATGGAATATTTTTGATAGATTTTTAACTTACTGCTGTCAGATTCTTCAAATATTTTATAGTTATTAGAGTTTCTGTATGGACATGTTTTATAAACTAGAATATGTTTTTAACTTTTCTCAAATAAATGTAAATTGCTGACATAATGCTAGTTACTGTTTTTTGGTCAAGTTATACATCATTTTATCCAGGGTAATTCAGATTTGTGGTATGATTTACATGCATTACAGTTTCCTGTGATCCCTTACAGATCTGACAGCAAGGAGTATGCACTCAAGCAAATAGAAGGCTCAGGGCTGTCTATGTCAGCGTGCCGGGAGATAGCTGTAAGCATCTACTTTATTAAGATTTATTTTTTAAATTTGAGTGCTTCATTTGTGAGGTTAAGTCTATTTTAATAATAGTGCCATGGAGTGAAAAAGTTTTAGTGCCAATGCATGTCTTATGAAATGTTAAACCTTGTATCTTGCTGCACATTTTATAGATTATTTTGAAATTTTTGTAGTTTTGTATAAAAGAGAATAAAATATCTTTCTTGACTGTATTGTTTCAATTTTTCCAGCTTTTGCGAGAATTGAAACATCCTAATGTGATCAATCTTCAACGAGTTTTCCTGTCTCATTCAGACCGGAAGGTCTGGTTACTGTTTGATTATGCAGAGCATGATTTGTGGGTGAGTTATTGTTAGATATGATCTAAGGTTGTATGAGCAGCTTGATTTTAGGCATGAAATGGAAATATGTATTTAAATTAACCTATTTTCTTTATATCTTGACACATAGAATAACTTGCATAGATCTTATTCAGTAAATATAGTTCATTATATTGATTGATGCAGTTTTTATACTTTTCCTGGAGCTAAAATAACGAGGAGTAAGGTATGCAATTGTAAAATTTTCCTAAATAGATACATTTGAACTTGGCCTCTGCTTCACTCTATTATTTGGGGATTGTGCTGCTGTACATCTTTTAAACTTATTATATCTGCTGAATAGTTTCACTGCCATCGCAGAAATTTCTTTTTACATCAATTCATCTTTTCGTCTTGAAGTGCTTGATAAAAATGTTTACAGAGAATACAGAATATATCTTACTACTGCTGTGTATGGAATATTAAGATTTATAAAAATAACCTTCAAGATTTGTTGTAATAGTTGTTAAAGTTCAATGACCAGTTTGCTTTAATGTGTTTCCTTTACAGCACATAATCAAATTCAACCGTGCTGCCAAGGCAAACAAGCGTCAAGTGCCTGTTCCAAAGGGCACTGTCAAAAGTTTACTGTACCAAATCCTGGATGGCATCCGATACCTCCACTCCAATTGGGTGCTACACAGAGATTTGGTGAGTAGTTTCATTTAGACTGCTGAGCTGCAGTGTTTAGAATGATTGTGTGCTTCATTTATGAGGTCAAGCTAATTTTAATAATAGTGCCATGGAGTGAAAAAGTTTCAGTGCCAATGCATGGCTGATGAAATGTTGAACCTTGTATCTGGCTAAATATTTTATAGATTGTTTTCCGTTTTATCCTTAGAGTGATGCTTGTTGATGTTTTCATCACAACTTGAGAGAATAGCTTTCATTTTAGCACCAAAAGATGTCCTAAATCTCCCCTCAGGAGGATACAACTATTGTATCTATGGGAATTAGCGCACCCAGGGGAAAATGTGAGGGCCCGAGCTGAGAGTTAGGTAGGCCTTCTTTTTGTTGAAATAAAATGTTTTTTTTTATGTTAAGGACCACTTTTTTCGGTTCACTGCTGTCCTGTTTTTCAGCACCTCTGACTTTCTTCTTCAACTTTGATCTTGTTTCATGAACTTCTTTACCATCTTACTGTTTTTATGCCCTTTCTGCATAGATTCCTCATTTTCTTATCTCCATACTAAATGGTGCCTTCCTCCTTCCTCTCTTCGATACGCTCTATTTTTGCAGCGGTTAGGGGGGCTTAAACTAACTTATAATCTTAATCTTAATCTGTCCTAAATCTCCCGTAAATTTTTTATCTTGTATTACTATAGTAAAAGCAACATACATAGTTCCAATGTAGTTTTGGTATTCAGATGTACTGTAGGTCAGGTAGTAACAGTGACTCCTATGAGTAATTCAAAATTTGTTTGTGTCCAACCATTCCCTTCTGTGAATTAAATACTGCACTGTATGTTGATGTTACTTTTTACTTATGCCTTTTTGAACTCGTTTCAGTACCAATACCTTATTTGCTGTTCCAAGTTGTTTCTCACTCCTTTAGGTTTGTGCTATTTTATGGGTTGGCAAAACACTGAAACACATGTGAGCAACTCAGGTAGTGAGACCTATGTTTATATGCCTTTGTGCTTGCATGCTGAAAGAATGCTGGTCCTTGCTTATTGTATGGTAGACTTTCCTTTGGTTAAAATATAATTGATTTTTTGTTTTGTTACAAACTATCTTATTTTGGTTTACTACTGTCATATTGTTCAGCACCTCCTACTTTCTTCTAGAATTTTTGTCTGGTTTCACAAACTTACTGTCTAAATTTCTGTTTCTTGCTTTCTTGTGTGAGAACACACCTTGTATATACATTCCCAAGTTTTTTAACTCGGTACTTGGTAATAATATCCACTGCTTTATCAAAAGTGAAAAGAGAATTTCAATAATAGCATTCCCTGTAAATTGACTTCAGAAATAGTCTCAAGAAATTTGTGTTATTTGTGCCTTAGAATAAATTTAATTGATTACAGCATTAATGGTGCTTTCCTTTTTGCTCTGTATGTGTGAGCCACTTCATTATAGTAAGGGAGCCCTAAATTAACTTGGCTAATCAAATCTAATCTTTCTCCAAAAGCCAAATTTTTATCATGTTCCAATTTGTATTTTTTTAGAGTAGTGCTGCTCTTCAGATGCAGTAGGTATATTTAAAAGTTACCTACCAATGTATATTATGTGTTGATAACACTGAGCATTTTTTCTTCATTTCTATTCATTTTTTAGCTTAACCTTACAATGACCAAATTTTTGTATTGTGAATAAAATATTATGTATGGTATTTTCTCCTAAATTGTGATAAGTGAAACCCAGTAAATGTGAATTTTTGCTCAAAGCATTCATAAAAAATAATGATGCTAGTGTAATGTCTTTCAGAAATGACATTAGTCAATATTGGGTTAAAAGTATTGTGGGCCATAAAGTTGTTCTACGCAGCTGCATTACAGCTGTAGCCTGATCACAGGTCTCCATTCCGACTCTATAAACTTGTTGCAGAAACCAGCGAACATCCTGGTAATGGGGGAGGGCGTGGTGAGAGGGCGTGTCAAGATCGCCGACATGGGCTTTGCCCGCCTCTTCAACTCCCCCCTGAAGCCCCTGGCAGATCTGGACCCTGTGGTGGTTACCTTCTGGTACAGGGCGCCGGAACTGCTGCTGGGGGCGCGGCATTACACTAAAGCTATAGGTGCGCTGTGATGAGAAGTCACCTTGAAGCTACTGACGAGTTGCTTGTTATTTGAGAATCATTACACTAAAGCTATAGGTGCGCTGTGATGAGAAGTCACCTTGATGCTGCTGACAAGTTGATTGTTATTTGAGAATCATTACACTAAAGCTATAGGTGCGCTGTGATGCGAAGTCACCTTGAAGCTACTGACGAGTTGCTTGTTATTTGAGAATCATTACACTAAAGCTATAGGTGCGCTGTGATGCGAAGTCACCTTGATGCTGCTGACAAGTTTCTTGTTATTTGAGAATCATTACACTAAAGCTATAGGTGCGCTGTGATGCGAAGTCACCTTGAAGCTACTGACGAGTTGCTTGTTATTTGAGAATCATTACACTAAAGCTATAGGTGCGCTGTGATGAGAAGTCACCTTGATGCTGCTGACAAGTTGATTGTTATTTGAGAATCATTACACTAAAGCTATAGGTGCGCTGTGATGAGAAGTCACCTTGATGCTGCTGACAAGTTGCTTGTTATTTGAGAATCATTACACTAAAGCTATAGGTGCGCTGTGATGCAAAGTCACCTTGAAGCTACTGACGAGTTGCTTGTTATTTGAGAATCATTACACTAAAGCTATAGGTGCGCTGTGATGAGAAGTCACCTTGATGCTGCTGACAAGTTGCTTGTTATTTGAGAATCATTACACTAAAGCTATAGGTGCGCTGTGATGCGAAGTCACCTTGAAGCTACTGACGAGTTGCTTGTTATTTGAGAATCATTACACTAAAGCTATAGGTGCGCTGTGATGAGAAGTCACCTTGAAGCTACTGACGAGTTGCTTGTTATTTGAGAATCATTACACTAAAGCTATAGGTGCGCTGTGATGAGAAGTCACCTTGATGCTGCTGACAAGTTGCTTGTTATTTGAGAATCATTACACTAAAGCTATAGGTGCGCTGTGATGCGAAGTCACCTTGAAGCTACTGACGAGTTGCTTGTTATTTGAGAATCATTACACTAAAGCTATAGGTGCGCTGTGATGCGAAGTCACCTTGATGCTGCTGACGAGTTGCTTGTTATTTGAGAATCATTACACTAAAGCTATAGGTGCACTGTGATGAGAAGTCACCTTGATGCTGCTGACGAGATGCTTGTTATTTGTGAATTATAAATGAATTGTGATGTATTTGGTGCTGTTCTAATGTGTTTGACCAAATCCTAGGTTGACTTGCGCGCGCGATTGACTCGCACACACAAAGAACTTGCAATTACAGTCGGCTCAAAGTTGTCTTGAGGTCTTAAGAAGGAACTGCACTATTGCTGCTTGAAGTTATTGGTTATGATATTGAATCTGCATAGGTAGTTATATTTTTGATCATGTCATATTTTCATATTCACAATTTTTTTGCAGACATTTGGGCGATTGGTTGTATTTTTGCGGAGTTGCTGACATCGGAACCTATCTTCCACTGTCGGCAAGAGGACATTAAGACGAGCAATCCCTACCACCACGACCAGCTTGACAGGTGCGCACTCACTGTGGTTATCTACTTAAATAAAGTGTGGTTACTTCCGTGAGGTGTGGTTACTTCCGTGAGGTGTGGGTACTTCAGTGAGGTGTGGTTACTTCAGTGAGGTGTGGTTACTGCAGTGAGGTGTGGTTACTTCAGTGAGGTGTGGTTACTTCAGTGAGGTGTGGTTACTTCAGTGGGGTGTGGTTATTTGAGTGAGATGTGGTTACTTCAGTGGGGTGTGGTTACTTCAGTGAGGTGTGGTTACATCAGTGAGGTGTGGTTACATCAGTGAGGTGTGGTTACTTCAGTGGGGTGTGGTTACTTCAGTGAGGTGTGGTTTCTTCAGTGGGGTGTGGTTACTTCAGTGAGGTGTGGTTACTTCAGTGAGGTGTGGTTACTTCAGTGAGGTGTGGTTACTTCAGTGAGGTGTGGTTACTTCAGTGGGGTGTGGTTACTTCAGTGAGGTGTGGTTACTTCAGTGAGGTGTGGTTACTTCAGTGAGGTGTGGTTACTTCAGTTAGGTGTGGGTACTTCACTGAGGTGTGGGTACTTCACTGAGGTGTGGGTATTTCAGTGAGGTGTGGTTACTTCAGTGAGGTGTGGTTACTTCAGTGAGGTGTGGGTACTTCAGTGAGGTGTGGATACTTCAGTGAGGTGTGGGTACTTCAGTGAGGTGTGGGTACTTCAGTGAGGTGGGGTACTTCAGTGAGGTGGGGTACTTCAGTGAGGTGGGGTACTTCAGAGAGGTGGAGTTACTTCAGTGCGGTGGGGGTACTTCAGTGAGGTGGAGTTACTTCAGTGAGGTGGAGTTACTTCAGTGAGGTGGAGTTACTTCAGTGAGGTGGAGTTACTTCAGTGAGGTGGAGTTACTTCAGTGAGGTGGAGTTACTTCAGTGAGGTGGAGTTACTTCAGTGAGGTGGAGTTACTTCAGTGAGGTGGAGTTACTTCAGTGAGGTGGAGTTACTTCAGTGAGGTGGAGTTACTTCAGTGAGGTGGAGTTACTTCAGTGAGGTGGAGTTACTTCAGTGAGGTGGAGTTACTTCAGTGAGGTGGAGTTACTTCAGTGAGGTGGAGTTACTTCAGTGAGGTGGAGTTACTTCAGTGAGGTGGAGTTACTTCAGTGAGGTGTGGTTACTTCAGTGAGGTGTGGTTACTTCAGTGAGGTGTGGTTACTTCAGTGAGGTGGGGGTTACTTCAGTGAGGTGGGGGTTACTTCAGTGAGGTGGGGGTTACTTCAGTGAGGTGGGGGTTACTTCAGTGAGGTGGGGGTTACTTCAGTGAGGTGGGGGTTACTTCAGTGAGGTGGGGGTTACTTCAGTGAGGTGGGGGTTACTTCAGTGAGGTGGGGGTTACTTCAGTGAGGTGGGGGTTACTTCAGTGAGGTGGGGGTTACTTCAGTGAGGTGGGGGTTACTTCAGTGAGGTGGGGGTTACTTCAGTGAGGTGGGGGTTACTTCAGTGAGGTGGGGGTTACTTCAGTGAGGTGGGGGTTACTTCAGTGAGGTGTGGTTACTTCAGTGAGGTGTGGTTACTTCAGTGAGGTGTGGTTACTTCAGTGAGGCGTGGTTACTTCAGTGAGGTGGAGTTACTTCAGTGAGGTGGAGTTACTTCAGTGAGGTGGAGTTACTTCAGTGAGGTGGAGTTACTTCAGTGAGGTGGAGTTACTTCAGTGAGGTGGAGTTACTTCAGTGAGGTGGAATTACTTCAGTGAGGTGGAGTTACTTCAGTGAGGTGGAGTTACTTCAGTGAGGTGGAGTTACTTCAGTGAGGTGGAGTTACTTCAGTGAGGTGGAGTTACTTCAGTGAGGTGGAGTTACTTCAGTGAGGTGGAGTTACTTCAGTGAGGTGGAGTTACTTCAGTGAGGTGGATTTACTTCAGTGAGGTGGAGTTACTTCAGTGAGGTGGAGTTACTTCAGTGAGGTGGAGTTACTTCAGTGAGGTGTGGTTACTTCAGTGAGGTGTGGTTACTTCAGTGAGGTGCAGGGTTGGCACATAAAAAACCCACCCAAAAAAGCCCAAAAAAAACCACATTAAAAAACCCACTAAATAGTTGTTTTTTTTGGGATTTTTTGGGTTTTATTGGTGCTATTTGAATTTCACTTGTTTTCAAGCTTATAGAATCGAAATGAGCTAAATATTTATATTGTCAAAAATTTGTCCAAGGCATTTGCATGGCTATGACAATAAATATTGAAAAAAATACCACTAGAAAAATAAAATATGAAAAACCCTAATCACACAAAAAACTCGAGGGGCTAGTATATTTCCATGAGTTCCATTTCCAAAGTAAAAACAAAAACTAAGAAACAAATGCAGTCTGACTATTTGAGAGTAAAGAGACTTCTGAATTCTTCCTCTGTCTTCTAGACTAGACCGCTACTACAGTACTACTTTATTTCTCTTTCTACATCCACTGTCATTTTATCGTTGTCATCCACATCTTGATCATTTGTGAGGTGGCGATATAATGAGACCAATTTCTGTGCGCGTTCCGATCCTAATCTATTTCTCAATTTATTCCGCACAATTCCAAATGTTTAGAAAATTCTCTCAACGAATCCTGAACTTGCGAAGCAAGAATGAAGATTGCTTATAAACTTGCAGAAACCCTCTGCCAGAGTTTTTTCAAGAATCTGCATTTTCTGCTGTTTCATGTCTTGAATATCCCACCATCAACGAGGAGTCGTTGTCTTAGTGATATTCATGTTGAACATGTGTTTTGGGAAGATGTTGGAGTCCTTCAATTTATACAAATAAATCGCACCAATCAACTCCGGATTGTACTCAGCCAACCACTCTTCAATATCTGTCTCCTTTGAGAGCTTTGCCGGAAATAAGTCTAACAATTATAGTCAGATGGGGCAAGACACGACCGCAGCCATCATGGGGTAAGAAAGTAAATAAACGACTGGCCTAAGGTGAGCATTCAAGCTGCACTGGAACAAATTTGACGATGGAATCTGTTAGAGCATTTATTTCTAATCGTTTTAGTATTTGTTGCTATCCTGTACTGCAAAAAGGGATTTTTTTGACAAATTTAAAAAAAATTTTGGCATGTCACTACATGTTGTAACATGTAACAGTGTGGTTGACTGACTTGGCTTGCACTGCTAAGCCCTCCAGCTCACACAATACACATGTTAAGTTGTTAACAGCATGACTGTTGAGTGATGTGCAGCTGTCTTGCTTCAAGTTGCTTGTGGTGGTTACTTATGATCTGCATGGTGCTTCCCTCTCACATGACTTGCGTCTGTTTTCTGCTAAAACAACTTACTATGCATTGACAAGCATAGCGATTCTCTTTGCACATCTTATATCTTTACAGACTGCACAGCTATGTCCCTATGCATATGGTAATTGGTAAGTGGTAATTGTGATGGACAAACTTAATTCATATATTGTTCATAGAATGTAATAATTCATATAATGATGTTATATAATGTTGGAAATGAAGTAATCAAATAACAATATTTACTCAATAAGTGTATATAAATCTGGAAAAGAGGCAACTGGAGCTATGTGAATAACTCTTTTAAACAAAAAAAGGTATTACAAAAAAACAAATAAAGCCCCCAAAAAAAAACAAAACCCAATAAAACCCCCCAAAAAAACAATTTAACCCAAAAAAACCCACGTGGGTTGTGTTTTTTTAAAAAACCCAGGGTTTTTTCCATCCCTGGTGAGGTGTGGTTACTTCAGTGAGGTGGAGTTACCTCAGTGAGGTGGAGTTACCTCAGTGAGGTGGGGGTACTTCAGTGAGGTGGGGGTACTTCAGTGAGGTGGGGGTACTCAGTGAGGTGGAGTCACTTCAGTGAGGTGGGGGTACTTCAGTGAGGTGGGGGTACTTCAGTGAGGTGGGGGTACTTCAGTGAGGTGGGGGTACTTCAGTGAGGTGTGGTTACTTCAGTGAGGTGTGGTTACTTCAGTGAGGTGTGGTTACTTCAGTGAGGTGTGGTTACTTCAGTGAGGGGGAGTTACTTCAGTGAGGGGGAGTTACTTCAGTGAGGGGGAGTTACTTCAGTGAGGGGGAGTTACTTCAGTGAGGGGGAGTTACTTCAGTGAGGGGGAGTTACTTCAGTGAGGGGGAGTTACTTCAGTGAGGGGGAGTTACTTCAGTGAGGGGGAGTTACTTCAGTGAGGGGGAGTTACTTCAGTGAGGGGGAGTTACTTCAGTGAGGTGGAGTTACTTCAGTGAGGTGGAGTTACTTCAGTGAGGTGGAGTTACTTCAGTGAGGTGGAGTTACTTCAGTGAGGTGGAGTTACTTCAGTGAGGTGGAGTTACTTCAGTGAGGTGGAGTTATTTCAGTACCTACAGTTAATTTGCATCGTACGATTGTACTTGTTTAGGCTATGTGATAGAATTGTTTGTATTAAGGTGGAATAAGACTTCTTCAAGTTCGTGCATGGCGAATGTTTACATTTTTAGAGAATTTTTTCTTGTTTGGAATTCCCTCATATTCCCTGAAATGGCAACAGACTCGATTTCAAATCTACGAAGTAGTATACCATGTGAAATTTCGGTCGGTGATTACAGGCCTGCAGACTTTATGATCATATAGGAGCGTAATATTTGCAGCAGAGATGACATTGTTAAACAGGCTCACCAGCTATGGACAGAAATCTTTTGGAGAATACTCCGTACACAGACTTCAAAGAAAAAATTCATTTTTGGTTTCAGGTAGTGATGTTTAAGAATAAAACTTGCCAAAACTGCAGTTTTTTATTTTACAAAACTGCAGTTGAGGAGTTCATAGAACCTGAAATTTTATAAGCAATAGGGGTAGTTGGGTTGGATACTTACGCTGCAAAGAATTGATAGCAAACAACTTGGATAAAGAGATTAATTCTCCAAACTGGAAACTTGCATGTGATGAATGAGATGGAATCTACTACCAGTAACTTTGCTTGGACTGCTGTAAAATCTTCAAATGATCAATATAATAAAATTGAAGGCCAGCTGTGTGTCAAAATAGTAGAGAAATAAAGATAGCATTACAAAAAGTTGTAAAATATTAAAAATGTTAAATGCAAATTGTGTGTGTCTAGAGAATTAAGATAATGGAGATATCGCAATTACAATTCATCAAGGAGTAGGTTATGTTGATAAAAAATCCCTTTACAGCAACGTATGATTTTCATGTAAATAATATACACTGTTTTTTTCAAAAGTGGAAACAGAATTTCGGTAATAGCATTTCCTGTAAATTGCCTGCAGAAATATAGTCCCTTGTGGTGTGTGTTATATGTACCAAAGAATGAATTGAATTGATTACAGCCTCATAACATGTGTATTCTTCATATTTTCGAAAAAAAGACTTATTTCTGGAAATTCATTCTATGTTTTACACTTAGACTGCAATTGGTTCAACTGAAGTTCAATATTCTACTCAAGTTTAAAGTAAATTGCTGTTAGCAATTTTGAAAATAGCTGAGATTAACTGGATCGTGCCTTCATTTACCTTTTAATTAAGTACAAGTGTATTTAAGTGATTTATGTAATCTTAAGTGATTTATAAAAATTGGGTCTGTCACTAGTGGTTGCTCAGCAGCATTATAAAAATTCCCCCTGTGGTCACTGGTGGCGCTCGTTGCTGTCGAAGTGTTAAGAGCCAACTGCTACAGCCTAAGAGTTGTCTCTTGAGTCAGTAAGCTCAGAGAAGGAACTCCCACTAAGAGCACTGTACACATATTCCCCTCAAACTCTCAATTAAAATATGAGTAACATGTGGTCTATTATGGGCAATTATGTGGTATATTATTGAGTAACACATAGCCTGCATTATCGCGTTAACTGCAACGGGTTAATCTAAAATTCTAAATTCAATCCCAATTGAACTCAATTTCAACCCTCAAATGGACAAAAGAATAATTTAAAAGAGACAATCATCTGGTTTTGGTAAAGTATACATACAAATGCAGTTTGTGTTGATGCAAGTGAGGAGCTTACGATGTTTAACGTCTATGTTTTGCCGTTTGCAAAGTCTTATTATAAATAAAATAGCAAAGATAGTCACTTTTAAAATGGATATAATTTCTTAGCATTAATATGTGTTTTGTGCAGGATATTCAACGTGATGGGCTTCCCTCAAGAGAAGGACTGGGTGGACATCAAGAAAATGCCAGAGCACGGGACGCTCATGAAGGACTTCAAGAAGAACAAGTGAGTGGTGTGCACCCCTCAGGGGGATACAATTATTGTATCTATGGGAACTAGCGCTCCCAGGGGGACAATGTGAGGGCCCGAGCTAAAGGTTAGGTAGGCTTTCTTTTGTTGAAATAGAATAGGTTTTGTTGTGTTACGGACCATCTTTTTTTCGGTTCACTGCTGTCCTGTTTTTCACCGCCTACCACTTTCTTCTTCAACTTTTTCTTGTTTCATGAACTTCTTTCTTAGCTTTCTGTTTCTGTGCCCTTTCTGCATAGATTCCACGTTCCCTTAACTCCATACTAAATGGTGCCTTCTTCCTTCCTCTCTTTACATCTCATTGTTGAGGATAGGGAGGCTTAAACTAACTAATAAACTAACTAATAAACTGAGTGGTGTGCATTGCATTGTCACTGTTTGCTACGATGTCATTTGGGAATTGTGATCTACTCTGCATTATTACAGTGTGCTACGATATCGTTTCGGAATTGTGATCTACTCTGCATTGTTAATGTGCTACGGTGTCATTTGGGAATTGTGATCTACTCTGCATTGTTAATGTGCTAGGATATCGTTTGGAAATTGTGATCTACTCTGCATTGTTGGTTTGCTACGATATCATTTGTTATTTGAGATGTACTCAGCATTGTTACTGTGACCTGTAATATCATTTGATAATCGAGATGTACGTTTATACTGTGTGCAGTGAAATGATTATAGTACAGGGTGTCTACCATACCTTGCGTTTAAGTTTTCTTATAATATTCTGAATTAATTGCAGGCTGGACAATATCAAAGTATCACGTTATAATGAAAAGGGAGTTGACTCAAGTGAGGGTTTTCTAGGGAGTTTATTATAGTGCGGGTGTTCATCATGATTAGCCTCAAACCCAAAGATGATCAATTTTATACTTGTGTGTTATTTTGAGGCATTTCTTAATGGCGTGTTAATTTCTAATCTACTGTATGTAAGCATTTGCTAATTAATTTGTGTTGTGCTTCATTTCAGTTACACCAACTGCTCCTTAATTAAGTACATGGACCGACACAAAATCAAACCCGAAAGTAAAGCGTTTCTGCTGGTAAGTTTATTAAAGCATAATTACTTGAATGACTTATTGAATGGAACGCTTGGAGAATAAAACAAATAGCATAGAGTATGGTGCTAGGAATAAAATTAATTGCTTATTCAATGCTTGTATCTTACTAAGTTTTGAGCTAACCTGTGCTAAAAATCACTCACGGGACCCACAGTTTCTCTCATGATTGATAAAAGCGTCAATAGTGTATATAGCAGGTTTTGAAAAAAAAGTTTTTTGTATTATTTTTGCAATTGATCACAATATGCGTTAGTTTATACACTCTTAGTATGGGGTAAAAAATAATAGGTAGTAAGGATTGGCCAATATTATTTATAGAGTGGGAGGTTCGCTGCGTTTTCTCCCAATATGATCGTTGTTAAATCTGAAACCATTAGAATTTATTATTCTGTAATTTATTTAAGATACAGTATAGTAAGCTCCTAACTGGGGACTGTGTTAGCTTTCTTGTTGTATTTAAATTCATAGTAGCATGATGTCTAGCAGTTATTTTGTCGCCAGTTCTGTAAAGAAAAATGCTTGAATTCTCGTTCTAGAGGACATTTTGTTTAGAAGCTAAGAAATCAGTATTACTATTTGTCAGGTAATACTAGGTGTTGTTCGTGTAAACGTTTTAGCAGCAATTGTTAGTTTCATTCTGAGTATTTCTATCATATAATGCTAGATATTGCTTGAAATGTTGTTAAAAATTGTATGCAAACTTCGCAAAATACCACAATATTACCAATGTCAAAAGCAAGTGTATCTTTATTTGCACGAATGTATTACCACATGTTGCAAGAACCTATTATTTTATGTTAAAGAGAAAACCTCTATTTCCAGTGTACAGTATATGTACTTCATTTAGGTTTCTGGAAGAGTGAACATATTCAGTTTTCAGTATATTTACCTCGTTTAGGTCACTGGAAGAGTGAACATGTTATATTTTCAAAACATTTACCTCCTTTAGGTGACTGGATGAGTGACCATGTTGAGTTTTCAGTATATTTATCTCATTAAGGTGACTTGATGAGGGAAGTGCATCAATAAACTTGCAGCCTTAATAAAATACATGGCGTCGTGCAGCTCCAGAAGCTGCTGACGATGGACCCCACAAAGCGGATCACGTCAGAGCAGGCCATGCAGGATCTGTACTTCCAGGAAGAGCCTCTCCCCACGCAGGAGTGAGTTCCCCTGGCTTGTTACCTTTGCTGTGCTTCTCTGCCTCATTGGTGGGTGCTATTGTCTGTTACGTCTCCCACCTTGTGTGGCACACGGTCATTGCTATACGTAGGAATGAGTTCCCCTGGCCTTTTACCTTTGTTGTGCGTCACTGGTGGGATGCTTTCTACGTCGTGCTTCCCACCGTGTGTGACATTAACCCTGTATACCCTGAAGACTTTTTCTTTGCTGTGCTGAACTGGTGAGGTACTTTCTCCATCACGTCTCCTACTGTGTATGACATTAGTGCATTTCTGTATCAGACTTATGTAGTGTGTGTCATCTCTTGAGGTTCCACGCACTAAGCAGGTGGATCTAAGATTTTCGATGGTTGCAAGAAAGGCGGGATGCTCACTCAAGAAGGAAGTAGAGATAACTGTAGTCTGTGGTTTAAGGCCTCGCTCTCCTAAAGAAGAGCAACGAGGTACCAAGATTGATACAGACACACTCTTTGTCTCCAGTAAAAGAAAATTTTTCATGCGGTTTGATGTGATAAGTTTTCAATTTATTATTTTTCATCCTTATCCAGCTCTTCATTAGAAGTGTTGATCATGCTGAAAGTATTCTTACTCTCATACTTTGTAATCGTTGTTGGAAATTGTTGCACACATATAACATTATTTTAATATTTATTAAATTTCAGTATAATTGCATTTCAAATATGTAGATAAGATTGTCATACTTTTTGTTCCTAAATCGACATTGCAAGTGTTAGTATCGGTACATGTGAACTCTAACTTGAGGGCTTCAATTTTGTGTTGATCTTTTTATCCTGTATAGTCAATTTCTGTGTATCTTGTACATGATTGTTGATGTTAAATCTATATAGTCTGAGGTACTCGTTTTTTGGTAAAGCCTATTCACTTCCATAAATGAGCTGGGATTGAAGTTTATTCACGGCAGTTGCTTTTTTTAGCATTGATGTCTTTTCATATCCTTGGTGAAACGTTACTTGCTAATTTTTGGCATTGTTTGATGTGTGCATTTACTGAGCAGCGTGTTTGCGGGAGGCCAGATTCCTTACCCAAAGAGAGAGTTCCTGTCTGATGAAGAGCAAGACGACAAGAGTGACAAGGCAAGGGTGTGGCATGTAGCTTTATCTTTACGTAGCCCTTAACGCCCGAGTGGGACGAATTCGTCACAGAAAAAATATCAGCTTCTTATGTACTGAATTACATGTAGAGCTTTTTACCCTTTAACGCCCAACTGGACTATTCGGTCCTCTTTCAAAAATAACAATATATTGTATTTCTTATTCAATTTGTTCACTAATATGTCCTTTGAACTTCATTGCCGAGTGGCAGTTCCTTCCCCATCTTGATAACAGTAACTACCTAATGCCAGTGCTGGTTAGTGATAGCGGTTGTCATAACGGTAATATGAGTATAAAAATGTGGGCGTTAAAGGGTTAACAAATAAATGTGATGACTTAGGTACATGTTATCTTCAAGCAGAGTTTGTTGTTGCGTCAGTTTGGCATGCGATACTTGAGTTGTTGAACAAACTGCGTGTGTGTAACGTTAAGTTTGCACCACTCCTACTTGTTGTGTCAAGAATTCAGGGCATAGAGGGCTAGTCAGCCTCTTACGCAGTCCGTTGTGAATTGGACTTGCCAGATTTCATAAAACACACGAACCATTTCATTAGGTCGGCAATGACATAAAAAGTATTTTAGTCTCACCTGAGTTGATAGTCGTGTGAATGCGTTCATACCGTAGTAGCTAAAAATCATGCTAAATAGCCATCATTGAAAAGTTCTCTAAAAGAATGTCCTTATAAATCTAATTTGTTCAGTGACATTTATGATGATGATCTTCATTTGAACACTTTAACAGAACCAGGAAGTTGCTATTATCTCACCCTGTGTTTGCTGAGTTCACAAGTTATGTGCAAGGAACTTACGTGCAAGTCCCTGCATGCATCAAGTATCAGTAGATGACTAAAATGACGAAGCTAGTCGCTGTGAAAAGACTGATCAATTATTACCTGATTCGAGTTACATTGTATATTATACTCACTAAATTTTATATTCAATTTTGGGGGCAGCGTGGGAGCAAGCCGAACGACATGGGATTAGAGTTACATTGTTCATTGTCATCACTATTATAAAAGGAGCCCCGTCCGTCCGTGTGTCACACCCACCAGCCGAAAGTGTGAGATGAGCGCATCTGTGATACAAGCTTCATCAAATCCACAATTTTCGGTGCCTTAACCCAGCAGATTGGGAGTCGGAATGAATATCAAGTGTACTGGTAGGTTAGATTAGGTTGAATGGAATATAAGTTGTTGAGACTTGGGGAAAGTATTGGAAAGCCATAGAATAGCATGGGAAATCATGGGAAAGCCATGTTGAAGCTCAGTTGGTCTGCCACTTAATCACGCTGTCAAGGAAGCTTAATGACTATTTCTGATAGGAGTTTCACCAGTGCATAAGATTAGGAGTATTTAAATCGTGGGTTCTGTTGGGTTGGATATATTTGTTTTTGATCCACATCTGAAGTATATTTTTCAGGAAATTATCAGATTTATGATAAGTCATCTATGACGGATCGCGTACACCAAAAAAACCCTACACCTCGACCTTCTCACGGCGCCAGCAGCGTAACATCACCTCCCTTCCCCCCCCCCCCCCCCCTTTTTTTTAAAAAAACGGGTGTACTACAACTTTTTAATGCTAATTTAAAAAAAGCTCAAGTTCAATTTAAAAGAGCTCAAGTTTAATTTAAAAAAGGTCAAGTTTAATTTAAAAAAGATCAAGTTTAATTTAAAAAGTCTCAAGCAGGCTATATTTAAAAAAAGATGAATTTCAATTTTGAAAAGCTTGTGCTTCTAAAATTTCATACTTGTGTAATAATAATATTATAAGTAAAGTTTATTTGTGAGAAGGCATATTTATTTAAAAGTACTGGCCCTGAAAATAGAGTAAATCGAATATCAGACAAAGCAAGTAGCTGTGATTTTGTACTTAATTTGACATTCTTTAAGTTTTACGTATGAATCATTTGTTAAATCATTTGCAAAACAGATCATCGGTACTTATATCTACACATTGACAAAAATGATGCGGATAAACTTTATGTAATAAGTAACTGTAGGAAAATTAGCAAATTGCACTGACTGAAAAGTTAAAGCTCAGTAATGTTCAATTTTTCAGTCAGTGCAGTTTGCTAATTGTCCCACAGTGAATTATTACATAAAGTTTATTCGCATCATTTTTGTCAATAGATATACAGTAGGAATCGATGATCTGTTTAACAAATGATTCCTATGTAAAACTTGAATGTCAAATTGAGTCCAAGATCACAGCAGCTTGCTTTGTCTGTGATTCGATTTACTCTTTTTGCAGTGCCAGTACTTTTATAAAAATATGCATTCCCACAAAAAAACTTTACTTATATTATTATTACATAGGTATACAATTTTAGAAACATAAGCTTCTCAAAATTGAACTTGATCTTTTTTATATACAGTCTACTTGAGACTTTTTAAATTGAACTTGAGCTTTTTAAATTGAACTTGAGCTTTTTTGAATTGAACTTTAGCTTTTTTAAATTGAACTTGAGCTTTTTTGAATTGAACTTTAGCTTTTTTAAATTAAACTTGAGCTTTTTTGAATTGAACTTTAGCTTTTTTAAATTGAATTTGAGCTTTTTTGAATTGAACTTTAGCTTTTTTAAATTAAACTTTAGCTTTTTTAAATTAAACTTGAGCTTTTTTGAATTGAACTTTAGCTTTTTTAAATTGAACTTGAGCTTTTCAAATTGAACTTGAGCTTTTTTGAATTGAACTTTAGCTTTTTTAAATTGAACTTTAGCTTTTTTAAATTGAACTTGACCTTTTTTAAATTAAACTTTACCGTTTTTAAATTAAACTTGAGCTTTTTTAAATTGAACTTGAGCTTTTTTAAATTGAACTTGAGCCTTTTTAAATTGAACTTGAGCTTTTTTAAATTGAACTTGAGCCTTTTTAAATTGAACTTGAGCTTTTTTAAATTGAACTTGAGCTTTTTAAATTGAACTGGAGCTTTTTTAAATTGAACTTGAGATTTTTTTAATTTAAAGTTAAAAAGCTGTAGTACACTATAAGTCAAAAGACTCACCATTCATCACCTGTTCCGAGTTACATTGTTCATTATACACTATAACTCAAAAGACTCGCCATTCATCAACTGTTCCAGGGGAACCATGTGAGGGCCCGAGCTAAAGGTTAGGTAGGCTTTCTTTTTGTTGTAATAAAATAAGTTTCTGTTTTGTTACGGACCATCTTTTTTCGGTTCACTACTGTCCTGTTTTTCAGCACCTACTACTTTCTTCTTCAACTTTGATCTTGTTTCATGAACTTCTTTCTCATCTTACTGTTTCTGTGCCCTTTCTGCATAGATTCCACGTTCCCTTAACTCCATACTAAATGGTGCCTTCTTCTTTCCTCTCTTTGGATCGCCTTTGTTGCGGATAGGGAGACTTAAACTAACTAATAATCTAATCTAATCTGCGTGCAGCGCGGGAGCAAGCCGAGCGACGTTGGGGTGCTGCGAGGTGGAGGCAGCAGCACGAGCAGCGCTGGGGACCACGGGCCCGCCGCTAAAAGGGTGCGTCTCGGACCCCAGGGGGGGCAGGGCGGCAACCCCGGCCAGAACCCCGGGGTCTCCATGGCACAACAGCAGCAGCAACAGCAACAACAGCAGCAGCAACAAGAGTTCCAACAGCACATGTCACAGAGGAATCACCACCAGCAGCAGCAGCAACACCAACAGCAGCAGCAACAACAGCAGCAAAGGCAGATGCAAGCCAACAGGGTTTGTATTTTTTAATGTACTTATGCACCGGTGTGGAATTCCAATGCGTTTTGTTTTTTTTATGTGAAATTAAGGTTGCTCAAATTCAGGTGTACTAAAAGAGTGTTGGCCAATATCTGCAAATAATGTATTCATGTGAGCTTCATTCTTAATATATTATGTATGGAAGCGTTCAATTTTTTCTTCAATATATCCAGAGTGTCCCCCAAAAATGTACTTATCCTTGGATGATTACTTGTGTGTTGTTTTTGCTTGTTTCTTAGGTGCAACTCAGTTTTTATGGCTTTTAATTTTCTTAAGTGAAATGTTCTCTTCTCTCATTTAGCTCATTAGACTTTCATCTGTCACAATAAACACCCACATCAAAATAAAATTCATGAGTAACGAGCAGTCAAAGAGTAATTTCATTTGTGAGACACCCTGTATTTACATTAAAATATGTTACAGAATAGGGCACGCATCTGTAAATCCTGAACCGGCCCAGACGTATTTGAAAGCACAGTTTTGTAGCATAAATATGATGAAAACAAAGTTTGATTACTAAATTTCATAATTAAGTTTGCTAGTGCAAATTGATAGGAAAACTTCCGAATTGCTTACTATCATCATTGATGTGTAAGGAGAGCTACAAATCAACTGCTCGATGCCAGCGTAGCATGTAAAATTTAAACTTGTGAAAAAGTTTCACATTTATCAATCATTTAAATTTTTAAGCCACTGATTCATTGCCATCCAGCCAAAATCCCTTCCATTGATTCAAAAATGATGTATCCTCCAACCATCATTTTCTTTTATTCTTCCCTAACCCAATCCACCCAACGCATGCGTGCTCATATTTGTTTTCTGCAGCATCGCTTGTATTTCTAGCAACCAATGATTACTTGAAAAGCTTCTAGTTTGACTTTTTACATTGTGACGATCAATTTGTTGGTTTAGCTGACCCTAATTGCTTTGGTAACTTTAACTGAGTGTCCCGCGCTAAAATAATGTGAATGTTTGCCAGTCTAACTGAATGCTGCTCTCTGGCCTGTGTTGAACTGTACTTCTGAGTATCCGTTGTGCAGTGAAGCAGTGAATATTATTGAGTGAGCATCCACTGTGTTGTGATGCATTGCTTTTTTTATTTATCACTTTAGCACTCCCAGGGGGAAAATGTGTGAGGTCCCGAGCTGAGAGTTTGGTAAGCCTTCTTTTTGTTTAAATAAATTGTTTTTTTATGTTGAGGGTCACCTTTTTTCGGTTCACTGCTGTCCTGTCTTTCAGCACCTACTACTTTCTTCATCTTTTATCTTGTTTCATAATCTTCTTCCTCAACTCACTGTTTCTTTGCCCTCTTCTGCATAGATTCTGCATTCCCTTAACTCCATACTATATGGTGCCTTCACCCTTCCTCTCTTCGGAACGCTTTTTTTTGCGGTTAGGAAGGCTTAAACTAACATCGAATCTAATCTTTATTCATTACTCACCGTGATGCATTTTATTTCAACTAATCTCAGACTGTGGGCAGCTGGGCAAAAAAATGGGTGGGCAGCTGAAATCCGATTTGGCTGCCCTGTGCTTGCGGATTGTGCGTGACTCTGTGGATGATCTTTCAAAGATCAGCTGGGCCTCATATTTGATGACAATAGTGTGAATGGTAATGAAAGTGTTTTTTTTTTTTTGTGATGGCTGTTACTATGTTTCCGTTATGGTAATTGTGACAAACATTGAAGAACAATTATATGCTTTTGCTGAAATAATGTGAAGTTTGTATTTTTGAACTGTGAGACCTACGGCACGATATAGTACGAATTACTGAAGCGCTAGCAAATCAATGCTAATACTACTACTACTGATCACAGACAGTGATGAATTTTTGACTTACTGATCACTCAATGCGACGCCTTCTTGTCCTACTGAACACTTGCTTTGATGCATTGCCCTTCTAGAGGGTACAGCAGTTAATCCTGCATTTTCAAGACGGCTGTGGAAGCCTAAAATTGCAGCATGAACTGTCAATCCTGTATTTGTGAGGCCCTGCAATGTCCTGAAATGTCAGTCCTGCATTTCTGAGACAGCTAAGCCAAAATGCAAGATTGACTGCATTGACCTTTGAATTTTTGGCTTCAAATCCTGCATTTCCGAGACGGCCAGGCCTAAAAATGCAGGATTGACTCACACCGTGTACTGAACTCTCACTGACTCTTGATGCTCACGAGAAAACGTACCTGTGCAGCACGGCGCGACGAGCACAGGGCAGCTGCAGAACCAGGGGGGCCTGATGAGCTACACCACCACCAGCTCGCAGCAGCAGAACTTCCAGCACAGATATTGAGGACGCACTCCTTTGTGGTCTTTGTGCCTGCCTTTTGTCCGCTTCAACTCAGAATGTTTTGACTGGCTTGCAGCTTCCAGTGCAGATATTGAGGACGCATTCCTCTGTAGTCCTCGTGCCTGTATTCGCTTCAACTCAGAATGTTTTGACTGTCTAAGTTTTGGAGAAGTTTTTGACTATCTAAATTTTGGTGTCCGAGATTTTCTTAATGCTTTAACTTACGACTGGGTTTGTATAGTTTAGGCCTTTCTGGCAATTACTTTGTTTTTGTTTTCAGAGCGTCGAAATTTGGCCTACAAGATTGCAGGTCTCTAAGTTTTGTTCTTTTATGATCACATGGAAGTTGTGTTGACAATCTGTTCTCGTAATGTTGGTATTTGGATTTTTCTAATTTCTTTGACGTTTTCATTAGTATTGGTGTCGTCAACACGTCTACAATTGGAAGATTCGTAAGTTAAAATTCTTCAGAAATTCGCATCTGGAAAGGTCAAACACAATTCGACCATTTTTGGACTGATTTCAGTTCCTTGAAATTTTTTTGATTACTGGTGACATTGCTTTCATTCGAATCTACTTGATAGTTTGACCATCTGTCTCTCCTGCCCTAAGCATTCTATATTACGTCTGATATACTCATGCTGTGAACGCTGTGTTAGTGTAAACCAATTTTTAGTTGTGTCAAGCTTTCTGATGTTGAGCGTCGGTGTTAAGCGGTTCAGTAATGCTGTTAGCTCCGTAGTGACTTGAACTTTTTGGAATTCTTTTGTTAGCCGCCTGTTGTTAGCTGTTGCTTGAATGCAACAAAGGCCATGTGTATCTTTAGGTTATCACATTCCTCTCTTTGCTCTCTAGAACCCCTGATTAACGTTTGCTTCTCGCTTGGATATTCAGAAGACAAAATTCCAGAAATGGGAAATTTGCAAAATTCCTACTTGAATAGTAAACAATATCTTTTGAACATATTATATAATCAAGTTCTAGGTATAGGTTAGACTCGGCTTCAGTTGAATCTCCTTTTCTTGCCTGAATGTACCTCAGGCAGAGTTTTTTTCTCATGAAATTTTTCTGCTTAAAATAACGTTTTAAGAGAAAAGCCGATTCCTACTGAGTGCTATTGTCGACAAATAGCGCTGCTGTATAAGGCATTTAGTTCTGCTGGAAGTATGTGTACTATAGCTCTCAAAAATCTTTCGGAACACAGGACTCCCCTGTGTTGTGACGAGTTCGTGCGTCTTTGTGATGGATGTTCTGGTTGATGTATTTTTCTTGAAGTCTTTCCATGAGTGGTTGCGTCAGCAATATTATAGTTTTGCCTGCTTAACTTCAAACTCTTGCTCAAAGAGTTCAGTGTGGCAGAAATAAAGGTAAATAATCGCTAAGTAAATAATGTTAGCGGCGTCAGCTGAACAGTAACAGCCGCGTGCCAGTGTGCTGTGCCTGTATCACAGCACAGCGTTGCTCAGGAAATACATAGTTTAAAGCGTGAGGCTTTTTGTCGAATTATGGTTCAATTTGATGTCCAATGTAGGTTGAAGTCACTCCGTCTCGCGTGACGCTCATGATTCGGTGTGAGTTATGACGTTGTCAGTCTTGTAAAGACTCGGTTATTCTGAAAATGGTCTCCTTCAACCAGCAGGTAATGTTCATTTGCAGTGATTGCTGAAACCTTCCTAACAATTTACTGCCGTTTTCTTACTTTCAAGGCAGAATTGATTCAAAGCATATATGTTTTTTTGATCACAAGAGTTCAGTTCATTTTTTTTTTTTGTTGACTCGAATCTAATTCTCTTATGTTTCCCATGCCTGAGTAAGACTTAGCTCTAGCATGATCATTTTTCTTTCACACTTAGACGTGACCATCAAATCGGGAAAGTCTCCTTAAAAGTGGTTGTATTTTTCACTATATTTTCGTTCCCGCATAATTTTTTCTGCTAATCATTGTGCTTTTACATTCGGTACTGGGTTCTCCTAACCGTGCTTAGCCTGCCTCAGTATTTCAGAAGAATATGAATAGAAATTATAGTATTGGGAGTTGTTCCATTTCGTCTGGTGATAAGTTCTGTTTAGGGAAGCCTCAAATATCTGTCGGGGCTTGAGTCGTGCGATTGGGCCTTTGAATTTTTGGCTTCAATAACTTGTGTTAATATTCTTTGATTCGCGAATAACAGCCATCGCTCAGACTAAATCTGCTTGGCTGGTTATAAGAGATGTTAGGTAGATGCCTCGGAGCTATGCAGTCTTCCATTGCTGAGAGTAAATTTCTGGTTGTGATGATTTATGACTACTTCACAAATCCGCTGCTGCAAGTATTAAAATGTTCTTTTTACTTCATCTGCAACGTCTGTATCTGTTAAAGCATTGCCTTCTTAGATTCCGAGTACACTTAGTCTCATTGAAACAATTTGCATTCGCACATGACAATTTTTATATATTGGTAAATTCTACATTGTGTGCTGATCAGTTTTTGTCTGCTTGAAGTATCAAAACTCAAAGCAGAACCACTAATGTGAGTGCAAAAAGTGTGAAGTCTCCTTGTTGTTTGCCGAGAGATAACGACCAGCAGTTTGAATGCATTCAGCAAATAATGTTTGGGAACCGATTTAAAAGAGCATATGGTAGAGAATCGAATTTGCCATTCAGGATATTTCAGAAATGAAATTGGTACGAGTACTAAGATAAACTTCTCGCGGTTTTATCAGATGACTAGCACTATGTAGTGCGTCGAGGTAAAGCGTAACGAATGCATGGTAGCCAGGTAGGCCTCATCTATGGCCGAAATTCCTAAAATATACTTTTCCCCATTAGAATTTGGCCGTAAAGAGCTCTTAGCAAAAAGATACTATTTGGCTACTCGGATCGACAGAGTTAGTGCGTGATATGTACACAAACTCGAGACAGAGCAGTTGTTAATGACCTGTTTTTAAAAGAATGCTTCGGTCGCAGACGGCACGCGTAGAGGGGAGCAGTAAAGGACTCGTATTCGAGCTTTATTGTTGATTTTATCAGCACACTCCCAAATTATTATGAAAACGATGGGCCATCGTGTTTGGTTACCAATTAATTAACTAAATTATTTTATAAAGTTAAGTTGATAATAGCTCTCTATCTGGCTCACGCTTGGCTGCTTCATCAGCATACGCGACGGATTTTACAGTACGATTCCCTCGTGTCTGGTAATGTGTTTGGCTATCCTGAGGTTTTGACCCATTATTGTTTGAGTGGTTGCAATGATGCATAATTTATCGCAAGAAAATTTGGCTGGAAGGTTAATTTGATACACATGTTTTATGAATACCAGGCTTTCCAAATACAGTTTATTTCGTTGAGATTATCAAAATCAATTCTTCATGAATGAGTTATTTTCTTTGTGAAATTATTTGCTTCCAGTATCATTTGACCTTAAATGTAGTTACACCTACTCGTCTTTGTCATTGATTTGTGAAAAAATTCTATATCTGGTCCAGCTTTAACTTTAATTCTGCACATTTTAATATCTTTGCATGAAGCGTTGACATCAGATTCAAATGTTCACCTCAGCACCGAATTAGTATTGATCGTCGATGTTGTGCATACCTTTTCGGAGATTTAATAATTTGACTGCGACTCCACATTATGGTTCAAGATTATTTTCTAATCGTTCATAAAAGCTAAACTCGTCAAGTAATGTTGAAATATATTGATGATAGAATTGGAATTATTGTTGAAATTTCTCTGTGTGTAAACTTCAACTACTACGAGAAGGGTTTTGCATTTTTTTTTAACTATTTGTGATTTAGATTTTGGGAATTAAACTTTGAATACTTATGTTTCTCACGTATTTCGGCGATGAGATTCAGATTTAGGGTTTAAACTTTGTATGTTTCTCACATTTTAGTGCGTGAATTTTTTTCACGTTGATAAATGAAAATCTGTTTACTACGTAGGAATATAATTTCTTGACAAATTTAGGAGTGACGTTTTTCATGAAGTTAATTCCTGTGACGTAGGAAGGAATGCTCTTCTTTTTTAACCGTTCAGACTAGCGTTCAACCCGCTTTGTTTTGTTCTTATTTTAACGAGTCTAAAAAACAAGAGCATTCTTTGCTGGCATGTTCGTTTGGTTGAAATGGGCTGCTAAAACAAAGATTTTTTTCTAGAGGTTGTGTGCTGAAAATGGAGATTTCTGTTATTTTCCATGCTAAGGAATCATTTGGAAAATGATAATGGCTTCATTTCACATTCTCTAACTGTAAAATGTCCCGAATATTTCTAGAGTATGTCGCTTGCCATTTCACTAGTACGGGATGTGATAGTGGTTTAGGGCATTATTGTTGTAAATATAGTTCTTTTGTATGACTACGATATACATCAGTGTATTGTGTGCAGGATAACCTGAAGCATTCTTGCACCTTATAATCAAATTGCATGTATTTCCTGAAAGTATAGTTCGTCTTCTATATCTCGGTAAATTATTCACGAGATTACTGTTAACTCTAGATAATAGTTCATTGAACGTCTCATTGGAAACTTGAAAGTTTATACGAGTGCGACAAACGTTCTCGCTTTGTCATTCAGCTTAGAATACGAAATTTTCATCAATTTGTCATCCGCTGTCTTATACATATTAGTTGCGTGTGGGGCCGCGTTGTATTAGCTATTTTTTTAAGGCGCGGACTCGCGTAGTCTGTTTAAATTTCTTTTCAACATGGAATGATCTTTTATTGTGAATGCTAACTCCGTCTTTGCGTCACTGTTGGGAGTTTCGAGGCTTTCTCGGCTATTGCTATTTGATATGGAGAATTAGTCATGTGATACCAATCATTGGCACGTTGACTACGGTTGCTACAATTATTTACGTTGGTTTGTTATTAGCAGAGTTGAAAAACTGATTTTATTGCTCGAATACATTTTTATCTTCCAAAGAAGTGTAAAAAATGTTATAGCACAATCATGCTTTACCTTGTACGCTAAAATCTATTCTAAAGAAAAGGTAGTGAAATAATTGCAATGCTGTTCATTTATTCCAGTACTCAGGTGAGAAATTCACCACACATGTGCCCCTATACGTAGTCAACGTGTTGAATGATAGCTTATTTACGGGTCATGGAGAAAATTGTTACATCAATGTACTCCAGTATTCATTTGAAACGCCTCTCTCGTAACTTCTGTCGTGAAATTATATCCTATAATAAGGTAAAATCATTTTGTCCGACACTTCGACCTTCTCGATCAGGTCTTCTACTAGGTGATAGTGAAAATTTGTCGTTATCACTATTGGCCCACGAGTTTTTTTTGCTAGCAACTTAGGTCTCACAAAAGTAATTAGGGTAATTACATCTCGGTGGCTATTCAATTTGTTGGAATGCCTTAACAACCAAGAGCAATGGTAAAAAAATTGATTAAATTGCGAAATTATTGTACTGTGATGATTAGTGAATACTGTCGAGCTTGTACGTTGTATATTTTTATATACTCCGTGGAATGCCGGATCATAATTAACACTATGGCGTATTCATTGTTTATAGTAAATGGGACTTTTTCACATCGTCCTATGAATCCTTTTACATAAATGACCTGGAATTGAATCGCATAACCACCTGTAATTAGTACATGTAGTCATTTATGCTTTCTTCAATCGTTCTCAAAACAAATTTATTTCAAGGAACTGATTAGACAGGGGTAACAACAACTGTATAATTTAGTACCTTTGAACAATGATGGATGTTGGGCTTATCTGGGTAGGAGGCTTTAAATTTAACGTCTTAAGTAAAAAGTAAAATTGTGAACTTTAACACAATAATTCACGATCAAGTTAATAAAAGAAACTTTATTTATGAAATCTGCACAACATTTCGAGATCTGAGGTCGCACCGTCCGAACAGTGATACACACACACAAATTTACGCAATTAAACGACACAGGCTCCGTTCACTGTAAGTACGGCTATGTTTGAGTTGTAGCTTAGGGGAACACGCAGTCTACACCTCATTACTAACACTAATTCACATGCTTGGGAAACTTTTAATGCACCGGTAGATTTTTTTATTTTGAATATATCTGCTGAGAAACCCCGCAAAACTCTTGAAGGATCTTAACATGGAAATTTCGGGTTAAACCACGAAAGTTGAAAAATTTCACCACTCAAGTGCAAAACTAATTCAAAAAATGCATAGTTAGTTTTCGAAGATTGGGTAACACTTATGCATGAAATAAATACCTATTCATTGACGAGCATGATTAAGATTATACATTAATTTAAGCCTCCCTAACCGCTACAAAAAAGAGCGTATCGAAGAAAGGAAGGGGAAGGCACCATTTCGTATGGAGATTAGAGAATGCAGAAGGGGCATAGAAACAGCAAGTTAAGAAAGAAGTTGATGAAATAGGATGAAAGTTGAAGTAGAAAGTCAGAGGTGCTGAAAAACAGGACAGTAGTTAACCGAAAAAAGGTGGTTCTTAACATAGCAAAAAAAAACATCTTATTTCAACAAAAAGAAGGCGTACCTAACTGTCAGCTCGGGCCCTCACATTTTCCCCCTGGGAGCGCTAATTCCCATAGATACAATAGTTGTATCCCTCTGAGGGGGTCAAGGCCTACCTAACCACATATTCCCTCTGGGAGTGGCAAAGGAGTAAGATTAGATCAACCATCGGAAATTAAAATGTAAAATATGTTCCACAATTACCATGGCTGAAATTTTCTACTAAAAGCAGACGGTAGGTAAATGATTACTATATCATAGACAGTTTAGAGACTACTATGGATTACCCAAAATTTTGCTAACTATCCTAGTATTTTTCCCCATATAGCCAAGTAACATCATACTCTAAAATGGTATCAAATGTCGCACAATTGAATAGGAATAGTAACTCGCAAGGCAAAGGCCGGGCAATCACACCAAATGATTTTGAACAAAGCAACCAAGTATAAATCAGATTTTCAAATAAGTTAGTCAGTAAACCTTACCAAATATGAGTTTGAAGGCCATCAGTAACGCGACGCGTTGAGGCTTCCTTGATGCAGCACTCACACACACATTTAATCATGTTAAAAATCATTTTATCATAGGGACTTTCTTTAGAGGGCGAAAGATAACAATTAATCCATTGCAAAAACTTCGTGCCTACACCGAGAAAAACTGTGATAACATCTCAATGTCAGGGTATACATCGCAGGTAATTTACTCTACTGAGCTATTTGGGACTTTTTCTACACGAGAACTATCTCTTCACACCACACGACGTATCCAAGATACGTCAAGAAACAGAAGCCAACCCCACAGTTAGAGCCACACGTCGTTCTTATCCTCAGGTCAAAGGATTGGTTGCTTATAAATTATTTTTAGCTTCCCTTACCACGACAAAGATGTTCAAAGAGAGGAAGGATAAAGGCATCATCTAGAATGGATTTGAGGGAACGAGGAATCTATGCACAAAGGGTGTTCCCTCAAAGGACTCCGTGCGCGTAGAAACAATATGTCAAGAAGGTTGGTTATGAAACAAGATAAAGGTTGAAGAAGAAAATAGGAGGTGCTGAAAAACAGGAAAGCAGAGAATTGAAAAAATATGGTCATGAACTGAACAGATTATTTGATTATTAGTTAGTTTAGGCCTCATTATCCTCCACAAAAGCGATCCGTAGAGAGGAAAGAGGAAAGCACCATTCAGTGTGGAGTTAAGGGAACTCGGAATCTATACAGAAAGGGTTTAAAACAGTGAATTGGAAAAAAAGATTATGAAACAAGATCAAAGTCGAAGAAGAAAGCAGTAGGTGCTGAAAAACAGGACGGCAGTGTGATTTGAAAAAAGATGGTCCTCAACATAACAAAAAACATTCGGGCCCTCACATTTCCCCCTGGGAATGTTAATTTTTTTCCCATAAATACAATAGTTGTATCCCCCTGAGGGGCATCAACTGAACAAAATAAAATTTATTTCAACAAATGGCCTACCTAACTCTCAGCTCAGGCTCAGGTCAAGGGGAAACGAGGAATTTACCATGACACAGATATAGACAAGGAGCGATATCATGTGCATGATACAGACACTGCATAAGGGAGATCTTGCATCAGGTATTACTTGCTAGATACGAGATAATTTGTTGTTTTTTGGTATGCTTCACACAGCTTTATGCACACACTATGTTCTGAAGCGTTATTTAAAATATAACACTTTGACCGGAATTAGTGAAACTGAAGTTCAATATTCAACTCAAATTTAAAGTCAATTTTTGTGAATAATTATGAAAATAACAAACATTAACTGGATCATGCCTGCATTTGACTTTAATTATTTATGAAAATTCAATTTGTGACTTTTGGTCAGTCAGCAGTGTTATGAAAATCCCCTCCGTGGCCACCGGTGGCGCACGTTGCGGGCAAAGTGTTGAAGTATTCCCAACTCAATGCAAGAAGTACAGTTACTCCTGATACATTCGTTTCATAATATGTACTTCAAATAATGATGGATACAGTAAACTTCACTGATAATACATGAGTTTAGTTGTCTAGTTCAATGAATGATGAATTACATTAGCTCAGCTACATGGTTCGATTACCAGCATCCAAGGCCAGGTAAGTTCCTATGTATATCTGAATTTAGATTGTAAAATTGAAATTTGGAGAAATATACTGAATTAATTAAATATATTTCGCCGTATAACCGCAGCTGTTTTAAAATAAATTTGGCAAGAATAATGAGCATTTGCACGGAAATGGAAAAAACTGATTAAAAAAAATAATTCCTTATATAAGGGAAGTCAAGACGTAAGTAGATTCTGAAAACAAAATTTTGTTTTTTAACCTCCTAAAGCCCCAAGTACTCTTAGGTACGCTAAAAAACACTTTGAGTGAATTCTGACTAGAAATTTGTTTTATTCAGATTTACAATTATTATTATTATTATTATATAAGAAAGTTTTAGCCTCCCTTAACCACGACAAAGATGTTCCAAGAGAGGAAAAAGGAAGGCACCATTTAGTATGGAGTTGAGGGAACTGGGAATCTATGCACAAGGTGCACAGAAACAGTAAGCTAGGAAAGAAGTTCACGAAACAAGAAAAAAGTTGAAGAAGAAAGTAGTAGGTGCTGAAAAACAGGACAGCAGTGAACCGAAAAAAGATGGTCCGTAACAAAACAAAAACCTATTTTATTACAACAAAATGGAAGCCTACCTAACATTTAGCTCGGGCCCTCACATGGTTCCCCTTTCAGATTTACAATATTAGCATATAGAGTCAAGTGAAGAATTGAAAGGAGAATAGAGATTGTACTTCAGAAAGAACAGAGAAGGCATATCAGGCCGAGGAGCATCTTCATCATCATCATTGATATCGTAATTGTTTAATCACCGTTAGCAGGGGAACATCTAACACGTAACTTAGTATTGGGTAAAGTGACGAGTGTAGAATAAAGGTGGTTAGGAGGACTTACCCTAACTGTCAGTTAGGGAAAGTAAGTAATTGCTTAACAACCGTTACCAAGGAACATCATCATCCTAACAGGTAAGTTTAAGGTAAGTTAGGATTTAGCAAAGTGACGAGTGTAGAATAAAGACGTAGTTAGAAGGACTTACCCTAACTGCCAGTTAGGGTAAGTCAAGTGACGAGTAAAGTCAGCAACATCGTCAGTAAGAACAGACACAGCGTCCCATAGAATTACTGGGAGACTGCATTCGGACAAAAACTCACATAAATCTCAGAAATTCCTCGAGATTTTTTAAATTATAGAGGAGCCTTCACGACATCACTAGTTTAGGGCGAAAATTCAACAAAATAATACTGAGGAATACACAACAAAAGATCAACAAAAATATAAAACGCTGGAACCTCAGCGAGTCGTAAAAAACATCACACTAGGGGAAAATAATGCACTCATTGAAAACGAACCTAAATTAGGGAGGGGAAATTAAAGCAAAATTTAACACATTTCTGAATATCACGTCCGAAATAATACCCGGACAGCAGACGATGAGTAAGGAAAAATGCACACCTGCCAAATAAAGAGATAAAACGAGGAAAACAGCAAGTTTTTGGTCCGAAATAGGGAATGAGAAATAAACAGCTCCTGAGTGTGCTTATGACTACTTCTTAACAGTTTGTTGTCACTGTCAACATTTAGCAAGTTTACTCTAAGCTAACCCTGTTGCAGCGCTTGCCTTAAGATTATTATTATTGTTTCTTTTCTAATTTTACAAAATTCCAAAATTTTCGGAGTTCACAGCATGTTAAGATTCACACAAGGCCGACCTCAAAGAATTTTTACGCTCCGTGAAGTCCAACTCTTGTTGATGTTCTTATTTTAGGTTTTTCGTATTGTATGCCTCGAGTAACACTTATGCACATAAAACACGGAATAAATAGTTATGAGTGCATAATCATGAGTGATTGTAATCATGATTTATGTGACTTCAAGGGAGGAATATTTGAACTCAAAAGGAATTTTGACGAGCTGCAGTAAAATTTGACTTAGTATATAAAAAGTGCATAAAGGACAGCCTGTTTTCTGTTATTGAGTGGACAGTTTGCAAAATTTGAAGATTAGTTATTACTATTACTCTGAAAGACCGTAAAAAACTCCGGTCATCTCTGACGCTGATTCAAAGAACAATAGAATCGCAACATTTGCTGATGCGCAGGTGAACATATGTTCCACCAATCATCAGCTTCAGTTCAAATATTTCCGTTTTGAGAGCTTTCAATTAAGATTCTAAGTTAGTTTATGCCTTCCTAACCGCTACAAAAAAAAAATGCGATCGAAGAGAGGAAGGAGGAAGACACCATTTAGTATGGAGATAAGAGAATGAGGAATCTATGCTGAAGGGCCATAGAAACAGTAAGATGAGAAAGAAGTTCACGAAATAAGATAAAAGTTGAAGAAGAAAACCAGAGGTGCTGAAAAACAGGACAGTAGTGAACCGAGAAAAGATGGTCCTTAACATAAAAAACATTTTATTTCAACAAAAAGAAGGCCTACCTAACTCTCAGCTCGGACCCTCACATTTTTCCCCTAGGAGTGCTAACTCCCATGGGTACAATAGTTGTATCCCCCTGAGGGGTTTGAGAGCTTTCAATCGTGTGGTTTATTTTGGAAGCTAAAATACCACATTTTATAGTAAATGACGTTTGAAGCTTAGCATCGTCGTCCAGAAGTGCATTTGCTGTGGAGCTCATGTGATATGTTCAAGCAGGGAACCAAATTTTAAATGAAGCATGTAAAATGGAAGCGCTAAGACGTCCAATATTCGCTGAAAACATAACAATAAATTTGGCGTTATGCACGCCCCATCGAAGATAAACAGCATGTACAAAGATATAACAATTGAAATAATTGCTAAGATAAAAAATAACGGTAAAAATGAGGTGTTTTCCACTCAACACGCAGTACAAAACCATACAAAATATACAAACGGTATCAAGAAACTGAAGAAAGCGACATCTTACTCTTTATCACATGGTGAGACCATGAAAAGGATTTTAATTGAGAATAAAAATCATTAATAGCCAAAATTAAAGACAAAATTTGCATTTGAGGCACTCACCACATTCACAATTGAAATTTCACACACACTCAAGTTTAGTTCCCTCAGGAGATACACGTCATGTGTATAATATCCCGTATCTCAACAGTTATTGTCGAGGTCACTTAAATTTATTTTGATGCTATTAATGTTAACTTAACTTTAGAGTGGAGCTGTTCAATTTCATGGGTGATCAGGATCCATTAGCTCTCGCTCTCTTCGGCCAGTTATACAACGATCAAACTCATTACGTTTCCATAAACCAAAGTAACAGTCTCCAAAATACAACACTACAAAAGTAGATACATCTTACAAAGAGTAGATAAATCCAATAAATTCATAGATAAAAACATTAAGTACTCCGCATAAAGGATCAAATCCATCACTGCCCGTTTAATAGGTAGTGTCTAGCAGGTGCTTATCATAAATATGAGTCAGGGCTATGTTGAAACGATGGCAATTTTGGAACAAGAGCGCTCATATCCAAAGTTCAATATGGCTCTTGAAAGTAAGGTAAATTGGGAATCGGAAACCTCTTCCGATTATTTCCTGTCTAATATATACCTTCTCAAACCATTCTAGTTTTCTACAAGATGTGTGTGGTTAGCCTTTCAACGATATCTGACCTCAGCTTAACACTTTGACTGCAACGTGCGCCACCGGTGGTACACGGAGTTTATTTCCATAATGCTGCTGCCCGACCAGTAGTCGGAAACACAATTTTCATAAATACTGAATCAAAGCTAAATGAAGGCAAGATCCAGTTCATGCTTGCTATTTTCAAAATAGTTTACTACAATTGACTTTAAATTTGAGTTTGGCATTGAACTTAACATTTAGTAGTCGCAGTCAAAGTGTTAAAAATAAATTCATAGTGCTGATTAGGTGACGTATCCAGAATATTTTATTCTGAAATCTAAGCCAATCAACTTATTCAGTATTTTAATGCTATCTTCACCGCCATCCTAATTTAGCACTACCTTTCCTGTCAAATCTACATACAAATGTGAGTTTAGTTAAACCAGCATTTCCAAGACCAAGGCTCTCTGCTCAGTCTAAATGTGCTCTCTGTGGCACAGCGGTTAAGGGATCGGACTTGCATGCTGGAAGTCGCGGGTTCGTATCCCGGCGCTGGCGCAGAGATTTTCCCCGTTGGGTATAAGGGAAAGCTCCTGCACAATACCCCACTCAACCCAGGTGTCGGAAATGGGTACCGGCTTTACGGGGGAACCGTCATGGTGTCCTATATATAGGGTTAGTTGTAAGACATTTGAAAAACCAATGCTAAGATCATATGTATCAGGCTTGATTGGAAATAAAGCATCCCAAAGATGCCGACGTTAACCTCTAAGAAGCATCTTTAAGTCCAAGGCTCTCCACTTAGTCTAAAGAGCATCTTTATGACCAAGGCTCACCACTTAGTCTAAAGAGCATCTTTAAGACCAAGCTCTCCACTTAGTCTAAAGAGCATCTTCAAGACCAAGACTGCTCAGTCTAAAAAGCATCTGTAAGACCAAGACTCTCCGCTTAGTCTAAGAAGCGTCTTTAATACCAAGGCTCTCCACTCTGATTTTGTTCAACTGTTCGGTTTAGTAGTCACAACCTTGGGCCTAAAGTAACAGAGAGCGCTTTACCTCGCAACAAAGCGACGCCAACGGCTTGCCTTGCGAGGCAGAGCTCTCTCTCCTTAGCACAACCTGAACCAACCTCCTCACTGCTCGCTGCCACGAAGCCCTGACTTTACGCTTTGACCGCAACAAGCGCTACCGGTGGCCACGGAGGTGGTTTTCATAATACTGCTTTCATAATGCTGCTGATAGACCAGTTGTCCAAACTTCAATTTTCATAAATCCGTAATTAAAGCTAATTGAAGGCTTAGTCCACTTAAATTTTGTTATTTTCAAAATTGCTTTCTACAGTTGACTTTAAATTTTACTTAAATATTGAACTTGAGTTGAATCCATTGCGGTCAAAGTGTTAATAGTCTAAGGCAAAGCACACAACCTCGTAGCGCTTTGACGGCGCCAATCGCTCGTCCTTGCCGTGCGGAGCACAAGTAGAGCTTACATCAGCTAGATTAGATTACAGGTTGGTTTAAGCCTCCCTCACCGCTAAAAAAAAAACGTTCCAAAGAGAGGAAGAAGGAAGGCACTATTTAGTCTAGAGATAAGAAAACGCAGAATCTATACAGAAGGAGCATAGAAACAGTAAGGTGAGAAAGAAGTTTAGAAAACAAGCTAATTCAAGAAGTAGGTGCTGGGGCACCTACTTGGCGACCACCTACTTCTTTCTTCAAGAAGAAAGAAGTAGGTGCTGAAAAACAGGACAGCAGTGAACCGAAAAATGGTGGTCCTTAACATAACAAAAAGCAATCTATTTTAACAAAACGAAGGCCTACCTAACTCTCAGCTCAGGCATACAGCAGCTAAGAGCTCCTTCATCAGCGTTTTAACCTTCAGATTCCTAAAAATTATGATTGCTTCAACCCAAGCTCACTGATATTTTGAAACTGAAAACGCCAATTGTAAATCCCGTTCAAAAAGTGGCTTAGGCATCGAATGAATTATTATTATTATATAAGAAAGTTTTAGCCTCCCTTAACCACGACGAATATGTTCCAAGAGAGGAAAGAGGAAGGCACCATTTAGTATGGAGTTGAGGGAACGTGGAATCTGTGCACAAGGTGCACAGAAACAGTAAGCTAGGAAAAAAGTTCATGAAACAAGAAAAAAGTTGAAGAAGAAAGTAGTAGGTGCTGAAAAACAGGACAGCAGTGAACCGAAAAAAGATGGTCCGTAACAAAACAAAAACCTATTTTATTACAACAAAAAGGAAGCCTACCTAACTTTTAGCTCGGGCCCACACATGGTCCCCCTGGGAGCGCCAATTCCCATAGATACAATAGTTGTATCCCCCTGAGGGGGGCATCGAATGAAAGAGGTTAACTACGTTATTCTTCTTCAACCGTGCTAGCGAAAAATGGAAATTTAGATGACATCTAAAACCGACCGTTGCACTGTATGATACAATTATTCCTGTTAAATTCTTTGATCTTAGAAAATGAACAGCTACCACTTCTGATAATGATCAAAGGGCCTTTCCATTGCAGGGTAACGGCATGGAACATGGATAAAAGATACATTCAAAACTAAGACCAAGATAGACTGGAATATGTACCCTAAAATGTTACACCAAATGCTTCGACAGGTGAGTGTGCATGGCTGTCGATCTCTACACACCACACCGACTCATAGATTTCATGTCGCTCACACGAAAAATATCCTCGCAAAAAGAAAAACTTGACCGATTGGCATCTGGGCATAATCAATTAGTACGTAGGCCGTATTCCGAGTACCCAAGACACAGAATCATTAAAATCAACACTCAAGCTACGACTAGCACGCTGTATTAGCCTTACCTACTTTCAGTTTTATGTTCAATCAGGAAGCAGTGGAAAATATCAAGAAATGCGACCGTACACAGACCATAAATTAGTTAAGAACAGCTACACGAACCACAATTTTTCTCAGTAATCACACTCAGTATGCATGGAAAGAAATATTTTGTCGCATGGACCGGACCAATCGTTGTGAGAGCCTAAATTTGTGAATTTGATTTCTTCAATAGCTGCATCGCTTCCACTTATAGAAATTTTCTGGCTCCGTACAAATGTAAATACCGGACTCAAGCCTGCAAGTGTCCGGGCTCAAACTCTGGGCCTTAATATTTAATTTTTAAACCGACACCTCGCATGAGAAACATAAGAAGAGAACTAATACACCAGAGGTAAACCTAGAGCAGAAGCTCCCTAATATAATAATTCAACACTTTTCTTCAGAAGAAAATAAGTCAATGATAACTAAAGTCTAACTCATAGCCCACAACATATTCTCCACAGCCAGAGCTACTAAATTTACTGCGAGGAAGACAACGCGAACTGGTCCAGATACTACATCCTTTTGAGAAATGTGCACGAATTCTATGAAGTCCCCAAGGCAATTTAAAAGACAATCAATTCTAACATGGGATAATTTGCAATTATTCAACCATGTGCTTCTTCGGAACACGTTTTCTTGTAGTAAAGACCATCAACTTAGAGCATACAAGTACGGATGGTACGTACGTATTAAAAACAATCATTTCCACAATGGGATAATTTACAATCAATCGACCATGTGCTTATTCGGAACACGTTTTCTTGTAGTAAAGAACAGCAACTTACACTATACAAGTTACGGATGGTACGTACGTATTAAAAATTAGAAAAGGAGATAGAGAATTAGGTGGTTCAGGTGACGCTGTTGGAGCCGTCAGAGCTATAGAGGCGCGGCAGCACGACAGCGTACAGCCACCGCAGCGTAGACGATGTGCAAGTGCAAACTGAGGTGCAGAACGCACCGCAGTAGTGCACCGCACTGCTGCACCACGACACCACCCAGCACCCCGAGCTGCTGCACCAGCACCACCGCACCCTGTCCCACACCGCGTCACGTGCACCGCACCCCAGCACGTGCACAGCGTCCCTCACACAGCAACACCCAGCGCGCAACCACTCACTCACGTGGGGCATCCCAAAGGGAGGAAGGCTCGCGTATACGCGCGTGTGAAGGGCAGAACACGCCACCAGCGCCCTAGACATCGCGACTCGAACGTAGCTGGCAACAGGTGGCAACAGCGATGAAGGCGACCAATAGAAGACGTTGTTGAAGGCTTGGTTTAGAAATCCTCTTGCCCAATAAGAACACTGGGAACAGATTCGGTACGACCACGTCGACCAATTGCTGGCGTAAAAAACGAAGGCCTCAACGGCGTTAATGTACATCAGTTTTGCGGAAGAGACAGCCCCTGTGAGGATGGAAGAGGCGTCCGTGATGAAGACGGACGAAGCGAACACGTAGCTGTCAAGAATGCGAGATGTGGCCGCGGCGGCAGGGGCAGACACCACCGGGGTTTGGAGCACTTCTGGAGATGGGATTGGAGTCTGGAATACGGCTGGAGCAGCAGCTGAAAAAGCTTCCATGGAGCTTGTTACTTGCGAGGAGATGGAGTCCACGATACTGCCTCCTCCGTCGCTTCCGCTGGAGTTTTTGATGCGGTCTGCCAAGATGAATGTCAAGATGGAGCCTAGCGCAAACAGTGCGGGAGATACCGACCCCAGCAACCGACGTTCGAATTCTGTAATGCCACACAAACGTTAGGAAATGGAGTCATGCGTAACGTGTTAAAGATGATGAACACGAAGCTAATTTGAACTTTCACCAGTCAGTGTGTTCAATATTTCAAACGTGAAGAAAATGAAGTGAACTATATTAAGGGGGACTTCCCAGCTAACCAGTTCGTAAAAAACGAAGTGCATTCACAAAAATAGTTCAAAACTGTATCAAATAGGAGTATGTGAAATAATGAGAATTAAAGAAAAAATACACTTCATATCAATTACATTAAAACTTGAATTATTCTCCGATAGACGAAATCCTAAGTCCCGTAACATGGATACCAATAGCATAGATAACAGACTCTCGAATACAGTTCAAGGTCAGTAAAAAAACACGATATGCATCTCGTCCTTTTGAAAGAAATTTGCGGATAATATGAGGAAAAAATGGGCTTATGATTCTGGAGAAGTTGTTACAGAAACAAAAATTTATACGACGCACTTGCAAGAAACTTCAAAACACATTTCTAAAGCGCGAGAAAAACCTATAATGAACAAGGAAGAGCTTAATTATCGAATAAAATATCTCATGGAGACCTGCAGTATTACGAAGAACAGCAACGAACATCTCTTTGATGAAGAGCGAAGTCATAGAGGCACGCGTTTCAATGCGCTCACCATTTGAATAAGAAACACATTTTGAGAGAAACGGCTCCCTTTCTTTGAAATTCATAGCAGTTATGCTCAGTCCACTAAGAAGAAATTTCCTCCCGCATGCATCGGTCTCATACAAGCGAGGCTTACTGAAGCTTCATCCATTATACTGATGCACATACTCTTCACGAGGCAAGAAACTGACAATACTTGGGTAGCGAAATGCAAGCACTCGCACGTCAAAAAAACCAAAGCTTTCCTCGTTCGTAACCGGCACTAAATTTCTCTTTAGTAGAGTGTGATCATTAATCTCGAGTAAAAAAAACACGATGAAATTAACAGTAGCCAGCTACAAAATCTGTTCACGGACACATAGTGAAATCTTGGTGATATTTTTCAATGAGTGCTGCATGGCAAAGGTTACAGAATAATTTCGTTCCAAACTGAGCACTGTTTTGCGAAGGCTATAAAATGATTTAGCCAAAAAATTCTCACAAATATAAACCTTCCATTATAAATTTCAATGTAATTAGGTATGGAAGTAGTGAGCCTAGCTCCTCGTTGCAGATAAGATGGAGATTCAGAACTAATTGCCTTACTCACCAAAGGTTTCATCACAGATCTTTTATCAAACGACGGCTAGCGTACTTCATTTCAATGACAACAGCTACTTTAGGCTCTTTAAATCTAACACTTAAAACCTCTATGGGAGTATAGGTAATACACTTTGTACTATTATAGTAAGTACAGGTACAATTGAAGCTTTGACTGTTTTAGTATCCCTCTTGCAGTCGTGAACTAGCGAACAAAAATTTATCGATAAGAAAAATATGAATAAATGAAAAAATAAATAAACGGCAACATTTGCTCAGGTCACTTCAGACATTACTCAACAGGAAAAAAGTGAAGTAAAACTTCTACTAAAATAAAAAGACATCGAGCGTAATGAGTCGTTAGACCTTGATGTAGAAGGCAGACCTGTAAGCAGGCGTACTGGGATGTAACGTCAATAGTTCAATGAGTTCAATCATCTGGTGAGGCTTGAGCTACATCAGGGCACTGATAACCATGTTCCTTTACAATAGCTTTCCTACTTAACCCGTGGATCCACGACATTATTTCAAACAAACTTACACCGTGGGGTCAATTTGACCCCAACACATTTTATTACAGTTTTAAAGTCACAAAGCAAATAAAGGTTAACCAGTTTCAGTTATATGGGAAAAGTCACAAAGCCATGTTCACATGTATGGATAAAACCAACAGTTAGTCGAGTTTAAAATTCATTTTTATCGTTTTGACCCCACCGTGCACCCAGGGGTAAATAGTTCGATTTAGATTAGATTTTAAGTTAGTTTAAGCCTCCCTAACCATTACAAAAAAGAGCGTATCGAAGAGAGGAAGAAGGAAGGCACCATTTGGTATGGAGATAAAAGAATGAGGAATCTATGCAGAAGGGGCATAGAAACAGTAAGTTGAGAAAGAAGTTCATGAAACAAGATGAAAGTTGAAGAAAGTCAGAGGTGCTGAAAAACAGGACAGTAGTGAACCGAAAAAAGTGGTCCTTAACATAACAAAAAAAACACCTATTTCAACAAAAAGAAGGCCTACCTAACTCTCAGCTCGGGCCCTCACATTTTCCCCCTGGGAGCACTAATTCCTATAGATACAATATTGTATCGCCCTGAGGATGGGGGGTTAATAGTTTATAATTCGACCTACAATTGGGAGTTCTGAAACTTGGTTAGCATAGAGTAGCCCACCGAATTCTTTTCTCGTGATTCTAATTTGCTAGCTGATGTTTTCTATTCATAAATCCACTAGACAGGTTACAGGACAGAGACGTCATACAATTTAGTGAGTGGGATTACATGTGTTGGCTTACAGACATGTCCACCTCAGCCCTATCCCCCTACGTTCATCACTGTTGTAATACCAGTAAGATTGTATTCAAATTCTTACTATTTAGCATATTTTTGTTTAGAACTTATATCAAAGAACAGCTATAAAGGTAAATTATTTGAATTTATACTATACGTTTGCTATTGGCTAGGCTTCTCTAGTAGAGGTTTATTCTCATAAGTGAGAGATTTGTTTGGATGCACTCAAATCTGAGATATAACATGTGTAAAGGCTCGTTTACACGATCATTAAGTGCGCGCGTGAGCAGTAAAGAGAGGCGCAAGCCCCGCACACTTGCTCTCGCTTCAGGTTCATTTACTTGCTCTATGGCAGTGCGTCTGTAACGACACTGACAAGCTTAAGTCAGCGCCATGAAAACGAGCTTAGTCCGCGTTGCAGTTCAAGTAGTGAATGCGCCAGAAGCGAGAGCAAGTGGGCGGGGCTTGCGCCTCTCTTCACTGCTCACGCGCGCACTCAATGACCGTGTAAACAGGCCCTTAGGCAGAATGTGTACACTCTGTTCAAAGGTATCAACATTTTTTCCAAATAACTCTAAACGTAAGCTTAATATCTTGCTTTTATGAATGACGAAGTCGGTAAATTTGAAGAGTGCTAAAATTGAAACGAAACTAAATGATCCCACAAGTAGAGATAAAAAACAAAGTTACGGAAAAAGACAAAACAAAAGAAATACTAAGATTTATTGAATACAAGAATCGTGACGAAATTAATAGAGCAACAACATAAATTCAACACAAAGTGAAACAATAACTGAAAAATCTTCTAATTTGATTAAAAAAATATAAAAAAATGCAGCAGATAAGCGCACGAAGCAAAGTAAGCCTAAGCTACACAAGACATGTCAAGATAATACTCTCGCTAGGTTGTCATGATAGAAACTAACACAAATGTCTAGCAAACTGAACACACAGGAGGCCTAACGTGCGCAGCGAACTGCTCACACAGGAGGCCTAATGTGCGCAGCGAACTGCTCACACAGGAGGCCTAATGTGCGCAGCGAACTGCTCACACAGGAGGCCTAATGTGCGCAGCGAACTGCTATGGCCAGAGCGTGTCGGCAGTTGAATTGTTGGTTTCGTTAAAAAAGGGTCTGATGGAAAGGGTAAAAACGTGCCTAGCGAAGGAAATAAGGAAAAAATGAGGTAAGGAATGAGTAATGATGGGAATAAAGAACGAGTAATGAAAGAAATGAAGAATAGGTCTACTGAAAAACACAAAAAATGTATCCAATTAGAAATGTGGTAAATCGCTTCAAATGAGGAAGAAAAGTATGGGTTGAAAAAAGGCAGAAAGGAATTGGTTCAACTGAGGAGGAAAAAATGATTTGAACTGAGGGGGGAAGAATGGGTAGAACTGAGGGGAAAAAATGGGTTGAACTGAGAGGAAATAATGGGTAGAACTGAGGGGAAAAAATGGGTAGAACTGAGGGGAAAAAATGGGTTCGATTGAAGGAGAAAAGCATGAAAGCTCATATAATCAAGGAAATAATGGGTTCAAGGAAGGAAATAATAGATCTAACAAATTAAATGAGGGATCCAACGAAGTAAAGAATAGGTTTAATAACAGAACAGTTCTTATGACGGAAGGACGGAGAATGGATGAAATAAAGGAGGGACGGAGACTAGGCCTACCTACCCAACAAAATTTGTTGTGGCGGAAAGAATGGCACGGAACAAAAATGAGCGAGGAGAAGTTACTTCCAAAGACGGAATAGGAAATTCAAACGTAACACAGAAATTAATAAAACCAATGACATGTATATAAAGGAAAAGATAGGAAATGAAAATAAGAGATAGGAAGAGAATAAAAAGATAGATTACGTTGGAAACGAAAAGAGATAGAAAAGTTCAAAGTAAAAAATGAAGATGGTGAAAGCATCAAAGCGTCGTCTATGCAGAGCTAAAGAAATATCTCTACAAAGAGAAGCGTAAAGATTTCTCACTTTTAGGGATGTGTGTGTGGATGCAAAAGTTCCATTTAATATTATTAATATAACTATTGAGCAGGCAGACTTCACATAAGGTGATTATAAATAAACGCGTTAATTTTGGACGGTTCTCATAGCAGCAGAACTATCGCACAAACGCAATAGTTTTGCAGTGATCACAAATACAATCCACCTTACAAAGTTTACGGGAGACTATTACTATTGCACACGCCCAAAGGTTAGATTATTATTGTAGTTAGTTTAGCCTCCCTAAACACAACAAATGTGTTCCAAAGAGAGGAAGGATGAAAGCGCCCTAAGTTGGTAGCAAAATCAAGCTCTGAACGGTTCTTTGATCTTATATTGTTGTTCGTTTTGAGATTGCTTTAAAAAGAATCAACGACCAAAGTGAAAGGTTGATCAGAACGGAAAGTAAATTACTCTTACTTCATTGCCACCCACTTCTCAGAATAAAAAATATAAGGTATATCACGAAACACCTGAAACTAAATTAACTAACGAACTGAAAAAATCACGTAACTATACGAACAGAACTTAAAATTCCCTCATTACCACCTAACGGAATATAAAATCTAAGTTAGATAGATCACGGAATCATATGAACAACTAAAAAACGGACTTTTTACGAAAGGTCAAAACTTACTATCGAATTACGGCAAATTTCGATGAACTACTTAAAGTTTTTAAGCAGTTGAAAATATTAATTTTAATTTCGAGGTCATGTAAAGTTATTCCCTGTTTCCCTCATCACTACGTCATGGGCAATCCATACAGTGAAACTCAGTAGGCCGATACATCTCCTGACGGCACAATACAGACAAGTTTTAATCGTATGGTTGCCATTAAACGCATTAATTATTTATAGTAGGCAACATCACGTTAACCACAAACCAAAAGGCTGGCAACGGACACTGAGTTGTTTAGTTATCATTGGCCGTACTATTCTAAAAGCGAGAAAGGCAGAAACCGTACCGCAGAAGGTGAATGAAAAAGAAGGGAATGATGAACACTGAGTACATAGAGAAAAAATGAACAACGGAAAAGGGAACACAGCTGCCTTCCAGTCGACACAAGCCAAGATTAGATAAGATGATAAGTAAGTTTTGCCGCCTCAACCACACTAAATGCGTTCCTAATAAAGGATGGAGGAAGCCACAATTTGGTATTGAATAACAAAAACGGGGAATCTATGCACAAGTGCGTTCCCACACAAAATTCTGTGCGCTAAAACAGCAAGATTCAAGTTAGTTGATAAATTAAGATAAAAGCTGAAGAAGAAAATCATAAGTGCCGAAAAAAGGACAACAGAGAACCGAAAAATTGATTCGTAACAAAACAACCTATTCTATTGCAACCAAATGATGGCTTATCTAAACTTCTGCTTAGGCCCTCATATCTTCCTCCCTGACAGCGACACAAGCAAAAAAAAAACATTCTCGAGACAAAAACTCGTATTCTCGACACATCACCATTCTCGACACAAATTTGAGACTTTAACCCTTTAACGCCCACATTTTTATACTCATATTACCGTTATCACAACCACTATCACTAGTCCGACACTGGCATTAGGTAGTTACTGTTATCAAGATGAGGAAGGAACTGCCACTCGGCAGTGAAGTTCAAAGGACACATTAGTGAACAAATTGAATAAGAAATACAATATATTATTGTTATTTTTGAAAGAGGACCGAATAGTCCTGTTGGGCGTTAAAGGGTTAAAAAAACGAATGCAATTGGATATAGCAAGGTATCTATGCATCACACGCTGAAGTTAACAGCCATTACACGGAAATGAAATTTTAGAAAAGCTAATGTGTCACTAGTGACTACCATTAGTGCTTGATTGATTGATTGATTGATTATAAGCAAGTTTTAGCCTCCCTTACCACAACAAAGATGTTCAGAGAGGGGAAGGATGAAACCAGTCGTGCCGCACGGCTCAACTAGCTGAAGAATGAGATTGTGGGATACTAGCTATCTCAACTCACACAAAATAAGCAAGACTAATAAAAAGGCACAATGAACAGGTTTTTGATTACATGGTGTGACTATGAACTAAATAAAATTCTAACAAAAGTTACATCACCATTGAAATACAAAACCACTCAACAGAATTCAAAACTTCCACTGCCAAAGAAATTATCATATTACACCACAAAAACGAAGGACTCGAGTTTTGGTGGTAGCGAACATCCACAAAGCAAGTAAAGCTAATGAATTGATACGTTAGTTTAAGTTTCCCTTACCACAATAAAGATGTTCTAAAGAGAGGAAGGAGGCACCATTAATATCGAGTTGAGTGAAGGGTAATACGAACGCGTGTTCCTACACAAGACTCCGGCGCATAGAAACAGTAATTCAAGAAAGAAGTTCAGAACCAAGAAAAAATTGAAGAAGAAAGTGACAGATACTGGAGAAACAGGACAGCACTGGACCGAAAAAATGTTGCTCCATTTCGATATAAGGTAAGCCAACCTAATGAACAGCTCGGGATGCTACACTTTCCTCCCCAGGAGAGCTTATTTCCATAGATGCCTGCTATCCCATTACACCACAAAAACGAAGGAGCTACGAGTAAGGAAAACGAAGGACTTGGGCGACTTTGTGGAAAGACATCTATATAAGATACAATAAAATAGTTAAAAACAGTAAAAAACTCTGTGGAATAAAATAATTTTAAAGAAACAGCGACTTCAGATCAGTTTTGATCATAAATTCTAGACATTTTGATCTTAGACAGCTCACAGCCAATAAATTATCCCAATATTTAATAAAAAGAAAACAAAATTTAGCACGCGTTCATACGTAACACATTCTAGAGCTAGTATTACAATACCAATTAGAAAACATTCAAATACGAATGAAGGAATATTTCGATGAGAGCGTACGCAAAACGTTCACTATCAAAAAGTTCGCAAGGGAGAGCTAGACACACGCGTTACTGAACATCGGACGCTTACATTCTGCCATGAGAATTTGACGATGTCAAAACAGAAGCTGTCTAGTTACCGTGCAGCAGCTAGAGAGTCAGTAAAATACTGTTTAGTACTACAGGCTTGGGGTTAATACTTCATTGAGAAACGATGTTAGGCATTCAGACCTCTCCTGGTCCAGCATGGGTTGCTACATGTGCTCACCCTGCTGTCTTCAGGCAGTACGCTGGCACGCAAGTACATACACCAAATTTTAGACGCGTAGCTTCAACCCAATTTTAGGAACGTAGCTTCAGAGTGAACCTTTACATTTGGATTGAAAATAACATCTAGGAGCAGACAGTTTTTAACTCACAAACTGGTTTCAAAGACACATTCAAAAACACTTAATGAACTTGGCGCTGTCACAATAGGTATCAAATTGTTCACGTTTCTCCAAGAATAACTATCTAGCAGAAAGAAAGGTCACTTCTGATAGCAGTAGCGCACCTAGGCATACGAGGAGCACATGTCTACGCTTGACAAAACAAGTGCAATCCAAGTCCAAACTTTTGGCTCATGGTGATAGTTCATTAGAATCTAAATCCTTTGTTTATGACAAAGATATGAACATGATTTACCCTTGATACCGCGAATCAGTTGATTGAAGCAAGTAAATTATTACCGTTATATTAAGTACATAATGCAACAGTTTAAACTTAGGTACCTGTATCATCTCTATTAAGTACATAGTGTAACATTAAAAATTGAGGCACTTACCTGTATTATCGCTTTATCAAGTACACAGTATATCATTTAAAACTTGAGGTACCTACTTTTACCATCGCTATATTAAGTACATCCTGTAACCTTTAAAACTCGAAGTACCTGAATTATCACAACTGCATTGACATTAGTAGGAAGTACGCCAGTAACCTAGGGTACGCAAACGCTACATGAAAGGATTTCTGGCTCATGAGAGCATCTTTCGGAAAAAGCAATGAATTAAGAAAACTTAGTTCGGACAAACGGCATCATGACCCAGATCCGAATGTGGTGTTTTGATCCCTCAACACCAAGTAAAGCATACAAAAATCTATTTGTTACAGCAACTGGAGTCCTGACCTTTATATTTTCAAATAAGATGAACTTGCTACATGCGATGAGTTAAAATAATTTATTTCAAAAGCTCTAAAACCTCAATTAAATGATTCATTTCCAATTAAAAATTGTCTGAAATTTATTGCATGCGGTGATTCAAAATAATTTATTCAAACCCTCTAAAATTTTCATTCAGAAAAGTGTTCATTTCGAATTAAAAACTATCTTCCTGTGGTCGGGCTTTCAATGACTGGTGCTACAGTTGTTATGAGAGCAAAATTTAACTTTAAAAAACTCGGTCGCTTTCGAAAGTCCAGCTAGCCTCACTCACGAGCATTAATGGGTGGCAATACTCTGATCAAAAATGGAGAGGACAATTCAAATTTAACACATACAATTCAATCAAAGTAAATAAAGGACTGGACATGAAAGAGAGGTTAATATCACCTACACAGAAACGCATCTTCGAGCAACAAAAAACAATTAAAAGATAAATTTATTCAAAATCAGCATAATTGGGACCAACGGTTACGTCTCGCATCATTCCGACCACAAATGGAACAAATGAAGACTTCAATACATTGATTGCTAAAGCGACGTGCACACGAGCTCTAGAAATACAAGTGCTACAAAGCGTCATGAGGCAAGTGTGAGAAGCTACAGCCTGTGCTACAAGTTCAACTCGAGTCGAGCCAATGGCAGTGCAGGACATAAACCAGTAAAAAAATAACATACATTTATAAACATAACATAAATCTTCAAAGCAGTTTACACCTTAATACACTATTTCGTAAGAATATAACGTACCACTCAACTTTATCGATGCTTTGTTGATACTAAAGCGTTATAGAACACATAGCGAGCCTTTGATCCCCACACCCGCACAAGATTATAAAATTATTTAATCACAAATTGTTCATTTTAAATACCCTCCCGCTGCATTACATCTCCTCGTACATGCGCAAAAATATAGGTCAAACACATATCTAAATTCTGTACAGGTACAAATGCTCATCACTTTGTCCCAGCAGCAACACCAAACTCGTGGCAGATTCAGGCAATCCGTCTTTGAGCAGTACATCCCTACATTTGGTGAATAATCAAACTGTTTTTAAAATACGGACGATCTCCAAGATCAAAATTTCATCACTTACACCACCAAAGGCGTCTGAAAATGCTTCCGTCCGGCCTCATCAAACAGCAGAACAAGAGGCACTATAACACGCCTATGAATTTCGCCCTGAGGGTGTCCAGACAAACACGCATCACAGGCGCTCACCAGTTGCACGTGTTATAACGTTATGGAATGCATACAGCCTAGGAAATAACACTTATTGCACATCTTGTGTGAAGTTATGAAAAAATAAGCATGCAATGAACACCCTGGGAGAAATAAAGCACGTTCTCTAGAAATCACAAACACGCCACTAGAACTTCTCAGAAATGCAGGAGGTATAAAGCAGAGCAATATTTTGCGTCACTGTGCTCATGATTGACGTTTCAAGTAGGATGAGAGCGACACTCCACATTCTCCCCACACAGACTTACAGGCTCAAAGCCTTCTCTGATTAAAAGCCTGGTCATGAAACTAACAAAGTTTAGATTTTGCGTTTGCAAAGGCCATTGCATCATCACAAAAACCTAGTACACCATATAGACTACTTTTTTTCCATCCGTCATTCGATCATCCGCAGCTACAGCACAGACACTAAGAAACGGAAACACTTGCCTAAACCTTAGCTAGCGGCTATTTAATAATGCTGAAGGTAGAGTACACCAAGCTCCACTTAGTAGAAAATTGTAAAAATATATTTGAACTTTCTAAACTGCAAGTCAAAACATTCTTCCTACTTAGTGCTACTCGTAGAACACATCTGAAGGGACAGTTTGCATAGATATCTCATCCCCAAACCATTGCACACAGCCGAAACAATAAGCAGTGACCAAATGCAGTCATCAGAGGTAATGTAACCGCTTAGAATTAGGCGCAACTACCACAGGTGATAGTTTCTAAAGCTTACTAAGCAGTAATTATCATCGCTTGTCCCTGCACCCACGCTGCAGTTTGAGAATCAGGGCCTCCTGAAATTTTCTAGCTCAGCATCAACGAGACTTCCCGCCCTGAAGTGGGCATTTACGTGAATATTTCAATTGAATACTTGAACTCTCATTGATCTCCAGATGACAGCGTCACTTCATTTTCATTTATCACTTCACGGCATTGATGTATTGATAAGAAGTACACATTTCATGAGAATAAATTCCTGCAAGTCAATCATGGACAAAGTTTAGTAGTTTTGGTATTTCAAGATACCTCACACCAAAAATGCCTATGGATTCTTTCCATTGCAACATTTGAAATAATCAAAAACACCAGAAAAACCCAGCATTATGAACATCCAACACCAGACATGCCTACCATCAGGATAATTCAAATCGGAAATACCCATCATTATGAACAGTCACTATCAAAATCACACAGCACTATGAACACCCAATACCAGAAATGCCTACCACCCACTACCAGAAATCATCTCCAGCCCGACACGATCAGAGCGCAGCGACTCAGCACTGCCGGGACGTTAAGTAGCGTCGAGCGCTTAGTCATTGGGGAGAGGCTGGGCTGGCGCATTACCTGTTTTGGGCTGCTTGTGCGGCAGCACGTCCCAGCCCATCGATCGCTCCACTGCCATGCACCACCGCTCGTAGCGCCGCTCCCGCTCTGCACACACACAACGGCACATCAACTCCTGCTCTAAGTTATGCTGCACACACTTGAGCTTTGGTTCAAAGTTGTGTCACACTTGAGCTTTGGTTCAAAGTTGTGTCACACTTGAGCTTTGGTTCAAAGTTGTGTCACACTTGAGCTTTGGTTCAAAGTTGTGTCACACTTGAGCTTTGGTTCAAAGTTGTGTCACACTTGAGCGTTGGTTCAAAGTTGTGTCACACTTGAGCTTTGGTTCAAAGTTGTGTCACACTTGAACTTTGGTTCAAAGTTGTGTTACACTTGAACTTTGGTTCAAAGTTGTGTCACACTTGAACTTTGGTTCAAAGTTGTGTCACACTTGAACTTTGGTTCAAAGTTGTGTCACACTTGAGCTTTGGTTCAAAGTTGTGTCACACTTGAGCTTTGGTTCAAAGTTGTGTCACACTTGAGCTTTGGTTCAAAGTTGTGTCACACTTGAGCTTTAGTTCAAAGTTGTGTCACACTTGAGCTTTGGTTCAAAGTTGTGTCACACTTGAGCTTTGGTTCAAAGTTGTGTCACACTTGAGCTTTGGTTCAAAGTTGTGTCACACTTGAGCTTTGGTTCAAAGTTGTGTCACACTTGAGCTTTGGTTCAAAGTTGTGTCACACTTGAGCTTTGGTTCAAAGTTGTGTCACACTTGAGCTTTGGTTCAAAGTTGTGTCACACTTGAGCTTTGGTTCAAAGTTGTGTCACACTTGAGCGTTGGTTCAAAGTTGTGTCACACTTGAGCTTTGGTTCAAAGTTGTGTCACACTTGAGCTTTGGTTCAAAGTTGTGTCACACTTGAGCTTTGGTTCAAAGTTGTGTCACACTTGAACTTTGGTTCAAAGTTGTGTTACACTTGAACTTTGGTTCAAAGTTGTGTCACACTTGAACTTTGGTTCAAAGTTGTGTCACACTTGAACTTTGGTTCAAAGTTGTGTCACACTTGAGCTTTGGTTCAAAGTTGTGTCACACTTGAGCTTTGGTTCAAAGTTGTGTCACACTTGAGCTTTGGTTCAAAGTTGTGTCACACTTGAGCTTTGGTTCAAAGTTGTGTCACACTTGAGCTTTGGTTCAAAGTTGTGTCACACTTGAGCTTTGGTTCAAAGTTGTGTCACACTTGAGCTTTGGTTCAAAGTTGTGTCACACTTGAGCTTTGGTTCAAAGTTGTGTCACACTTGAGCTTTAGTTCAAAGTTGTGTCACACTTGAGCTTTGGTTCAAAGTTGTGTCACACTTGAGCTTTGGTTCAAAGTTGTGTCACACTTGAGCTTTGGTTCAAAGTTGTGTCACACTTGAGCTTTGGTTCAAAGTTGTGTCACACTTGAACTTTGGTTCAAAGTTGTGTCACACTTGAACTTTGGTTCAAAGTTGTGTCACACTTGAACTTTGGTTCAAAGTTGTGTCACACTTGAACTTTGGTTCAAAGTTGTGTCACACTTGAACTTTGGTTCAAAGTTGTGTCACACTTGAACTTTGGTTCAAAGTTGTGTCACACTTGAACTTTGGTTCAAAGTTGTGTCACACTTGAACTTTGGTTCAAAGTTGTGTCACACTTGAACTTTGGTTCAAAGTTGTGTCACACTTGAACTTTGGTTCAAAGTTGTGTCACACTTGAACTTTGGTTCAAAGTTGTGTCACACTTGAACTTTGGTTCAAAGTTGTGTCACACTTGAACTTTGGTTCAAAGTTGTGTCACACTTGAACTTTGGTTCAAAGTTGTGTCACACTTGAACTTTGGTTCAAAGTTGTGTCACACTTGAACTTTGGTTCAAAGTTGCGTCACACTTGAACTTTGGTTCAAAGTTGCGTCACACTTGAACTTTGGTTCAAAGTTGCGTCACACTTGAACTTTGGTTCAAAGTTGCGTCACACTTGAACTTTGGTTCAAAGTTGCGTCACACTTGAACTTTGGTTCAAAGTTGCGTCACACTTGAACTTTGGTTCAAAGTTGCGTCACACTTGAACTTTGGTTCAAAGTTGCGTCACACTTGAACTTTGGTTCAAAGTTGCGTCACACTTGAACTTTGGTTCAAAGTTGCGTCACACTTGAACTTTGGTTCAAAGTTGTGTCACACTTGAACTTTGGTTCAAAGTTGTGTCACACTTGAACTTTGGTTCAAAGTTGTGTCACACTTGAACTTTGGTTCAAAATTGTGTCACACTTGAGCTTTGGTTCAAAGTTGTGTCACACTTGAGCTTTGGTTCAAAGTTGTGTCACACTTGAGCTTTGGTTCAAAGTTGTGTCACACTTGAGCTTTGGTTCAAAGTTGTGTCACACTTGAGCTTTGGTTCAAAGTTGTGTCACACTTGAGCTTTGGTTCAAAGTTGTGTCACACTTGAGCTTTGGTTCAAAGTTGTGTCACACTTGAGCTTTGGTTCAAAGTTGTGTCACACTTGAGCTTTGGTTCAAAGTTGTGTCACACTTGAGCTTTGGTTCAAAGTTGTGTCACACTTGAGCTTTGGTTCAAAGTTGTGTCACACTTGAACTTTGGTTCAAAGTTGTGTCACACTTGAACTTTGGTTCAAAGCTGTGTCACACTTGAACTTTGGTTCAAAGTTGTGTCACACTTGAACTTTGGTTCAAAGCTGTGTCACACTTGAACTTTGGTTCAAATTTGTGTCACACTTGAACTTTGGTTCAAATTTGTGTCACACTTGAACTTTGGTTCAAATTTGTGTCACACTTGAACTTTGGTTCAAAGTTGTTACACATACTTGAGCTTTGGCTCTAAATTATGTTACACTCGAACTCCTGCCCGGAATTATACTATACACAGCTGAACTTCGGCTCCAAATAGTTAAATTTAAATTTCTACTCAAAATTATACTACACACTTGAACATCAGCTCTGAATTATGTTATATTTGAACTTCTGCTTGAAATTATACTACACACACTTGGACTTCGGCTCTAAATAATGTTACATACACTTGCGATAAAAATTCAGACAATACAGGTAGAAGATTATTGAAAAAGCAGTTTCAAATAACTCTGTGTTATGCATATCCTCATGAACAAAAATTTAAATTACTTTATCAATTCAAATAAATGAAAGATTTTACAGTATCATCATTCTACTATATAGAGTTATTTTGAGACTGCCTGGCCACAACAAAAGCCATCTTAAGGGAACAAAGGGAAGGGACCATTTAGTACAGACCGTTGAAAACATGGTGTATATATACATATATACACAAGGTGTGTTCCCGTACAAGAAAACCCTGCTAAAAAAGGGAAGGAAGGAAGAGGGAAAAAGATGAAATTGATAGTGGAGAAGGCATGAAAACTGAAAAAACAAACAAAGTCACGAAAGATAGAAATACCGAGGGCCTATCTGTAGCAGGAGTAACCTAACAGTATCTAGCAGGAAGCACCGATCGCCAAAGCATAAGATAGGAAAGCATAAGATAGGAAAGCCTAACTAACCTAGGCCTATAGCCTGTCTTATGGCTCTTGAGAGGAAAGAGCTCAAAATTATTTTAAATATTCATGTCCGAGTAAAATTTTCACTAATCGTCAAATTTTTAAGAAGATTTAAGATCATCACTACGAGGGATAAAAACTTGTGGGCAAGTAAAGTGTTATTTAAACTTTCATCAAAGCTAGCCTTGACAGTTACTCGAGTGGAACCAGCATTGGCACGCACAGAGATGAGTTTTCGGAGTTCTTGCGTGCGGAATTTAGACGCAATCACGTCATGTGTCCCTCATTTACGAAAGGATCAGCATCAGCTGCTGTCAGTCTGGACCCCAAAAAACAAGAAACTTGACCGTGATCAGATTTCGTGGTCGGAGTGTGAAAGACGCTGAAATGCAGTGATAACTGATCAACATAGACAGTGTTCCTGAAAGCGTTGATTTTTAAGGATTGAGGAGTAAATAAATATTATAAAAATATTTATTACGCTGGTCAACTTCAATCACGCATCAATTATGTCGACACCACCGTGATGTTCTCTAGCTGAAGTCTTCTGAATCAGGGGTTCTCAAAGTGGGTCCGTGGCACTTTGACAGGGGGTCCAAAAAATGTAACGAATATAAAAGTGGATGGAGTTAAGGTATTTATTTACAGATTTCATGACTGCTGATATTATGAACCAGTGCGTAAAATGTATATTTACATACATTCTTGAGCGGAACACATGGGAGGGGGTCGTCAGCTTATTTTTGTGTAATGAAAGTGGTCCTTGGTCCAAAAAAGTTTGAGAACCCCTGTTCTAAATGATCGAAGACGCTCTGAGCCCGTGCTCTGAGTCGTGCCAGTGCTGGCTAACGTGTGACCAATGGAGTGAACTTACAAGGCTTATAACTTATGACTCGCATTAGCATGCACACTTCCACTTCGTGAAGTAATGTTCAGTTACACAGACATTTCATCAGTGAAAATGTATTCAAATGTACTGTTTGAAGGCGTGCTATGAATTTGATTTCTCTATTTTTACGCTAACATAACTTTGAGAGAATTTTAACCAAACGAAACTGCAGTACAGAAATGGTAATTAGTCATTAAATAGCATTCAGGTATCCTGGTTAGCCGTGGGAGAGGATGGTCAGGCAAACCAAGCAAGCAACAAACTATGCACTACTGTATGGGATTTAAGTGATTCGGCGGTGGGAGTAAGGACGGTCAGACCTACCGAGCATCTAACCCAAGAAAAACTTACCCTCCATTTTATAAAGACGTATTTTACCGAGCCACACATAGCTGCACCCCGTCGAGTCACCAAAATGAACCGATTAAGAATCAAAGTGAGATATATAACTATCAGTACTACCTCATCCTGTGGATGTGCTTGTTTCTACATATTCTGATTTCCATATACTAGAGAGAAAGAAAAGAAAACCTGGAACCCAGAGACAGGCGATAATGCAGTTTCCTGAAAAATATACTTTTTCCATCACAATTGGAGTCCCAGTCAATGAAGCCAATACCAAAATTAGCACAATTAATGGAGGGTTTGGATCCCTTACGCAGGCTAACCGATTCAACTGAGGTAGCCATGGGCAGTTCCGTGTCTACTGGAACTCCCAAATTGAGTTGAAGCATGAAGGTTAAGTGCCTATAAAATTATGACAGCATCAAGAGCAACAAATAAAAACTCAAATAGATTAATAAGATACCATTTTTTATAATGGATACCATGTCATAAAGACACACAGGCAGTACAGTGACAGCTGAAAATAATAGACACTTCAACTCGTTACTGCCCACAGTCTGTGAAATAAAAGATGCCTCAACCATACCAAACACACGGTAGCTACAACCACGGTAGGAGAAACAAGGTAGCGACAAACGAGTTCTTTTCATCGACCGTGTCATAATGCTGATGTCATGGCATCGAACCAATAACAGCGCTCAAACTTCATTTGTAACACTGCTAGCCCCAAATCTGGTACCACTATTAGCCTAACAACATTCGGCAATTGTGACGTCATCCAGTATGTTTGAAATGAAGCCGTTTTATTGGCTAGCCGAACAAGAGGCGTGCATTTTTATCCCAATGTAAATGACATTACCTTGTTTCCTCTATGATGGCTACAACCCACCACTCTCCCTAAGTCCCACCATCCTCCAGTATGACACACGGTAGCTACAGTCCTCCCCCACACAAGGCCCACCGTCCACTAGTATGACACACGGTAGTTACAGTCCTTCCCCAAACAAGGCCCACCGTCAACCAGTATGACACTGTAGCTACAGTCCTCCCCCACACAAGGCCCACCATCTTCCAGTATGACACACTGTAGCTACAGTGCTCCCCCACACAAGGCCCACCGTCCACCAGTATGACACACTGTAGCTACAGTCCCACAAGGCCCACTATCCTCCAGTATGACACACGGTAGCTACAGTCCTCCCCCACACAAGGCCCACCATCCACATGGATGACACACGGTAGCTACAGTCCTCCCCAACACAAGGCCCACCGTCCACCAGAATGACACACGGTAGCTACAGTCCTCCCCCACACAAGGCCCACCGTCCACAAGTATGACACACGGTAGCTACAGTCCCACAAGGCCCACTATCCTCCAGTATGACACACTGTAGCTACAGTCCTCCCCCACACAAGGCCCACCCCACCGTCCACAAGTATGACACATGGTAGCTACAGTCTCACAAGGCCCACCATCTTCCAGTATGACACACTGTAGCTACAGTCCTCCACCACACAAGGCCCACCATCCACCAGTATGACACACGGTAGCTACAGTCCCACAAGGCCCACTATCCTCCAGTATGACACACTGTAGCTACAGTCCTCCCCCACACAATGCCCACCGTCCACCAGTATGACACACGGAAGTTACAGTCCTTCCCCACACAAGGCCCACCGTCAACCAGTATGACACTGTAGCTACAGTCCTCCCCCACACAAGGCCCACCAACTTCCAGTATGACACACTGTAGCTACAGTCCTCCCCCACACAAGGCCCACTGTCCACCAGTATGACACACGGTAGCTACAGTCCTCCCCCACACAAGGCCCACTGTCCACCAGTATGACACACGGTAGCTACAGTCCCACAAGGCCCACCATCCTCCAGTATGGCAGGCGTGAAGGTGTCGGTAGCCAGCGGAGTGAGAGAGTCCAGATCCCACACAGCTATGCCCGCAGCAGCACCGGCTGCCATCGCTGCTCCCAGCGCTGTCGTCTCCAGCATGCTTGGCCGCACTGCCCACAGCACACTCGTCACACACACAGGGCACAGTTGCTTTGAAAATTACTCCACAAAAATACTCCATAAACTCACTCCATTATATGCTTGAAAAGCAGACTAGTCAGACACAGCGTTGTAGTTTTAGAAATTATTGCTTTGTGCTCTAAAATAATTTCATTATATGCTAGAGAAGATGTCCTCAATGATCACAAAGAGAGCATAGCTATAACAATTACATTATACACTGTAAAATTACTCCATAACATAAAGGAGATGAGCGATAGTTACCCCACAAGCTAATTTGTGACTGGTTATTTCTCATGTCAAAACGAGGTAGACATCAAAATCTTGCTATCGAGCCGCAGCGCGTTGTAAGCATGTTTTTGAGAAAAATTTTCCACGCAACAGTTACCACAAAATATTCCGACACTAAAATATGAATATTCCGACACAAGATATTCCTGCCAGTGGACACGTAAATGGTATGAGGCAGCTGAAGTGTCCAATTACAGTATTTGGAGTTTCAAGTTCATCTGTACAATTATAGCTTGAATATTAAGTTTCTAAAAGGTCAATTCTTAAAGAATCTTATGTTTGAGATAACAAGAAGAACTGAAGATGGAATGTCAACATTTCGAAACGTTTGCTTAAATAATAAAAATGTTAATTTGTCAATTCTTGTTTTTTACACTATAGCTCGAACTCCACTTGTTTTAACTTACACGGACAGGTGACTGGAAACAATTCCCAACTCTTAAATACTAGTTCTCCCCACCAGGCAGACATTCAGCAACAGACGTACACTAACACATACTATTGTACACTCGCCACAAGATGATAATGATACCCACACCCACACTACTTTTAAAGGTTTTCCGTAACTCTTTTTATTTAGAATGTTGAATTTTCCCAAGCCGAACCTAGCTACCTAAAATCGAGCAGGCTGGATTAACTACAACAAACCTCATATGTCCTACATTAACTACCAAAACACATTCGTCAAATAATGAATCTTTATAAGCTGAACCAATCTGAGACTCCCAAATTGAGCTACCGAGAGACTCCCAAATTGAGCTACCGAGAGACTCCCAAATTGAGCTACCGAGAGACTCCCAAATATAGCTATTTTCTCCCAAATTGAGCTTATTTTTCCCAAACTAAGCTACTGAGAGAGTCCTAAACTGAGCTACCCACCAACAGGCACGCCTGCCAGGTCCGCCTGCAGCTGCAGCAGGAGGTCGTTAGCTGTCATGCCGCCGTCAACGAGTAGCTTGGTTATGGTGATGCCCGAGTCCTTCTGCATGGCGTCCAAGATCTCGCGGGCCTGGAAACACACAGCCTCAAGCGCAGCGCGCGCTATGTGGCTTGAAGTCGTGCCCTGAGTGATGCCGCAGATCGTGCTGCACACACACAAACGCAGACACAATGGTCAGCTCCTATTTATTTCGTGATGAGCATTTGGTGTGCTGTACAACTTTCAGCTGCTATTTATTTTTGTAATCAGCATTTGGTAACGGGTGGTGTGCTGTACAAATCTCAGCCACTATATTTCGTGATGAGCATTTGGTAACGAAAGGTGTGCTATACGCTGTCGGCTGCTATTTATTTTCTAGATGAGCATTTGGTAACGAGAGGTGCGCTGTACAGCTGTCAGCTATTTATTTTCTAAATGAGCATTTGGTAACGAGAGGTGCGCTGTACAGCTGTCGGCTGCTATTTATTTTCTACATGAGCATTTGGTAACGAGAGGTGCGCTGTACAGCTGTCAGCTATTTATTTTCTAAATGAGCATTTGGTAACGAGAGGTGCGCTGTACAGCTGTCAGCTATTTATTTTCTAAATGAGCATTTGGTAACGAGAGGTGCGCTGTACAGCTGTCCGCTATTTATTTTCTAGATGAGCATTTGGTAACGAGAGGTGCGCTTACAGCTGTCAGCTATTTATTTTCTAAATGAGCATTTGGTAACGAGAGGTGCGCTGTACAGCTGTCAGCTATTTATTTTCTAAATGAGCATTTGGTAATGAGAGGTGCGCTGTACAGCTGTCAGCTATTTATTTTCTAGATGAGCATTTAGTAACGAGAGGTGTGCTGTTCAGCTGTCAGCTGCGAGATGAGCTCTTGGTAGCAGGAGATGTGCTCTCATTGACTGTTGGGTTTATTCTCTACCCTGCTGTTCATGTTTTGAAAGCCATGAAGAATGAACCATGAGGAAGAATGAACAAGAAAGTGTCAGTTGCTCTGAACAATGCTTACAAGCAACACTAATGACTTATAAGTCCTGTTCTACCATCGATATAATGAAATCAGGAAGGTAGAGCTTGTTTTACCATCAAAAATAATGGATACTATGTAAATGATACACGCAAACACTACCCACAACCAACTTAAAATAGAGATACAAATCAGAGAATTCACGCAGCTATTTAAATATTGTTTCCACGTCCACCACCATTAAAAAAGTATTCTTTTTTTTAATTCATAGTGAACATTTAGAACAGTTCCTTGGTTGCAAACACACACAACGCAGTAACTGGCAGGCTCATAGTGTGGGGAAATACTTCACTCGGGCAATTTTTGGAAATATACTTCGCTTTAGGAAATGTCTAAAAAACCGTTATCACTGTTATTCTCGAGCGTGAGAATGTCGACCAAAGTTTATCCGTGTGTGTAAGGACAATTCGTCACTGTTCGGTCGGAAAAACAAGCGGCGATTGTTTGGGGTAGAGTGCGGCGAGCGCAGGCATAGAGAACGACGCACACACGAACACACGCACGATACAAGCGCACCCAAGCCGAGGCTTTGCAGGGCAAGGAGGCGGACGTGACGTCTGAACGACAGGCCCGCACAACCGGAGCCAATCGCCGCTCGCCAAAGCTATGACGCAAGAGGGTGTGTCTCAACACGCACCAATGAGAGTCCCAGACGTCAGAATAAGCAAGGATTCCGCCAATCAGGATACAGATGATGCCTCTGTAGAATAGAGGCTTCGAGACTGATCTCGAAAGAAGGAAGCGAAACACATATAAGGATGCGAGATGAAGCCTCGAGAGGAATTTTTGAACACACGTGAGAGACTGCGCAATACGTCTGAGGGTGTTCTACACAATAGGCCAGCCTCGTCGGCTGGCCTTATACCCAACTGCAACTTGAAAGTTAATAATTCGAGGCACATAAAACAACGTTGGACGTCGGAAGTCATTGGAGCACCGTCTTAAAAAGGAAGCCTAATCGAAGTAAACCAGCCTCGCATCGGGGATCGTCATGAATAAACGCGTCGGAGATTCAACCAAGAGCAATCAACATCTGTGCATCGGGGTCGAACTCAAAATCAACTTCAGCGGCAGTCGTCAACATTGCAAATGGCACACAGTTAAGATCGCTCACCAACACTGCAAAGTTCAACGCATGAAACTACAATGAATCAGCTCACAACCGCTTCAAGGGATCTGCTGCCCGTAGAAAGAAGCGGGGGAGGGCACCACTGCAGCGAGGTAGCAAGAGATCAGCCTACGCCAGCAGCAAGCCTAAGCTGCGACGCGGAACATCAGCAGTGAGCAATAACATCGGCTGTGAACGACGCGGAACATCAGCAGTGAACAATAACATCGGCTGTGAACGACGCGGAACATCAGCAGTGAGCAATAGCATCGGCAGTGGATACCCATCAGTGAATCATTTATTATCAAAAGGGCGAGTGTTTTATAGTTGTGAGAGCTCTTTTAGGTGGTAATTGAAGTTCAAATTCAGATGTAGATCAGCACATAGAAAAGTGCTTTTCAAAGTATCGCGAGGAATCATCTAATTTTTGGCTATCAATTTCCTGTGTCTATTTAGTCGAGGATCGACTTCCCGTTGTATGATTCGACACCGTGTCACAATTCCAGGTTAAATCGTGATGTGTTATTCTCGCAAATATTGTGATTGGTGTTACTGTGGATGCGTGAATCGTTGTCAACGAGGGAGTATTGTAACTTGACTGCTCGGTAAGCATCACCTTTGTGTCATGTCGTGTTTAAATATTTTGCGGCGGTAGAAACTTACGTACTTTTCATTGACGCCGTTGTGCCATTTCAAATCATTTCGTCCCCATGCCTTGTGTGTTTATCCACGTGTTTCCCAATAAATTCGTGTTAATCTTGCTAACTCTTTTATTCTCCAAGTCTGGTATGCAGGTGTACGCAAGCATAAAGGATAATACTATAACATGTTTGGGGGTTGAGACTCCCCCTGCGTGCGTGATTAGTAACCCTTTTCACGTATTGCGACAGGGAAAATATCAACTGTCCTATGCAAACGTACTGTCTGTATATTGGCTTGGAGAATTTTATTTAATCATTTTCAGTTGCTTAAAGAATTTTTTATATAAATTTTGTAACGTTCCCTCAAGAAAGAATTCAAATAACAGTCCAGTCGTTTTGCAAGGATTTGTCCGGCATAGTGTTTCGCTTGCTCTTTGTAGTTTCATTCCTTTAAATAACAAGCAGTGGAGCACAGCCGAGAGTTGTGGCTGTGAGTCTTTCCTTGAGGAACTGCCGTTCCGCAGTGTAATTGCCTACTATTGAGCTGGAGTCGTAAATGCATCGGAATGTAGGGCTCAGCTACAGTACCGCAGATCGCTTGGCTCCAAATTAGGCACCAGAAGTGCGCTTACTGAGGCATGTGAATTGGAGTAGTGCTGGGCCATTGAAACTTTCTTAACATAATGAAAGATTCAAGTATCAATGTTGAATTCTTGGCTCAAATTTGTCATGACAGTGAGTGTATCAGTTAAATGTCTCTTTATTGAATGATTTTATTTCTTGGACTTGCAAAACCATCACAGTCTTGTCAAATGCTGAAGTGAGTCATAATAACTAAAATTTTCATTCTTCAGGGGAAAATCACAGTTCAAGGTGTTATGAGTAGAAGTGACCGGTGTGCGTGAATAAATAAAATATGCAGCATTTTGCTGAGATAGAACTACCTCTAAAATTTTTTTTACATTTTCGATCATGCAACGGATAAAATTGTGGCTGGCACAGTGTGAGCCTGATATCTATGTAAGCAGCATGGAAATTCTCTTAAATAGTCATTTCATTGTCCATAAATTTTGTGTGTGCAACGCTCTCTTGAATATAAAATTCGGTTTATCAAGTGCCCCATGTTAAATGTATGTGTCTTTACGTGCTATTTTCCCTGGTCCTTTTGAGTGTGGTTCCATTTATGAAGTAAATTTCTAGCCTAGATGCGCCAGTATCGCCGGTGCGGCTTTTCGAGCCGGCTTTCAGAGTCATAAAAATCTTGATGAATTTTTCTCCCTAAAATTTGGTTAAAAAAAAAAAAAAAACTTGAGCTGGAACATATTCAAATTACAAACATAGTAAGCCCACATAAATTGTCATGTTCTGAGGTGCTACAATCGCAATTAATTCTCTCTTGTTCTTTTATGCTGCAGTTGGAAAATAACAGTTGAATACCATTGTGATGAGAATTTGGTCAGCATGCATTGAGCGCAGGAAATCCGATGCCTTTTGCTGAGCTGGTACTCGTGTTGAGCTTTATCTGGAATATATAGTTCACAAAAATTTCAGTGTGCTTTTTTTTTTTTTTAATTGAACGGTTCTAGGATTTATCACCTTTTAATGTTCATTGGTTTTATGCTTAGCTCGATGGCTCTGGAAACTAACGCCGTAATTTTAGCAAACACTGCCTTGTCTCGAGTGAATCTTTGAAGCAAGTTAAAGTTAACCAAGGTTGAGGCATTGAGTAATTAACTCGGTTGAAATTTTCATTTTTGTGACGCCTCGCTTAAAATAACTCACAGAATTTTTTGGCCTCGTGTGTGTCAAGCTTCTACAATCAGCTTTAGCAACATGCTTAACATTGGATTCGAAAGCATTGGAGCATTTAATTTGTAATAATTAAAACATGTTGAAATTAAATTGAATGTTTCCAGGACATGTCGATCCATTACAGTTTACTGACTGACATGTTGAGAGCAGCATGATCCACAGTTTCATTGATTAAAATCCGAGTGTTTAGTTGTGATGATAAAAATGTTGAATGAATTAAGTGACGGTGCTGCACTGCTGAGGATAAAAATTAAATGTAGTGTTTTAAAGTAAGTGATAATTTCAACGGTGCTGCGAATTCAGTTCGTAGTCTAATTTTATTTGCTTTGATATAAATGACGCCTCTGCTCGTGTGTTAAGTAAAGTAAAATGCGTCATTCTTTTCTATTCACAAGATCATTATGGCAAGCTCCAGTACATCAGAGTGAGAATTTAAATAATTGCTTCAATAATAATACACTAAAATCATTAAATATTTTGGGTGATTTTTCACATGTGCCAAGTATACAATCCATTTCGACACTGACATAAGTCAATCAATACCTTTATATCAAATTCACTGAGCATAAAAATTTTGCTTCCTTAACTTTTATAAATTCATGATGTTTGAAAATTTCCTTTTGATGTGAATTCGACGGTAGAGCGTAGTAATTTAAGATTATTCAATCCTAGCTGCCTTCAGGTAGGAATGAATTTTTATTATATTAAGTGTCTGTAGATTTTAAAAGGTAAACACGTGGATTAAATGCAATTTTTTGGTAGTCTAAACGGTTACATGTCGGCGATAAAATAATTTTTCTGTATCAGTTTGAGCGCGTATTGAATTTTGAGCTCGCATTTTTGTTTAAATTGTTGATTGCCCAGAATAGGAACTTTCAAGTTGATGCTCACCATGATGAATTGAAACTTTTAATTATTTTGTTAACACTGGAATATACCACCCAATTGGAGTTTGTTCCTAAGGAGTTAATGAAAATTAAAGAGGAGATTTGCTGTATCAAGGAGGATTTTTGCTGTATCAAAGTGAGAATTTCATGAAGTCAGCTACAATACTCGATGTATAAATTTCGTTTTTGAAGTTGCAAGCGTAATGCATTTAATATTTTTGTAAACTCTTAAATGATGCTGTCCATTCTCGTCGGTAATTCAAACTGAATTATTGTGTAACACTGAGAGTGTGTTCTTGCTTAGGCAAAGTTAACGAGTTAGCTTCACGGAAATATGAGCGTTTCACATTGTCGGAAATGTACAATATTCCATATGGAGACTTTATTTTCTGTTAGATGGATTTAATACAGCGTGAGAATTGAAATGAAAAGCATTGCAGTGAATACATGGAATTTATCTTAACAATAAGAATCAGCGTGACAGTCTGCGGTGCAGCGAAGCTATGTAATTTATGGCCGTTCTGAGCCAAGGCTATAAAATTCTCTTGTGCGTCAAGTTAAGTGTGGTATTACGTGAGGTTATAATGTAGGATATGAAAGTAAGAAATGTCTGAGAGAGTATGATCAGTAACATTGATTTATAAATGTGTCGTATCAAAAAATGACGAGTTATTTGAGTCAAACTGGTGAAGGTGTCAGCACCGTTGTGTGGGAATTTCTTGATCACTCTTTCCCCATAATGTTGTTGACGCTGACGCTGGTCATTCTCAAACATCATTGGTATACGTCATTAATTTCATTTTTTGTTCATTGTCATGTAGGCATGATAATTATTAGGGTGATAATTCCCTTAATGCGTTGTTTAACGACGTTAGTGAAACTTTGAAACAGAAAGAATATATACAAATCGTATGTACGAACGATGTCGTCGAGCAACGTGGAATCATTTAAATGTGCTGCTCTGAATCTGGGGCTGAGAATCGGATAAATTTTGTGTTATGTCTATTTTATTTCTGCATTTCTTTGTATGTCGGTATTGCTAGAATGTCGGATCGCTAGAAAAGCCTTCGCGGCCGAGTATAACGTAAAGTCCGATGACCTGATAGTACCCAATGTATGTGTAATTTTTCTGGTATGTCGGTATTGCTAGAATGTCGGATCGCTAGAAAAGCCTTCGCGGCCGAGTATAACGTAAAGTCCGATGACCTGATAGTACCCAATGTATGTGTAATTTTTTCTGGTATGTCGGTATTGTTAGAATGTCGGATCGCTAGAAAAGCCTTCGCGGCCGAGTATAACGTAAAGTCCGATGACCTGATAGTACCCAATGTTTGTGTAAATTTTTTCTGGTGTGTCGGTGTTGTCATAATGTCTGATCGTTAGAAAAGCCTTCGCGGCAGAGTATAATGTAAAGTTAGACGCCTTGACAATACCCAATGTATATGTGTTTTTTTTATTGGTGCGTATTCAGGATTTCGGCCTACAAGGTAAATCTCCTGCGAGTTCGTACATCATGTGTAATAATGTTCATATAGTCTTGTGAGGTGATTTGACCGATTAGTAACACCGTCGAACGAATTTCGGCTTTGTCTAGAGTTGGTTGAGGATACCGGAAATTAAATATTTTATGTGTGTATGTAGGAATTCTTCGCGTAGCTCACGTCCGCCTCACTCAAGGCAGATTTGAAGGAAACCGAGGAACCATTCTTACGTTGAGCGACCATGTAATGCGCTGTCTCTCGATTACCAAGTAACCATGTTAGACAATTAAACGCGTATTTACGGAAGTTGATCTTAGCACTATAACGCGAACCTAAGGGGTTGATGTCATGCTAGTCGCCGAGCTGACTGAGAACAAAACCTGAAGGTCTTCGCAAATAAATGTGCTTCATTTATACAATTATAATGAAAGAGCTTATGAGCTCCAACGTGGGAGTCCTACGCGTATTGACGCAGTAATCTACAGAATTTGTCCGCGATTTTACGCAACGAGGATCTACGGAATTTTCCACGAGTTCACGTGCCGCCAAGGATGAATTTTTATGGAAAAGCTTCAGTAACTTCGATTCTCAGCAGGGGGCCCTCCCCAGGATCAGTAGCAAGCCAGGATCAGTAGCAAGCCGAGGATCAGTAGCAAGCCGAGGAGCAGCAAGTCACAACAACAACAACAAGCTGTACCTAGGTGCACAGGAGGAGCAACAGCAAGTTTTTGTTGCAAGAAATACGTCTACTCTGAATCGCAGGATGAAATGATAATTATGAGGAAGAAAACTTGAGGTCGGAAAATTACCTCCATTTGAGATTGTGTTTTTGGGTGGATTGCAACCGAGAAAGCTGAAAGGATGTCTCTGCTTGTAAGAAATTCGCCGATTTCTCGATCTCTAATTTATGTGTTTATCTATGTCGATGAATTTGCCGAGAGCAATTCGAGAATAATATGTCGTGTGTGTTTTATTTGATGCGTGTAAGTTGTCGGATATGTGCGGTATCTTTACTGTGTTCTTTGCTATTTGCGTACTACAATAATGTGTGTAAGAGATGCGTTTCAATTATTTAGTGTGTCAGGTATTAATGAATTTTTCATAAATGTGTCAACATTGGCGTGTTACAAGAAGGTAAATGATGAGGTGATTTGTAAGGATATTTTCATGTCGGGAAAAGTGAAGGGATTGAAAAATGGGGGCGAATATTTTCTAAATTTTTAACGTAAAGGGTACGTCACGGTTATAATTTAAATTAACGGATGAAAATTTGCACCAACTTTACAAGTTGGCACAAATTTTTCTGGGGCGATGCGGGTATTGTGGGGAAATACTTCACTCGGGCAATTTTTGGAAATATACTTCGCTTTAGGAAATGTCTAAAAAACCGTTATCACTGTTATTCTCGAGCGTGAGAATGTCGACCAAAGTTTATCCGTGTGTGTAAGGACAATTCGTCACTGTTCGGTCGGAAAAACAAGCGGCGATTGTTTGGGGTAGAGTGCGGCGAGCGCAGGCATAGAGAACGACGCACACACGAACACACGCACGATACAAGCGCACCCAAGCCGAGGCTTTGCAGGGCAAGGAGGCGGACGTGACGTCTGAACGACAGGCCCGCACAACCGGAGCCAATCGCCGCTCGCCAAAGCTATGACGCAAGAGGGTGTGTCTCAACACGCACCAATGAGAGTCCCAGACGTCAGAATAAGCAAGGATTCCGCCAATCAGGATACAGATGATGCCTCTGTAGAATAGAGGCTTCGAGACTGATCTCGAAAGAAGGAAGCGAAACACATATAAGGATGCGAGATGAAGCCTCGAGAGGAATTTTTGAACACACGTGAGAGACTGCGCAATACGTCTGAGGGTGTTCTACACAATAGGCCAGCCTCGTCGGCTGGCCTTATACCCAACTGCAACTTGAAAGTTAATAATTCGAGGCACATAAAACAACGTTGGACGTCGGAAGTCATTGGAGCACCGTCTTAAAAAGGAAGCCTAATCGAAGTAAACCAGCCTCGCATCGGGGATCGTCATGAATAAACGCGTCGGAGATTCAACCAAGAGCAATCAACATCTGTGCATCGGGGTCGAACTCAAAATCAACTTCAGCGGCAGTCGTCAACATTGCAAATGGCACACAGTTAAGATCGCTCACCAACACTGCAAAGTTCAACGCATGAAACTACAATGAATCAGCTCACAACCGCTTCAAGGGATCTGCTGCCCGTAGAAAGAAGCGGGGGAGGGCACCACTGCAGCGAGGTAGCAAGAGATCAGCCTACGCCAGCAGCAAGCCTAAGCTGCGACGCGGAACATCAGCAGTGAGCAATAACATCGGCTGTGAACGACGCGGAACATCAGCAGTGAACAATAACATCGGCTGTGAACGACGCGGAACATCAGCAGTGAGCAATAGCATCGGCAGTGGATACCCATCAGTGAATCATTTATTATCAAAAGGGCGAGTGTTTTATAGTTGTGAGAGCTCTTTTAGGTGGTAATTGAAGTTCAAATTCAGATGTAGATCAGCACATAGAAAAGTGCTTTTCAAAGTATCGCGAGGAATCATCTAATTTTTGGCTATCAATTTCCTGTGTCTATTTAGTCGAGGATCGACTTCCCGTTGTATGATTCGACACCGTGTCACAATTCCAGGTTAAATCGTGATGTGTTATTCTCGCAAATATTGTGATTGGTGTTACTGTGGATGCGTGAATCGTTGTCAACGAGGGAGTATTGTAACTTGACTGCTCGGTAAGCATCACCTTTGTGTCATGTCGTGTTTAAATATTTTGCGGCGGTAGAAACTTACGTACTTTTCATTGACGCCGTTGTGCCATTTCAAATCATTTCGTCCCCATGCCTTGTGTGTTTATCCACGTGTTTCCCAATAAATTCGTGTTAATCTTGCTAACTCTTTTATTCTCCAAGTCTGGTATGCAGGTGTACGCAAGCATAAAGGATAATACTATAACATGTTTGGGGGTTGAGACTCCCCCTGCGTGCGTGATTAGTAACCCTTTTCACGTATCGCGACAATAGTACTAAGTTTCTCACACTTAAAAGATTCGTAAATAGCAATGCAATAGTTGCTAACAAAACTATTGTCCTTGAACAGCCTAAAGGAGCCACTAGATTTCAACAGCATTAACACTTTGACTGCGATGAGGGATGCTGCTATAATGCTACTGACTAACCAGTAGCCACAAACTCAATTTTTCTGAATACTTAATCAAAACAAAATAAAGGCACAATTCAGTTAATGTTTGCTATTTCCGAAATGGTTTACCACAATTGACTTTAAATTAGAGTTGAATATTAAACTTGTTTTACTTGCCGCAGTCCAAGTGTTCAAGTCCCTGAACAGAGTAGCGTCAAATCCATGACCCCACCCCAAGCACTAACCCTCGCGCGTCAGATCTCCAGTAAGGCGCATAGAGCCCAGAGAAGGCAGGCACAAAATACACCCCCGCAGTGTCCTTGACTTGAGCGGCCAGTGTTTCAACGTCTGAAGACTTCTCGAGGATGCGCATGTTGTCTCTGAGCCAGCGCACGGCCGCCCCCGCGATGGCAACACTGCCCTCCAGTGCGTAGACGACAGGGCTGTCCGGCCCAAACTGGTAGCCTACGGTCGTCAGTAGACCATGCGTAGACCACACGATCTGCAACCACACAACTCTTTAGCTGCAACCATACAGTTTAAAGTCGGCATGCACTGGGTGAAACACTGTTTAAACGTGTTGAAAAAGGGTCCAAGTGTTCTGGTTAGCCCTTGCTTGAGACCCCATCCCAAATAAGTGAGAGTTGTTGAGCGAGAAGTATTCAATCTACCAATACTTGGAAAAATGAATTGTCTCGATCAAACTATGAATCGTAGGAAAAAAACAACTAAGGATACATAAATATACATAAATGAACTCTACCAAGACAGTGGAACAAAGATCATTTGATATTGGGTCCAGAAGTCAGTTTACAAAGCCTCTATGACAGCAATACATGGAAGAGTTATGCTCAACTAAAGGCGTAATCAGACCGTAAAGTGTTACAGCCACTGACTGGTCTATCGAGAGTTGCCTCGAAGAATGGTGACCTGTCATAGCAACGTCAACAACTAACCAATATTCCTACGAGAGTATGGGCAATGATGTTCAAATGATGATAGGTCTGTTTTTCAAGCTTGAATTGGAGATAAAAATGTACACGCATGTGATCTGCAAATAGTTTGTAGCGATCAAACAATGTAAGCTTGTGTGTTATCATAACTTGTGTTGGACGACAAGCGCAGCGTAGTTGTCATAGACACTAAGAAGGGTTTTACACATACCAAGAACACTAATTATTACAGTTCAGAATACTGAACTGTATTTGCTTCATGCTGCACAATTATCCATTATATAAATCATAAATAAATGTCGGCATTTCATTTATGTGATAAAAATTTTTGAAATTCTTTTCATGTAGCCAACACAAATGGAACCACAAAATACGGAATTTAAAGCTATAATTTTATCTTAGGTACACAGGGTTTTCAAAAAAATGTACTTTTCATTTCACTGTTGATTACTCCAGCATTTTTTACTTTTCTTTCAGGAGTAAGTTTTCTTTAATAAAATTTAATTTTTCCAAATTTAATGAGCTTTCCTTTAATTTAACTTGTTATACTTACCTATGTCAATGACCACTTACATCAAAATAAAATACTGGACTACTGGGGACTAGAATAGTGAATTTTTTTGAGGACCCCCAGATGAGAGAAAATCCATCAAAATACAGAGAACAGGTGCAGCCTACCAACAGAACAAGTCCCAGACACGAGCACGTCCCACAACAAAGAAGCAGCACCAGACCTGTGAGCCGGTGTTGTAGAGCAGGAAGCAGCCCGTGCCGTACGTGTTCTTGGCCTGGCCTCGCGACAGGCACATCTGGCCCACCAGCGCTGCCTGCTGGTCGCCCAGTACCTGCATGAGTACCACAATACACATGTACACTTGGTCCCAGTCCTTGTGCCATAATACAGAATGTACATTTGGCCCAGTACCTGTGTGACCGAGGCATTTTGCACTTAGCCACTATACTGAGAGCGCCAGCAGAAGTAGTCAGACTGCAGCGGCAGCCAAGGTTGAGCAGATGCAGGCAGCAGGGAGAGTCAGAGTCATAGTCAGAGAGAGAGCGAGACAGAGTGCAGATTTGATTTTTGTACCGCGCAGGAAATGCGTGGATTGCTGCCCCTAAACGCTCTGCTTGTCCGCCGTGTTTTATGTGTAACACGCGCGGTTGCCAGTGTCTTGGCGGTGCTGTCAGCGATTGCGCCTGCGGGTTGCCTCGGTATCCGTGAATTTGCAGTAGTCACGTGTGCTCAAGCTATCTGAGTGATCAGGCGTATTCGAGTCTCAATTTGTCAACTATTTAAAATGCGGTTTTGCCTGTTTTCCTTTTGTAAACAATTTTTAACTCTTTGGCAATAAACGTGAACTTCTAAACGCATTAAATACTATTTAATAAAGTGCAATTCCTTCGGTTAATTCAACCACGTTTTAATAAATTATCAAAACTACCAGAACTGTTTCAATGTAGGCCCCACTTCAACTGCATTGGAAAGCATAATTTCCGTGGAACAGGAAAAGGAAAGATAAAAGACTTTGCAAGAATTCAATAAACAGAATCATGGTCGAATCGCTTGTCGGCAATTTAAAGTGGCTGTAGATCCTGACGTAGTACAGTGTAAACAGGAGAGAGAAGTTTACCAGCCACACCTGTACCACGATACAGAATGTACACTTGGCCCAGTACCTGTACCACGATACAGACATGTTTGTAAACCCGTTCCAGCACAACACGTGTACTATAGTACTACCTGCAGACGTCAAACATAATGGGACAAGGTTGGGATTGAAGTTTGTAACAAACTATCTAACCCACGTGATCCTAACTTCTAACGTTTGTTACACTGAATTACGCCGTTTCAAAGTAAATTCTGAGTTGTTTCTTAGCTTTTTACTGGAAAAGTAAGCTTTACTTCTAGGATAGAAGCAGTGGTAAAATGTGAACCAACGAAGCACGCATCACGCTCGTCTTACAATGATCACATGAATTTCTTTAGTTCATCAGCAGCAGCAAGTTACTGCTGCTTTTGGATGGAGGCGGTGAACTTAAACCTTTGCTTCCCGACGGCAACTCCAGTACCCAGATGACTAGTGCTTCCAGTTTAGGGAATTTGACAAAATTTCAGGGTAATTCAACTAGTAGTCAAATAATTTGAAGTCCAGTGGTACCTCGAGATACGAGCTGCTTAACATACGAGTTTTTTGAGATATGAGCCCGAGCTCGGGCCCTATTTTTGTTCAAGATACGAGCCGTGTTTCCGGAGCGTCCCGCTAGTTTACGCGCTTTAATGGCACTTGTTTGTCACATTTTTGAAACATTTTGGAAGGCAAGCAAAAGCAAAGTTCTTTAGATACATTTTTCTTGAAAAGAGCTGCGAGTGAAAGCGCAGAAAGTGCAGCCAAGAAGGCAAAAACTAGTGATACATAATCAAATTTACGTAAATGTTAAGCTTAGTTAAGTTTAAAGTCAAGAGTATTGTTTTACGTTTTTTGTTTCATTTAAAATGAGGAAAGTGTAGTTTTAGTTTCAAAGTTACGAAAAGTGTTTTAATTTCTAAAACGCCGTTTACGTACCTGTCTAGGGTGCCTGCATCCCTTCCCTCTCCCTCTTCTTTGCCGTTCACCTTCGTTGGGCTATGATTACAGTGAATCCGAATTTGGACAAAAAATTGTTCGTCCCAACAATCAAAATAATGGAATACATAGGAAGTGGTTACACTGGCAGCATCTTTCCGGACGAACAATTTTTCGTCCGAATTCGGATCCACTATAACCATAGCCTTAGCCGCGCTGGTCTGTCTCCAAGGTAAAACTATTATGCTTAATAACTCTTTATTTCATATTTTGTTATGCATTTGTTAATAATGCATGTTTATTTGTTATTTAAAAACATATCTTTATTCATAATTTACAATGGTTTGGGGATTTTTCATAGGTCCGGAACGGATTAAATCGAATTCAGTTATTTTAAATAGGAGAAATTCGTTTGAGATAAGAGCTGATTGACTTACGAGCTCGGTTCTGGAACGAATAAAACTCGTATCCCGAGGTACCACTGTAAATGACAAATTAGGGCAATTAATAATATTCCTGCAACTATGTTTTTAGACCCTCAGGAAGTTTGACACGAGCAATTTGCTATTGATATCCACTCAATGTAAGCTTCATGGTCTATGCAATACATTTAATACCTTTTTTATTTAACTTGAGCAAGTTTTTCATCCGTACATGTATTTATAGATAAAATTAAGCATAAACTAAATTGACATTTTTTCTCAGATTTTTCAGTCATTTTTTTGGCATCGAAGCATACATTTTTAAAGCATAATTTTTTTCAATTTAACATTTTGACCACGGAGTGGGACAAATGTGTACCACCAGGTAAATTGTTCATACACGCACCAATGTAAATTTATACCATTTCAAATTATTTTCCAACCTTTTTTGAAGGAATTTTATCATATCATGACAATATCATTGAGCTCTTACATTTGGTACGTTTCTCACAAAAGACAGAGACTTATTCCAGCAAATACATCGACATTACCAGTCTGTTTTTTAAAACCTCACCAAATCAACTTTACAACACGTGCAATCGTAGTCAACGTGTTAAAAAGGAAATAAGCACCTGCTTATGCAGAAAAAAAAACATGCTAGAACAATTTTGCTGATATTTCAGGGTAATGATTGAAATTACCTTAGAGAATTTTTTTCTTAACAATTACAGTGTTGGGAAGGAAAGGGTTAAATTAAATAAAACCCTAAGCTTACAGAGAATTATCTAGCACGTGAAGAGCTTCACCACATATTCATTCAATTAGAACAGTAAAGACCCAAATTTTCACACACCGAACAATATCGCTAGTTTCACGTTAGCAGATCATGAGATGCGCCTTGAAGATGTCACCTACTCGGTGCATCCTACAGGGAGGCAACTCTGCTTCAATCGCTGTGTTTTAGACTTCAGAATTTGTGCTGCAAGGTTGTACCTTTTAGTTCCATCACATAGCACCATTGTTACATTATAATTTCAATTCTTCAACTCTTGAGGAATCTAATGCGTAAGTTAAGGTGGAGAAAATGGTCTATATTATAAAAAAAAACATTTATATTTTGCTTCGAATACCGCATCGCACAAGGAATGTTGTAAGTGCATTCACATCAAAGCATGCAAACACTCCTAGTACAGACAGCAGCAACACCGTAGATACCCCAGCCACAGATTGGATTACTTTAGTTTAAAATATCACGGTAATTTTTCTTGAAGCATCATAAATGAAACCCAGTAAATGAACTTTTCGTCAAAACACTCAGAAAATAAGAACGACGTGAGTAGATTTCTTTTTTTCAGAAAGGACAGTAGTTGATACAGGGTTAAGTCTCCCTAACTGCAACAAAGGCTTTCCAAAGAGAAGAAAGACGAAGGCCCTATTTAGTAGGGAGTTAAAATCAGGATCTACGCGCAAGCTGTGCGTTCTTACACAAGATTCTTTGCACATAGAAACAGCAGTCCATAAGGAAGGAACAGGAAGTCCATAGAAGTCCATAGAACAGAAAGTCCATAAGGAAGGCGATAAAACAAAACAGAAGTTGGAGGCGCTAAAAAACAGGACAGCAGTGAACCAAAAAAAGTTAGTCCTTAAAAAAACCGAAATGTAAACAGATTTTGTTTCAACAAAAAGACTTCCTTGAGTCTCAGGTCGGGACTCGCCCCAGTTACAGGAGAGCAGCAAGGGAGTGAGTCAACCAATTACTATAATACCAAACACAATATTGCATTTCAACAAAGTTCTATCTACATAATATTCTGCTTGTTCCTTCCTTGGTTACTTTGTCCGTTACACTTTCGTCCGAGTTTGCGGTATCATGGATACCAAATTCCTCTATGTAACATTAAAAATGGTCTTTGCAATGCATTGATATTTTCGACATTCCATCAGGATAGGTTCGGTTTGGTTGGATATGTTAGAATAGGTTTGGTATTGTTGACGGAATTTTTTCTCCGGTCCACCGTGTTTCACGATTGCCTTGTCCATAGAATTTCCTCGGGCCCTGCTAGTAATACTATTGTGTTTATGGGAATTGGTGCTCTCGGAGGAAAATGTGTGGTCATGAGCTGCAAACACGGTAGGCGTTTTTATTGTTGAAATAGCATGATTTTTGTTTTGTTAAGGACCATCTTATTTTGGTTCACTGCTGTCCTGTTCTCCAGCAGCTCTGACTTTTTACTTCTTTTATCTTGTTTCTAACCTTCCATCTTAACTTACCGTTTCTATGCCCACGGGATCCTGTGCGGGAACACACCGTGTGCATAGATTCTGGGTTCCCTGAACTTCATACTAAATGGCGCCCTCATCCTCCCTCTCTATGAACATCTTTGTTGTAGAAAGGCAAGCTAAAACTAATTTATAATCAATCCATCAGACTCACCCCAGAGATGGGAATGCCCCTGAGCGGCCCAGAATTGATGTAGCCGTACACCTCGGAGCAGCTCCGAATTTCTGGCAGCACGCTCATGGGGATCTCCAGGAACCTGGCAAATGAAGGGCTTTGTAAAGTATGTAGGGTTCAAGTTAAATTCATTCTGTCAATTAAGAATCTGGTATAAGAGGAGCATGGCATTGTAATGTATATGCTAAACAAGGTTTAAAGCTGAATTCATTTCAAAAATTATAGAATTTCTTTGAAAAAATACCCAGTTTCAATTTCCAAGTAAATGAAAGAAGAAAATACTGTAAATCGTGTCAATGAGAAAAAAATTATTTTGAAATTCGTTATTAACATTAGGAATGTTATTAGGAACGTCATTAGGAATGTTTGTCAATGTGCACAAAGATAGCATGAACTTGCATGAGAAGGAGATAGTAACGTGCATTTGCAATAAAAGAAACAAATTCAGGAATGCACTCGTGTTAACATCCTAGACTATACCCAAAATTTGCTTCTTGACTGAGGGCTGAAGAATGCTATACTTTAAATTATAAATGAACGTGTTTATACAATGAAATGTTAAATTACATTAAATATCAATAACTCATATATTCATAGAGACACCAATAAGAAGTAAGCTCAAGATTTCAAAATATAAAATGAAAAAAATCCACGATCAAATGAAAATAAACAAAAACCCTTGGTGTACCAGAATCTTTCATACGATGAGCAGCAGATTGGATTAAATTATTAGTAGTTTTAGCCTCCCTATCCGCAACAAAGGCTATCCAAAGAGAGGAAGGAAGAAGGCACCATTTAGTATGGAGTTAAGGAAACGCGGAATCTATGCAGAAAGGGCACAGAAACAAAAAGCTAAGAAAGAAGATCCTGAAACAAGAAAAAATTGAAGTAGTAGGTGCTGAAAAACAGGACAGCAGTGAACCGAACAAAAATGGTCCGTAACAAACCAAAAACCTATTGTATTTTAACAAAAAGAAAGCCTGCCTAACCTTTACTCAGGCCCTGGAAGCGCTAATTCCCATAGACACAATAGTGTATCCCCCTGAGGGGTGATGAGCAGCAACGCAATCGTTCAACTTCTCCTACCGTGTTACCGTCCAAAAAATTTGGTCAAAGTGGTAAAATCCATAACAAGTACAATTTGACAATGCAGCATATAAGTTGCAGGCAGTAGGCTCTCACGCACAATTCTAATAGGTATATATATACCAAGCCCTTTTCTCTTTTTAGTAGAGAGTGGCTGAGTATCATTGACTTGATACTTTACAGGGATTGTACATGATAGGGGTTCCCCAGGCCCCTAGTCACACCCGAGCTTTAAGGCCTTATTTTCCTCTCGTTTAGTGCTCAGGTAACATTCCTTGAGGACAGTGACCACACTGCAGACAACGACCCTGATTTGCCGCGTCAGCGTTTTACATGCCAACTGCTGCGTACAAGGCTCGAACCCGTGCAAGAAGCACAGAATGCAAGCGCTCTGTACACTCGGCCACTGCAAGGCCTAAATTCTAATAGGACTCAAGTTTAATGCTCCACTTAATTGAACAGAGGTAGTCAGACAGGAGTGGACAAATGGGCACAAACTGCAAGATGTACTAACATAAAGCAAGCAGAACCTGAGATCAAAACGAATCTTATAAAAAAATAGAAGGGAGTCGATCCTTGAGTGGTGCTTGACTATCTTGACATGCCTTAGTCAAGGCTGAGGAGTGAGGACTACCACTGCTGTCTAGACCACTAGCACAGTAAACCATTACATTAGTCGTTAGTTTTAGCCTCTCTACCCGCAGCAACAAATGCGATCCAAAGAGGAAGGCACCATTTAGTATGGAGTTAAGGAAACGCGGAATCTATGCAGAAAGGGCATAGAAACAGTAAGTTGGGAGAGAAGATTATGAAACGAGATCAAAGTTGAAGAAGAAAGTAGTAGGTGCTGAAAAACGGGACAGCAGTGAACCATAAAAAGGCGGTCCTTAACATAACAAAAACATTTTATTTGAACAAAAAGAAAGCCTACCTAACTCTCAGCTCGGGCCCTCACATTGTCCCCTGGGAGCGCTAATTCTCATAGATACAATTATTGTACCCCCCTGAGGAGCACAGTAGACCCAACATTGGGCTGAGGACTACCACTGCTGGCTATACCACTAGCACAGTAGACCCAACATTGGGCTGAGGAACACGACTGCTAGCTAAACCACTAGCGCAGTAGACCCTCACTTGCACACGCCAGGATCCCACTTGAGGGTACGCAGATTCAGAAGCATCGTCCTCGACGCGTTGGTCACATCAGTCGCGTGCAAACCTCCATTGATGCCCCCCGTCAAATTCTGCAGTACATAAATAATGTGTGTAGCGATGATGGATGTAATGACGTTTGTAGCAATGATGCATAGAAGCAATAACCTACAGAAGCACCATAACTCGGAGGGCAAAGAAAGTGAGTAACCTCCTTTATAGTGTCACACAAACAAATTAAAGCATTTGCCAAATTTTTTTTGGCTAGTAATTCAATGGTTTTCATTTTAATGCAAGAAAAAAGAAGTCCCACGTCTTGATACTCGCTATACATCACATGTAACTCATGACCTACCCATAACAGCCAGGTGTCGACGGTGCCAAAAAGTAGCGTGTTGTTCTGTGATGCCTTCTTGACCTGAGGCACATTGTCGAGCAGCCAGCGAAGCTTCACAGCCGAGAAGTAGGTGGAGATGGGCAGGCCACATATGCTCTTGAGGGCATCCTTGTCTTGGCCAGGGGTGCGCTGCAGTATGGCGTCTGTGGTGACTGTGGTGCGCACGTCCAGCCACACTGGTGATAAGGGGAGTGTTGGTCACAACCATATCCTAAATTTGACGTGTAACACTGGTGAAAATGGGAGTGATCGTTACAACCATGTCTTAAATTTGACATGTAACACTGATGAAAATGGGAGTGATGGTTACAACCATGTCTTGAATTTGATGTATAAACATGGTGAAAAACAGTGTTGGTTACAACAGTGCTACACAGCAAATTGTTGATGCAGCTGGTGACAACTCCGATGCAGATACAGCTGGTGACAAAATGAAACGTTTTGCAAAACTTTCTTACACATAATCATGCATAACCCACTAACGGCTAAATTGTTTTGCTTTAGAACGAAATATTACGTAATTTCCCTTAAATTCATGAGACACAGTACGATATGAACTTTTCATTCAAGCCTTTTGAATATAAGAATGATGCAAGTAATTTCTTAAATGTCCTTTAAAAGAAGACGTTGGTTGAAAAAGGGTGAACTCGAGATAATCATGCTATGAGAGGATATATATCTTATAGTGCCCAGCACTCACGTCAGGCCCTGGTATGTAAGTCTACCCAAAACCTACATCATCTCACTTCAAGGGGATCATCCAGGCCCCTGTCAGTCCGGTAAGTTTTTTTTTCAGATTTTTGTTGAAAAAGAACCCTTAGGTGGTGTAGACTATTTGGTCCTAAAATTTTATAGCGCTACAGACACTAGATCCTCCCCCCTAGGGAGGGTAAGGGGACAAAAATCTTGAATTTTCGACCCCATTTCGATCCCATATAAAAAGAAAACAAAACAGGAAATGGATAATTTTCTACCGTACTTTGGTTAGAAATGTTTCAAAGATTCTAAAACTGTCTTTGGTTTTGTTCTAGCATAAAAACTCACTGACTAGTCTTCAATATGTCCAATTTTTTCAAAAACTAAGGCCTTAAAAAAAAAATGAATTGAAAAAATTGTGTTTCTTTTCAAAAGTTACATAATATAGTCAAATTACACAAGAATCACACTGAAAATAAAAAGTATAATGTTGATACAAATTTTTTTTATGGAATTCACAATTCACAGTGTGAATATGAAGTTATGCATGGAAATTATCTAAATAAAAATTAAAACTGCATTCGATTACATAAATTGTCCATTATATTACACTTTAACAAAAAATTTTGTTTATGGCTCATACCCAAAACAAAAAACTTTCAACATTCAAACCGTATTTCATTGAGTTTTGATGCTAGAACAAAACCATAAACAGTTTTAGAATCCTTGAAACATTTCTAACAAAATAAAGATTGCTTTTTCCAAATTCGAGAAAAAAAACTTATCTAGCTCAAAACCCATAAATAATTTTTTGTGACGTAACGATAAAATATCGCTTTTCACAAATTTTTTTTTCAAAATGTTAAAATTGTAAATCTTTCTTTTGTTAGCAATGCTTCAAGGATTCTATAACTGTCTTTGGTTTTGTTCTAGCATCAGAACTCAATGAGAAGATACGTCTTGAAATACAGATTAAAATGTACCAAAAAAACTAATTTTTCGTAAAAAAACTAAGGCCTAAATCGAAAAAGTGACAGAAGTAAAAAGTTTACATTCAAAAAATACATATTCTGGCCAATTTTCAAACGAATCAGAAAAAAAAAGTTGAAAAACTGGGATGATCACCTTAGCTTCTTAGTCAAAGAAAAAGACAAATGACAAACTTATATTCTACCTGATCCAATAACTGGTTCACCACACATTCCTAACCATCAAACTGTCACACAAATCTCCTCAAAATAGCTTATCTTGTTTGAGGTGCACTATCTTTAATGCAGTTATCATTTCTCTGCAACATGCAGAGCCTCTGCTACATGCTCATCACACACACACTTGCCTGGACAGCAACGAACATTTCCCTGCACCTCTCAAGTCCTATGCACACCAAAAATTGACTTAGAGCATATGAGGCATGTAGGTCACAAAGAGTTACAGTCTCTTCCAACTTTGCAATGGCAGTAATAAATGAACAGGAGCGGACACCTTTAAACACCTCAGTATTCAACCTACCTAAGATACTTATCCAACATTGTTGTTGAATAATGACTTGAGACTAATACCTAAGACTAATACATGGCTCTGCAATATTGTCATTTCCACAAAACAGATGTACTTTACCCAATTTAGCAGTTTTTAATACAACTGCAGGTGAGTCATAAGGGCATAAATTTTCAATCACATGCCCACCAACCCTGTATCAGGAGACACAATACAAAAACATGTTGATGCAAGTTCAACTCTCTCACCAATAGCATTATAGAGCGGCTGCCCCGTGAGTTTGTCCCAAACAATGGTAGTCTCTCGTTGATTTGTAATGCCAATAGCTTTGATATCATCAAAAGCAATCGACAAATTCCTGCCAACAAAGAAAACAATGAGAAAAACAATAATATTACCATTGGTGAATTATGGCATTCTTATCTTTAGTGAGTATTTTCCCATTCAGACATTACTCTATAATTTTGCAAATAAACAACTTAAAGCCATTTGATGAGAAATTACTCAATTTCTACTAATTTCTTAGTAGAATAGCAGACAGTTCTTAGATCCAACATTAAGCCAATATAAAATACTATGAACTGCACCCTAGATTTCACGCACAGAACAAGAAAACAGTCTTTCTACCCAACACACTACAGTGAACCTGTCTGACATTATCTGCAGAGAAGGAACAACACATGTGCGCAGCTTAGAGAACTGCAGATAAACTTTGTACACTTGCCAAGGCAGGAAAAACTGCTTCTCACATGGGACTGAATTGGAGTTATAACACTGAGCAAAGAAAGTGAAATACAGTGAGATCCAACATCATAGCCAGTGAACACTTGCATTGCCCCTCCCTGCAGATGCAGGAATTAACACGCCAATGGCTTTCCAGTCACACAAGTGCTCTCTAACTACCCCTACCTCCTACACACAATGTACCTTAATTGCTATACAAGTCAGGTACAGTTTCACCACATGTGAGTCTGACTTTAAATAAGAGAGATTTGAAGCACTAAATGCAAAAGCACACCATAAACACCTCTTAAAAAATAAATTATTAAAATGTCAACATTTTTGCAGTACAATGATAAACACTCAACATGAAACTCCAACATGAATACCTCTTAGAAAATAAAATACAAAAACATTATATTTTTGAGGCACAATGAGAGACATGTACTTTAGGTTGTCAACAGCCTTGCTGATGCAGGTGGTAACACTGTTCAGCAGCTGCATGGGGTCCTGCTCGACCCAGCCTTCTTTAGGGAAGAGCTGCACCACTTCCTCTTGGTGGTAGGTCAGCACCTCCCCACTGCCCGCAGCAAATATCTGCCCAGCACAAATAAGGAATTACTTGGGCTAATTGCATGGTTCAAAGAGTGTACGTGAAGTTTATTTTGTAAATGGTAATTTTACTCAACACTTCCCTGAAACTTCCATTGAAATAAGTTCACCAAATCAGAGACAGCCCCTAATTTTTATACCTCTGGTCATTCATTTGCTTCAAAGAAGTCCGCTGCAAAATGCAGTAATTTATCAAACAATACATGAGCTAATTTATAAACTATAATTTTACCTTACCAATTTCTACACCTCATTTACTGATTAAACAAGCTAAATTTTTGCATTAGACATAAATAACAATCAATGGTAAAATAAAAAATGCTCAGCATTCTGGTCTCCACAGAAAGGACAAAGAAACAATTGCATCATGAGTGTGAGAGCCAGGGGAGCCAAATTAACCTCAATGTAAGGCCTAGAAGTTAGTTAAGACAACACAAATGAGGTAATTCTAGAATAAACAAGGCCTCCAATACCAAAAAAATTAAAATGTTGAACAAAAACTTGAAAAATATTTTCAAACATTCTGACTGAACTAATTGATTTAGAGATAATTAAATTGAATTAAACTAGTTTAAGCTTCCACAACTACAAAACAGGTGTTCTAAAGAAAGGAGGGCACCATTTAGTGTTGAGTTCACAGACTAGGAAATTATGTACAAGGTGTGTTCCCATGCAAAAACTTTTGTGCTTAGAAACAAGACTTGAGAAGGAAGGCTACAAAAAAGAGATAAGTTGAAAAAGTAAAAGACATGTGCAAAAAAACAGGACAGCAGTGACCCAAAAAAAATAGATGGATCATAATAAAACAAAAATTCTATTCTTTTGTAACAAAAGAAAGGCCAACTAAAGGTTTACCTCAGAACCTTACATTTTTCACCAGGGAGTGCCAATTCCCAAAGATACAATGGCCATTTCCTGCGAGGGAATCTACAGATAATTGAAACAACTATCTTACTTAGGAAGGTGCAAACTTTAATTGTGAAGCTATAGCCAAGGTGTCAAATAACACAAATTTACATAGAATCATGAAACTGATGGTCACAACACACAACTTTGAACCTATAACGACAAAATTTTTGGGGCCTTCAATGAAACATTACGGTAATTTCTTAAATTATCATATGTGAACTCAGTAAATGTGAACTTTTCATTAAAGCATTCAGAAAGTAAGAACAATCTGAGTGATTTCCTAATGTCCTTTAGATAGGACAGAAGTTGAAAGAGGATTAAATCTTTGCAAATCAAAATAAAGAAAATGAGTTTAGCAAGCCAATATTGCAAGTGACTGACCAAAAAGCGTGTGGAAGAAGTGCCCTGGTCAACGGCTCCAATGAGGGGCCCATGCTTGCCTCTCTCTATGGGCTCAGAGTGATGAGCCATTGCTCAACCCAAACCAGGAATGTTAGCAGCAATGTCAAATTTCTGAAACATAAATAGTTATATTATTTTAAAAAGCTTATAATATTCATAAAATAACAGTTTGATTTTTGTTCTAGGATACATATAGAATTATTGGATATCATTGAACTAAAAGCTCTAAGAATTTATAAGAAGGTATTTTGAAGCCAGCATATCATTAAGTAACTGAGCAAAAACCATCTTATGACCATCAAATTAGAAAACAAACAAAATTCATCAAAATTCTGCATATAATAAGTCTTATATAATCACATAATATCTAAATAAGGCCATTAGGAAAAATAAAACTCTAGGTTTGGATCATGGATGGTGAGAAGATCTGCATTATCAAAATGGCTATATCATTTTATATAATCCCTTCTTAGTTTCTAAAAGCCCAAAATTTTTTACTTGAATGTTCAAGTTTTTAATAACTACTGTCTTATTAAAAAATAGTACACTAAGCCCAATAAATTTAAACAGCAGCAAGGTAGATGGACAAGCCAAGAAAATCAAATCTTATTGCTTTCAAAATGAAAAATACTGATGTGATTAAGAGCCAAGAAAAATATGATAAGACATATTTTAATGTCAGTCAACTATTCCTGAAACTACATATAACTTACATTGAGGCAATATTTAACAATAAAGAAAGCTTTAATTTTGCTGTGTAAAAAAAAAACACTTTTGAATATTAACCTCCAACAACACAACATGAATATACTTACAGTAATTTGAATGATTAATATCTGCTTAGTTAGAGACCTTAAAAAGCCAAAAAATATCTGTGCAACTAGCCTAGCATAAGTGCTAAGTTCAGAATTTAAGTTATCCAGATAGAATAAGCCTGAAGACTGAAAGCAAATTCACAATGGCTTTACTCAACAAACTTACCTTAAGGATATAATTAACAGAATATTTTTAATGATGTGAAATTCAAATACAGGCTTATTTAGATTAGAATAAAGCTTAATCACATCAATTTAAACATTATACATTTAAAGCCAGGAAGGGCTTTCATTTTAGTACAGAATGTATGTTCTGCCAAGATGAAATTGTTATATTTTTTGCGCTTAATATCAACATTTTAAAAATGCAATTATAGAAGCAACACAATCTAAAAGATGTTATGTAAGAAAAATTCATTTGTAATTTGGCAAGGACTTGTTTAGCAAACTTTTTATTTTATGTGCAATTATTTTATTTCAACCAAAACTGAAGAAACCTAGGACATGTGACCATTTAAATATAAAAAATAAGGAAAAAATTCACAGATCATAGATAAACATTTATGCACAATGTCGTTTTTGAAAAACGTTCTTAAATGGGTTCCTTTAGTGATTGTTTGGGTCAATGTGAAGTTTCATGCAATCACGGAAAATAATAATGCCGATCCCAGGAATCACTAAAGGAACACATTTCAGAACGTTTTACATGAATGACATTCTGCTCGCTGATGCGTTATTTTCGAATAATTGAACTTTGAAGTTGGCCTTGGCGCCAAAGGAAACGAGCGCGTGAAACGTAATTTAATTAATAACGGAAGCTATTACAAACGTAAAGAGGTTGGGTCGTGAGGGGGAGGCACAGTTCTTCTAGTGAAAATTAGGTAAATGTTGAGGACTTGACCATAATCGATTTCACACTTTTTGATCAACAAAGATTGTTGATGAGACAAAAATAAACAAGTTTTCTTCAATGCACTTTCCGGCGGAAATGAGTATTTTAAAAGTTATGGCGTTAAATGAGTTACCGGAACTCCAGTGTGCATCACCCTATTACAAACGTAAAGAGGTTGGGTCGTGAGGGGTAGCCACAGTTCTTTTAGTTTTATAATTTTCACTAAAAGAACTGTTGCTACCCCTCACGACATAACCTCTTTACGTTTGTAATAGGGGGTTTGCTCTTCGTCGGCTTGGTTGGCGCGCGGGAACGCCTGTTTACTTTCACGTCGGACCGCGCGGTGTATTTTTCCCTGCCTCAAACACTGGAGTTACGGTAACTCATTTAATGCCATAACTTTTAAAATACTTGTTTCCGCCGGGAAGAGCATTGAAGAAAACTTGTATATTTTGGTCTCTTCAACAATCTTTATTGATCAAAGAGTGGAAAATCGATTATGGTCAAGTCCTCAATATTTACCGAAAATTATAAATAAAGCTTCTAACCCACCCATTAGGGTGACGACAGCAATCTTGTTGACATCGGGTCCAAAATGGCGGCGCCCATGGTGGTCGCCATGTTAGACCCGATGTAAACAAGATTGCGGTCGTCACCCTAATGGGTGGTTTAGAAGCTTTATTTATACTTTTCACTAAAAGAACTGTGGCTACCCCTCACGACCCAACCTCTTTACGTTTGTAATAGGGGGTTAGCTTCCGTTTTTAATTAAATTACGCTCGCTTCCTTGGGCGCGCGACGGCCAACTTCAAAGTTCAATAATTCGAAAATAACGCATCAGCGAGCAGAATGTCGTTCGTGAAAAACGTTCTTAAATGGGTTCCTTTAGTGATTGTTTGGAATATCATTATCAATTTCCGTGATTGCATGAAACTTCACATTGACCATTGTTTGGAATATCATTATCAATTTCCATCATTGCATGAAACTTCACATTGACCTTAATTTTTTCTATGTTTTAAAACCTGAAAATATTCCCAATAAAAAATTATTAAGAGTAAAATTACAAAACCGGGGACAAGTAGACATGACTGAAATGGAAGTAAATAACTCTACAAAATAAATTTGTTAACTTACACTCGAAATGTTTTACGAATATTTGTGAAACACGATTGAAATGAACCCGTTCTTATCTCCCAGTCACGCAGAAAACGCTACAGCCAATGGCTACACAATTTTTCCTCAATTAAATTTGGCCTTGATGTATCAACCAACCAGCAAAGCTGGTTCATGGAAGAACCTTAGTTGCAGTGTACACAAAAATAGCTACCTATTGACATTGGACGGCTCATTTCGTCGCACGGGTTTAAATTCATTGCTCAAAACAAGGCTTAAAGATGCCGGTAAAACTTTAATTTATTGCTTTTTCAACTATTTATTTCGAACAAACTACAAATTCGTACCCTGTTATCAAACATTAGACACATACACTTCTCAAATACCATACAATTGCTTATGTCAACGTCAAGTACGAAGACTCACCTACGCACGCCCTCCTCGCATCACCACACCTTACGGCACTGAGCCGGGGATTGTCGTCCGCAGTACCTAGGCCACAGCTGGTCCAGCTACCAATCCAGTTTTTGATCGTTCAGTGAAAAAAGGGCTAATGCGTGTCACTCTTTATGGGCCATCAGTGAACCTTATTTTTTACGTAATTAGATTTTCTGTTCATATTCTCTCGACAAAAACTTCTATAAATTATTTCTTAAACGCAAAAAGTCTTAGTCATGTGTTGTGAATTTTTAAACAATTTATTTACCACATGCGATACAGAAGTAAATTGTTTCTTAAGTCTAGTACAGTGGTCAAATTTGAGTATGGCTACTTGTGGGCCCAAATAAGTTTAGTGGCTTTTAAGGCATCCTACCACCAACAATATTCTAAAGTCTATGATGATGTTTAGCTTAATTCTCTTAACCTAGTATCGTACTAAACTGACCAATGAATTAGTTCACTAGATATTCGATGCTTACATTTACAAAGTAGTTTATATGGGCTAACAGTATATTCTAGAAGCAACATGAGGATAGACTGAAGATCAATGATATTAACTATGGCAAACAGCCCAATCAGGATGAGTTATTTAGGAGAAGAGATTTGGCTTGAGTATCTCACATGCTTAGTACTTCGAGAAGTAATGGGCTTCGAGATTCATTTTGAAAGCTTTGTAAGAATTTCTTTCTCGGATCTCTGCAGGAATTGAGTTCCAAGTCTTAGTTCCAATGAAGAGGATACCATGTTGTGGCCGAGGTTTTGAATAATAAGGAAGCATGAAGTTACTTCTATTTCGGGTTAAATGGTCGTGGTGACCAGTTTGTTAAGCTAATAATTTTTTGAAGGTTTTTCGTCATCATTTGTCATTGTTTTATTAGTGAAAGTACAAAGAGAGAGTTTGTAGAGATCCAGAAGTTTAAGTATTTTCAAACTTTTGAATGAATCATTTGAGCGAGCATTATATTCAAGTTTATTTACCGCTCTAATTGCTCTTTTTTGTAGAGTAAAGAGTACATTGGTTATATTTATATCAGTTCCGTGTCATGCTTCTATTCCGTATTGTTAGCATGATGAAATAAGCGATCGGTAGAGTATTCACAAAGTTTCTTCAGACGATACAGTTTTCATTTTACGAAGGATTCCATTAGATTTTGACAACTTAGTACTAATATGTTCAATGTGCTCTTTGAAGGTCAGATGCTAACCTATTATAATGTCCAATTTTCAAAGATTCGTGAACTTTACCTCTTAAGTTTACACAAATGTTCTGGTCGGCAGACGTGTATAAACACAAACAGCGAATAACTATAATTTTTTAGTCCGTTATTGTTAAATTTTCGAATGTCTGAAAATATTTGAGGCCTACCGGTAAATACTAAAGACCATAAAGTGCTCAAACCTACTCATTCAATAAACCACCTCATAGGACTTGAAGACTGTCAAACTCTTCACTAGCCTACAACTTAACTCTAGGCTTAATTTCAAGGTCGGATGAGGAAGATTCAACTGACTCTTCCAAGAAGACGCTTTTTGAACGTTGCTAGACGATGAAAAATGTTTCAAGAATATGATGCAGGTATCTAAGATGATTATAACATAATTTTTTAGATAAATAACGACCAAGTTCATCTGAAATCCCTATGATAATTTTTTCGAACTCTCTTGTTATATGAACAACTACTTTAATGAAATATAAGAGGAAGCTCATTTAAATCAAAAGGTCAAAGTTTTTGTGTCTGAAAAGACGAAAATAAATAACTTGTGTAGTATTTACTTATCATATTCATTGAAAAATCTCTCTGAAAGCGCAATAAATTTTGCTGAAAATACTGAAAGTTCTTTTACGCTTAAAATATTTTAACTAAATTGAAATTGTTGAATAATAATCTATCATCTCTTCGTTAAGTACTTGATGTAGAAAAAATTATATCAATCTTCTTAATGAATTATTCAACTTGAACAAATATAAAGAAAAACGTTTAACCCACAATTGTTCTTTACCGACATGTAATTCACAATAACCTTGAGTGTCTGTGTATGTGTCGTGAACACGTAAGCCGCCCACACCTGTGTTTGATAGGACGTATTCCAGTTTAAATGAAATCTATTTAATGCATTATTCGGAAAAACGGATGATGAGCCATTTTTTACACACATGCAACATGCAAGCCTCACTCCCAATGAAAAGTAAAATTCATCTGGCCTCACCTTCAACACAAACACTGAGGTCAATAAGATTAAATGCACGTATGCTTTTGATTTTTAACGGCTCAGCTTCGAAGAGAGAACAATGGCAGAGATGTGAATGGGAGCCTGAGAGAGATACGCCGGCAACACGCGTGGCTCTCAGGGACGTTCACGTCCTGACGACAACTGTGACTCTTTCACCTCTAGCACATGCACTTTTGGAGCTTTACCGGCCGGCAAATATGAGTACTCATGTGTGTCTGACGGCACGGTTTGAGCATCTCTATAAAGCTTCAGGAGCTTGAGAAAGTTTAATTAAGCATGTACATGATTTTAATACGCGATGCATTTGTAATATTTTGATATATGTATTCGATAACAAGACTACGTAGATGTCCTGCTGTTTCGTGGATGCTATGAAAACTATTGTATTTCTATGAAGTGTTGCTTGCAAGAACAATTGCTGTTAGTCTAAAAATGCAGAAGCTGCAGTCGCATGAAGTCATCAACAAGAAATAAGTTTTCAAGTTTTCGGAACGGGTGTAAAAACCACTATACGAAGTTCGGGTGCCTTATTGACTGATATTTTCATGATTAAGATCTTGTGTACAATTACACCCTAATTCACTCTTGGGTGGTGCAATCACAGTATTTGGAATAATTTTTTGGGGAAACTTGAGGTCTCTACCGGGTTCTCTCCGTCAAAATGACGTTGGTACACTCTTTATTCTTGCTTAAACTCGCTTTAATTGCGTATAAGATATATAAACATTATTAACTAGAACGTACTTTTTACTCTCAGATGTCATACAGAATATATTTCCATTTGATCATCCAGAACCTTATTTTTTGACAATTTCTCACACAGCAAGTTAACATCCTTACTGTAAATATTTACCTTAATTTCTAAAAAATTAAATAAATGAGCAAAATTCATTTTATGCTGCATACATATTTTACTTGTCTCGTGTTTCCTTGCTATAAAACTTCAAGACAAATATCTCGTTCAGTGCGGATATCTCTAGAACAAACACATGAAGCAAAGAAAACTTGCTGCATCACGGCAGGCCGCTCATGCTCCATCCCACTGACCGCATGGCTCCTGTAGACTTGAGAGTTGAGAGTCGCAATTAATAAAGCTTGCACGGTCATGCGGTATCTATGCTACACACGGCCTTCACTAGACGGACAACAATCGCTTCCTTGTAGCAAAATACGGGTGAGATGCTCGCCTCTGCTCTGACGTGCCCTAGAGAAAATGACCGCTGATTTTTTGAGCGGCGCTTATTTAAAATGGATTAGGGAGCATTAGTGCTGGAATGAGAACTTATGTTTTTAAAAATAACTACTTGGTTGAGATGGATTAAGGATTTATTCTAGGTGTGAACAAGTCATTTGCTAGGTGGAAATTAGGACGAAATTTTCAATAATTTTGAAAAACGTCGATAACTTTTATGTAGCAAATAAAACGAAGTTCAAAGATACACTAGTTATAATCGAAGAATGAAAAGTACTAGAAATAGATAAGTTTTAGGGCTTGTGTGACTATCATAGTTTGGTTTTGACGCAAAAAACTCAACTACATCTAAAACTATGATACTTGATACGTATTCCATACATGAAATCTGCTCGGTGGTAGGCAAGATACATGGTCAAAACTATATATCCTGTGAGCTAGGTATTCTTATAATTAAAGTAAAAGTCCTCTCACTCATTATTTTTCCTTCTAAAGTACGTTCGAGAAAAACAACTAATTGCAGGAAATATGAAGTAAAGACTTTATAATTACTCTTGCTTCAGAAATAGTCCAAATCAGCAAGGAGAACTGCCAACTGTAGCCCTTTCTCGTCATCAGAATCCTGTTCCTCCTACAAACAAGATGGCTGTCGAGTGTGATGTGAAGCAAGGGTCGACAGAGGGCAACCACAGATACTCTTTGTGCGCAGAGCGACTTTCACTTGTCATTCAGCAAGGGTTTATGTCAAGCCGTGAGGGGAGAGGAGATGAACAGAGTGTATTGAAAGAAAAGAAGTCCTTACACATAATTTTAAATGCTGGCATGAAATATGTTGGGCTTTGGCTTTGATTCGCCAAGGATAAAAATTACTCTAAAAATTACTATTACGAAAAAAATTGACGTTGTGAAATTGTTATCCTTAATTATAGGAAATTTTATGCCCTGTTTGAGCGTGCCCTCGAAAGCGACTCCGATTGTCTTGGAGACGAAGTGTTCGAGATTGTTGTCGTAAGATTGTGGTTGTGAAATTGGTGTCGTGATTGTTGTCGAGAGATTTTTGATTTACATTGTTGTCGTGAGTGTTGTCGTGAGATTGTAGTTGCGAGGTTGTTGTCGTGAGGTGTCATAAATTGCGATACAAAACGCCAGAGCAGAAACTGAAAATTGGTTTCTACAGTGAACTTTCCGGTGATTGATTACTCTTTTGTACTCGGGATGAATTCAGAATAATCCATATATGCTTGATGGCTCGTCCAGCCTTCACCTTTTCCTTCTTGCGTAAACCAACAAACAAACAAATAAAAAATGTTGATACAAACGTAGCAAGGGTACTAAAAAGGATTAATTTCATGGTCAACTCCAATGACTTAATTTTATGAGATATTTTGGCTTCTTTGCCCAAATAAATATTTCAACGATACACATGATACAAACGCACGCGTAAAATTTATCATAAACAGTAAACTTATTCGTATATCATTTAGTAGCGTTTAAAGAGTCTTATTGAGAATCGTATCATAAACCTCATGAATGACAGTTCATTCAAATCACGGCTTCCTCAAATAAAATAAATATTGAAACTTGCACAGTTCATTGAACCGTACACAATGCACCTTCGCAAGAGCATGTCAGCAATTTTCTGCATATTTTTCAAATTTTTCTGCACGTTTGACACAAGCTCAAAAGTGCTGCAGAAGTCAGAAAAAAATATACAAGAATGCATCTTTGATTTCACGCGTAAGCATATTGGATCATTCATTCATTCTGAGTCATTAAGATTAATTAAAATTTTTAACAGTGAAAGGGTGTCAGTAACATCGACTTGTGAGATTATTTTTAGCAAATAATTCCACGTATTCGATCAGTATTTCGCTGTGACCAAGTCTTGCATTGTTGGCATGCTTTTAGACGTTTGATCGATTTATCGCGCTGTGAAATACGTATTAATATTTTTAAAAATTTTCCTGGGAGTGTTAAACGCAAATTTAACAATTTATCTGACAACTTGCATTGAACCGACATTAAAATACGAATTTTTTCTTTGAAAACAAAAAACTTGTTTTTTAGGGTATTAATTTGAAACATTGATCTCGTATGAGAGAAAAACTATTAACTTTGGCGAGAAGGTTTTTCAGTTCCCTCGTTCCTGCGATTTTTTTGAATTTTTATATAGTTTAGAAAGGGAGATATAAACATTAATTAGATACCTTACGGTCATATTTCATAAGCTTTTGAGGTGCTCTAACGGGCATCACTGTACAAGTTATCTCTTGTACCCCTCGCGTATGTTTGATCATTATGTGGGCAAGGATGAAAGACGTTTTAACTCTAACCAAGTTAATACATTTCATCTTATAATCTCCTTTCTAATATTTCAAAACTAACATCAGGATGCAAAAATTTCCCCATTTGGTCGATTCCCCATTTGATTTCAGGGAACCGTAAACAACTCTCTTCCTTTCCCAACGTAAGAAACACCGGGCTTGAACCTTGGAGTTTTGAACTTTCCGCTCGCAAGGCTTGCACCCTCACCACTGTTCCACGAGGGCTGAAACGGTTAAGGCTCTGAGTGGGAATCCTAGCAAGCACTCATATAAATTGATGGTGCGCGCATAGTGTTTTACGACGTATATCGACGTACGTATATCATTGGAAGTACCATTCAAACTTTTCGAAAACGGGATTAACAGTGTTAATGCTATCAATCAGTAGATTTTTCAGCAATGAGTAAAACTTATACTGAAGTTTTAGGCGAACTCATTTGTTTACGCCGTTTAAGAGATAAAGTTATAAAAGTAAAAACGATCTTGAAATTTTATTTTCGCAGAAGTTTGTTCTCAAGTGATACATCACCTTATACGAATACCAATTAACCCCAGTTATCCACATCTTTAATTAAATAAGAGGACTAACTTTTAACGTAAAATTACCAGAGCGACAACTAAATAGGCTTTGACCAAAGTTACCGTTAACTGAGTTTATTATTACAGCTTTTATCCGCACAAGTTGATGTTCGCATGAGATGCACAACTCGCGGATTGACTTCATACGCGATCGTTCATGATACCATACCATTCGTACCATCGTACTTATACCATTCACGTTGCACAGAGCTTCTGAAAATAATTTCTGCGAGATGAAGGGAGTTCAGTTTCTTCATATCGCCATCTCCGGCGGTTCTCCACAACCTCTGTATTTATTGCTAATATATTAACTAAAAATCTCCGGCGGTTCTCCACTACCCGTGCTATTTAGGGCTAATATATTAACTAAAATTGTAGGTATAAATTTCCTCACCATCAGTAAAAAAGAGAACTAGGTAGATTGTGTGGAATGTTTATTTTCATAAACTGCAATGAAGGTCATACGTAAAAACGGACTTTCGTACATTCGCACATCATCTGTGAACAGTAAAGTCACATGAAAAATATATCGTGGAACGCATTACGAACGTGAAGCGAAACGCGTTAAGTAGTAGTAGTAGTAACACAGGTTTGCTAGCGCTTCAGTTATTCAAACTATATCGTACCGAAGGTCACATAATTTAATCAATATTGAGCTTTTCCGATTTACCTCGTAGGGTGGACTTCAACATTATTTGAACATCAAAAGTTATATGATCATGATTTAATTACATCACAAGATTACAATTGTCTCCCCATTGAAAAATTGTGTACATGCTATAGTACATTCGAACACACTGGGCAGCCAAACCCCGTAGGGGGTTTCAGCTGCCCACCCATTTTTGGCCGGACGCCTTACCCACGCTGAAACCCCCCAAGGTACCAACGTAGTGCGCCCGGCCATATTGCGGTTTCTTCATCTACAATCTTCCAATACGATGTCGCGCATGGCCACAGTGCACCACTGCGTGGCTTCCTGTTAAATCCCAGTATATAGCTTGCACTTCTCCAGGAACAGCTGCAACGCTGCTGCGTTAAAGCCTGAGCGTTCGTTTTCCCTGAGTATTCCAATTATCACATCCTCCGCGCAGCCACGAAGATTTGGGAAACACTCTTTGCGAGCAGCAGAGTATCCTGGGCATTCAGCAAGAAAATGTACGACAGTCAGGGGAACATGGGACCGTTCGCATTGCGGCTGCGGCGCTTCCATCACACCATACAGCTCTGCTGAGAAAATCAAGGTCTCTGGGATCAGTCTCCTAGCCCTCACTATTTCCCCGGACACAGCGGCACATCCCACAGCGTCTCCTGTCTTAGAGCCATCTGTATAAATTTTCACAGAGTTTGAGTGTTTCTCCAGTATGTGTTCCATGAAAATTCCCTTCAGGATGTTAGCCGGCATCGACTCCTTTTTAGGCATTCGACATCCAGGGCAGAAACTCTCCACGGGGACACGCCATGTCGGAGAGCAGTCAAAAAGTACAGGTTGCACTCTCATGGGTCCCAGCTGCATGGCAGCCGTCAGCGCAGGATAGTTCAGTGATGATGGCAGACAATACGGGAAAGGCAGATGTCGTCCGGAAGGTGCGTGCACGCTTCTCCATGTAGGAGACAAGGGCAGCTGATCTAGACGAGCCAAGTATTGTAGGCTCAGCTGCACACGGCGGAGCCAAAGGGGGGGTTCTCCACTCTCCAGACACAAACTGACCGACAGGGAGGTCCGAAAACCGCCCGTGCAAAGTCTTATGGCCGTGTGGTGCACCGGGTCTAGCGTTGATAAAGAAGTTTCCCTTGCATACTGGTATATAGTACATCCATAGTCCAGCTTACTTCTGATCAGGGTTCTGTATAGGCGCAGCAACGTTACACGATCAGCTCCCCACGCCAGGCCTGATACACATTTCAACAGGTTCATTCTCCTGTTGCAGTTTGACTTCAGCTCGGCCAGGTGGGGTTTCCACGATAGTTTGTCGTCGATAGTCATACCCAAAAATTTAGCACTATGAGCAAAGTTTATCGGTACTCCCCGGAGCAGTAGCTGTGGAGGGTTCCGTCGGCATCGTCCCTGAAAGTGCAGGGCTACAGTCTTCACAGTGGAGAATACGAAGCCATTTTCCGTTGCCCAGTCATTCACACCGTTGATTGCCAACTGCACTCTGCGCGACAGTGCCGCTAAATACGCTGATGAAGAGTAGATCATGAAGTCATCAACATATAATGACGACGAAACATCGGCCGGCAGTGTGGAGGGGATGTCATTTACGGCCAGAGAGAAGAGGGTACAGCTCAGCACACTACCCTGGGGGTAGTCCCTCCTGCTGGGTTTGCCAAGACGATAATGTGGCTCCCACCCTCACACGGAAAGTTCTCTCCTGGAGGAATTGCTGGATAAAAAAGGCCAAATTGCCCCGAAGGCCACACCCATTAACACGTTCTAGGATCCCATGTCTCCAAACGGCATCATATGCTTTGTGCAGGTCAAAAAACACATAAGCTCTGCTTACGGGCCGCAACATTCTGGACTAGATGGCTCTGTAGCCTCACAACAGCATCCGTGGTCCCTCGAAGCTATCTGAAGCCGAATTGGGCAGGATTAAGGATTTCCTCCGCTTCCAGCCATCGGACAAGTCGAATGTTTACGATTCTCTCTAGCAGTTTGCACACACAGCTCGTTAAAGCGATCGGTCGGTAACTGTCTACTCGGGTGGCCGGTTTTTGGGGTTTGGCAAAGGCAAGGATTGTTGCAGTGCGCCAATCCTTTGGGAATACATGTGTCCTCCAAACCTTATTAAAAATATGAAGGAGCTGACGTAAGGCTGTTGGATGCATCCTCTTCAGCATCTGATAATGGATCCGATCAGGGCCTGGTGCAGTATTTTTGAAAGTTCTCAAGGTGCGGTAAATTTCAAGGAAGGTGAAAGGCTCATTGTACGAGAAGACTGCCTCTGTAGCGAAGTCTGGCTTATGTTGCTCTCTTTGACGTTTGTGCACACGGAAAACAGGTGGATATTGAGCTTCACTGCTACTATGCGCGAAGCTATCAGCCAGCGCCGTCGCCACTTGCCGTGGATCTGCCGTGAGTACGCGGTCTAGTTAAGAAACTAAACGCGCTAAGATCCAAACTAAAACAAGAATTAGCAGAATGAAATTTACTTGTTTCAGATTCTGGAGTTAATATACGTTTAGCCACAAATGCCGAAGAGATATTTCTCATCAAAACTTCAGAATAGATAATTTTCATGCGGTTCAACAAAGAGAAAGAGAACTATGGTAGGCATAGAGTTTCAAACCAATATTTTATGAACGATACGTTGACAATGTTTTTCTGTTTCTTAATACGAAGTCTCCTGCTCATATTTTTTTTCTGAAAATGCTAGCGAAAACCACAATCGTACAAGATTTACCGTGAAAATTAAAGCGGAAAGTAGGATGCTTTTTTTGGATTACGTGGATCTTGGAATAAATGGTAGGTTCGAACGCTTAATATTTTGGAGCAATTTTGATTCAGTTTTACATCACAGGTTTTCAATGTGAACTCCATAAAAACATTAATAGCGCCTGCAATGTTTCACGTTGGTGTAAATTTGTACACGAGTGTCACCTTCCTAAAATAATTTCTTAAGAGTTAATGAGTTTTGATTTTTGATCTAATTTATGTTTCGAAATATTTTAGCAAAAAAGTTAGACCATTTTATGTAAAATTGTTCCTCTGTGGAGCAATCACGCTTCTTATGTTCTTTGGTTCAAGTTATTTATATCTCTCAGGAGAATATAACTATTGTATGCAAGGAAATTAACATTATTATTATCATTATTATTATTATTATTATATTAGTTTAAGCCTCCCTATCCTCAACGAATGAGATCCAAAGAGAGGAAGGAAGAAGGCACCATTTAGTATGGAGTTGAGGGAACGTGGAATCTATGCAGAAAGGGCACAGAAACAGTAAGATGAGAAAGAAGTTCATGAAACAAGATTAAAGTTGAAGAAAGTAGTAGGTGCTGAAAAAACAGGACAGCAGTGAACCGAAAAAAGATGGTCCGTAACAAAACAAAGTCTACCTAACCTTTAGCTCAGGCCCTCACATTGTCTAAGGAAATTAACAATCCCGAGGAAAAATGTGAGGTTTTTGCAAGTTTTTTACTTCACTAATTGAATTTCTACCTCCTGACGGAAGACAAACTGATTAAACTTTAAAAGTGACATTTTTACTACACACATATGCCTGTTTTCACCCGGTACAATTTTGCTTCAAAGGACATGGCGTCTCTAACGAAATGGGGAAAGAGCAGGCGACAGTAATCCTCAATTTTATTTAAACCACCGTTTTACATAATCGAGCATACACAGGTGAAGTGCAACATAACGTTACGATGACCACGACATGGAGCCATAAAACCATACGTCAACACAAATTAGAAAAAGCAAATGATCCACTGACAATATGCACGAATATGCATCATTTGAAGATAAGATAACATAAAGGACTTTAAAATACTGCTTGTGTCTTTGCACGTCACAGAAAGTACATGATACCATACTCCAAGTACTCTCTTGCTGGATGCGAAGGTACGATTTCTAGCCTACGTGCCCAGTATAAAACGTTCCTGTAAAGATGGTGTTAGCTACTGGAGCAAAGACCTGTGTGTCACTCAGCAGCGTTGATAACGCAACTGACATCGAGGGAACATTATTCACGTGGATCGTGCAAGCGTATGTACAGCGTCAAAACATTCATTGGCCTGTTCAGCTCGATTTCATTTAAGCTTGGTAATTCATACACGAAAACACATATCTAGTGTATTCTTAATTAAGCACTTAATCTATCTGTACATCAGGAATTTTTTTCAAATAACATCAGTGAGCAGATCAATTAACAAAATATCCACAATTTCTAATGAGACATTATTTTTGTTGGCGTTATTAACAGATCTCGACGGAATTCAAAAATATACGGGGTATACGGTCGTAAGGAGCTGAACATTTCCTCAGCGAACTCTATTACGCCAGATAACCACGTCCGAACATTATTACCTCTCACGAGCAAGTAATTCAAATGAATGGGAATCGTTCTAGCAGCTAATTTGAAGGTTTCCGAAAAAAATGATGAACCCTCTTCTGGGTTTGGAATGAAATTGAATTTCGGCTTAGACAAGCAAGGAACTCAAATGAATGGAAACCTTTACAGATGCTATTTCACAACACCATAGCTTCTGAAGAAAAATCTTGAATCCTCCTTCGCGTTAGACACTCAGACTTGTCATTTACTCGAGGGCATTGTCCCTGTCAGCCCCCGTGATGGTGTCGGCCTCGTCCAGAGCGGAGAAGTTGAGGAAGTGAGCAGGTCGGTGCACTTCGTGGTAGAATTCTTTGGGACTCGACAACTGGAGGTCGTACTTCATGTTGGGGTCGTGGCGCACTCCCATGAAGTTGTAGTTCCAAGACCCTTGCAGGGGGTTCATGAACAGCCCCAAGAATCTGTCAGACAAGAGCATTTGGACTTTTTCGTAGTGGGAAGGCAGGTAGCCTTTGGGGTTGTTGCCCATGTCTTTGTTGTTCCGTCCCCACTCGAAGCCAGAAGGCGTGAGCTTGTAGGCTTGCAGGGAGCAAGACCCGGGCGTGAAGGAGCAGGTGATGACGATGGTGCGGTCAGTGGTCCAAGCGCTGTTGTCTGCCATGATAGTCGCGTGCGTGGTGATATCGTGCGGCGACAGCTGGGGCAATTCGTTGGGCTGAGTGTGGATCCAGCCGAGAGGCTCGAGTTCATTGACGAACTCGTGTTGTGGGAGCTTGTGGGGCAAGTGGACCATTTGGTGGGTGCCCCACTGCGGGGGCATCACGATGCAACGTATCTCCTTCACTTGCGGGTTGTCTGCAGGGCTAACGCCATAGAGGTACCCCGCAATCTGAGTTCGAAGATCAGAAATGATGATGAATTTCTTGAGGATATTCTTTGGAAGAATGTACGTGTAGCCGGTTTCCTTGATGTCGTCAGACGAGACGTAGATGTAGTTGGTTCTCAGGTGAAGGTTTGTGGCCGAGATGGCACGGACGCGCCATTCTGTCTTGCTGCTGAATGTGGCGCTCTCGTAATTGCTTGTGGTTGAGGCGATGATTTCGTCGCCGTGCTTGTTCGTTGTGCGCGTCGTCGTCGCTGTCATCTGGCTCTGCTCTTTAGTTTGCTTCTCGATCTCGGCGATCTGCTGCCTCTGTTGTGACGGCGCACTGATCTCCATGCCGAGAATGATGTCACGGATCTCAGACTGGGTGAGGGAGGCCACGTTGACGTTGTTCTTCTTGCCGTAGTCCACCAGGATGAGGTCCTTCAATTGCAATTCAACCTTGACCCAGTCTTCATCTGAAAGTGAGGGCCAAATATGGTGAAGCTCTGTGATTGTCGTTTTGTCAGGCTTGAGAAGAACTTTGGTGCGGTCGTTGTTCACGTGGAGCGCTCGAAGGATGAGAATGAGACGTGAAAACGCCGTGTACGACGAGATGTTTTTCAGCCAGTCATCGTACAGGTTGAAGAGCACCATCTGAGGCTCGGTTGCCTTGAGGATCAAGTCTCCAAACTTCTCCACTTTGAGACACGCTTGGAATGGAAGCTGCAGCTCTGACCCTTTGATCACAATGTTGGGGAAATCGAGCAAATGGACTTCGAGAGGATCCAACATACCTTTCCGGGTGACGATGATTTGTTTCGGCTGCTCTTCCACTGGCAGGGAGCGAATTAGAGCAGCAACTTCTTCAGCAGTTTTCCACTTGGCCAGCTGACCTAGACGTTTTTGGCCAGCCCACACTGAGGTGTGGATGACTTTCAAGAACAGCTGCCCCGTTCGGGGGTTGAAGATGAAGATCGCACCATTGATGGGTTTCGTGGTGAGGTTACCCTCAAACGTTTTGTGGATGGTTACTCTGTACACGTTGGTGTCATCAACAAACCAGATGATCTGGTTGGAGAAGAGCTCACCATAGTTCTGAGACGAGAGGTAAGGCTCAGTGGGCTCTGAAGAGTACAGTTGCAAACCTTTTCGAATGCGCTCTCTGAGCACGTACAGAGCAGGGTTGGCCTTCATGATCTTAGCCATGGCCTGCTGGATGAGAGGCTTTGCTCCAGGAAACCAGTTGCCGTAGGCGCTGTGGAGGTTGTACGCCAAATCAATGGCGATCAACACACCCGTTGGGGACGGGTAGAGAGACATGTTGTCGGTGGTGTAGTCCAAGAACTTGGCGCGGGCGTAGCGCTCGACGTCGTGCGAATCGTAGTCACCCCATCGCAGCTGCACGTCGATCCAGTACTTGAGGGTAGTTGACCCGTCCATCGTGTCTTTGGAGTCGGCCAGGAGAGAAGGCTTGCTGTAGTTCCACTTGTAAGCAGCAAACAGCAAGATGTCAGCACACGAGGAGTTCATCTTGTATGACTTACGAGGATGGATGGTCTCTTTCTGCACAGTCTCGATTTCGAGAGCGTCGAGTTCTTGATCAAACACCTGACAGAGATCCATGACAACGCTTTCGTGCACTTTCTGCCACAAGTGAGCACGAAAGATTTGGATGAGTGAGATCTTGAGAGTGGGGATCTTGCCGTGCATGAAAATGCCTGTGAGGTCAAGCTGTACTTGGAAACCAACGTAGACGTTGGCTCGATTGATGGTTGGCGACCACCACAGCGTGAAGCGACGGTTTGGAATTTGGTTGAGACCAGATCGCTGGGCATTGGTGAGCTTCTTGTACTTCATGCTTTCTTCGAAGCCAGAAGCTTTCTCCCAGAAGAGACCTTCCCAGGTCGGGAAGTAGGTGCCCTTGAAGAGGGTGTGCTCCAGGATGCCCTCCACGCCACCCAAGGCTTGAATCATGTCTGTTCGGTAGTTGTTTAGATTCCAGAGCTTGCCGTCGTGGCGTTGGTGGGTCCACCAGAAGGGATTCTGCTTCAAAACCTGGTACTGCTTGAACTCTGTCCTGATTCTCCATCCCTTGTCGTACGTGAGCGTGTGTCTATCCTTCTGGAACAGGGTGTTGACACGCGGTATACCTCGGTCCCACGAGTCTTCGAGATCTTCGAGGGTGAGGCGCCGGTTTTGAGCTGTGGCTTCTTGTCTCTTGAGGGCATATTCGGCCCACACGCGTTGGCTGTCCAAGAACTCGGTTTCCCATGGCTGGATGTAGCGATACAAGTTGGGAATGAGCTGATCTTCGTCGTGACTCATGCCTGACCTGAAGTGGGTGATGCCAGCGTCAGTTTGTTTGCTCCAGCGCAAATCAGATTGCGGGATGAGCACGTGACCCATGGACAACATTCCCAAGCCGCCCAACTCCTTGGGAGTGTAGAACACGACTGGAGGGAAGCGAGAAGGCATTTTTGAGTTCAAGCCAATCTTAATACGAGTTTGGATTTTGTTCTCACACTTGACTAGCAAGTCGAGGAGCTCTTGAGTGTTGACCACAGCTTCGCGGTAGTAGGTCATGAGTCCAATGAGCGCCGTGTTCCATTTGTTGACGATCTTTGTGAAAGTCGTAGACCCTGAAGCCATCAGGATCTGGCGCACGCGATTGTGGAAGCGTTGCATGGACTCGTCGTCGACGCGCAAGAAGCACTGCGCCGTGCGTTCTTTGGTGACTTCATTTTGGAGATTCCACACTCCATCCCTGTGATTGAACTCTTCATTGATGGTGCGCAGTTTTGGAAGGATACGGCACTCGAAGCCTGCCATGTTGAAGAGCAGGTTAGGGTTGTCTTTTGAGTAGACAGACACAAAGGAGTTCTCCCAGATGGTGGTGGTCACAGAACGGGGAAGTCTGTTTTTGATGTCCCAAAACACAGCACGGCCCAAATTGACGTCGTGCTTCATGAGGCGCATGCGCGAGTCTCTGGGCCAGCATTTCTTGTTGTTGTAGCCCACGATGTTCTCGTTGTTTGGGTCAGGATGTTCCGTCAGGTAGCGCTGGATAAGATCCTTTGCTTCCTCTGCCGTGAAACGGAAGAAAATGTGGATCTTGTCGATGTACCGTGAGTACAGCCTGATGGGATGCTGCGTTTCCGTGGCCACGTCCTGGAAGTTAAGGAAATCGTTGGGCATTTGTGGAGGTCCAGCCATGTCGGCAGCGCGCCTCAGACCCATCACAAGGAGATCGTTTACAAGACCATAGTACTGCACGATGAACGAGGCAAACTGCAAACCCCGAATGATGCCGTAACGGTTGGTGTGGTTCATGTCCTTGTAGTTGATGTCCACGTTGTTCTTAGCAGTCATGTAATCGGCGATGTTGTGGTCCACAATGAGTCGAAGAAGTCTGTTCAGTAAGGTCAAATCGATTTTCTCGTACAGTTTCTCGAACCTGGACTCGAGCATCACGTTGCACTCGCCCTCGGCGGTGTCCCAAACGTCAGTGAGGTTGTTGATGCCCTGGCACCACTGGTACACCAGCAGCGGAGGCGGTTCGTTGTCACCAGGCTTTACCCACGGCGGGAACAGACGTCGCTTGTCAGCCTCGTACCACAGGTATTGGTCGAGGTAGGCATCTGTGATCTTTTCCAGCGGTTCCACGTCATACACCGGAATCAAGTGACTGTACAGATCCATGAACTCGATGCCCACTTCCTTGAAGGCTCGCTGTGTCAGCAGATGACGCTTGATGCGTGACAGGGCCTCGTGGGGGTTGTCATAGGCCTGTTCAATGAGGCCCAGTTCCTCTCGCTGGGATTGGTTGAGGCGTGACTTGACGCTGTACGCCTCCCTGAGGCGCTCGAGGGCGAGCACGAGGAGCTTGGTGTCGTGCTTGTAGCTCAGAGGAGGGAAGGGGATGGGCGCAAATCGCCGAGACTCGAGCCAATGGACGGTGGTTGTGTAGATGGCCACAGCCTCCTCAGGACTGATGTAGGGGCCGTCTTTCTGGTAGTTGTGCTGGCGCTCCTGCTCTGCCTTCAGGTAGAGACGCGTGAGACGACCCATGTTCTTCTTGCACACCGTCTTGTCGACTGTGGCGCCACGTCTGATTCTTTCTCTGTTGTAGTGAGCTGTGTTTGTCCACCAGTCCGCCTTCATCTTCACGTAGCGCAAGATCATGTTCTCTATGGGGGTGGGCAGGCCAGGAACTTTCCAGGGGATGTTTGCTTTCCAGCAGCGCCAGGCCTCGCTCAAGTGCTGGAGGATGGTCCTCGCCTTGTTCTGCTTGATGCCTTCAGGCATCATGTCAAGGATGTCGTGCATGACAGAAGCTCGGAGCTCAAGATCAAAGTGGGACTCCACCCTCTGTTTGGTGACAGTCTTGGCAACTCCCTTGCTGTGTCGACCCTCGAACTGCCTCGAAAGGAGGTTCCCAAGCCAGCGCTCCAGCAGGGGCGTGATGCCACGCTGGAAGAAGATCCACACCCTCCATCCAGGCGCCCAGAACCCACAGCCTGGGCCTTTGCCTACTTGGCCGGTGTTGAAGCGGTAGTAGATGACGTGCTTCAAGTCTTTCGCCATCCTGATCTGCTTCATGAGCTTGTACTTGTACCTATACATGCCAGTGAGCTGACCAACGTGGGCGAAGATGTACTGCAGACCGTCGGCAAGCTGGAAAGCGTCGACATTGTTGAGGCGATACTGCACGTGCGCGTCGACCACGAGCTTCGTGAGACGCAGGATCTCACGGCACAAATGGAACGCGTTACCGAAGCGCGACTTTTTGCGCTCTTTTGTCGTGAGCGTCTTGACAGGCTTGAGGTTGAAGTTGTAGTCAAGATGGAGATAGTTTAGGTTCTTTCGGTGAATGAGCAGGTTGAGCATGTTGTAGCCCTGCCTGCAGACCTGGAGGCCCGCCTCCACCCAGTCCAGGGTGGTCGTCTGGAAGAACTTTGTGGCTTTGAAGGAACGGAAGAGGTAGCGCTTCTTCTGAGCTTTGGGTGGCCTGTGCTTGAGGGCGTTCAGCACGTTGTACTTCAGTAGTTTCTGGTACGACACTCGAACCTGAAACCCAGTCAACAATCGTTAAGATTAGATTAGTCGTTAGTTTAGCCTCCCTACCCGCAGCAACAAATGCAATCCAAAGAGAGGAAGGATGAAGGCACCATTTAATATGGAGTTAAGGAAATGCAGAATCTATGCAGAAAGGGCATAGAAACAGTTGTGAAAGAAGATTATGAAATAAGATCAAAGTTGAAGAAGGAAGAAGTAGGTGCTGAAAAACAGGATAGCAGTGAACCGAAAAAAGATGGTCCATTACAAAACAAAACCTATGTTATTTTAACAAAAAAGAAAGCCTACCTAACCTTTAGCTCGGGCCCTCACATTGTCCCCCTGGAAGCGCTAATTTCCATAGATACAATAGTTGTATCCCCCTGAGGGTGGATACCGATACTTTTCAACAATACGTATTTTATCATAAAAATGAAGGTCATAAATCATGAAAGTAAAAGTATAATCAAATAAAGAGCCTATTCATATCTAGTAATTAAGTTAGCTAACTGTTGAATTACAGCGTTTAATCAGGCCCGCTAACTGAATTTACTACTTTGAATTCCGGATGAGTCACGTACGGTCAGTGAGTGAAAGCTATGTAGCATGAATAGTTGATCACAGTAGCGACATAGAATTATTATACTTCTACAACGTAAACCTATATAGTAGTGATGTACCGATACCATTTTTTTGGCCGATACCGATACCGATACCCATTTTTTGGCCGATACCGATACCGATACTCCGATACTTGAAAATACCGATACTTTGACCGATACTACTACCGATACCGATACTTTTACAATCATCTAACCTAATAATACGTATTTCGTTGTATGTTTCTTTATGTATTTGTTCGGTGTCCGCTTCTTAAGAAACATAAGATGTCTGAGTTTGCGGTATCATGGATACCGAATTCCTCAGTGTAACATTGAAAGATCGTCTGTACATGCAATGATATGTTTGAAATCTTATCAGGATAGGTTAGTAGTATTGGATAGGTTGTTGTGATCGCCGTAATTTGCGCATTTTCCTAACCATGTCGCTTTTGTGCAGCTTTCAGGCCATATTGAATAATTAAAAGACATTAAATTAAATATAGTAATTTGGTGAATAGCTGTGCCCGAAGTAATCATTTTTGAGTAATGGTGATTTGTCACCAGAGGGGCACTCCGAGTCAAGAGAGCTTTGTGTGTTCTTGTGCATATGTGTTCGGCATAAACATTTTAAACCTACCCGACTTTCCGTTCTACGTATTGGCAACAGTGGAAAACGCATTAGTGGTGTAGGGTCTACAAGAACCGCAGTTGCTACCATGTAATGACGATCGCTAGGCCTTTGCGTAGTGAACGTGCTTTGCGGCGGTGCGAGTCACGACATAGAATTAGGATAGATAAGTTAGATAATGTTGACGGAATTTTTCCATGGGTCCATCTAGCTTAACGATGACATTGTCCTCGGCATTTCCATGGGTCATGCTGCTACCTAATAATACCCTTGCTCTTGGTTTATTTGTTTGTTGTCTGTTTCTTCCATTTCACTGTCACTCACGCTCATAAGGATAGTTATAATGGCCGTATCTGTGATACGAGTTTCAACGGTGCGAAAAATATTTTTCATCACGGGTCTGGGGGTACTGTTAGGATGGATATACTGTTATTGTTATCATCTACGTCTTGAAAATTCGTTCATGAAAAGTATTTAATCCCATTTTTGGCGGGCCGTGCACACTTGTATTAAAATAAAACCATTATAACTCCTACATGGGAGTTATAATAAAATTATTTCCTTATATATCTAATAATACAAAAATATTGACAAAAAAGTTTCCGATTGTGAAAAATAAAATGCTCTTGCTATGTTAACTATATTGATGAGAAAAACAACAAAATGAAATCCATTCAATAGATATGTGTTTCTAATCGTATTGCAACGTAAAGTAGACTAGCTATAATAGCAACGGGCTCCAAAAGTGGACCAAAACAATAGTTTCTCCAAAAAAGGATTGTCATTTTCGTGTTATTCACATCAAATACGAGTACATACTTTAGCGAAAGAAAATATTAAAATTCGGTAAGCCCCGAAACCGAAAATATCCGCAAACACGCAACCATCTATAAGATGAAGAATTTAAAAACGACAATTTCAAGGAACTTGATCATATTTATTAGGAATACGTTTCGGAGTCCAGATCCATCATCAGTTCGTAAATTTACAAATCATTATGTCTGCAATAAAAGATAAAGCAAAATGTTGGATACAGTCATAAAAGGAAATCAAGAAAATAAAAATAAAATTAAAACATGTCCTAGAAAAACTAAAATCGACAAGATTACTATTTAGTTACAATTTTTTATGGGTAGGAACTATCAGAATTGTTGAGGGCTGGTTTTAGTTTAAAAATATGTAGCGACTCTAAAATTCTGAGGTCACATGCAGTTGAAGCCGAATCTAAGATTTAGTTGCTTTTTACTGCGTGATTACGTACTGCAGAGTGTGAGGAGTAAGCTAATTAGTTCCCCGCGCGGAAGCTTGACCCCAATGTTCGACCATTCTGTTATAAAAATTTCGTGACGTCATGCCGACGTACGATGATGTGAACTGCACACAACTGTATAACTGTTAAAAATAAATCAGAGATCGAGGTTCGCATCTCCATCGGAAGCGTATCCTTGTACCGGAAAAATGAAGCAACCATAAAATTATACAATTCCGGTACAAGGTTACGCTTTTGATGGAGAAAGAGCCTTTCTGATTTATTCTTACAGTTGTGTGCAGTGCACATCATCGTACGTCGGCATTACGGCACAAAATTCTTATATCAGAATGGACGAACATCGGGGTTGAAGCTTCCGCACGGGGAATGAATTCGCACAATTGTACGTAATCACGCAGTAAAATGCAACGAACCGATATCCTCTGCGGACTTCAAAATCTTAGGTTCGGCTTCAACTACATGTGACCTCAGAATTTCAGAGTCGCTACATATTTTTAAACGAAAACTGGCCCTCAACAATTCTGACAGTTCCTACCCATCGTAAATTGGAAGTAGATCATGTCGATTTTACTTTCTCTGGGACATGTTTTGATTTTTTTTTTGTTGTCGTGATTTTCTTTAATGACTGTATCCAACATTTTATTTTTTCTTTTATTGTAGTCGTAATTAATTTTAATTTTACGAACTGATGATGGAGCTGGACTCCGAAACGTATTCCTAGTAAATATGATTAAGTTCATTGGAATTTTCCTCGTTTTTAAATTCATCAAGTTGCGATGAAAGCAATCAACTGACCCGTTCAGATGTATTGAACTATAAGATTGTTCGTGAATTGTTCAAACATCTTAACATAGAAGAAAAATGCAAGATTCGTAATGAACGGTGATATACATGCTAAGTTAAAATAAATTATTAGCTTCGTAATGTTTGGCGATTTACAAGCTAAATTAAAATAGAATTTTCGGCAATTTCTCTATTAAATTCACAAAAACTTTAAAATGCACCTTCAACTTTATTAAATTGGTTTGGTTTTTGTTAGCCTGTCACATACTTTAAGATATGGACATTAGGTCAAACTCTAAAGGTTTAGTCGTAAATGTATAAAAATTTTATGTAGCTACAGGGTTTAACTATTCATTTTACATAGCTTTCAGTTATGACCGTGACTCATCGGGAATTCAAAGTAGTGAATTCAGTTAGCGGGCCTGATTGAACGCTATAACTCAACAGTTAGCTATCTAATTTACTAGGTATGAATAGGCTCTTTATTTGATTACTACAAGTACGCACAGCCCGTCAAAAATAACGGGACTCGCTAACTTTCTTGAACAAATTTTCCAAATGTGATGCTCAACGAATGTATTCATCCTAACAGCGCTCGTGATGAAAAAAATCTTGTTCTTACGCACTGGTGAAACTCATATCACAGATACGGTCACTATAACTCTCCTCATGAGCGTGACAAAGAAAATGGAAGAAGCGGACTCCAACTAAACCAAGGGTATTATTAGATAGTAGCAGGACCCGCGGAGATTCCTTAGAGAATGTCATCGTTAAGCTAGGCGGACCCGAGAAAAAATTCTGACAGTATTACCTAACCTGTGCTAACCTAGCCTATCCTAATCTAAGCTAACCTATCCTATCCTAACAAAACCTATCCTGATAAAATGTCAAATATTTAAATGCATGGAAACGCCATATTTTAATGTTACACTGAGGAATTCGGTATCCATGATACCGCAAACTCACACAACGCGGACACCAAATAAATATATAAATAAACACAAAACGGGTATTATTAGGTTAAATACTTTTACTTTCAGGATTTATGACCTTCATTTGAATGATAAAATACGTATTTTTGGAAAGTATCGGTAAAGTATCGGCCGGATTTTGCCGATACCGATACCGATACCACTAAAAATGGCCGATACTGCCGATACCGATACCGATACATCGGTACATCACTACTATATAGTTTAACCCAATATCCATTTCTTCAAGTATGTGACAGGCTAACAAAAATCAAATCAATTAAATAAAGTTGAAAGTGTATTTTAAAGTTTTTGTAAAATTAATAGAAAAGTAGCTGAAAAATTCATTTTAATTTAGCTTGTAAATCGTCATATGTTACGAAGCTAATAATTTTATTTTAATTTAGCATGTAAATTGCCGTACATTACGAATATTGCATTTTTTTCTATTTTAAGATGTTTAGAAAATTCACGAAAAAGATTACGGTTGGTTGCGCGTTTGCGGATCTTCTCGGTTTCGCGGTCTATCGAATTTTAATGTTTTCTTTTCGCCAAAGTATGCATTTTGGTGTGAAATACACGAAAATGATACCCATTTTGTGGAGAAATTATTCATTAAGTGTTACTAACCTAACCAAGGGTATAATTTCAAACACCTCACTGTTAATCATAGAGAAAACTTCGTGGACCCTGCAACAGGTGCACACACTCAAATGATTGAGAGTGTTTGGCAAAGTCTAAAAATGAAAAAAAAAACGTCAGGGAGGCACTCGCTGATTAATGATAGACTCGTATCTGTGTGAGGTTGCGTGGCGAAAACGTACCGAGAAACAGCAGTATTTTCATAAAATATTATTGGATATAAGCAAATTTCAGGTTTAATAAATAATTTCTCTACAAAATGGTTATCATTTTCGTATTTTTCACACTAAATTACATACTTTGGCGAAAAGAAAACATTCAAATTCGAGAGGCCCCCAAACCGAAAAGAGCCGTGTTTGCTTCTCCTGCACACTGTGTTAGTACATACGTGTGCTACTTGCGTTCACGCTGCTATTTCTGAGACTAAATGCTACATTGTATTACTAGTTCACGCCTTTAAATGCAGAAAAATATCATTTTTAACTAATTTTAGTCGGATAATAACCTCAGTTGGCAAATAAAGATTGCTTAACCGTGAATACGTATTTGTTCATACATGCTGATTACGGTATCATACAACAATAAAGCGGAAAGATGACGCAATCGAAAAACTTCCCGAGGTAAACGAATCAAACGATGCCACCGGACTGCAGTGTTGCCAACTTAGCATTATGCAGGAAAAAAAACATTAAAATGCAAAATCTAGCATTTTACAGGGTGATTTTACCATTGTATTGATTTTGGTCATTTTTAATTGCTTTCTAGCTCCTATTTCTTGACTCGAGGTAGCTCAACGGCAGTTTTATTGTTCCTAATCGAAAACTTTATTGTTATATTGTTAGATATATTATCAAATTATTTTATTATAACACCCATTTAGGGCTTATAACAGTTTTATTTTAATAAAATTGTAAAAGTATCGGTATCGGTTGTAGTACCGGTATTTCGGAGTATCGGTATCGGCCAAAAAAATGGTATCGGTAGATCACTAATTAAAGCTTATAATAATGCTAACTAATGCCAGTATTATCATAATTCAAACACTTTGGCCTGTATTATTATGATGCACCATGATTTTAAACAAAGGATAATATTAAACACATGCTAAATGTACGATGGAGAACCAAGCTAGGCTTATTGACTACTGATATCCAGTTGAACATTAAGATTTAACTACACTGGAGTACATAATGATAAAAGTTTCAAATTATCATGATTTGATAAGGTTAGATGAAGTATAGTTGCGTCGAGTTACGCATCGTTAACAAAAGTGGTCTCAAGTTATTCTATACGTCAATTTCTACACTACTGAAGTTTAGGAAATATGAATTTTCAATTTTGAACATATCACTTTACACGGAATGTAGGCAAATTTTTAGAGAACAAAATCGTCTCCTACACAGCCGCCCAAGCAAAACACTATCAAAAAACAGAATTAAGACGCGCATGACACAATCAAAAACAGTCGTAAAAACAGATACCAGACTTTTCCTTCTTACGGTAGGGTGTAGCCGACAGCAAGCCACAATCATACATCTTTGGTCACTAGGAGGCGAGAGAGGCAGCACAGGCCGCGCACCAGAACTGCCCAGATCAATCCCAGCCCAGCACAACCCTTTTCCACCGTCAGGCCCGACAGCCATAGCTGGTTTACCCCGACCGCTTCGGTTGTGTGCAGCCTTCCCCGCACATGACAGGACACAATATCCCATCACATGCGGGCAGGCTTCCAGTGATCGCGTCAAATAATTACATCCTTATACACAGCTTCCACTCACTTCTGCCCGCAGTCATCCCTCTTGCCACGTCTACAGTCAGACCCCTCTCATACAAAGCACGTTTCACTCCATCTATCCAACTCATCCGTGCCCTTCCTCGCGCTCTAATACCACTCACCTCCGACGGATAAATCTTTTTACCAGCCGCTCAACATTTATTCTTTCAACATGCCCAAACCATCCATGCACTCTTTCATCCACCCGCCTACTCATCTTTTTGACAACACCCGTCTGCTCCCTAACCAACTCATTCCTGATCCTATCTCTTCTTGTTACTCCATACATGCTCCTCAAACACTTCATCTCCAACACATCCAGCTTCTTCCTCTCAGCCGCTCAAGCCCCAAGACTCTGCTCCATACAATAAAACTGGCATGATTAAGCTTTCAAACAGTCCCCTTTTAGCACTCATACTTCTTCATTCAAAAACTTTCCTCATTGCACCCAATGTCTTGCAGCCTTCTCTCACTTCTACTTCCATACTATCATTCACAGCCACGTCCGACCTGAGGTAACTAAAATGCTCTACCTCTTCTAACACTTCACCATTCATCCTCAAATCTAATGTCCCAAGCACTCCACCTCTTGAACATCTCATCACCTTGCTTCAATTTACAATCACTCTCAACTCGCCCCTTTCGCACACTCTACCAAACTCTGTAACCAGCCTCAGCAGTTTTTCCTCTGAATCAGCCACAAGCGCTGTTATTATTATTATATAAGAAAGTTTTAGCCTCCCTTAACCACGACAAAGATGGTCCAAGAGAGGAAAAAGGAAGGCACCATTTAGTATGGAGTTGAGGGAACGCGGAATCTATGCACAAGGTGCACAGAAACAGTAAGCTAGGAAAGAAGTTCATGAAACAAGAAAAAAGTTGAAGAAGAAAGTAGTAGGTGCTGAAAAACCGGACAGCAGTGAACCGAAAAAAAGATGGTCCGTAACGAAACAAAAACCTATTTTATTACAACAAAAAAGAAGCCTACCTAACCTTCAGCTCGGGCCCTCACATGGTTCCCCTGGGGCCACAAGCGCTGTATCATCTGCAAACAACAGCTGACACACTTCCCAATTTGTACCGTTTCATCCATTCAACTGCACACCTTTTCCCAACATTTTCGCATTCACTTCTCTCACTACACCATCTATAAACAAATTGAACAACCACGGCGACATCGCACATCCCTGTCTCACGACTGCCACAACTGGGAACCAATCACTCACTTCATTCCCTACTCTCACACATGCTCTGCTATCAATGTAGAAACTCTTGATCACGCTATTCAACAGTCTCTCACCCACTCCATACAAGCTTTCAACCTGCCACGAAGCCTCACGGTCCACCCTGTTCTACACCTTCACCAGATCCAAAAATACCCAATACATATCTTTTCCTTTCGCCAAGTATTTCTCATTCACCTGTCTCACAGTAAACATTTAATCCACACAACCTCTACCACTTCTAAAACTCCTTGGTTCTTCAGCTAGCACACCATCCGTCAGCACTCTCACTCTTCCATACAGCTTCACAACACTCTGTAGACTTATAAATCTGGGATTACTGCACTTATACCTCTCATCCTTCCCTTTATACACCGGAACTACATACACACGCTACTCCTATCAATAGGCACTTTACAAGCATCAAAACACACATTAAACACACGTATCCATCCTTGTCCAACCGCATTTCCTCCTTTCTTTAGACAGTCAACCGTGCAGCCATCCATACCTGGAGCTTTCCCATTTTTCATCAAATTCAATGCACCTTTCACTTCTTATTCGACTACTATTCACTTCTCCAAACACAGACATTCTAACATCACTTCCAACATCTACCACTCTCGCAACCCTATCATCCTGCACGTTCAGCATTCCTCAAAATACTCCACCCATCTCTTCCGCACGTCTCATCCCCCCACCAGCAGCCTACCATTTGCGTTCTTCACTCTTGCCTCACTCTTCTCCTGTCCTTTCCTAATTCTCTTCACTTCCTTCCAAAAAACCTTCCTCTCTCAATTAAGTCCCCTCCTAACTTCCTCCCCCACTCATCTGCCATCTCCTGTGCTCTCCTTACCATTCTTCTTACTTCTTTTTTCCTTATTATATTATGGTTAATTTTTACAAATAGAAATTTTCTATGGAGCTTTCTCTGTTGAAATTCATCATGTCGCTTTAATATTTTCAATTGACAATGCGAAAAGGAATGTTTTAAATTCGCTTGACCAGTAACCTGGCTACCACTTTGTATAAGGCCCAAGATTTTGGAACTTGAATTATTGTTTTCGAACTTGTGATTTTGTTCAAAAGCTTAGAAAAGATAAGACGAAATTTTAGAATAAAATTCCGGCAAAAGAGGCCACCATGAATAGAAATGTGCCCAACCGCAAGAGAGAAGTAGCAAAACTTCGACAGCAAGAAAAACGCCGAAGACGAACAATTAATAAGACCGCAGTAGACTCAAATCAATGAGATACCAACAACAAAATTTCAGAAAATACATGCGTTTATTTTTGACAGCATTCTCGCAAATGCTAGAATGACTGCCGGTGGCACCCAGTACCACGGTAGAGGAAACAAGGTAGGGTCATTTCTATGGGAGAAAATACACCTTCTTTCGTTCGCCTAGCCAATAGAACGGTTTCATTTCAAACAAACTTTACGACGTCACCAAAACGCAATGTCGTTATTCCAATAGTGGAGCCAGATTTGTGGGTAGCAGTGCTGCCAGATGCAATATGAGCGCTGCTATTGGTTTGTTGCAGTGACGTCAGCAAAACCACGTCGTCAACGAAAAAAAGACTTGTTTGAACCTACCTTGTTTCCTCTACCGTGCCGAGTATTCAGAAGAAGTCCCACCTTGAAGTAGTGCTTGTTTGCAAGAAGGTTACTAGCGCTTCAGGTTCAAGACCTACATCGCGCTTGAGGTATTAGCTTATGCGATAGCGATCAATTAAATAACAGAAACATAGCAGGACTCACAAAGAACTGTACTACTAGAAATGTTTTTAAAACTCGTGTCATAATTTCGGAGTTCTCAGTATAGAGAGGTAATATAATTTGTTCACAAGAGATGAGTCAGAGAGATAGCAAATAAGTCACTCACGATCTTAAGGCTCACGGGTAGGTTCTCCCAACATATTAGATAAGACAAGATCAGCGCTCTGTACGCCGGGGTAATACCGGGATCGAACATTGGAAAAGTGGAAGAAACGACACAGCATTGGATAAGTGGAAGAAACGACACAGCATTGGATAAGTGGAAGAAACGACACAGCATTGGATAAGTGGAAGAAACAACACAGCATTGGAAAAGTGGAAGAAGCAACACAGCATTGGAAAAGTGGAAGAAGCAACACAGCATTGGAAAAGTGGAAGAAGCAACACAGCATTGGAAAAGTGGAAGAAGCAACACAGCATTGGAAAAGTGGAAGAAGCAACACAGCATTGGAAAAGTGGAAGAAGCAACACAGCATTGGAAAAGTGGAAGAAGCAACACAGCATTGGAAAAGTGGAAGAAGCAACACAGCATTGGAAAAGTGGAAGAAGCAACACAGCATTGGAAAAGTGGAAGAAGCAACACAGCATTGGAAAAGTGGAAGAAGCAACACAGCACTGGAAAAGTGGAAGAAGCAACACAGCATTGGAAAAGTGGAAGAAGCAACACAGCACTGGAAAAGTGGAAGAAGCAACACAGCACTGGAAAAGTGGAAGAAGCAACACAGCATTGGAAAAGTGGAAGAAGCAACACAGCATTGGAAAAGTGGAAGAAGCAACACAGCATTGGAAAAGTGGAAGAAGCAACACAGCATTGGAAAAGTGGAAGAAGCAACACAGCATTGGAAAAGTGGAAGAAGCAACACAGCATTGGAAAAGTGGAAGAAGCAACACAGCATTGGAAAAGTGGAAGAAGCAACACAGCATTGGAAAAGTGGAAGAAGCAACACAGCACTGGAAAAGTGGAAGAAGCAACACAGCATTGGAAAAGTGGAAGAAGCAACACAGCACTGGAAAAGTGGAAGAAGCAACACAGCACTGGAAAAGTGGAAGAAGCAACACAGCATTGGAAAAGTGGAAGAAGCAACACAGCACTGGAAAAGTGGAAGAAGCAACACAGCACTGGAAAAGTGGAAGAAGCAACACAGCATTGGAAAAGTGGAAGAAGCAACACAGCACTGGAAAAGTGGAAGAAGCAACACAGCATTGGAAAAGTAGAAGAAGCAACATTGGAAAGTCGTACCTTGACAGGCTGGCCAGGTGGGCAGTGCTCCCTGTACCAGGTCTTGACGAGCGGCACGTCGATGGCTCTCCTGCAGGCGGCGCTGCGGAGATTGAAAGGCCGAGGCGCCCAGAGCAGCGCCATGCCGTTGGCGGTCGCGTCCGTGTACAGCTGCCAGTCTGACAGCAGGGGCCCCACCTCGTCCGGCAGCTCAAACTCCTGGCAACAGGCGGGAGGATAACATTAGCATTAGTTACCGACTAGTTCATAGTTAGCTGGGAAGTTGGCAGAAGTTTATGTTATGTATAAATGCTTTCACAAAATTCGGTAAGTTTTTGTGTTAAATCAAATGAATACTATATTAATTTGTTTAAGACTCATTAGCCATGGCAAAGTGCCAATCCTATACCCTTTGAGGTGCATGCAAGTCATAAATGCTTGGTATTTACCCTGTGCAGCCACCAGGGCAACAGTAAGTCAGATTGACACTGAAGCCCACAAGCATAAGACACACCCTCACCTCATCATCATCAGGCAAGAGATGCTCGCTCTTGACGGTGTTGCGGTGCGAGATTGGGTTGATGAGCGGGTCGAAGTAGAAGGCCGGCAGGTCCGGGTCCTCGGTTTTAATGTAGAGGGCGGTGGGGGTGTGGTACCATGCGAGGTGCACGTACTGGGGCATGTTGTTGTAGAGGTACGGGAACGCGATACGGTACTCGGTGCGGATTTGGTGCCTCACGATGATCTTGTTGATGTCGTTGAACTCGTTCCAGTCCTCGTCTGCAGGGTTCATGTCTTTGATGAGCGGCTCGAACTTTGGGCCACCTGGTAGTGCCATGTTCAGCGCCTGCAATGGATAGAATAAACATTGAAAGTCAAGTTCAGTGTCTGCAATGGAATGAACATGGAAAGTTGAATATTGGGAGTTGAATATTGGAAGTTGATCACTGGGAGTTGAATATTGGAAGTTGATCACTGGGAGTTGAATATTGGAAGTTGATCACTGGGAGTTGAATATTGGAAGTTGATCACTGGGAGTTGAATATTGGAAGTTGATCACTGGGAGTTTAATAATGGAAGTTGATCACTGAGAGTTTAATAATGGAAGTTGATCACTGGGAATTGAATATTGGAAGTTGATCACTGGGAGTTGAATATTGGAAGTTGATCACTGGGAGTTTAATAATGGAAGTTGATCACTGGGAGTTTAATAATGGAAGTTGATCACTGGGAATTGAATATTGGAAGTTGATCACTAGAAGTTGATCACTGGGAGTTGAATATTGGAAGTTGATCACTGGGAGTTGAATATTGGAAGTTGATCACTGGGAGTTGAATATTGGAAGTTGATCACTGGGAGTTTAATAATGGAAGTTGATCACTGGGAGTTTAATAATGGAAGTTGATCACTGGGAATTGAATATTGGAAGTTGATCACTAGAAGTTGATCACTGGGAGTTGAATATTGGAAGTTGATCACTGGGAGTTGAATATTGGAAGTTGATCACTGGGAATTGAATAATGGAAGTTGATCACTGAGAGTTGAATATTGGAAGTTGATCACTGGGAGTTGAATATTGGAAGTTGATCACTGGGAGTTGAATATTGGAAGTTGATCACTGGGAGTTGAATATTGGAAGTTGAATATTGGAAGTTGATCACTGGGAGTTGAATATTGGAAGTTGATCACTGGGAGTTGAATAATGGAAGTTGATCACTGGGAGTTGAATAATGGAAGTTGATCACTGGGAATTAAATATTGGAAGTTGATCACTAGAAGTTGATCACTGGGAGTTGAATATTGGAAGTTGATCACTGGGAGTTGAATATTGGAAGTTGATCACTAGAAGTTGATCACTGGGAGTTGAATAATGGAAGTTGATCACTGGGAGTTGAATAATGGAAGTTGATCACTGGGAGTTGAATAATGGAAGTTGATCACTGGGAGTTGAATAATGGAAAATGATCACTGGGAGTTGAATAATGGAAGTTGATCACTGGGAGTTAAATAATGGAAGTTGATCACTGGGAGTTGAATAATGGAAGTTGATCACTGGGAGTTGAATAATGGAAGTTGATCACTGGGAGTTGAATAATGGAAGTTGATCACTGGGAGTTGAATATTGGAATTTGATCACTGGGAGTTGAATATTGGAAGTTGATCACTGGGAGTTGAATAATGGAAGTTGATCACTGGGAGTTGAATATTGGAAGTTGATCACTGGGAGTTGAATATTGGAAGTTGATCACTGGGAGTTGAATATTGGAAGTTGATCACTGGGAGTTGAATATTGGAAGTTGATCACTGGGAGTTGAATATTGGAAGTTGATCACTGGGAGTTGAATATTGGAAGTTGATCACTGGGAGTTGAATATTGGAAGTTGATCACTGGGAGTTGAATATTGGAAGTTGAATATTGGAAGTTGATCACTGGGAGTTGAATATTGGAAGTTGATCACTGAGAGTTGAATATTGGAAGTTGAATACTGTAAGTTATGCTGCAATGGAATGAACATTGAATGTCATGTTCATCACTTGAATAAAGATTGAACGAGTCATGTTAAGCCAGCATCAGAACACAAGTAATCAGTAAAATTTTTTAGAAACTATTAATGGCAGTATAGAAAACGAAACGAGAAAAATCTCAGATAGTAATGTAAGCAGTAGAGAATGGATGATGATAGGACCAATGAGCACAATAAAAATACATTGCTGTTAAGTGCTGAGTCACCTCATGAGAGAATTAGTTTAGATTAGATGTTAGTTTAAGCCTCCCTAACCGCTAAAAAAAATCAATCCAAAGAGAGGAATGAGGAGGGCACCATTCAGCATGGAAATATAGGAACGCAAAAGCTATGCAGAAGGGGCATAGGAACAGTAAGTTGAGAAAGAAGTTCATAAAACAAGATAAAAGCTGAAGAAGAAAATAGGTGTTGAAAAACAGGACAGCAGTGAACCAAAAAAAGGTGGTCCTTAACACAATAAAAAAATATATTTTATATCAACAAAAAGAAAGTGTACCTAACTTTCAGCTCGGGCCCTCACACATTTTCCCCTGGGATGAAAAAACAAGAAACAGCCAAGTAGGAAAGTAAGGATATACCTCGATATTGCTGCTCATGAGAACATCAACAATATCTTTCCGTTCAGTAATTTATTTGGGTCTTTTTAAATACAAAGCTCTGCCCAATTGATATTCAACGTGAGCTCCACCAGCTCGTCATGATTATCAGAGCCGTGAACAAACACCACAAAAGGCTTTACTCATCACTTCTGTTGAACATTCTCCGTTTAATTCAAATTCTACAGCACATAAGTGTTACCTTGACGCATATGCGTCACTACTTTGTTTATTTGACCACTTCATCCGCGATTTACTCAGAACAAACCATCTACTTCCACTGACAGAATCCCTTTACCACCTCATTCATTCTCTTAATTTGAGTCCATAACGTCAAAAATGAAATTTCCCATTTTACTCACAGAAACAATTGAGCATTTCATTCTTGACGACTTTGATTGGAGACGCAACATCTTGATATCAGGAATCAAAGATTAACAGAATTCAGTGACACTTCTTTCTTCAACACCTCAACTTATTCTCCTTCCTGCCCCTCAGACCAACAGCGGAAAATAAGTTTCTAGTTTGAAATAGAAGTGCTGAGTCTAAAATTTGAATGTGTTTTAGGTAGAATACAAGAACTTTCTCACCGTGAGAGTAAACTTCGGGTATCATCACGTCTGCATTAGCCTACAAATAGTAGAAACAGTACATTTTACAAGTGTCCTGCTCATCTCGTGCTGAAAACACTAATTCCTTTTGTTTTAGGCATGGGCTAAAAAGAGCCCCTCTATACATGTAATGAAACACTTCGACATTCTTAATTTTTGTAAAAATTCATTAGCTTATTTCCTAGAACTTCAAGCTAAAAGCAATAAAAAAAAATTTTAGAATAAAATGCTTCACAGCTGTCTCACCTTAGCAGAGAAGAAGGACTTGAGGTCAAAGAGATAGAAATAGTTGTTGTCTGAAACATCGGTGAGGAGCTGGCTAGCCAGTCTGTAGAGCGTGGACTGCATGGGCAGCGCTAGCTTCCACTTCTTGTAGGTGCTGCCGTTGATGTGTGGCGTGTCCAGCAGGGGCTTGTGGTCGTAAAACCACTCGTACACCTGTCACGAGTACGCATAATTAGCACCATTTCTTGGTAAATCTATTCAAACACACCGCAAAACAGCACGAAAATTGGCATATTTCTGTGGTGAATCTACTCACATACACACCGAATAAACATGAATAGCTTATTGCTGTTGTGAACCCTAAGTAAATTAAAAGATAGCAAAAAATAGGGCATATATAGGTGATAAATTCATAACATACACAAAACCAAGTAGTAAAATTGGCTCATTTTCCATTTCATTACTAAATTAGGTACTGAAAACATCCACGAAAAAATATTTCAGAAACACTGCTTACAGAAAAAACCTATTGAGCACACACCAACACACTCAAAGGTTGAGCACACAGCAACACACAACAGCACACACCCACACACTCAACACCACAACACAACAGAACACACCAACACCACTACACAACACATAACAGAACACACCAACACCACTACACAACACATCACAGAAGACACCAACACCACTACACAAGACACTCACAGGCGCGTCCTCGTCAGGGTCGAGCTCAATTTGTATGGCCTCGAGAGGCTCGACATCGAGGACGTTGTCAGCGAAGTCGAGGGGCGGCTCCTCGTCATCGAAGGGCGGGAAGCGCATGCGCTTGAAGTGGCGGCGGTCGCGCTTCTCGCGCCGCATCATCATCCACATGGTGGACCACTGCGCGATGTACACTGGCTCTATCACCCACGGGATCTCGTTCACGAACGTGATGGCTCCCGTGATATGGTACAGGCACTGCACGAACAGACAATTGCTGATTAGATTTGTTAGTTTAAATGTGGCTGCACATTACATTAGTTAGTTCAAGTGCAGCTGCACATTACAATAGTTAGTTCAAGTATAGCTGCACATTACATTAGTTAGTTTAAGCGTAGCCGTGAGGTACTCCTCTGACCATTAACACTTCAGCTCATGGGTCTGCACAATTTTTGACAAAACATTGGCATCAAAAAAAGTTCACTTGCATTAAATTATCCAAAAGAGTAGTCCACTAAAAAACGAAGGTGAAGCGCATTTTGTGAAAATTCACTCATTAAATGGCACGATGGGAAAATCAAAGCTAACAGTTGAAACTTGAAATGAAGGGTTACCAATTTTCAGTTTCTTACATGCCATGAAATAGCTACAAACCTTTAGTAGAATGCCACTCTATGTCTAGATCTAATGCTTCAAATGCTAAAAAAAGAGATCTAAATACTTTTTAAAACGCGAGAGAGAGAAGAAGAGAAGATAAGTATGTCACTCTGAATTGGTGGAAAAGCTTCAACACTTACACAACAGAGAGTACAAAAAACCTAGGTCACTCAGAACTGTTTGAAAACTGTCACAAGGTAACCATGAACTAAAGCCTAGTTGATAAAGGACATTGTCAAAACTTGGACAATCAAGGTACCAGCTTCAACACATCCACAGCCCGATACTATTGAACAAAACCGAATTAAATGTAAGTAGTAGTAGTAACATGGGTTTGCTAGCGCTTCAGTTACTCAAACTATATCGCACCGAAGGTCACATATTTCAATTCGTATCAGACTCTTCCAAATAAGCACACAAGATGAACATCAGTTATTTGAAACATCAAAATTTATTTGAAAATCATGATCACAAATACAACTCAAAATTACAAGTGCCTCCCCATTAAAATTTGTACACAACACAGTACATTCGAAAGCACTGAGCAGCCAAACCCCGTAGGGGGTTTCAGCTGCCCACCCATTTATGGCCGGACTCCTTACCCACGCTGAAACCCCCGAGGTACCAACGCAGCGCGCCCAGCCATATTACAGTTTCTTCATCTTCAAACTTCCAAGACGGTATCACATTTGACTATGACGCGTTACAGCGCGACTTCAATTTAAATCTCCTCAAGTAGTACAGCAAGGAATACATACATTCCCGAGCACGTAAAAGTATGGACAACATTACAAAAACGATACGGATGGTTAAGTACGGCCCTCGATCAGTAAAAGTAAATGTAAACAGACCATGTCAAACGTCTCTGCTCATCTCATACAGTTTCTGCTGAAAATTTCTTACTCACAGATAATTGTTTTTCAGAATGAAGTGATGATACAACAGTTTACTTTTTGATCTCAACAATAAAAAGAAGATTTATAACAAGAAAGGCAAACCTACATTTCCAAAAAAGACATGCATGTGCAACAGGCTTGAAATTCGTATAGCGCCAAAACTTGTAGTACTGTTTTGAAACGTTACCTGGACGTCTCTGATCTGTTCCCACGGCATGGGCATGTTCTCCAGAAGTTTGAGCACAGCGTGAGGCATGAACTTGAGGGCTCCCAGATACACACGCTTGTCGTGCCTGTACTTCCTGGAGCTCATGTCTCCGTGGTCCCTGATGATCTTGCGGATGTGCTCTGGAGGCATCTCCTCCTTCTGCACGTCCACAAAGCCAAACTTGCGCTTCTCAGCGTACTTTTTGTTGTGAAGTTGTTGCCATCTGTACAATGAAAGTTTCAATTACTGAGCAAACACCCAAGCCTTGGTCACAAGGGACACTCCATAGCACAACATGATAAATAAATGCGTACAGGCATCAGCATTTGTGGATGTGTACAGGTGCCTGCAACCCACACTAAATGAAACAGCTGACAAACAATGGTACAAAAGTTAGTCTGATGAGATTAATCCTAAAATGACAATAATTTGGACAAAATAATATTGTAAAAATTTACTACATGGATCCATTCTAGGCATACATTAGTCAGCATTATAATGAAGTTAAATGCATCACCAGCTAAGAACAAAGGAATGCTACTTCTCAGACTGTGAGAAAACTGCCAGCCAATTTTCATGATGAGTGAAAATAATCACTAGGCACACACATTTAATGAAGCAACACATCTATTAAGCAGGTAGAAATGAACCTATTTCCATGCACACTTTCCACTGATACCAGGGCAATAATTTTCATTTAATCAGTATGACGAGAACACCACAGGCAATTATCATGTCATGTAGGAGTTGCCTCTGGTCAGCCACAATCCATAAGTGAGAAATATCTCTTGGAAATATCAAATCAGAGCTGCTATAGTTATACCCATCTACACATAACAAGCAAGATCAACATAAATCCAAGAGTATAACACCAATGGCCATTGTATTTAAAAATGTTTTTTAATGCTGAAATGTACAATTGATACCTCTTCTCACTACCTATGTAACAAGTACAATACCAATAGCTATTTTATTTAGAAATGTTTGTTAATGCAGAAATGAACAACTGTTCAGCACCTGAGACCTCCCACTACCTCCAAAACAGCAATATGGTGTCTAATATGAGCAAAAGATCTAATGCAATGAGCACATGAGCAAATTAACCTGCGGGCTTTTTCCTGGAGCTTCTCTTGCGAGAGATGCTGCACAGGTGGCACTGAGGGTTGAGGAGGTCCCTGTTGCAGCTGCTGCCGTGCTGCATGCTGTTGGTAGTGCTGCTGTTGCTGCATCATCTGCGGAAAATCATGAAGTTTTACCTATTTACCCCACTTTATCAACATGGCACAGGAGAAAAAATTTCACAGGAATGTGTTTCACTAGGAAACAAAAACAAAAATGACACATTTCAGAAGTGTGCAATAACCATAACAGAAAATGAACATGAACAGTGCACACATTACAATCAACAGTTATGGAAGATGTTAGATTAATGCTGCATAATAATTTGCTTCATTACCTTGTAGTGAAACCTGATGAAGGCCCACAGCATCAAAAATATGAGGTAGGGGTAAATATGAGTAAAAAAAATACTAAAGTTGATCTTTCAAAATTAATAAAAATAGGTAAGTTTTATTCCAAAATGATTTTCCTCAGCTAGTTGATAACTTATTGCTAAAAAATGAAAATAACAAGCAAAGCAATAGAACTAAATCTCTCAAACTTAAGAACATTTTACAAAGTATAATTTCATGCTATTTGTGACAGCACAGACCTATTCAAAACATGAGAAAACAATTAGATTAGTAACCTTCACTTGTAAACATATAACATACCTAGCCAAATTGTACACACAAATTGATGCTACAAGTTGTATTTTAGATACAACAGGTATTCAAAACTGTACAATTGTCAAAGACTGCATCAAATGCAGGAAAATGCCAGTCTCACAAGAACTATTTAAATCCTGATTACCAAGTCATACATTCTACATTGAGATAGTGCACTACATAGCCACACAAGAAGAATTATAACCAGCATACTATATAGTTAGTATTCTAGATGCAAATTTTATCCTGTTCATCTTCCATTGAAGGAAATGCATCAAACACTAAAGTGGAGTTATTATTCAGCTGCACTCACAAATTACCATATTTTGAAGCATAGGACGACATTTTTCTCCAAAATTTTGGCTCATAAAATTGTTCTGAATCTTATACATTGTAATTGAAATTTAAGAACTCCCATAGGCATGGGTTAATTTTCTCTCTGATGTTCACCAACTCAACTTATGCTCACTACTTATACCTACCCTAAACGCCATGCACCCATATTTTATTGTTGGTGTTATTGAAGTATTACTGGTGATTTAAAAATGGATTTGAAAAAATTAAATCAATCCAATTTGCAATGCTGTAACTTGCATTGATAAACATCAGCTGATTGGTGCTCTGACTTACAGGTGATGCCATCAGTTGGCAAGGAATAAAACGATGGTAATGATAGTTCCCAGATTGTTGCTTTTATACAGCTATGTTTCTTTTGGTATAATGAACAGTTAGATTATTTTCAACAATACATGCTTAAATACACTAAAAACTTTTTCCTGAATCTGACCTGCCAAAACGGGTGGGTCTTGTATGCTTGTGCATCTCATATGCTCTCAAACACGGAACACTACCACCAAACTGTCACACAGACTGCCAGAGAGCACAGTACCTGTTGCTGCTGAGCAGCAGCCATGTGAGCAGCCTGCTGCTGGTGCTGTGCGGCCGCCTGGTGCTGGGCAGCGACCTGCTGCTGCGCCATGAAGGCCCACGGCGTCCCAGGGATGAGGTAGGGAGGCAGCGCCATTGCTGCGGCGAGCCTTACAAAGTGCTGCTAAATCGACTCAACTTTATTTCTCTATTGAAATCTGCACAATGAAAAGCAAGTTGTTGTTGGTGTACATTAGATTAGGTTTTGGAATTTTATTCTAGCACATTTTCAACAAATAACAGTTTCTCACTAACAGATTAATTTAATAAAAATTTAGTTAGCAGATACTTATAAATTAATAAATTCAAAGAATTTTGGTACCCTTTTAGAACTTCCCATTATTAGTTGGCAAGAACAATACATAATTGGACTTTTTCATTTCATTAGGGGACACATTAACTTAGCAACAACTCAAAAATATAACAAATTCATACTAACCTAACACTGATTGAAGTACAAGAATACTTCTTTCTAGTAAAGAACATAAAACTTCATAATGCTAAGGTCATAAAATTATGGAATTCATAACTAAAAACTATAACAGCTAAATTAAAAAACAAACAATGCTTCACAAAAAAACATAGAAGCACATCAACACAACATTGACAAAGCACTGAAAAATTTTGAACCCTACAAGCCCAACATGATTGTTACAGGTTCTCAACACTTTGATGGCAGCAACTAAATACCCAGTTCAACACCAAACTTAAATTTAAAGTATACTGTAGTAAGCTATTTAAGTAATTTATAAAGAACGTCACGCACATCTAGAAATGGGTAAACAAACTTACATGCTAATAATGAAATTTATACCTTGTTCAGCATACAGACAGAGATCATTTTTTCACAAGCTCTTTATTTCATTTGTCTGTTTATATTTTTCATCTTCCCTATTTACAGAAATGCCCTCTGGGGTCATGATAGATCTATTTTGAATATTTTCACAAGTGCAATAAATTGATTGACCAGATTGTTTTCACACACAAAAATAGAGATATGTGTATATGTTTATATATATAAATATTCATGTAGCAATACATATACCTATATACATACGCACACAACCAGATGCAAACATATATATATATATACGTATTGAAAATGAATATAAAGATAAAGATAAAAAACAACCTACCTCTTACTGCACAAAAAATGACAGTCAAGTTCACTATAATTGTAAGAAATTATTTAAAAAAAAACTAAATTGAAAAGATATCAAAATATGTATAAATGAACTGGTTTTAAATTCCTAGTAGAAATTTTAAAGAAAACTCACATTACAGTCAAGGAACAGCAACAACAAAGAAAAAATCTTGGGTTTCACATCCTACTGGTATTCTTTCCAACATTATATAGACATGGTTATGTGGAATAAAATGGAATACTACTGTTGCTGGATATCACTTCTGAGTGGCAAACAAACCAAATTTGGCATATAGAGATAGATTCAACAGTGATCCAGAGCAATAATTTTAATTAATAAAATTTAGAGTTTTTTATGATTTGAGAGTTTAGCGCTAGTGTGCGCTGAACGCACAGAAAAACTATAAAATAATGCTCAATTTCCCATTTTTCCCAGCTCAGCCAAAATCAATTGAAACATCTTTATTAATGATTCAATTGAAACATCTTTATTAATGATTCTACCATATCGAGATGTTGGCCAAAATTAATTTATCAAAAACATAGCACAACCCTCATATCTATAACCCTGTATACTAATGTATACACAAAAATCTACTTCAGATTTTATTTTAGTAAATTTGCAGTTTAAGGATGAGTCAATAAAATTTTTTCTATTTTTGGTGAAAGTGGATTTTTCCGTATTCACAGAAATTAAAAATTCCGTTCCCAAGAATCACTAAAGGAACACATTTAAAAAATTTTACAAGAATGACATTCTGCTCACCAATGCGTAATTTTTTAATTATTCAACTTTGAAGTCATACGAATGTTGTATATAAAAGTGAAGGAACGGACACATAAACGTGCTGTAATACGGTATTGACTAACGACTGGTAAGGTTTAGGTAGGTAATCTTAGGTTAGTTAAATAAATCAACCTAAAATAACATAAATCAACATAAAATAGCTTAACTTAACTAACCCAACCGACCTTGTTCTTTTCGCGCCAAAAAGTGGGCATGACCCTACAATGCGGCGACTAAGCAGCCAACCATATAATGTTATTCCTATCTGAACGTAATTATTATTATATCTCAAAAATAATGCATTAGCAAGCAGAATGTCACTCATGTAAAACATTTTTAAATGTATTCCTTTAGTGATTCTTTAGCACATAATTTAATTTCCATAAATACGAAAAAATTCACTTTGACTCTTTTTTACTTACGCATATTTTTTTAAGTAGAATCCAAATTTTACATCCATCTTGGTTAGTGGCCCCTAGTTTCAAAGTTAAAGGAAAAAACAACAGAAATGGGATAAAAATTCCTATTTTAACTTACAACAGGTTTTTGGATGGGGGAGAATGAGGAGAAAGAGTGAATGAAAGAATGGCTCAAAAAACCTGGAACAGAGGCACCATTACATAGGACAATATCTCTTCTAGGTCAATATTGAGTTTAGGTGATGTGGGGAAATTAAGCATTCCGTTTCTAACAATCACTTAAGAAGCCCATTTAAAAACGTTCAACATGAATGACATTTTTTCTGCTGATGCTTAGTTTCTGAGTTAGAGCGGTAAATTAGCGCGTCAAAAGAAAGGGCGCACCAGACAGAATTTAATTAATAACGGAAGCTAATCCCCTATTACAAACGTAAAGAGGTTGGGTCGTGAGGGGGAGGCACAGTTCTTTGAGTGAAAATTATAAATAAAGCTTCTAACTGACCCATTAGGGTGACGACCGCAATCTTGTTTACAACGGCCAGTTCGAAGATGGCGGCGCCATCTTGGCATGGCGCGCTTGCTTCCTTGGCACCCGAAAGCCAACTTCAAAGTTTAATAATTCAAAAATAACGCATCAGCGGAAAAAATGTCATTCCTGTAAAACGTTCTTGACTGGGCTTCTCAAGTGATCATGTGAAACGGAATGCTTAATTTCCCCACATCACCTAAACTCAATATTGACCCTCTTCTGTGCACGTATAAATGATTCAGCAAGATTACTGCACAAGTTCATGAAGGAAGTTGCAGCATTATATCCACCAAGATGGCATCCGTCATCTTGGGTACCGGGTGGCCACCATTGGAGATGATGTTAACGGACGTCACCAGAAACCTTTATTTATAATTTTCACTAGAAGAACTGTGGCTCTTCCTTACAACCCAACCTCTTTACGCTTGTAATAGGACGTTAGCTTCCGTTATTAATTATATTATGTTTGGCACGCTTGCTTCCCCGGCGTGCAAAAGCAAACTTCTAAGTTAAATAATCCAAAAATACGCATCAGCGCCCAGAATGTCATTCTTGTAAAACGTTTTAGTAAATCTGAAGGATTTGTCAGTTATCGATTTTGTAAGTTTTGATGCCTTAGCATAGTTAATAAGATCAAAATAAACAAGTTTTCTTCTATGCACTTTCCGTCTCAAATGAGTATTTTATTAGTTATAGCGGTAAATGACTTACCGCAACTCCAGTGTTTGAAGCGGCAAGTAATTCAAGGAGCACGTCGGACAGCAACACTGCAATGCGCACTCGCTTCCTGCGCGATCGTCATCAAAGACGAAACCAAGCCTACCGCTATACCTCGTTAAATACTCATTTGACGGAAAAAGTGTATAGAAGAAAAGTTGTTTATTTCGATGTTATTACCATGTTTCAAGCAACAAAAATTTGAAAATCGATAAGTAGCTGTTTATTCGAGCGCATTCGTCATCAATGACGAAACTAAACTTACCGCTATAAATCGTAAAATACTCATTTGAGACGAAAAGTGCATAGAAGAAAACTTGTTTATTTTGATTCAATTAATTAGGTTCAGGCACCAAAAAGTGGAAAATCGACAACTGACATATCCTTCAGATTTACCAACGTTTTTAAAAAATGGGCTCCTTTACCGTTTGCTTGAAACGGAATGTTTAATTTTGATGGATCACCTAAACTCAATATTGACCAAAAAATTTCATTGACACAACCTTAACCCTTTCGGTACGATAATTCAAATTGTTTGGGTAAAAACTTCCTGGGGAAAAAGTTGTCATTACCCTGAATTGTCAGTGAAATTGTCCTAGTGTGGTGCTTTTAGCTTAAGTAAGTGCCTTCTTCATTATTTTAATTTTGAAATTTTTTGAATCTTTGAAGCTCGATGCTTGGCGACAGAAATTTTTGATGTTGATAATAAAGTTTTCGTATTTACGAAGAAATTATTCATACGTTTTTGCCCGAATTTACCAAAAATCAACAAAGTTCAGAAAAAACTTGCTCAAGTTAAATGGAAAGGGTATTGAATATGTTGCTCGGGTCCTGTAGCATGAACTTACGCGTGCTACAGGGTCCTATGGTAATTACAGGGGCCTATGGTAACCTATGGTAATTTACGCGTGCAGATTTCTGGAATTGTTTAAAAACTAGTTTAATGAATGTTTGTAATTTCCCTAATTTTGTTATTACTCCAAAATATTCCCTCACTAGTTAAATTAGTTTAAAACTAGGTTAGATGCCCTAAACTGGAAGCACTAGCCAACTTGGCACTGGAGTAGCCGTCAGGACCGAAAGGGTTAAACTTAACAACACCGTTGTTTTTGATCCCGGTGTAAAATATAAATCCAGAAAATAGAAAAGGTAAATGTTGAGGACTTGACCATAATTGATTTTCCACTTTTTGATCAACAAAGGTTGTTGATGAGACCAAAATAAACAAGTTTTCTTCAATGCACTTTCAGGCGGAAATAAGTATTTTAAAAGTTATGGCATTAAATGAGTTACCGTAACTCCAGTGTTTGAGGCGGGAAAAAATATACCGCGCGGTCCAACGTGAAAGTAAACAGGCGTTTCCGCGCGCCAACCAAGCCAACCCCCTATTACAAACGTAAAGAGGTTGGGTCGTGAGGGGTAGCAACAGTTCTTTTAGTGAAAATTATAAAACTAAAAGAACTGTGGGTCAATTTGAAGTTTATTGCAATCACGGAAAATAAGAATTCCGATCTTAGGAATCACTATAGGAACCCATTAAAGAACGTTTTACGCGACTGACATTCTGCTCGCTGATGCATTATTTTTGAATCATTGAACTTTGAAGTTGGCCTTGGCGCCAAAGGAAGCGAGCGCGCGAAACGGAATTTAATTAATAACGGAAGCTATTACAAACGTAAAGAGGTTGGGTCGTGAGGGGGAGGCACAGTTCTTCTAGTGAAAATTATAAATAAAGCTTCTAACACACCCATTAGGGTGACGACCGCAATCTTGTTGACATCGGGTCCAAGATGGCGGCACCCATGGTGGTCGCCATGTTAGACCCGATGTAAACAAGATTGCGGTTGCCACCCTAATGGGTGTTTAAGAAGCTTTATTTATACTTTTCACGAAAAGAACTGTGGCTACCTCTCACGACCCAACCTCTTTACGTTTGTAATAGGGGGTTAGCTTCCGTTTTTAATTAAATTACGTTCGCTTCCTTGGGCGCGCGACGGCCAACTTCAAAGTTCAATAATTCGAAAATGACGCATCAGCGAGCAGAATGTCGCTCATGAAAAACGTTCTTAAATGGGTTCCTTTAGTGATTGTTAGGAATATAATTATCAATTTCCGTGATTGCATTAAACTTCACATTGACCGAACTATGGCTACCCCTCACGACCCAACCTCTTTACGTTTGTGATAGGGTGATGCACACTGAAGTTCCGACAACTCATTCAACGCCATAACTTTTAAAATACTTATTTCCGCCGGGAAGTGCATTAAAGAAAACTTGTTTATTTTGGTCTCACCAACAACCTTTATTGATCAAAAAGTGGAAAATTGATTATGGTCAAGTCTTCAACATTTACCATAGAAAATAAAGATGAGTATTGAAAAAATTATGAATCAATAAATCCTGAATGTAGTATTCATCAAAATGGCTATTTCCTAACTAAATTAATGGTTGGTGGCAACTTATATTTGTAAATCTGCTTTTAAAATCCTAACTAACTAGCTGAATATTGTTATGAGTTCTCACATGGTATGAACATACAAAGAAATAATACAAATTTTACCAAAATTAAGGAAATTAATACCTACTTGAAATCACATCTCCAAGGATCATTTTAATGCATGAATACACACCACTTAACTAAAATGAAATAACACTACACACGATGATAGTAAATTATGATAAAATTAAATCTAACTAGGTCAAGGCATTTAGATTGGCCATGCAGAGCTAATATGAAGGGTAAATATTTCTCGAGTAAAACCAGCGCAGCATTTTATGTCATACACAATACCTTTTTAGAGTCCTCTAAAAAAAATATAACGTGCATTCACAATTTAGATTTACTTCACATCATGCAATATCGGCATGATGCTTTAATCCACGCGAAACGTTTCAGCCATTTGCCGACTACGAGCATTCGCGGTGGTCATGTCAGACTTATTACTATTGGGTTTCTGATGCTGCGGCGAAATTTTTACATGCTCGATATCCTGGGTTAGAAAAATGATAAAGAAACATTTTGCGCTTAATTTGGTGAATAAACATTGGAATATATTTCTATTGTGCATAACTGATTATGAGATATATTATAAATTTTTCTGATAGAGGTGATGGGAACCTGTCAAAAATAATTCGAATAAAAGGCTTGAAGTTGTAGTGATCGCCCTCAGCCGTACTTCAGCCTAATTTCATAAAATATTAAAAAACTAACATCCTAAAATTAAATTATACAAATGTAATTATTTTTATAATTTTACAAGACCAAATTAATTCGATTAAACTCAAAATTTTACCAAAAATGTGTTTCGAAAATATTTGCCGTTCACGTTTCCTTCCGTCACTTCCGTTGGAAACATTCGCGTAGAACCATTTCGCAAGCTTCCGCTCAAAAGAGCATATAAGGCCGACTTTTCAGGCAGAGGCGTCATTCTCGTACAGATCCTCCTGAATAGTGCTTGGCCCCAGAGGGGCAATTGATCGACGGGACCACACATTCAAGCACTCACAAACACGTATGAAACCAAACCCTAACCTCTTAATTTAAGGAGCTTACCTCCTCCGAGTTCTCCTCCAAGTGTTCCCTCCAAGCTTCTCCTCATATTCAAAGTTCACTATACTGGAAAGGCCTGCACCCCTGCAGCTAAGCCGCTAAAATCTCCAGTTGAGGCCATTTGGGCGAGAGTCACCAATTCCTACCGAGTTTTCCCAACCGGTAATCAACTCCCTACCCAGCACTCAAATCACCAATCACTTAGTGTCGGAACCCCCCCCCCACACTTACAAAACATCGACTTCACACTCCAGCTCGCGCTTCACAAGCCTGAGCTGAACGAATCGTCTGAAGTCCTCCAACCTCCTCGGACTCTCCCCAAGAAGTCTCGCGAACAAGAGTCAAGCCTCGCACTTGGGAGTGCAACCTTCACTTCAATAAATTCCATACCGGCGAGTGAAACTATTCTCTCATTTTCCTCCGGTGTTGGCTTGTGGTAGTTTGGTTGTTTCATGGATTATTAGGCGCTAGATATATTGCGTCCGAATACCCAGAACTCCTTCAGAGTCAGAGGCCTTAAATCATTTAATTAGCAATTAAGTGTGCTTGGAAAAGCACTGGTGGCCCTTTTAAATAATAAGAACATTCTCTTTTGAAAACGATAAATTCCTCAATAATCAACATTCAAACTACAAAATCAAATTCAATTAGTTCCCCATTAGGGAGAAGTTTATACTGGTGACCAGAATTCATACCAGAGTTGATAAATAATCCAACAACTGGATTGCCGCAGCCATCATTTGGAGGTTTTTGAGCGCATGTCGAGGCTGTTGCAGCTGTTGCATGTTGAACTTTGGAGGAGGTAGTGTTCCTTTCCATCCTTTTCCTCTAATTCTCAGTAATCACACATAGTTTTTCCTCTCTAAACTCTTCCCTAATAATAAGTTATTGCTACTGCAGCCTATTCTAACAAATTCTTCATGTTTTTTCCATTGCTACTGAAGCCACCTTTTACAAAACTCTTCATGTATTTCCATTGCTACTGAAGCCCCTCACTAATTAACCTTCGCAATTCCCATTGCTACTGCAGCACCATTGCTACTGAAGCACAAAAGTAAACAAAATGTCTGTGTGTGATACACTACCTTGCCATCCTGAGCAACTTACGGATATAAAAGAACGGCCGTCTGCAGACCGGTTGTCCTTTAATAGTTATCCGTATCCCATACGGGTACGGAATGCTCAGCGCAAATATTTCACCTTCACTTGACTAAGTCTTTCCTGATATCCCATTTTTTGTATGGCTGCCTGGCCGGTGTGCTGTAGCCTTGGGGACGCCTGAGGAGCACGCACGTTGGCTAGGGTGGTTGTGCAAACGACTCACGTCGCACAATTGCCGTTGTAACCGGCATATGTGTTTTGGGAAGGAAGGAACTGATTTTTTGTACTATGGCATACTATAAAAACCTAGACTGCGACTTCGCATCAGGTCAACACCTGTCGAGCCAACGAATTCGTACGTCTTAGTTCGCTTTGAATATTCTAAAGTGATGGAAGTCGACCAATTCTAGATTCCACGTTACACCGTTCAAAGAACGCAGTCGGAGTCGGGAATTCGGGCGCCTCCATTTCGGCGGATACTCTGGCACCGTATGCCCAGTGATGCTAACCTCACAGATTTTTTATGGTCCCAGTTCGGGATCCGAGCTGAAACTTTCATAGTTCCACAGTTAACCTTCCACTCTTTTCATCTATTTTCCTCTGTCAATCTTTCTTTTGGGAAATTCCCTTAGTAACTCCCTCGAGCATCTTACAAGTAACAGCTTCAGTGTTACCAGACCTTTCGGTCTACATGCGTTGGGGAGTAGCTGTAGTGATCGCCCTCAGCCGTACTTCAGCCTAATTTCATAAAATATTAAAAAACTAACATCCTAAAATTAAATTATACAAATGTAATTATTTTTATAATTTTACAAGACCAAATTAATTCGATTAAACTCAAAATTTTACCAAAAATGTGTTTCGAAAATATTTGCCGTTCACGTTTCCTTCCGTCACTTCCGTTGGAAACATTCGCGTAGAACCATTTCGCAAGCTTCCGCTCAAAAGAGCATATAAGGCCGACTTTTCAGGCAGAGGCGTCATTCTCGTACAGATCCTCCTGAATAGTGCTTGGCCCCAGAGGGGCAATTGATCGACGGGACCACACATTCAAGCACTCACAAACACGTATGAAACCAAACCCTAACCTCTTAATTTAAGGAGCTTACCTCCTCCGAGTTCTCCTCCAAGTGTTCCCTCCAAGCTTCTCCTCATATTCAAAGTTCACTATACTGGAAAGGCCTGCACCCCTGCAGCTAAGCCGCTAAAATCTCCAGTTGAGGCCATTTGGGCGAGAGTCACCAATTCCTACCGAGTTTTCCCAACCGGTAATCAACTCCCTACCCAGCACTCAAATCACCAATCACTTAGTGTCGGAACCCCCCCCCCCCCCCACACTTACAAAACATCGACTTCACACTCCAGCTCGCGCTTCACAAGCCTGAGCTGAACGAATCGTCTGAAGTCCTCCAACCTCCTCGGACTCTCCCCAAGAAGTCTCGCGAACAAGAGTCAAGCCTCGCACTTGGGAGTGCAACCTTCACTTCAATAAATTCCATACCGGCGAGTGAAACTATTCTCTCATTTTCCTCCGGTGTTGGCTTGTGGTAGTTTGGTTGTTTCATGGATTATTAGGCGCTAGATATATTGCGTCCGAATACCCAGAACTCCTTCAGAGTCAGAGGCCTTAAATCATTTAATTAGCAATTAAGTGTGCTTGGAAAAGCACTGGTGGCCCTTTTAAATAATAAGAACATTCTCTTTTGAAAACGATAAATTCCTCAATAATCAACATTCAAACTACAAAATCAAATTCAATTAGTCCCCCAGAAGTTCAAAGTTTATAAAGTTGAAAAATATATTTGTTTAAAGATTATTTAACATTCTATCATGAGTGAAGGGAATTCATTAGAGTAAATTCAATATTTTGGTTTCCATTTGCTGATTGTGTTCAACTATTTACAAATTTATTTTTTGCTAAGATGTGTCTACCTGGGAATTGAATACTAGCATTCTCTTACTTGTAGCAGTCGCTACAAAAATGTCTCATATCATTAAAATTTTCATCAATATTTAAATAACATAATAGTTGGCATACACTATCTTACTGTAAATTATTACTAATACATTTCTTATTATAATAATTAATCTTAATGTTTTTGTGTGTATCACACATATATTAAGTAATATCAAACAACCGCTAGAGTTAGACCTAGGCGTTGTGGCAACATCCCAGTCACGCGTCCCGCAGCCGGAATGCGCTAGTGTCAACAGCTGGCTGATGCGCCAGATTTAGACGCCATCCACACCTCTCCCTCCACATGCATGTTGCTTCTAAAAGTTGCCATTCGCGCCAATTATTTAACTATGTAGTATTACTGAGGTTTATTAACCTAGCTGTTCGTTATACGGTTATTATTAATAACTGCATTGTAAACACTACAAGTACTTAGTAAGTGGGTAGTTGTTGAGATCCAACTTCAGTATATATATTTATTATTATATATGAGTTGTCGCAGTCGCCCATTAAATTACTTCCGTCCCGTTTTCTATGTTCATGTGTTAACTGCCCGTGTAGAGCGATCGAGCTCTCCCTTCTTGTTCTCGCCGCCGTGCTCGACGGACGTACAGTACATGTAGTTCCTAGATTACTTACTGTGTTTCTCTATACCCCACACTCATACTTATAATCGTTGCCGTACTCCATTATTCCAAGATGGAAAGAGGCCTCTCTGGTCTAACAGGTTATGGGCCCAGTAACCTAACTTTTGATGGCAATGACGAAAGGTATGAGTTGTGGGAAGTGAAATTTCGGGCCTACCTAGACTTGAAATCGTTGGGTGCTGTCCTCGAGGGCGAAGAATCAAGTCTGGATGTTGAGAAGAATAAGAAAGTTTTCTCCGAGCTTGTGCAAAGGCTCGATGATAAAAGTCTCTCGTTGATTATCAGAGACGCCTATGGAGATGGAAGAAAATCCATGAAGATTCTGCGTGATCATTACCTCGGCAGCAGTAAACCGAGAATTATTTCTCTGTATTGCGAGTTGGCTGCGCTGAAGATGAAAAATGGCGAGACGGTAACCGACTACTTGCTGCGGGCAGAGACAACTGCATCCTACCTGAAGAAAGCCGGCGAGAGTATCAGCGATGGACTGATAATTGCCATGATTATCAGGGGATTGCCAGCTGTTTACAACGCGTTTTCTACCGTCATCACGCAAATTGACAGTAAAGAAATGGACTTCATGAAATTCAAATCGGCTCTCAAGAGTGAAGAGGAAACAAAGAAGACCCGACAAGGCTACAGTGAAAGTGAAGAAAGAATTATGAAAGTGAAAGATTCTAAAATTACTTGTTACTTATGTGGTAAGTCAGGTCACAAGAAATATGAGTGTAAAAGTCACAGTGCAAAGAAAAATCGGTGGTGTTCAATTTGTAAAAGTGCATCTCATGATACTAATTTTTGCAGAAAGAGAGATACCGCAAAAGCGATGGCTACTGATAACAAAGATGTGAAAAGCTCTTTTTGTTTTAGAGTATCAACAGACTCAGAAAGTGCTTCTGTTGTAGACAGTGCAAAGTTACTGGTGGATTGTGGAGCTACTGCTCACATTATTTGTGATAAATCTAAGTTTGTATCTTTAGATGAAAGTTTTGACCCTAGGAATCATTTCATTGAATTAGCAGATGGTTCTAGGATGAACAATATTGTAGAGTGTAAAGGTGATGCGAGAATTACCCTGACTGACGCCAAAAATAGGAAACACAATGTTCTTTTAAAAAATGTTCTTTGTATTCCTAGTTTTAAGCAGAATATTTTCTCTGTCCAGGCTGCTATTGATCAGGGTGCATCATTTAATTTCAGTCAAAACGCCTCAAAGTTGTTTGCTTCAGATGGGAATGCGTTTAATATTAAAAAATGTGGCAAGCTGTATTATTTAAATTCTGTAAGCTGTGTTGATTCTCTTAATGCTGTTGGTGAACACACTCTGGAGGAGTGGCACAATATTCTTGGGCATTTTAATGTAAAAGATGTGTTGAGCCTAGAAGGTATTACTAAAGGAATGAAAATTACCAACAAGCATAATTTCGATTGTGAGATCTGTGTCCAGGGTAAAATGTGTCAATATAGGAGCAGAGACCCTGATGAAAAGTCAAGAAAACCTTTAGAGCTAGTCCATAGTGACCTAGCTGGACCTATAAGCCCTACTTCTTTTGAGAATTCCATGTATGTCATGTCTTTTGTGGATGACTTTTCAGGCCTCATTTTTGTGTATTTCCTCAAAAGTAAAAGTGACACTGTTGGGGCATTTAAAAAATTCTTGGCTGATTCTGCTCCATTTGGCTCTGTTAAACGTTTAAGAACAGATAACGGCACCGAGTATTCCTCAAATTTGTTCAAAGCTGTTGTCACGGAGAACAAAATAAAGCATGAATTTTCAGCTCCGTACTCTCCCCATCAGAATGGGACTGCTGAGAGATCTTGGAGATCATTGTTTGAGATGGCTAGGTGTTTGTTGCTGCATGCAAATTTGCCAAAATAATTGTGGAATCATGCTGTGAGAACAGCTGCTTACATTAGAAATAGGTGTTTCAACAAAAGGACAGGCAAAACTCCTTTTGAGATGTTCACGGGAAAGAAACCTGACCTTTCCAATATGCACATTTTTGGATCAAAATGTTTTGCCATGGTTAAAAACCCAGGAAAGCTTGACCCTAGGTCAGAGCAGGGTACTTTTGCGGGATATGACCCGTGCAGCCCTGCTTACATGATTTATTTCCCTGAAACTTGTCAAATAAAAAGAGTCAGATGTGTCACATTCTGTGATAAAATTTCTAGAAATGTGGTGGGTGAGGATGAGTTCATTGCTGTAGATAACCCTGCTGAGCTGAAACAAAGTGAGAAGGCTGACAAGGCTGAGGCTGAGTTGAAACCTGGGACTGTTCCAGAAGTGATTCAAAATGAAACTCATTCAGATGCAGAGCCCACTAGAAGATTTCCTTTGAGAGAGAAAAGAAGCCCCCAGCTTATTTAAAAGACTATGTTGATCCAGATGAATTGGATATCACTAATAATTTTGTTGATTATTGCTACAGAGTGAGCAGTATCCCTAAGTCTTACTCTGAGGCAATTTCATCCCCAGATTCTGTTGAGTGGAAACAGGCAATGAGTACTGAGATGGCTGCACTAGCCGATAATGAAACGTTTGAACTTGTTGAAAAGCCAAAAGATAGATCTGTTATTGGGGGACGATGGGTCTATAGTGTTAAATCAGGACCCAATGACCAGGAAACTTTCAAAGCTCGTTATGTAGCCAAGGGATATTCCCAAGTAGCTGATGTCGACTTCAAAGAAACCTATTCTCCAACAGCACGTCTAACTTCTGTTAGAATGCTGATGGATATTGCTGTGCAAAAGTCGTACATTGTGCACCAGATGGATGTGTGTACTGCTTATCTTCATGCAACAATAGACTGTGATGTTTTTGTAGAACAGCCTGAGGGATTTGTTGAATTTGACAAAAATGGAGAGAAGTTAGTCTGCAACTCAAAAAATCTGTGTATGGCTTAAAGCAAAGTGGCCGTAACTGGAACAATCTCCTGCATCATTTTCTTGTTGAACAAAATTTTGTTCAATCTCTCAGTGATACTTGTGTCTATGTGAGGGAAAGCAACTCTGGAAAAGTGATTATTATTGTATGGGTTGATGATTTAATTTTGGCCTCTTCTAACGCTGTGGTATTGACTGAAGTCAAGTGTTCATTGTCAAATAAATTCAAAATGAAAGATCTTGGACAAATTTCATGTTTTCTAGGCATTGAATTTGATGTGAAGCATGACTCAATTGAGATGAAGCAGTCAAAGTATGTTGAGAAAATTTTGTCAAAATTTAGGATGTCTGATTGTAAGCCTAAGTCTATTCCCTGTGATCCCAGTGCCAACAAGCTTGATGTAAGCTCTGATTCTAGGAATTTGTGCGATCCAAAACTGTTCCGTGAGATAGTTGGCAGCCTGATCTACTTGATGACTTGTACTAGGCCTGATATTTGCTATGTTGTTACATTACTGTCGCAACATTTAACTTGTCCAACAAATGCTCATCTGAATTTGTGTAAATTTGTGTTGAAGTATCTTAAAGGTACTATTTCATACGGTTTGAAATTTGTGAAATCCGAGAACCCCGTGCAAATTACTGGTTTCTCTGACTCTGACTGGGGTGGATCCTCTGACCGGAAGAGCATATCAGGATATGTGTTTAAGTCATCTAGCAACAGTTCACTGATATCTTGGAAGTCCAAGAAACAAAATATTGTTGCTCTTTCAAGCTGCGAAGCTGAGTATGTTGCCTTGACTCATGCTGTGCAGGAGGGAATTTTCCTCAAACAGCTTCTGTGTGATATGGATGGATATGATGAACCGGTTGAAATTTTTGTTGATAATAGAGGTGCTATTGATCTAGCCAAAAACCCTGTTCATCATCAACGCTCGAAACATATAGACATAAGATTTCATTTCATTCGAGCAATCATTCAAGACAATAAAGCAGTTTTGCGCTTTGTTCCTTCAGAGGAAAACATGGCCGACATGTTCACAAAGCCTGTTACTAGACAGTCGTTGCTCAAGTTCAAAGTGTGTGTTTAATTCTAAGTTACAGTGTCTGACATGTTTCTAGTTTAGCTTTGTGTACACCAATTGCAAGAAAAGGTAGAACTTTCTTGAGTACAATACTCTTAACGCTAATGCGGACTATGCATTATTGTGCGTATTTTTTTTTGTATCGTGGTCAGTGTAATCTGTTAATCTACACTGGTGATTTTTTTTGTTGTTTTTCTTCTGTTCAATGCTCAATGAAAGATCTGAAAGTTGAAATGTTAGCTCTAATTGATTACTATGTGAATTGATGCATAGTGGGATGGAATACTTCAGTTGGAGGGGGTGTGTTGAGATCCAACTTCAGTATATATATTTATTATTATATATGAGTTGTCGCAGTCGCCCATTAAATTACTTCCGTCCCGTTTTCTATGTTCATGTGTTAACTGCCCGTGTAGAGCGATCGAGCTCTCCCTTCTTGTTCTCGCCGCCGTGCTCGACGGACGTACAGTACATGTAGTTCCTAGATTACTTACTGTGTTTCTCTATACCCCACACTCATACTTATAATCGTTGCCGTACTCCATTATTCCAAGATGGAAAGAGGCCTCTCTGGTCTAACAATAGTACACCGGAATACCAAAGTTAACCTGCATTAAATCATTATAATAAGTTTTGACAACGACCACTGGTGTTTGGCCATTCGACCCCCCATCTCGGCACTCAAGAATAGGCATTTTTAAACTTTTTCAACTTAACCTTAAACTAACTGAACTTGGCCTAACCTAACCCAACCTTACCTAACTTAACCAACCTACTTAACCTAACTTAAGTTAACTTAACCTACCCTAAATTACCCTAACCTAACCTTTCTGTAGATCTGGCGCCATTGGCGTCTGTTCTGCATGGGTGGTGGGCGTGTGTGTAGCATTCGCTACATAAGCGTAAAATTATAAACTTTCTCATTCGCATTTAAATAAAATAATTATTGACATTAAAAAATCTTACTCCAAATTATTATTAATAATTTTCTACTTATAATTAGTAATCTCTGAAGTTTTTGTGTAAATGCATTACATATTAAAATAACTCTCGACACTTCCGAGAGAGAAGCCTCTGAATGGCAATACTGCGCAGTGAAGCGTCTCTTTTCGAACCACACTTTCTCTGGCCTTGTTTGCTCGTGGCATACAGCGTTTCTTATTCCTCGACGGCACCCCAAACGCCACAACACTTCCTTGGGTCTTAACCGAGCTACACAAGTCGCATATCAACTTAGCAAATCTTAACCGGAACCTATACATTCATCTGAGTTACACAAGTCGCATATTAACTTGGCAAACCTTATCTCTAACTTATTCATCGAGTTACACAACATAACTGCCTATGTGTGACGTGAGACGTTCCTGAACTGTTGTCATCTCTAAACTGCAGCCACTTGCCGGTCTGTCAGTAGCTAAAAATTATACACTGAACCTCCCCAAAAACACATCACTTACACTTTGCCAACGTCATCGCTCACCGGACCTCACCATCGTTCGCGGGACCTCGCCGGCACGGAGTGCCCACCTAGACAAGCTCTTCCAGTCAAGCTCATCGCCAGTCCTCCCGGGGTTTTCCTTCAATAAATACCCGAGCTGAGTTTTCCCATGCTTTCTTTTCCTTCTCTTATGATTTCGAAAAGCACTATCGAGCAAGAAAAAAGATTAGGATTGGACGTTAATAACTATCATGAATTTAACCCTCACCACCAAATCCTAACATGTTTGATAGAGTGGGGGCATCTGCCAGCTGTTGACTCTTGCGCATCCCGGCTCCTCCAATGAAACCACTTAAAGCTGAGTCCAAAAAGTGTTTTCATTGTCCTCTCGCACGTTAATCGAAAACATATTCTCGAGTTTTTGAGTTTGAGCTGGTATTCCGTTAAATCCAGACCATCAAACTTAAAATACTTTTATTTATGAAATATTTTAGGGGATATGTTTTTTATAACAAATCTTCTAAAACACAAACACGAAGCCTATTTTCAAGATAAGCATCATGTTATGTAAACTTCAATCTAACACCGATAAAAAATTGCATTTCTTTCATTGAAACTGTGCTTGATTCGACTTACAAATAACTGTTATCAACTGGAACCAATATCTATACATAGAAGCTGAGATTTGCGTATGGTTGTACATCATGATACTCTATTTATCAGATAAGTTCTAATTTAATCCATTGAATCATTCTTCATTCGTATTTTTATCTTATCAGCAGTTTGCAACCGAGACGGTACAGAAACGGTTTTGTGGAAAGTACAGAAATTTCTTACAGGTACCTTTCCGACTCGCGCGCTGTCAAAACACAGACGTTCAACCTGTTGTACCTTTTGAAATAATGCACCTATCGAGTTCAAATTACTCTCAAACGAAAGATTAAAGCATGCTTAAGGGAAAATTGTACATGCCAACATTTTTCTACACTCACAGACACCAGGGAGCGAAGGTCCCGTAACCCCTCAATGGGAGGCAGATTTTTTCGATGAGCCTCATTTTGTCTCAGTTTTAATTTCTACACTATAACACCTAAAAACTTCATGTTAGTTTCAATTCCAACATCAAGTCATTCTACATGGCAAAATGTATGACAAAACTCCCATACATTTTCTGGGGGGGGGGGGGGGGGGGGGAGGGGGCAGGGAGCTAAGTTTCCGTAACCCTTCAATGGTCTGTCTATAATAAGGGTTGTCGGTCTAAAATAATTTCAGGTGTAGACATTAATGATCAACAATCTTGTTTATTATTTTTCTTGAAAAGACCGAAACTGGCCCCCAGCCCAATATATACATTTTTTTCATTGGGAAGAGCGCTAGGCCCCCGTGGCCCTCTTTGGCTACGCTATTGGGTTGGGCAATGGTTGAATGAAATAAGGAGAACATGTAAACAAGTCGTAGTCGTTGGCAATCATTTGTTGTATTGGATACGAAGTTGAGGTCAGAGTCGAGAGTTTGGTGAGCCGACTCCCAGCCATGCATCCAGGGTTGAGGAGTTATAGATATTAATAGGCTGTTTAAAACTTTGAATATAATAATAAAACAAAAATTTTGCATCTCTTTTGTGAAGAATTTCTATTGTGTTATGTTTTTTTCCGGTTTTAAATAATCAAAAGAAGGTTTCAACATAAATTGGAATCGAAAACACCAGGTATTAACGCTCCGACTAAGACTCCACCACATCCGAAGGAACGACTTGGGCTTGGTTTGCGATGGTTTGGTGTGTGCACGTGTGCTTCTGATCCTCTGACGAAAATTGTGGTGGATTAAAGTGAAGTTCCTAAAAAACTGGTATGGTTTGTACATTCACGTGAGTATAGTGTGCGACTTTGTATGGAGTGCTCGTGGGAGTAGTTCTTGTGTTGCTTGAGAGTTGAGACTGAGCATTGGTGTCGTGACTTGCATTTTTTGACTAAGGTGTTTTGACTGGTCGGCTTTATTTGCATATAAGGAGTATAGTGTGTGACATTGTATAGAGTGACTTTGATAGTAAAAGGTACCGTTTATGTTTCTTTTTGTTTGATAACTTGTTTTTTAGTAGATTTGGTGAAAGAAGACCTTTTCTGCATGTAAAATTTGTGCTGAAATAGAAGTCTGTGTTTGAGAATGGCAAGAAATAGGACTGGTCGTAGGAAGGGAGGTGTAAGTGGAATGGATGAGGAGATTGAGTGCATGACTTGTAAAGAGTGGGTAGATATAGATGCATGCAAAGGTTTGAGAGAGATGAGTCGGAGAAAGTTGAGTGATCTTGTGTTTACATGCTGGAAATGTTTGAATGATGAGAGAAAGAAGTTGAAAGAAGAGGTTGAGAGATTGACAATTCTGATGGTTGCTTTAGAGGCTGATCTGAAGGATGAAAGGAAGCTGAATGAAGGAAAGAATGAGAATGGTGCCAGAAGTGCACACGCAGCAAATAACGAGGCAAATGATGGTGGAAGCAGTGCAAATGCAATGGATGACAAGGCAAATGATGGTGGAAGGAGTGTGAATGCAGTAAATGACGGTGCAAATGTGACAGATGAGAGTAGAATGATGAATGAGCATGATGAAAGAAGTACGGATGGAAACAGAGTGAATGAGCAACCCACTGATGTGCCACATGAGGTGCAGGTGCCTGTAGTGGAAGTGAATGAAAGGAAGATGGATGGAAAGAGTGATATGAGTGGAATAAGTGAACGTAAGAGTAATATGAAAGGGAGAGTGAGACCAATGAATAGAATATACGGAGACAGTATGGTTAAGAATGTGGATAGGTTTATCAAGATGAGTACGAGCATGAGAGGGAAAGGGATGTACGAGCATGAGAGGGAAAGAAGGGGAGATTTGTAGGCATGCTGAGAGAGTGATAGATGGAATGGACGAAGGTATGTTTGTACTGCAAGGAGGTGGCAATGGATTGCTTGAATTTGGGAAAGAACGTACGGTGAATGCAATTATGAAAGTGATCGAAAGTGCACGAAAGAAGAATGTTTGAGTGGCTGTAACGAGTTTTCTCAGAAGGCCTGCTTGTAATGATGATGGTTGCGTTGCTCATTATAGTCTACAGAAATAATTAAGGTCGATATTAGAATGACTAAGCGAACATTAGGAAGAAATAATTTCCAATTATCTAACGGAAATTCCAGAAAATTAAAAATTCAGGTAAGTGGGAAATTCACACCGAAGTGTTGCAGGAGTGGGTATTGAGCTCCAGTCGAGTTTTCTTAAAAGAGGGGTGGCATGATCGTGTCTCTTGAAATTTCCTTTACATACCACTTTGGCTGAAAAGTTAATGCATTTTTGCAACTCTTATAGACGATTTTGAGGCAAATCTCCCCACACTAGACTGCAGTAGTCCAGACGCGATAAAACTAAAGACTGGATCACAAATAACCTGGATTTTTCGTCAAGTATGTTCCTAATGCGATAAAGAACATTAAGGTTCCGTTGATTTTGTTGCTCACTGTTTCTACGTGTGAGTTGAAAATCATTTTTTGTCAAACCAAACACCAAGATTTTTTACCTTATCTTCTGGTTTAATTTTATCGTCTCCAAATGTTAGCGTAAATGGCTGTAAATTTCTGGTCGTATTCTGTGATCAAAAGAATGCACTGAATTTTACCCACGTTAAGTTTCAGACCATTGTGGTCATACCACAATTTCAGATTTCTTAGAAGATTTTAAGCGTTGCTTTGTGTTTCTTCCAAATCCGCTGTCGATCTTGTCATGCCAATTTGTACGTCATTAGCATACATTGAAATTTTTGTGTTTGCCGGCATAGGGGAGAAATCATTGATGAAAATTGAAAATAGGAGTGGGCCGATGATTGAACATTTCAACGCAAAAATTCTCAAATTAACGAGTGATTGTGTCTATTCTTGATTCAATTTGGGTTGGATTAATTTGAATTTGGCTTGGATTAATATGAACTTGACTTGGATTAAATTGAAATTGACTTGGTTTAAATTGAACTTGACTTGGATTAATTTGAACTTGACTTTGATGTATTCGACTTTGACTTTGATTTATTCGAACATGACTTATATTAAATTGAACTTGTCTTGGATTAATTTCAAGTTAAAAAAGGTAACACAAACATTGACATGAACGGGGTATCCTACTTTAGGTATATAAGTTTATTTAAATCCTTATAAACCCTAAACTAAGGAGTTTTGGGCATTTTTTGATTCGTGAAAATCGATTTATTTTGAGTTTGTCAACCTATGGTTTAAAATTTTCCGTACAAAAAACACCCTATATATGTATGATGAAACCTATGTGTACAAAAACGTTATCGGGAGGCTTCCTGATCTTGAGTAACAAGGAGAGAACTGAAAATACCGTATAAAACATTTAATCGAATTAAAAATTGCAAGTAAAATAATAAAATTGAACGTTTCAAGCATTCGCTTATCTTCAGCAAAATAAATGTACCTAAGAAAATTTGAAATGAGTTAGAAAGATGATAAATTTTAAAACAATAACCTTAAAAACTATTTGTTAACTATTGACAACGGAAAAGAACTAAGTTGGTTGTTTAAAATCGGCTTATTTCTTAAAATGAATAGAGACTCTAAAATACTTAAATCGGAGGTAAATTTAGATCTAGTATGAATTTTAAAATTACTGATGTCAAACGGATTATTACAATGCACTGAATGATCCCTAATAGCTGAATGCGAAGGACTAGATAAAATATTTCCTGTGCGGTAACTCCTACCTTGATGCTCGGCCACCCTACAGCCTAGAGTACGCGACGTCAAACCGACCTACTCAAAATGTACAACAAAATTTGTAAATTAGGGAGGCCTGCATCACGGTAGCAAGCATGTCTTTGAAACAAAAAAATGAGCCTATTTTGAAACTATTTGCTAGAACCACCTTCGCAAATTTATTCCTCCGACTTTGCAATCCTGGTTACAACTTACAAATGAATGAACTTCTGCGTTTTGACGGCGCGCGAGTCGGAAAGGAACCTCAAGAAATTTCTGTACTTTCCACAAAACCGTTTCTGTACCGTCACGGTTGCGACCTGCCGGTCTCAAAATAAGTGCTTCAAACCTTATTCTAGAGTACTTTTAAGAACGAGAGTTATTTTTACTAATTAACGCACAGTACTGTAATACTGATGCAGAGAAAGAAAACTATGCAAAGCCACGATTTTTTCAACAGCAGGGAATTCATGAAGCTACAAAATGATAAGAAATACCTAGATCATTTTATAATAAGTTCTTAAGAAAATTTTACCAATTATATTTGTGTGCTCACCATTGAGGAATACATCTTCAAATTCTTCAAGCAAAAAGGTCATTGAAGTGAAAAAGAGAGAATAAATAAGTTTATTAAAGCCGACAAATCTTAATTCAGTCACACTTTGTGAGCTTATCATCGTGTCTTCATTTTTTGGCAGTGATCAGTTGTTTTCATGAAGTTGTAGGCATTGCAAAGTGTAAGCCATATTATGATGCTTTTATTCGCAAATATTAAGCACCAATATTTTCTTAGTATTTTACCAGTGTTGTATTTTATCCATCGACTCAGTATTTTTATCCCCATACAATTGCAACTACATAGCGACAAACATAGTAAGTGGAAATCTTTCAATACACATTTGAGATGTCCAAAGAGATCATAGTCAGAAGGAGCCTAATTTGTGAATTTTTTCAAAGTGTTCCAGGGCCTCAAATCCCAATTGGTTCATGATTTCATCAGTTTTGGCAGCTCTATGAGGACTGGAATTGCCATGCAAAAACGTAACTTTGTTCGACATAATGCATTAGGTTTCAGCTCTAGTTTTTTGTTTGACAACACCCTCCCAGTCCTTGCATGTACCATCTGACTACATAAACGTGTTCGCTGCTCATTGTTCCCTTTTGGCAGGGAAGCTGTTATTCACACAGTATAATAATTACAATAAAACATGTGTGGTGCATCGGAAACTTCGATACCGTGGCCACAATGACTTTAAATGAGTATGCCTATGCACACTACTGCCGCTAACTCAGATCTACGCAAATTTATACTTGTCCTGATCCATTGATGTTTCCTCCAAGTAATTGAACATCCTAAAGCTGTTTGACAACTGCCACTTCTGTATTGGGAGTTCTATGAAAGAAGTATACAAAACCAATGAAAATTATAAGTTTAGACCATGTTCACTCACTACTACGATCACTTACTTACTGGCATAATCACTTACTTAAATAATCACTTAGTGCCGGGATCACTTAGTTACTACCATGACCACTTGAGAAATAAAACAAGATGCAGTCGGTACGTGTTCCGCAGTAAGGGAATTTCAGGCTAACTTTATTTTTATTGGTATTTTTTCTGGGATTCGTGGCCTGATTTTAAAATCGGTGCCTACACCTATTCAAAAATCATAAATAGGCATGAATCTTACAATAATACTTTAAACAAATCTTATACAGGAGCATAAGTAGTTGTACCCAAAGGTATCCATAATACTAAACTTGAGAAACAATCTACTAAGTACCGCATACATATGGTGAATAAATTGCCTAAATACGACTAGTTTACGTTAGCTAAAGGATTTTTTTTCAGGATCTACTGCAGAACTTGTCCCTTTGTTATAGGATGCCATAAAAACCTTCGAGCTCATTTGGCCGACAGCGCTAGTATTGTTTAAGATCGGATTATAAAGTTACTCTCTTGACTCACTCCCAGTGAAGTAAATGCGTGTGGTAATAACATCTCTCTAAAAAATTAAAGTGCTCACATTTCAAAAACCAGGAGATTAACTCTGAAAAAAATAGATTTGATTCCGCAGCCCTTGAATGACATAGGTGATGGTCTTAGCACAGAGTTATAAATTAGTTCCTTGGTTCCTAGATGTTAAATATTGGCTTCATGTGGCTGCAGGCTGACGCTGGTGGCGGTGACGTCCCATAGGTGTGCAGCCAGGGCATCGTCTGTGCCCAACTTGGTTGATTTCATCTCCTGCAAGCGAAAAAAATTGGTCAAAAACATCAAAATTAACGCAAACGTGGTTGTATAAAAATTAGATTAGTGCCTTAGGGATTGAAAGTTTATGCCACCTGAAATGCTGCATCCATTTAATTAGTAAGTTAACTACAGTGGGTTAAACTGAAATTCAATATTTAACTGAAGATAGGGTTAATTTTATAAATCACTTTTGAAAACAATGAACGTTAAATAGATTATTTCTTCATTTTGGTTTTAATTTATGAATACTAAATGCCTTATGTTTTCGGTGGAACTAAGTTTTCTTTAATGCCATTTAATTTGCCTGAATTTAATGTTCTGCTTTTTGAATTAACTTATTAAACTTTTATCTGTATAAATATACAACAACATCAAAGCAAAACACACGAGGACTGGGCAGTCGAAGAGCGAGTACATTTTTTGGGGACACTCTGTAATTAGGATCCAGTTATAATCGAAAGTAAATTTAACTCGAGGATTTTAGCCAAGGAAAGGCAAATCTGGAAGTTTCAAAACTTACCTTCCTGGGTCCAACCCCAACTTGATGGAGGGCAAACATGCCGAGTGTCCTAACCCACAATCAGAGGTCAAAACTGGAGAGTGGCTTAAGTGATAATTTCACCTAATAGCGGCGTAGATGTCTTTCAGGCAGAGTAGCCTAGTTCCTAGTTCAGTTCCTAGTCAGTAACTTGGCTAGGAAAAGTCAGTTTGGCAACCCTACGATGAACACCACGCCTCAAGCTTGATTGTCCTAAAATTCTGTGTTTTGTGGTTTAGGACACTCTGCATATTTGCCCTCCAATTGTAATAGACCTAGGTAGTGATCATACTCATGTATCGTCTGTGGTGATAAATCTTAGCAATGATAAAACTTATAAAGCGCCTATAGTAAAAGATCTAAGTAGTGATTTTCCTCGTATATCACCTATGATGACAGATCTAAGTAATAATTCTACTTATGTATCGCTCGCCTATGATCATAGATCTAAGTAATGATTCTCCTGCTGTATCGCTTAAGATGATGGATATACGTAACGATTTTACTCCTTCACCTCTTTTGGAAATATATCTGAGTAATGATTCTACTAATGCACAGCATATGGTAACAGAAAAAAGTAATGATTTGACATTGATCTAAAGGCCCCACACACTACACGCGCCACGAGCCGAGCCGCGAGCAGGGCCTGAGGCTCGCGCGAGCCTGCTTGGCTCGGCTCGGGCTTACTGCCTCCCCACACATTACACGAGCCGAGCATTAGTTTGCAAGTGTTTTTCTAGAGACAATATGGACTTCTCCGATTCCGATTCAGATGACCGATTAGAGATTGCAATTTGCTTTAGCGCTAAACAACCTCGAAAAAGGTCTAAATGTTGCAAGTCTTGGCTAATGAAGAGGGGAGAACTGTGTCATGGCCAGTTAATTCAGGAATTGAGACTAGAGCCTCGAGACTACGCTAATTACTAGAGAATGGATGAATCAACGTACTTGGAATTGCTATCAATGATGACCCCATTTATAAAAAGGAAGAATTCATTGTTGAGAAACCAAAACCAAGACACCATATGCTTTGTTTTTTTTATACTTTGTTTGAATAGTCTTGACTTTTCACTTTCCACAGACAAGGATAACTCCAAAAAAGTTCAAAAAAGTCTACAAAAAAAACTTTCATATCCGTATTCACTTTTATTCAATATACTTTTATCACACTTGAAATTCTATAGCGCGGCGTACATCAAACACTTTCTGAAAAAAAAAAATTCGTTAACATTATGCACTAAGCTGACCCCAGGCTCGGCTCGTGCAAATTTACCACCACACACTACCCGAGCCGAGCCGCAAGCCAGGCCAAATATCTGGAAGTGACAGATCAGCACGAGCCGAGCCACGAGCCTGATTGCGCGGCTCGTGGCTCGGCTCGACATACACACACACTACACGAACTGGCTCGGGGCTCGGCTTGTTTGCTAAGGCTCGGCTCGTGGCGCGTGTAGTGTGTGGGGGCCTTTAAGAGATAAGATAGATCTACGTAATGATTTTCAGTTTATGGAAGTAAATTCCTGGATTAACCTTGCATTCGATGAAGAACTTTCCGTTGTGCTGTACGGCGGTGTCGTCCACAGCACAGTAGATGGACGTCTGCGCTCCCTGCTTCGCGTCCTGTAACATTAACAGAAAGAAAGGATATTCTATGCCAACCTCGCCTGATACATATGATCTTGCACATTGGTTTTTCAAATGCCTTTTTACTAACACCAGGACGAAATAATAATTATCACCAGTAGGGCTGGTACCCATTTTCGACATCTGGTGAGGAATCATGACTGAGTTCTTCCTTTTCCCTACGGGGAGGTCCCGTGAGGGAGGTTCACCGTGCGGCACTGCCGGGATTCGAACTGCCAACACTCCACGTGAGAGGCGCGAGCTCTTTTAAGCATTCGCCCACGGTGACCAATATGTCATCATGCGCTTCCCAGTTTAACTTTTTTTGCAGTTGCTTCTATAATTTTTCCCTCTCCTTGTATATAGAAGCTATACATGGACGGCTAAATTCATACATCCCCGGTGAAGAAGTCAGACTGGGTTGATGTCTGCGGAGTGAAATGTTCAATTTCTACCGAAAATTACAAAGTTTCAAACATTTAAACAGTTTAAGGAATTTAAAAATTTATTTACCTCAAGCGGTACAAAAATAGATTGTTTCTTAAGTCCAGTAAAATGGTCAAATTTGAGTATAGCTACCTGTGGGCCCGAATAAGTTCAGCGACTTCTAGGGCATCCTACCAGCAACGTTATTCTAAGGTATACAATAATGTTAACCTAATTTACTTACCTAGTTACGCATTAGACTAATCAATGAATTAATTAACTCGATATTCGATACTTCATTTAACAAAATGGTTATATGGCCTAGATGTTAACAGTATATTCTAGAAACGATTCAAGAACTGACTGAAGATCAACGATATTAACCATGGCAAATTACCTTATCAGACCAGTCATGTAGGAGACAAAATTTGACTTGGTTATCTTACACGACTAGTATTCTGATAGGAAATGAGGTTCAAGATTTATTTTGATTACATTGTACGAATTACTTTTATGGATCTCCGAAGGGATTGAGTTCCAAGTTTTAGTTCTAACGAAGAGGATACTATGTTATGACCGAGCTTTTGAATAATAAGGAAGCATGAAATTGCTTCTATTACGGGTTAAATGGTCGTGATGACCAGTTTGTGCAGTTAAAAATTGTTTGAGGTTATTGTCGTTATCATTGGTTAATGTTTTATACATGAAATTACATATGGACAGTTTGTAGAGATCATAAGTCTCAGTATTTGTAAACTTTTGAAAGAATCATTTGTATGACTAATATATTTTAGTTTTTTTACCGCTCTGATGGCTCTTTTTTGCAGAGTAAAAAGTATATTGATTTTATTTTTATAAGTTCCGTGGCATGCTTCTATTCCGTATTATAAGTATGGCAAAATGAGCATTCGGTAAAGGATTTGCATAGCTTCTTCAGGCAGGAAATTTTTCACTTTATTTAGGATTCTGACGGATTTTGATAACGTAGCACTAATATGAGCGATATGCTCTTTGAAGGCCAGATGTTTATCAATTATGATGCCCAGGTACTCACATGAGTTTCTTCGATTTCACCGTGGCCAATTTGAATGCGTGGAAGAGATATATTCTTCTTGTATGAGAATGTAATATGTATTATTTTATCGTTATTAAGGCTTATTTTATTAGCTTTAAGCTGCAATGGAACCTTATGGAGTTCTTTATTTATACTCTCCGCAATTAGAGGGGGTTTTTGGTTTGGTAGGACCGTAGCGAGCGTGCTGTCATCGGCAAAAAGTATGATCTTGAAAAATGATGTAGATTTGATATCATGGATAAAAATTAAAAATCAGGGAGGCTCAAGGACAGATTCTTGTGGAACCATGGCTAATTGCTCGCACCTCCGATTTTGCATCGTCAATGACAACGTATTGCTTTCGATTTGTTAGATATGATCTGAACCAATCGCGAGCAACTCCTCGAATGCCATAACAGTGGAGTTTAGAAAGTAATATGTTATTGTCAACGCAATCGAATGCTTTTCGAAAGTCAAGAAATACAGAGAAAAAAAGCTTTCCTCTATCTATATTAGGATAATTGTATTGAAAATGATTTCATATAGCCTGTGTTGTTGATTTTTTAGAGCGGAAACCAAATTGTTAATCATAGAGAAATGATTTTTATTCACAATAAGAATACACTTTCTATATACAAATTTCTCAAATACTTTGATAATAATTGATAGCACACAGATAGGTCTATAATTGTTAATGCAGGTTTTTTCATCACTTTTGAAAATAGGAGTTACTCTAGCACTTTGAGGGAGTTCGGTTAAGGGCCTAGGAAGAGAGACTGGTTTATAATATTGGATATGAGGCGGGGCTACAATTTCAGCCATAACTTCACGTAATTTAGTCAAAAACGTTTGTAATCCACTCCATTTATTTTTCAGGTTGTTTATGCACGCAATTACATCGGAAGAGTTTGTAGGCGTAAAGAAAAAACAAGTTGTGTTCACGAACATGATCCACGTTTTCCAAGGGATAAGTAGGTTCACTTGGAATACTATCAGCTATATTTTTTTTATGTTTACGAAGAAATTGTTAAAAATATTGGCAACATCTTTTTTCTTGGGTTACTTTACATTATCTGGAACAATAATCGTTTTCATAGCCGCATTATTCAGTTTATAGCATGAATTATGCAGGTGCCTAATTTTGTTTTAATATCAGTTTTAAATTGAATAAATTTGAGCGTAAAGTAGTTTTTCCGATGTCCTAATCTGGTTTGTCACATAGATCCTGAATCTGTTATACATTCCTCTAGATATTCGTCCTTCACATGAAGCACGTCTGTTTGCTGGGCATGTTTGTTTGCATTAAGTTTTATGAGGAACTTTCGTAAAAAATTAACGTTTTTCGAGATACAAGTAAGGCTTGCAGGAGTTTGTTTCTGGACGCTAAAAATACATGGAAGTAACTATTGTCTTACAGAAAAATTACATATGAAAGAATATCCATAACTTAACTTATTTTCTTCATCTAAATTATTGTAGAACTGTATAATTACCACGGAAAAATAAACAATGAAAAGGTTCCCTATTCTCAATTTTAAAATACCGACGAAATTGTCACCTAGTGAATCACTCGTGGTAAAATTGTCTCAAATAAGTTTTTGCATGGAAACTAACCTTTATGGATTACTCAAGTGCTCTACAACACGTTCTCTTTACTTCAGTCTCAAAGTAAACTGACTCAGAATACACTCATAGTTTGAAAGATTGATTAATTTCCTTTTAATTTTTGATCAATTTACAACAAACATGTGCATACATTGTTACCAGAAAGGCAAAAATGTACTAGAATCTTACAGAAATTTGTAGTGAGGACTAAATAAGGTACGAAGCTTCTATAGCAACCTATCAGAGAAGAGAATTACCTGATTTTTCGTCACTTCAATAATTTGGAGCAAGCTTTGGATATCGAAGTCCCCGGGGAACTCATGACTTCACACCAAGAGTTCCTTGATAATTTCGTGCTATTTTAGTTCTATTTATCCAACGCACCTCAGAGCAGAGTTCTTTAGTTTTAGAGTTGCTGCAAACTCGATTGCCGTTCTTTGATGTTGTATTATTTTATGTACCTTTCAATTTTTTATTGCTTCACGTACCTTATCCCACGTGGCCTCACTCATATCACGTGGCCTCACTCACATCACGCGGCCTCACTCACATCACGCGGCCTCACTAACATCACGTGGCCTCACTCACATCACGTGGCCTCACTCACATCCCGCGGCCTGACTCAAATAACGCGCAAGGTCACGTGTCTCACCTTGCTGAAGAGAGACAACATGCATCCCAACAACTTCACTTTGAGAGGCGTGTCCTTGTAAAATATCGTCGTCCCCACCACGCCAGGGTCGAGACTGTAAGCTGTCACACCTGCGGACACAGATTTTACTGTTTAGGCTTTGCAGGCCTAAACAGAGGCTTATTGTTTATTATTTATTATTTTTAAGTCTTACAGGCCTAAACAAAGGCTCATTGTTTATTATTTATAATTGTTTAGGCTCTGACCCAGTTGAAGGAGCTAAAGAAGACATTAAATTAGCTAAACAATTTAAGTTGAAGTTTTAATTAACAAACAAAGCTGTTTTAGTGGCGGTGTTCTTCAAGTTAGAGTTGCGCCAATTGATCTTATGTTCGAGAAGCGTGTGAGTTGGAGCTTTGTCTTGAAGATTGCAGTCGGAATTGTGGAAAAATTGAAACTGCCACCCCCTCTGAAATGGTATAGTAGAAAAAGTGGTTAGTTTGTCCAGTAGTACTTATTGCACAACAAACTTACAATAGTGCTTATTGTCTTAAAATCTTACAGTAGTACCTAATGCATAACAAACAATACTAGCTACTAAATTATTAACACAATGCATTATTATTGCCGTCTATTATCACAAAAACTCTTATTTTATTACATTTTTAGTCAACATTAATGACGTCAGGTATTCATCAAGACCTACGAGTACACAGCAGACAAGATCTGGAAAAAATACAAGAGAAAGTCGTTCTTGAAAATTCGATGTTTACTCTAACTCTCAAGCAAACTCACTCGTTCTCTTGACATGCCTAGTTGTTGTTCTGAGGTGTTCGCATTGGCGTGTGAATGTTGGTGTTTCTCATGAAGGTGTGAGCACACATTAGCTTCACGTGCACATCTCAGCATCGTGTGCGCTTGTGAGCGCATGTGATCACACATTAGCTTCATGTGCATATGCTTCATGTGCACATGTCAGCATCGTGTGCGTTTGTGAGCGAATGTGAGCACACATTAGCTTCATGTGCCACATGTCAGCATCATGTGCGTTTGTGAGCGCATGTGAGCACACATTAGCTTCATGTGCACATGTCAGCATCATGTGAGTTTGTGAGCGCATGTGAGCACACATTAGCTTCATGTGCACATGTCAGCATCATGTGCGCTTGTGAGCGCATGTACATTGTTGTAACTTACATAAGTTGCATGTGTAATTGTAAATTCCTTTGAAGTACGATGTCGGAATTGATATCGGCATCACTGATAAGTCGATAATTTAAACTTTTAAATACGCAAACTTTTAAATATAGAATGATTTTAGGATCAAAAACTTCAAAGTAAATGCTTTTGAAATTTTTTACTTACATTATCGCTGTTTTAATTGAACTGCACATGCGCTCCAAAGTTCATTGAAAGAAAGGTTTGCATCGGATGATGCATCTTGGTGAATATTTTTGTGATAAAATGTTTAATGATATTTACCAATGCTTTTGAAAACGAGATCATGCGAATACAAGCAGAAATATTTAATTTGATCTGATGAATGAGACACGAGGGCGTCACGCTCGTTTCGCTTTTATCAACGCACATAACATATTGTTGACCAGTTTTTGCTTTATTTTGTAAACGCAAACATGTTAGTGACTAAATTTTGTTGTCGTTTATTAACCCAAATGACTTGTTAGCGTCAATGTTTTGTTCTACTTTATTAACGCTTGTAACATGTTAGCGAGTTGATTTTGTTCTATGTAATTAGCTCTTATAGCATGTTAGCGATTATATTTTGTTCTACTTTGTTAACGCTTGTAAACTTGTTAGATGTTTTCAGTAGCCGAGTCCTTATTTGAATAGCGTTTTATTAAAGTCCCTGTCGTAGGGTTTTTCTGAGGGTTGTTATGCTTTCTTCGGGGAAGAGAAGATTCGTTTTTAAGTTTTCTATTTTTATTTGTACGGTAAACGAGGTTATTCGCAGAGTCATTCAATATTGGGTAAGACGGTTCCGGAATTTCTAGGGAGCTGACCGAAGTTCTTTTCGTCGCTCTCTCGAATTTCGGAACAGCTGGATTCAAGGGGGCTTGGCGAGTATCTAGGATACTCGGATTAAATTCCGGCGAACATTATTTACAAAGCCGGGAACGTAATACTATAATATCCTTCTGGCCACACTGGCGCGGAGCCTAACAAACATGTTAGGGACAATATTTTACTGCAGTTAACCAACTCATACAACATGTTAATGATCACATTGCGCTCTATTTTTCTGACGCTTATTACATGTTTTTAAACATAGTCTGCTCTATATCATAACTATATTTTTCTACATCACACAATGGGTGCGTTTTTTTAAACAATTTCTGATGCCGCGGTCAATTCGTACCTCATACAATATAGGGTAATTCATCAAATATCGAACTGAACTGATTATCGAACAACTTTGAAAATATGCGCGTAATAAATTTCGTAAGCATCCAAACTTGCACAGTGCCGGTGATCTTACATCTAAAACTCCTATTTTAGTGATAAGAACTCATTTCTGTGAGCTGCAAACTGCTACCAGCTGTTGCGAACACATTTTCTGTACGACCCTTACAAATTGGTCGTATTTTTTCACTTGAAAAATCTTACGCACCTCGGGAAAATTGCGACGGTTTAACTGTTGTTGTGCCAACGTCAACCTCCCGTCATAACTAGAGAGTAGTGTTGTCAAATGATGTTCTGTTGCTGTATTTTTTTCTTTCCCGCTAAAAACTTGATAATTATTCCATGTTCGACATTCAGTTCATATTTCATGTCAGTATTAAATACTGAACAAAGGTGTTCAAATCAAAATTCCTTAAAAATCATGAATTTATGCCTCGAACAAGGCTTTTCGATTCTTAATTCTTTTAAATAACTGAATCGATCTATTGAACGCCTGTTTCATTTCCTTAAAATATTGTATTAACGCTTGATGATAACAACGAATAGTTGAAGATGGCGACCAATCAGCTGCTGGTGTTCCAAGGCCCTCAAGATCATCAATGATTCGTCTGGCTACATTTACTGATGATCAATCCCTTGCCAAGAAAATTGATGCAAGCATCAATAATAATATTGGCGCGTGCTCTACACTCTACTCCAAAAAAGGTCACACAGGTTGATGATCACAATGATGGTTCAACAAGCACTGCAAATGAAACATCGACATCATATTCAAATTTTGATAACTCTCCATTCAAATGCTTCCTGAAAATAAGTAATGAGACAGTCATTTTAAACAAACAAACAAACAAAACAAACATCGGCATCTTTGGGATGCTTTATTTCCAATCAAGCCTGATACAAATGATCTTAAGCATTGGTTTTCCAAATGTCTTATAACTAACACTATATATAGGACACCATGACGGTTCCCCCGTAAAGTCGGTACCCATTTCCGACACCTGGGTCGAGTGGGGTATTGTGCTTGAGCTTTCCCTTATACCCAACGGGGAAAATCACAGCGCCAGCGCCGGGATACGAACCCGCGACTCCAACATACAAGTCCGATCCCTTAACCGCTGTGCCACCGCGAGCACTTCCAAGAAAATCCAGTGCACCAAAAAAAAAAAATGAAAGAAAAACGTTTATTTTCCAAGTGGCCACATGAGGTGTACAAATAGATAGACCATACGAGGCATATTAATGGACAAAATATACGAGGCGTACTAATAGACAAACCATACGTGGCGTGCTAATAGTCTAACAAAAGTTCCATACGAAGAGAACTAATTGACAAACCATCCTGTTCGAATCAAAATTCTTGTTCGATTCATGTTCGATATTGATGAAATTATGTTACTAAAGAATTCGATTTTTAGAACAATAAATACATTTCAATAATCTACGTTGTCTTTCAAGCGACATCACAGAACAAGAAAGCAACTGTTCAAGAATAACCTTGAGGCCCGCAAGAGTTATTCAGAGCAAAAGTTACCGATTTATGAAGGTTGTTTCTAGACACACGTGGTTTCTGTTCGATATTTGATGAATTACCCTAGCGATTTCCATTGTAAAATTTAGCAAAATAAGAGTTTTTGTGATAAATGGCAATAATAATGCATTGTGATTTTACTATAGTAGGTAGCACTGTAAGTTTGTTATGCATTAGGTAGTACTGTGAGTTTGTTGTGCATTTGGTAGTACTGTAAGTTTGTTATGCATTAGGAAGTACTGTAAGTTTGTTGTGCATTAGGTAGTACTGTAAGTTTGCTGTGCATTAGGTAGTACTGTAAGTTTGTTGTGCATTAGGTAGTACTGTAAGTTTGTTGTGCATTAGGTAGTACTGTAAGTTTGTTGTGCAATAGGTAGTACTGCAAGTTTGTTGTGCAATAGGTAGTACTGTAAGTTTGTTATGCATTAGGTAGTACTGTAAGTTTGTTATGCATTAGGTAGTACTGTAAGTTTGTTGTGCAATAGGTAGTACTGTAAGTTTGTTATGCATTAGGTAGTACTGTAAGTTTGTTGTGCAATAGGTAGTACTGTAAGTTTTTTATGCATTAGGTAGTACTGTAAGTTTGCTGTGCATTAGGTAGTACTGCAAGTTTGTTGTGCAATAGGTAGTACTGTAAGTTTGTTGTGCATTAGGTAGTACTGTCAGTTTGTTGTGCATTAGGTAGTACTGTAAGTTTGTTGTGCAATAGGTAGTACTGCAAGTTTGTTGTGCAATAGGTAGTACTGTAAGTTTGTTATGCATTAGGTAGTACTGTAAGTTTGTTATGCATTAGGTAGTACTGTAAGTTTGTTGTGCAATAGGTAGTACTGTAAGTTTTTTATGCATTAGGTAGTACTGTAAGTTTGTTGTGCAATAGGTAGTACTGTAAGTTTGTTGTGCATTAGGTAGTACTGTAAGTTTGTTGTGCATTAGGTAGTACTGTAAGTTTGTTGTGCAATAGGTAGTACTGTAAGTTTGTTATTCATTAGGTAGTACTGTGAGTTTGTTGTGCAATAAGTACTACTGTAAGTTTGCTAAGCGGTGATACTGCATACCTGTCGCTTGAATCAAAAAGAATATATTAAAAAAATTTATTTATATATTTTTCATTTGTTCATTAGGACAGCTGTTCTTGCCCCACTGGTTCTGTGTTCGGTAATTTCACGGAGATCAGCTAGTTTAGTTAACTTAATTAATTTGCGAACTCTTCACTATTCGATAGCTAAAATTATATACCCTAAAAATGTAAAGAAATTGACTCAACTGATGAGTCAAATACAGATGGTTCTCGAGCTGCACGATATCTTTTTTTTTCGAGCCTCAACATTTTCGAATGAAAAGTAAACCCCACTTTTCCCAGTTATTCACAACTTTAATAAATTCTCGTAATTATTAGTCAAAAATTTTGGACCAATTTTGATTCTTCCTGGCTGAGGTTTGCATGAATAGACGTCGCAGAATTGGGAGGTTGATTGTAACTAATCAACTGGTTTACATAGATATCTGAAAAATTTAGCTTTCGTTAACAAATGAGCCAAACGCTTCTAAAAAACCTAAAAAATAAAAAAAACATATCTAAAAATTGCTTCATAAAATGCATCACGCACACCAGCCTGACGTTTAAAAATATCTCAGGCATAGGTCCGCAGTTGGGGTTTCTACCATAGTAGGTATCACAAGAGTCAAGTATACAGCTTAACAGGAGATTGAAACCAAAACTTGAAAAAAACAAAATTGCAGGGGAAAGTTTTGACACAAAATTGCATCGCTCACAGCAGCGTATGAAGGTTCGGCGCTATAAAACACCAGTTGCTAGGCACTAGACTTTGAAAATACCAATTACTAGACGCTAAAAAACACGGACCTTGAGTGATGCATTACTCAAACCAGACATCCACTCTCACCCGTGCCTCGGAGCCGTCGGGCGAGTTCTCTAGCCATGAGGACATTGTAGAGCTTGCTCTGGTAGTACGCAGCGGCGCAGGAGTAAGGTTCTTCATTCAAGAACAGGTCATTCGGGTTCAGCTTCCTAACGAACATGTGTCCTAAGCTCGACACGCACACGATGCGGCTGGGAGCTGCAGCTTTCAGTAAACCTCCTGGAAAAAAGGGATTTTGGAATAGAAAACGAGAGATGTTGAAATAGAGCACGAGGGGTTTTGAAATAGAATACGAGGGGTTTTTAAATAGAATACGAGGGGTTTTTAAATAGAATACGAGGGTTTTTAAAATAAAATACGAGGTATTTTGAAATAGAACACGAGGGGCTTTGAAACAGAATACGTGGGGTTTTGAAATTGAATACCTGGGGTCTTGAAATCAAATACGAGGGATTTAGGAATAAAATACGTGGGGTTTTGAAATCAAATACGTAGGGTTTTGAAATAGAAGACGAGCCTTGCAAGTACGCATTTCTGTTACACTCCCACAGCCCCGCGTGAATTTCAGAATGCGTAGGTGAGGAGGATTTCTACTCAAGTGACATGATGCACCAAAGGCGATTCTTACAATTTACATCGGTATGGTAGCGCAGCCGGCGGCGAAAGTTCTTCAGTCTACTTAGCTGCGATCCGTGTTTTTTTCAGGGTAACAATTCATAACTTCAGCTTTTCGCGAATACAATTGCAGCATACGTCAGCATGCAGGGCTGCCCTGGCAGATGCTCACTGTAAAATTTCATTTGAAACTAGCTTGAACTTGAGGATTTCATGCGGAAAAAAGCAACACGTCGACAAAAGAACTTTTGCCGTCGTGGACAATGAAAATTGACAGAAAATTGGCGCTCTGGCGTCTAAAGTTTCAGTATTAGAAAGGATAGGTGCAATCCCGTTCGTTCCTTGACGTTCTGAGATTCGTTGAAAAGGACCATTAAAGACGTTGACTTCCTACTGAGACATTGGTGCACCACTGGGGAAATTGCTCATGCACCTAACCGTATGGATGAATAAAATTCCAATTACTTCATAGCTATTTTTAGGAAACATTTTAGTGAACGAGATGGAATATTATCGTGCAATTATATTTTCCACATTTTTCGAAATGGACAGAAATGTATTTGGGCAGTAAAATCGGTGTCGGTTTTGTGCTGCACGCAATTAACCGAGCATCCATAACGAGTTCGCAAAAGTAGTCGACGCGTCAAAATCATTATCAAAATCGCTGGTAACCCAGTCTAACTGTTTCGCCGCCTGCATGCATGTTTTTCGCCGCCCAAGTAATTAAACCGCTTAGGCGGCGCAAACCATTCATGATCCGGCGAAAAGACTGGGTAAAATCCCTAAATAAAATTCAATGCGTTATTCTCTCAGATTAGTGAAACATGAGCTGTAGTTGCAGATTCATTTATGCTTGTAGTGCACAAAATTGGTTTTGAATTTACTTAGCATCATGCAGGTAACAGAACAGGGCTCGCTGGTGTGACGAGCAGAGTTGTATAACTTTCGGGCACGGCGAACAAAACTTTGCCGGGTGTTGGAGGCTCAAATATTGGAGGAAAAGTTTGGTGGTACGAAGCGCTCATAAAAAAGTACAGCAAATACAGAGGCCGGAGACTCACATGCTGCAACACATACAAAAACAGAGGGCAGGGAAAGGCCTACTGATTGTGCGAGAGCCGTGCGCTTACTCTTGCCGTTGTCCTTGTCTTGGGATTTCTCTTGATATCTTGATGTCCTCGTCTCGCAGTCTATGGCGATTTTACCTGTCGGTTGATGCTCAATCGATCATAATCGTTCTTCCTGTTACCGGCCTTGATTCTCTCCAGTAAAAGTCTCCACCAAGACATCTCCGAGTTTCACTACCTTGAACATGTGGTGGCCAGTATGGGGAGAAGAACGTAGCAAAGGCAGCTCGAGTTTTGTTTTCGAGTAGTTTTTTTTTGTCGGCTAGTGCCGCGCTTGGCAACAATAGCCGCATTGCGGGTCTGCAGTCTGCATTGAGCAAGGCTCTGTTTCAGTTACAGTAAAGAAGTAATGTAAGGCGGAGTGTGACGCTCGTTCGTTGGATTACCGGTTTAAATTACCTTTCGTTCTATTTACAGCGCGGAAAGATGTTCCAGAGTAAGTGTAACTTTGTTTTATTGTGATTTGTAGTGTTGGTAAAAGGGTTCAGGTGTTTTATTGTGTTTTTCTGGAGTTCTGGAGTTTTTCCAAGGTTTTTCTGTAGTTTATTGTTCAAAGTTTTTCGAGTAAATTTCAGGGTGAGTGGCAGTGAGGAAATTGATCGTGTATTTTTAGTGCCTATATTATTGGAATTTAGGAGTGTGTTTTTTTGCATATTGTGTAATAACGGTAATGTGGAACTTTGAATTGTAATAATGTGTAAAATTACCCATGTCGGATACATCTGATTCCGAGGAATACATACGATCAGAGACGATAAAAACTAAAAGTGGTAAGATCAGCGTTCCGCGATTTGCTGCTACCCAAAATAATACCATGACTAGTCCTGCGGGTGCTACTGCGCCTGGTACGAGTGCTAGTGCTAGTGACAGGACTCTGTTGGCTAAGGAAATTGCGGCAAACATGCCTAGAGCTGGTACCATACTGCCCAACGCGGAGATACCCGTCTTTCGGGGCAGACGCCGATTAAATGACTCAGAGTTCCTTGAAAATAAAAGTTGGAGCACGCACATAATGAATTTAAAGGCTTACAGGTCTCTTCTGCCAGATGTGAGTAGTGATGATAGCAAGAAAGAGTTGCTTGTTCGGTCTGCCAATAAACAGGTAGGCGATTTTAATTCTGTAGTAACCAAGTTAGTGAACTCCGATCTTAATTATACTTTTGAGGAAGTTGTTGAAATTTTGGATGATATATACGTATGCAGGGGTGAGAGGTCAATTCACGCCCTTGCATGCGATCCAAATGAGTTACAGCTGGTCCGCAATGATGCTTTGGCAGCTCAATTAGTTACAGCTTTCGCAAAAATACGTAAATTGTCTGGGAATATTTTAAATTCAAACACGCTGGGTTGGCAGCGTCATCCTTACTACCAAGCTTGTGCAACTCAGGCTGAACTCAAACGATTCGTTGCAGACAGCATTGTTTACAGTCTCGCATTAACCATTTTGGGTCATTTGCTGGACAAATCTTTCTCGAAGAAAGTTTTTGAATGTCAGTTTAGTACTTCGGAAGAACTCCTAGCGCGTTTAATCGCTGCTGTTAGGAGCCAAGCTGAGACAAAGAAAATCCTTGCGGCCCAGTACCCAGTCCGATACGAAAACGAAAGTTATTTGGCAGATGTGACTAGTGATCTTGATGAATGCGTTGAGGCGCGGGACTCTTTCCAGGAGAGTGAAGTTTTCTATGGGAATTTCGGGAACTACCGTAGGAATCGTGCAGGACAACGTAGGACTACTCCCAGGACCTGGTTGCGATATCCTCGTGGAAGAGCGAGGGAATTTAGTGGTTACGTAGGAGATAGAGGAATAGGTTCCATGGAGTGCAATACTGTGAGGACAGACAGTAGTGCTGGTAGTTCTAGTCAAGCATCAGGGCACTTTGCGGGAGCTAAAAAACGAGGTTTTCCTTTCTGTAATTCATGTTCCGTGGTTGGCCATTTTGAGTGTAGATCTCAGAGAGGTCAGAGGTCTGGGTGTTTCGCTTGTGGAGGTGCGCATTTGGTGAAAAATTGTAGAGCTTCGGAGAGTGAAATTAGCAGTTTCAAGGCTTATCTACGCGGTCGTAACATAAACAGAGGTAGCCAATCGCGTGGTAGGAGTGAGGTACATTTTACAGATTCCGAGGCCGATGCTCGGGATTTTTTAGAGGAGTAGGAACAGGTGAAGGTAGCAGTGAGAACGAGATTGAAGTTGAGCCCGAGAGAAAGAACAGCACTCTCGTAAATCCTAAAGCTGTGGTCGAAATTCCAGATACACCCGAGACAAACAAATTTGAATCCTTCATTGATCCGTTGTTCAAATGTGAAAATAGGTACAAATTACTGCAAGACGAAGAACTTGCGGATAACAGGCAACAACAAAACAAAGCTGTTGAGGCTTACTTCTCCACTAGTGTTGTGAGGGGCAATTTTGATAAAAAAGGCACTGGCTTGGTTGCTTTTAGAAAATCAAAGAAACCAACTATAATCCTAAATGGTAATGATCAGTATTTAAGTGCCCTGTTAGATAGTGGCTCCGAAAAATGCTTAATAAGTTACAAGCAGGTCAAGCACCTGAATGAAGAGTATAAGCCGAGTCGCCTCACTGTGAAGGGGATTAATGGTAAAAGTAACATCAGCGAAGAGGTCGCTTTGACTATTTCAATTCCAGGTACTAACAGAGTACTAAAAACTAGTGCTCTGATCGTTAAAGATGCAAAATTTAATTACGATCTTATTTTAGGACGAGATGTGCTGAGTGACGCCATCATTAATTTTAAAAACGGAACCCTCGAATGGGAAGGTATTACTGTGCCATTTTTTGAATTAGATGTGGAACCGGCACTAAGTAGAGAAGTTGTGATGAAAAATATCGTGAACAGCGACTGTCTGTTGTCCGACGTTGTGGTTGCCAGGAAGAGCAACGAAGCCAGTTACCGCGCGAGAAATAGTAGCTGCAGAGAAAAGAAAAAAACCGTGCCCGCGAGTGGAGCGAGGCAGAGCGGAAGGCCGCTGGTAGTTCATTGCCCTCAGATGGAGGTGCCCGGTAACTCTATGAAGTTGTTGTACGGGTTTGTTGATAACGCAATACCCGGAGAGTATTTGAAATATGAAAAGATGTTTTGAAAACGGTGCACTTTTGGCCGAGTCGATTGTTCATGTCGGGGAAGACGGCGTGGTCCCTGTGATGATTCTAAATGCACAAGAAGATGCGGTGAACTTTAGCGAGAATTCAATGTTGTGCAATGTGGAATTAATTGCATCTGATGAGATTGAGAAAGAGATCTATATCACTAGCGTAGAAACAGCACTTAGAGACGCTAATAATGTGGAAAATAGTTCTGACGCTGTGTCGGAGTCAATGCAGTTTGTCTAGGCTGGTGGTGGAATTAAGGCCATAGCAGGGAGGAAACTTGGGTTGCATTCTGACGATCGCAGCGGAAATCAAGTTCTGGCTAGTAATGAGGAGTTGGGAGTAAATGCACAAGTAGGTGTGTCGTGTGCAGGAAGGAAGGAAGTACGACGACCTTTAACAAATGATGACGTCTCATGTCACGAAGAGGACATGCAGTTGCTTTAATGAATTTATTAAATCAATTTCGTGATGTAGTTACGTTAGAAGGAGAAACTATAGGTGTTACAAACATTATGACGCACCGGATACAGCTAAAACCGGATGCACCTGTTCTAAATTTAGCCCCATACAGAATTCCTCATAAGTATCAGAAAGAAGTTGTAACTATTACTAATGATATGCTTTCCCAAGGTATAATCTAGAAATCTATTTCAGACTTTAACTTCCCTGTCATCGTTGTTAAAAAGAAAAGCGGGGAACTCCGCCCCGTTATAGATTTCAGGGCCCTTAACAAAGTTTTGGTGAAAGAGTCTTATCCTATACCCAGAATTGATGAAATATTGTCAGCTTTAGGCGGGAACAAATGGTTCACTAATTTAGATCTGCGCTATGCCTTCCATCAGGTCGAATTAGACCAAGAGAGTAGGAAATTTACTGCTTTTAGTGTTAACTATCGGAAGTTCCATTTCCGTAGGATCCCGTTCGGATTGAGTACCAGTTCTAGTGTATTCCAGCGGGTGATGACCTCTGCCCTTGCACCTATTTTGGGGAAATTGGCGTTCGTCTTTTTAGACGATATTTTGGTATACTCCAAAACTAAAAATCAGCATTTGGCTGACATTGGAAGTGTCCTTAAGATGCTTCGATCGGGTAACTTATCGTTGAAGCTCGAAAAATGTCATTTTTTCAAAAAAGAGATTGAGTATTTGGGGCACATTATTGCCGCAGATGGTATTGGATGTAAATATTCGGAGAAACTGCAGGATTGCAAAGCTCCCGTAAATGTGAAGGAATTACAACAGTTCTTGGGTTTAGCTAACTATTTTCGAAATTTCTTGCCAAATTTTGCCGAGGTGGCTTACCCCCTGTACAAACTTTTAAGGAAGGACGTTGACTATACGTGGAGCGACGAATGCCAGAAGAGTTTTGTTTTTATAAAATCTGTTCTCACATCTGACACAATTTTACGACATCCTGACTACACCAAGGACTTCCACGTATTTAAGGACGCATCTAACTTTGGGATCGGAGGCGTTCTGATGCAGACAGAGGATTCAAGCGATCAAATTTTGCGCCCGGTGGCTTACTATAGTAAGAGCTTAAATTCAAGTCAGAGGCGATATAGTACCACCAAAAAAGAACTTTTCGCGATTTATTCAGCTATGAAATATTTTAAATTTTTAATTACTGGCTTTCCTATCCGTGTCAATACGGATCATCGGCCTCTCGCGCCGCTCTTCAATAAAAAACTCCCTGAGGATTCCAATATGGCCAGATGGTGTATAACCGTGCATTCATTTGATCCTGTTGTAAAATATTTACCTGGAAAACAAACTGTCGTAGCTGATTATTTAAGCAGACTACCTGTAAACAATGAGAAATTAACCGCTAAAGAACTAGAGCGCTGTGATGCTCTGGAATCCGCGCTTGAATCAAATGTCTGTATCATTGAGACTCGATCGCCGAGAAAAAAAGACGTGGCTAGACATGAGGTAGTTGACCCGCCGCCTAGCGACAGTGCTGACGGCGCAGCAAGCAAAGAGGCTCGTCCCAAGCTCATTGACTATGTACCGAAAGACGATCAAATTTCTTGGACTATAAAAGAGTTTATCGACGAGCAGGAAAAAGACCCTTTTTGCATAGAAGTTAAAGAAGCCTTACTTCATGGTAGTGTTTCTAAAATTCCGGACCTACAGAAATTTTTAATTCTGAACGACATTCTGTACCGACGTAGACAGATTGACAATCGACCTAGCACAATATTAACTGCAGTGGTACCTAACTCTTTAATGGGTAAAGCAATTTTGGCAATTCATTCGATGTATCATACTGATGATGTGCACATTTTGTTTAAATTGAAAATTAGGTTCTACAATCATTTGGAAAAAACGATTGTGTGAAAATTCGTACGAGATTGTGAAGTTTGTAAATTACTTAAGGCACGACCTTCTGTGCCAATTAAAATTTTAACAGCTCCAATAGCGAAAGAACCGTTTGAGGTTGTTTCAATGGACTATCTTGGTCCACTTAAGGTTACCGATAGTGGTAACAAATATATATTAGTAATAATTGACCTGTTCTGCAGATTCTGCAAATTGTATGCGACTTCTAATCGTAGTACAGACACGGTAATTTCATGTTTAAGTAACTGTTTTTCAATTTTTGGATTACCTATAACATTGATTTCTGATAATGCTTTGGAATTTAAGTCGGTGGCGGTTAAGCAGTTTGCGAATATTCACGCTATCGCGAAAAAAGAAGTTCTGGCTTACAGTCTTTATTCCAACGCTATAGTAGAGAGGAATAATAGGAAAATTACTAATTTGTTGAAACTGTATATAAATTCTCTCCCTCATGCTGAATGGGACCAGTGCATTGAGGTGGTCGAAAATGCATTAAACAATGCCCTAAATTCTACTTTAGGCGAAACTCCGAGCTTCGTCGTGTTCAATAGAGACACCTGCCCATTCTATCAGTCCGAGAGTTTTGATACCATAACTTACAGTTATGATGAAGAAATAGATTTGGTTAACTTTCGAGCAAAAGAAGCCGCCCGCACCGTAGAGAATATTAGAAATTTGATATTGAATAACACTACGGAAAGAAATCGTTACAGAAATTTCAAGCGTAGAAATAAGGACGTCAAGTTAGGCGACCGTGTACTTTTACAAAATCACGAGAAAAAACATAAATTGGAATTAACCTGGTTAGGGCCAGCCGTGGTTCTGAAGGTCAAGCGTAATTGGGCCGAGGTTAAAATTGGCTCCAAAATTTATAAAAGCAATTCAAACCCCATATTACCCTTGAGGAGGGTTAAACTGTGAGTTGAAAAAACGAGTTTCTGACGTCGCAACGACTCGACGAATTACGACTTACTGTGCAGGACAACTGTGTTACTTGGTTTAACATTTCCACTATGGGTTAACAATCATAACTTAAGGATTGTTGCTATGTAATATGCGTTGTGTTTCATTATTATTCTCAGTAACCCATATGTTATATTTACAGCTTTTTGTGCTGCGTTTTTTAGGTTAATTTAGGTTAAGTGTTGTACTTTAACCTGTGTGTTTAAAGGAATGTATATCTATCTATATTAAGCATGAGATTGTCTCTAAGACGTCTTTATTAATCTTTGCATTCCACGTTCGATATAACTTCGATCGCTTGAAAGTGTTGCTGAATTGGCAAATTAAATGGGGAGCGAATTCTCCAATTGTTAAATGCAATCGCTGTTTTTGCAGTCCATCACGTGAGACAGTCTGTCTTGGCGCTGCGGCGCAACTCATATTGCTATTTTTATTTTTAGTTGGAATGTTCTGTTGTCAGTGCAAATGAATTAAATTCATACAGTTGTTGTTTGATACTCGACCGAGGGTCCAAACACGATTATCTAGTAGAAATTTTTACATTATAAAACATTATCAAGCGATTGAAGCTCATTCGTCAAGCGTTTATGCTTGTTTGTTTACGTTATTATAGTTAGATCTTTCTGTTTTTTTTTTGGTCATGCTAATCGTCCTTGTTTCTGTTCCTCGTGCAGGGTACGGAGGCCCTCCATGGACGTTTGGGCCATGGGGAATAAAATAACATTGGTCGATGTTGATACTCTGGTGTCAGCCCTATCACAAAATCAAGAAATGAAGTCGGAATTCTACGAAGATCTGAAAAAGTCGAGTTCAAATATGAACTCCCGTTTGGACCTGTTGCCAGACAGCGTCACCGACGTCCTGGTGATGCTGCTGTTGCTGGCAATGATGGGACTCGGGACGGTCCTATATTATGTGAAACGAAGCTTGGAAAATCTTTCCGAGCGCTCCGAACGTTGGGAAGACTACCAACTTCGACGTGTGGCACTGAGGCCGCCCAGGTGCAACAATCACCAAGATCAGGTGTAGCCCCGGAAGTTGACTTTAGCAGTGTTGTGTGGGGGAAAAATTGAAATTAAATTGAAAAATTAAAATAAAGGAAATTGCTAAAGTGCCAAATTGAAAATATTGAAAATTAAGCACGGAAAAGTAGTAAAGCTACATATTGGAAAAAATAATTTTTTTTTGAAAATTACGTCAAAGTGTTTTGGAATTGTTAAGGTATTGGCAAATAGAATTGTGGTTCTTTTAGCAGTGAGATGTTTTAACGCTCCTATAATCTTTTAATTTTAACTGTATGCTCCTATTAATAGTGTTGCGCTATTTTACAACGCCCATCAAAATTTTGAGAGAACGGAATGTATGTCTGTGCAAAATCACATAATGCTAATTGCTCAATATGTAAACTTTAAGGTTTTATTTTTCGGTTTGTGAGAAATTATTTTTATTTTTGCGATTTGCGTTTAATAATGAAAGGCTATGGCGTTTTTTTAACCCTACCTCTGTCGGCGTGCTGACTATCTTGTTTCCACGGTAAGTTAGTACTAATGCTGACCGGTGGTAGGAGCTGGTGTTTTTGATAGTTACCAATTCGTTTTTTTGTTCTTACTTTTCAAGTTTGACTTATTAATCGCTTTAATTGACTTATTAATCGCTGTTCCATGGTTGTAAGGTGTGGAAGAATTTAAAAAGTTTTTTTTTTGTTTTTTCATAGCGTGTTTTTAAAATTCATTAAGGTATTAATATTTGCTAATTTTGCGATGTTCTATGGTGACTAAACTTTTTGATGCGTTTCTCTACGTTTTTCAATAATTTTTTTTTGTGTTTCTAGTAAGAACTATATTACTCAAGTGGTAATTGTTTTTGCAAATCGCTAATGGTAATGGGAATGGTAATGGCGTGTTTATACTATTTCTTTTTTGTTTTTTTGCGTTTTTAAAATTTTACGTTTAAATAAATTGCGTTCAATTTTTGCGTTTAAAATAAAATTAGTTGCGTTTTTTTTAATTATTTTAGCATTTGGCAATCCCACTTTGGGTGTTCGAAATAGTTTTGGACGGTTAGTTAATTCATTTAATAATGATTTATTTTTTTTAGTGCACATCCTTATGCCGTGTGTCTGTTTTCAGTTCTTAGTTGTTTCAAGTTGGTTCTGCTTACCTTTGAACAGGGCATTTTTATTCTGTTGTTCGCTTCAGCTGCCCTGGTTTTTGCTTGTTTTGCCATGTATTAAATAACACTAATAATTCTTGGATGGCATGTTTTTTTCAATTTCATTTGCGCATTTTAAATTTAATGTAGTATGAACTGCGAGACGACTTAAAATACGGACGTAAAGTAATAGCGCTATTTTCAGCCTAGGGTTGTCGTTTGGTTATTGAATAATTTGTAAACCGACTCTGTATGGTCTCCAAATTCCCTTTTGTTTTTTTGTTTAACCTGTTTGCATTTAATTTCATTCTCATCCGATTACTTGCTTGTCCGGAAAAGGGGGGAGTAACGGGCGAGAGCCGTGCGCTTACTCTTGCCATTGTCCTTGTCTTGGGATTTCTCTTGATATCTTGATGTCCTCGTCTCGCAGTCTATTTAAGGCGATTTTACCTTTCGGTTGATGCTCAATCGATCATAATCGTTCTTCCTGTTACCGGCCTTGATTCTCTACAGTAAAAGTCTCCACCAAGACATCTCCGAGTTTCACTACCTTGAACATGATTTTGCTATTCGTAATTTTTTTTGATACTTTACTATCACGTGATTCGGTAACTTACAATTTCTTTTTAATCATTTGACTACTACGCGATTAGGTAACTCATAAATTCTTCTTTCAAATTCTTTACTATTTCGCAATTACATAACTCTTAATTTCATTGTTGAAACTCTTTGTACAGCCCCATCAGGTTGCTCAAAGTTTTTTTTCTTAAACCCTTAACTACTGCACGATCAAGTAACGCACAATTTCTATATTATCAATCTTTTTCTGCTCGAACGGGCAGACAGCATACAATTTTTCGAGCACTTTAGTGCATTAAAAGTGCATCACTAAGATGGATAGCAATGAGATTCTAGTGCGTTACTAAGATGGAGTGAATTTAGTCTAGAAAACGTTGAGGTGACGGAATTCAATTGATTTAAGTTGAATAAAATAATCAATTCTGAAATGAAAAATTCATTGAAGAAAAAATTGGGAACAGACTGTAAAATTGGGTGGAACAAATTGGAAAATCAGAGGATGCTTTTCTAGTATTACATCATGCAAAAAAGGACTCTGCCGTTGGAGCACACAAAATGGCGTCATGTATTATTTACCGGATGCAAGAAAGGGCTTTTTTAATTTCTTTGGTGAGTACGAAATAAATTTAATCGTACTAAAGGTAGTAAAAAGAACCTAGATCGCTCGTGAGCTCAAAAATATTCATTCATTACCCTAAAAAGGAAAAATTTGTCGCCACCATAACGTAGGGAAAACTAGAGACTTGGCTGTATCGTCCATTGACCACAGATTATGAATACTAAACACAAGATAACATTCCTGACTACAGAGAGTATAGGCAAAATTACAGTCCTATCTGCAGAATAAGAAACCTAGACACAAAATAACATTTTATTTACCGCAGAGTATGGAGACTAGACGCAAAATTGCATTCTTCGTTGCAGAGTTTGAAGACTAGATGAGCATTCCTCTCTGCTGTACAAAAAGACTAGATACAAAATAACATTCTTCACCAAAGATTCTTAAAAAGGAGACAGAAAAATATTACTCTCGGCACAGCCCGAAAACAAACTAGACACTAAAAACATCGCTCGGTGCACAGTAAGAATAATAGACACTAAACTACATTCTGCACCATGATTGTAAAGACTAGACATAAAACATCCCTTTCTGCAGACCTAGAAGACTATACTTGAAGTCATATCTCTTGCTGCGCAGTATACGAATCAAAATAACATTCATCACCATAGAGTGTGAAGAATGGACACGAAGCATGGCTCTCTACAGACCTAGACGATTAGATATAAAGTCACATCACTCGCTACGCAGTGAGAATTAAAATAAAATTCATCACCATAGAGTGTGAAGGATAGACACAAAAAATCGCCATTTGCTAAGCAAATAGAATGGACGTCCCTCGCTGCATAAAGGCTGGAGCCCGGCGGACTAAAACAATGCTTTTTGCTCACCAGCGTCCTGATACGAGCTTGCGTTGAGCACCGTGCCTTCATACGAGTTTGCGTTGAGCACCGTGCCTTCATACGAGTTTGCGTTGAGCGCACGGTGCCTTCATACGAGTTTGCGTTGAGCGCACGGTGCCTTCATACGAGTCTGCGTTGAGCACCGTGCCTTCATACGAGCTTGCGTTGAGCACACGGTGCCTTCATACGAGCTTGCGTTGAGCACTGTGGCTCAGTGTCTCACCTAGCATGTTGGTGAGGAGGAAGTGGCCATGGTGGTTGGATGCCATGGTCAGCTCGAGCCCGTCTTCTGTCTGCACCTTTTTAGGGGTGCCAGAAATTCCGGCGTTGTTTATCTGTTCAAATGAACGGACAACTCTTGAATTTTGTGGGAACTGAAATGAGGGTAGATATGAAAGGCTTAATTTAATTGATAATAATAGGGTCGCTAGAAACTTCGGCGTTGTTTGTCTACTCAAATGAATGTAGAACGTCTGTATTTTGTGGGGACTGAAATGAGGGAAGATCTGGCTGGCCCAATGAAATTCATAATAAAAGTTGTCCTTTATATCGAAAAATTTGAAGCTGATTACAGAAAATCACACTTTTATTTTTTTTCCGTATTGCACCGAAGTTAACTTAGAAGTTTAAAAAAATGAAAAACCCTGAAGCGGCAAGGCTGAAAATGAAAGAATAATAAGTCGTCCTGGATAATAATGACGAGTCTTCCCGGGCTTTAAAGAAAAGGAAAATATTAACCAAAATTGAAAATGGCATCTCTAGTTCCGACAAAGACTCACTCTTTTTTCAACTTGTACTTAAACCATAGCCGAGTATAAAATCATGTAATTGGTCGGAGAAGTCCCATATGAGTTACATTTAAGGTATAAACTATGTAAGTCCCAATGCGCAATTTATGAATACTGATAACTTCTCTATCTAACAAAGCACATTCAAAGCATTTCAATCAAAACTTAATCTTCTACTCTCTACTCTTCCTGATAGTTTTCAATGTACATTTCTTCAAAAAGTGTTGATATATTCTATTATGTTTAGTCACATTTGTACCATAAGGTGATCTTTGCTGTTCACTGCCGAGTGGCAGTTCCTTCCTCTATCTGATGTTGGTCACAACCGGACGCCTTTGCCAGTCCAAGAATGATGATTATACTAGTAATTTGTGAACAGCTTCTATCTTATGAAGTTGATACATCAGATGCTCTACATTGGCTTCTAAAACAGTTTAATGTAAGGGTTCTTAGTTGAGACTCGTAAATGGGGGAATCTCAACAGCTCATTTCAATGTTTGGACAAAGTATTGAGTGAAAAACATAATGTATTTCCATGTTCAAATGGTTTTAAGTTTCTCAGTGCTTATAAATGAATGTGATAATAAAAAATGAGCAAAAATCAAATAGCAAAGGGTTGAGTTATACAACTTCTGTACTTTAGGTTGGCAGACCATTCACGGGAGAATGCACAGAGAAGCAATACTATAAAAGAAAACTTATCATCAATTTTTGAAAATCTTTCAAGTTAATGCTCACTATAACCAACTTGGAATATATGGCCCACTAGAATTTATAAAGAAGCGTCACTGCAAAAGAGAACGTATCAAAAGAGAACGTATCTAGAATAATTCGAGTTGATAAGCAGTAAAATAACAGCTAATATGGGAGGAAAATCTATTTCACGGAAGAATTTACAGGGAAGCATTACTGCAAAAGAGAGCTTATCATAAATGATTTAATATCATTAGAATGGATGCTCATCAAAATGACAGCTAATTCAAGAGGACAGTATTTCACGGAAGAATTTACAGGGAAGTATTACTGCAAAGGAGAACTTATCATAAATGTTCTAATTTCATTCGAGTCGATGCTCACCAAAATGTGCAACTTTGTCTCCGAGTGAAGGATGTCCAGCGCGAACGCCCTCACGGAACGAAGGGAAGCTAAATCGAGCTCCTTGACTACTACGTTGCGGTTGCCCGTTGTCTCAATGATGTGACCTGTAATGACAACACCTAATGTAGGGAGGAACTTTATATAACTTTGATACGTAACTTGTGTAACTTCTATCAAAAGGGATGGTACCAGGAACTCCATCCGAAACCGTATTTTCCTTGAAAAGACGCAGTGAGAATAAAACCAAGACAGGGTTTCGTGCGTTTCTTCTAGAAAATACTGCGAGAATAAAACCAAAACAGGGTTTCGTGCGTTTCTTCTAGAAAATACTGCGAGAATAAAACCAAGACAGGGTTTCGTACGTTTATTCTAGAAAATACTGCGAGAATAAAACCAAGACAGGGTTTCGTGCGTTTATTCTAGAAAATACTGCGAGAATAAAACCAAGACAGGGTTTCGTACGTTTCTTCTAGAAAATACTGCGAGAATAAAACCAAGACAGGGTTTCGTACGTTTCTTCTAGAAAATACTGCGAGAATAAAACCAAGACAGGGTTTCGTACGTTTCCTTTTGAAGAAACCGTACGTTTTTCACCGTACGTTTCCTATTTTTTGGAAAAACGGTGGGAATAAAACAAAGACGACGCTTCGTGCATTGTTTTTGAGAGAACACAATGAAAATAAAACTAAGACTGGACATTCTGTGTGTTTCCTTCAAAAAGTCGGTAAGAACAAAACCAAACAAGGACGTTTCCCACACCGCATTAGCAATTCATCAGCAGCGAAATCGAGTCTTACCTCAGAAATAGAAATAGAACTGGGCTGAAAAAAGTAAAAGTTGAAAACATTGAGAACGCAACTTGAATTGATGCAGAACCAAATTTAGACAGGGTTAGTTGGCTACTTTAAAACCATAAATGATTTTTTTTTTAAATTTTGCTCTCTTTTCACCACACTAATTGAACAAATACGCTCCTTGAATTCAGCAAAGACGATAAGTCCAAATCAATTTGGTCTTTCAGCTAAAGGACGATTCTAATACTCACAGTTCACAGATTTGAACGAATCCTAATTTCACACAAATGTTGAATGCTATTTGCGTGTCACCATTACAAACAGCTATCTATCCATTATTTGCAGTATTTACTATCTATTATCTATTTACTATCTTTTCCACGTCGGTAGTGCAAACCACTCTCTACATATCTACTATCTACAGCTATCTATCCATTATTTACAGCATTTACTATCTACTATCTATATACTATATTTTCCGCATCGGTGCTGCAAACCACTATCTATCTTCTATCGACAACTATCTACCATCTAATATCAATTCACTATCTACTATTTATTTACCATCTTTTCCGAGTCGAAATTGCAAACAATGCTCGGATTCGCAGTCCAGGCTGCCTCGTTTGATAGACTCTAGGTGTCACAGCTCAGCACACGTAAAAAAAACTCGCATGTCCACTCATCTTGGTGAGGTTGAAGCTACTTTTTGCATGGAGACCAAGACACTCCCCACGCGAGATGAAAGTCGTGCGTATGGAGGAAGAAAGTTGCGGTAGGACGGTCACAATAATGTAAATTCTACATGAATGTTGCGTAGGAAAAACGGCTGAGGCCCATACAGGTGCGTGAAGGTAAAAAGTTGCGTTAATGTGAAGGCTGTACGGAGGTAAATTGTATATATGAATGATATGTAGAAACTACGCCTACTGCTCGTGCAGGTGTAGTTTTGACAGTAGGACGAAAGTTACTTCAGTTTAACTTCTACATGAATGATACGTAGAAACCACGGCTGCATCCCGTACAGGCAAATCGGATCGAATTTTAGGAATACTGTTTGAATGAGGCAATGGAAAAGCCTCCCAGTCATCTCGTTTTGGCCATCTCTACCCACCACCTAGCGCCCCAGCGTAGGGTTCGCTGAACAATCCAACTCTCGACGGGGTAAAAACTCAAATAAAAAATTAATTAAAGTTGTAATCAATTTTGTAATATATTCTGGGCATACTGCTATTTGGAGCAGCCTTTCTGCATTATCTGCAGTCGCAAATTAAGCTATCCCTTGTCAGAATACATTACCGCATAAATTTTCATATATATTTTGACATCTGTAATTAAAAAAAACGAATAATGCACTCGGATTCCTGTTAAAATAACTGACCGTATTTGCTGTGGTAGAAGTACTGAAAAATGACCCTGACGATGAAAAAGAACGTGTTTTGTGACGGTCGTGATGAGAAACTCGTGCTGGTGTTGCGAGGCGCTCGATGCGGTGTTGTAGTCTGGGCTGCTACTGCTCATTCTGACCCGGTCTAACTTTTTCACCGCCTGCATGCATTTTTTTCGCCGCCCAAGTAATTAAATCGCTTGGGCGGCGAAAAACCCGGTCTACCTTCTTCGCCGCCGTCATGCATGTTTTTCGCCGCCCAAGTAATTAAATTGCTTGGGCCGCGAAAAACATGTATGCCCCGGCGAAAAAGTTAGACTGGGGAGACTATTCTTGCTATTGCTAAAACGACTTCTGTTACCACTACTTCTACGGATAGTGATATAATAATACTACTTCTGTTACTACTACTTCGACGGATAGTGATAATATTACTACTTCTGTTACTACTACTTCTACGGATAATGATAATAATGATACTACTTCTGTTACTACTACTTCTACTGCGACTACGGCTGATACTACGAGTATATGGGGCATCGCTCTATGCTATTTAGGGCATCACTTTGTTGTGCGAGGCATCACACTTCACATAGGTCATCACACTGTACATGGACATCACACTATATGTTCACATGAACGTCCATACACGCACGTACACACATGCACACGTACACATATACATACGTACGCACACACAGGTGCACACGCACAGGTGTACACACCTATGTACGTAAACACAGACGTACATACGCACAGACGCACATACGTACACACGTGGCAGCCCAACTCACGTGCGACACCCTGCGCCTTGGCCACGTTGCGGCACGCGAGGATGACGCGTGCGCCTCTGCCTGCCATGTCCAGCGCCGTCTCCAGTCCTATGCCTGCGCCATGTGCGGTGACAAAATGTTTACACGTGGCAAGGTTACACGTGACAAAATGTTCACTCGTGACAATGTTACACGTGACAAAATGTTCCCACGTGACAAGGTTACACGTGACAAAATGTTCACATGTGACAAGGATACACGTGACATAATTTCACACATAGCAAGGTTACACGTGACAAAATGTTCACACGTGACAAGGTTACTCGTGACAAAATGTTCACACGGGGCAAGGCCGAGCCCAAGATTCCAATGTTAACTTGTGTAAATGTGTACATATGCATAGGAGGCATATGTGTGGTCCAATAATATTAATTTATAATTGTAATAAATTACGATAACTTACTTAAATATGCACATACACGAATGATGTCTGCATATTGTACTACATACACAGCATTAATTCCAGCAATATGTTGGTGAAAGATAATTTACATAAATTTCAATGAGAATTTATACTGATGTGTAGATATGCTGTTGATGTACGCGTGTACTGTTGGTGTTGTGTGGGTGTGTGTACTGTTGATATTGAGTGGGTGCGTGTACTGTTGGTGTTATGTGGGTGTGTGTACTGTTGGTGTTGTGTGGGTGTGTGTACTGTTGATATTGAGTGGGTGCGTGTACTGTTGGTGTTGAGTGGGTGTGTGTACTGTTGGTGTTGTGTGGGTGTGTGTACTGTTGATATTGAGTGGGTGCGTGTACTGTTGGTGTTGAGTGGGTGTGTGTACTGTTGGTGTTGTGTGGGTGTGTGTACTGTTGGTGTTGAGTGGGTGTGTGTACTGTTGGTGTTGAGTGGGTGCGTGTACTGTTGGTGTTGAGTGGGTGTGTGTACTGTTTGTGTTGTGTGGGTGTGTGTACTGTTGATATTGAGTGGGTGCGTGTTCTGTTGATGTTGAGTGGGTGCGTGTACTGTTGGTGTTGAGTGGGTGTGTGTACTGTTGATATTGAGTGGGTGCGTGTACTGTTGGTGTTGAGTGGGTGTGTGTACTGTTGGTGTTGTGTGGGTGTGTGTACTGTTGATATTGAGTGGGTGCGTGTACTGTTGGTGTTGAGTGGGTGCGTGTTCTGTTGATGTTGAGTGGGTGTGTGTACTGTTGGTGTTGTGTGGATGTGTGTACTGTTGATATTGAGTGGGTGCGTGTACTGTTGGTGTTGAGTGGGTGCGTGTACTGTTGGTGTTGAGTGGGTGCGTGTACTGTTGGTGTTGAGTGGGTGTGTGTACTGTTGGTGTTGCGTGGGTGTGTGTACTGTTGATATTGAGTGGGTGCGTGTACTGTTGGTGTTGAGTGGGTGCGTGTACTGTTGGTGTTGAGTGGGTGCGTGTTCTGTTGATGTTGAGTGGGTGCGTGTACTGTTGGTGTTGAGTGGGTGTGTGTACTGTTGATATTGAGTGGGTGCGTGTACTGTTGGTGTTGAGTGGGTGCGTGAACTGTTGATAGTGAGTGGGTGTGTGTACTGTTTATGTTGTGTGGGCGCGTGTACTGTTAGCGTTGTGTGGGAGTGTGTACTGATGATATTGAGTGGGTGCGTGTACTGTTGGTGTTGTGTGGGTGGGTGTACTGTTGGTGTTGTGTGGGTATGTGTACTGTTGATATTGAGTGGGTGCGTGTACTGTTGGTGTTGAGTGGGTGCGTGTACTGTTGGTGTTGAGTAAGTGTGTGTACTGTTGGTGTTGAGTGGGTGCATGTACTGTTGGTGTTGATTGGGTGTGTGTATTGTTGGTTTTGTGTGGGTGTGTGTACTGTTGGTATTGAGTGGGTGCGTGTACTGCTGGTGTTGATTGGGTGTGTGTACTGTTGGTGTTGTGTGGGTGTGTGTACTGTTGATACTGAGTGGGTGCGTGTACTGTTGGTGTTGAGTGGGTGCGTGTACTGTTGGTGTTGTGTGGATGTGTGTACTGTTGATATTGAGTGGGTGCGTGTACTGTTGGTGTTGAGTGGGTGCGTGTACTGTTGGTGTTGAGTGGGTGCGTGTACTGTTGGTATTGAGTGGGTGTGTGTACTGTTGGTGTTGCGTGGGTGTGTGTACTGTTGATATTGAGTGGGTGCGTGTACTGTTGGTGTTGAGTGGGTGCGTGTACTGTTGGTGTTGAGTGGGTGTGTGTACTGTTGGTGTTGCGTGGGTGTGTGTACTGTTGATATTGAGTGGGTGCGTGTACTGTTGGTGTTGAGTGGGTGCGTGTACTGTTGGTGTTGAGTGGGTGTGTGTACTGTTGATATTGAGTGGGTGCGTGTACTGTTGGTGTTGAGTGGGTGTGTGTACTGTTGATATTGAGTGGGTGCGTGTACTGTTGGTGTTGAGTGGGTGCGTGTACTGTTGATAGTGAGTGGGTGTGTGTACTGTTGATGTTGTGTGGGTGCGTGTACTGTTGGCGTTGTGTGGGAGTGTGTACTGCAGATGATATTGAGTGGGTGCGTGTACTGTTGGTGTTGTGTGGGTGGGTGTCCTATTGGTGTTGTGTGGGTGTGTGTACTGTTGATATTGAGTGGGTGCGTTTACTGTTGGTGTTGAGTGGGTGCGTGTACTGTTGGTGTTGAGTAAGTGTGTGTACTGTTGGTGTTGAGTGGGTGGGTGCGTGTACTGTTGCTGTTGAGTAAGTGTGTATACTGTTGGTGTTGAGTGGGTGTGTGTACTGTTGGTGTTGAGTAAGTGTGTGTACTGTTGGTGTTGAGTGGGTGCGTGTACTGTTGGTGTTGAGTGTGTGTACTGTTGGTGTTGAGTGGGTGCGTGTACTGTTGGTGTTGAGTAAGTGTGTGTACTGTTGGTGTTGAGTGGGTGCGTGTACTGTTGGTGTTGAGTAAGTGTGTGTACTGTTGGTGTTGAGTGGGTGTGTACTATTGATACCTGAGATGAAAACATTCGAGCCCCAAAGCGTTATGCAAACAATGAAATAAAAACGTTAGACATTCGTATTTCTTTGGTAAAATATCAATTTCAATAAAATCAATAGAAATGCTAAACACTTCTGTTGGTATTTCATATGAAAACACACGAGCTCCATAGCGTTATGCAACATTAAAATAGAACAGCTCACCTGCAGAGGCTCCGGTCACAATGACCAGTTTGCCGTCCAGTCTTTTGTTTGACCTGCATTTGCCAGAAATAGCATTAATGTAAATTAATTTTAACAAAACAATGAAAACTACAATGAAGCTGAGCACAAACACCACCCACATGTTCGCACCTGCAAATAAAGACATCATAAGTAATTCAATATAAAAGTGAATATTTAAAATATAAGTAATAACTAGGGCACGTGAAATTCTCAGTCCAACTTTTTCGCCGAGGGATCTATAATTTTGGTCGCCCTACACAGAAGCAACAGTGGGGGAGGGTGGGCAAAATAGTACAATATGTTGATTAAATCTCCAGATTCCACATAAATTGCGAAAATTAAATATTTGGGTTCCTAAGATATATTATTAACATTTTTTCACTATTGTTTACATATAGCCCAATTTTCGTAATTTTGCGAGGTCTAGAAATGCAGAATCTGGCAATTTAATCAACGTATTATTTTGCCCCCCTATTGTACACTTGGACGGCTAAAATATTAAATAATCCCGGCAAAATATGCAAGACTGGTTTACTCAGGGCAGCGTTTTTTTGGACGGAGAAATGAGCACGATACTGCTTGGATTTTTAAAGACAAATTTACGTTCTACGCAATTTTGTTTTTTTTCCTCGTAAATCATGCCAAACTTTTTCTCTCCTATAATTCATAATTGTAGGCCTCCTTACAGCGTTGATGATAAGATGTCTTATAGGTCGCTGAACTTATTCGATCACATGAGTAGCCTGTGCCTCCCTTCATACATTCATCAGCCGAGATGAAGAGATACTGAGATGGCTGAGTGTAATCACGATCAGAGTGAATCATATATTGATCCATTATTCAAATGTAGAAATAGGTTTGAAATTTTGAAAGATGAGGAAATCGCTGATGAATGTATGAAGGGAGGCACAAGCCATATTCAAATGTGTCCATTGAAATAGCCTTAAGAAACAATGTACGATTTTTAAATAAGTGGCCAAACAAAATATTTATTGACTACTATATAAACGAATGGATTGCACCGGTGAGCTGGAATTACTGACGTCGCACAGCTTTTTCGCTCGCTTCATTGTTGAGTTGAGCTCGAAAAAGTTGTTCGCTCGCTTCATTGTTGAGTTGAGCTCGAAAAAGTTGTAAAGTTTGCCCTAGGCACACAAGAATGGCAAGACACCTGAAAAACTCGCCCTACTCCAATGCCACCAGCAATCAGATATAGACACTGAGGCGAAAAAGTTTAATTGGGGTTTGTCCCTGAATACAGTTTAAGGTTCCCAGTCTAACTTTTTCGCCGCCTGCATGCATGTTTTTCGCCGCCTAGGTGAACTAAACTATTAAATCGCTTGGGCGACGAAAAACATGCATGCAGGCGGCGAAAAAGTTAGACTGGGGTTGTTGGTTCCAGTGTCTTTCAAGAACCATATTTCTATGTCGTGAAGCCCGACCCTACCAGACGCCGTGTCTATTTTTCGGATATTTCCGAATCTGACGCTGTACGCTGTACCTAATTTTCGCTACTTTGCCTAATACCTAATACACTGCGTCACAAATTTAAAAACCATATCGGATTGTGGTCAAATCTCATGGTTAGCGATTGGAAATGAGGGCCCACATGTGTTTGAATTGAGTTTAAGTACTAATTGTTTAAATAATAATTAAAAGCATGAAAATTAATCGTGGTTCTCATTGTGCGCTTGGGTGCATATAATATTACTTGCTGATAAATTACTTCCATGGCTGATTTTAAGCAATGATACTCAAATATCTGAGGGTGTGTAAGGGTCCATAAACTCTATCAGGCCTGAAAGCCTAACTGATAAACATTAAACATGAGTGGTTTTATGTGTATCAGTTAGGGTTTCAGGCCTGGTAGAGTTTATGGACTTTATCACGCCCTCGGATATTTGAATACCATTGCTCAAAATAAGCTATGGAACTAATTTAGCAACATGTAGTATTACACTAAACAAAGTCACTTCCCTGTACAGCCACATTAATAAAACAAAGTCACTTCCCTGTACAGCCACATTAGACAAAGTCACTTCCCTGTACAGCCACATTAAGCAAAGTCACTTCCCTGTAAAGCCACATTAAACAAAGTCACTTCCCTGTACAACCACAATAATTGAACCAAGTCACATGCTCGAAGGCTCCAACGTTGGCTGATAAGAGTGCACAACAACATGTGCGCGTCTCGTCCGTCTCTCAAAAAACTGGCTATGGCTCCTGAATGTTGGGATTACCACTGATTATATGGTGGGTAACTATGGTTACCACTGATTATGTGGTGGGTAACTAGGGTTACCACGTGCCGGTAACACACATACATGTATGAACATGTCTGTGTCACACACACCCGCGCAAACATGCTGGTATATTCAGCACATTTATATAAGTTATCATTGCAATGATGTATATGTGCGGTGTCTCGGTCATCCTCCAAAAAACTGGCTCTGGCCCGTAGAGTGTTGCCACAGGAGGTCGAGGTGGCCTTGTGTCCACCTGCATGTTTTTGGGTGGCGTTATCGGAGTCACTTTTGTCCGGTCGCAAAAATTTTAAAAGTCAAAGCGCGCTCTTCATATTGTAATGAGGGCTTGGCTGAATTTAAATGCCTTGCACACCCTGCGCATGTAAACGTCAAACAAAATATCGTTGCTCTTTTTTCCTCATCGCAAAGATATTCGATTTAAACAGATCGTTATCGTAGCTGACATGTAACTAACGCGATCATGTAACTAACGCGATCATGTAACTGACGCGATCATGTAACTGACGCGATCATGGAACTGACGCGATCATGGAACTGACGCGATCATGGAACTGACGCGATCATGTAACTGACGCGATCATGTAACTGACGCGATCATGTAACTGACGCGATCATGGAACTGACGCGATCATGTAACTGACGCGATCATGTAACTGACGCGATCATGTAACTGACGCGATCATGGAACTGACGCGATCATGGAACTGACGCGATCATGGAACTGACGCGATCATGTAACTGACGCGATCATGTAACTGACGCGATCATGGAACTGACGCGATCATGTAACTAACGCGATCATGTAACTGACGCGATCATGGAACTGACGTGATCATGTAACTGACGCGATCATGTAACTGACGCGATCATGTAACTGACGCGATCATGTAACTGACGCGATCATGGAACTGACGCGATCATGTAACTGACGCGATCATGTAACTGACGCGATCATGTAACAGACGCGATCATGTAACTGACGCGATCATGTAACTGACGCGATCATGTAACTAACGCGAACATGTAACTGACGCGATCATGGAACTGACGCGATCATGTAACTGACGCGATCATGGAACTGACGCGATCAGGGAACTGACGCGATCATGTAACTAACGCGATCATGTAACTGACGCGATCATGGAACTGACGCGATCAGGGAACTGACGCGATCATGTAACTAACGCGATCATGTAACTGACGCGATCATGTAACTAACGCGATCATGTAACTGACGCGATCATGTAACTAACGCGAACATGTAACTGACGCGATCATGGAACTGACGCGATCATGGAACTGACGCGATCATGGAACTGACGCGATCATGGAACTGACGCGATCATGGAACTGACGCGATCATGGAACTGACGCGATCATGGAACTGACGCGATCATGGAACTGACGCGATCAGGGAACTGACGCGATCATGGAACTGACGCGATCATGGAACTGACGCGATCATGGAACTGACGCGATCATGGAACTGACGCGATCATGGAACTGACGCGATCATGGAACTGACGCGATCATGGAACTGACGCGATCATGTAACTGACGCGATCATGGAACTGACGCGATCATGGAACTGACGCGATCATGGAACTGACGCGATCAGGGAACTGACGCGATCATGGAACTGACGCGATCAGGGAACTGACCCGATCATGGAACTGACGCGATCATGGAACTGACGCGATCAGGGAACTGACGCGATCAGGGAACTGACCCGATCATGGAACTGACGCGATCATGGAACTGACGCGATCATGGAACTGACGCGATCAGGTAACTGACGCGATCAGGTAACTGACGCGATCATGGAACTGACGCGATCAGGTAACTGACGCGATCATGGAACTGACGCGATCAGGTAACTGACGCGATCATGTAACTGACGCGATCATGGAACTGACGCGATCAGGGAACTGACGTGATCAGGTAACTGACGCGATCAGGTAACTGACGCGATCATGGAACTGACGCGATCAGGGAACTGACGCGATCATGGAACTGACGCGATCATGGAACTGACGCGATCATGTAACTAACGCGATCATGGAACTGACGCGATCAGGTAACTAACGCGATCATGTAACTGACGCGATCAGGGAACTGACGCGATCATGGAACTGACGCGATCATGGAACTGACGCGATCATGGAACTGACGCGATCATGGAACTGACGCGATCATGTAACTGACGCGATCATGGAACTGACGCGATCATGGAACTGACGCGATCATGGAACTGACGCGATCATGTAACTGACGCGATCATGGAACTGACGCGATCATGTTACTGACGCGATCATGGAACTGACGCGATCATGGAACTGACGCGATCATGGAACTGACGCGATCATGGAACTAACGCGATCATGGAACTGACGCGATCATGGAACTGACGCGATCAGGGAACTGACGCGATCATGTAACTAACGCGATCATGGAACTGACGCGATCATGGAACTGACGCGATCATGGAACTGACGCGATCATGTAACTGACGCGATCATGTAACTAACGCGATCATGTAACTGACGCGATCATGGAACTGACGCGATCATGTAACTGACGCGATCATGGAACTGACGCGATCATGTAACTGACGCGATCATGTAACTGACGCAATCATGGAACTGACGCGATCATGGAACTGACGCGATCATGGAACTGACGCGATCATGGAACTGACGCGATCATGGAACTGACGCGATCATGGAACTGACGCGATCATGGAACTGACGCGATCATGGAACTGACGCGATCATGGAACTGACGCGATCATGGAACTGACGCGATCAGGGAACTGACGCGATCATGGAACTGACGCGATCAGGGAACTGACGCGATCAGGGAACTGACGCGATCATGTAACTAACGCGATCAGGGAACTGACGCGATCATGTAACTGACGCGATCAGGGAACTGACGCGATCATGGAACTAACGCGATCATGGAACTGACGCGATCATGGAACTAACGCGATCAGGGAACTGACGCGATCATGTAACTGACGCGATCATGGAACTGACGCGATCATGGAACTGACGCGATCATGGAACTGACGCGATCATGTAACTGACGCGATCAGGGAACTGACGCGATCAGGGAACTGACGCGATCATGTAACTGACGCGATCATGGAACTGACGCGATCATGGAACTGACGCGATCATGGAACTGACGCGATCATGTAACTGACGCGATCATGTAACTGACGCGATCAGGGAACTGACGCGATCATGGAACTAACGCGATCATGTAACTGACGCGATCATGTAACTAACGCGATCATGGAACTGACGCGATCATGTAACTGACGCGATCATGTAACTGACGCGATCATGGAACTGACGCGATCATGGAACTGACGCGATCATGTAACTGACGCGATCATGGAACTGACGCGATCAGGGAACTGACGCGATCATGTAACTAACGCGATCATGTAACTGACGCGATCATGGAACTGACGCGATCATGGAACTGACGCGATCATGGAACTGACGCGATCATGGAACTGACGCGATCATGGAACTGACGCGATCATGGAACTGACGCGATCATGGAACTGACGCGATCATGGAACTGACGCGATCAGGGAACTGACGCGATCATGGAACTGACGCGATCATGGAACTGACGCGATCATGGAACTGACGCGATCATGGAACTGACGCGATCATGGAACTGACGCGATCATGGAACTGACGCGATCATGGAACTGACGCGATCATGTAACTGACGCGATCATGGAACTGACGCGATCATGGAACTGACGCGATCATGGAACTGACGCGATCAGGGAACTGACGCGATCATGGAACTGACGCGATCAGGGAACTGACCCGATCATGGAACTGACGCGATCATGGAACTGACGCGATCAGGGAACTGACGCGATCAGGGAACTGACCCGATCATGGAACTGACGCGATCATGGAACTGACGCGATCATGGAACTGACGCGATCAGGTAACTGACGCGATCAGGTAACTGACGCGATCATGGAACTGACGCGATCAGGTAACTGACGCGATCATGGAACTGACGCGATCAGGTAACTGACGCGATCATGTAACTGACGCGATCATGGAACTGACGCGATCAGGGAACTGACGTGATCAGGTAACTGACGCGATCAGGTAACTGACGCGATCATGGAACTGACGCGATCAGGGAACTGACGCGATCATGGAACTGACGCGATCATGGAACTGACGCGATCATGTAACTAACGCGATCATGGAACTGACGCGATCAGGTAACTAACGCGATCATGTAACTGACGCGATCAGGGAACTGACGCGATCATGGAACTGACGCGATCATGGAACTGACGCGATCATGGAACTGACGCGATCATGGAACTGACGCGATCATGTAACTGACGCGATCATGGAACTGACGCGATCATGGAACTGACGCGATCATGGAACTGACGCGATCATGTAACTGACGCGATCATGGAACTGACGCGATCATGTTACTGACGCGATCATGGAACTGACGCGATCATGGAACTGACGCGATCATGGAACTGACGCGATCATGGAACTGACGCGATCATGGAACTGACGCGATCATGGAACTAACGCGATCATGGAACTGACGCGATCATGGAACTGACGCTATCAGGGAACTGACGCGATCATGGAACTGACGCGATCATGGAACTGACGCGATCATGGAACTGGCGCGATCAGGGAACTGACGCGATCAGGGAACTGACGCGATCATGGAACTGACGCGATCATGGAACTGACGCGATCATGGAACTGACGCGATCAGGGAACTGACGCGATCATGTAACTGACGCGATCATGGAACTGACGCGATCATGGAACTGACGCGATCATGGAACTGACGCGATCAGGGAACTGACGCGATCAGGGAACTGACGCGATCATGTAACTGACGCGATCATGTAACTGACGCGATCATGGAACTGACGCGATCATGGAACTGACGCGATCAGGGAACTGACGCGATCAGGGAACTGACGCGATCATGTAACTGACGCGATCATGGAACTGACGCGATCATGGAACTGACGCGATCATGGAACTGACGCGATCATGTAACTGACGCGATCATGGAACTGACGCGATCATGTAACTGACGCGATCATGGAACTGACGCGATCATGGAACTGACGCGATCATGGAACTGACGCGATCATGGAACTGACGCGATCATGGAACTGACGCGATCATGGAACTGACGCGATCATGGAACTGACGCGATCAGGGAACTGACGCGATCATGGAACTGACGCGATCAGGGAACTGACGCGATCATGGAACTGACGCGATCAGGGAACTGACGCGATCAGGGAACTGACGCGATCATGGAACTAACGCGATCAGGGAACTGACGCGATCATGTAACTGACGCGATCAGGGAACTGACGCGATCATGGAACTAACGCGATCATGGAACTGACGCGATCATGTAACTAACGCGATCAAGTAACTAACGCGATCATGTAACTAACGCGATCATGTAACTGACGCGATCATGTAACTGACGCGATCATGGAACTGACGCGATCATGTAACTGACGCGATCATGTAACTGACGCGATCATGGAACTGACGCGATCAGGGAACTGACGCGATCATGGAACTAACGCGATCATGTAACTGACGCGATCATGTAACTGACGCGATCATGTAACTGACGCGATCAGGGAACTGACGCGATCATGGAACTAACGCGATCATGTAACTGACGCGATCATGTAACTAACGCGATCATGGAACTGACGCGATCATGTAACTGACGCGATCATGTAACTGACGCGATCATGGAACTGACGCGATCATGGAACTGACGCGATCATGTAACTAACGCGATCATGGAACTGACGCGATCATGTAACTAACGCGATCATGGAACTGACGCGATCATGGAACTGACGCGATCATGGAACTGACGCGATCATGTAACTGACGCGATCATGGAACTGACGCGATCATGGAACTGACGCGATCATGTAACTGACGCGATCATGTAACTAACGCGATCATGGAACTGACGCGATCATGGAACTGACGCGATCATGTAACTAACGCGATCATGGAACTGACGCGATCATGTAACTAACGCGATCATGGAACTGACGCGATCATGGAACTGACGCGATCAAGTAACTAACGCGATCATGGAACTAACGCGATCATGGAACTGACGCGATCATGTAACTAACGCGATCATGGAACTGACGCGATCATGTAACTGACGCGATCATGGAACTAACGCGATCAGGGAACTGACGCGATCATGTAACTAACGCGATCATGGAACTGACGCGATCAGGTAACTGACGCGATCATGGAACTGACGCGATCATGGAACTGACGCGATCATGGAACTGACGCGATCATGGAACTGACGCGATCAGGGAACTGACGCGATCAGGGAACTGACGCGATCAGGTAACTGACGCGATCATGGAACTGACGCGATCATGGAACTGACGCGATCATGGAACTGACGCGATCATGGAACTGACGCGATCAGGGAACTGACGCGATCAGGTAACTGACGCGATCAGGGAACTGACGCGATCATGGAACTGACGCGATCAGGGAACTGACGCGATCATGGAACTGACGCGATCATGTAACTGACGCGATCAGGGAACTGACGCGATCATGGAACTGACGCGATCATGGAACTGACGCGATCATGGAACTGTCGCGATCATGGAACTGACGCGATCATGTAACTGACGCGATCAGGGAACTGACGCGATCATGGAACTGACGCGATCATGTAACTGACGCGATCAGGGAACTGACGCGATCATGGAACTGACGCGATCATGGAACTGACGCGATCATGTAACTGACGCGATCAGGGAACTGACGCGATCATGGAACTGACGCGATCATGGAACTGACGCGATCATGGAACTGACGCGATCATGTAACTGACGCGATCATGTAACTGACGCGATCAGGGAACTGACGCGATCAGGTAACTGACGCGATCATGGAACTGACGCGATCATGTAACTGACGCGATCATGTAACTGACGCGATCATGGAACTGACGCGATCATGGAACTGACGCGATCATGTAACTGACGCGATCAGGGAACTGACGCGATCATGGAACTGACGCGATCATGGAACTGACGCGATCATGGAACTGACGCGATCATGGAACTGACGCGATCATGTAACTGACGCGATCAGGGAACTGACGCGATCAGGTAACTGACGCGATCAGGGAACTGACGCGATCATGGAACTGACGCGATCATGGAACTGACGCGATCATGTAACTGACGCGATCATGGAACTGACGCGATCATGGAACTGACGCGATCATGGAACTGACGCGATCATGTAACTGACGCGATCATGGAACTGACGCGATCATGGAACTGACGCGATCATGGAACTGACGCGATCATGGAACTGACGCGATCATGGAACTGACGCGATCATGGAACTGACGCGATCAGGTAACTGACGCGATCATGGAACTGACGCGATCATGTAACTGACGCGATCATGTAACTGACGCGATCAAGTAACTAACGCGATCATGGAACTAACGCGATCATGGAACTGACGCGATCATGTAACTAACGCGATCATGGAACTGACGCGATCATGTAACTGACGCGATCATGGAACTGACGCGATCATGTAACTAACGCGATCATGGAACTGACGCGATCATGTAACTAACGCGATCATGTAACTGACGCGATCATGTAACTGACGCGATCATGGAACTGACGCGATCATGTAACTGACGCGATCATGTAACTGACGCGATCATGGAACTGACGCGATCAGGGAACTGACGCGATCATGGAACTAACGCGATCATGTAACTGACGCGATCATGTAACTGACGCGATCATGTAACTGACGCGATCAGGGAACTGACGCGATCATGGAACTAACGCGATCATGTAACTGACGCGATCATGTAACTAACGCGATCATGGAACTGACGCGATCATGTAACTGACGCGATCATGTAACTGACGCGATCATGGAACTGACGCGATCATGGAACTGACGCGATCATGTAACTAACGCGATCATGGAACTGACGCGATCATGTAACTAACGCGATCATGGAACTGACGCGATCATGGAACTGACGCGATCATGGAACTGACGCGATCATGTAACTGACGCGATCATGGAACTGACGCGATCATGTAACTAACGCGATCATGGAACTGACGCGATCATGTAACTGACGCGATCATGGAACTAACGCGTTCAGGGAACTGACGCGATCATGTAACTAACGCGATCATGGAACTGACGCGATCAGGTAACTGACGCGATCATGGAACTGACGCGATCAGGGAACTGACGCGATCAGGGAACTGACGCGATCAGGTAACTGACGCGATCATGGAACTGACGCGATCATGGAACTGACGCGATCATGGAACTGACGCGATCATGGAACTGACGCGATCAGGGAACTGACGCGATCATGTTACTGACGCGATCATGGAACTGACGCGATCATGTTACTGACGCGATCAGGGAACTGACGCGATCAGGGAACTGACGCGATCAGGGAACTGACGCGATCAGGTAACTGACGCGATCATGGAACTGACGCGATCAGGTAACTGACGCGATCATGGAACTGACGCGATCAAGGAACTGACGCGATCAGGTAACTGACGCGATCATGGAACTGACGCGATCATGTAACTGACGCGATCATGTAACTGACGCGATCATGGAACTAACGCGATCAGGGAACTGACGCGATCATGTAACTAACGCGATCATGGAACTGACGCGATCAGGTAACTGACGCGATCATGGAACTGACGCGATCATGGAACTGACGCGATCATGGAACTGACGCGATCATGGAACTGACGCGATCAGGGAACTGACGCGATCAGGGAACTGACGCGATCAGGTAACTGACGCGATCATGGAACTGACGCGATCATGGAACTGACGCGATCATGGAACTGACGCGATCATGGAACTGACGCGATCATGGAACTGACGCGATCAGGGAACTGACGCGATCAGGTAACTGACGCGATCAGGGAACTGACGCGATCATGGAACTGACGCGATCAGGGAACTGACGCGATCAGGGAACTGACGCGATCAGGGAACTGACGCGATCCTGGAACTGACGCGATCATGGAACTGACGCGATCAGGGAACTGACGCGATCATGGAACTGACGCGATCATGTAACTGACGCGATCAGGGAACTGACGCGATCATGGAACTGACGCGATCATGGAACTGACGCGATCATGTAACTGACGCGATCAGGGAACTGACGCGATCAGGTAACTGACGCGATCAGGGAACTGACGCGATCAGGGAACTGACGCGATCATGGAACTGACGCGATCATGGAACTGACGCGATCAGGGAACTGACGCGATCATGTAACTGACGCGATCAGGGAACTGACGCGATCATGGAACTGACGCGATCATGGAACTGACGCGATCATGTAACTGACGCGATCAGGGAACTGACGCGATCAGGTAACTGACGCGATCAGGGAACTGACGCGATCAGGGAACTGACGCGATCATGGAACTGACGCGATCATGGAACTGACGCGATCATGGAACTGACGCGATCATGGAACTGACGCGATCATGGAACTGACGCGATCATGGAACTGACGCGATCATGGAACTGACGCGATCAGGGAACAGACGCGATCATGGAACTGACGCGATCATGTAACTGACGCGATCAGGGAACTGACGCGATCATGGAACTGACGCGATCATGGAACTGACGCGATCATGGAACTGACGCGATCATGGAACTGACGCGATCATGTAACTGACGCGATCATGGAACTGACGCGATCATGTAACTGACGCGATCAGGGAACTGACGCGATCATGGAACTGACGCGATCATGGAACTGACGCGATCATGGAACTGACGCGATCATGGAACTGACGCGATCATGTAACTGACGCGATCAGGGAACTGACGCGATCATGGAACTGACGCGATCATGTAACTGACGCGATCAGGGAACTGACGCGATCATGGAACTGACGCGATCATGGAACTGACGCGATCATGTAACTGACGCGATCAGGGAACTGACGCGATCATGGAACTGACGCGATCATGGAACTGACGCGATCATGGAACTGACGCGATCATGGAACTGACGCGATCATGTAACTGACGCGATCAGGGAACTGACGCGATCAGGTAACTGACGCGATCATGGAACTGACGCGATCATGTAACTGACGCGATCATGTAACTGACGCGATCATGGAACTGACGCGATCATGGAACTGACGCGATCATGTAACTGACGCGATCAGGGAACTGACGCGATCATGGAACTGACGCGATCATGGAACTGACGCGATCATGGAACTGACGCGATCATGGAACTGACGCGATCATGTAACTGACGCGATCAGGGAACTGACGCGATCATGGAACTGACGCGATCAGGGAACTGACGCGATCAGGGAACTGACGCGATCATGTAACTGACGCGATCATGGAACTGACGCGATCATGGAACTCACGCGATCATGGAACTGACGCGATCATGGAACTGACGCGATCATGGAACTGACGCGATCATGGAACTGACGCGATCAGGTAACTGACGCGATCATGGAACTGACGCGATCATGTAACTGACGCGATCATGTAACTGACGCGATCAAGTAACTAACGCGATCATGGAACTAACGCGATCATGGAACTGACGCGATCATGTAACTAACGCGATCATGGAACTGACGCGATCATGTAACTGACGCGATCATGGAACTGACGCGATCATGTAACTAACGCGATCATGGAACTGACGCGATCATGTAACTAACGCGATCATGTAACTGACGCGATCATGTAACTGACGCGATCATGGAACTGACGCGATCATGTAACTGACGCGATCATGTAACTGACGCGATCATGGAACTGACGCGATCAGGGAACTGACGCGATCATGGAACTAACGCGATCATGTAACTGACGCGATCATGTAACTGACGCGATCATGTAACTGACGCGATCAGGGAACTGACGCGATCATGGAACTAACGCGATCATGTAACTGACGCGATCATGTAACTAACGCGATCATGGAACTGACGCGATCATGTAACTGACGCGATCATGTAACTGACGCGATCATGGAACTGACGCGATCATGGAACTGACGCGATCATGTAACTGACGCGATCATGGAACTGACGCGATCATGTAACTAACGCGATCATGGAACTGACGCGATCATGGAACTGACGCGATCATGGAACTGACGCGATCATGTAACTGACGCGATCATGGAACTGACGCGATCATGGAACTGACGCGATCATGTAACTGACGCGATCATGTAACTAACGCGATCATGGAACTGACGCGATCATGGAACTGACGCGATCATGTAACTAACGCGATCATGGAACTGACGCGATCATGTAACTAACGCGATCATGGAACTGACGCGATCATGGAACTGACGCGATCAAGTAACTAACGCGATCATGGAACTAACGCGATCATGGAACTGACGCGATCATGTAACTAACGCGATCATGGAACTGACGCGATCATGTAACTGACGCGATCATGGAACTAACGCGTTCAGGGAACTGACGCGATCATGTAACTAACGCGATCATGGAACTGACGCGATCAGGTAACTGACGCGATCATGGAACTGACGCGATCAGGGAACTGACGCGATCAGGGAACTGACGCGATCAGGTAACTGACGCGATCATGGAACTGACGCGATCATGGAACTGACGCGATCATGGAACTGACGCGATCATGGAACTGACGCGATCAGGGAACTGACGCGATCAGGTAACTGACGCGATCAGGGAACTGACGCGATCATGGAACTGACGCGATCAGGGAACTGACGCGATCAGGGAACTGACGCGATCAGGTAACTGACGCGATCATGGAACTGACGCGATCAGGTAACTGACGCGATCATGGAACTGACGCGATCAAGGAACTGACGCGATCAGGTAACTGACGCGATCATGGAACTGACGCGATCATGTAACTGACGCGATCATGTTACTGACGCGATCATGTAACTGACGCGATCATGTAACTGACGCGTTCATGGAACTGACGCGATCATGGAACTGACGCGATCATGGAACTGACGCGATCATGTAACTGACGCGATCATGGAACTGACGCGATCATGGAACTGACGCGATCATGGAACTGACGCGATCATGTAACTAACGCGGTCATGGAACTGACGCGATCATGTAACTAACGCGATCATGGAACTGACGCGATCAGGGAACTGACGCGATCATGTAACTAACACGATCATGGAACTGACGCGATCATGGAACTGACGCGATCATGTAACTAACGCGATCATGGAACTGACGCGATCATGTAACTAACGCGATCATGGAACTGACGCGATCATGGAACTGACGCGATCATGTAACTAACGCGATCATGGAACTGACGCGATCAGGTAACTGACGCGATCATGTAACTAACGCGATCATGGAACTGACGCGATCATGTAACTAACACGATCATGGAACTGACGCGATCATGTAACTAACGCGATCATGTAACTAACGCGATCATGGAACTGACGCGATCAGGGAACTGACGCGATCATGTAACTAACGCGATCAGGGAACTGACGCGATCATGGAACTGACGCGATCATGTAACTAACGCGATCATGGAACTGACGCGATCATGGAACTGACGCGATCATGGAACTGACGCGATCATGTAACTGATGCGATCATGTAACTGACGCGATCATGGAACTGACGCGATCATGGAACTGACGCGATCATGTAACTGACGCGATCATGTAACTAACGCGATCATGGAACTGACGCGATCATGTAACTAACGCGATCATGGAACTGACGCGATCATGTAACTAACGCGATCATGGAACTGACCCGATCATGGAACTGACGCGATCATGGAACTGACGCGATCATGTAACTGACGCGATCATGGAACTGACGCGATCATGTAACTAACGCGATCATGTAACTAACGCGATCATGGAACTGACCCGATCATGGAACTGACGCGATCATGGAACTGACGCGATCATGTAACTGACGCGATCATGGAACTGACGCGATCATGTAACTGACGCGATCATGGAACTGACGCGATCATGTAACTGACGCGATCATGGAACTGACGCGATCATGTAACTGACGCGATCATGGAACTGACGTGATCATGTAACTGAAGCGATCATGTAACTGACGCGATCATGGAACTGACGCGATCATGGAACTGACCCGATCATGGAACTGACGCGATCATGGAACTGACGCGATCATGGAACTGACGCGATCATGTAACTAACGCGATCATGGAACTGACGCGATCATGTAACTGACGCGATCATGTAACTGACGCGATCATGGAACTGACGCGATCATGTAACTGATGCGATCATGTAACTGACGCGATCATGTAACTGACGCGATCATGGAACTGACGCGATCATGGAACTGACGCGATCATGTAACTGATGCGATCATGTAACTGACGCGATCATGTAACTGACGCGATCATGTAACTAACGCGATCATGGAACTGACGCGATCATGTAACTAACGCGATCATGGAACTGACCCGATCATGGAACTGACGCGATCATGGAACTGACGCGATCATGTAACTGACGCGATCATGGAACTGACGCGATCATGTAACTGACGCGATCATGGAACTGACGCGATCATGTAACTGATGCGATCATGGAACTGACGCGATCATGTAACTGACGCGATCATGGAACTGACCCGATCATGGAACTGACGCGATCATGGAACTGACGCGATCATGGAACTGACGCGATCATGTAACTGATACGATCATGTAACTGACGCGATCATGGAACTGACGCGATCATGGAACTGACGCGATCATGGAACTGACGCGATCATGTAACTGACGCGATCATGGAACTGACGCGATCATGTAACTGATGCGATCATGTAACTGACGCGATCATGGAACTGACGCGATCATGGAACTGACGCGATCATGGAACTGACGCGATCATGTAACTGACGCGATCATGTAACTGACGCGATCATGGAACTGACGCGATCATGGAACTGACGCGATCATGGAACTGACGCGATCATGTAACTGACGCGATCATGGAACTGACGCGATCATGTAACTGACGCGATCATGGAACTGACGCGATCATGTAACTGACGCGATCATGTAACTGACGCGATCATGGAACTGACGCGATCATGTAACTGACGCGATCATGGAACTGACGCGATCATGGAACTGACGCGATCATGGAACTGACGCGATCAGGGAACTGACGCGATCATGGAACTGACGCGATCATGTAACTAACGCGATCATGGAACTAACGCGATCAGGGAACTGACGCGATCATGGAACTGACGCGATCATGGAACTGACGCGATCATGGAACTGACGCGATCATGGAACTAACGCGATCATGGAACTGACGCGATCATGGAACTGACGCGATCAGGGAACTGACGCGATCATGGAACTGACGCGATCAGGGAACTGACGCGATCATGGAACTGACGCGATCATGGAACTGACGCGATCAGGGAACTGACGCGATCATGGAACTGACGCGATCATGGAACTGACGCGATCAGGGAACTGACGCGATCATGGAACTGACGCGATCATGGAACTAACGCGATCATGGAACTGACGCGATCATGGAACTGACGCGATCAGGGAACTGACGCGATCATGTAACTAACGCGATCATGGAACTAACGCGATCAGGGAACTGACGCGATCATGTAACTGACGCGATCATGTAACTGACGCGATCAGGGAACTGACGCGATCATGGAACTGTCGCGATCATGTTACTGACGCGATCATGTAACTAACGCGATCATGGAACTGACGCGATCATGGAACTGACGCGATCATGTAACTGACGCGATCAGGGAACTGACGCGATCATGGAACTGACGCGATCATGGAACTGACGCGATCATGTAACTAACGCGATCATGGAACTGACGCGATCATGTAACTAACGCGATCATGGAACTGACGCGATCATGTAACTGACGCGATCATGGAACTGACGCGATCATGGAACTGACGCGATCATGGAACTGACGCGATCATGTAACTAACGCGATCATGGAACTGACGCGATCATGGAACTGACGCGATCATGGAACTGACGCGATCATGTAACTAACGCGATCATGGAACTGACGCGATCATGGAACTGACGCGATCATGTAACTGACGCGATCATGTAACTGACGCGATCAGGGAACTGACGCGATCATGGAACTGACGCGATCATGGAACTGACGCGATCATGGAACTAACGCGATCATGGAACTGACGCGATCAGGGAACTGACGCGATCATGGAACTGACGCGATCATGTAACTGACGCGATCATGGAACTAACGCGATCATGGAACTGACGCGATCATGGAACTAACGCGATCATGGAACTGACGCGATCAGGGAACTGACGCGATCATGGAACTGACGCGATCATGGAACTGACGCGATCAGGGAACTGACGCGATCATGTAACTGACGCGATCATGTAACTGACGCGATCATGTAACTGACGCGATCAGGGAACTGACGCGATCATGGAACTGACGCGATCATGGAACTGACGCGATCATGTAACTGACGCGATCATGTAACTGACGCGATCATGGAACTGACGCGATCAGGGAACTGACGCGATCATGGAACTGACGCGATCATGTAACTGACGCGATCATGTAACTGACGCGATCATGTAACTGACGCGATCATGGAACTGACGCGATCATGGAACTGACGCGATCATGTAACTGACGCGATCATGTAACTGACGCGATCATGGAACTGACGCGATCAGGGAACTGACGCGATCAGGGAACTGACGCGATCATGTAACTGACGCGATCATGTAACTGACGCGATCATGTAACTGACGCGATCATGTAACTGACGCGATCATGGAACTGACGCGATCATGTAACTGACGCGATCATGGAACTGACGCGATCATGGAACTGACGCGATCATGGAACTGACGCGATCAGGGAACTGACGCGATCAGGGAACTGACGCGATCAGGGAACTGACGCGATCATGTAACTGACGCGATCATGTAACTGACGCGATCATGTAACTGACGCGATCATGTAACTGACGCGATCATGGAACTGACGCGATCAGTGAACTGACGCGATCATGTAACTGACGCGATCATGTAACTGACGCGATCATGTAACTGACGCGATCATGTAACTGACGCGATCATGTAACTGACGCGATCATGTAACTGACGCGATCATGTAACTGACGCGATCATGTAACTGACGCGATCATGGAACTGACGCGATCAGGGAACTGACGCGATCAGGGAACTGACGCGATCATGGAACTGACGCGATCATGGAACTGACGCGATCAGGGAACTGACGCGATCATGGAACTGACGCGATCATGTAACTGACGCGATCAGGGAACTGACGCGATCATGGAACTGACGCGATCATGGAACTGACGCGATCATGGAACTGACGCGATCATGTAACTGACGCGATCATGGAACTGACGCGATCATGTAACTGACGCGATCATGGAACTGACGCGATCAGGGAACTGACGCGATCATGGAACTGACGCGATCATGGAACTGACGCGATCATGGAACTGACGCGATCATGGAACTGACGCGATCATGGAACTGACGCGATCATGGAACTGACGCGATCATGGAACTGACGCGATCATGGAACTGACGCGATCAGGGAACTGACGCGATCAGGTAACTGACGCGATCAGGTAACTGACGCGATCATGGAACTGACGCGATCAGGTAACTGACGCGATCAGGGAACTGACGCGATCATGGAACTGACGCGATCATGGAACTGACGCGATCAGGTAACTGACGCGATCATGGAACTGACGCGATCAGGTAACTGACGCGATCAGGGAACTGACGCGATCATGTAACTAACGCGATCATGGAACTGACGCGATCAGTGAACTGACGCGATCATGGAACTGACGCGATCATGTAACTGACGCGATCATGGAACTGACGCGATCATGGAACTGACGCGATCAGGGAACTGACGCGATCATGGAACTGACGCGATCATGGAACTGACGCGATCAGGGAACTGACGCGATCATGTAACTGACGCGATCATGTAACTGACGCGATCATGTAACTGACGCGATCATGTTACTGACGCGATCATGTTACTGACGCGATCATGGAACTGACGCGATCATGGAACTGACGCGATCATGGAACTGACGCGATCAGGGAACTGACGCGATCATGGAACTGACGCGATCATGTAACTGACGCGATCATGTAACTGACGCGATCATGTTACTGACGCGATCATGTAACTGACGCGATCATGTAACTGACGCGATCATGTAACTGACGCGATCATGTAACTGACGCGATCATGTAACTGACGCGATCATGTAACTGACGCGATCATGTAACTGACGCGATCATGTTACTGACGCGATCATGTTACTGACGCGATCATGGAACTGACGCGATCATGGAACTGACGCGATCAGGGAACTGACGCGATCATGGAACTGACGCGATCATGTTACTGACGCGATCATGGAACTGACGCGATCATGGAACTGACGCGATCATGTAACTGACGCGATCAGGGAACTGACGCGATCATGTAACTGACGCGATCAGGGAACTGACGCGATCATGTTACTGACGCGATCAGGGAACTGACGCGATCATGTTACTGACGCGATCAGGGAACTGACGCGATCATGTAACTGACGCGATCATGTAACTGACGCGATCAGGGAACTGACGCGATCAGGGAACTGACGCGATCAGGGAACTGACGCGATCATGTAACTGACGCGATCATGGAACTGACGCGATCATGGAACTGACGCGATCATGTAACTGACGCGATCAGGGAACTGACGCGATCATGTAACTGACGCGATCAGGGAACTGACGCGATCATGTTACTGACGCGATCATGTTACTGACGCGATCAGGGAACTGACGCGATCATGTAACTGACGCGATCATGTAACTGACGCGATCAGGGAACTGACGCGATCATGGAACTGACGCGATCATGTTACTGACGCGATCATGTTACTGACGCGATCAGGGAACTGACGCGATCATGTAACTGACGCGATCATGTAACTGACGCGATCAGGGAACTGACGCGATCATGGAACTGACGCGATCATGTTACTGACGCGATCATGTTACTGACGCGATCAGGGAACTGACGCGATCATGTAACTGACGCGATCATGTAACTGACGCGATCAGGGAACTGACGCGATCATGGAACTGACGCGATCATGTTACTGACGCGATCAGGGAACTGACGCGATCATGTAACTGACGCGATCATGTAACTGACGCGATCAGGGAACTGACGCGATCATGTAACTGACGCGATCAGGGAACTGACGCGATCATGTAACTGACGCGATCAGGGAACTGACGCGATCATGTTACTGACGCGATCAGGGAACTGACGCGATCATGTAACTGACGCGATCATGTAACTGACGCGATCAGGGAACTGACGCGATCAGGGAACTGACGCGATCAGGGAACTGACGCGATCATGTAACTGACGCGATCATGTAACTGACGCGATCATGTAACTGACGCGATCATGTAACTGACGCGATCAGGGAACTGACGCGATCATGTAACTGACGCGATCATGTAACTGACGCGATCATGTAACTGACGCGATCATGTAACTGACGCGATCAAGGAACTGACGCGATCATGTTACTGACGCGATCAGGGAACTGACGCGATCATGTAACTGACGCGATCATGTAACTGACGCGATCATGTAACTGACGCGATCATGTAACTGACGCGATCAGGGAACTGACGCGATCATGTTACTGACGCGATCATGTTACTGACGCGATCATGGAACTGACGCGATCATGTTACTGACGCGATCAGGGAACTGACGCGATCATGGAACTGACGCGATCATGTAACTGTCGCGATCATGTTACTGACGCGATCATGTAACTGACGCGATCATGGAACTGTCGCGATCATGTTACTGACGCGATCATGTAACTGACGCGATCATGTAACTGACGCGATCAGGGAACTGACGCGATCATGTAACTGACGCGATCATGTAACTGACGCGATCAGGGAACTGACGCGATCATGGAACTGTCGCGATCATGTTACTGACGCGATCATGTAACTGACGCGATCATGTAACTGACGCGATCAGGGAACTGACGCGATCATGGAACTGTCGCGATCATGTTACTGACGCGATCATGTAACTGACGCGATCATGTAACTGACGCGATCAGGGAACTGACGCGATCATGGAACTGTCGCGATCATGTTACTGACGCGATCATGTAACTGACGCGATCATGTAACTGACGCGATCATGTTACTGACGCGATCATGTAACTGACGCGATCATGTAACTGACGCGATCAGGGAACTGACGCGATCATGTTACTGACGCGATCATGTTACTGACGCGATCATGGAACTGACGCGATCATGTTACTGACGCGATCAGGGAACTGACGCGATCATGGAACTGACGCGATCATGTAACTGTCGCGATCATGTTACTGACGCGATCATGGAACTGACGCGATCATGGAACTGTCGCGATCATGTTACTGACGCGATCATGTAACTGACGCGATCATGGAACTGACGCGATCATGTAACTGTCGCGATCATGTTACTGACGCGATCATGTAACTGACGCGATCATGTAACTGACGCGATCATGGAACTGACGCGATCATGTAACTGTCGCGATCATGTTACTGACGCGATCATGGAACTAACGCGATCATGGAACTGTCGCGATCATGTTACTGACGCGATCATGTAACTGACGCGATCATGGAACTGACGCGATCATGGAACTGACGCGATCATGTTACTGACGCGATCAGGGAACTGACGCGATCATGGAACTGACGCGATCATGTTACTGACGCGATCAGGGAACTGACGCGATCATGGAACTGACGCGATCATGTAACTGACGCGATCAGGGAACTGACGCTAGCCGTCGAAGCTGAATTGCTCTCGAGAAGTGCAAATTTTCTGTATCCTGACTGCCAGTTTTATTATAGTTTTGTTTACTAATTCCATAGGTTCTTGCCATACAGTGAACGATATAAGGACCAATTTTTCACTTATCTGTTACCTGAATGGGGTGCGTGATGGAAAAATATAGTGCAACACAGGAAAAAATACATTCTCCTAGATATTTTATTTTCCATGATTGACAGTTCCATTGTCACCATGGTGAAATACACTAACCATACTAACATCTTTTTAATTTGTAGCAGCAGTTTAATTTATTTTATTTTTAATTTCAGTCTTTAAAAATGTAAAAGCAAAATAACCAGTATTTTCCTACTTTCAGATGTGAAAGTTCAAAACTCAGTGGGAAAAACTTCCGTAGCCAGCGGATCAGGTTTTTCTCGTTAAGTTCAAGGGCGCAAACTTCGACCGACGTGGACCGTCGTAGCGATACAGCTGGGAGCAAATTTTTTCTGTGGACTTGACTGCTCCTCGTAGTTTCGGGTCAATCTTTCTGCTTAAAAAGATAATTATTTTCAGGTTAGAGCTCAGACTCAAGGATTACGGATAGAAAAACAGGACACTTGGACGCGGGCAACGCCAAGCAGCAAGAGGAAACTTTGCTACGCAAATCGTTTATAAATTGGACTCGCAATACGAGTACTCAAGACTCGACTCGAGGTTCTTCGCACCCCATTAATACTTGGAGTAACTTACCTCTGCACTATAATTATGCACTTATTTGTTATTCTAGAGGTGCGCTCTACGTCACTCAGAGAAACTGGTTACTTAAGACATTATGTTTTTTTAAAAATGGTGACTCAAGACAATACTTTTTTTTGAAAATGGTGGCTCAAGGCAATATTTTGGTTAAAAATAGCGACTCAAGAGAATACTTTTGTTGAAAATGGTGATTCAAGGCAATATTTTGGTTAAAAATAGTGATTCAAGAGAATACTCTTGTTGAAAATGTTGGTTCAAGGCAATATTTAGGTTAAAAATAGTGACTTAAGACAATACTTTTGTTGAAAATGGTGACTCAAGGCAATATTTAGGTTAAAAATAGCGACTCAAGAGAATACTTTTGTTGAAAATGGTGATTCGAGGCAATATTTAGGTTAACAATTTTGCCTTAGGACAACATTTTTGTTCATTCACTTCAGCCACGCGTGTAAATAACTAAAGGTGCACACTTTTGCACCGCGATCTTTTCATGCGAATCTCACTAGCAGGGATACAAGGTATGCCAAGTTTTCCAGTTACTGCGATGCTTTCATTCATGTGTTTTATTCGGGACAAATTTTTATCCGCACACGTTGAGATTTGCATGAATTGACGTCGTAAAACTGGAAGACCGACCGCACATTCATAATCGTTAACTTTTGCAAGGAATTTTATTCAAAAGCTGCTGCACTTGAAGCCAAAGCAGCGTTGTATTCTCCGCAGAGTTTACGTTTTGACAAAATTTGTAACATAAATTCATCGTTTTTTTAATCTCTGAACAGTTTTATTCTATTTTTCATCACTGAATCGGTCCATGATGAGGAAACTGCCGCGCGAAGACCTTGCCTTGTTTTACGAGTTATTTTGAATTGGTGTACGCGACCCTTCCAAAATGACAAGATTCGATATTCCCTTTATACATATCTCCCAGATGTGGATGACAAACAAATATATCCATCTTAATAGTGCCTGCGATAAAAATATTCTTGTACTTGTGCACTGATGAAACTCGTACCACATATATGGTCATTAAGCATTCTTTAATTAAGAGAAAAAAAGAAAAAAGAAAAAAAAAACGTTTATTTCCAAAAAAGTTGACACATGAGATACATGCCAACAGTAAAATTTAAAAAACTGTTAAAACTTTTTCCTTAGACTAAACCATTTTTTTCATAGACGTCCTTAGACAAGCGTATTAATAGACGAACCATACGAGGTGTGCTAATAGATAAATTATACAAGGTATATTAATAGATAAACCATACGTGGCGTGCAAATAGATTAACCCTGTCAAGAGCTAGTTAAATAAAAAATATCATTTCTTGGCTATTTTATATTTCAAGAGATGGCTGACAACTTATAAATAATTCAAATACTACCAGAGAATTCTTCAGAAATCCTAAATTATTAGGTGAAGAGAAGTAAGAAAAGACAAAAACACTATACCGAAGCAGATTGAAACACCGTCGTAAATGACTATTAAGTATTAAGAAAAGGTTAGTCACCAAGTAATTTATAAAGAACATCGAGCAATACAACACGCGCAACTAGAAACGCGCAAACAAACTTACATGCAAAATGAAATTCATGGCTTGTTCAGCATACGGACAGAGAGATAATTTTTCCACGAGCGCTTCATTTCATTTGTCTGTTTATGTTTTTCATTTTTTCGGTTCACAGAAACGCCGTCTGGGGTAGTGATAGATCTATTTTTGAATCATTGAGCTAGTGCAATCAGTATATTTATTCCTGAAATATGGTTCAGACTTAACTGGTCGCAGAGTTTTAGGTAAGATGTAAAATACTTTGAGGTATTGTTTTTATGCAAAAATAAAAATAGAAATGTACACAAACTATATGCATACGTGTATATATATATATATATATATATAAATATATATATATAAATATAAATATATATATATGTATATATATATATATATATATATCGAGAGTTCAAAGTCAAGTCACCCCCCAGAAACAGTTACGAATCTGGTACGGAAAGCTACTGCTTCCACAAGGTTTTTCAAACAAATAAATGTACGAGGAGCTCACGAGATTCGAACTCAGGACTTAAATTCACCGCATTCACGATACTTAAGTAAAATGAAAAAATATATCTGTCGGGCCAAGTGCGTGCCTGCTTTCACTGTGCCAAGATTGCTTTCATTGTGCGTCGATCACCTTTTAGGGTGGTCGGTAGCGCGATCGATGGCGTTCTGGTGCGGTGAATTTAAGTCCTGAGTTCTAATCTCGTGAGCTCCTCGTACATTTATATATATATATATATACATATATATATATGAACATCATTCATATACTTTATTATGTATGCGTGCGCACACACACATACACGCACCCACTTTGACACACATATTCATATATATACACATCTTGAAAATGAATATAAGAAAAATAATGATAAAGAGCGTGAAAGAGAGACTGACCAACCAACCAAAACGGACTGATCAGTTTAATGTGTTCAATAAGATTCCCATTGTAATGACATAGGAGAAATTATGCAGAAAAAATATGTAAATTTATTTATTATTTTTAAACTAGTCCCCCCCCTTTTATTTGAAATGAGAAAGAAGGCAAAATGAGAGAAAGTCCGTATGAAATAAAAAATCAATCTCTCGAGCGTTGATGAGGCCCAGCGCACACTGTCCGTCAAAAGTATACAATAATGTTCGACAAATCACATGACACACGTTCCTATTTCCTAAGAATTCACGGGATATTCATCCCTACTCGAATCTGATGGATTAATACTCTGGATATTATGGAGTTGATGAAGCTTGTATCACAGATACGCTCATCTCACACTGCAGGCTGGCTTCAGACTGAGAGACGCACAGACACCCCTCTTATTTTAATATACGTTTGAGGAGACACTTGGCGTTTTATTAAATGTAAATTGATAAAAGATATTACCTAACAATACACTTGGTGTGTTTGTGTATTCATAGATTTACACTTTACTTTGCGTACACTTTTTCCGTCTCTCTGTGACGCTCATAATGATGCTTAATATTTTATTTGCTGAAACAATTAGGATGGATATATTTGTTTGCCGTCCACGTCTGGAAAGTTCATTCAAGAAAAATATAGAATCCCATCATTTTGGACGGGCCATGTACACTTGTTTTGAATATTTCACCCTTACCCTTGAAGGCTGGTTCATCAGTACCAATATATTTCTTCTTGAAAATCATTTCACACCGCTGTTATATTCCGTCAAGATTAATTCATCAATTTTGCACAAATATATTTTCTTTTTATGAAGCTGACAGTTGAAAACAAATATCAACAACTGCAGTAGCTTCGTATGAATGCACATTAGATTGGAATTTGAGATTTTGTGTTCCTTTGAAGTGTGAGATTTTGTGTCCCGTTAAAATTTGAGATTTTGTGTCCCCTTAAAATTTGAGATTTTGTGTCCCGTTAAAATTCGATATTTTGTGCCTTCTAAAAGATTGAGATTTTGAGTCCCCTTCTTCGTAACACGAACGCACATGAGGGGCTCCCGCAATAACGTCGCCACCTCCACACGCAACAACAGCTCGGTAAACTCTGGCCGTGGAGGGAGTATATATGGAGGGAGCATAGCCGTCTGTGAAGCGAACCAGTTTTTGAGATTTCTCCTCTGTCTGTGGTAACCAATAGCCGTCTCGCAAGTGTGACGGTCAGCACGGAAGCCAGTAACCTACTAACTACGTTAGAGTGCGCACGCGCTCGCTAAATGCTCTTCCAGCTGTTTAGTTAATCATTCAGTCGGTAATGATTAATTTGGGATTCTACGACTCCGAAAGATAATAAATTGTGTTTCCTCACTTGAAGACACTTAATAATATCAAAATTACTAGCAAAGATACATTAAGAGTTGAAAACTATAAAGATTACAGGCCCTTGATTATAACAAATTAGAGCGACTTGCACGCGCACCTCACCCTTTGACTTGTGGTGAGGTACTAATCTTGCTTTGGATTGGAAAATGAGAGCCATTGATAGGAAGGGTTGTAGGGAAGGTGGGTGGAGCAACTTCAGCCAAGCGTCTGTGGTTGGCTCAGAATCGGGCATTCACACTGCCCGAGTGTTTCAACTTTTGCAGCCAAATTGAGCCCGATCGGAGTGCGCTATGCTCCCTCCATATATCCTAGCTCCATGACTCTGGCGAGGTGACACTCGCATGCACCCGCGACCCAACTTTCAGCACAGAAGCGACTCATTTTCCTACATTTGCGTCTTTGCTTCCCGAAGTTTCTGCTTTTTTTATTGCATGCAATACACTTTTGAGATGGGTGCTCCTTGTTTAAGATCGAAACATGAAATGTTCAGGTTCAGAAATTTGCACCTGTATTTAAGGATTCTTGGTTCTCATAAAATGATGGGGTACGAGGCCTGAGATAAACAAGCTCACCGTTCTTTCGAATGGAATTCAACACGTCTAGCTAAGGTCCGCTGGGGAAAACAAAATCTCCTGTTATTATCAGTGCAACATCATCGTGAACAATGACCACATCATTTATGTAGTCTAACATGATTTACTTTGTCTTAGCGGTACAACTTTTGGCGCAAGTCCCTCTAAAGAATCGGTTCTCGACCAGTGGTAAATTTACCCCTAGGGAGTAAAAAATTGTACAATCGGGGGTAAACTTACCCTAAGGGGTGAAAAATTATATAATCAGGGGTAAATAATTGAAGCACCTGATTATTTAAAAAAATAATTAAATTTAATTAAATTTTGTAAAATGAGAGAGGGAGAATGCAAATAAAGTGCGTGTAGGGTTTTGTATGGGAGTAGGGGGTGAATGGATAAACACATGAAGCCGAGGGGGTCAGTGATGGAGGAAAGGATGAGAATGGCTGCTCTAAAAGGAAAAAGTTGTCGCTAGAAATGCTACGACTGTGTAAATTAGTTGAAAATCTTGCTCCTCTGATCACCCTGATGTCTTTGGCTTGTTGATATGATAAGCGGAAACAAGGATGGAATTTTCAATTATTTTAAACTGCCTAACCTGTAGGGGAGGAAGCAGAGGTTCGTCTGTGAACTTGGCCACTCCATGTTCGACGTTCTACCAAAAATTACTAGTTTTCTTAAATATTTTCAAAAGCACAGTATCTGGCTATCCTGTAGTATTGCCAAAAATAATAACCATGTAAGGAAGCCCAGTCGACAAAAAAAATTTTAAGTGAAAATTCAACTACCCAATAGATTTTACCTTGACCCAACTGTTTTTTTTGGCTGTTGAAAAAACGCGGCTTCTGAAAAAAGTAGGCAATTAGGGAAGCGAAGTCGACCAACTACTGTAGTTCTACAGCCCGCTATGCCAGATTGAATATAGGAAATTTCCGTCCCAGAGGAGTAAATGCTATTGTGTTCCATAATGTACTCGCTTGTGAATTGTGTTTTCCGTGGTACAGAGTTTGTCTTTGCTCAAACTCAACTATTTAGCAAGCATAGAGTATCTAACCTAATAATTCCCGTCGTGTGTTTATTTATATATTTAATTAGATATTTGTTTGATGTCCGCTACTTAAATAGGTTGTATGAGTTAGCGCTATCGTAGATTCCAAATTTCTCAGCGTAACAGTAAAAGAAGGCCTATTTACGCATTGAAATATTTGACATTTTATCAGGATAGTTTTTTTTTGTTTAAAAAAAGGTTTGGATAGGATAGGATAGGAAAAGCTAGGATAGCGTAAGTAGGGTAATGTCGACGGAATTTCTTCACGGGTCTACGTAGCTTAACGAGGACATTGTCCGGGGAATTTCAATGGGTTCTTCTATTACTTAATAATACCTTTGGTGTACTTGTTTGGAGTTCGCTTCTTCCATTTCTCTGTCACGCTCATAAGGATAGTTATAATGACCTTATCTGTGATTCGAGTTTCAATAGTGCACGATTATAAGAATCACGGGTATCACGGGTACAGTTACGTTGGAAATGTTTGTTTGCCATCCACATCTGGAAAATTTGTTCAAGAAAGGTTTTGAATCCCGCCATTTTTGACGGGCTGTGCAAACCAGTTACATAATAATTTCTTGCGTGTGAATTGTATTTTTCGTGTTACAAATTTCGTTTTCGGTAAAGCTCAAAAACTCAACAATCTATCAAACACAAAAATGCTATGTCACATATTTAGGTCAGTATTTACTTTGATCCGTTAATGGAATTTAGAAATCTGGTTCCCAAAAATTACTAAGGGAACACATTCAAGAACGTTTTAAAAGGAGTGACATTTTGCTAGCTGATGCGTAATTTTCGAGATATAACATTAATAACGTTCAGATAGGAATGACATTATATAGTCGGTTGCGTAGTCACCGCATAGTTAGAACGCGCGCAATTTTTTGGGGGAAACAGTTTCTGTTTGACTAAGTCAAGTTTGGTTATTTTAGGTTTATTCAGGTTAGTTTATTTAACTAACCTAATGTTATCTAACCTATCCTCACCCATTGTTACATCAATACCGTATTACAGCATTTGTACGTGTCCGTTCCTTCACTTTTATATACAACGTTCCTAAAATTTCAAAGTTGAATAACTCGAAAATTACACCTCAACAATCAAAATGTCATTCATGTGAAACGCTCTTAAATTTGTTCCTTTAGTGATTCTTGGGAACCAAATTTTCGATTTCCTTGAACGTATTAACGTAAACATTAACCCAATGTATTGTTTGTAAATTTTGTATCTATGTTACAAGGTTCGTCTTTACTAAAACTCAACTATCTAGAAAGCACAGAGTATTGGATTACAATTTCTTGCCTGTGAAATTTGTTTGTCGTGTTACAGGCTTTCTCCTTGCTGTAACCCAACTATCTAGCGCGCACAGAGTTACGGCACCGAGACAAGGTGGAAAACTCGCAATAAGAAGTGTTTCCATTGCTCACTTAGGAGTGATGTCACATGGAAGTTAAGTCTAAATCCTTAATCATGGCAACATGACAGGCTCTTGGAAAGACAAATTTCTGAATCTACGATCTTGGATAACCAGAGTCGATTTGTATTATCCGACACTATTTTGTGCAAACTTGTGCTGCTATAGCGTGAGGTTAGGTTACTAATGGATATTCCTTATTTCCATGCGTTCAATTGAGCGATAAACACTTGATTTGTACACCTCAAACTGCACCTGGGTAGGCGGTATATGGCGGTAGACCATACGCAATAGTAGCACCAACGTGATACGTTCACCCCTTTACTGCGGCTGCTACGGTCGGTTTGGTTAGGTTGGATGAATTAGAATTGAGGAATCATCGGTCATTATTAAATTTAATGTTGTCAATGATTTCAATAACTTCGTTGCCACATATTAGTAATATGATAGATTTGAAGACGTTTTACACGAACGACATTGTGCTCGGAAATGCTTAGTTTTCAAGATATAGCATATATAACGTTCAGGTAAGAATAGCATTAACGGAAGTTCTGATATGGCTCTTCCAGTGTATGGTGGATACGGAACATGCGTTGTCATTTTGGCGGGACGAAACCATCGGTGTCGGTATGGGTAAGTTAAGTTATTTTAGGTTTACTTAGGTTAGTTTATTTAACTACTCTAACTTTACCTAACCTTAACTGTTATGTCAATACCGTATTTCAGCTTATTTACGTGTCCGTTTGTTAAATTTTATAGACGACGTTCCTATAACTTCGAATTTAAATATGTCGAAAACTAAGCATTTGCGAGCACAATGTCATTCGTGTAAAACGTCTTAAAATGTCTCCAATTACCTAAACTTCGTTATGAAATCATAAAAATCGTTCATAAAATTAAATTCAATATTGACAAAATCATCTTTAATGCTTGATTATACTCATATCTTGTCAAACAAGCGGAAAAAATATAATTGCACTGCCTATTAACTTCTACAACATGGTCTAATTTAAATGAAGGTAGTGAAATCGGTGAAATGGTACCCATTGTTACTTGTACGTGAATGAGCAATTTACCGAGTGATACACATGTGTACCAATACAAAGTGAGCGTATCAGAACTTTTCATGAGAATTTACGCCTTCAGCTCTACTGCTATGACGACGTAAGTTATTTGGAAACCAGGTCTTTGCAGTCGGACTCTTTCGAACTCGTTTGCTTGCGATGCAACAGCCAACGATGGGTCGCGCTTTCTTCCTCCTGCGAAACGAGATTATTGCTTGCTCTGACAAAATTGTTTAGCAATTTTATAAATGCCAACATAAGCAGGGTCTATGAAATACCATTAATTTTTAGCGATTGTTAAAATTTTTCAAACTATCCATCGATGGATCGTTTCGTAGCAGGAAGATCTCGAGCACAAGCCATCGATGGGTGGTTTGGAAAATTTGAACAATCGTTTAAAAATTAATGACTTTTGAGGGACCCAGGCTATGTTTGGTATTTATAAAATTGCTCACAATATTTTACTTTAAATTTGAGTTGAATACTGAACTTCAGTGCGAATAATCGCAGTCAACGTGTTAAGAACCAGGAACAGATCAATGAAAAATCACGCTGTCGTACGGGCGCAGGGAATACCGAAAGTTCCATTTACTTGGCAATGATATGCGCTGTTTTTCAAATCTTAAAATTAGAGTATTTAAATAAATATTAACATTTAAGCCAGAACAACAGGTCCTGCTGTTAGGGTAATAAGAATATTTTCTCTGCAGACTACGCGGCGTAAATTATGTAGCACTTTGACTGCGGCTGGCACAACTAAAGTTAAATGTTCAACTAAAATTTAAGTCAGTTGTAGTTAGCAATTTTGAAAATTGGAAATGTTAACTGGATCGTGCCTTCATTAAATGTTGATGAAGTTTTTATGAAAATCGAATTTGTGACTACTGGTCAGTCAGCAGCATTAGAAATACTCCCTCCGTGTCCACCGGTGGCTCACGTCGCAGTGTTAGAAATCCTGCCTCAGGACCGTGAGATTTGCTCGGAGCGAATTTAGTCGAGTCTTTACGAAACATCAAATGTAACTCCAACTGTAAATTCTAATAATCCTAATTTGCCTAAGCGTGTAGAAAATATTGAAGATTCTCAAACTTGTGTTCATGTATCGTCAAAATGTTCAAATGAATATATGTGACCCAGGACTGCTTTGCAATGAAGGGTTTTGTGCGAACGTAAATGGTTCGTAAAATTCTTTTGTCTCCATTAGAATCATTTACAATGATACAATCCCCGTACTGAGAAGCTTATATATAGATAACCCGTAAGTCAGGACTCTGTTTTCAGTAATATTTATTCATTTATTTGTCTTTCAGTATACCTAATCGTGGTCTCGATTTTTTTGAGGGTAATTTCTCATTGTTCGCTCACTAGTTGAAACCTTTAGGTTCATTTTTCGTGGCATGTCTGAATTCAGTAAGGCTCAGCACGTGTCTCCCTCAGCGCTAAAAGTGAGTCTTGCAGAAAAGTTGGAGAGTTTTTTGGCCTCAGGAACATTTCTAGGGCACTTTTTTCCGCTGCTGTTTGACCACATGTTACTTCCCTGCTGTCATACCAGACTCGGCTCTGACGAGAGAAACGTACGCTCTGCCGTGGCGCTGCATGGAGACCTCTTCGAAGCTCTAACAAACTTCAAATAAAGGAAAAAAAACACATGGTACTGATCCCAGTACTGTTATCCTGCAGACTGTAATGACTGAGTAGTTGTAAGAATCGGGGATTTTATTATTTTATTCAAATTAATATTAGTAGCTAAATTTCATGATCAGTTCAGATGCCAAGTTCATGTTTTATTATTTAAACATACTAAATAAGTAGATGTATGACGAAATAGGTTGACGATTACCCTGTTGGTTTAAGTAGAGTGACATTCTTGTATCTGACAGCCTTAAAAACCACTCAGGAGGATACAACTATCGTATCTATGGTAATTGCAGCTCCCAGGGGTAAATGTGAGGTCCCGAGCTGAGTTAAGTAGGTCTTTTCTTGTTGAAATAAATGTTTTTTGCTATGTTGAGGACCATCTTTTTTCAGTTCACTGCTGTATTGGTTTTTGCACCAACTACTTTCTTCGTCAAATTTCACATTGTTTCATAAGCTTTTCAGCTTACCGTTTCTCTGCACCTTGTGCATAGATTCCGCTTTCCCTCATCGCCATACTAAATGGTGCCTTTCTTCTTTCTCTCTTTGGAACACCTTTGCTGCGGTTAAGGAGGCTTAAACTAGCATCTAACCTAATCTGACAGCATCAAAGCTAAATAAGACCAAACGTACATGAGCAACATAATTATATTTGAGATATTACCAAGCTCAAAGCTCTCACTTTTATTCTTTGCTTTGTCAAATCCCCGAGGTTTTCTGGGAAATGTCAGCTATGTTCAATGGTGGGTATCGATAGGTGAAACTGGAAGTATTGCTATTTATTAAAATAGAGTTATCGAGAAGTATTTAATAATTTCTCCTTATGTCAATGAACTGTACCTCCACCTGAATGTACCTCCAGCTGTCATTTATTTATACCGATACGTGAATGAGCAATTTACATAGTGGTACACATGTGGCCTAATACGCAGGGACGTGTTAACGTGGTGCATCTCGTGGCTGAGGTAGTAAAATAGGCCCCTCGAACTGGGGAGTTTTCGAAACTCTACGGAGAAGGGAATCCCAGGCATAGCAAGGTAGGACTAGACAGAGGGAACAGTGTGAACTCATTTACCACCCTTAAATTATTATTTACATCAGTTCCATTTCTGGCGCAGATATGCTGCATAGCTGAGGGTTTATTTGTTCCCGTATTTTGAAAATAAATTCGTTTTTAGATTGTAGCGTGACTTGAATAAATTAGAAACCACACCGATCTTTTGAAAGCAGCCTTAACGGCTACTACTGTTAACTTGTTAACTATTTAGAGGCGATTACCTTTGGCATTTGAGTTCAAAGATTGAGTTATTCGTTGAGAGTTGATTTATTGCTATTTAAGATAAAGCAACTCTAAATTAGTATTTCTTAAGTTGTAAATATAAAGAATGAAGTAAAAAAAATAAATTAATTCCTTGACTCTTTAACTAAGAATTTTTGATCCTCTATGTTCCGTTTCTGATGATTGAGATTAAATTTATTTGTGTGTACCTCCATTCACAGTATTTAGCGGAGCTTTTTGAGAAAGACTTTATTTTCTTTGAGCGTAGACCAGTTTGGGCTCCTTGGAAATATAAGTTCTTTAGGATCCAGATTATATTCCACTGCTAAAAAGTCGTACTTGCTTCATGGGTGTTTAATTTAATGTACGAGAACTTCAAATTAGGATTTTATATCCGGGAATAAAAACTCGCCCTCGTTACTTAGTTGACAGATCTCGCTTACTCCGGCGGCCTGAGTTGGTGATTCAGGATTTAGCTTTAAGCCGAGATAATTGATGGTTATACCAAGCATCAAGGAAAACCATTTATTCAACCCAACCTATCCCAGTCTACCTGAACAAGTATATGAACAAATAACTTGGAAAACTGGAAAATAAAAAGGCAGAGGGAATTGCAATTAGTTTATCAGAAAACAAGATAGAAATACAGAAATAGAAATGTATAAACTTAGGTAATTGAAATGTGAAGTGTATACAGGGGCCAAGCAAGTACGCTGGCTCACCCAGAAAGAAAACTCCATGAAACTTGTGTTCAAGTTTCAGGGGCCACAGCGCATATACATCGTCATCAATTTAGATATTCCAGTTAAGGTTCATTGTCAGGCTATTGTCAAAGATGTCGACTAGTGCCTATGTAATTTAACAGGAGGGAAAATAATTCTCCTCAAATAACTGAGCTCTCGTATCACAGATACTTGAGAAACATACTTCCGTCTCGGATTCCAAAATTTCACAGCTCGATTTCGTTTCGGCTCAAATTTTTGAAGCCTGTTTTATCAGCGCTAAATACTCCTCAGCTTGATTTTATACCGGCACGAAAACTTCGAAGCTTTTAGCTCATAGCTTGAATTCGTTTTCGGCTCAAATTTTCGATGCTTGAAAAACCGTTTGAAACATCTTTAACGCTCTACCAGATCAAACTCCAAGAACTGCCGAAAAATATTCGCATCTGAAAAAAAACTGTGGACAAACCCCAACTTAAATAAATTAAGTCAGCAGAACCTGACTTTTCTATTATCCCTGAAAATATCAGGAAGATCCCTCCGGGATAAAAAGCCTTTGAAATTACGGCCCTCAGAATCCCTAAAATAGGGACAACGATCAAAGGTGGCTCCAAAGAAGGACCAGCCTAAATAATTCGCAATCGGGCCGAACAGGATTCGCCGCCTTAAATAACTTAAATCTTAAATAACCTAAATAAATTAAATAACTTAAATAACTTAAATAACCTTAAGTAACTTAATTGCGCCTAAAAAAACTATCTAACATTTGGCGCCCAAGAGGATACTGCCAAAATAACCATTTAACAATTTGGCTCCCGAACAAAGGACGCCACCTAAACCAACTATTTAACATTCATCCATATCATCTAAATTGGAGTTTATTGCTTCAGTTCATCAACATTCATTTCCTATCGTAAATTAGAGTTCGTTGCTTCACGACTGTAAAAAAACATGAAGTCAACGTCAAAAACATAAATTTTCGAGCTGTTTAACGTGCAAAACTCAGATTCTGAAGCGGTTTTAAACGTACAAAACTCATATTTTGACGCTGTTCTATCGCACGAAACTCAGATTTTTAGGCTGTTTTGACTTAAAAAAACTCATATTTTGATGCTGTTTTAACGTTCAAAACTCATATTTTGAGGCCGCTCTAACGTACAAAACTCAGATTTTGAGGCAGCTCTAACGTTCAAAACTCATATTTTGAGGGCCGCTCTAACGTACAAAACTCAGATTTGAGGCAGCTCTAACGTACAAAACTCATATTTTGAGGCCGCTCTAACGTACAAAACTCAGATTTTGAGGCAGCTCTAACGTTCAAAACTCATTTTGAGGCCGCTCTAACGTACAAAACTCAGATTTTGAGGCAGCTCTAACGTACAAAACTCAGATTTTGAGGCAGCTCTAACGTACAAAACTCAGATTTTGAGGCAGCTCTAACGTACAAAACTCATATTTTGAGGCAGCTCTAACGTACAAAACTCAGATTTTGAGGCAGCTCTAACGTACAAAACTCATATTTTGAGGCAGCTCTAACGTACAAAACTCAGATTTTGAGGCAGCTCTAACGTACAAAACTCAGATTTTGAGGCAGCTCTAACGTACAAAACTCAGATTTTGAGGCAGCTCTAACGTACAAAACTCAGATTTTGAGGCAGCTCTAACGTACAAAACTCAGATGTTGAGGCAGCTCTAACGTACAAAACTCAGATTTTGAGGCCGCTCTAACGTACAAAACTCAGATTTTGAGGCAGCTCTAACGTACAAAACTCAGATTTTGAGGCAGCTCTAACGTACAAAACTCATATTTTGAGGCCGCTCTAACGTACAAAACTCAGATTTTGAGGCCGCCTCTGACGTTCAAAACTCATATTTTGAGGCCCGCTCTAACGTACAAAACTCAGATTTTGAGGCAGCTCTAACGTACAAAACTCAGATTTTGAGGCAGCTCTAACGTACAAAACTCATATTTTGAGGCAGCTCTAACGTACAAAACTCAGATTTTGAGGCTGTTTTGACGTAGAAAACTCAGATTTTGAGGCAGCTCTAACGTGCAAAGTTCAGATTTTGAGGCAGCTCTAACGTACAAAACTCAGATTTTGATGCAGCTCTAACGTACAAAACTCAGATTTTGAGGCAGCTCTAACGTGCAAAGTTCAGATTTTGAGGCAGCTCTAACGTACAAAACTCAGATTTTGATGCAGCTCTAACGTACAAAACTCAGATTTTGAGACAGCTCTAACGTACAAAGCTCAGATTTTGAGGCAGCTCTAACGTACAAAACTCAGATTTTGAGGCAGCTCTAACGTACAAAACTCAGATTTTGAGGCCGCTCTAACGTTCAAAACTCAGATTTTGAGGCAGCTCTAACGTACAAAACTCAGATTTTGAGGCAGCTCTAACGTACAAAACTCATATTTTGAGGCAGCTCTAACGTACAAAACTCAGATTTTGAGGCAGCTCTAACGTACAAAACTCAGATTTTGAGGCAGCTCTAACGTACAAAACTCAGATTTTGAGGCAGCTCTAACGTACAAAACTCAGATTTTGAGGCAGCTCTAACGTACAAAACTCAGATTTGAGGCAGCTCTAACGTACAAAACACAGATTTTGAGGCAGCTCTAACGTACAAAACTCAGATTTTGAGGCCGCTCTAACGTACAAAACTCAGATTTTGAGGCAGCTCTAACGTACAAAACTCAGATTTTGAGGCAGCTCTAACGTACAAAACTCAGATTTTGAGGCAGCTCTAACGTACAAAACTCATATTTTGAGGCCGCTCTAACGTACAAAACTCAGATTTTGAGGCCGCTCTAACGTTCAAAACTCATATTTTGAGGCCTCTCTAACGTACAAAACTCAGATTTTGAGGCAGCTCTAACGTACAAAACTCAGATTTTGAGGCAGCTCTAACGTACAAAACTCAGATTTTGAGGCAGCTCTAACGTACAAAACTCAGATTTTGAGGCTGTTTTGACGTACAAAACTCAGATTATGAGGCAGCTCTAACGTGCAAAGTTCAGATTTTGAGGCAGCTCTAACGTACAAAACTCAGATTTTGATGCAGCTCTAACGTACAAAACTCAGATTTTGAGGCAGCTCTAACGAACAAAGCTCAGATTTTGAGGCAGCTGTAACGTACAAAAACTCAGATTTTGAGGCAGCTCTAACGTACAAAACTCAGATTTTGAGGCAGCTCTAACGTACAAAACTCATATTTTGAGGCCGCTCTAACGTACAAAACTCAGATTTTGAGGCAGCTCTAACGTTCAAAACTCATTTTGAGGCTGCTCTAACGTACAAAACTCAGATTTTGAGGCAGCTCTAACGTACAAAACTCAGATTTTGAGGCAGCTCTAACGTACAAAACTCAGATTTTGAGGCAGCTCTAACGTAAAACTCATATTTTGAGGCAGCTCTAACGTACAAAACTCAGATTTTGAGGCAGCTCTAACGTACAAAACTCAGATTTTGAGGCAGCTCTAACGTACAAAACTCAGATTTTGAGGCAGCTCTAACGTACAAAACTCATATTTTGAGGCCGCTCTAACGTACAAAACTCAGATTTTGAGGCCGCTCTAACGTTCAAAACTCATATTTTGAGGCCGCTCTAACGTACAAAACTCAGGTTTTGAGGCAGCTCTAACGTACAAAACTCAGATTTTGAGGCAGCTCTAACGTACAAAACTCATATTTTGAGGCAGCTCTAACGTACAAAACTCAGATTTTGAGGCTGTTTTGACGTACAAAACTCAGATTTTGAGGCAGCTCTAACGTGCAAAGTTCAGATTTTGAGGCAGCTCTAACGTACAAAACTCAGATTTTGATGCAGCTCTAACGTACAAAACTCAGATTTTGAGGCAGCTCTAACGTACAAAGCTCAGATTTTGAGGCACTTCTAACGTACAAAACTCAGATTTTGAGGCAGCTCTAACGTACAAAACTCAGATTTTGAGGCAGCTCTAACGTACAAAACTCAGATTTTGAGGCAGCTCTAACGTACAAAACTCAGATTTTGAGGCAGCTCTAACGTACATAACTCATATTTTGAGGCAGCTCTAACGTACAAAACTCAGATTTTAAGGCAGCTCTGACGTACAAAACTCAGATTTTGAGGCTGCTCCAACGTACAAAACTCAGATTTTGAGGCAGCTCTAACGTACAAAACTCAGATTTTGAGGCAGCTCTAACGTACAAAACTCATATTTTGAGGCAGCTCTAACGTACAAAACTCAGGTTTTGAGGCAGCTCTAACGTACAAAACTCATATTTTGAGGCAGCTCTAACGTACAAAACTCAGATTTTGAGGCAGCTCTAACGTACAAAACTCAGATTTTGAGGCAGCTCTAATGTACAAAACTCAGATTTTGAGGCAGCTCTAACGTACAAAACTCAGATTTTGAGGCAGCTCTAACGTACAAAACTCAGATTTTGAGGCAGCTCTAACGTACAAAACTCAGATTTTGAGGCCGCTCTAACGTACAAAACTCAGATTTTGAGGCAGCTCTAACGTACAAAACTCAGATTTTGAGGCAGCTCTAACGTACAAAACTCATATTTTGAGGCAGCTCTAACGTACAAAACTCATATTTTGAGGCCGCTCTAACGTACAAAACTCAGATTTTGAGGCAGCTCTAACGTACAAAACTCAGATTTTGAGGCAGCTCTAACGTACAAAACTCAGATTATGAGGCCGCTCTAACGTACAAAACTCAGATTTTGAGGCAGCTCTAACGTACAAAACTCAGATTTTGAGGCAGCTCTAACGTACAAAACTCAGATTTTGAGGCAGCTCTAACGTACAAAACTCATATTTTGAGGGCCGCTCTAACGTACAAAACTCAGGTTTTGAGGCCGCTCTAACGTTCAAAACTCATATTTTGAGGCCTCTCTAACGTACAAAACTCAGATTTTGAGGCAGCTCTAACGTACAAAACTCAGATTTTGAGGCAGCTCTAACGTACAAAACTCATATTTTGAGGCAGCTCTAACGTACAAAACTCAGATTTTGAGGCTGTTTTGACGTACAAAACTCAGATTATGAGGCAGCTCTAACGTGCAAAGTTCAGATTTTGAGGCAGCTCTAACGTACAAAACTCAGATTTTGATGCAGCTCTAACGTACAAAACTCAGATTTTGAGGCAGCTCTAACGAACAAAACTCAGATTTTGAGGCAGCTCTAACGTTCAAAACTCATTTTGAGGCCGCTCTAACGTACAAAACTCAGATTTTGAGGCAGCTCTAACGTACAAAACTCAGATTTTGAGGCAGCTCTAACGTACGAAACTCAGATTTTGAGGCAGCTCTAACGTACAAAACTCATATTTTGAGGCAGCTCTAACGTACAAAACTCAGATTTTGAGGCAGCTCTAACGTACAAAACTCAGATTTTGAGGCAGCTCTAACGTACAAAACTCAGATTTTGAGGCAGCTCTAACGTACAAAGCTCAGATTTTGAGGCAGGTCTAACGTACAAAGCTCAGATTTGAGGCAGCTCTAACGTACAAAACTCAGATTTTGAGGCAGCTCTAACGTACAAAACTCAGATTTTGAGGCAGCTCTAACGTACAAAACTCAGATTTTGAGGCAGCTCTAACGTACAAAGCTCAGATTTTGAGGCAGCTCTAACGTACAAAGCTCAGATTTTGAGGCAGCTCTAACGTACAAAACTCAGATTTTGAGGCAGCTCTAACGTACAAAACTCGGATTTTGAGGCAGCTCTAACGTACGAAGCTCAGATTTTGAGGCAGCTCTAACGTACAAAGCTCAGATTTTGAGGCAGCTCTAACGTACAAAACTCAGATTTTGAGGCAGCTCTAACGTACAAAGCTCAGGTTTTGAGGCAGCTCTAACGTACAAAACTCAGGTTTTGAGGCAGCTCTAACGTACAAAACTCAGATTTTGAGGCAGCTCTAACGTACAAAACTCAGATTTTGAGGCAGCTCTAACGTACAAAACTCCGATTTTGAGGCAGCTCTAACGTACAAAACTCAGATTTCCAGGCAGCTCTAACGTGCAAAACTCAGATTTTGAGGCAGCTCTAACGTACAAAACTCAGATTTTGAGGCAGCTCTAACGCACAAAACTCAGATTTTGAGGCAGCTCTAACGTACAAAACTCAAATTTTGAGGCAGCTCTAACGTACAAAACTCAGATTTTGAGGCAGCTCTAGCGAACAAAACTCAGATTTTGAGGCAGCTCTAACGTACAAAACTCATATTTTGAGGCAGCTCTAACGTACAGAGCTCAGATTTTGAGGCAGCTCTAACGTACAAAACTCAGATTTTGAGGCAGCGCTAACGTACAAAACTCAGATTTTGAGGCAGCTCTACCGTACAAAGCTCAGATTTTGAGGCAGCTCTAACGTACAACACTCAGATTTTTAGGCAGCTCTACATACAAAGCTCAGATTTTGAGGCAGCTCTAACGTGCAAAACTCAGATTTTGAGGCAGCTCTAACGTACAAAACTCAGATTTTGAGGCAGCTCTAACGTACAAAGCTCAGATTTTGAGGCAGCTCTAACGTACAAAGCTCAGATTTTGAGGCAGCTCTAACGTACAAAACTCAGATTTTGAGGCAGCTCTAACGTACAAAACTCAGATTTTGAGGCAGCTCTAACGTACAAAACTCAGATTTTGAGGCAGCTCTAACGTACAAAGCTCAGATTTTGAGGCAGCTCTAACGTACAAAGCTCAGATTTTGAGGCAGCTCTAACGTACAAAACTCAGATTTTGAGGCAGCTCTAACGTACAAAACTCGGATTTTGAGGCATCTCTAACGTACGAAGCTCAGATTTTGAGGCAGCTCTAACGTACAAAGCTCAGATTTTGAGGCAGCTCTAACGTACAAAACTCAGATTTTGAGGCAGCTCTAACGTACAAAGCTCAGGTTTTGAGGCAGCTCTAACGTACAAAACTCAGATTTTGAGGCAGCTCTAACGTACAAAACTCATATTTTGAGGCAGCTCTAACGTACAAAACTCAGATTTTGAGGCAGCTCTAACGTACAAAACTCAGATTTAGAGGCAGCTCTAACGTACAAAACTCAGATTTTGAGGCAGCTCTAACGTACAAAACTCAGATTTTGAGGCAGTTCTAACGTACAAAACTCAGATTTTGAGGCAGCTCTAACGTACAAAACTCAGGTTTTGAGGCCGCTCTAACGTACAAAACTCAGATTTTGAGGCAGCTCTAACGTACAAAACTCAGATTTTGAGGCAGCTCTAACGTACAAAACTCATATTTTGAGGCCGCTCTAACGTACAAAACTCAGATTTTGAGGCCGCTCTGACGTTCAAAACTCATATTTTGAGGCCGCTCTAACGTACAAAACTCAGATTTTGAGGCAGCTCTAACGTACAAAACTCAGATTTTGAGGCAGCTCTAACGTACAAAACTCATATTTTGAGGCAGCTCTAACGTACAAAACTCAGATTTTGAGGCTGTTTTGACGTAGAAAACTCAGATTTTGAGGCAGCTCTAACGTGCAAAGTTCAGATTTTGAGGCAGCTCTAACGTACAAAACTCAGATTTTGATGCAGCTCTAACGTACAAAACTCAGATTTTGAGGCAGCTCTAACGTGCAAAGTTCAGATTTTGAGGCAGCTCTAACGTACAAAACTCAGATTTTGATGCAGCTCTAACGTACAAAACTCAGATTTTGAGGCAGCTCTTACGTACAAAGCTCAGATTTTGAGGCAGCTCTAACGTACAAAACTCAGATTTTGAGGCAGCTCTAACGTGCAAAACTCAGATTTTGAGGCAGCTCTAACGTACAAAACTCAGATTTTGAGGCAGCTCTAACGTACAAAACTCAGATTTTGAGGCTGTTCTAACGTATAAAAACTCAGTTTTTGAGGGCCGCTCTAACGTACAAAACTCATATTTTGAGGCTGCTCTAACGTATAAAACTCAGATTTTGAGGCAGTTCTAACGTGCAAAACTCAGATTTTGAGGCTGTTCTAACGTATAAAACTCATATTATGAGGCAGCTCTAACGTACAAAACTCATATTTTGAGGCAGCTCTAACGTATAAAACTCATATTTTGAGGCAGCTCTAACGTATAAAACTCAGATTTTGAGGCAGTTCTAACGTATAAAACTCAGATTTTGAGGCTGTTCTAACGTATAAAACTCAGATTTTGAGGCTGTTCTAACGTATAAAACTCAGATTTTGAGGCTGTTCTAACGTATAAAACTCAGATTTTGAGGCTGTTCTAACGTATAAAACTCAGATTTTGAGGCTGTTCTAACGTATAAAACTCAGATTTTGAGGCAGTTCTAACGTATAAAACTCAGATTTTGAGGCTGTTCTAACGTATAAAACTCAGATTTTGAGGCTGTTCTAACGTATAAAACTCAGATTTTGAGGCTGTTCTAACGTATGAAACTCAGATTTTGAGGCTGTTCTAACGTATAAAACTCAGATTTTGAGGCTGTTCTAACGTATAAAACTCAGATTTTGAGGCTGTTCTAACGTGTAAAACTCAGATTTTAATGCTAGAACGTCCCAAGGCACACAGTTCTTATGTTCACATAAGCTCGAACAACTCGCAGAGGCAGGGGTTCCCAAGCATACGAAATCCTGAGGATTGGAGCAAGTTTTTTATTTTCTCCAACGCTGAAGAACAAGTAATCCGGTTAGTTCCTGAACTAAGAACTTCGTTCCGCATAACGTCAATCTCGTATCAATCTTCTGAATTTCGCAAAGGGTAGCACTCCGTATTCCTCAATCTTTCATTTGAATAGGTAAAAGTATCGCGCATCTCAGTACGTGAATGAATTTTCAAAGTAGAGATTTGAGTTGTTGTTCGCTGAATGAAATTTTTTCCCTGAATTATTTATTTTTTCTTGCAGCTATTCAGTGCAACTATGCAGGATTCCCCCAAGTTTTATATATTTTGCTTTTGGATATTCGATGCAGCTGTGCAGGGTTGCCAAATGTTAGGCGCTCAATATTAGAAGCTAGCTCATTCTGAAGGATTTTCGCCAGAAAAGATCGAAAGGAGCCAAATCGACAAAAAAATTCGCTGTCGGTAAGCTCCGGCTACGGAAGACGTAGGAAAATACAGTTTTTGAATACAAAGCTGTCAACTTGCGCTTATAAAGGAGACCTTAAGTTAGTTTTTATACGTCGGCTGCCATGGAATGAACTGAAGTTCAGTATTAAACTAAGAATCACAAATCAATTTGAAAATAAGATGCAGTGAGGGATTTTGAAATAGCAAACAATAACTGGATAAACGCTTTTATTTACCTTTGATTAAGTATTTATAAAAATCGAGTTTGCGACTGCTGGTCGTTCAGCAGCATCGTGGAAATTGCATCCTTGTAAACCGGCGGCTCACGTCGCGATCAACGTGTTGACCAGCTGGGAAAAAACTATGAGCTGTAAAAAAGGGGCTTAGGGTGGGGTTGGTGTTGGAGACTAACAATTTATCGAAGAACTACAATTACGTCACATCTGCGTAAAATCATACAACCACAACATCGTATAACTGCATAAAATCATATAACCACAACCGCGTTACAACGGCATAATATCATACAACCACAACCGCGTACAATTATACAACCCTAATTGCATACAACTGCATATAATTATCCAACCACAACCGCGTACAACAGCATAAAATTATACAAACACAACTGCATGTAATTATCCAACCACAATCGCGTACAACTGCATATAATTATACAACCACAACTGCATGTAATTATCCAACCACAACCGCGTACAACAGCATATAATTATACAACCACAACTGCATATAATTATACAACCACAACTGCATATAATTATACAACCACAACCGCGATACGACTGCATAAAACCATATAACCATAACCGCAACCAGGTTGCAACTGCACAAAATCAAACAACAACAACCGCAACCGCGTATAAAAATCAAGTGGTGGCGGTTGTGCAAAATTCAGATTTCTACAAAATATTACTTTGGCGCAACATATTGATTACTGTGTCAAAATTTCAAGCGTAACCCAGAACGTCATTAACCACCCGCATTAACCACCCACGTCATTAACCACCCGCATTAACCACCCACGTCATTAACCACCCACGTCATTAACCACCCGCATTAACCACCCACGTCATTAACCACCCGCATTACCCACCCACGTCATTAACCACCCGCATTAACCACCCACGTCATTAACCACCCACGTCATTAACCACCCACGTCATTAACCACCTGTCATTAACCACCCGACATTAACCACCCACGTCATTAACCACCCGCATTAACCACCCACATTAATCACCCTCGTTATTATCCACCCGCATTAGGCACCCACGTCATTAACCACCCACGTCATTAACCACCCGACATTAACCACCCGCAAGACTCCCCAGAACAGGGAAGTTTAGAGCAGTGCGCTGCAGGGTTCACCATAGAACACTTAATATTTAAATTCTTCATACCATTTAGTTACCACAAGTGATACAGCAGTCGATTGTTTCTTAACTCGTTCATTGCGTTTCAGCGGTTGTTAACGATTGGTTAGGTGGTAAGAGGCGGAATTGAGAAATCGACTTTGCTGCTCGACTACATTTTTATCCTTCCTAAGAAATTGAAAATAGAATTGCACGATGACATTTCACCTCATATAATTAGTTATTTACAAAAAATGTAGCGAAACATGAAATGTCATTCTTTTGTACTGGTACGTGAATGAGCTATCTACTTACTTGGACACGTACGTCCCAATACTCGGGGAACGAGTCACTAAAGCGGAGTCCGGGAGCTACTAATGACGTTGGTGGTGCGCTAAAACTCAGCTAAGAAAGTACATAATTTCAAGGGTTGTCTTTATCATCCACCAGTAACCTTTACCTGTGCATTCGCCATCAGTAGATTTATGTCTTTAGAGTTTCCGAAATGTCTTGGTGAGCGCAGACTTTATTGGACAGTTCTATTGAAATTAATTTTCCTCGTGTGCTTGAGAGTCTGACTGTTCCTTTTTTTCAGTCCTACTGATTATGTCTACAATTGATAGCCAAAACGTTGATTTTAAATGCATAGCTTCCATCAAGAATCGTGTTGAGAATATTAAACTAAAACAACAGACCCACCAATTGCATGATCGAAAAGATAAGTTGTATTTAAATTGACTGCTTGGTATAGATCTCTGATTTTTTTGTCATTCATTTTCAAGATGAAACCTATGTTAAGCCAGCTCTAACCCGTTGACTATTAATAATAAATCGCCGACTGACGATTAACTATTTGCATTTTACGTTGGTTTCGAGTTGAACTTTCCAGTGCTCCCTACGTTTATTTTTTTAACGTTTTTTGTGTTTCTGAAACAATATTAGAATCGGTGTCATAGCTGATGATGTTCGAATGTCTGACATACCTTGCGTTAGATGTTATTTGTTATGTTGTGTGTTTTTAGGGAAATGAAATTTTGAAAGGAGCGTTGAAAAGATTGAATTTTATTCAGGTTTTCTCATTTTTATATACGCTTTTCCTAAACTCAAGTTTACATTAATATTACTTGTCCCCGGACTTGGTTCATATTCCACATAGTCAATATGGCCACCGGAATCCGAGCTTATGCTACAGCCGTTCATTCTGTAGTTGTACAAAAATATTTTGCAAATGAACTCGTTTCATACAATGGGTTAAACTGAAGTTCAATAATCAATTCAAATTTAAAGTCGATGGAAGAAACAGAAAACATTCATCGGGCTTCCGTTCCAAGGTTACCTGAACAAGGATATTCAAAGAGTTTTTAGTCCTTGTGCGAACCTTTTTACAGCGGTTGACGTTCATGTTTTTATATGAATACCTTTAAGATAGCGTCTTTTTAACAGGAAAAAGCGCTTAGATGGGTGCCTGGAAAGTTGCTGTGTATATGTGTGTAGTATCTTGGTTTTTCATCACGATACGAGGTTTACTAACTGTAGCTGCAAACTACAGTATCGGTAACTGTAACTACCGATCTGAAGCGTTAACTCCAGGAGTAGGTAAAGGAAACTCTTAGCTAGGTTCCTATTCTTGTACTGAGTCATCCATACACCGACTCTGCTTATAAGCTATAGCGCTCGGAAGTTAAACAATGCTCTTCCGGTGCATACCAATGCGATGCGCCCCCAAGGCACAGCTTCCGGCGGAGGTCCCATAAAGACATCTGTCCTGAACGCGATATGGCATCCGGCAAGACGCGCAAACCTCATCTCCGGAAATCCCATAACCACAACGATGCCTACTTCACAATATAACAACTTCCCTCCCTTTAGATGAATATATATGACAAAAAGAAGGAAGAGCTCAACAACGTATTCGCATTACAGGTTTAGTTACTCTACTTGATCTACGAGGTTAATTTTGCACAGGGGAACTGCTAACAGGCTAAGCAGGAGTCTCTGTTTCCCCACTGCGGATAGATCCCAAACTACTGTGCAACAACTGATTTGAATGTCTCTTCAAGATTACATTTAATGCTAATATTTGAACATGAAAGACATTAACAGCCACTTTACTAACAATAATTCCCTTCAGCCACTTGGGACCATTTCTAAAATTCAGAGCAAGAACATGATCACCGACATCAAATTGAGTTACATACATAGGCTTAGACCTGGACACAGAATATTTAGGATGAACTCTATCTCTAGAAGTAACATATTTACGATTGTTTAGCGCAACAGAGGGAGCAATTTTTGTGACACTTTGAGGAATACAATGTGATTGAAATAACGCGTAATTAGTTTGTACATCAGAGAAATTATGAACAGAGTTACCGTCACAAGTATCGTTCCTAGGGTTTTGTAGAATAACTTCGTTCTACTGCTGTAGAGGCTTACTTGAACTCTTCATTGACACATCTTCTCTTCCGACGTAGCCCTGACAACCGCTCCTTTCCGGCTGCCCTATGTAAGTGCGAGCTGCGTCAAATTGTTCTCGTGTAGGTCCCCTTCGTGTAACAGGAGAAGGTCGTGCTGCAGTCGTAGATTTGCAAACTTTAGAAATGTGGCCTATTTTTCCACATTTTTTGCATTTTAATAAATTAATTTTGGGGCATAGCAATTCTTTGTAAGGTGCTTCTGCCTAGTTCCGCAGCGAATACATATGTAATTCGGCTGTAGTTTTTCTGTAGTGAAAAACGATGAAGATGAATCCTCACGAATAATATCTGGAGCGTCGAAGCTTTACTGTTGAAAGACTTGCTGTAGAACCGCGCTGAGAATTTGCGCTGAATGTAGACCGGCCACAAAAGTATCTCTCAAGAGACGATCGCGACCGCACTTTTCGTAGTTGCACGAAGATGCTAAGTCATTTAACGTTTTAGCATAACTTTGTATGGATTCATTAACACTTTGCTCTCTGTTTAGAAATGTAACAGATGCGCCAACAGTGGATTTCTTGATTTTAAATTGTTGTATTAACTTTCCTTCAAGTTCCTCATATGTAGTATCAGTGAGTAACGGAGATTAAATTCTTCGTTGTAGATCAGTAATGATGTTTACAGGCGAAGCTTCAACTATAATACTAGCTTTGTTACCACCATTGTTTCCCGCCTTCTGAAGAACGTCTGCACACTGTACTTGAATCGTTGTAGATATTACTCACTGTTTCCACTACAACGTCGAATGGAAGACAGCAAACTGTAGAATGCGCCATCTTAATTTCAGAGCACTTGTAAAGTTCAAATTCACTTAGGAGGTTCGAAGTCTCGTCGCCATTTGTAGTATCTTGGTTTTTCATCACGATACGAGGTTTACTAACTGTAGCTGCAAACTACAGTATCGGTAACTGTAACTACCGATCTGAAGCGTTAACTCCAGGAGTAGGTAAAGGAAACTCTTAGCTAGGTTCCTATTCTTGTACTGAGTCATCCATACACCGACTCTGCTTATAAGCTATAGCGCTCGGAAGTTAAACAATGCTTTTCCGGTGCATACCAATGCGATGCGCCCCCAAGGCACAGCTTCCGGCGGAGGTCCCATAAAGACATCTGTCCTGAACGCGATATGGCATCCGGCAAGACGCGCAAACCTCATCTCCGGAAATCCCATAACCACAACGATGCCTACTTCACAATATAACAATGTGTATGTTTGTGATTGCTGCCAGCAATCGTACGTTGGAAGCACTACCCTCCAACTATTTATCCGTCACAGCAAACATTCAGGATTTTCTCACATAACTGACAGCCCATTTGCCTGTCCCCCGCTGTCCGTCATTAGAAACCATTGCAACAGTTCCAATCACCCTTTCAAAATATCTAATTATTCTGTTCTATGAAAAGCTTCTGATGAACAAGACTTCCGTATTCTCGAATCTCTTTACATATTCACGAATAAACCATCACTCAATAACGATCTGCGGGACTGAATTATTTGTTACCCCTACTCCTAACTTGCGGGTTTGTGTATGTGTGTGTCTGTGCGTACATAAAGTGTGCATGTGTGAGTGTGTATGTATGATTGTATACGGCTGTATGTAGTGTGTGTTGTTTATGTACTTGCGTACGAAGCTATAGTCGTTAGAAATATTTTTTTTTGTTTTTTGGTCGTTTTATTGCTTTGTATTTTATTCAGACCTTAAACGTCTTGTTCATGACTGTGAAGATTTTATTTTTCCCAGCACTTAAGATGGAATGATTTTATCCGAAACGTTTGCGCCAATAAATGTTTTCTATAACGTTGGTTCTTCTTTTTATTTTGAGAATAAGATTCCATAAGAATCACCCTAAAAGTACTACTATAATTGTTGTAAGCAATTTAAAAAAATAGCAAGCATTAACTTGATCGTACCTTCATTTAGTTTTCTTTAAGTATTTATGAAATTGAGTTAGTGACTGCAGGTCGGTCAGCAGCAGTAAGAAAATCTCCTCAGTGACCCCGCAGAAAACGTATTAAATTCATGAAGTTTGTTGCAAAATCAAAATTTTTCCTGGTCACACCACACAACATGGAGAATAAATGCAAACATTTCGTCAGTTTTATGTAGGTCGCAAATGCTAGTGATTTATATTTATATATATCTTGGCTGTACACGCGGTCTATCTACAACGCAATTCGGTAACGTAGTTCAGTGTAAATATTTTCACAAATTGAATACGAGAAATTTGTTGCTACATCAGAATTTCATTAGACCAGGTTACCGAGCGAAGAGTGCCTATACTGTGAATTTCAAAATGTAGTACGCTATGAAAAACGTTCATTTCATAATTCCTACATACGTCACGTATGGTAGTGATATAAATACGAGGCCCATATGCCGAGTAAGCTTTCAAGGTTTTGCATTGTATTTTACGCAGAGGTTCTGGAATAACCAAATTCATTTTTTGCTTCTGACAACCGAATGGTTTGGGTTTTCCTCTCAACGTGCGAATTTTCCTCAACGCTGAGTCCTCAAGTTCTCCAGACTAGCTCATAAATATCGTGACGCCACTGGAGTGTCGGATATTTCACCGCTTTTGAGAGGATGGGACGAAATTCAGTTAGTTGCAACGTATCGTTCTGACGTCCCTCAGGGGGATGCAACTATTGTATCTATGGGAATTAGCGCTCCCAGGAGACAATGTGAGGGCCCGGGCTGAGAGTTAGGTAGGCTTTCTTTTAGTTGAAATAAAATGTTTTTGTTATGTTAAGGACCACCTTTTTTCGGTTCACTGCTGTCCTGTTTTTCAGCACCTACTACTTTCTTCTTCAACTTTGGCCTTGTTTCATAATCTTCTTTCACATCTTATTGTTTCTATGCCCTCTCTGCGTAGATTCCGCGTTTCCTTAACTCCACACTAAATGGTGCCTTCCTCCTTCCTCTCTTTGGATCGCATTTGTTGCTGCGGGTAGGGAGGCTAAAACTAACGACTAATCTAATCAATCGTCCTGACGTCTGACTTTTTCGCGAGATCATCTATGATTTGAGCCGCCTAGCGTCAAAAGTACAGTTGGGTGGTTTGTACGTATAAAAAATACTTATGCGAAGAAGTTAAACGCAGTTGAAACGGAGCTAACTGATAAGGTTTTAGAAAACTGAAAGAGCTATTCAGCAATGTTTTTTCTACTGTGTGTTAAAAAGTTTAAATAAAATTATGATGAAATAACATATGAAACGGAAATGTTGTTACGCTTGTTGTGGTCGGATTTAACCCGCGCCATTAAATTAGACGACTTAAATTAAGGAAGAATTGTAATCCAGAGTTTTCTTAAATTGTATCTAGGGTTCTTATTTTATCACCAGAGCGTGAGTTACGTAGGGTAAGGATGTCTCTTAAACTTTTTATTTTCATGTTGATGATCCTACATAACATGAGCTAGTCAAGAGCCGTTAGTTTCAAGAAAGTTTGGCACAGTTTAACAAGTTGCGCACGATACGACCCATCGATGGGGCGCGCTCAGGTTTTTCCTGCTGCGACGCAACCGCTCGTTTGAAAATTTTTAACAAGTTTTTACATTTAATTTTTTTAACGAACCCAGTTAATGTTTGGCATTCATAAAATTGCTCACAACTTTTGGTTTTAAATTTGGGTTGGATATTGAATTTCAGTTTAACTCATTGCGATCAATGTGTTAAAAAAATGAACAGAAAAAAACGCTTTAAATCCACAGCACATTTGCGATTCCTCGCAGTTAATACACTCATATTAAAGTCAGAAGGCAAACAATAAGAGAGTTCAACAAATTTTTTTGTATTCCACATAGATTTTGATGTTATGCGTAGAAGTGGGCAGTAAAGGACCCGCCTCTGTGCTTCAACGTTGATTTCATCAAAACTCTTCGACATTATTTGTTATCTTTATTGCATATCTTAATGTACTACAATGTCTATTTTGATCACTGACACATTATCACAAAAAGTTTGACAAAAATAATTCGGAGCGATGCATTTTCTCTCAATTATGCATTGGACGCATTTACAAAGCTCAATGACTCTATGACGCATTTACTCCTAATGACGCAATGTCCAGAGTGCGACGCATTTACTCTCCTGACTCGTTCCCTGAAAACTGCCTCGATCACACAACCGGTTGCGTGTGGTTACATTTGTAGCTGAGTTTGCAAGAAATATACGTGGTAGTTTAGCTTGGCTGTATAGGCTGTATATAAGCCACATGTCTGCGCAGCAGTTCATTAACAATGCGTTTTTGCCGAGTGAGTGAGCAGTCCTGGAGATGATGAAAGCATGGGGCAAGGCTGCAACGTGTTAAATGGAAATTCTAACCTGAACACGTTGGCTGCGATGGGTTACGCTGAAGTTCAATATTCAACTCTAATTTAAATTCAAAAGTGATCAGCAAATTTATACATACCAAACTTTAACTGGGTCTATTAAATACCTTTACTTTTAATAATATTGTGAGAATTACTTAAACGACCCATCGATGGGTAACGTTTCTGAGAATGGTTCAAAAGAAACAGATTAGCTAGAAACACGGTTATGATGGAATTTTTTCTATCGCTTCCGCGAATCCGGTGTTTGTTTTTAAGCGCAATACACGCTGAGATAAAAACAATAAATTACCAAAGACTTGCAATAAGAGAGCACGCACTATGTGAACGATGTCCTCTTTATATGGCTACCAGCGGTGGACTTTACATAGACTCAACGCACGTGCACGACAGTCAAAACAGGACCTCTAGACCTGGGAAGTACGCATTTGAATGTTTTATTTTTGTTTTGTGAATATCCCCCGGCGTACATGTAGTCACTTTGTATTCAATCATACGTTGAATAATGCAGTAATTATTCAATCGAATAATGTAATTATTATTCAATCGAATAATGCAGTCATTATTCAATCGAATAATGTAATTATTATTCAATCGAATAATGTAATCATTATTCAATCGAATAATGCAGTCATTATTCAATCGAATAAAGTAATCATTATTCAATCGAATAATGCAGTCATTATTCACTCGAATAAAGTAATCATTATTCAATCGAATAATGCAGTCATTATTCAATCGAATAATGTAATTATTATTCAATCGAATACTTCAGTCATTATTCAATCGAATAAAGTAATCATTATTCAATCGAATAAGGCAGTCGTTATTCAATCGAATAAAGTAATCATTATTCAATCGAATAATGCAGTCATTATTCAATCGAATAATGTTCTCATTATTCAATCAATTAGGTAGCTGTCTCGAAAAACATGCAATCTATCTTACTCAGCAGCTGATGAAATCAAGTGGAAGTCGCAAAAGACACTAAAATATGCACGAAAACATGACAGTTATCAATGGATATATCAGAGGGAACACGGAATTAGATATTTATTAATTTCGAGAAGAAGAGGAGAGTTAAAGAAGGGTCTGTCATCCAGTAAGTAAAATCTGCGTGAAATCTAAATCAACCTTCATTAGGTATTCCTTTGAATTTGTTATATAAATTTTTGCTTTTTGCTCATGACAGCATACCCATTCTTCTACGTGCGTGAATATCATAATGCAATAGCAAGTGGAAAAATTGCGAGCTGCTAGGAATGTTATTGCATTTCATTTCAAATAAAATTCGCTTCAGAATCGTTGTAAATAAACTACAATTCTTCCTTCTGTGTTCTCTTTCGTTGAAGGGTAGTAAAGAAAATATTGACTTATCCAAATCCTTAGGATTACTGTCGAGAGAAAGTTGACTTTGACGTAAGGACTTGGGTATTGGGAACTTTCCAAACAAATAGCACATAATTATCGAAACTAATTGGGATTTGCGATAGAATGCAAAACATATCCTGAAAATGCTTCAAATATTCTGCTAGGAAAATAATCCATCAATGTCTCTAAGTACGAATTAGAGGCGTGGTATGGTACTAACAGATACAAATGAGAAATATTTTTCACAATAATTAGTACCCATTACTGGGAGAAGAAGGACAGTTAAACACAGTGCCCTGATAAATGATTTATTTAAAAACCTAAAAGTCCTCAAGGCCTCAGATTCGAATCAATTTACTGTCATTTCCTGCATAAAAAATGGACTAATGATAGAGATTGAAACATTAAGTAATTCGTATCTGCTCCTCCTCGTATGGAACATTTGTTTTAGGATGCCCTATATTTAAGAAACTTTTAAAAGCCAATATGTTGGCATGTATCTCATGTGACAATTTGAAAATAAACATTTTTCATAAACATTTTTCCTCCTGAATATTCTGATCATTTGATTGGAAGCAGAACAAAATTTACGTTCCTTTTCAATTCCAAAAATAGATCTCGGTTTTGCTCGCACTTTATTAGAAAAAGGCTCCTAACTCAGTGCTCTTATAGTGCAGGAGTAGGTCAGGTTCTATAGGTTTAATATATCTGTATACGTGAGACTAAGGTTTCTATATCTTACCATGGAATTGAGTTTACCCATTCGGGCCCCTGCGTAGTTATGTTTAATGCTTTCTCACGTACTGTACCGTAAAAATATTTTCAGTAATATTCTCATTTTTTTACCATAGCAACACTTGTACATCTCTACCTTGCTTACTCAAGCTAAACGCACGCAAATCTTCAATAGCCTAAATAACTCATTACCTATCTCAACAATACCTACCTCAACAATCCTCAACAATCACGCAGCCAGTTGACCAGATGGCTCTAGCTAGCTATACCTATCAAGAGCTGAACTGTTTCTAGTCAAGCGATTTGTAAAATGATGATGAAGAATGGTCTGTGCAATGTGCTCTTTGTAATTAACGCATGAGTAATTCATTATTTTTTAACCACGAGCGCAAATTTTCGGCTATGAAATCATTGACAGCATTTTTATTTGAGTAAATTGTTGAAAGCGGGACGCACATGGTGTGTGGGTCTGTAGCTAATAGCGTATTAAGTATAGATTAAATGTCCTTTTCTTAGGTCTTAGGTGATATTTTTTTGCTCAAATTGTGTTGGAGAAGAATAAATGGTCGAATTGATCATTTTTATTTAGCCATCCAGTACTCAGCAATGCACTTGCAGCTCCTACGTACTTCATCTTAGATCAGGTAGTCGTGCTGAGTAGAAATATCAAAGTGTTCCATTTAGCAACATTCTCAGAGCACACACTAAATTTAATGTACAGTATAAGAATCCTTCATATTGCTACTAACTATCGCATCTTGTAGCATTCTTATTAGTACTAAATTCAAAATATTGAGGTACTTCATATGGGATCAAGCCATCTCATTTTGTAGCATTCATCTTAGTACTGAATTGAATATATTGAAACGCTTTATTTTTCATGTGACGAATTCGTACCACTAGGCGTTAAAAACACTTTCAATTATTTCAAATTGTTTTTACCTGTGCCTTTGGATGGGGCGTGATTGAGATATGTGTAATAAATTATATACGTTTGTATACATGAAATAAATCCATTGGGTATGTGTCCATTGAATTTAATTTGGTCTACAAGAAGTAATACTTAACCGGTCCATTGTAATAGTTTAGGTATTTATTTCACGGATTTATTGCTAGTGGAAACAAGTAAACAAAACATAAATGTATAAACAAATAGTTTCATTGTATTGGCATTTAAAGAAGAAGAAGAAAACGCTTTTACGAGTAGGCTAAATTTTATAAGATCAATCATGATTTAGCCAAGTTAAGCATAAAATATAGAACACATATTGTTAGTACAGTTGCATTTTCCACGTAAACATTTACTTTGAACTTGTCAAAATGCGAGGAGGTAAATATAATTGTGAAGTTACCCATAAAATATTTCATTTAAGAGAAAATGTTCTGGCGCACGTAGGGGTAACAAATGAAAGAATGTTATTCAAGAAGCGCCAAAACGTCCAGGAATCTGGAAAGAAAAGAAAGAAAAACGTTCATTTTCCAAGTTGCCACATGAGATACATGCCAACATATTGGCTTTTAAAAAGTTTCTTAATATAGGACGTCTTAAAACAAAAGTTTCATACGAGGAGAACTAATTGACAAATCATCCGAGGTGTACAAGTAGATAAGCCATACGAGGCACAATAATAGACAAACTATACGAGGTGTACTAATAGACAAACTATCAGAGGTGTACAAATAGATAGACCATACGAGGCATATTAATAGACAAAATATCCGAGGCGTACTAATAGATAATAGATAAAAGATTCGTTGTACTGTCATTTATTACCAAACGAATAAATATACATATTTTCACACATGTTTTCAGACGTTTTGTTGTTGGAACATACGAATCACTTTCTCATGCACTAGGTTTTGTAATTAGTTCTTTGTTCACATATTTACTTGGTTGTTAAAAATTCGCGACAAATTTCAACCAACAATACACATGAAAAAAATTTTCAACAAGCATCAGGTCTTTTGGGAATTTGGTATGAACTGCGTTTTGATTAACAGAACTGGACAAGTTTTTTGTTGTCGAAATATTCCCCAATCGAACAGGCGATTATATCATTTTTTTTCTTTAACACATTTATATTTTTGATGCATTTTTTATATTTTCCTCTCAGTCTTTCGTACATGCATTACCGCGGGCTGTCATGACACCAATATATGTTTTTCAACGAAGAACTGTTATATTAAGCCAATTTAAATAGATTTTTATTTAATTTTATTTATAACCTCTGGAGTACACTGTTTCCTTTTTTCATTCAAATCGTGTAATGTTATTGCTAGCCTCGTGGGACAATTCTCTGTTTCTGACGCTCGTGAGTATATTATGACAACATATTTAGGTGGATAATTCCACGAATTACACCAATTATGTTGTTTTGGTTAACGTTGCACTACAATTCTCTCTAATGTTTCTGATTCCGCTGAACTCTTTGGAGCAGATTATATCCATATTATTTGCGTAGGAATTTTCATGAATTTGTGTAGTGATGATACATAATATATTCTCCGAGCTCGACATATTGCATACTAGTTGCTACCCTAGAGTGAAAAGAAATTTCCGAATGTCGACCTCATAGATTTAGAGGCAAAATTGTTAAATCAACCTATTTTAATTTTAACATTAATTCCTGATAAAATAAGTTCCTAAGCTCGTGTTTCAATGAAAGTGCGCACTAAAAAGAGGGTTTTCAACTATGCGGCTCTGGTATTTTCTTTATTAGTTGTATTTACATGCGTCATCGAACTTAGATTAACGCAACAAATGGAATACAATTTTGCATGCTTTTCTCTCAAACTTTTGTTTTGACTATTGACATGGCATCACGATACCCATGTGTGTATATCAACTGAGGATCGTTAATATAGATATTTTAAAAGTCAATAATGGTTTTTGTATAATTTTTGTTGGAAATAAATTGTTATTCTTTTTTTTAACAAATGTCTTTTGCAATACTTCCTTTGTGGCAATAGCCTTTAGCAGTAACCAATAGCCTTTAGCACTACAATAGAAAGTATCAACGAAATATAAAAACTAAGGTCATAAATTTTTAAAGAAGTTCACTTTTTATTCAAGACGTTGAAGACGAGGCATTTGGGGTTGAGTGAGTTTTTATATCAAAGTTTTGTTAATAATCTTTTTCCTGCTTGGCTGCCTCCGAGGCACTACACTTTGACCAGCTCTTTTCTCTACACAGTAGGTCAGCAGGACCAAAAAACATGCCTGGTCGCAGTCAAGGTTATCTAAAGAAGCGCCTCCAAAACATAGAGGTCAATGTTCGTCCGTTCTAAGCAAGTGGTTACCAAAATGCTAGAAATGCTTGAAAATTCTGCAGACTGGCTTTTTAATTGTGTCAATATTGAAGTTTTTCTTTTTGTATTGATTTAATTTATTTGTTTTCCAAATTTCATCTATGTTACGAAGTAATATGTAGAAACTATACCTATTATTTGAACTTACCAATCAGGATTTTTTACGCAGTCGTCTGAGTTGCAAGAACTGGAGTGACCACAATCATAACTGCTTAGGTGAAGTTTGAGAGAGTCAACCACTTCCACTTTACCAGAGTTTCTGATTTCTACCGTAGCCCTTTTAAAGCTTTTGTGTATAAAGTTATTTTTGGTGTCTGGAACACACCAAATGCTGTATGCTGATGAATTTGCATTCCCAACACTCACACATGTGAGGTTCCGAGCTAGAAGTTCTGTAGGCCTTCCTTTTGTTAGAATAGAATAGTTTTTTTTGTGTTGTTATTGACCATCATTTCTCGGTTCACTGTTGTCCTGTTTATCATTATCTACTACTTTCTTTTTCAACTTTAATCTTGCTTCATGAACTTCTTTCTCAACACATGTTTCTATACATCTTGTGCATAAGTTTCGCGTACCCTTAACTCCATACTACATGGTGTCTTCCTCTTTCCTGTTTGTGGGAAGCCTTTGCTGTATCTTAACACAACGATTCTTTGTTAATATACACAGAAGAGAGACTGAAACTAACATCTAATCAAATCCCAACTCTCACAACATTATGCCTGCGTACCAGGAAAGCGTTGCCTAAATTGAAAGTTCAAACATCAAAAGACTATCTCACGTTTATGCAAGTCGGGATGCTCGTACTCGGTTGCAGAATAAAAGAAAGCTTTTTAACAATTCACTCCGTAAAAGATGGTTTGCTTCCGTTTCCTGGATACCGCTCGAGTACAGCTCGAAGCAGCCAATGCTTCGTGTTTTTTAAATCGAGTCTGCATACTGTGGGCTGTGAGAAATAACTCAAAGTTAAACGCAAATGATTTCAGTGATTTCCGATTTCAGATTTTACGATTCAATTAACTGGAATGACTTTTTTTTAAATCAAGTGAGTTTACTCACGTATTTATTAAATCCACTTTCTTTTGGGATCTCACACCTACACTCAGTTATCTATATAGATGATAATGTTCATCGCTAATTTGTTTGTCTGTATAATTAACACGTGAGACAAACTTGGTCTTCTTGGACAAATCACCCTCAAATGTACAGTAGAGAGGCGGTATTTCCAACGTGCGGAGGCGAGTACGTTTTTTTGCGAATTTATGCATTAACTCACAGTTATCACTCCGTTTTTTTCAGCATATATCATTAGATGAAAAATTATCTAAGCGATGAATTTAAATTTATTTTTGATATTTAATAATAGCTTACAATCGATGTTATGTGAAATTGACAAAGAAAATTTTACCGAAAGGAAGTAAGAAAGCGGAAGTGAATAGTTTTCACATCCCTTTTGTGTTTGATTTGGTCTGAACTAATAAGAAATTATCAACGGATATTATCACACTTTCTTGGTCTCTTTGACGTTCTCAATATCAGAAAATTTGTTTAAGAATAATAGTTAGACCAGGCCAAGTTATATCTGACCAACTGCAAAATCAGCTTTGCTATTTTTGCTCCAATATTCATAAAAATCAAGAGTTTTAGCCTGGATGGGGTTAAGTTGGGAACACTGTGCGAGGCTACTGCTCTATAAAACTCAAGCACACCCAAATATCAGAATGAACAACACCAAAAACAGCAGCGAGGTAAAAAGTGGAAAAATAAGACTGCTACTTCGTCAAACTTGAGCACACCTAAATATCTATATGAGTCCACTGTACCAATAAAAACAACGATATAATGCGCAGAAATTTAGGCTGATACTCTATCAAACTCAAGCACACTAAAATATCTACAAGAGTGCACTACACAAAAAACAACTACGATATAAAAAGAGGAAAAATGAGGCTGATGCTCCGTCAAACTGAAGCACACCTAACTATCCACGAGAGTGCACAGCACCAAAAGTAACAACGCTATAAAATGCGTAAAAATTAAAAAGCGTGTCGGCGACAAATGTAAGCACCGCAGATGCGCCCTGGTCTATGGCAGGCAGAAGAAAGCGAGCACACACACCCTCCAGGGCGGACGATCCGAAAGTTGTCCGCAAAAAATGATATCAAGGATTGCTGTCGAGTTCCGAGGTCGCTCGTGCGAATAGAAATTTGCATCAATTGAGTTGCCTCCCAAAGTCATGTCGAGGTGCTGCTTTCTTGCAGAGAGTGCGAGACCACTCTCACGTAATGTATGTGGTGACTTTCATGTGAGACACCTTCTGTTGCCTATCTGTTCTGATGTATGGGAGTACTTTCATGTTCAGATGTATGGGAGTACTTTCATGTTTAGATGTATGGGAGTAATTTCATGTTCGGATGCATGGGACTACTTTTATCTTCAGATGCTTAGAATTGCTTTCATGTTCAGATGTATGGGACTACTTTCATCTTCAGATGCTTAGAATTGCTTTCATGTTCAGATGTATGGGACTACTTTCATCTCCAGATGCTTAGAATTGCTTTCATGTTCAGATGTAAGGGAGAACTTTCATCTTCAGATGCTTAGACTTTCTTTCATGTTCAAATGTATGGGACTACTTTTATCTTCAGATGCTTAGAATTGCTCTCATGTTCAGCTGTCAGGGAGAAAGGGAGAATTTTCATCTTCAGATGCTTAGACTTTCTTTCATGTTCAAATGTATGAGACTACTTTTATCTTTAGATGCTTAAAATGTCTTTCATGTTCAGATGTATGGGACTACGTTCATCTTCAGATGCTTAGAATTGCTCTCATGTTCAGATGTAAGGGAGTACTTTCATCTTCAGATGCTTAGACTTTCGTTCATGTTCAAATGTATGGGACTACTTTTATCTTCAGAAACATAGAATTACTTTCATAATGTTCAGATGCTTAGAATTTCTTTCATATTCAGATGCTTAGAATTGCTTTCATGTTCAGATATATGTGATTACTTTTATGTCCAGATGTGATTTTTTTAAGTGTAGGTGAATGGGACCACTTCCGTGTTCTGATGCCTTCGACTGTCTTATATGCAAGAAGCATTACGCTTCATTAATTTTTTACTATTTTTCCGTCAGTAGAAACTGTAAATAAAAACTAGTCAGCTTCTAACACCTCTATCTTCCCGTCATCACTAATTCCTTCAATACTTTCGAAGTTTTACGCGGCAACTGCAGCGGCCGGCCTTCATTCTTCACCAACACAAGACATACGTTAGTAACCCCCTATAATTGACTAAATATATCAAACATAATTTTACGTCATTCAGCACTGCAGCGTTATTTAAGTTTTGTAACTTTGAGATTGTTTTTAGCCAAAATTGACTTTATTAAACATGCGCGTAATCTGATGACTTTGCAGTGATCAGTGTTATTGTTGATGTGGAAGTCAACTCATAACAAGTGAGTAATTCTATCTAATTAACTTGTTAAGAGTGAATACTCTAGGATGGGTGACGACACTCGGGCGTCTCTGTATTGAAAAGAATATTTCGAAAACGATTTTGAGCTTTCACCAGTTTCCTTTCTTATTTACTGTAATGACTCAATTTATTTATACGTACAATAAAAAGATTCGAAAAAATTTGAATTCAGTTTTTCGATGAATTTAACGATTGCTGAATCACTTTAAAATTTTGATGGTGGCACGCGACCAAACTTTCTTTTGTAAAAATCCAAAAATAAAAACAGGTGTACATTTATACTTATATATATTACACACATATATTTACGGATATGTATATATTCATATACATAAATATGTATATGTATGTAATTATGTTCTGAAAATATCGATTAAGTGTACAGCTCATGTTCTCGAACATTTTAAATGTAATAAAATGTGCATAACATGCTGGCAAACAATATATATTAAGTCAAAAATGCTTTATTGTTAACGAACTATTTGAATTACTGTAATGCAGTAGTACATCACAAGGCAAGAATAATTCAAACTAAATTAAACATCTGTCAAATTTTATGAGGTACTTAAATCAAATCGATCTTGTATAACATGATTACAAAAATTCATGTTAAATGAAACCCTCATGTATGAAAATTGAATGTTCACAACCAGCATAACAGCTCTGTATATACATTTGAAAATTACTAGTTAATCAATTTGAATTAAATTAAACATTTATTACATTTTAACGAGAGATTTAGATCAAATTAAACATTTATAACAGTTTACTGGCTGTTTAAGTCTAACAAAACATAAATAATATGTTCACAGCTTTTAGCAAGCTATTGTTTTTTTCACCGTGGCGAGCTTTTTTCATTTAATATGACAAACTTTGACTGGTCCATACTTGTTCTCATTGAAGAACATTTACAAAATTTATGATCTTGAAAACTTTTCAAACGGGAAGATCAATTTTAAACGAATGAATACAAAGAGTAAAGATCCTCACAAAGTATTGTGAGGAAATTCTGTGAGGTATAGTTTATAAAAGCCTTCGAAGAGTAATGCAATTTTTAAAGATGAATTAAGGCTTTTGGTAGGAGTAGTAAAATGTTTTAGCTTAATATTTTATTGAGATTTTCAATAATACTCTCAAACAAAAGCTCCTGCTTCAGCATAAAGAAACATTACTACTTTTGCCAGCAAAATTTCATCTATTTTTGAAAATGTAATATTTTCAAAATAGTTCTAAGTCACTTAACAAGATCATTAACGCCAAATAGTTCATACCCAAGAGTCAAATTGTTTGAATGCTGAATAGTTCACACTAAATGGTCAGTAGTTTCTACACCAAATGGTTCATTGCCAATAGTACAATGATTTCCATGCCATATACAGTAATTGACGAATCATAGTCAATAGTCACATAGTCCATGTCATGGCACAAGCGTAAATAGCTAAAAAAAATCACAGCATCCTTTTACAGCAATAAATCCCCGCACGTGAGCATAAAGTTCGACGAAGAGAAACTGCCAAATTGTCGTTTCGAGGGAAACATTTGAAACGAAGAGCGGAGCATAAAAATGGCGCTTCGTGTTCTCGCAAATTGAAAAATTGGCTCTCACACTCCATAGGAGGAACGACGGAGTCTCAAACGACAAGGTAGGCGCGATTATAGAGCCGTAATTCTCGCTCTTCTTAAGGAACTCGCGCGGAAAGTGATTGTAGTTGTTTGGGTGAAACGAACCATCTTGACGGCGGTTCTCACTCGCTGAATTAACTGGGGTTTTGGAAACAGGAACTTGAGACAGGTTTTTGCAACTGCTTGTTGTGGTTCTTCCGCATGTGTATATGTGTGTGTAGTATATACATTTCTTCCGCAAGATCGACAATTGAGAAAGTTGAACCACCGACGCCTCGCTGTAGTCGACAACAGGTTTAGATTTTTCTTCTTAAATGGTGAGAGTGAGACTCTCACCTTTGTTCTGTAGCTGCCTTGGTTGTCATTTAAAAGCCAAATAAGAGTTAAATCAACGAATAAATATTTAGCTAGTTTTGTTGCGCAAAAAATCTTATAACGTCTGTGATGCACACTTTTTATGGGAAATTAAGCATTAGCTCTCATTGAATTGAACATTATACATGAGTATTTACTTTCTGATTCCTTAATTTTGAACTGCATACCGGAATTTGTTCGCGATTAAAATTGTCAAAATACTGTTGGTAGTAAATACAATTTTTTCGTGAATTTCCATGGGGATGGTGTACAGCTTAAATGCACTTAAAATATCTTGTCAAAATACGTTTTTTTTCGCACTGACTCGTAACAAAAACTAACACATTATCTGCTGCTGATTCACCTACTTCTGATTTCACTTTGTATTTTTGTTGACACATAACAAGAGACAGATTTGCACTAACAAATTAATTGTTATCTATTAAAGTTAAATATTGAAATTGAGTTTAACTGAAGTTGATCCGAATTCTTCAACTAAATCCTCTGCAGTTAAAATGTTGTCAGATGTAGTTATTTTCTTCGCGTAATTTTTTCATTCGTATCTTTTTTCTGAAGCCAACACGTTGGATGCTACTGATTTCTTTTCCCATTTAAGTGAAGCAAATTTTTTCATTGAGCGAAAAGTCATAAATAAGTTTGACTTATAATTCATAAGCTTTTTTGCTTAATTGACTAAGCGAATCGTTAAAAAAAAGGCTTTGATCAACGTAGAACTTAACATCGAATCAAATACTTAGTTATAAAATTAATTTCAATTAAAATCTAAATGAAGCTTTGCCAAATTATGAATATTCTCGATTTAATTTCAAAGCGTACCAATTACCTCCACAAAACTGCCATTCATTTTACAACGTTCTTAAAACATAATGCTTCAATAGAGACGGGGAAGCATCAATCGTCATCTTTGGCATGACAACCTTTCACCTTCATCATAATAACAAAACATTAATAAAGAGCGTAAAAATCATGCATGTAGAATTTCTATTGTGATGAATTTCAAATGCCTTAATCCCGTCGCACCTGGTAACGTTTTACTTCAGAAAAAGAAAGCTTAAGCTGCATCCGGCTCGTAGCCTTCAACTCCACCGTACGTATTTTTAGTACAAAAATTATCTGGTGCTCGTCAGCGCCTTGAAACTCGTTTGGAAACTTCGGAAGAAGCTTCGTGGGGTTTCGAACTTCCTAGGAAGGAGAAACTGACCCAACGTCTTAAAAAAAATGTTTCGCAGATTGCCAGAGAAGAAGATGATCCGTTTTTTGCAGGCGCCAGAAGCGAGAGCGAGGCTGCTTAGCCAGAGGTTGGAGTAAGAGTGCCCACTCTTGTTGACTGCAGGACTCGTAGATACCATGACATGGTAAGTTCGAGAATTTTAGGAATTAAAACCAGACACGATGACCAGATTTCATTCCTGTATGTCACAGACGCCAATTTTTCAGAATATTTTTTAAAACTAAACACGATGAATAGATTTCATCCCTGAATGTCACAGATACCAATTTTTAAGATCTTCCTCTTAAATTTCCCATTGTTCTGTGGGCACAGATGGATCGAATGCGGGGCAAGTGTTCTATTGTCATGCAGACACAGCATGTGCTTCTGAAAGTTTCAAGTCACGATGCATCGAGTGAGAACTGATGTGGGCCATTTTTTCCGTAGATGAAAGTGAGCGTTGAGCGATTAGTTATGAAGGAAGCCTTGCAGGCTTACGGCCCTCAAAACACTCGAACCTTCGCGTAAGTCTTGATGCTTTGATAATAGTGAGCTACTATGAATAGGGAACTAAAATCGTGCTTTTTACTCTAATTTTAGCTGAAATTTTTTGCTTGTATCGCATAGCAAGTCTGAAAATTCTCTTCGCACGAATATGAGAAAACCCGCCATATCTTCGCCATAACGCATGATATCTGCTTTCTAGGCGCACAAGAAGAATCAAAATATAATTCTGTCCTTTTTTATGTGATTTGTACGTACTTTCACACGTCCATAATGGGCAGGTTAATTTTTTATAACCTCCTGTTATTCTGCAGTCATTTTGAGACAAATTCTTAAAGCAGCGTCTTCATATTCACGTACTGTCTACTTATTCTTCGAGTTCTTCGGTGTGATATCGTTTGAGCGACGTACGCGGTTACATTAATTTTTATGGTATTACCACTACTAATTTTATCATTACCATTACTAAAACCGTTTTAATGGCTGACTTTGTCAACACCCATCGTTGTATCATTGCTACCACTAATTCTACTACTATGAATACTTCCACTTGTACTATAACTAGTATTCCTAGTATTACTGATACTTCTATCACCAGTGCTATTGTCTTTTTTCTTACTACGATAGAGTCGTCACGCGCTAAGATTGGTTATAGTAACAATTTTTTATTATTGAAGTTTAAATTATTTGTCAAATATAACTTACGATGTCTGAATGAACTCTACTTCAATCCAACAAATAAATATTAAACGTCCAGAACAGAGTACTACAATTTTTTGACATTGTTTTACGGTACTTACAATAGTAATTAAACATCAGCGAACTTGAGTTTTGAGTTCGAACATCCATTTTCAAGTGAAAACTCCATTTCACAATCTAATTATTTATTTTTTAATACGCTAACTACATTTATATGATAGCAGCAGAAGAAATAGAACAGGAATAACAAATACTGTCATTGAACGTGAGCATGCAAGCCGACGCTCGGGAATGTAATTGTGCCATGGAATGGCTGGTTCGTGTATCAGGTCTACAAAGCTGCATCTTATAATTTAAAAAACATAAAAACGAGCTACCAGTCCGTTCCTGGATAGAACCATAATAGATATTGTATATTTTATGTTTAAACCGTGTAATGACTACGCACACGACTGATATTCAGGTATGCGTAATAACTTTGCCGAAAATGATATCTATGAAATAGTGATAAATTCAGTCACAGCGATAACACGTTACATCGCTGTGTGCGTGTACAAAACGTCGAAGAAAATATTTTAAATTTAACTAATACATCTCATTTTTAAAACCCTATGCTTATTTTGTTGATTCATAATTTTGGATCAAGAATAACGAGAGACATTCTTTTCAGATGCTTCTATTTTTTCGACCAACCTGACGAAAGCTTCTATTGGAAATGTTGTAAATCAGAAGACTGAATTCGTTATTTTCACATCTTTAAAGCAGCCAAATGCATTGAGAACAGGAAAGATTGTCGTAAAAACTTTTGGTTGTCGGGTGAAGCTGTTTTTTACTTGTAATGTACAGTTAACAATTCTCTAGGTCCGATAGAATTTGAAATTTTATCGGAAAATTTTTCCATCGAAAATTTGGAGTTTTATCGGATCATGGAATTTGAGTTCTGAAATTTGGACCCGATAAAACCATGCAATAAGCCCTGTAGGTTTAATTAGCAGTAGAACTTTTAACGTGCCTTGTTTGTTAGCCTGATACTTTGCATGTGAGCTTGGCTTGTTTAAATAGGTTATGTGGCAGTGAATGTTGCCCGGAGCTGTACGTATCTATACTTACCTACATCCGCAGAGAATATCTCATTGAAGTGAATTTCATATAGGTTAGGGGAAAGAAAACTGTTTACTGAAATTTATTTACACTTAAAATATTGATTTGCTTGAAAGGCAACGTCTGGAGGTTTGGCGTTCACTTTAAATGCTAAAATAAATATATCAATTGGAATAAACGTGGCCTGTGGATCTGTGAGTGAGCATATCTTGATCTTACAGATATAAACAGCTTGAATTCAAAAATAAAATTCATCGTTTACATAAGCTGGAGTGTGTCGTTGGAGATTAATCATAAACATTGCTAGGAATTTTTTTCAAGTTTGAATAAAAAATAAATGTTTGATGTTTTTCGATAGGAAACTTGGATATTTCATGGGAACAATTCACATAAATGTAAAATATCTCCATCTAGAGTTCATAGAGTTCGTTTTAGAATCAAATAATTGCATAATCGTTCAATGAAACCCAGTAAAATGTGCATATTTGAATCGTCTCATGCTTATAGTCATCTAAACAAGAGGCAAGCTGGGAGCCCGATGCTGAATTTTTCCAAAAATGTAATTTACTGCCGTGCGAAAACGCGGAGGAAGACTAAAGTTTTTCTGCGTAGATTCTGAGACAGAACATGAGATATATACAGTATGTGAGAGATCCTGCTTGACTTGAAAATAATGGTAATAATAATGGTTGGCACTTATGAATGCTATTATTTTTACAGGTCTGCAGGATATGTGCAGTAGTTAGCTCGCGATAGATATTTAAAAAAACTCGTTTTATAACTATTTTATAAAATATATACAACGAACAACCGTCTTGTCTCCAAATTGGAAGTTTATCGAGGAATATTTCTGAACAATACTAATGCGTAAGTTATTTAAAAAGAAAATAAAAAATTCTTGTATGATGTCATGTAGTTACTCTTCAATCTTCGAATAAATTTTTTACGAAGCTCTGTACCGAGACGATCACATTTAATGAAAACGAGCTCTATTCAAACAGATAGTATTCCTCAATCAAGAACTGCTCGTTAACTCTATTGCTGTGCGTGGATTTTTAGACTCTCTTTCTCGTGGTGAGATGCGGTTCAGTGCAATTTCTCCGTCAGTCTGCGAGCAGCTTGCGTGTAGGTAGGGTGTCGCGTTTCGATGCTCTTAGGTTCGTGACTTGGATGACCTGAGTTTAGTTTCAAGTTTTTAACGTTCATAAACACTTGGAATGAAATCTCGTACTTCACATTAGTACAATGTGAATTTGTTGACATTAATTAACAAATAAAAATCTTTACTCTTATATGAATGCTGTTGCGTCTATGAATAGTCAGTGACATATACTTGATTAATTGGCACATTGGTGGTAAATGCAAGAAAATTATTTTCAAGTTTTTGCATTTCTAGCGTGTAATGGCTGGCATAGCTACACTAGGAACAGGCAGTGTTGTATAGGAGCAAATTTGAATAAGTACGTATAATTTGTGCTGTTATTAGGAAAAATTATATAATTGCATTTGCATCGCGAATGAGAGAGCGACTACTGAGAAAAATCAATAGGAAAATTCAATCATGAAAATGAAAAAATGTGGTAATGTACGATTCACGTAAATAGATCACAAGTCATTAATTCCAGCAATATGAGATGCCAAGATGAGTTGGCTTATTCTCACAAGAATTTGTTTACCCATTCATGACATTAAATAAGTCAGCCTTTTGATATTCACCATATCCTATTCAAATTTAAAAAATCTTTCAGATTCTTAAACGAAAGTTTTCATTAACCGCTGTTCAATATTGTGTCGTTCAATTAAATTTAGTTCAATAGTGCGTTTATGTTCAGTAGAGCACTGGCGAGAGCTTATTTGTTCAATTGAGAAAGAATAAGAAGTTTCCGTAATGTTGGTTTGCATGGGTGGCCAAATATGAGCGCAGTGACACGGGAACTTCGACGCAAAATAAGGGAACTTGAACGCAGCTTGGGTACCGATCCTGCCGGGCATTGCTGGACTCGCGGGCTCGTTTACTTCGTTCGCGTTCGTTTTTTACTCAACCACCTTCATGTAATTAGTCATGTTCTACAATGAATTTGTCAGGTTATAAATTGGCCAATTATTGAATTTCGGTAAGCATTTTACGACAAGCGTATTGTTAAATATTTCATAAATATTTTTGCAGTGAAACTTACTTTTGGAGTTTGATGAAGCAGTGATCCGCAGGTCGATAGAACGAAACGATGTTATTCTAAGACTAATATTGTTTTTATCGTAATTCTAACTATTATTATTGAGATCCAGCAAGGGAAAGCCACTGCTATTCTCAAAACATGATTCATTTTCATGAATTTGGCTGAGGCCTGCTCTCACATGCACCATAATCATTGCAAAACAGCGGCGCTAAGCCAGCGAGCCCTGCTGGAACAGATCAAGTCACCATGAGGGGCGCAGACCCAGAGTGTCTCAGTTGACGTGTGGCTGTAGTCTAAGGCCCCAAGTGGCTGATGTGACCAGTTTTTCGCCTCCTTTCCCTTACAGACAAAGAGCATTCTTCCTTGCTTTACTGCAATGAGTTATATTGTATAATTGTGTTGCCTTTTCGACAGAGTTACTCGTATTTAAAAACCATCTTTCAAAAATCTTACATGTTTTTTTTAACAGTAAAGTTCATCAGCTCTATGAAAAAGGCAGAAAACGTTTTTTATGGAAACAGCCTTCTCATAAGCTGTTCATATGATAATCACTTCTTTCCTCCAGTCACGCAAACATTTGAAGATTGCGTAAGCGATTGCCACACTCACCATGTCCTGAGTGGAGAAACGTACTCTCTGATTGCTTTTCTTTGTGGACGAACAAATCGTCGCAGAACAGTTATGCAAAGTTCAATCAGCAATTAATTCAGCAGGCACAAAGCGATCGAATTATCGTTGCAAATGAACTACTTTCAAAATTCATCGTTGAAATTCACTTTCAGTGTAGCTTCTTCACTTATTTCCTATTGCGAGAAATGCTGATAAGTTTTGAAGCACGGTATTTATGCTTAGTTTTTCAGAGCAGAAAATGGCGACAAATATCGAAGTCGAGTGTTTTCATTTCTAGTTTTATGGAGTGATGCAAACTCAGGGAAGAACATTTCCCTCTCTAGGCTTTCCTTCATAAATGCTGTATTTCACCGACATTAGTCGCAATTGCATCGTCACCATGCTTGGCAAAAGTTCCATATCGGTCCGACATTTTTATTCTCTCTTCAACTCATGAATACAGCGCGTTCCAAAAAAATGTCTCAGACTTTGACTGATGACTAATTATATATTTTTTATTTTAGTTCCACGTGCAATTAAGGTTTTGTATGACATCTGATTTTTTTAAATTGAATAATCTTTCGTTTGATTTAACTCGTGGGATTTATAACTATGCCAATAAACACCTACATCAAAACAAGGTACATGAATACTGGGTAGACAAAGAGTGAGTGCATTTTTTGGGACACCTTGTAAGTGTACGGTGTGACAGGATGTAATAGTTATATTCATGTTTCCTTTTCGATTCTTGTTACTTAGCATTGATAGTCCCTGTAATGTTTTTGTATTCGCCTCTAACAATGCATCCGCGTATATTTTCCTCTATTACATTCTGTTATTCTAACAAAGACTTTTCGTCGACTTTTCGGTTGTCAACGACACTTGTGATTTTAACATAAAAAGCAATAATCGCGAAATATATTCTGTCTGACTCGGTTTTTGTCCACAAGTATCTCACCCGTACGAAAGTGAGCACAAAAACTGATTCTTGTTCGTACAACAATAAAAAAACACGTATTGGCTCTCACTCGTGGAACATTACTATCCTGTTGGTACAAGAACTGCTTCAATAATATTGCAAAACTTTTCAGTATCAGGTCCAGACAACCGGAAGGCTAGTGTAAAAAAATATGTCGATAGTATGACGCACTTAGCATGTTGCTAAGCATGTTGTTCTTTGCTAACTTGGGATGCGTTGCGTGTTTAAAAGTTAATGGCGGAATGAAATTTTTCTCAAAAACTTTCAAGAGAGGATTTTCTCATGTAACAGCACCAGAGCGTAAAAAAATGATATAAATTACAAGTTCAAGCTAAGTTGCGAAGTTTTTTTTTAACGTACTAGCAAATTTTTTGCCTTGCATGCAGTTTAGCTTGAGCTTTGCCTCAATGTTTTTACGTAACATTTTATGAGTTTTGTCAGAATTATCCCATTTGTTCTGTTACGAATTTTTTAACTCGGGAGTTTGAACAAAAAGTTGGGATACTGATATTGTACTTTGAGAATCGTTTTAACTAAAGATTTCATTTGTTATAAATTCAAAGGAAGAACAGGTAAAAATAAAAATATTTTTGTTGTAAAATGCATATCATCATATATGATTCTAATGATATGATGCATCATCAGAATGTAATGAATGAATAATTGTTTTTTAACATCAAACATTGTGCGTCCTTATCTTTTGAGGAATTAAGGTGTTTATGGTTCAAAAAAAATTTCATTCTAGAAAAATATGAGCATCTCAATAAAGTTGTGTAATTAAAAACAATAGATGAAACATGTGTAAACACCAAAAAATAATACAAACCATCACTAATTTTGCTTAGATTTCGATTGCAATGGTGAAAAGTCGTCTTTCTTTCATTGTGTAAATTTCTGCTACCCTGGGAACAGTACACAAACTTCTTCAAAGCCGCGCTAAAAATATATGTGCTAGTAAAAACATTTCCAAGTCCCGTAAGGTGTTAATGAACATTTCACAATACAATAATCTGCATTGCCCTGAACTTACAGCAAAAGAAATCACGTTTCATAGAAGGACGATACCAAAATTATTTTGAAGAAACCCATTGATAAAAACAAAACAAAATGCAAAGTCGTGTGTCGAACATTCTCATGTATCGCCACCTTGCGACGTGCTAGCGGAGAACTCTGAATTCTTTTATAAGTATAATTATCACCTTCTCGACAACAATGGTGTCGTTACTGTATGGACTGCGGGTCACAGCTACGCGCGGCACGGCATCGTTATAAGTTGCTAATCTGCATCGAGGTAGCTGACTCCTCTGTTAAATGATAGCGGGTGTGCGGGAACCTCTGCTGTAGCTCGTATAACGGGTCTCACTCTCGTAACTGTGTTCTGGCGTACGTGAATGAAGCTATCGGATCGCTTTGCGCAACTCGGTTCATAAATTGGGATGTAGATGAGTAAATTGAGGTCATTTTTGTCTTTGTTCGATTAATATTGGTCCTTTGTGAGTTTAGGGTGGCATTGGGTTATGTTTCTCAGCAACTCGGTTCTTAACGCATGACTTAGATGCGTAAATTGATGTCATTTTTGTCTTTGTTCGTCCAGTATTGGTACTCCTGTACTAAGGGTTGCATTGGATTATGTTTCTCATGCCTATTTCCATTTTTGATATTTTTAGCATTGCTCCCATAAAATTTACTGTCGTTTTCATTTTGTTGTTACTATAATTTTCAGACTATCACAATCCGTTTTCAAAACTGTATTCTTAAACTTTGAAATAGTCGTTGCAGAAGGTAAACGCTAAAATAATATTTCATTTTTGTTTAAGAAGTGTCACCTTAATGCATTATACGATTATTACCAATATGAGGGTAGCTCTAAGTGTATTTATCAAAATTAACTACAGTAAGAGGGGGTTATTAGTATAATTAAGGGTAATTAACAGAGCCATCAATAATGAGGCTTACAGTTAAAAATCTACACACTGACAAATGCCGTTTGGGGAGTGCAGTTCAAGACAAACACTATGCCAAATACCGTTGTGTTACATTGTATCACATTGATGCACTGCAAAACATGATCGAACTGTTCTTCGCTTATTCTTGTATGTATTCTTGGACTTTAATTTGATATTAAATTGACGTTGTACACAAAACTCCAAATACTTATCGTAAAACTGTACTTCATAAAAAATTCTACGAGCACTGAATCAGGCCCATACAATTTTTCAGATGCGCATCATGGGTCTAAAACTTTCACACAGTTCTTGCCTTATTTCGAGAAACTTCAATAGAAAGCTGACCAGATTTTGAGGGCAAACAGCGCGTTCTTGATTCGCTATCTCGTTCAATTTCCTGCGTCCAAACGAAAGTTTTCGTTTAGCGAAAGCCTTCGACTAAGATACGAAACCAAGCGCTGCTATTCACCATTCCGGTAAATAGGAACCGAGTGAAGCGGTGAATTCTACTAACAAAGCTAACTGTCGCAACTGTTCTATGAGTGAGACAGTTTTGTTGCTGTAGGTGACACAGCAGTGTCACTGTGGGGGAGTTCCTGGTACGATGTGACAGTTTTGTGACTTAATGTGACACAGCAGTGTCAATGTGGTGGAGTTCCTGGTACGATGTGACAGTTTTGTAACTGAATGTAATACAGCAGTGTCACTATGTTGGAGTTCATGATACGATGAGATTCAAAGTAGTAACTAACAAATTTGGATATCGAGATTGATGGGAATTTAATTAAGGATCCTAAGTCATTTAGTCTTAAAGTTTTAAATCCAAGCATAAATTGTAATCTGCAAAAATAAAAAAGTAATGGATTACGTTACAGAAAATCTTATGGAGCGAAGGGACAAATCTGACAAGGGACATTATTAAATATTTTCCGTCATTCCCTTCTACCGTCAGTATTTTTAATCGTGGCCTGGCCTATCTCCTGTTGTATATATTCTTGCTTTATGAAATACTCATTTTCCACCAGCATAAGGACACATCATTTGTTCATACCGGATGCCTTTAACAAACGAATCTACTCAGTCACCACCAAACCAGCCACCTAAAACCTAATTACCACCATTACTTTGAGTGTGCTGGAACCTTCACAACAGTTGGAAGGCGGACATGAAAGCTTTGAATTCGTAAAAATTTTGGCAGACAGTTTCATATCTTTGCTTCTCACCGAAATAAAACTAATTGTCTTTCACCTTCTAATTGCAAACAGTTTTTGTCTTGTGCATTAAGCGACAAGTTTTGTTCTGCACATTTTCATTTATCCACAGTGGTAGTTTTTCATTCACCTGATGTTTACTTAACGGTGACGCACAGTCTTGATCTCATGTACTCGACACAAGTGTGGGCAATTATGCATTTTGTAACTTTTGGTGAATGTAGCGTGTTGTATTACATTTTGATTTCGTCCAGCTACAGTCTCCGGTTCTAAACATAAGACGTAAAGGTCACCAGTTATATAAGTACATCGTCATTCTCTCTGACGCCAGTACAGAACGTAAATGAACATTGGAATGCAAGGTTGGCATTAAAAAACTCAAGCAAAAATAGCTCCCACAAAAAGCTCAATAAACACAAAAATTCGTGTTTACAATCAAACATTGTGCTTCCATTTCTTTGATGAAATAAGGTGTTCATAACACAAAAATAAGTTTCATTTTATTTCGCTCGCCGTTTTTTACGAGTCTTTTTTTAATTATTGCCTATGAGTGGGATTTTAAAGTAACTTAGTTCGAAAAATTCCTCACAGCCTAATTTTATTACAAACACTGTTTTATCTGCGGGGTACGTTTTTCGAATACCTTTAAACTTGAAGACATTTGAAGGTAATGTTTTATGGAGCGTTAGGCCACGTTGCAATGTAAAAATTCCGCTTATAGATATTGTGAGTATGATGAATAGTTTTCTCGTGAATTTTCCGGGCAATGGTGCTACAGGGAAAATGTGAGGGCTGAATTGAAGGTTAGGTAGGAATACCTTTTGTTGAATGAAATAAGTTTTTTATTTTGTTTCGGACCATCTTTTTTTCGGTTTACTGGTGTTTTATTCAGCACTTACTACTTTTTTCCAATTTTATCTTGTTACATAGTCTTCCATCTAAACTTACTGTTTCCATGTGCCGGAATCATGTGTGAAAACTCACCTTGAGCATAGATTTCTCGTTCTCTTAAATCCTCCTAAATGGTGCCTTCATCCTGATTCTTTTTGGAACACCCTTGCCGGTGGTTATACTAATCTGGACAGTGGTTAGAATAATATTCAAGTTAGGGATCTTTAGGTGTTAGGCTCGTTAAATATTTCATCCAATTTCTTTACACTTTTCGTGATCCAAAGAAGTCAACTTGTAATTTAATTGGGATGTTTATCAATTATTTCGATTCTTGTGTGCAAACAGATTATATTTTTAAGACTTGAAGGTTACCATACCTACGTTGGAGGATAAATTTGGACGCAGCAATTACCTTTCCAGTTTTATTCCTGCACCGAAGTGCTCAGTGAACACATATTGAGATTTCACGTATAGCAATGTGAACCTCGAGACCCTGTGATCAGTGCCAAAAATAGCTGAAGGAACGTGAAGACATTGCCACAGGCTGCTCATAATATCGTTATTGACCCCATTATATCGTCAGTGATCCCATAATATCGTCAATGTTACCATAACATCGTCATTGACCATAATATCGTCATTGATGCTCTAATACTGTCGCTGAAAGTAATATCAACGCTCATGATGTTGACCACGAGGAAGAAGATGCTGCTGCTGTGCGTGACGGCGCTCGTGGAGGTCACGACGGCGACCAGGACGGCCAAAATGCCGGACTTGGCCATCGAGGAGGTTGCCCACGAGTACCGCAAGTTTACTGACGGGTGAGTTCCTAAATGTGGTCAACGTGGGACTTATTGTTACGGTCAACTTGTATCTTCTCTGTACTCACTTGGTAATTTAATGCTGGAGTCAATATGTGTTAGCCTACTACTGCTGTTGTCATTGTGTTACTACTGCGGTAGTCAATGTGTTACTTCTGCTGTGGTCAATGTGTACTTCTGCTGTGGTCAATGTGTTACTTCTGCTGTGGTCAATGTGTTAGTTCTGCTGTGGTCAATGTGTTACTTCTGCTGTGGTCAATGTGTTACTTCTGCTGTGGTCAATGTGTTACTTCTGCTGTGGTCAATGTGTTACTTCTGCTGTGGTCAATGTGTTAATACTGCTGTGGTCAATGTGTTACTACTGCTGTGGTCAATGTGTTACTTCTGCTGTGGTCAATGTGTTACTTCTGCTGTGGTCACTGTGTTACTACTGCTGTGGTCAATGTGTTACTTCTGCTGTGGTCAATGTGTTACTTCTGCTGTGGTCAATGTGTTACTACTGCTGTGGTCAATGTGTTACTTCTGCTGTGGTCAATGTGTTACTTCTGCTGTGGTCAATGTGTTACTTCTGCTGTGGTCAATGTGTTACTACTGCTGTGGTCAATGTGTTACACATTGCTTTGATTAATGTGTTACTCATTGCAGTAGTCAATGTGTTTGTTATTCACTACTGAAGTCGTGTTAATCCTCACCGTAATCAAAGAGTAACTCATTTTATACTGCTGTAGTAAATATATGAGTCACTGTTGTGTTGCAGTAGTCAATGTGTTTGTGTAGTGGTTGATGACTTTTGAATACAGACTCTGGAAATTTATAATTGCTATTATTGTATTGTTTTTTACTTGAAGGTTGAATTATAATTATTCTCAAAATTATATATTTCGCTAAATTTGAAACACAGAACTTGAGTTGCTGAAGTGGAATGTCCTTGACGTATTCCTCAAGACCTCAAAACAAATAGCGATTATTTGGTCACTTATTTTTGCTAGCTGCTGTAAATCGCGTTCGCACATAATACACTACTCGATACTTTAGACTTACGAACTTTTTTCGTGCAGTTAAACAATGAAAATGTCGAACAGTATGACACCACATTAGGTCTTGAAGTACATCCGTGTCAATGATTATTTTGACGCTTCCCTTGATTTGATTGGTGCTTAAGCTCACCGAGGGCACTACTATTAAGTAGAACTTTGTCGTACTTGTGCTTTATGAACACTATTTGTAATAAGTATCCTTATCAAGCATGTGCTTATTGCAGGTTCATGTTTATCTCTACCAAGCTTGAATCACACGTTCCTCTTTCCTTTCGCCTCTTCAATGGTCTGAAACCCTTCAATGCCTGCAAACCTGTGAATTATTACGTATATTCTTCAGGCCTTGACCCGATTACCGACCAAACGCTATCAAATTAGTCTATATTCGTGAACTACAGACCGAAGTAGTTGGGTTCCAAGCCGACCTACTCAGTACTGGAGAATACGGCAAAGAGACGCTGCCTAATCCATTATCAGGCCGATCTAGCTTGTAACGAGGTGAGCTAATCGGGTTACGCGTTGATCTATCTCGCATGTTAGCTTGTTAGCTCTTGCTTGAGTTGACGGAGATACTGCGTGTCAATCTGACTGGCAACGAGTAAACGACAGCTGCTGTTGGCATGCGCTTGTGTGTCAACCTCAGTTCTAACATTGTTTGAGATCTGCACTGTGGTAGGTATTGCCACTATCGAATTGCACTGTTCGGCCTGCCGCAGTGTAAGTTCGTACACTGCACGGCCTATAGCACTGCACATCTACAAGCTGTGCACATGTAATACTGCTCTGCTGCTCTGCAGAGTCCGCACTGCCTGCAGCACTGCACATCTGCACGCTGCACAGAAAAAAGCACTGCACTTTTGTACGCTGCAGTGCATGGCCTACAGCGCTGCACACGTAAGAGGCACATGATCTATTCCATTTAACGCTCTACAAAGCACACACCGTCAGCGTCTCTGCCGTTCGATCATGACTCTCGCACGAGTCGGTAGCGCAGTGTGCGGCTGCAAGAAATAAATAAATCTTCAATGATCTTATTAATAGAAAAGCCATTGAAATAAAGCCGTAACTAAAAGTTGTCCAGAAGATTCACCAATGTAGGAAGAATCGAAATAAATATTCGGCTCCAAGTGGGACGTCTCATTAAAAAAGTTTTAATAAACGCTTAAGATGATAATATTTCTATTTTACGTCTGATAGAATACATCCTGTGCGGATGACAAATTTAGGTCTACATATCCGTGCGTAGAAATATGTTGTTTACGGGTCAGCGAAACAGTAATGTTTCAAATAATAGAAAACAAAATCCGGATATCAGAAACAACGGCTCGATGATATGCGGCGTGACCGTGTGGTATTAAAGTAGAAACTTAAAGCAGCCTGCTTGAGAGTATCGTTCTCTTTTTAAACAAACATTTCTCCAAATATTTCAGTACATGTTCAAATTTGATAATAAAATCAAACCTTGGGAGCGTGAAGTTAGTTGCGTTCAGTATTCAACATTCGGTGACTAAAATTATTCAAGTGTAATATCAGTCACAGCAAAAATGTTCTCGGTAATCTGACCGCAAAAGACGCCCAATTGGTGAAATTCGGAGTACGAAATAAAAGAAAATAAAATTGAACTCTGTGCGGTCACAACTCATTTTAAAAATATATTCTAAATTTCATTTCTGCAACTTTCGAAGTTGGAGAAACCCGGACAGTGCACACCTGACATTCGTGAATTCTGTACGGTCGCAACTCATTTTTAAGATATACATTCTAAATTTTATTTTCTGCAACTTTCGAAGTTGGAGAAACTCGGACTGCGCCAATCTGACATTCGTACAGAAAAGACTTTGGAGCAAAACTGCATGGACGGTCATTTTGTAGCATGACTGCGCCCTCTGCTCCAACAAAGCCTCTTCCCACGACCAGTCACCTGAGGTGTCCACAGAACGCTCCACTTCTCACTCGGGCCATTGACTAAACATCCGCCGAGCACCCCTTCATGAACACGCCAGCCCCCTTTCCTTTAATTGGACGTGACCGAGTTGTCTTAACGGTGGTTTTCGGTCTACCTCCGCTTGGGTATTTCGGTGGCGACATTTGTGTTGATGAACTTGTAGTACAAGTAAAAATGGTAGTGGTAATAATAGTAGTAGGATTAATATAGGTTTACAAACGCTTCAGTAGCTCAGACAATAACTCACCGAATATCTCACTTATAATACACTTAATTTTTTGTATTTATGTTGTCTTTATAGGTGGTTTTCGGACAACCTTCACTTGGGCATTTTGGTGGCGACATTTGTATTGATACACTTGTAGTAGCAGTAGTAATTGTAGTGGTAATAGTAGTAGTAGTAGGATTAATGTAGGTTTACAGACGCTTCAGTAGCTCAGACAATAGTCCACCGAATATCTCACGAATAATGCACCTAATTCGTAGTTTGATATAGGTAGTAATGAGCCATTTTTGGAAGTATGGGCGACACATAGTTCGATCACAAAGTTTTACGCGCACGAAAGGGCAAATCTAGAGAAACAGATCACAAGGTAGTGTTATGCTAGTTTATTTTGCATTGGTAATCGTAGAAAAGTTTTCTACTCATGATACTGATGATCTATCTACAAAAATTTTCGCTTAGTAGTTCATTTTAGGAAGACGCTCAAGGTATTGGGGTTCAAGGTGAGCCCTAATTTTTAGGGTGGAAAGAAATGTTGAGGCATTGCTGAGGAAGAATGTTTGTATCTTTATATCCCAAGATATCTTTAGGTACGAGTGAGGGGTTGAATTTTTTAACAGTAGTAAGCCACAGCTGCGGATATAAGGCGTCTCGTAAACCTTTTAACAATTAAACTCCCCGGAGGACTATTCGGTTCTTTTTCGAAAATAGCCTTAAAATATTGTATTTCTCGTTTAATTTGTTTGAAAAAATAGGATTCTCTTTCAAAAATAGCTTTAAAATATTGTATTTCTCGTGAAATTTGCATAGAAGCACACGGTTCTCTTTCGAAAATTGCATTAACATTTTGTATTTCGCATTAAATTTCTCCCAATGTGTTTTTGAAGTTCCTTGCCCACAGGCAGTCCCTCCTTCATTCTGATATCGGTGACAATCTGACATCAATGCCAGGTTGGTAATGATTTAAAAATGTGAGTGGGAAATCTTTCCTCTGAAAAGTGTACTAATAAAAAACATGAAGCATAGAGTAAAGTTCTTCCATTAGCAAAGTGCAATATCGGTGAAGAAGTTATGGTAGCGTTACACAAGAATAATATGGCGCACAAGCGGAGTAATTCAGAGTTTTTCTTGCTTTCTGTAACTTGGTACTTGAGCTGAGAGATAGGTGGGCCTTTTTATTGTTGAAAAAACATTTTGCTTGTTATGTCAAGGACAATTTTTTTCGATTCACTGCTGTCCTGTTTTAAGAACAGACCACTTTCTTTTTCAACGTTTATCTTATTTTATGAACTTCTTTCTCAACTTACTGTTTCCATACCCCTTCTGCATAGATTCCGCGTTCCTTTATCTCCATGCTAAATGGGACCTTTCTTCTTCCTCTCTTTAAACCATTTTTTCGCGGTGAGGGAGGCTTAAAATAACACATAATAAAATCAAATTTGTAATTTGGTTTGTGCCATATCTGGCACGCGGTGCAAGAAAAGGCTAAAAACGGTGGCTTCTCCACCCACCGTCAGTAGCGCTGGTGTGCCCGATGAGTTCCGTGTCCACTTTTCTTCGGCAAAAACCCTAGAATGATAGGTCAGGTTATCAGATTTGTATTATTCTTGAAGCAGTAGTGCTGGAAGGATCAGCTATTAATACTTGCTATTCTTGAATTGGGAATTAGGGAACTCATCCCTGGACATTAATGATGCGACACCTAAATAGTCTTTGACCGAAGTTGTTATTAACTGCGTTTATTGTTATGATGAAAAAATAATTTCATGTGAGTGCAAAATAACACAAAAGATTATTTAGAAAGCACAGCCTTCAGGGCGGCGAATACACGCCTACGCGGATGAAATACAATTGAACAAAGAATGAAAATATACCAGGGGTACTTCCCATCACTGAAATTTCGATGTACTATCCATTACTCGATTACCCTCTACAAGTCGCTACGCCTTTTTTGTGTTTTCGCACAGAGTAAATAGTTTTACAAAGAATAATAGAGTAATTAGTCTTAATAGTGTGCTCAATGGGAAATATTCCACTTCGCGACATAGACTTTGCCTTCAGGAATGTCTGAGAAATGCTGACACGAGAGCAATAATAATATTGATCAGTTTCTCCTCACTCGGGAATAAAACTTGCAATTGCAATAATGAATTAAGAGAATTAACGTGAAAGTGGCGTAGCAATGTGCCCATAAATGTAATTTAGTCGCAATGAACTCCTGCTGCTCTCAGAGCGAGGAACGACAACCCGAAGAAACTGTCGAGCGTCTTGGAATTTAAGAATCGAATGATTGCTAAATAAGAATTTTACGAGGGCAGAAGCATCTTAAACACATAGGGGGCAATTGTTTGGCTCTCTAAGTCAATTTGATTTTGCGCAAATTGAATCCTTTGAGTTCTTTTGCCGGAGTTGCAGGATAATGTCAATACATCTTGTCTCATAACATAATTCTTTAATGACTGAATGAAGTTATTATCGGGTTTTCTCTTCCAAGAGATATAAGAACACGTGATGTTATTGCCTAGAGGCGTTCAGTGTCTCAAGAGGTCGTTGTCGCGATCGTCTAGCCTCCTATTGCAGCTCTGCTTCCTTTGTAATTATTAACGCTGAAATTATAGACGCCTGAAGAGAAAGGAACTGCTTCGGGCATCCAAGCCTTCTTTGCAGGCTACAGGAGTGGACTCGCTTTGGTTTGCGTTGAGTGATAGCGCTTCTTGTCGTAATTCAATATATCTCTGGACGCATAATTGCGACCAGTCGGTTACCAGGTCGCTGGAGAACAAGGTCAAGGTGTTCCAGGGAAATATCTCGTGATCTGGATTTAAATGCACTCTAAGTTAGCTATTTAATTACGCGTAATAAGGCCAGACCCATGAAGCCTGGGCACCTGAGACAGAAGAAGACCTAAATCTGGACTACGACTTTTGCAAAGAGAATAAAGGGTTATAAGCAGTCGGTCGAAACCTGTACATTTTTTCTCCATGAGAACAAATTTGTGATGTAAGGTGCGAATGAAGCCATTATACAGGAAAATTAGCAGATATATTTTTATTTCGATAAGAAACAAATAATTGCTAAAATTTTCAATTTGCATATTTATGAACATAATGAATGCTCACAAATTAACTCATTCTTCTAAAAATAATTGCTAAAACATTCAATTAACATTTTATGCACATAATAATTGCTCATAAATTATTAAGTCCTCCTCAAGCCCGAATCACAAGTGCTATTCCACCCAAAACCTGTATGGGCGCTACGTAGTAAGTATTGAGGAATTTTCTCCTGTACCTGTTTGAGAAGACGCTTCAACGGTGCAGTTGCTAGGGAGGAAGGGGGGCTGCAGGGTCTAGAGTGGGTTAAATAGAAAAATCCATCGGGTTGAGATTAGGTGATGTTGAGGGGCACAGTTCTCCGTTTTAAAATATTAAAAAATGGTCTGAACATCACTCAGTTGTATTATTTTAGTATTATTTTCAATAATACATTAATCTAGTGTATTATTTGATGTCTGAGAGTGCGCTGTCTTCTCAGAATGTATTGAATATTCTTCAAACGCAAAGTTTGAAATTTATCCACTGCAAAGGTTTCCGTTATTTTGACACATTGTAGCACAAAAATAAGCATGCTTCTATCTTTACTTACATTTACGATACTGGTTAGAGAAGTTTTGCTATTCTGATTAATTCAGCTTCTATGCCATGTCTTTGTTTTATTCAGACACTGGTTTGAATACATGAAAGATGAACAATTTTGTGATTTCATCATGTTTTTATTCAATGCAGTATGTTTTGTACTTGCAGATATGACTGATGATGAGCTGAGGCTTGAAACTTTTCATTAAAATGATTTTAAAGTTCTTCTTTGCTAAAACCTTCGTAGTTAAACTGCTTAGCAGAAAAGACATTTTCTAATATTGTTCGGTGTAAGTATGAATTTCCATGCATTAGAAATGACAGCTCACTCTCTGACAGAGGCGGGATTTTGACGTCCGAAAACTAGATTTCAGGAGTTGGAAGCGTTGGAATCTGCACATCAATTTTCTAGCATTTCGTAACTCCAGAAATTAGATTTCGCCAGAACCAAGGAAGGTATCTCTTTAGAAAACACTGTATCTTGTGTGAGCATACCTTCCTACTGCGATCGTGATGCTGATAATGGACTAACACTGGTCTATATTTAATGTTCTTTGTAGTGTAGTACTCTTTTTAATTTTTGTTTCATGATTTTCATGGCTTTTTAGACTTTTGGGTATATGGTAATATGACTGTTCAGTGTTATGGCTGTTTAGTATTATGGCTACCTAGTGTCATAGCTGATTGTTCTGTTCGCTTAGTGTTTTGCTGTTAGTATTACGTCAGCTTAGAGTTATTGGCCGGTGGCCGGCGATGGTAAAGAATTTTTGATTTAATACAGAAGAATTTAGTACTCAAAATAATTGAAAATGGTTTCCAAATATTTGTAATTTGAAACCTAAAAATGTGAATCACCGGGCTGAGATATATTCCCCTAACGTTTTTAAAATTCCTGGCAGAGATCTCAAACTGATCGCGATGAAGCTTCGAACGAAATATAAATGTGCGTCTAAAAATTCGAACGCAGAAAACACATTTATATATTTAACATGTACAAGCAAGGGATGCACTAAATCCGATGGTCATGCTTGTGTCGTGCAATATGATAATATGAACGACACTTAACAAGCTTCAGTGAACACAATATGACAATTTACTCGTCGTGGTAGGGGAACAGAAGCACATGATCACAAAGCTCAATCATTTCGCAGTTCAATTGCGCCGGTCGTCAACGCGATGTTGCGCATGGCGCTGCTCTTTTGCTACGCTTTCTCCCTCACGAGCGGAGTGGGCGGGGCACATCGCTCGCATGGAAGGTTGCTCGCTTCAGCAAGCGGTTCCCTGCTAATTTATGACACTCCAGCACCTTGATATCGGTGCATGTCAACCTTAATTGATACTTTTCAGTTGTACTCTACTTCTCAACCTTTCTCTGGATGCCAATGAATCCTGTTATACTCGTATAATCTGTCCTTTATTTTTTATTAGCCTCATGCTGATCTATGTTCTCACCAAGTCAATATACCACATTGATGTTGATACATATTCAGTGACATACACACTGCAATTGCAGTCATGTTCTTTACTTATGGTAACTTGTTCCCTACTTACGGTTACTTGTTTCCTACTTACGGTAACTTGTTCTCTATTTACGGTTACTTGTTTCCTACTTGCGGTAACTTGTTCTCTACTTACGGTAACTTGTTCACTACTTACGGTAACGTGTTCTTTACGGTAAAACAGTCTATTAAGTTCGCAGTACCGAAGCCCGAGTCTGGCATAATTTATGCCACCTATAAGCTCAGTGGACCACGACAGAAATAAGACAGCGATGTGAGAATATGAGAGTACTTTTGAGAGTATTTGAGAGAACGAGTTGCTTTTGGCGGTTTTTTCTCCGCATTCGAATCGCCAATGATCTCGCGCTGTTCATAACCGCGAAGCACGTTCGACGTAACATCCACGTGTACGGAGTGTGCGCTGCGACCGAGAGCTTTTAATAAGCTTGAGCCGCAATATTTCTGCCTGTGTAACTTTTATGTTCATTAAGTCAATGCCTTATTAAGGTAGTCATTGTGACCAAAATCTCGGAAGAATGCCAGCCTGAGATATTTAATGGTCCATCCACACAGCAGAGAAATTTTCAGATGATGGCGCTCCTCCAGGGGGAAATTTCTCTATCCACAGGTTTTTGTTCGGTCAACGTCCTGACACGCAGCAAAAAGAATGAGGATTAACTTTTTGCTGGAATTATGTACACAAACGCGAGCTGCAAGTCAACTGAAGCGCTGGGAGTATAAATAAAAAAGGAGTTCGTTTGTGGTTGCCGGCTTCCGTGTCTCCGGAGTCCCTAGGGTGCGTTTTGGAGGGCGAAAGAACCTGTTGATTTTCAGGGAATTTTTTCATGAGGAAAATCGAAGTGTTGTTCTCTTGCTCTTCTCTGCGGTGGGCTGAATATTGGGTATGAATGACACGGATGTGCAGAAGTTTACTTTTGCTCCTCGAATATCAGCAGCGCAGTGAAACGCAACGCTGTAATTTGAAAAGTACCGACAATATCATTGTGATTTAATGTAATGGCGTTATCTATACGATTTGAAAATTACCGATACTATCATTGCAATTTGGAAAATAGTGGCATTATCTGTGTAACTGGAAAAGCACCGCTTTTATCATTGTAATTTGAAGAGTGCTGAAATGATCACAGCGATTTTAAAAGTACCGATATCATCACTGTAAGTTGAAACGTGCAGATATTACCATATGTATTTGAAAAGCCTCAGCGCTAATTTGAAATATACCGATAGATTACTGAAACTGGAAATTTGCCGATAGTATCTCTGCACTTAAAAAAACGATATTATCACTGTGATTTGAAAATTGCTCGTGTTACTACTGTAACTTGAAATGTGAAGGTATTATCATTCTCACTTAAAATGAAGCCTTGTTAACACTTCTATTATTACTGAAATTAATATTAAGACTTCTGTTATTTCTGAAATTAGTGATAAAATTTCCATTATTACTGAAATTCAAAATATAGCGCATTGGATTGCTAGTGAATGCTGCACTTCCTTCCCTGTTGTAGGTCACATTTATTTTAACGCGCGTTACCATCGTACTGTAATACTTGATGTTTAATTATTATTCACACTGACTGCATCATAACGCGCGTTACCATCGTATTGTACAACTTGATGTTTAATTATTATTCACACTGATAGCATCATTGTTTGTTATGTTAACGTTACTGTCACAGCTCCGTAGGGAATACTACAACAAAAATCAGAATTAGCGCTTCAGAGGGGAAGATTTGGTGTCCCGAGTTGAAGTTAGATAGGCCTTTCCATTGTTGAAATAGAACAGTTTGTTGTTTTGTTACTGACTAGCTTTTTTCGGTTCGCTGTTGTCTCATTTTCCGAACCTATTGTTCTTTTCCTCAACTTTTATTGTGTTCCATAAACTTCTTTCTGTCTTGTTGTTCCTTTGCGCAGGGTGTGAGTACACCTTGTGCATAGATCCTCCGTTCCCTTCATTCCATACTAATTAGTGCTGTCCTTCTTCCTATGTTAGAAATACTTTCATTGTGGTTAGGGAGACCCACGTTTACTTATAATCTATTCCAAAATTCGTCATTGTTACTATCTTACTTTACTACGAATAACATAATTTGTAATCATTGATCGTGATAAATAATTTATTGTTCCATTCCCATAGCACTATGAAATTAATTTTAAGTTTTCATCTTGTATTTAGACGCATGAGTTAATCCAGCGTTCTGCAGTGCGAGCCATGAGGGTAGCATGAAATATACTTGTCTGCACATTAAAGTGGCCTGTTACAACCATGATTCTTTCATTAAACGAAACTTTTATTTGAAGTACAGTGGAAAATATATCGTATTGAATTCGAATCATAGAATCTCACTGAATTTTTTAAATTTGTGGTGATAATTATCGTTCGTGCCTTCTCAAGTTATTTGAGTCACTACGTATGTGTGAAATAGCTCGTGATATTCGCGTCGGGTTGTAATGTCCACATTGGAGCTCCAGGCTGGCGGTGCAAATGTAAATGCAGTAATGTCTCACGTAGTTGTGGGTGAAGATCTCTCGGTTACTAAAAAATTCAGGGCTTTCAAGCATCGCATATAGCATGTGATGATAAATAAATTTGTTTTTAAATCCAAACTTAAATACATTTTCGCTGCATTTTTCGCGCCACTTCTTGAAAGAAGCTATATATTTTCATTTTTCTACTCCACGGCATGCGACACGAAGCATGAAGATAACGGTTCGAAAAGTGTGTTTTTCAATTTTAGAAGCCAATTCGGTTTAAAATTTCTTGAAAGGCATCGAATCACCCTGATTTTTTAAATTAAAACAATACAAAATACAAAGAATATTTAGTGAATGTTCAGCATTTGTGCGCTTACAGACAGGAATTTATCTTTTCAATATATTGTACGACGTACAACCATTTAAACGAGCACTTTTATTTGTTCATCATATGAAGCCCTGCATTGTTTTGTTATTGGCCAAATTATCACACTTATGAGTAAATTTGATTCTAATGTACTCAAAATCTTACAAATATTTACAAGCATAATATGTGCATCCATTGATGTAAAATGATCTTTGCTTCAAGTTTTCTTAAAAGCGACAAAAGTGAAAACGTTTTTTTTAAGATGACTGAGATAGAGCAATAGTGCAAGCTCATCGTAACTGGCTTTTTGAGCACATATCTTGCCTTGATGAATCTCTCTTTTTTGAACATCTGTTGGCTTGTCTGATTTAAATTCCGCTGAACTGCTCTTCAATTACCAGGTACCAGAGCGGCGTAGCTGGGGGTATCATTCCGGCCCCTGCAAATCATAGAGAAAAGCTCATTATCTCCCCAGGGTAACTTTCTCCGTCAGTGAAGCAAATAATTACCCTAAGCTCATCTTGACTCGATGACTTGCTTAATTTGAGATGGTTAAATTTCAGGACAAAGAGGATTTTTTTACATTTAACTGGCTTGTAAAGCCTTGCTGAAAAATTTTCCCAGGAAATTTTCGCAAGCAATTTTTTCTTGACATTCCTTTCATGATTATGCCAAAAATGATTTTATAAAAACATTTTCAAAACGAAATGATGAAAAATTTCTTCCAACGTGGCTCGTCATATATTCAAAACAAGTTACGTATTAAAATATAATCTTATCTCTGTCCTACAGTGTAACACTAATCAACTTTTTCAGAACCCGCAATTTAGCCTTACTTCAATGTTCTCCGTTGTCAACACACAAAAGTTTCAATCCACCACCAACCCCAAGAACGCTAGGGTAACTTTATGGGTGCCTCACCTCAAACTTACCCTGAATTTTTTGTCAACGATTACAGCTCTTAACTGATGTTCGTTTTTTTGCGCGGGAAAGTGCACACACCCTAGGGGGCTTCTTGGGGAAATTGCAGCGTGATCTTAGGACTCGTTAGGGGTGGTTCTCGCTATGAAAACGGCTGGGTCACGAGTTATACATCATCCTATCCCTATGCTGTACAATTTAAAAATGGGAGTGAAAAACTGGTCAATATTTACTTTAATGCGCTCACGGAATTTAGAAATTTGGTTCCCAAGAATCACTAAAGGAGCACACTTTGACTGCGACGTGCGCCTACCACAGGTGGTATACGGAGGTAATTTTCATAATGCTGCTGACCGACCAGTAGTCGCAAACTTAATTTGGTCAATGTTCGGCGTGATGCAATCAAAGGAAATAAGAATTTTATTTGAAAGAATCACTAAAGGAACCCATTTAAGAACATTTTACATGAATGACATTCTGCTCTCTGATGCGTTATTTTAGAATTATTCGACTTTGAAATTGGCTTCCGCGTGCCAACGAAAGCGAGCGCGCCATCCAGAATTTCATTAATAACGGAAGTTAACCCCCTATTACAAACGTAAAGAGGTTGGGTCGTGAGGGGTAGCCACAGTTCTTCTAGTGAAAATTATAAATAAAGGTTGAAAGCGACCCATAAAGGTCACAAACAATTGTGTTTACATCTGCTCCATGATAGCGGCGGCCGTACCAAGTGGCGCCATCTGTGAGCTGACTGTAAAGGTGACGACGTAATAATGACGACTAAAAAAAAAAGTCATAAGCACCAAATACGAGAAATTGTACGTTAACTTTTTTGTGTTATTAACTGATAAAAATATTTCTTATTATTTTATTAACAATTTCTATCATTCTTTTATTTCTACGAAGTTCTGGCGAAAACTTCAACACCTCATGATCCGAACTTTGCCTTTCCTGACCCACCTGTTCGTACTTTGTGTTCCAAATTTTGCGTGGGAAAGCGATTTTACGTATGACTTCAAAGCTCAATAATTCAAAAATAACGCATCAGAGAGCAGAATGTCATTCGTGTAAAACGTTATTAAATGGGTTCCTTTAGTGATTCTTGGGAATAAAATTTTCATTTCCTTTGATTGCATCACGCTGGACATTGACCCTTAATTTTCATACATACCTAATCAAAGCTAAATGAAGGCACGATCCAGTTCATGTTTGGTATTCTCAAAATAGTTTGCTACAATTGACTTTAAATTTGAGTTTGATGTTGAACTTAATATTTAGTTGCCGCAGTCAGTGTTGAGAACGTTTTACATGAATGACATTTTGCTCGCTGATGCGTAATTTTCTAGACATTATATGAATTACGGTAAGAATAACCTTATATAGTCGGCAGCGTCGTACCTGCATTGTCGAAACACACGCAGTATTTTGGCGGAAACAATCAGTGTCGTTATAGCTAAGTTAAGTTAAGTTATTTTAGGTTTATTTAGGTTAGTTTATTCAACTAACCTCACGTTACCTAACCTAATCTAACCTAATATCCCGTCAATACCGTATTACAGCATATTTACGTGTCCGTTTCTTCACTGTTACATACGACATTGCTATAACTTCAAAGTTTAATAACACGAAAATTACGCATCAGCGAGCAAAATATCATTTATGTAAAATGTTTTTAAATGTGTTTCTGTAGTGATTCTTTGAAACTGAATTTTTGATTTCCGTGAGCGCATTAAAGTAAAGTTTGACCGAAAAACTTTTTCCCCAAGAAGAGCACTAATATGAAGCGTGTAGTATAGAGTAAAGAACTTCCACTAACAAAGTAAAATATCGGTGAAAAAGTAATGGTTGCGTTGTACATAAAAACGATGCTACTATAGTGTGAGGTCTACCGCCATATATCGCCTACCCAGGTGCAGTATGAGACGTACAAATTAAGTGTTTATCGCTAAATTAAATGTAGGTAACTTTTTAATCTCTATTAGCAATTTAACCTGAGTATTTTGCTTTCTTTCTGTTATTTGGTTTGTGCTATATCTGGCATGCGGTCAACAAAAGGGATATTGGACCTCAAGGAATACGAATAAAAATTTTATGTTAACCTCAACGTATGCAGATAAAATTAGGTTTCCTCAAGGAATATCGGCAGAAATTACTCCCGGTTACTGAAACATGATATGAGTCATGAATAACAGGGATTTAATTTCATTCCTAAACGTCGAGGATTGTATAAGATGATGTTCGTAGAAGAAGATCGGATGTATCAGAAATTAGCGTATTGGGGTTCATGTCTTCCTCCAGTCAGTACGCCTAACGCATGCGGTAGTCTTAACAAAGGAAATTTTTGTGTATCGGCCGTCTTAAATAGTAGATGAGAAAAGTATACTGAATGTATTTTGTATATATTATATTTATTGTTGTATTATTGATATTATTATTAAAAAATAATACTTATTTGTATTGCACTATTGTCGCATCACATTCGCTTTAATCATAGGTTCTTAAGCCCTTTAACCGCAATTGGTTAAACTGAAGTTCACTCCTCAACTCGAATTTAAAGTCATTTGTTGTGAGCAATTTTGAAAATAGCCAACATTTGCTGGATTGAGCCTTCATATACTATCAGTTTAAATTTTGATGAAAATTGAGTTTGTGACTTCTAGTCGGTCAGCAGCCTTACGAAAATTTCCTCCGTGCACACCGGTGGAGGACGTTGCGGTCAAAGCTTTAAACTTATTCCCAGTTTCGAAATGACTCACAGCTGCTGCGTACTCTACGATGACTAAGTGTAGTTGCATGAATGTTACTTCAAATTATAGCTGCTTTTTAAAGCTTACCTAAACGTGCTGTTGCATAAATGTTGCTCCAACTTGTCGTTACTGCGTGAATATTTTTAAAACTTGTTATTATTGCGTGAATGTTGCTCCGACTTGTTCTTGCGTGAATATAACTTCAATTTATTGTTGTTGCGGGAATTTTGTTCAAACTTGTTGTCGCAAGAGTATTTCTACAACTTGTTGTTGCTGCGTGAATGTTGCTCCAACTTGTTGTTGCTGCGTGAATCTAGCTCCAAATTGTTGTTGCAGCTTCAATGTTGCTCCAGCGTGTTGTTGCGTAAATATTACTTCAATTTGTTGTTGTTATCATCGCGTGAATGGTGCTCTGACTAGTTGTTGTTACAGAGCCGTTTTCAAATTTGACAAACGCGCAAAGCGCTGATTTTTTTATGGAAAAGCAGATTCTTGATTATAAAAGTCGTAAAAAACAGCACGCAGCGCAGCCGAGTGGACAAGCGAGCTTACGCCGCTGGTTGCAACGCTACAACTTCGTAAATTGTTCGAAATTTGTACCTTCGAACACTTCCAACAAACGTACCTTCGAACACTTCCAACAATCGCACCTTCGAACACTTCCAACAATCGCACCTTCGAACACTTCCAACAATCGCACCTTCGAACACTTGCAACAATCGCACCTTCGAACAATTCCAACAATCGCACCTTCGAACAATTCCAACAATCGCACCTTCGAACAATTCCAACAATCGCACCTTCGAACACTTCCAACAATCGCACCTTCGAACACTTCCAACAATCGCACCTTCGAACACTTCCAACAATCGCACCTTCGAACACTTCCAACAATCGCACCTTCGAACACTTCCAACAATCGCACCTTCGAACACTTCCAACAATCGCACCTTCGAACACTTCCAACAATCGCACCTTCGAACACTTCCAACAATCGCACCTTCGAACACTTCCAACAATCGCACCTTCGAACACTTCCAACAATCGCACCTTCGAACACTTCCAACAATCGCACCTTCGAACACTTCCAACAATCGCACCTTCGAACACGTCCAACAATCGCACCTTCGAACACTTCCAACAATCGCACCTTCGAACACTTCCAACAATCGCACCTTCGAACACTTCCAACAATCGCACCTTCGAACACTTCCAACAATCGCACCTTCGAACACTTCCAACAATCGCACCTTCGAACACTTCCAACAATCGCACCTTCGAACACTTCCAACAATCGCACCTTCGAACACTTCCAACAATCGCACCTTCGAACACTTCCAACAATCGCACCTTCGAACACTTCCAACAATCGCACCTTCGAACACGTCCAACAATCGCACCTTCGAACACTTCCAACAATCGCACCTTCGAACACTTCCAACAATCGCACCTTCGAACACTTCCAACAATCGCACCTTCGAACACTTCCAACAATCGCACCTTCGAACACTTCCAACAATCGCACCTTCGAACACTTCCAACAATCGCACCTTCGGACACTTCCAACAATCGCACCTTCGAACACTTCCAACAATCGCACCTTCGAACACTTCCAACAATCGCACCTTCGAACACTTCCAACAATCGCACCTTCGAACACTTCCAACAATCGCACCTTCGAACACTTCCAACAATCGCACCTTCGAACACTTCCAACAATCGCACCTTCGAACACTTCCAACAATCGCACCTTCGAACACTTCCAACAATCGCACCTTCGGACACTTCCAACAATCGCACCTTCGAACACTTCCAACAATCGCACCTTCGAACATTTCCAACAATCGCACCTTCGAACAATTCCAACAATCGCACCTTCGAACAATTCCAACAATCGCACCTTCGCATTCGAGCGAACGCACCTTCCTGGCGCACGTCGGGGAAATATGCTGAATTTTATGACTGGCGCTGAGAACCGAGAAATGGACCGGGAAATGGCTGAAGCTGGGAAAGAGAGTGTGAGAGAGAGGGAGAGAGGGGGAGAGAGGCTGCCAGGCTTTAATTCATGGATGAATGAAAGCACCCGAGATGCCTTGGCTGAGACAGGAAGCTTTTTTAGGGCATCCGCTCGGCAGAGGAACAGTTTGCTCTCTCTTTCTGTCTGTGATGAATTAGGCCCTCATTACGGCTTGCTTCAGGCCTTAGTTGCCACGACTGGCCTTTGTTGCCATCAGTGATGGCCATGGTTCTCGTGCCTTAAAGCCCTAGTTGCCTCGACTGGCCTTTGTTGCCTTCACTGAAGGCCATAGTTCTCATGCCCTAAGGCCTTGCTTGCCCCAACTGGCCTTTGTTGTCTTCAGTGAAGGCCATAGTTCTCGTGCCCTAAGGCCTTAGTTGCCACGACTGGTCTTTGTTGCCTCCAGTGAAGGTCATAGTTCTCACGCCTTGACGCCTTAAGGGCCTTGACGGAGTGCTTTATCCACTCTAATTGAAGGCCTTATATGCCTAATAAAGGCCTCAAGTTTCGTTGCTGGAAGCCTTTGAGTAATGATGCTTTATTGAATGTTTAACTGTCTTTAGAAACGTCAAGAAGATATGATTGTTTTCATGCAAAATGAAGGTATCTTTTAAATCAAGGTGCTGTTGCGCGTTGTGTAAGGTAATAAAGTTCTTAAAAGCAATGCATTGAAAAGTGCGCGTTTTATGCTCGGCTTTAAAACGTTAAACGGGTTTTTCTTTATAAAATTTGCAGTATTTCTTTTTTAAAGTGTTCATCAGATTATTACGTAGTATTTCAGTAGTTTGTTTCGTTTCTAAAATCCTAAATTGCACGTAATTGAATTGCCCTTTGACTTTTTTTACAGCCCTGGATTTAGCTGAGAGCGAGTCCAAGTACAGAACCCTTTAAGTCAAGTATTTCTTTGAGTATTTCTAGTTTTCTTTTAACTTCCATCGCTTTAGGTTACGGCGCACCGGTGCAGGTCTGCGCAGGTTTATGCCGGTTTGCGCAGGTCTGCGCAGATTTGCGCAGGTTTATGCCGGTTTGGGCAGGTTTGCGTAGATTTGTGCAGGTTTGCGCAGGTTTATGCCGGTTTGCGCAGATTTGCGCAGGTTTATGCCGGTTTGCGCAGGTTTGCGTAGATTTGTGCAAGTTTGCGCAGGTTTATGCCGGTTTGCGCAGGTTTGCGTAGATTTGTGCAAGTTTGAGCAGGTTTATGCCGGTTTGCGCAGATTTTCGCAGGTTTATGCCGGTTTGCGCAGGTTTGCGCAGATTCGCGCAGGTCTGCGCAGACCTGGACATGCACGCATGTCTGCTCGCTGTGGGAAACTTTGAGGAAATTTTCCCTCGTATTCCTTTAAAACTCTTCAACTTCCAAGCAACAGAAGCCTATTATTTATTTGACGCTCTGCTATTTACTTGACCTTATTACTGATTTGACCCTATTATTTACTTAATCTTTTATTATTTATTTGACACTAATATTAAATTGACGCTCTCAGTTTTACCCGACGCTCCATCATTCTCTTGGTGCATTAATATTTGCACGCGTGCGTTTTATAACTGCCCCTTTTTTTATAACTGAGCGTTCTGCTAAATGCGATAATTCGAAAGCCCTGAAATTTATTTCCTCCCGAGCTTCGCTCTTACAAAAACGCCCGCACGCGCGTCGGTGATAAAGCCATCGGTGTGTGGAGCGCTCCTGCGGCGTGTTGGTTTGACCGACTTTTGAGTTCTGACTTTATTTTGTTGGATTTTAAAGTTTTTTTTGTTGGACTTCAAAGGGCTTCATTTTGTTGGACTTTAAAGGGCTTTATTTTGTTGGAATTTGAAGAGCTTTATTTTTTTTACTTTAAAGGGCTTTATTTTGTTGGATGTTAAAGGGCTTTATCTTGTTGGACTTTGAAGGGCTTTATTTTGTTGGATGTTAAAGGGCTTTATTTTGTTGGATGTTAAAGGGCTTTATTTTGTTGAACGTTAAAGGGCTTTATTTTGTTGAACTTTAAAGGGCTTTATTTAGTTGGACTTTAAAGGGCTTTATTTAGTTGGACTTTAAAGGGCTTTATTTTGTTGGACTTCAAAGGTTTTAAACAAGCATCTTTCTGCATGTTGGGGTACCACATCCTCGTGCATCAAGACATGAACACCGGTTAAAGAAAATTCGATTATTTTGCTGATTTTGAACTCTTTTATTTTATGTTCTTTCTCCAACGTTGTTCTCTCTCCAACGTTGTTCTCTCTCCAACGTTGTTCTCTCTCCAACGTTGTTCTCTCTCCAACGTTGTTCTCTCTCCAACGTTGTTCTCTCTCCAACGTTGTTCTCTCTCCAACGTTGTTCTCTCTCCAACGTTGTACTCTCTCCAACGTTGTTCTCTCTCCAACGTTGTACTCTCTCCAACGTTGTTCTCTCTCCAACGTTGTTCTCTCTCCAATGTTGTTCTCTCTCCAACGTTGTTCTCTCTCCAACGTTGTTCTCTCTCCAACGTTGTTCTTTCTCCAACGTTGTTCTCTCTCCAACGTTGTTCTCTCTCCAACGTTGTTCTCTCTCCAACGTTGTTCTCTCTCCAACGTTGTTCTCTCTCCAACGTTGTTCTCTCTCCAACGTTGTTCTCTCTCCAACGTTGTTCTCTCTCCAACGTTGTTCTCTCTCCAACGTTGTTCTCTCTCCAACGTTGTTCTCTCTCCAACGTTGTTCTCTCTCCAACGTTGTTCTCTCTCCAACGTTGTTCTCTCTCCAACGTTGTTCTCTCTCCAACGTTGTTCTCTCTCCAATGTTGTTCTCTCTCCAACGTTGTTCTCTCTCCAACGTTGTTCTCTCTCCAACGTTGTTCTCTCTCCAACGTTGCTCTCTCTCCAACGTTGTTCTCTCTCCAACGTTGTTCTCTCTCCAACGTTGCTCTCTCTCCAACGTTGTTCTCTCTCCAACGTTGTTCTCTCTCCAACGTTGTTCTCTCTCCAACGTTGTTCTCTCTCCAACGTTGTTCTTTCTCCAACGTTGTTCTCTCTCCAACGTTGTTCTCTCTCCAACGTTGTTCTCTCTCCAACGTTGTTCTCTCTCCAACGTTGTTCTCTCTCCAACGTTGTTCTCTCTCCAACGTTGTTCTTTCTCCAACGTTGTTCTCTCTCCAACGTTGTTCTCTCTCTAATGTTGTTCTCTCTCCAACGTTGTTCTCTCTCCAACGTTGTTCTTTCTCCAACGTTGTTCTCTCTCAAACGTTGTTCTCTCTCCAACGTTGTTCTCTCTCCAACGTTTTTCTCTCTCCAACGTTGTTCTCTCTCCAACGTTGTTCTCTCTCCAATGTTGTTCTCTCTCCAACGTTGTTCTCTCTCCAATGTTGTTCTCTCTCCAATGTTGTTCTCTCTCCAACGTTTTTCTCTCTCCAACGTTGTTCTCTCTCCAATGTTGTTCTCTCTCCAACGTTGTTCTCTCTCCAACGTTGTTCTCTCTCCAATGTTGTTCTCTCTCCAACGTTGTTCTCTCTCCAATGTTGTTCTCTCTCCAACGTTGTTCTCTCTCCAACGTTTTTCTCTCTCCAACGTTGTTCTCTCTCCAATGTTGTTCTCTCTCCAATGTTGTTCTCTCTCCAACGTTGTTCTCTCTCCAACGTTGTTCTCTCTCCAATGTTGTTCTCTCTCCAACGTTGTTCTCTCTCCAACGTTGTTCTCTCTCCAACGTTGTTCTCTCTCCAATGTTGTTCTCTCTCCAATGTTGTTCTCTCTCCAACGTTGTTCTCTCTCCAATGTTGTTCTCTCTCCAATGTTGTTCTCTCTCCAATGTTGTTCTCTCTCCAACGTTGTTCTCTCTCCAATGTTGTTCTCTCTCCAATGTTGTTCTCTCTCCAATGTTGTTCTCTCTCCAACGTTGTTCTCTCTCCAATGTTGTTCTCTCTCCAATGTTGTTCTCTCTCCAATGTTGTTCTCTCTCCAACGTTGTTCTCTCTCCAATGTTGTTCTCTCTCCAATGTTGTTCTCTCTCTAACGTTGTTCTCTCTCCAACGTTGTTCTCTCTCCAACGTTGTTCTCTCTCCAACGTTGTTCTCTCTCCGACGTTGTTCTCTCTCCAACGTTGTTCTCTCTCCAACGTTGTTCTCTCTCCAATGTTGTTCTCTCTCCGACGTTGTTCTCTCTCCAACGTTGTTCTCTCTCCAATGTTGTTCTCTCTCCAACGTTGTTCTTTCTCCAATGTTGTTCTCTCTCCAACGTTGTTCTTTCTCCAATGTTGTTCTCTCTCTAACGTTGTTCTTTCTCCAACGTTGTTCTCTCTCCAACGTTGTTCTCTCTCCAATGTTGTTCTCTCTCCAATGTTGTTCTCTCTCCAATGTTGTTCTCTCTCCAATGTTGTTCTCTCTCCAACGTTGTTCTTTCTCCAATGTTGTTCTCTCTCCAACGTTGTTCTCTCTCCAACGTTGTTCTCTCTCCAACGTTGTTCTCTCTCCAACGTTGTTCTCTCTCCAACGTTGTTCTCTCTCCAACGTTGTTCTCTCTCCAACGTTGTTCTCTCTCCAACGTTGTTCTCTCTCCAATGTTGTTCTCTCTCCAATGTTGTTCTCTCTCCAATGTTGTTCTCTCTCCAATGTTGTTCTCTCTCCAACGTTGTTCTTTCTCCAATGTTGTTCTCTCTCCAACGTTGTTCTCTCTCCAACGTTGTTCTCTCTCCAACGTTGTTCTCTCTCCAATGTTGTTCTCTCTCCAACGTTGTTCTCTCTCCAACGTTGTTCTCTCTCCAATGTTGTTCTCTCTCCAACGTTGTTCTCTCTCCAACGTTGTTCTCTCTCCAATGTTGTTCTCTCTCCAACGTTGTTCTCTCTCCAACGTTGTTCTCTCTCCAACGTTGTTCTCTCTCCAACGTTGTTCTCTCTCCAACGTTGTTCTCTCTCCAATGTTGTTCTCTCTCCAATGTTGTTCTCTCTCCAACGTTGTTCTCTCTCCAACGTTGTTCTCTCTCCAACGTTGTTTATGCTTAATTGAGCGAGGCTTGAGGTCGGTGCTGGTGACCTGCACTGCTATCGTAATGATACGAAGCTATGATTACCATGACTCGCGAAGCTATCATAATGATTTGAAGCTATCATTATTATGACTCGTAAAGCTATCAATGATTTGAAGCTATCATAATGATACGAAGCTTTCACTATTATAACTCGTGAAGATATCATTCTGATATGAAGCTATCCTTATTATGACTCGTGAAGCCATCATAATGATATGAAGCTATCATTATTATGAATAGTAATGCTGTCATAATGATATGAAACTACCATTATTATAAGTCGTGTTGCTATCATAGTGATATGGAACTATCATTATTATGAATGTTATTGCTATCATAATAATATGATACTCTCATTATTATGTATCACCATTTTGCATCATTTTTCATAGTGATAAAATTTCATCTGTTGCGATCAGAAGTATGAATCGTAGTGCGATTAATATGACGCGAGTAATTTAATGTTAAGATTACTAAACAATCCACAGCGCTACAATCACCTCAGAGATTATTTCGCTATTAATACTACTTTTATTATTCCTACTATAATCTTTTTAGGACTTAATTTCACTATCATCTTGCTGATAGAATATTATTGTAAGTTAGGAAGATATCATCATAAGGCAACATGGGCTGTTATCACAATGTTGTTTTCATGCTCTGCAAAATACAACACACAAAGCTTTTCAAAAATTCGCAATATACTTGTATACACAATGCAATTGTGTACGCAAAATACACAATGTAATCGTACACACAATGTAATTGTATACGCATAGTAATTATGTGCACAATGAAATTGTATGCGCGATGTAATTATATACGCAAAAATACACATTGTAATTGTATACGAAAAAATACACATTGTAATTATATACGCAAAAATACGCATTGTTGTTGTATACGCTAAAATACGCAATATAATTATATACGCAAAAATATGCAATGTTCTTGGAAATTTCATTACTCAAATTTAAATAAGCCCATATGCTTTTCCCTAGCAAAAATCGATTACTTTTCGAGCAAATTTCCACATTAATGGGTTCGGTAGTTTGGTTGAGCTGATTTACAATCGCTGGTGCAGTGCTAGTGTCACTCTTGTGCCATCACAGGAGCTGTAAATTTGTCTGGTAAAGTTATGGGGATATGGACTCACGCGACGACTTTGTTGTATCTCTCTATGGCGTCTGTATGGCAGTGAAGCATGCATTTGGCCTCCTTATGGTAGTGAGGCATGCATTTGGCCTCTTTATGGTAGTAAGGCATGCATTTGGCCTCTTTATGGTAGTGAGGTATGCATTTGGCCTCCTTATGGTAGTGAGGCATGCATTTGGCCTCCTTGTCGGTAGTGAGGCATGCATTTGGCCTCCTTATGGTAGTGAGGCATGCATTTGGCCTCTTTATGGTAGTGAGGTATGCATTCGGCCTCTTTGTGGTAGTGAGGTGTGCATTTGGCCTCATTATGGTAGCGAAGCATGTGTAAATGCTCCCTTGACTTCTTACGTTTGACAATATGTCCGTTACTGAGAGTCAGCTTTTTATTTTACCTGTGATCTTTAGCCTACGTATCCCCTCAGGGGGATACAACTATTGTATCTATGGGAATTAGCGCTCCCAGGGGAAAAATGTGAGGGCCCGAGCTGAGAGTTAGGTAGGCCTTCTTTTTGTTGAAATAAAATTTTTTTTGTTATGTTAGGGACCAACTTTTTTCGGTTCACTACTGTCCTGTTTTTCAGCACCTCTGACTTTCTTCTTCAACTTTTATTCTTATTTCATGAACTTCTTTCCCATCTTACTGTTTCTATGCCCCTTCTGCATAGATTCCTCATTTTCTTATCTCCATACTAAATGGTGCCTTCCTCCTTCCTCTCTTCGATACGCTCTATTTTTGCAGCGGTTAGGGAGGCTTAAACTAACTTATAATCTAATCTATAATCTTAGCCTACGTATCTGTAGGAAAACTGTGGTGTCAGCTACCTGCCAAGTACGGCACCAGATACCTGTCAAGGTTGGTATCAGATAACTGTCAGATACAGCATCAGATACCAGTCTAGTATGGCATGAGACATCTGTCTGGTATGGTACGACATACTTGTCAAAACGGCATTAGATACCTGTCAAGTACGGCATCAGATACGTGTCAAGAGGTACCTGTCAAGTACGGCATCAGATACTTGTCACACACGGTCAGACGTCCACAACCATGGCGCACGGCCGTCACAAAGGGCTCAGACGACCACAAAAACCGTTTATTCCTTCACAGAAATTCCTGGCCGTCGGAGCGCGACGATCTCATTCCAGGATGGGAGAAATTTGAGAAGAAAATCCGCCAGCAGATTTTGTCCGTTTTATTGAGGGGGCGGGAACTCGTGCGGCTTTGTTCGGGACCCTGAGTGTTGTGTTCCAAAAATATTAATATTACCCAAGATTTTTCTCCTGTGATTCCAGCCAAAGTAGACCAACGTTTTTAAAGCTATTGAAATGGGTGAACCTCGTAGAATGTCTCAAAACTTTACGATTTGATTTTCATTACATGCGCGGGGATGCTTCAGCAATTTTCCTGGCATGCTCATTCATTTACTGATTTGCTGTTGTTCCATGGTAACAAGAGGGAAATAATAAACAATAACACCACGGAACTTTTATGATAATGATTGTGTGATGTACGTTTCGTCAATTTGGCACTACACAATTAATGAGTTATTTTAATTCGTGCATGTAATAATATTTTCTTAGTTAAAATGCATACCCTGTTCGATTCATGCGGCCTTGAAGATTACTATTTGCTGTGAGGAATAAAATTGAATCATTCTAAATGACTTTATTTAATATAGTTGTTTTAGTATGGGCAGCTCGAACGACTTACAACAAGAAAAAGTTAAGGACGAAAACCACAGAAATTCACATTGTTAAAATTGTATGTGGTCAATGTTAAAACGAACGTTTCGAGCCTTGACCCATCATCAGCTGTAAATCTATTAAAAACAGAAATTTAATATTCTGAATATTCTGACCAGGTAATTGCACATATTGTATATAACTAGAGATGTTAAAACATTGGGGATCACGGACAGACTGCATACCCTATAAACTGCACAGAAGTAAAGAAGAAAATGAATGCATTGCGTAACGGGACGTAATTGAGAAGTAAATACCAGACGTCACCCTTAGGCTATAGCTGCCCAACCCAAAGCAAGGGATGTGCACTCTTCAAATCATTAAGGTAGTGTTTTTTTATGTATATAAAGAGATTAAAAAGTTCAAAGTTTCGTTACATTCGCACTGGCACTAAAATTGAGAAATCGGAATCGAAAATTCTAACATCGCACTGTTCCTCTGCATGAGATCTTGTGGCAGAGTGCAGAGGGTGACAAAGACGAGCCCCAGCTCTACAACTTATTCCGACGAGTTACGCCTGTCTGACGCGTAATGTCCGGGTTGTTAAGCCGACATTCGTAGATGCACAATGTGCACAACTGTATTTATAGACCAGACTCGAACGGAGACGCAAATAAACTTTGTCCTTATACCGAAATAATGAACCAATGGGGAATGTGAATCAATGGTTTGCAAACCCAACCTTAATGATATGCAGAGTGCGCATCCCTTGATGAGTAGCTGTAGCTTCAGGGAACGCTTTTAAACTACGTCCCATTATGCTGTTCATCCGTTTTCTCGTTTATTTGTGCTTATGTTTTAGGTGTTTGGCAGTCTCTTCGTGATTTCCCCGTTGTATTAAAACCTCTGGTTTATGTGTAATGTGTGCAGTTTCTTAGTCATAAATTAAATTCTCCACATATATTTGCAGATTTTCAGCTGATGATGGGTCAAGGCCCGAAGCGTTCATTCTAGGATAGATCACATAAAATTTTAACAATGTGGACTTCCATGGTTTTTGCCCTTAACTTTTTATTGAAGTTGCTTATAAAATAAAATTTACCTTCACTTCTTGCAAGGTGTCATCTCTTCCATATTTGGAACAAACTAATTAGAAATTTGAACGCCCGACGTTGGAGAAAATTATTTCTTGATGAAAACTAAAGGAAGAGAATTTCCCTCGGCCGGAAATTGGATCTCAGAATTTTCTCAATGATGGTTTGCGAGGGAAAAGAGCTTTATCTGGGGCACAGCGGAGATTTTCTCGGTATTTTCTTGGCAATTTCTTGACACTCGCAATTGATGGAGGGAAGGACGCAATTATGTGCCGCTCAAAAGTCTCTTTTAGAGATTTTAATTGCAATTTATTAAGTAAAATTTATCTCAAGAATAAACCCAGAATTATTGCGGAGTGACAAGAAAATCAATTTTTTCTCGAAGAAAATCTGCAGAGAAAATAGGAAGAAGAAAATAGGCTTACAAAAAACATAGAAACACAGCCAATAACGACTACTGATCGAGCCACTAAAATCTTAATTATGATAACAGTTTGTTGTCCTAAAGAAAATTCACCGATTTTTTGCTAAGTTTCAACGCGAATATACCCAAAGCTCTAAAAAATCAGTGACACGGGAAAACGTTCAAGAAATTCCTAAAAACAATCAGCAACAAATTTAAACTCATGAAAATATTTAGTAATGTTACAAAACTTTTAAAAACAATCAGTTCCGTTGACCAACAATCAGTACTGACGATATGGACCAAAACTCTAAAAAACAATCAATAATATGCTTATATTCGCTAATCAGGTTATTCTGAATTTATTTTTGAAATTAATTTTGCTTAATGAATTGTAGTTGAGTGCTACTTACTTTTAAGTTGGGACTGCGGACAGTAATTTTCTCCTTAGTTCACCAAGACTGCTGTACTGTTAAGTGAGGAGAGTCCGAGTAAATGAATGGCGTGCAAGGAATGGGAAAACGTGTAAGTGGTGGACAAAATGTGAGCAGTGAAGTGCAGAACACTTGATAGAGTGAAGTACAGTTAAAGGGGTGGAGTAAAAGTAAAGAGACGAAGTCTAAGTAACGGAAAGATGTACAAGCAATAGATGAAATGCAAGCAAAGAAGTGGAGAACAATTAATGGGAAGGAAAACAGCTAATGGAGTGGAGTAAAAGTAATGGAACGACGTTCCAGCAATGGATAAAGTGTGAGCAACGGAGTGAAGTACAATTTACGATGTGGAGTGCTAGCAAAGATCCTGAACATTTCTCAATTGCCGGAGAGAAACAGAAAATTAATTCTTTTCTTTTGCAAAAAATGACATTTTCCAGCTTTAAAACACCTTCACTTCGGATATTCCTGGAAAATATCAGAGATCTTGCATTCATTTTTCGTTTTCTAAAATTTAGAACGTAATTGTTTAGAGCTATTTTGGCAAACGTACGGAAGGTGCAGTGCAAATTAATAGGGTATGCAGCCTACTTCATTGCTGTTCAGTAGATCAAGAAGTACGTAGCTGTTGAAAGAAGTTTTTAAATTTTAGCTCTTTTCAAACTGCTGGGAGTAGCTGTTGCACGGAGTTTGATGAACCGCTTTTCAAACTGATGAACTAGCAAAACTATTTTTTTGAGGGAAAATTTTAAGCCAGAGTTAAAAAATATGCCCCGGTAACTTCAAATTTTACCCTAAAGAACAAATGACGATCGCCGATTGCGTCGTCACGCAACTGATCAACGTAGATGCAGGAACCACAGGCACAGTTTTCTGTGTTTTTCATTGCTTAATCTTAGTTCATGAGTGGCACTGGCGTGGATTTTTCGTTTATGAGGCTGATTATTAGATACTTAATTGTAAATGTTCAAACTAAATATGCACACTTCTCTTTGGGGAGGTTATCTCAACTTGTGTGAATTAAGCTGTTCTCTTATCAGAAGACGAGGTTAAGGCCGTGGTGACTACTTGGCTCTTCGGATAAAATGACCATATTCGTAATTCTGCGAGTTTGTCAAGTCCTTCACTGTTTCATTGAATTAAAATCTTTAAATTTGTGCTGATTTTTCTACCGGTCCTCTTTGGTTCAGTGTTAACACATTCTCTGCTTATTTTCAATATTTTTTGCTTGGCTTGTGAGTTTGGTCTTGATTTGCCAAAGGTAAGCAAATTTATTCTTTACTAAGGATATATGAGTTCGTGAACGTTTCATACCAGGCATGCATAAATTAGCAGCTCATTTTCTACTTAGCGTACCAACTGAAGCACTCCAGTCGTTTAAGTGTAGTCCTTATTTTGTATACGGAGTCATTAAGTCAAATCCTGTACACCTGCAAATGATCCACTCAGAGGGATACAACTAGAATCCCTGCTGTCCTGTATTGGAATTAGGGTTAATTTGCATTTTAATGCGCTCACTGAAATTAAAAATTCTGTTCCAAAGAATCACTAAAGGAATACGCTTAAAAACGTTGGTCAATGTGAAGCGTTTGGTAGTAATAGATTTTCCACTTTTCGGTGCCTAAACACAGTTATTAAGATCTGAATAAACAATTTTTCTTCTATTTTATTTCCTTTGCAAATGAGTATTTTACGAGGTATAGCGGTGAATTAGTTACAACTCAAGTGTTTGAAGCGGGAAGTAATTATGGTAAATCTGAAGGAGATGACAGTTGTCGATTTTTCACTTTTTGGTGCCTGAACCTAATTAATTGAATCAAAATAAACAAGTTTTCTTCTATTCTTTTTTCGTCTCAAATGAGTATTTTACGATTTATAGCGGTAAGTTTAGTTTCGTCATTGATGACGAATGCGCTCAAATAAACAGCTACTCATCGATTTTCGAATTTTTGTTGCTTGATACATGGTAATAAAATCGAAATAAACAACTTTTATTCTATACACTTTTTTCGTCAAATGAGTATTTAACGAGGTATAGCGGTAGGTTTGGTTTCGTCTTTCAAGACAGAGCGCTGGAAGCGAGACGCCATTGCAGTATTGCCATACAACTCGATCAAAGAATTTCTTTCCGCTTCAAAGACTGGAGTTGCGGTAAGTCATTTACCGCTATAACTAATAATACTCATTTGAGACAAAAAGTGCATAGAAGAAAACTTGTTTATTTCGATTTAATTAACTATGCTAAGGCATCGAAATTTACAAAATCGACAACTGTCATCTCCTTCAGATTTACCGTAATTATTCATCTAGCCCGTGGTATGGCAACACTTCAATGGAGTCTCGCTTCCAACGCTGGCGTCATCAAAGACGAAACTAAGCCAACCGCTATAAGTCGTTAATTACAAATATGGCACAAAAAGTTTATAGAAGAATAGTAGTTTATTTTGATGTTATTACCATGATTCAAGCAACAAAAATTCGAAAATCGATTAGCAGCCTTTTATTCGTGCGCATTCATCATCGAAGACGAAACTAAACCTACCACTATAACTCGTTACATACTCATTTGCGACGGAAGGTGCATAGAATAAAAATTGTTTATTTAAATCTAATTAACAATTTTCAGGTGCCGAAAAGTGGAAAATCGCTTACTACCAAACGCTTCACATTTACCGAAACGTTTTACAGGAATGACATTCTGCTCGCGGATGCGTTATTTTCAAGATATTACAATAATTTGTTCAGATGGGAATAACATTATATAGTCCGTTGCTTATTCGCCGCAATATCGGGTCACGCCCACTTTTTTGGCGTCACACGCCCACTTTTGGCGGGAGAAGAACAGCGTCGGTTGGGTAAGTTAATTAAGGTATGCTATTTTAGGTTGATTTGTTATTTTAGGTTAGTTTATTTGGTAAATCTGAAGGTTATGTCAGTTATCAATTTTCCACTTTTTGGTGCCTGAACCTAATTATTTGAATCAAAATAAACAAGTTTTCTTTTATGCACTTTCCGTCTCAAATGAGTATTTTACGATTTATAGCGGTAAGTTTAGTTTCGTCTTTGATGACGAATGCGCTTGAATGAACAGTTGCTCATCGATTTTCGAATTTTTGTTGCTTGAATCATGGTAATAACATCGAAATAAACAACTTTTCTTCTATGCACTTTTTTCATCAAATGAGTATTTAACGAGGTATAGCGGTAGGTTTGGTTTCGTCTTTGATGACGATCGCGCTGGAAGCGAGAGTGCATTGCAGTGTTGCTGTCCGACGTGCTCCTTGAATTACCTGCCGCTTCAAACACTGGAGCTGCAGTAAGTCATTTACCGCTATAACTAATAAAATACTCATTTGAGACGGAAAGTGCATAGAAAAAAACTTGTTTCTTCGACCTAATTAACTACGCTTTGGCATCGAAATTTACAAAATCGATAACTGACATATCCTTCAGATTTACCGTTTATTTAACTAACCTAACATTACCTGGTAAATCTGAAGGATATGTCAGCTATCGATTTTGTAAATTTCGATGCCTAAGCATAGTTAATTAGATCGAAATAAGGCTTAAGTCTCGCTGAGCGGCGAAGCCGCTCAGCAAGAATGAAAATATCGATTATAACTGGAATTTGATGCTGATTCCGAATATGCAATTTGTTTTGACCGCTCTCGATTTTTTCGATTTTTTTATATTTTTTTTTTGAAAAGGCGGCTAGCAACAACTGAGGTGGTGCCCAAAGAATGCCATGTCCGTACAGGTTGGGTGGAACTAGGCCCTATCCGGTACTCAGGTCTTCAAGGCACGGTCTGACCATGTTAGGTCGAGAATGGCAGAGTTCGGATCATGAGGTGGTGCAGGCCAAAGTATGCCAAGTCCGACCAGGTTGGGTCGAGAATGACAGAGTTCGGATCATGAGGTGGTTCAAGCCAAAGTATGCCAAGTCCGACCAGGTTGGCTCGAGCATGGCAGAGTTCGGATCATGAGGTGGTGCAGGCAAAAAAAACATTAAAAATGTATAAAAATTTAAAATTGAAAAAAATCACAAATAATCGAAAAAATCGAGAGCGGTCAAAACAAATTGCAGATTCGGAATCAGTATCAAATTCCAGTTATAATCGATATTTTCATTCTTGTTCCCGACTTGTTCCCGAAATAATCATGTTTTCTTCTATGCACTTTCCGTTTAAAATGAGTATTTTCTTAGTTATAGCGGTAAATGACTTACCGCAACTCCAGTGTTTGAAGCGGCGAGTAATTCAAGGACAGTAATTCGGACAGCAACACAGCAACGCGCACTCGCTTCCAGCGCGATCGTCATCAAAGACGAAACCAAACCTACCGCTATACCTCGTTAAATACTCATTTGACGGAAAAAGTGTATAGATGAAAAGTTGTTCATTTCGATGTTATTACCATGATTCGAGCAACAAAAACTCGAAAATCGATTAGTAGCAGTTCATTCGATCGCATTCGTCATCAAAGACGAAAATTAACATACCGCTATAACTCGTAAAATAGTCATTTACAACGGAAAGTGCATTGAAGAAAACTTGTTTGTGTTGATCTAATTAACTATGTTTAGGCCCCGAGAACTCGAAAATTGATTCCTAGCAAACATTAAACCTTTTCAGCAAATACCAAAAAAAAAGCAGCTGTGGTGAGTTTCTTCACTTCGTTACAGACTCTGGAATACACTACTTGTTTTTGTTTTGGCTGCGCTGGAGCCTTGGAGGTTGTGGTAGAAGCCTCACGTGTTCATGACCAAGGTAAGAAATGAAATTTAAGAAACTTTTGAAAACAATAGGTATTGTTTAGAGCTGCCCCAATCAGTATAGTGCATAGCTGCTCCAATCAGTATAGTGCATAGCTGCTCCAATCAGTATAGTGCATAGCTGCCCCAATCAGTATAGTGCATAGCTGCTCCAATCAGTATAGTGCATAGCTGCTCCAATCAGTATAGTGCATAGCTGCCCCAATCAGTATAGTGCATAGCTGCTCCAATCAGTATAGTGCACAGCTGCCCCAATCAGTATAGTGCATAGCTGCTCCAATCAGTATAGTGCATAGCTGCTCCAATCAGTATAGTGCATAGCTGCTCCAATCAGTATAGTGCATAGCTGCTCCAATCAGTATAGTGCATAGCTGCTCCAATCAGTATAGTGGACAGCTGCTCCTATCAATATAGTGGACAGCTGCTCCAATCAGTATAGTGGACAGCTGCTCCAATCAGTATAGTGCATAGCTGCTCCAATCAGTATAGTGCATAGCTGCTCCAATCAGTATAGTGCATAGCTGCTCCAATCAGTATAGTGCATAGCTGCTCCAATCAGTATAGTGGACAACTGCCCCAATCAGTATAGTGGACAACTGCCCCAATCAGTATAGTGGACAGCTGCCCCAATCAGTATAGTGGACAGCTGCCCCAATCAGTATAGTGGACAGCTGCCCCAATCAGTATAGTGGACAGCTGCCCCAATCAGTATAGTGGACAGCTGCCCCAATCAGTATAGTGGACAACTGCCCCAATCAGTATAGTGGACAGCTGCCCCAATCAGTATAGTGGACAGCTGCCCCAATCAGTATAGTGGACAGCTGGTCCAATCAGTATAGTGGACAGCTGGTCCAATCAGTATAGTGGACAGCTGCTCCAATCAGTATAGTGGACAGCTGCCCCAATCAGTATAGTGGACAGCTGCCCCAATCAGTATAGTGGACAGCTGCCCCAATCAGTATAGTGCATAGCTGCCCCAATCAGTATAGTGGACAGCTGCCCCAATCAGTATAGTGGACAGCTGCCCCAATCAGTATAGTGGACAGCTGCCCCAATCAGTATAGTGGACAGCTGCCCCAATCAGTATAGTGGACAGCTGCCCGAATCAGTATAGTGGACAGCTGCCCCAATCAGTATAGTGGACAGCTGCCCCAATCAGTATAGTGGACAGCTGCCCCAATCAGTATAGTGGACAGCTGCCCCAATCAGTATAGTGGACAGCTGCCCCAATCAGTATAGTGGACAGCTGCCCCAATCAGTATAGTGGACAGCTGCCCCAATCAGTATAGTGGACAGCTGCCCCAATCAGTATAGTGGACAGCTGCCCCAATCAGTATAGTGGACAGCTGCCCCAATCAGTATAGTGGACAGCTGCCCCAATCAGTATAGTGGACAGCTGCCCCAATCAGTATAGTGGACAGCTGCCCCAATCAGTATAGTGGACAGCTGCCCCAATCAGTATAGTGGACAGCTGCCCCAATCAGTATAGTGGACAGCTGCCCCAATCAGTATAGTGGACAGCTGCCCCAATCAGTATAGTGGACAGCTGCCCCAATCAGTATAGTGGACAGCTGCCCCAATCAGTATAGTGGACAGCTGCCCCAATCAGTATAGTGGACAGCTGCCCCAATCAGTATAGTGGACAGCTGCCCCAATCAGTATAGTGGACAGCTGCCCCAATCAGTATAGTGGACAGCTGCCCCAATCAGTATAGTGGACAGCTGCCCCAATCAGTATAGTGGACAGCTGCCCCAATCAGTATAGTGGACAGCTGCCCCAATCAGTATAGTGGACAGCTGCCCCAATCAGTATAGTGGACAGCTGCCCCAATCAGTATAGTGGACAGCTGCCCCAAACAGCATAGTGGACAGCTGCCCCAAACAGCATAGTGGACAGCTGCCCCAAACAGCATAGTGGACAGCTGCCCCAAACAGCATAGTGGACAGCTGCCCCAATCAGCATAGTGGACAGCTGCCCCAATCAGCATAGTGGACAGCTGCCCCAATCAGCATAGTGGACAGCTGCCCCAATCAGCATAGTGGACAGCTGCCCCAATCAGCATAGTGGACAGCTGCCCCAATCAGCATAGTGGACAGCTGCCCCAATCAGCATAGTGGACAGCTGCCCCAATCAGCATAGTGGACAGCTGCCCCAATCAGCATAGTGGACAGCTGCCCCAATCAGCATAGTGGACAGCTGCCCCAATCAGCATAGTGGACAGCTGCCCCAATCAGCATAGTGGACAGCTGCCCCAATCAGCATAGTGGACAGCTGCCCCAATCAGCATAGTGGACAGCTGCCCCAATCAGCATAGTGGACAGCTGCCCCAATCAGCATAGTGGACAGCTGCCCCAATCAGCATAGTGCACAGCCTGCCCCAAAGAGTATAGTGCATATCTGCCCCAGTTCCGATAATGTGGATTTCGGTCTTTCGATTTTTATTTTCGCGTTACACTTTTAGCATAGAAATTCTTATTTTTAGTGACTAAAATTAGTAGGATTGCATGGCTGCTCCAAATGAAACCGTTTCAGCGTTTCGATTTTTTTTTACTGTGTTGGGGGTTGTGGATAGGAATTTTACCTGTCAGTGACCAAACCTTACAGCACTGCATAACTGCTCCTGTTGGCTAGAATACTACGTTTTTAAGTCTTGTTTTTCATTCTTTTATTTAATTTTGTGGTTGTGATCTGAAACATGTCCATTTCGCCACCAAACTTTACAGCCTTGTATTGCTGCTCCAGTGGACGGAATATTTTAGCCTTTTTTTTTTATTCCGCGTTGGAATTCGTGCACTGAAACATAACTTGACGGAGATCAAACTTTGTACCAATGTATAGCTATCGAGAATTTCTTGATTTTTTTCTTATCATATAGGAATTTATGTCTTCTTTCGTATAGGCTGTGATGTGAATATTTCCTGCTGGCAAACTAGCTTTGTACCCTCGTATAACAACTCTTGTTGGCCAGAATACTTCGGGTTATCATTGGTCTATTCTACACATGTAACACCAACTAACAGGTCAAAAATAGGGACATGAGACGAAATAGGCATAATGCATGCTTGCCTGATAGTAATTCATATTTTAGAGTAAATTTTCTATTCAGGAATTCTTTCCAATAAAACTTTGACAATCGAAACCAGAGCTGTCGGGTACTGCGAGCTCCTTATGGTGAAATTGTACCTGAATTCCGTCAAAATTTATGGTTTTTGGATGAGAAAAGGTCAATCTGGCAACCCTGATGAGATGAGGGAACGATTCTGTTGAGAACTAAAATGAGGGAAAACTCCACAATCTACTATTTTTCGAATGCTCTTCTCTTCTGAACACTTTGATCACAGGCATCGGTGGTCACAGAGGTGATTCTTATTTCTTACAATGTTACTGACTGACCAGATATCACAAACTCAATATTCATAAATACTTAATCAAAACTAATTGTAGGCGTGATTAATTTAATTTTATTATTTTCAAATTGATTTAAACAATATGAGTTGAATGTTGAACTTCGGTTTAACCCCGTGCAGTCATGGTGTTGATAGACTGGAACACCTTTCCCTATGTTAAGGTTAGGTTAGGTTAGGTTAACATCGGCATCTTTGGGATGCTTTATTTCCAATCAAGCCTGATACATATGATCTTAGCATTGGTTTTTCAAATGTCTTATAACTAAGCCTATATATAGGACACCATGACGGTTCCCCCGTAAAGCCGGTACCCATTTCCGACACCTGGGTTGAGTGGGGTATTGTGCTTGAGCTTTCCCTTATACCCAACGGGGAAAATCTTCGCGCCAGCGCTGGGAACGAACCCGCGACTTCCAGCATACAAGTCCGATCCCTTAACCGCTGTGCCACGGAGAGCACTTGTATGTATGTTCATTCAGTCTTGAGTAGAATATTTCAAGAAATGAAGATGTTTTTCAAAAGTTCAATTCGTTTTTCATTCCTATGGTGCAAATTGAAAAGCATCGCTGTCAAGGTTATGTCTTGGTCACCAAAGATGCACACTTGCCTAGTTTTGGTTCGACGTTAGGCTGTAGGAAACAGCAGGTAGGTATTTTCGTACCTATTATAAGCAAATACGTTCACACTTCATTGATATTTTTTTTGCAAAGTGACAGTTGAGTATTTTTACGGCACGCGCCGCATAAAAATATTGTTTTGGTAGAAGCTCCCTTCAATTTGTTACATGTCATACCCGATCCAAGCTTTCCAAATCTACTCGATCTATTTTCGCATCACATTCTCTCACGGAAAAAAAATTCCAATTGCCATCCTCACGAAGAAAGGACCGTGACGTCTTCCAGTAGACGAGCCTTTGAGACGAAATCAATTAGGGCTGTGAAGCCCATAACATTATCGGGATAAATGCCATCATTATCGTGATGAAGCTCGTTAAAACGATGCTCTAATGAACGGCGCGTTACTCCCACGTAACGGCCCGCCAGAAGGTCGGAACCGTTTATCCAACGGGAGAAGATAATAGTTCCATCCGTGAGGATAGTTTCTCCGCACTCGCCATGATAGCGCTGTAGTTAGGATACATTATTTAACAAGGACGGAGTAATAATTGTTCCATTTGTAAGGATAGTTTCGCCCTCTCACGCAGTAGTTGGGATACATTAACAAAGACGGAGTTAAAATGACATGGTTAATATCTCAATGTTATATGCAATGCATTGGTACCGTAATTTATTTTTTCGTCCCCAGTACCACTCTGTAAAGTGGATACCGTAGCATAGCATAATGGATGCAAATTTTTGTTTTTGAGTTGTAGTATATTAGTGAGTATATCGATTGAAATTAATTCGCAAATCATCTTAACACAAAAATGAAGTAATTTGAAAAAAAACAAGAGTACGTATTCAAGCATCTCATCTATGTTCGGTTTTAGAGAATGAAATTTACCTCCAACTTAATATCTACTTTATGTATTTTATCGTATTTTGTAGCCTATAAGATTAAATTTTCATATAAAATGGGGCCTAATTTTGCAATTGAATTGGTTAAAGTTTGAAGTTCACTAAGTTTAGTTGCGTAATGGTATAAATTTATTTTACTATAATAACTCTTATAATGTAAATATAATTTTACTTCTCTCTGTGTTTAATTAAGTAGTTTTGAAGTGTGAAATTTCTCACAATTTCTGAAGATGTACTCAACTGCACTCTGCTAAAATATTTTCCTTCAACGACTTGAACATGTTCATTCCACTGATATTTCTTCTGAAAATCCATTGAATGCCAATCTCAATGAAACTCGGTTGAACATGATCGCGCGTAGGTAAACATTTTTTATTTTTATTTGTATTTCATAGATATTCATATATGCAGGGTGGTTGCTAAAAATGTATACCTTTCCAAATTGCCATAAGCTTTAGCTCAGACAGAATAGGGAAATAAAACTGGTATTATTAGAAAGAAGAGATGATTTTTCATTTTCATTTTACTTTGCCATATATACGATTCAAAATGCCGGCCCCGAGCTGCGATTCGTTTCTCGATTTTACTACCGAAATCTAAAATGACGCTCTCAAGAACCTCGCAGCTGATGGTGCTTACCACTTCCAGTACTTCTTTTGAGGTCTTCTCGAGTTGCTGGATCTGAACGGAATACGTGGTCTTTGATATAACCCCATGGGAAGTAATCTAACGGGGAAAGGCCTGGTGATTGTGCTGGCCAGGGAAGCGAACTCTGGTGCGAAATTAACTTGCTGGGATATTGATGACTTAGCCACTTCATGGATGAACCCGATGTGTGCGTTGGAACTCCATCCTGCTGCAACCAACAAAATTAAAATATATAATTCTGTCCTTTCGGATGTTATACGTTATAGTCTCCTATTTCATATATTTAAATAGTGATTAAAATTTTAAAAGGTATACACATTTGGCAACCACCCTGTATGTAGGTCGGTATTGGTACACATGTACGAAGACCCTATTTTAATTATACCTTTACACATTGAGTGAAGAACTTATAACTATTAACAATCTAAAATGGGGCTAAATCCTTTTCAAGGAATTCACAGCTTGATTTGATTTTCAGTAATAAATGTGTGTAATAAAGGGTGGTTGCGGACGCGTTTATTTCATCATTGTTTCGTGTTGCAGGTATGCGGACGCAACGGTCACTCCGTACTCCGTTTCCGCCTCCGGCTTTCGTCTCCCCGACTCCGTGAACCATCTTAAAGTGAGTCGGTGTGCTGTCTTAATATATAACTATGAGGGTTACGAGTAAGTTGCAGCGTCGTTGATTACGAGTTAGTTGAAGCGTCACACAGCAAAAGTGTTCCAAAGAGAGGATAGATCAAGACATCGACAAGCGGGTAGTTTAGGGAACGCCGAATGTACGAATGTGTGTACACAAAAGAAAACGGTAGTGAACCAAAAAGATTTTTCTCGACTAAACCAAAAACTTTTTCTATTTCAACAGGAAGAATGCGGCACCAACTCTTAGTTTGGGACCTTGTTTTTTTCCTTTAGGAGGGCTAATTTCCATGAATACAATAGTTGTATCCCCTAAGGGGCCTCTGTCTCCATCCATCGCTTTAACGTGAACAGTCGTCGCTCCGTAAATCAGCTGAGGAGAACAGTCGTCGCTCCGTAAATCAGCTGAGAACAGTCGTCGTCTTCACTCCGTAAACCAGCTGGGGAAGATAGTTATCACTCCGTAAACCAGCTGGGGAAGCTATTTGTTACTCCGTAAACCAGCTGGGGAAGCTATTTGTCACTCCGTAAACCAGCTGGGGAAGCTATTTGTCACTCCGTAAACCATCTGGGGAAGCTATTTGTCACTCCGTAAACCATCTGGGGAAGCTATTTGTCACTCCGTAAACCATCTGGGGAAGCTAGTTGTCACTCCGTAAACCAGCTGGCCAAGCTAGTTGTCACTCCGTAAACAAGCTAAGAAGGATTGTCATCCCTCCGTTCCTACTCCTCAAGAAGCACGACTGCTACGTGGTGCGTTAAGTCAACGTGCGTTGAAATTGTCAGTTTAGCGAGGCGAGCAACTGCTGCCGGGAGGACGAGTGCCGCGACGGGCACTTGAGACTGCGCGTGAGCTCACACTCCGACTCGGCGAGACGCGACAGTGGACGACTGAAATGGAGATGTTCTGGGTGCTAATATAGCGTGAGGTCTACCCCACTATGACATGAGATCTACTTCTTGCTAGTGGTATAACGTGAGATCTACCTCTAGCTAGTGCTATAGCGTGAGATCTACCTCTAGCTAGTGCTATAGCGTGAGATCTACCTCTAGCTAGTGCTATAGCGTGAGATCTACCTCTAGCTAGTGCTATAGCGTGAGATCTACCTCTAGCTAGGGCTCTAGCGTGAGATCTACCTCTAGCTAGTGCTCTAGCGTGAGGTCTACCTCTAGCTAGTGCTCTAGCGTGAGATCTACCTCTAGCTAGTGCTCTAGCGTGAGATCTACCTCTAGCTAGTGCTCTAGCGTGAAGTTAGGTTAGATTACTAATGGATATTACTCATTTCCATACATTTAATTGAGCGGTAAACATGTAATTTGTACATCTCAAACTGCACCTGGGTAGGCGGTATATGGCGGTAGGGCTCACGCTATAGTAGCACCAATGTACTAACAGTTCCCAATTGTGTACCATGGAGCGTCCTATTGTGAGCCCCTCGAGGAGGATACAAGCATTGTATCTATGGGAATTAGCGCTCCCATGGGAATATGTGAGGTCCCTGGCCTAGAGTTAGGCAGGCTTATGCTTTTGGTGAAATAGAATAAGATTTTTGTATTGTTACGGACCATTTTTTTTCGGTTCACTGCTGTCCTGTTTTTCAGCACCTGCTATTTTCTTCAATTTTTAGCTTGTTCCATAAACCTGTTATTCAACGTACTGTTTTTATGCACCTTGTGCATAGGTTCCGCATTTTTCTCAACTCCGTACAACATGGTGCCTTTCTCTTTTTAGAACGCCTTAGTCGGGGTTAGGAGGGCTTAAACTAACATCTAATTTAAACTCCTATTGCAAAATTTTCATCGTGAAGTTGAATGATTTTAAATTTTTAATCTTCGGATGAGTGAAGTGCTCTGACACCCCCTCACCCTCATACGGATCTCGTGTATTTAACTCTCATATACCCTTCAGGGAGATACAACTATAGTATCTGCAGGAATTAACATTGCCAGATCCTGTGATAAGAGTAAGGGACATCCGTTGGTTGAATTAGAATAGATTTTATTTTGTTGAGGACCATGTTTTTCAGTTCATTTTTGTCTCGTTTTTCAGCACCTATAGCTTCAATCTTCAACTTTTCTCATTTCATTAACTTTCTTCCTCATTTACCATGTCTAAGCGCAAGGTATCTCGTGAGGGATCGTACCATTTGAGCATAGATTCTGCGTTCCCTTGACGGCATGTCAAATGGTATTTTCATCCTTTTCCTCTTTGGAACACCATCATTGTGACTAGAGGCCCAAGCTACTTTATAATTTTATCTTGAATCTTGGATTGTTTTCAGAACAGCTTCGCAGTGTCAAACTTTACGCAGCGGTGCTTATCTTCGTTTGAATTTTCGACGTAAATGCACTCATAGCACGTATTTATTATGTTTATTGGTGGTTTTGTGTTCTCCAGGATAATGCTGCATCTCCAGTTTATCATGTGTATAATAGGGCAAAGAAGTTAATCAAAAGTTATTAGAATTTTCTTCTTAAAATGATCCTTCAAACGTACTTAGACTCTCCGACAAAACTGAAGTTAAGCAATTTTTCTAACAATTCAATGTTTAATTCGTTTAAATTCAATAGTTTTAATATTTTAAAACGATTCGTGCGAATATAAAAATGCGTGAATAGCTCCCACTAATGTGGGAATGCGTGAATAGCTCCCACTAATGTGGGAATGCGTGAATAGCTCCCACTAATGTGGGAATGCGTGAATAGCTCCCACTAATGTGGGAATGCGTGAATAGCTCCCACTAATGTGGGAATGCGTGAATAGCTCCCACTAATGTGGGAATGCGTGAATAGCTCCCACTAATGTGGGAATGCGTGAATAGCTCCCACTAATGTGGGAATGCGTGAATAGCTCCCACTAATGTGGGAATGCGTGAATAGCTCCCACTAATGTGGGAATGCGTGAGAATAGCTCCCACTAATGTGGGAATGCGTGAATAGCTCCCACTAATGTGGGAATGCGTGAATAGCTCCCACTAATGTGGGAATGCGTGAATAGCTCCCACTAATGTGGGAATGCGTGAATAGCTCCCACTAATGTGGGAATGCGTGAATAGCTCCCACTAATGTGGGAATGCGTGAATAGCTCCCACTAATGTGGGAATGCGTGAATAGCTCCCACTAATGTGGGAATGCGTGAATAGCTCCCACTAATGTGGGAATGCGTGAATAGCTCCCACTAATGTGGGAATGCGTGAATAGCTCCCACTAATGTGGGAATGCGTGAATAGCTCCCACTAATGTGGGAATGCGTGAATTGCTCCCACTAATGTGGGAATGCGTGAATTGCTCCCACTAATGTGGGAATGCGTGAATAGCTCCCACTAATGTGGGAATGCGTGAATAGCTCCCACTAATGTGGGAATGCGTGAATAGCTCCCACTAATGTGGGAATGCGTGAATTGCTCCCACTAATGTGGGAATGCGTGAATTGCTCCCACTAATGTGGGAATGCGTGAATAGCTCCCACTAATGTGGGAATGCGTGAATAGCTCCCACTAATGTGGGAATGCGTGAATAGCTCCCACTAATGTGGGAATGCGTGAACAGCTCACACTAATGTGGGAATGCGTGAACAGCTCCCACTAATGTGGGAATGCGTGAACAGCTCACACTAATGTGGGAATGCGTGAACAGCTCACACTGATGTGGGAATGCGTGAACAGCTCCCACTAATGTGGGAATGCGTGAACAGCTCCCACTAATGTGGGAATGCGAGAACAGCTCCCACTAATGTGGGAATGCGTGAACAGCTCCCATGAATATTCGTATAGCAAATATTCGCACTAGAGCTTACATATGCTTCCATTTTTCATACCTACTCTTTTGAAATTTTTAATTGTATCTCTTCTTACTTTTTCTACCTGATTCTCAATTTTCTGTTCCTATGCACAGGGTCTTCTGTGCGACTATTTCTAGTAAAGAATAAAGTTCCTATTTTCTACAGTTCATAATAAATGGTCCCTTCGCTGTGCTCTCTTGAGATCGCCTTTCGTGGCTATTATAGGCTGTCTCAAGCTAATACAGTAACTAAAATAGTAGCTGACGAAAGCACCTTACATTCTTGCATCATTCTGTCAGTATGCGCATCCATCGCAAAAATAAAATCTCTCGGTACGGAAAATTATATGAATCAGCAACGCCGTTTCAGGTTGGAATTAATACTAATACAAACACTGTCATTTGTAGACGCTGAAAATATCGCATTTTACTCGAGCAGAAAGTAAATTTTTAGGCCTTGGCAAACATGTGCGTGTGGATAGTTGATGCTTCTCAGCCGGAATGTTGGTCCCCAGCGTTGGTGAGGAACGTTACATGTGGGCTCCGGCACACCTGAGTAGTCTGTAATTATCGTGCCGTTTGACAACACTTTGGACGCTGTTTTGCAGAATTCGTTTGTCGTGTCTCTGTAGACCGGTAAAAATTACTTTTGAGGAAACGTTTGTCATGGAAGAGCGGCAGAAAATAGTTTTGAGTAAACGTTTGTCACGGTAGATCAGTGAGAGTTAGTGTGGAGCAGGTGTTTGCCACACTAAAGGAGTAAGAATTAATTTGGAGCAGGCCTTTTTCAGAGGAGAGTGATGAGAATTACCGTGGAGCAGGTGTGTGGCAGTGTAAGTACACAATTCACTCATTAATTTGGAGATTAGAAGGCTTCAGCACGTTGACTACGTCATGAGACAAATGTCTACCACTACGTAAATTGTTCATTTATCACCATTGTACACGAATAACATTTCAAGAATTTTACGACCTCTTTTTGATGTAATTTTATCGTACGGAGTAAATATTATCCTGCACTTATATTTTGTACATTTCTTACGAAGGGAGCAAACTTACTCGAGCAGTAAAATCGATTTTCCAAACCTATTTCTCAAAAATTAGCCAAATTAACCTTACAATCCGCGCAATCGTTGTCAACGTGTTAAATTGTAACGTCTTAGAAAGGGAACCTAGATGCATTAAGCTAGAGTGCACTTAACCGGAGTGTAGTTTGCGAAAGTATTATGACGCCGCTGGGATAATTTTTTGGAATGCGTGACGCAAAAGTTGCCCTTTCACTCACAATCATGGCTAGAGAACGACACTGACACGCTGCGGCTGTGAATCGAAACGTAAACTCCATTCAAGTCATTCAATGAATATCAGACAGTCCGACTCACAACCTCAACTGATATGAATTACGAATGAATGACAACCTCAACTGATATGAATTACGAATGAATGACAACCTCAACTGATATGAATTACGAATGAATGACAACCTCAACTGATATGAATTGCGAATGAGTGACAACCTCAATTGATGTGAATTGCGAATGAATGACAACCTCAATTGATTTGAATTGCGAATGAATGACAATCTCAATTGATTTGAATTGCGAGTGATAGCGCTTGAATGTGGATGACTGCCCTGGGCGTGAGAATGGAAACCTATACATCGCGACAATGCAGGGGGAGGCATAGGGCTTTCGTACAACGAAAGCTGTTTTCCAGCACGCAACATCGTCCATTGATTGCCGATCGTAAGAGGAACTCACTTTCGTAAGCCGTGCGTGATGAAAATCGCGATATCTTTCCCGTTCGTGCTTGCGTAACTTTCGCACTCACACGTAGCGTACGCTCTCACGTCGAGGTGGCGCAATCTCCTGCGTAGTGAAACTGAAACAGCCGTGCGATATCCCGTGACGCTAATGGCCTGTACTCGGGGGAAACTTGTTGAAGGACAGTTTCAATTTGCTAAAGTATTTTGTGCCGCCTCCTGCGTTGTGAAACTGAAACAATGGTGCGATATGACGTGATGCTAATGTCCCGTACTCGGGGGGAAACTAGCTGAAGGACAATTTCAGTACTTGCACTATCTTGGGCTCGGTTGAACACGAAACTGTCTCAGCCTGACTAGAAATTTATAGTTTTGAAGCTCCGCTAAGCAGAGTTAGTGAAAATATTAGTTTCTCCCCCTCAGGGAGATACAACTATTGTATCTATGGGAATTAGCGCTCCCAGGGGGGACAATGAGAAGGCCCAAGCTGAAGGTTAGGTAGGCTTTCTTTTGGTTAAAATAGCATAGGTTTTTGTTTTGTGACGGGCCATCTTTTTTCGGTTCACTGCTGTCCTGTTTTTTCGGCACCTACTACTTTCTCCTTCAACTTTGATCTTGCTTCATGAACTTCTTTCTCATCTTACTGTTTCTATGCCCTTTCTGCATAGATTACGCGTTCCCTTAACACAATACTAAATGGTGCCTTCTTCCTACCTCTCTTTGGATCTCATTTGTTGGGGATAGGGAGGCTTAAACAAACTAATAATCTAATCTATTAGTTTCTTTATTTTAACTGTTGTATGGAAAGGAAGAATTTTCCTGTTGGTTAATGGTTCGTTCAATGTTCAAGTTCTAAGCGCGATAAATAGAAACTGCTTCAATCTCTACAGGAATTTGAAGCTTTGCAAAGCCGAGTGAGTGGAGATATTCGTTTCTTTATTTTAGTTGATATACGGCAAGAAGGAATGTCCCTGGATGTGAATGGTTCTGTCAATGTTCATAGTTTTGTGAAAATGACACTCATTTGTTTGCAGGTGAAGACCAACAGCAGCAACCCTTACAAGAACGAAAAAAATGTCACTCTGAACTTGAACATTCCGGCGTCTGTGAGCGGGTTTCTGCTGGAGGAGATAGACCTCAAATACGTCAAGAAGTCCCGCAAGAAATCCAAGAGCAACAAAATGTCTAACTTACTGATCAAATACTTCACAAACCGCAGCTCAAACTTGCACCTCAGTTCGGTGACCAAGGAAGAAGATACCAAGCCTGAGTATTACCAGTACGAAGATGTCAAAGAAAGAAGAGATACTCCGGAGAATCGAGAGGGTGCGGATGAGCAGCAGTCATTTGAGCGTCCTTTTCGGTATCAGCACAAATATCCACTGCGGCTTTTGGAAAAAATCAAATCGAGTACGAACAGGTTGAGAAAAATGAGGGAAGGCAAGCATATCGATGGGAGACAGGGGCACCAGGGCGAAACCGATGCGCGTCTCCGGAGGTCGTCTGCTGAAGTAGAGGACGATGTCGACTTGACGGAAGATGACCTGATGGCACTCGAGTCCATACTCACCAGCAAAACTATCGTTAAATCTCAAGTTCCGCATGAGCGCACAAGTTTTGCAGATGAGGGGGATGCACTGGAAAAAGATCCTTCAATGTCTGAACTCATGAAAGTTTTTGAACGAACTGTGGAGACGACTGAAAGCCCGTTAGTTGAACACGAAAAAAAAGAATCTTTGCCTGTGGACTCGGAAGTCGAAAATCTCGTGGAAGCTGAAGATCCGAAAATGGCAGAGCCACATGAAGAAGAAAAAAAGCGATATGAAGAAAAAGATTCCACGAACTGGTTTAGTAAAACCATTCCAGGGTATTTTTTGTCGGTGCTGCAGCCTTTCAGGCCGGGAACGTTCGGCGGGCACAACATTTTGGCGCGTCGGAGACGAGACGCCGACCGCGACTCGAAGGCAGAAATTGAAGGCCGTGAACCGTACAAGAAGTTCAAGTATAGCTACGTCAAAAATCCAAGATTGAAGAACAAGAAAACGGTTGTTGCACCTCTGTTCCCAACCAAGACTTTCGGCAACAGGCGCCATCTTGGCAACAAAATGATCGGAACCATCGAGTTAATCCATGACGATGCTCAAGGTAAATTTTACTGTTCCTGTATACCATATTGCCTGGTCGTCAAATTACCCTTTCCATAACAGTTTTTCAAATAAAAAAACGAATTCTTTAGGTTCTCCTATGCACAATAAACATGTACACATATTTCATTTAACTGCTTAACACGAGCGTTGTGTAAAAATGTTCCTGATTAACTCGGTAAGATTGTTGTCAATCTTGAGCGTCGATAGTAAATGGAGCGAGCATAAAGTTGAAATCCCAACATTTTTGTAACTCTTGAGTTATTCAATTTTGGAGAATGTTGGCTCGTTCATTTTTATCGCTACTCGAATGGTTTTTGCTCCAAATTGTCAGGAAGGATAGAAGTGCAGTACTAGGAATCTCTCATTTCAAGGACAGAAGTATAAAACTGGGAATCTCTCATCTTAAGAACCAAAGTGAGACTCTCTTTTGGACAGAACTGTTGACCTAGGAGTCAATAATCTTGGGTAAGATAAAAAATAGTTATAAGAATCGTTAAATTTTTCTACGAAGTAGCTCGAGAAAATAATTTGATAATAACTTGAAATCATTTACACGTGAGGATGTTTCAAGAGCTCCTGTTCGATAATCAAATAATATAGGCCTCATTTCCATAAATGCGTTGGATATTACAATTATTTATGTTTCGAAGCGCAAATTGATGAGCGTTTTACCTCTGTGTACGCCAATGAAATAGTCTCTTTACCCGCTGTTGAAGAGAATGAATTTCTGTTTGATAGTTTATTTTGGTTTAAATCCAAGCATGGCTTATTTCGATATCAATAACGTATTGCTCCTTTAGATTTAAATAAGGTATTGCTTATTTCGATTTAAATCAGGCATCTGTTATTTTGATTTAAATTTGGTATTGTTCCTTTTTATTTTAAATACCGTTTTACTCCTTTTTAGTTTAAATAATGTTTTACTCCTTTTTAGTCTGAATAACGTTTTACTCCTTCTTATTGTAAATAACGTTTTACTCCTTTTTATTGTAAATAACGTTTTACTACTGTTCATTTTAGATAACGTTTAACTCCTTTTCATTTTAGATAACGTTTTACTACTTTTTATTTTAGATAACGTTTTACTCCTTTTCATTTTAGAGAACGTTTTACTACTTTTTATTTTAGATAACGTTTTACTACTTTTTATTTTAGATAACGTTTAACTCCTTTTCATTTTAGAGAACGTTTTACTCCTTTTCTTTTTAGATAACGTTTTACTACTTTTTATTTTAGATAACGTTTTACTACTTTTTATTTTAGATAACGTTTTACTCCTTTTCATTTTAGATAACGTTTTACTCCTTTTCTTTTTAGATAACGTTTTACTACTTTTTATTTTAGATAACGTTTTACTACTTTTTATTTTAGATAATGTTTTACTCCTTTCCATTTTAGATAACGTTTTACTCCTTTTAATTTTAGATAACGTTTTACTCCTTTTCATTTTAGATAACGTTTTACTCCTTTTCATTTTAGATAACGTTTTACTCCTTTTCATTTTAGATAACGTTTTACTCCATTTCATTTTAGATAACGTTTTACTCCTTTTCATTTAAGATAACGTTTTACTACTTTTCTTATTAAATAACGTTTTCCTTTCGATTTCAAATGTTACATGTTTCGAGTTTGAATAACACAGTACTCATTTGATTCTAATGATTTTTATTCCTTTTCAGACCCAACATCGAAACCCCACGAAAAGCGAATATCGCATTCACTAAAAGGAGATTTCACAGACCTGAGGACACCCATCTCCTTGCAGGACTCCCTCCTGCCGCACAGCTTCCAGTCCTTCTCCCACAGCCTCACAGATGCCCCATTGGAAGAGGGACTCCAAAGAATGGACGTCAAGAGGAAATTATCGAAGCTGGACTACTATTTTTCGACCCTTAAAGTGGACAACGAAGTGTGTCGACAGAGGCTGCTGTGTGAGGTGGCCAGCAGGCCTGTCGAGTTCTCGCCGCTCGCTGAAATGTTCACTCAGGAGACCAGGTGAGTCACTGGTAATTCATTTGTATGCAACTAAAATTTTACAAATATTGTTGATTTGCAGTTTATTCAGTACTACAACTCTAGTGATGTTGTTGATTTGCTGTTTATATGCCACTACAACTCTTGTGATTTTGTGTGGTCACTGGTTCGTTTACAACTACAATTTTAGTGATCTTGTTGGTATGTTGAGTTCGTTTTCGCCATTCACGTTCTGCTTTCAGTAATAACGTTGAACGTGATTAGATGGTATGCTTGTAGTTATCTCTAAGTTATGACAAAGTATTTGAGTCTCTGCTTTTAGTTGTAACATATTGCAGAATTTTAAATTCTAATATTTCGTATTATCTGATCTGTTACAAATATATTTTTCTAGGCAGAATATTTTCTAAACAATTAATTATCCAAGCAGCTTGACTCAACGGTTCGTAAGTTGCCTAGAAACTAACTAAACTCCAAGTAATATAGTTGATTACTTGTTTTACACTAACGGTCCCCACTCTACTCGCAGTATGAACATCAGTAAGTGATAAAAATCCAACCTGTGATGGTGTGGATACGATCATCTTTAAATGAATATTTGGTGAAAAAGCTCTATGATTTACGCACGAAATAACTTTTGAACCAATTGAACAAAGGTGCACAGTGGCCTGTTTGCAAAAATGCGTTTAGGTAATTAACTTCTAATTGACACGCGGAGCACTTTTTAGGTATTAAAGGTAAATATTAATTTACAGAAGGAACGTGCATTAGAAGTACACATCGATGATACCCTAACCGCATGAAACATGGCGGTTGTGTAGTTCATGTGTTTTGACACTAGAACTATTGATAGAAATGTATATTTACATGCATATATATCGGTCTTGCTTTTTACAAATGTTCATTAAAGACAGAAGTGGAAAGAAACACGCGCTTAAAGTAATGATATCATACTAAAATAAGGCAAAAAGGAAATCAAGTAGTAAGAGCGAGCCAACTCCTGCAATTCAACATTTAAGCAATTTGACATTATTAATTTTCGATAACCATTGCACAGAGCGAAAAATATAAAATATGCCAGAATTTAGGGCTATTATATGGAAAACAATTTTCACTCTAGTGTACCGAGTTCATAACTGTAATTCCTTGTATCCTATTCCTTTTCTTCAGTTAAAATGTTAATTACCGAATTTATATTTTGAAATTTAACGCAATAGAATAAAAATGTTGAATATAGAATCAATATATACAATACATACAATATAATATATACAATATAATACAATACAAATAAAATGTTAAATATCGAATGAATAATTTTGAATTTAATACAACAATTAAAATGAGTTAAAATCGTTCTTAACCCTTTAACGTCCGAATTTTTGTACTCATATTACCGTTAACACAACCACCGTCACTAAACTGGCGCTGGCATCTGGCAGTCACCGATATCAGGATGGGATAAGAACTGCCACTCGGCATAGAACTTCAAAGAACACATTAGGGAACTAATTGAATAAGAAATAAAATATATTGCAGGGGAATTTTGAAAGAGGACACTGGTGTCCTCTGGGGCGTTAAAGGGTTAAATGTTTTCTCCAATTTAACGTATTGCAATTAAAATGAGGTGCAATCTTTCTTAATAAAGAGTAATACTTTTCAAATTCAATGGAATGTAATAAAAATGAGCTAAAGGAAATATGATTGAGACTAATGTATTCCCCCACCAGGTTGGCGCAGGGCACAGGAGCGGTGGGGGCGAGGGTGACGGCTGGGGAGGCGGCTGGGGAGGACGTGCTCGGTGGGGAGGCTGGGGCCCGCCTCCTGGCCTACCACGAGGCCATGGAGCGTGGGGCGCGCAGGTGGGCCCTCTCAGACTCTCCTTTCTTACTCTACAAACTGGGAAGTCTTCCTTTTTCCCTCTCAAAACTTGGCAATTCCCCCTTTTTCCCTCCCCAAACTCACTAGGCAATTCCCCCCTTTTTTCCCTCTCCAAACTTACTCGGCAATTCCCCCTTTTTCCCTCTCCAAACGTGGCAATTCCCCCTTTTTCCCTCTCCAAACGTGGCAATTCCCCCTTTTTCCCTCTCCAAACGTGGCAATTCCCCCTTTTTCCCTCTCCAAACGTGGCAATTCACTCTTTCTAATCCCTATTTCTCTTCTCAACTCCCACATATCACCAGGCTTTCCCAACTTCCCATAATTTAAACTCTCATCGAGAACATTTTTCCGAATTCCGATCGCTTTAACATTAATTTTTATTAAATCCAGATGACCATCCTTGTAAACTTACCTCAATCTTTGTATACTTTCCTACTTTAAGAGTCTCGCATCCCATCCTTTACCAAATTTAGATTAAGTTTTTATACTTCAGGGCATTTAAATCTTTCGTAACAATGGAGGGCAATCCATGAAAATTGAGATTATTAAATTTGCCTCACTGTTGACGCTTTTTCACGGTGCTCTCAGTATTCTGTATCAAGAGCACTTTCAGGATACTCACCGTATCAATCGCTAAAAATAAGACCGAAAAATTTGTGATTCTCGTAATTCGGTAATTGAGGCAACAAATATTGACGAGCCAATTTTGCTTCAATATATATTAGACATGATGAATTTTTGGACCTGATTATTGCAATAGTTACCTTCATTCGGATTCATTTGGTCATTGCAGACTAGTGTTCAATAGTGCTCGCCTCTTATATCTACGATGCGATTCCTTTGTACAAAGGAAAATCTTTTTTGCGAAGCAAATTACCAATGAAAGAAATTGAGAAGAAGTACTTTAAAAACATTTACTCTGAACGTTTCGGGCCTAGGCTTATTCTCAACAAAAAGTCTGTAAATAAAATAATAAACAACTCGGTACACCCAAAATTACAGAAGCGCATAATATAAGCACGAAAAACAAACTAACAAACAAAAAATATAATAATATTTCGGTCGACTATTTTTAGAGGGTATGCACTCTGCATTTCGTTGATAGAAGGTTTGAGTTTATGAATGAATAATGACTCTAAAATACTGATAATCTGGTAATAAATTCACAACCTCAGTCTACAGAAAACCAACATTCTCCGGGTTAGGTCTAAGTTTCTTTAGTTTCTGATGCAAGAGATTTAAACTTAATAGGTTAATAGCATCTCAGCCCTTATAACTCGCGCCTATAACTCGAACTACACTGACCTTCATAAAGAATTAACTTTTTTGCAGTCTTATTTTACAACCAATGGTTATCCACATTCTGTTATTTTCGTGCCATTAATAAGTTCATGAATATTAAATTTATTCCGGAATCTCGTGTTCAAGCTCTAAACTATAGTTATTGTGTGGTGCCATATTTTGGATATCAATAGGAAGAGCTGAGAAAAGACCTTTTAGTGTTTTTGACTAATTTTTTCCCGGAAATTCCCTTTCGTATTATTTTAGTTCACAAGCGTACCATTGGGTCATTTTTTAGATTTAAAGATGTGCTCCCGACCGGCATGCGATCTTCCCTCGTCTATAATTTCAGTTGTGCGCATTGCGCATCGCAGTATGTGGGTTCCACCCACCGAGCACTTTACGTCAGGGTTGCTGAACCTGCAGGTCGAAGTCATCATACAGGTCGCTTGCTTACCTCTACTACTCATTCTAGTATCAAACAACATTGTTGTAATGATTCTTGTGAACAGATTATTTTAATATTAATTAAATAATATTATTGAAACAATATTATTAAAACATTATTAAAAAAATATTATTATATTATTATTATTAATATTATTATTAACATTATTATTAATATTATTATTAATAATATTATTATTAATATTATTATTCAGTGTAAATTTAAAATATTAGATACTGGTACCGGTAACTTAGACTTACGTATTTTAGTCATTATTCATTCATAAACTCAAACCTTCTCTCAACGAAATGCAGAGTGCCTACCCTCTGAAAATAGACAACTGATAAATTATTATGATTATTATATTTTTTGTTTGTTTGTTTTTCGTGGTTATATTCTGCGCTTATGTTATTTTGGGTGTACTGACTTGTTTATTATTTTATTTTCAGATTTTTTGTTGCGAATGAGCCTAGGCTCGAAACGTTCAGAGAAAATGTTTTTAAAGTACTTCTCAATTTATTTAATTGTTGATTCCTTTGTATTATTAGGCCAGTTTTTCTACCCAGAGGAGAAAAACACGTCATATTATCCCGTACGAGAATAGTGTAGGAAATCATTACCAGCTGTACCAGGGCAACAGTTACTGTATCTTGGCATGCATCAAATGAAGTCAAAAAAAGTGACGTCTTACACGTTACACCCTGATTGGAATAAACATTTTTCTAACTTGTTTTACGTTTGGCAGGTCTCCTCACGGCTGTGACGCCTATGCCTCACGCTGCCGCACGTCTCCGTACGACATCATCGACACTGCCTCCCTCAAATTATGGCGGGAAATCAGCAACTGGTTGACCGTGCGTGTGCTGGCTGGTAGAGGTAGTTTGTTTTGAAGAGGTTCATCGCTCGATGTCGGAACGAGTTTTCCAGTGAGTTGTTGCAGTCAATTGATATTGATATAACTTGATATTGATATTGAAGTTGTAAGCGAAAACCTGAGTAGCTACGATTGAAAACGTATTCAAGTTTAAAATTAGCATCATGAGAAATGTCTGTCTAATCAAGGTTGAAAAATGATCATGTTTCGATGAAGTTGAATCATCTAGTGCAGTAATTCTAACATTCGAGGCATAATTGATAAAAATTAATGCGATTTGTTCCAGATCGGTTCAAGGTTCAAATCTTTACGACCGGAGTTGTCCAGAAATTATTCTCAGTTGTGTATAAAAAATAATTATAAGTTCTACGTTTATTAAGGTGTATTTATATACAGGAAAAAACTCCTACAAATGCTGTAGGTACATCGGCATTATTGTATTTGATGGGGCAATGTCTTTACTAAAAATTTAAGATTCAAGCATCAACGGTACTGTTTCAAACGCGAGGCAAAATTCACTTACAAAACAGTTAAATTAAAATTTTATCCGCAGGTGAAATTGAGGACACAAAAATCGACGTTCATACTGAATGCTAGCCTGGTCTTGAATGAGAGCGTTTGATCTTCAAATTTTGTGTTGCTAGGTTAAGCACTAACTTCATACCTGCTACTCAACGTAACATAGAGTGAACGATTTTCTCCACGGGAAGTTAGTTACCACAGTCGAATAGTTATAGGATTTCGGGAACTATTAGCTTCCATTTCTATATTCTTACGTAGGACGTAGCAGAGGTTACATTTAACCCTTTGAAAAAAGATTTTCACTGCACACCTGCATTCCTAAAGGCCACGTGATTTTATAGTCTTGTTAACCAGTTGCTCGGCGAGGGGTTAAGTTGCTTCACCTAATTTACCTTTTCAGAGTCCGAGTAATAAACTCCTCCAGAATTCAATTCTTCAAAAACAGCCAGGAGTAATTTTGTACATCAATCCAGAACATTTCTCAGTTGCCACAGTTCGTTATTGAAATTGATACAAGAAAGCAATAAAAATTTTGCATGAAAATGTAACATTTATGAAAACAGTGGGTGAATTGATTTCAGTCATTCGTGGGGGTGACAGCTGGTTCCCAAAAATCCCAGTCGCTCAGAGTTTATTCATACATGCAAACTAGAGCACACTAACATTTTGACTTAATTACTACCCTATTTATAACCCACACTCTGTTCTTCGTTATCTCTATTTGATCTAACAAGGAGTGCTCCAAAAAACCATTCTTCAAGGGTGAAAATTTTTCCCCGGTACGCTCTGCGTTTTTCTTTTCGTGACGAACCATGCTGTTTCGATATACAGTTTTGAGCAGCAAACAGTAGCGAACAATTGTTATTGAACACTCGTTGAAAAATCTCAATTTTTTGCTAATATCCTGCAAAGTTAGCCTTTTTCTCGCCAAAATGTTCAAATTTAACATTTTTAAAACTTAAATCTGGAAATTAAAATACTTTAGCATCTGGTAACCTTGCAGGGTCACCAGATACTGAAAAATTCAACTAACTAAATTTTATTTGAAGAATGCTAATTTGATCTTTTTGCCTAGACTCTCGGTACTGTGTAATGCAGCCGTACTTAACATATGGCACCCTGGAGAATAACTTCTTCCATTTAAAAATGCCCCGCTTCTCGGGTTATTTTCTTAACCTTTCTTACATATATTTCTCATCCGTTAAAATTCTTACAGTTTATACATTAATTAAAGCCAATGATTTACCAATACTCTAGAACTGCGCTTTACAATTTCCCATCAATATTCAAAATTTCAATTCAAAATTTCAATTCACAGCTCTTGCCCTACCAGCCACGTAATATAGGTAAGAAAAATAATTCTTAAGAACAGCATTCTCCTTGATTTAGTTATACGCTTTAAATTTTTATGGAAATGTAAGCGAGTTAGCCAATGTGTAGACAAGTAGTTAGAATATCAAAAGTTATCGCTTAAATACTTCTGACGAGTATGTGTCGTAAGTGCAAGACAGATCAGTCCGATAAGAAAGGCAGCGAGTTTGGAAAAATAAATTATTACAATCAAAGCTGATGCATATTGTGTGCGTTGATTCTTTAAGTTTCTAATGACCAACATACAGACGCAATGACGGTTACCTCCGGTCGTGCCTGCATAGCCTATTTGTCCAGCTGTAACAGTTTCATGTGGGAAAACATACATACAATTATGTGCAATTAGTTTTGGCGATGTCGATTTGAAAAAAAAAATTCATTAGTTTGTCCAAAGAGGAACAAGGAATCGCAAGTTTATGTAAAGTTTTTGTATGGGCGTAGGCTAGCAAGAAATCATTTTTTCAATCATTTCAGAGGTTATCGCTTTCATTTCTCAAGACCTTCGACAGGGAAAAAGTGTGACAAATTTGGCCGAAAACGGCAGGACCTCAAAGAAAGTAGCGCTAGGGGCTGTAGAAAGAGACCCTTCGAACGACGCGTTCTATTTACAAAACGAATGTGTGGGCGCTTCAGTTTAGGACTTTGTAAAAGTTCTATAACTCGCGAGATATACGTTCATTTTGTAAACTGCTATTAGAATGCCAGTTTGTAATCAACATGTTCATTAAAAGCCATATCTTCTTTACATCATAACTTTTGCTTGATTAATTCAATTTGCGTTCTGATTTGAGGTATCAGAATATGATACATATTGTAAAGCGCACATTCGTGCGCACATTCAATAATCTGCGCTGCGTATGCGTCTGTCACATTTAGCACAGTTTTTCGCAGTCAAAGGTCTTAACATACGCAAGACTGAAGAAATGCGGGGTGGATACTACAACTATGCGTAAGCAGGAGTGTTGCTGCATGCTATGTTTGTTATACGTCTGTACAATAATTAAAAATAGGTAAAGTGTTCAGTTACCTTACCTTATGAATAGTTATTGACTACATTTGTTACTGTTCTATAAATTGCGATGTTGATCGAAAATCCTCCGGAATCGGAAGCAATGCAAAATATCTAATGTTAATTAAATGAATAAGATTCCGAGTATGCGCGAGATGTTAATGTACATACAGTATTTTAGTATAGAAATAAGCACCGCACATTGCCGTAAAATGTTTGCTCTGCGTCTGTTGTATAATTTTTGTGAGAAGAGAGGCATTCTGTACGTGTAGAGATGGAGGCAAAAACTCGTATTTTTATTCAAGAAGTTGAAAGTTCTTCTTGGTGATTCTTATGAATATTCGTAATTAGGTCTTGTATATGTATGGAGAAAGCGATAGCATCCACACTTAGACATGAAGACTTAGGCGTCAGATTACGTTTATGTAAAAACGGGTTTAATCGATGTAAATTTTTGATTTTTGATCACGAAAGCGGTAACATCAATTCCAACAAACTGCTCATTTACAGTGAACCATTTTCATATGATGATGTTCCTCCAATTTATTAGACATAAAAATGCGTTATTAGCACCTACTTCAAAAGGTAGGTGACGGACTATCGCATGGTTTTTTCTAATTATGGGCTCAATTTATCCCTTTGTTGCCAACTTCCACCTGGTCTTCAGACCTAAACTATTGGCTACCAATTGTTCGCCCAGTAACCGCTTGTTCTTCATCTGCGATGTAGGACGGCGTCTTTGTTATTGCAGTACTAGGTGTAAGAACATATGATCGATACATTCTCGATGTATATCTCTGTAAATAAACTCCATCTGCAGGGACGACCATTTGTACCGTCACATAATAAAAAATACGTATATTTTTTTTATTCATACATTTCCTCATGTAGATATTCTGATATTCTCGACCCGATAGTTTAGGCTCGAGTCTATTTTCCTGTCATACATTACGTTTCAAAGTCCATTTTGTTACGACTCTGCCCACCCCCAACAACGACTATGTCCACCCCAACAACGACTATGTCCACCCCAACAACGACTATGTCCACCCCAACAACGACTATGTCCACCCCAACAACGACTATGTCCACCCCAACAACGACTCTGTCCACCCCAACAACGACTCTGTCCACCCCCAACAACGACTCTGTCCACCCCCAACAACGACTCTGTCCACCCCCAACAACGACTCTGTCCACCCCCAACAACGACTCTGTCCACCCCCAACAACGACTATGTCCACCCCCAACAACGACTATGTCCACCCCCAACAACGACTATGTCCACCCCAACAACGACTATGTCCACCCCAACAACGACTATGTCCACCCCAACAACGACTATGTCCACCCCAACAACGACTATGTCCACCCCAACAACGACTATGTCCACCCCAACAACGACTATGTCCACCCCAACAACGACTATGTCCACCCCAACAACGACTATGTCCACCCCAACAACGACTATGTCCACCCCAACAACGACTATGTCCACCCCAACAACGACTATGTCCACCCCAACAACGACTATGTCCACCCCAACAACGACTATGTCCACCCCAACAACGACTATGTCCACCCCAACAACGACTATGTCCACCCCAACAACGACTATGTCCACCCCAACAACGACTATGTCCACCCCAACAACGACTATGTCCACCCCAACAACGACTATGTCCACCCCAACAACGACTATGTCCACCCCAACAACGACTATGTCCACCCCAACAACGACTATGTCCACCCCAACAACGACTATGTCCACCCCAACAACGACTATGTCCACCCCAACAACGACTATGTCCACCCCAACAACGACTATGTCCACCCCAACAACGACTATGTCCACCCCAACAACGACTATGTCCACCCCAACAACGACTATGTCCACCCCAACAACGACTATGTCCACCCCAACAACGACTATGTCCACCCCAACAACGACTATGTCCACCCCAACAACGACTATCTCCACCAGACATGCTTTATTTATGCTTCAACTCTACAAAGCTAAATAGGACAATATAGTAATATGATAATAGCATAAAAATATTTATTACGAGTTACATATGTTCCATAATGCAATTACTGAACACCACTGCAGACAAGCAGTGACACCCTGACATCGGTGACTACCTGATACCAGTGCCTGCCTAATGGTGGCGGCTGCGATAACGGCTTCATGAGTTCGAAAATGAAGCGATAATGGGTTAACACCCCCTCTAACGGGCGTTGACTAGCGCAGTATTGGTTCTTGTGCCCGAAGCTCAAAGATGGGTGACGCTTTCACTTTTACACTTCAGTAGTGCCTCAATAGCGTCCACTAATGGTTGTTGTGGCCAAAACACAAAAAGGGAAACTGTCACTGCCACGTTCAAAGTGCAGTTGTGCCTCAATACGCCCAGTGATGCTTGTGACTGATGTACGAAGAGGCAAACTGTTCAGAATTGCCTCATAAGCTCGAGGATGCTGTCGTACACGAGCTCCCTCGCCGAGCTGGACACGAGGAAGTCGAAGTGGTTGAAATCTTCCCCGTCGATCGTTTCGTTCTTGACCAGGTTAGGGAGAGCGGCTGCCAGACGTACGACGTCCTGCGTGAAATAATGGTAGTCATTGATTTTTCGTATTAAATTATTCTCTGTATCACTTTGTTTCTATATTTATTTGACTGAGATGTGTTAAAATAAGCAATCAATGCTCAGCGGACAGAACTCAGCTTCTGTGATTCGTAAAGCATAGATATGCACAAAAAATATCTCGCAATAGAGTAGATTTTTATTAATACTTAGCTAGTTCATGTCTCCCTAATCCACAAAAAAATGATCTGTTGAGAAATAATTACGTACGGACTTTAAAAAACGAGTAAGCCATGCACAAGGTGTGTTGACACACACAAACTCAGGGTACCCTGTGCATAGAAACTGCAAGTTAGCAAGGAAAAGGAAGGGAAGACTAAGAAGAGACAGCGGAGAAAAAATTAAAACTGAAAGAAGAAAAGTGGATAGATATCACATAGGCCTATTAATGTCTGAGGTAACCTAGTATTTCACTGGAAGAATCAGTCCTCATAGCATATGATAGACCAACCCAACTATTCTGATCTTTGAGCTTCTCTTATGCCCTCTAAAGGATGCTTTATTCCAATCGATCAAGCCTAACATATATCACTTTGTACATTGGTTTTTCAAATGCCTCATAACTAACACCAAGATGCAAAGTTACCCCCGGTCAAGCCGGTACCCATTTCTGGCACCTGGGTGGAGTGGGGAATTGTGAGTGAGTTCTCCCTTTCCCCAATAAGGAGAATCACCGAGCGGCAGTGCCGGGATTCGAACTACCGACACCTTCCCGTGTTAAGCTGTGGTTCCTTACAACTCTGCTTCATAACAGGATATAACACAGGATAATGCGCAAGCTAATGTTTAAGTTAATGAAAAGGAAACGATTTTAGTACAGTTTTTACACTCTACTAAACCAGATTAGGCTGAACTAGAGTCAGTACCCTAATATACTGTGGTATATAGATAAGACGCTTGTGGCGCTGTTTGTCGTATGTCAAGTAGAGACTTGTTCCAAAACGTCATTTTTTAAATTTTCGGCTATAGGATTGGGCACCATTTCTATAAATTACTCCATTATATTCAATGGTTTCTCAATTCCTAATCCTTAATGGTAGGAGTGAAGTGCAAGTTCGATGGGTGAAAAGATTTACCCTACAACTTTTTCTGTTGATCTTCTCCATCTTACATTATAGTATTCGTGGAGTGTTTATTTATGTATAAATTCACATCTTATTTAAGTTCCCGCTTCTTGAGAAACAACTTTTTTGATTTGAAAGAGACTCGATGACCGTATTTGTGATGAGAGTTTACCCAGTGCACAAGTACAAGAATGTTTTAATCGCGGGTACTATCAGCATGGGTATATTTGTGTGTCATCCACATCTGGAGGAATTATACTGGGTTTCCACAAAAACCATTATAAAAAAAACATTATTAGTGTTTATACGTGTATATATATTATATATATATATATATATGTATGTATGTATGTTTCCGGTATCAAATATACATACATCGGTCAGTGGATACATTTTTTGCTGACATGCTGTATAACAAAATTATCAAACCTTGTCATTTTTACCGGGCCGTGAAAATTAGTTATTCATAATCATCAGATGAGCTGGTTCGCATTTGGTGAAACACCGCAATTATGGGACTGATCCCGAACCAGTCTTTCTGGCCCGAAGTGCAACGCTCTCCCTTAAAGCTAGAGAGAAATTCCTCACAATAAAGAAGAAAAAGAAAAACAGATTATTTCCAATGAAGATGATACAAAAAGCTCATCAATGGTTTTTAAATATTTTAAAGTAAGTACCCTTCGTTGATACCCACACATGAGTATCGTAATACCCATGACACTAGTCGAAGTAAATGATTGAGAGGATACACACACATGAGTATCGCAATACCCATGACACTAGTCGAAACCAATGCTCGTGGGCAATGTACTCTACAGATCGCCAACACTGACCTTGGCTGCAGCGAGCTGGTCGTTGACGGCCCAATACAGAGCCGTGGGGCAGGTGACGGCCGAGAGGTCGTACCTGGGAGGTCGTTTCGTGCCGTACCTGCGGACGTTCTCTGATGGACCGAAGTCAAATTTCTGTGTGCCATCTGGCAGTCATAAATGGAATAGGAATTAGAGCGCTCAACTGCAGTTAATTTTATCAAACTACCCAAGCACTTGAGAATACAACAAGTATTTACTTTGCAGAGTTCGTGTATCTGAAGAGATGTTTCGTTAATTAATCGTAGGAATGAAATTTTATGTAGCAAGTGCAGGAAAGCTTGAGAGTGCATCAAATATTTCGTATAACGGGTTTCTATGTCGGAAATAATGGTAGTGAAGACACGAGTGACGTCCAATTTTCATATAAATGAAAATTACCTCCATGACGCTTGAATGCGAACTGCAGTTGAATTGCTGCGTTTGAACGATACACTACACTGTGTTCTTTAATTTATTTTAGCAGTTTTATATTGGTTCTACTTCCAAAACTACTTAGGGATACGTCTTCGTGGCATGAGTTAGTAGGATTTGATATACATGTTCTAATAAATATAGGTCCTGGTAGGATATTCACATATATAAAGTTAAAAAATATCCTTCGCTAGCACAGTATGGCGTTACTCACCAACTGAGGCTACATGGAGCATGGATTCAAAATGCGCAAAAAATTATCTGATTGAACAAAAATATTATTTTTTATAACGTTAACAGCGTTATGTTAAAATAAGACTCAATGTACAACTCAAGCCAAATTACATTTCAACATTCCACATTGTGAAAAAATTGTGACATGCTTTCCATAGCTTTTGGTTGGCATTTTGACTGCGCCGTGAGCCACCGGTGGTGAACGGCGAGAGTTTTCATAACGCTGCTGGCCGACCAGTAGTCACCAATTAAATTTTCATAAATACTCAATTAAGCAAAGCTTAACGAAGGCACGATCCAGTTAAGGTTTGCTATTTTCAAAATCGCTCACTAAAATTGACTTTAAATTCGAGTTGAATAACAAACTTCAATTTTTGAAAGCTGCAGTTAAAAGGTTAACTATATTATATGACAAGAAATTTTGATAGCTTTTGGTTAAGCATGCATGACAGGGAGTTGCAATAGCTTTTGGTTGAGAAGATTCGACCAATTCACCACAACCGACGGGTCAGCAGAAGATCAAAGGCTCTGACAGAAAGGTCCGTAGGCAGCTAACGTGTTAAAGTAATTATCCTGGGAGTTTTGAGAGATATTGGGAACAGGGCTGAAATTAGAACATATTTTAGGGTATTTCTGGACTCTCATTCTTCAAATATTGAAACCACCTACTGAATAGTGTTTTACATGACAATATTAATATGGAACACAAAGAAAATCAATACGAAGGCTTAAGCTTAATAATTTACGAGAGCACTGCACTTACGTAACTTGAGCCGGAGAGGCATTAAAACACAAATTTAACTGTGTTTTAAAGTTAGACCTTCATTTCTTAAGAAATGAAGTCGCGACCAAACTTATTACCGGCAAGTATCTCATTGGATGCCATGAACTGGCCAATGTGCAAATATCTCTCTGGATGTGATAAACTGACCGATGTGCAAATATCTCTCTAGATGTGATAAACTGACCGATGTGCAAATATCTCTCTAGATGTGATAAACTGACCGATGTGCAAATATCTCTCTAGATGTGATAAACTGACCGATGTGCAAATATCTCTCTGGATGTGATAAACTGACCGATGTGCAAATATCTCTCTAGAAGTGATAAACTGACCGATGTGCAAATATCTCTCTGGATGTGATAAACTGACCGATGTGCAAATATCTCTCTGGATGTGATAAACTGACCGATGTGCAAATATCTCTCTGGATGTGATAAACTGACCGATGTGCAAATATCTCTCTAGATGTGATAAACTGACCGATGTGCAAATATCTCTCTGGATGTGATAAACTGACCGATGTGCAAATATCTCTCTGGATGTGATAAACTGACCGATGTGCAAATATCTCTCTGCATGTGATAAACTGACCGATGTGCAAATATCTCACTGGATGTGATAAACTGACCGATGTGCAAATATCTCTCTGGATGTGATAAACTGACCGATGTGCAAATATCTCTCTGGATGTGATAAACTGACCGATGTGCAAATATCTCTCTGGATGTGATAAACTGACCGATGTGCAAATATGTCTCTGGATGTGATAAACTGACCGATGTGCAAATATCTCTCTGGATGTGATAAACTGACCGATGTGCAAATATCTCACTGGATGTGATGAATTGGCCGATGTGCGCTAGTGCTCTCACAGAGATGCCGGCTGATGGGAGATGTGCCATGTACAGCGGCAGACGTTCCTGTTGCAAAATTATATGATATTATATTAGATTGAATTAGATTAGATTATAAGTTATTTTAACGCCTTCCTCCACAGCAATGGGGTTCCAAAGAGGGAACGATGAAAGCCACATTTCGTTTGGAGTTGAGGGAACGCGGGATCTACGCACATTACACAAGGTTTTTTCCTCAAATAAGATTTTATTCGCATGAAAACAGTGAAAAAATAAGTTCATGAAACAAGCTAAAAATTGGAGAAAGTATTAGGTGCTGAAAAATAAGACTGCAGAAAACCGAAAAACATGGTCCGTAATAAAACCAATGTCGATTCGATTTCAACAAAAAGAAGACCAACCTAACAATCAGATTGGGACCTCACATCTTTCTCCTGAGAGGCATGCCCGGTAAAGGCACGCAGCGGTAAATGTTCACCAAGTCATGAACTCGTGCAACCAACATTCGCTCTGCTGGAATTTTTCAATTCCAGCAAAATTTTTCAATTCAATGTTGAATTTTTCAATTCAACACCCACCCGGTTAAATGTCACAAACACACGACTGAAATTAGACACTCATATATAACCGAAAGCGCTCATTGAACAGCTGAAATTCTGGCCCTTATAGTGTTAAGCATTACTCGTTAATTTCACTAGACACATACTTCATATGCCAGATAACGCAACTGGAATTCAAGCTCTTCGTGTGCCGCATTACGCTAAAGGAATTCCCGCACTTCTTATGCCACATTACGCAGTGAGAATTCACGCACTTCGTATGCCACATTACTCTACTGGCTAGAATTTTAACAGAAGCCCATTCACGTGAAGTCATATATCACATTACACTCGTACAGCTGGAATATAAACAAACAAACAACGGCATCTACGGATGCTTTATTTCCAATTTCAAGCCTGATACATATCACCTTGTACATTGGATTTTCGAAGGTCTTATAACTAACACCAGGACGCCATGACGCTTTCCCCCGGTTAAGACCGGTGCCCATTTCAGACACCTGGGTAGAGTGGGGTATTGTGCTTGGAATTTTTCCCCTATACCCATCAGAGAAAATCGCCATCAGCGCCGAGACTCGTACCCTCATCTGCCCGCACGGAGGCGGGTCCTAAAGCCACACGGCTACGACGAGCACTAAAGGACGCTCAAGTAATCAATCGCCACATCATGCAGTACCAACTTCACGGAGCGTATCTGGCCATCTGCAGTCTTACGTAACTCAAATTTTTCACAACTCACTCCAGGTTGAAGGCAACACGACATGACTTGTCTGTAATTTCACTCACCCCACCGAGTTCACTGCCTCATTACGAGTAGGAATTTTATTACACTCTCACACAATCACACCTGAGAGGGGCACGAAGGCGGTCATGCTTTCAATAGTCGGAAACAATAAAAATAAAACATTGGTTTTCTGTTTCTGTTACTTAATACGCGCACCTGGTCAAACGCCAATTTGCATAGCTGATCAACTGCCAAGTTATTCAGCTGCAATTACACACCTAGTCAACTTCCAAATTACACAGTTGAAATTACTCATCTTTTCAACTGCCATATTACAAAGCTGGTCAACTGTCAAATTTCACAACTGGTCAACCCAACCGCCAAACAACACAGCTTGTATCACACACCTTGCCAACTGCCAAGCTACACAGCTGGCACCACACAGCTGTCAACTGCAAAAACAAACAGCTGGTGGTACCACACAGCTGTCAACTGCCAAAACACAGCTGGCACCACAGCTGTCAAGAGCCAAGCCCCAGCTGGCAGGACATACCTGGTCGAAGTGCCCCCGGTTGACCCCCCCACCAAGGGCGGTGAACACGGCCAGGCAGGCGGACGGGAAGAGGCAGGTCGGGCAGCAGAAGGTGTGGGCCGCGCTGATGGAGGCAGTTTTGCGGGACATCAGTTCACTCAGCCCCAGCGCCTCCATCGGACCCTGTCAGGGTTCTACACTTTGGGTTTCAATTTACTATGTTCAATACTTTAGCATTCATTTTCGTATGGTCAGCGCATAAATTAATATGTTCAATATTTTAGGTTTCAATTAACTAAGTTCAATACTCTAGGATTCGCTACTGAGGCACAAGGAGATGTAACACACTTTTCTGTAACTCTAAATTAATGTGTAAAAAGATCCTGATGGAATGTTTTTTAAGTACACAGAAGAGAGAGCAGAAGTTTGTTTTGTATAGAAACGCACCCTGAAGATGGACGCCATCTGCATGAAGAGTGCCATGACGCCCTGCACGTTGTCTCGGAACCCGACGGGACCGAGCCCAACCATGAGACGCACCTGCAATTGAATTGAATAATAAGTTTAGACTATTGTAACCAAAAGAAAGGTGTTATAATGAGAGTAAGGGCAGGCGCCAGTTAATTTGAAGTTGAGGAAACGTGAAACCTAGTGCACACAAGAAGTGTTCCCTAAAAGGTCCCATGAGCATTGAAATAGTAAGTTGAGAAGTAAGGTTATGTATGAAACAAGATAAAAGTTGAACAAGAAAGTCAAAGATACTGAAAATAGGTGAGAAGAGAACAGAAAAAGTTAGTCTTAAACTAAACAAAAAACTTATCCGTTTGCATTAAAAATTAGATTAGATTAGATTATTAGTTAGTTTAAGCCTCCCTATCCTCAACAGATGAGATCCATAAAGAGGAAGGAAGAAGGTACCATTTAGTATGGAGTTATGGGAACGTGGAATCTATGTAGAAAAGGCATAGAAAAAGTAAGATGAGAAAGAAGTTCATGAAACAAGATCGAAGTTGAAGAAGAAAGTAGTAGGTGCTGAAAAAAACAGGACAGCAGTGAACCGAAAAAAAGACGGTCCGTAACAAAACAAAAACCTAGTTATTTTAACAGAAAGAATGCCTCCCTAACCTTTAGCTCATTGTCCATCTGGAAGCACTAATTCCCATAGATACAATAGTTGTATCCCCTGAGGGGCCGTTTCCAACAAAAAAGGCTTTCCGACCTTTCAGCGCGGGAACTCGCATTTTCCCCCTGAGAGCGGCGCCAATTCCCATACATGCAATAGTTTTAATCCATTCCAGGGCTGTGAGCGTTGGTGAGCGTAAGTTTGGTGTATGAGGGCATGAGGGACGTGAGATGGTATTATATCATTATTATATCTAAATCTTGCTGACAATAAAATAAAAAAATATGCGATGTCATCATTCGATGATGCTTTAAAATTAGTCGTGAAATTCACTTCATAATTTCATAATGGTATTGATATGGTTACTATGTTCCCTCGATCACAATATTCCTTCGACCACAACACTCGTTCGCCCACAACACTCGTTCGCCCACAACACTCCCCCGACCACAACACTCCCCCGACCACAACACTCCCCCGACCACAACACTCCCCCGACCACAACACTCCCCCGACCACAACACTCCCCCGACCACAACACTCCCCCGACCACAACACTCCCCCGACCACAACACTCCCCCGACCACAACACTCCCCCGACCACAACACTCCCCCGACCACAACACTCCCCCGACCACAACACTCCCCCGACCACAACACTCCCCCGACCACAACACTCCCCCGACCACAACACTCCCCCGACCACAACACTCCCCCGACCACAACACTCCCCCGACCACAACACTCCCCCGACCACAACACTCCCCCGACCACAACACTCCCCCGACCACAACACTCCCCCGACCACAACACTCCCCCGACCACAACACTCCCCCGACCACAACACTCCCCCGACCACAACACTCCCCCGACCACAACACTCCCCCGACCACAACACTCCCCCGACCACAACACTCCCCCGACCACAACACTCCCCCGACCACAACACTCCCCCGACCACAACACTCCCCCGACCACAACACTCCCCCGACCACAACACTCCCCCGACCACAACACTCGTTCGACCACAACACTCGTTCGACCACAACACTCGTTCGACCACAACACTCGTTCGACCACAACACTCGTTCGACCACAACACTCGTTCGACCACAACACTCGTTCGACCACAACACTCGTTCGACCACAACACTCGTTCGACCACAACACTCGTTCGACCACAACACTCGTTCGACCACAACACTCGTTCGACCACAACACTCGTTCGACCACAACACTCGTTCGACCACAACACTCGTTCGACCACAACACTCGTTCGACCACAACACTCGTTCGACCACAACACTCGTTCGACCACAACACTCGTTCGACCACAACACTCGTTCGACCACAACACTCGTTCGACCACAACACTCGTTCGACCACAACACTCGTTCGACCACAACACTCGTTCGACCACAACACTCGTTCGACCACAACACTCGTTCGACCACAACACTCGTTCGACCACAACACTCGTTCGACCACAACACTCGTTCGACCACAACACTCGTTCGACCACAACACTCGTTCGACCACAACACTCGTTCGACCACAACACTCGTTCGACCACAACACTCGTTCGACCACAACACTCGTTCGACCACAACACTCGTTCGACCACAACACTCGTTCGACCACAACACTCGTTCGACCACAACACTCGTTCGACCACAACACTCGTTCGACCACAACACTCGTTCGACCACAACACTCGTTCGACCACAACACTCGTTCGACCACAACACTCGTTCGACCACAACACTCGTTCGACCACAACACTCGTTCGACCACAACACTCGTTCGACCACAACACTCGTTCGACCACAACACTCGTTCGACCACAACACTCGTTCGACCACAACACTCGTTCGACCACAACACTCGTTCGACCACAACACTCGTTCGACCACAACACTCGTTCGACCACAACACTCGTTCGACCACAACACTCGTTCGACCACAACACTCGTTCGACCACAACACTCCCCCGACCACAACACTCCCCCGACCACAACACTCCCCCGACCACAACACTCCCCCGACCACAACACTCCCCCGACCACAACACTCCCCCGACCACAACACTCCCCCGACCACAACACTCCCCCGACCACAACACTCCCCCGACCACAACACTCCCCCGACCACAACACTCCCCCGACCACAACACTCCCCCGACCACAACACTCCCCCGACCACAACACTCCCCCGACCACAACACTCCCCCGACCACAACACTCCCCCGACCACAACACTCCCCCGACCACAACACTCCCCCGACCACAACACTCCCCCGACCACAACACTCCCCCGACCACAACACTCCCCCGACCACAACACTCCCCCGACCACAACACTCCCCCGACCACAACACTCCCCCGACCACAACACTCCCCCGACCACAACACTCCCCCGACCACAACACTCCCCCGACCACAACACTCCCCCGACCACAACACTCGTTCGACCACAACACTCGTTCGACCACAACACTCGTTCGACCACAACACTCCCCCGACCACAACACTCCCCCGACCACAACACTCCCCCGACCACAACACTCCCCCGACCACAACACTCCCCCGACCACAACACTCCCCCGACCACAACACTCCCCCGACCACAACACTCCCCCGACCACAACACTCCCCCGACCACAACACTCCCCCGACCACAACACTCCCCCGACCACAACACTCCCCCGACCACAACACTCCCCCGACCACAACACTCCCCCGACCACAACACTCCCCCGACCACAACACTCCCCCGACCACAACACTCCCCCGACCACAACACTCGCCCGACCACAACCCTCGCCCGACCACAACCCTCGCCCGACCACAACACTCGCCCGACCACAACACTCGCCCGACCACAACACTCGCCCGACCACAACACTCGCCCGACCACAACACTCGCCCGACCACAACACTCGCCCGACCACAACACTCGCCCGACCACAACACTCGCCCGACCACAACACTCGCCCGACCACAACACTCGCCCGACCACAACACTCGCCCGACCACAACACTCGCCCGACCACAACACTCGCCCGACCACAACACCCCCCCGACCACAACACTCCCCCGACCACAACACTTGCCCGACCACAACACTCGCCCGACCACAACACTCGCCCGACCACAACACTCGCCCGACCACAACACTCCCCCGACCACAACACTCGCCCGACCACAACACTCGCCCGACCACAACACTCGCCCGACCACAACACTCGCCCGACCACAACACTCGCCCGACCACAACACTCGCCCGACCACAACACTCGCCCGACCACAACACTCGCCCGACCACAACACTCCCCCGACCACAACACTCCCCCGACCACAACACTCCCCCGACCACAACACTCCCCCGACCACAACACTCCCCCGACCACAACACTCCCCCGACCACAACACTCGTTCGACCACAACACTCCCCCGACCACAACACTCCCCCGACCACAACACTCCCCCGACCACAACACTCCCCCGACCACAACACTCCCCCGACCACAACACTCCCCCGACCACAACACTCCCCCGACCACAACACTCGTTCGACCACAACACTCCCCCGACCACAACACTCCCCCGACCACAACACTCCCCCGACCACAACACTCCCCCGACCACAACACTCCCCCGACCACAACACTCGTTCGACCACAACACTCGTTCGACCACAACACTCGTTCGACCACAACACTCGTTCGACCACAACACTCGTTCGACCACAACACTCGTTCGACCACAACACTCGTTCGACCACAACACTCCCTCGACCACAACACTCCCTCGACCACAACACTCCCTCGACCACAACACTCCCTCGACCACAACACTCCCTCGACCACAACACTCCCTCGACCACAACACTCCCTCGACCACAACACTCCCTCGACCACAACACTCGTTCGACCACAACACTCGTTCGACCACAACACTCGTTCGACCACAACACTCGTTCGACCACAACACTCGTTCGACCACAACACTCGTTCGACCACAACACTCGTTCGACCACAACACTCCCCCGACCACAACACTCCCCCGACCACAACACTCCCCCGACCACAACACTCCCCCGACCACAACACTCCCCCGACCACAACACTCCCCCGACCACAACACTCCCCCGACCACAACACTCCCCCGACCACAACACTCCCCCGACCACAACACTCCCCCGACCACAACACTCCCCCGACCACAACACTCCCCCGACCACAACACTCCCCCGACCACAACACTCCCCCGACCACAACACTCCCCCGACCACAACACTCCCCCGACCACAACACTCCCCCGACCACAACACTCCCCCGACCACAACACTCCCCCGACCACAACACTCCCCCGACCACAACACTCCCCCGACCACAACACTCCCCCGACCACAACACTCCCCCCGACCACAACACTCCCCCGACCACAACACTCCCCCGACCACAACACTCCCCCGACCACAACACTCCCCCGACCACAACACTCCCCCGACCACAACACTCCCCCGACCACAACACTCGCCCGACCACAACACTCGCCCGACCACAACACTCGCCCGACCACAACACTCGCCCGACCACAACACTCGCCCGACCACAACACTCGCCCGACCACAACACTCGCCCGACCACAACACTCGCCCGACCACAACACTCGCCCGACCACAACACTCGCCCGACCACAACACTCGCCCGACCACAACACTCGCCCGACCACAACACTCGCCCGACCACAACACTCGCCCGACCACAACACTCGCCCGACCACAACACTCGCCCGACCACAACACTCGCCCGACCACAACACTCGCCCGACCACAACACTCGCCCGACCACAACACTCGCCCGACCACAACACTCGCCCGACCACAACACTCGCCCGACCACAACACTCGCCCGACCACAACACTCGCCCGACCACAACACTCGCCCGACCACAACACTCGCCCGACCACAACACTCGCCCGACCACAACACTCGCCCGACCACAACACTCGCCCGACCACAACACTCGCCCGACCACAACACTCGCCCGACCACAACACTCGCCCGACCACAACACTCGCCCGACCACAACACTCGCCCGACCACAACACTCGCCCGACCACAACACTCGCCCGACCACAACACTCGCCCGACCACAACACTCGCCCGACCACAACACTCGCCCGACCACAACACTCGCCCGACCACAACACTCGCCCGACCACAACACTCGCCCGACCACAACACTCGCCCGACCACAACACTCGCCCGACCACAACACTCGCCCGACCACAACACTCGCCCGACCACAACACTCGCCCGACCACAACACTCGCCCGACCACAACACTCGCCCGACCACAACACTCGCCCGACCACAACACTCGCCCGACCACAACACTCGCCCGACCACAACACTCGCCCGACCACAACACTCGCCCGACCACAACACTCGCCCGACCACAACACTCCCCCGACCACAACACTCGTTCGACCTCAACACTCGTTCGACCACAACACTCGTTCGACCACAACACTCGTTCGACCACAACACTCGTTCGACCACAACACTCGTTCGACCACAACACTCGTTCGACCACAACACTCGTTCGACCACAACACTCGTTCGACCACAACACTCGTTCGACCACAACACTCGTTCGACCACAACACTCGTTCGACCACAACACTCGTTCGACCACAACACTCGTTCGACCACAACACTCGTTCGACCACAACACTCGTTCGACCACAACACTCGTTCGACCACAACACTCGTTCGACCACAACACTCGTTCGACCACAACACTCGTTCGACCACAACACTCGTTCGACCACAACACTCGTTCGACCACAACACTCGTTCGACCACAACACTCGTTCGACCACAACACTCGTTCGACCACAACACTCGTTCGACCACAACACTCGTTCGAGCACAACACTCGTTCGAGCACAACACTCGTTCGAGCACAACACTCGTTCGACCACAACACTCGTTCGACCACAACACTCGTTCGACACAACACTCGTTCGACCACAACACTCGTTCGACCACAACACTCGTTCGACCACAACACTCGTTCGACCACAACACTCGTTCGACCACAACACTCGTTCGACCACAACACTCGTTCGACCACAACACTCGTTCGACCACAACACTCGTTCGACCACAACACTCGTTCGACCACAACACTCGTTCGACCACAACACTCGTTCGACCACAACACTCGTTCGACCCACAACACTCGTTCGACCACAACACTCGTTCGACCACAACACTCGTTCGACCACAACACTCGTTCGACCACAACACTCGTTCGACCACAACACTCGTTCGACCACAACACTCGTTCGACCACAACACTCGTTCGACCACAACACTCGTTCGACCACAACACTCGTTCGACCACAACACTCGTTCGACCACAACACTCGTTCGACCACAACACTCGTTCGACCACAACACTCGTTCGACCACAACACTCGTTCGAGCACAACACTCGTTCGAGCACAACACTCGTTCGAGCACAACACTCGTTCGAGCACAACACTCGTTCGAGCACAACACTCGTTCGACCACAACACTCGTTCGACCACAACACTCGTTCGACCACAACACTCGTTCGACCACAACACTCGTTCGAGCACAACACTCGTTCGAGCACAACACTCGTTCGAGCACAACACTCGTTCGAGCACAACACTCGTTCGAGCACAACACTCGTTCGAGCACAACACTCGTTCGAGCACAACACTCGTTCGACCACAACACTCGTTCGACCACAACACTCCCCCGACCACAACACTCCCCCGACCACAACACTCGTTCGACCACAACACTCCCCCGACCACAACACTCCCCCGACCACAACACTCCCCCGACCACAACACTCCCCCGACCACAACACTCCCCCGACCACAACACTCCCCCGACCACAACACTCCCCCGACCACAACACTCCCCCGACCACAACACTCCCCCGACCACAACACTCGCCCGACCACAACACTCGCCCGACCACAACACTCGCCCGACCACAACACTCGCCCGACCACAACACTCGCCCGACCACAACACTCGCCCGACCACAACACTCGCCCGACCACAACACTCGCCCGACCACAACACTCGCCCGACCACAACACTCGCCCGACCACAACACTCCCCCGACCACAACACTCCCCCGACCACAACACTCCCCCGACCACAACACTCCCCCGACCACAACACTCGTTCGACCTCAACACTCGTTCGACCTCAACACTCGTTCGACCTCAACACTCGTTCGACCACAACACTCGTTCGACCACAACACTCGTTCGACCACAACACTCGTTCGACCTCAACACTCGTTCGACCTCAACACTCGTTCGACCACAACACTCGTTCGACCACAACACTCGTTCGACCACAACACTCGTTCGACCACAACACTCGTTCGACCACAACACTCGTTCGACCACAACACTCGTTCGACCACAACACTCGTTCGACCACAACACTCGTTCGACCACAACACTCGTTCGACCACAACACTCGTTCGACCACAACACTCGTTCGACCACAACACTCGTTCGACCACAACACTCGTTCGACCACAACACTCGTTCGACCACAACACTCGTTCGACCACAACACTCGTTCGACCACAACACTCGTTCGACCACAACACTCGTTCGCCCACAACACTCGTTCGACCACAACACTCGTTCGACCACAACACTCGTTCGACCACAACACTCGTTCGACCACAACACTCGTTCGACCACAACACTCGTTCGACCACAACACTCGTTCGACCACAACACTCGTTCGACCACAACACTCGTTCGACCACAACACTCGTTCGACCACAACACTCGTTCGACCACAACACTCGTTCGAGCACAACACTCGTTCGAGCACAACACTCGTTCGAGCACAACACTCGTTCGAGCACAACACTCGTTCGAGCACAACACTCGTTCGAGCACAACACTCGTTCGAGCACAACACTCGTTCGAGCACAACACTCGTTCGAGCACAACACTCGTTCGACCACAACACTCGTTCGACCACAACACTCGTTCGACCACAACACTCCCCCGACCACAACACTCCCCGACCACAACACTCGTTCGACCACAACACTCGTTCGACCACAACACTCGTTCGACCACAACACTCGTTCGACCACAACACTCCCCCGACCACAACACTCCCCCGACGACAACACTCCCCCGACGACAACACTCCCCCGACGACAACACTCCCCCGACCACAACACTCCCCCGACCACAACACTCCCCCGACCACAACACTCCCCCGACCACAACACTCCCCCGACCACAACACTCCCCCGACCACAACACTCCCCCGACCACAACACTCCCCCGACCACAACACTCCCCCGACCACAACACTCCCCCGACCACAACACTCCCCCGACCACAACACTCCCCCGACCACAACACTCCCCCGACCACAACACTCCCCCGACCACAACACTCCCCCGACCACAACACTCCCCCGACCACAACACGCGCCCGACCACAACACTCGCCCGACCACAACACTCGCCCGACCACAACACTCGCCCGACCACAACACTCGCCCGACCACAACACTCGCCCGACCACAACACTCGCCCGACCACAACACTCGCCCGACCACAACACTCGCCCGACCACAACACTCGCCCGACCACAACACTCGCCCGACCACAACACTCGCCCGACCACAACACTCGCCCGACCACAACACTCGCCCGACCACAACACTCGCCCGACCACAACACTCGCCCGACCACAACACTCGCCCGACCACAACACTCGCCCGACCACAACACTCGCCCGACCACAACACTCGCCCGACCACAACACTCGCCCGACCACAACACTCGCCCGACCACAACACTCGCCCGACCACAACACTCGCCCGACCACAACACTCGCCCGACCACAACACTCGCCCGACCACAACACTCGCCCGACCACAACACTCGCCCGACCACAACACTCGCCCGACCACAACACTCGCCCGACCACAACACTCGCCCGACCACAACACTCGCCCGACCACAACACTCGCCCGACCACAACACTCGCCCGACCACAACACTCGCCCGACCACAACACTCGCCCGACCACAACACTCGCCCGACCACAACACTCGCCCGACCACAACACTCGCCCGACCACAACACTCGCCCGACCACAACACTCGCCCGACCACAACACTCGCCCGACCACAACACTCGCCCGACCACAACACTCGCCCGACCACAACACTCGCCCGACCACAACACTCGCCCGACCACAACACTCGCCCGACCACAACACTCGCCCGACCACAACACTCGCCCGACCACAACACTCGCCCGACCACAACACTCGCCCGACCACAACACTCGCCCGACCACAACACTCGCCCGACCACAACACTCGCCCGACCACAACACTCCCCCGACCACAACACTCCCCCGACCACAACACTCCCCCGACCACAACACTCCCCGACCACAACACTCCCCCGACCACAACACTCCCCCGACCACAACACTCCCCCGACCACAACACTCCCCCGACCACAACACTCCCCCGACCACAACACTCCCCCGACCACAACACTCGTTCGACCACAACACTCGTTCGACCACAACACTCGTTCGACCACAACACTCGTTCGACCACAACACTCGTTCGACCACAACACTCGTTCGACCACAACACTCGTTCGACCACAACACTCGTTCGACCACAACACTCCCCCGACCACAACACTCGTTCGACCACAACACTCGTTCGACCACAACACTCGTTCGACCACAACACTCGTTCGACCACAACACTCGTTCGACCACAACACTCGTTCGACCACAACACTCGTTCGACCACAACACTCGTTCGACCACAACACTCGTTCGACCACAACACTCGTTCGACCACAACACTCGTTCGACCACAACACTCGTTCGACCACAACACTCGTTCGACCACAACACTCGTTCGACCACAACACTCGTTCGACCACAACACTCGTTCGACCACAACACTCGTTCGACCACAACACTCGTTCGACCACAACACTCGTTCGACCACAACACTCGTTCGACCACAACACTCGTTCGACCACAACACTCGTTCGACCACAACACTCGTTCGACCACAACACTCGTTCGACCACAACACTCGTTCGACCACAACACTCGTTCGACCACAACACTCGTTCGACCACAACACTCCCCCGACCACAACACTCCCCCGACCACAACACTCCCCCGACCACAACACTCCCCCGACCACAACACTCCCCCGACCACAACACTCCCCCGACCACAACACTCCCCCGACCACAACACTCCCCCGACCACAACACTCCCCCGACCACAACACTCCCCCGACCACAACACTCCCCCGACCACAACACTCCCCCGACCACAACACTCCCCCGACCACAACACTCCCCCGACCACAACACTCCCCCGACCACAACACTCCCCCGACCACAACACTCCCCCGACCACAACACTCACCCGACCACAACACTACCCCGACCACAACACTACCCCGACCACAACACTACCCCGACCACAACACTCCCCCGACCACAACACTCCCCCGACCACAACACTCCCCCGACCACAACACTCCCCCGACCACAACACTCCCCCGACCACAACACTCCCCCGACCACAACACTCGCCCGACCACAACACTCGCCCGACCACAACACTCGCCCGACCACAACACTCGCCCGACCACAACACTCGCCCGACCACAACACTCCCCCGACCACAACACTCCCCCGACCACAACACTCCCCCGACCACAACACTCCCCCGACCACAACACTCCCCCGACCACAACACTCCCCCGACCACAACACTCCCCCGACCACAACACTCCCCCGACCACAACACTCCCCCGACCACAACACTCCCCCGACCACAACACTCCCCCGACCACAACACTCCCCCGACCACAACACTCCCCCGACCACAACACTCCCCCGACCACAACACTCCCCCGACCACAACACTCCCCCGACCACAACACTCCCCCGACCACAACACTCCCCCGACCACAACACTCCCCCGACCACAACACTCCCCCGACCACAACACTCCCCCGACCACAACACTCCCCCGACCACAACACTCCCCCGACCACAACACTCCCCCGACCACAACACTCCCCCGACCACAACACTCCCCCGACCACAACACTCCCCCGACCACAACACTCCCCCGACCACAACACTTTCCCGACCACAACACTCCCCCGACCACAACACTCCCCCGACCACAACACTCCCCCGACCACAACACTCCCCCGACCACAACACTCCCCCGACCACAACACTCCCCCGACCACAACACTCCCCCGACCACAACACTCGCCCGACCACAACACTCCCCCGACCACAACACTCCCCCGACCACAACACTCGCCCGACCACAACACTCGCCCGACCACAACACTCGCCCGACCACAACACTCGCCCGACCACAACACTCCCCCGACCACAACACTCCCCCGACCACAACACTCCCCCGACCACAACACTCCCCCGACCACAACACTCGCCCGACCACACCACTCGCCCGACCACAACACTCCCCCGACCACAACACTCCCCCGACCACAACACTCCCCCGACCACAACACTCCCTCGACCACAACACTCGTTCGACCACAACACTCGTTCGACCACAACACTCGTTCGACCACAACACTCGTTCGACCTCAACACTCGTTCGACCACAACACTCGTTCGACCACAACACTCGTTCGACCACAACACTCGTTCGACCACAACACTCGTTCGACCACAACACTCGTTCGACCACAACACTCGTTCGACCACAACACTCGTTCGACCACAACACTCGTTCGACCACAACACTCGTTCGACCACAACACTCGTTCGACCACAACACTCCTTCGACCACAACACTCCTTCGACCACAACACTCCTTCGACCACAACACTCCTTCGACCACAACACTCCTTCGACCACAACACTCCTTCGACCACAACACTCCTTCGACCACAACACTCCTTCGACCACAACACTCCTTCGACCACAACACTCCTTCGACCACAACACTCCTTCGACCACAACACTCCTTCGACCACAACACTCCTTCGACCACAACACTCCTTCGACCACAACACTCCTTCGACCACAACACTCCTTCGACCACAACACTCCTTCGACCACAACACTCCTTCGACCACAACACTCCTTCGACCACAACACTCCTTCGACCACAACACTCCTTCGACCACAACACTCCTTCGACCACAACACTCCTTCGACCACAACACTCCTTCGACCACAACACTCCTTCGACCACAACACTCCTTCGACCACAACACTCCTTCGACCACAACACTCCTTCGACCACAACACTCCTTCGACCACAACACTCCTTCGACCACAACACTCTTTCGACCACAACACTCCTTCGACCACAACACTCCTTCGACCACAACACTCCTTCGACCACAACACTCCTTCGACCACAACACTCCTTCGACCACAACACTCCTTCGACCACAACACTCCTTCGACCACAACACTCCTTCGACCACAACACTCCTTCGACCACAACACTCCGTCGACCACAACACTCCGTCGACCACAACACTCCGTCGACCACAACACTCCGTCGACCACAACACTCCTTCGACCACAACACTCCTTCGACCACAACACTCCTTCGACCACAACACTCCTTCGACCACAACACTCCTTCGACCACAACACTCCTTCGACCACAACACTCCTTCGACCACAACACTCCTTCGACCACAACACTCCTTCGACCACAACACTCCTTCGACCACAACACTCCTTCGACCACAACACTCCTTCGACCACAACACTCCTTCGACCACAACACTCCTTCGACCACAACACTCCTTCGACCACAACACTCCTTCGACCACAACACTCCTTCGACCACAACACTCCTTCGACCACAACACTCCTTCGACCACAACACTCCTTCGACCACAACACTCCTTCGACCACAACACTCCTTCGACCACAACACTCCTTCGACCACAACACTCCTTCGACCACAACACTCCTTCGACCACAACACTCTTTCAACCACAACACTCCTTCGACCACAACACTCCTTCGACCACAACACTCCTTCGACCACAACACTCCTTCGACCACAATACTCCTTCGATCACAATATTCATTCGATCACAATATGCATTCGATCACAATACTCCTTCGATCACAATATTCATTCGATCCCAATATTCATTCGATCACAATATTTGATGATGAGCCTTGATTACAATATTCCATTGAAGACAACGTTCACATGGTCGACATATTCAAGCAGTAAAACATACAATTCATAATGACAAATGCTTCATGATTTTTTAGAATAATGATAGTGATTTATCGTTTAAAAATCGATTTAGAGGTCATGGGGATTTCCCTGCGAACCTCGAGTTATGCAACATACTGTACGACACTCCATTGTATACACTCGTCAATTTGTCCCACAAGCATAACTAACGTAACTGTTACGTAACGTTTGTCTCACTTACGTAACGTTTGTCTCACTTACGTAACGTTTGTCTCACTTACGTAACGTTCGTCTCACTTACGTAACGTTCGTCTCACTTACGTAACGTTCGTCTCACTTACGTAACGTTCGTCTCACTTACGTAACGTTCGTCTCACTTACGTAACGTTCGTCTCACTTACGTAACGTTCGTCTCACTTACGTAACGTTCGTCTCACTTACGTAACGTTCGTCTCACTTACGTAACGTTCGTCTTACATACGTAACGTTCGTCTCACTTACGTAACGTTCGTCTCACGTAACTATCGTATCAGTTACGTTACGTTTGTTTCACGTAACTATCGTAACGGTTACGTAACGTTTGTCTCACTTACGTAACTATCGTTCAATTTCTTCACGTGTTAGTTGGTTTAGAAAAGCACCTAGCATTTTCGTACTAAAACACAGCAATTCATTAAAATCTATTTTTCTGTCTATTTATAAAATGCAACGTTTCGACGTATCAAACATCATCCTCAGGCTGAAATAAAACTTATCCTGTTTTTTTTTCAGCCTGAGGATGATGTTTGATACGTCGAAACGTTACATTTTATAAATAGACAGAAATATAGATTTTGATGAATTGCTGTGTTTTAGTACGAAAATGCTAGGTGCATTTCTAAACCAACTAACACGTGAAGAAATTGAACTATTTCGTAAGGCTGAAAAGTTAGAAAAGAAATTACGTAACTATCGTAACAGTTACGTAACGTTTGTCTCACTTACGTAGCTATCACACTGCTTGATTCAGGTTATGAATACTTTGGAAAAACAAGGAATAAATCTCATGCATGCTAGTTGGGGTTCGTATAAGTTGACGTCATATACCTATCGATTCAATTGGAAATTTCACTAAGAAATTCCCCAACTGAAGTTAAGTTAAAAAGCACTACACCCGGAAATACTAAGTAATAGGCACTTGATGAAGTTCGTTTGTTGATTGTTAATAATTATAATCGACGCCGACACACGTTTGAGAATGGCGTACACATGATGACACAATTAATGACACGTTGTTGACAAGCATTTAATGATGACATTCTACACTTAATGACACACGTTGTTAAGCAGTCAATGATGACAACCTACACTAAATGACACGTTGTTGAAAAGCATATGAGAAGGACGTACGCATGATGACACTTAATAACACATTGTTAGCAAGAAAAAAACCTCGACCTCTCCAAACGAACCTTGGCAACAACACTCCGTGGAGTTGAGGCCGACATGTAGAAGGCGAGCGTCCCGAGCGAGTGGCCGATGTAAAAGATCTTGTGGACGCCAGTTTGGTCAGTCACGTACTCTACCATCGCAGGTATGTCGATGCTGGCTATTTCGTCTAGGCTGCACAGTGATGTTTCACATGAAAGTAGTAAATTAAAGACAAGTGCTATGTATTTAAGTGCAACACACGCTCAATAAGTGTAATATCTTGGAATTTCAGCAAGATATAAGGTTTGCTGGACAGCACTTGTAGATCGGTTAGCCTAACCGCAAACTAGGCAAGAGGATAGCAAAACGAACAGCAGGACTACTGGTATTGTACTGATCTCAAGTTCACACAGCTTGCTCTTAAGTCTAGTTCGAACAATGAACTTCCGCCCGGCAGTAGGCGCGCTTCCGGCCTATCCGGCGCTAGTAAATACCAGGCGCGCATAGGCGGTTCCGCCGGAAACTCCGAGCGAGCGAGACTCATAAATCTCCGCAGCCGGAACCTCCATAAATATCCCAAGAGCGTCACTATACAACAACTTCCCTCCCTTTAGATGAATATGTGACAAAGGGAAGGAGGAACTCAACAACCTATTCGTATTACAGGTTTGGTCATTCTGCCTGATCTACGAGGTTCATTTTGCTCAGGAGAGCTGTTAACAGGCTGAAAAGCAGGAGTCTCTGCTGCTCCACTCCCGGTAGATTCCAAACTACTGTGCAACAGCTGATTTGAATGTCTCTTCTAGATTACATTTAATGCTAGTATTTGAACATGAAAGATATTAACGGCAACTTTACTAACAATAATTCCCTTCAACCACTTGGGACCATTTCTTAAATTCAGAGCGAGAACATGATCCCCGACATCAAATTGAGTTACATACATAGGCTTAGACCTGGACACAGAAAATTTAGGATGAACTCTATCTTTGGAAGTAACAAATTTACGATTGTTCAGCGCAACAGAGGGAACAATTTTTGTAACACTATGCGGAATACAATGCGATTGAAATAATGCTTTCGCTAGACGGGATTTGAACGATTCGGAAGAAGATAGTTTTTTCAACAAGTCTTTAATGACTCTTACCCCCCTCTCAGCTTGACCATTGCTTGCTGGAGAGTAGGGCGGAGGTGTGAGGTGCTCAATGCCGTTGGAAATAAGAAAATCTTTGAAGTCTTGAGACGAAAAGTTAGAAGCATTGTCACTTACAAGCACATCACACAACTCGTTTCTGCTGAAAATCATTCTCAACGCATCGACAGTATCTGACACACTCGTGGATGGTACCACTTCACATTCAATATATTTAGATAATGCATCTACAGCAATGAAAACAATTTTATTCTCGTAGAAAAAGTGATCGACATGAATGCGTTCAAAAGGACGAGAAGGAGTAGGCCATTCTACATTTCTAGACTTAGGTTTTGCTCGATTTAATTGACATTGGGGACAACATTTTACGATGTCTTCAATAGTTTTGTCCATTCCGGGAAACCAAATAACAGATCTGGCCAACGATTTCATGCCACAAATGCCAGGATGTCCATCAAGAAATGTTTCAAGGACTAAACTACGCAGTGACTTGGGAATAAAAACCCGTTCTTTATAAAGTATGCAACCCTTCATGATGGTCATCTGAGGTAGCAGGTTCTTAAATTTTGAAAAATTGGGATCAGGTTTAGGAGGCATGCCAAACTTTATGTATTGTTTAAGTTGGCACAGTTCGCTATCCATATCAGTATGAGTTTTTATATTTTCACACGTGACAGGAGTTTTATCAAGAGTGTTCACAGCAAAAATCATTTCGTACGGTTCTAGCTCCCTTACAGTCGTAGGTAGTGGCAGCCTACTGAGACAATCGCTATTTACGTTACATTTGCCTTTCGAATATCTGAAAACATAGTCAAACTGGGAGAGTCTAAGAGCCCATCTCTGAATTCGAGCGGAACAGTTGAGAGGTACACCCTTGTCATGTGCAAAAAGTTTACAAAGAGGTTTCTGATCATTATGGATAATGAACTTAGCACCAAGTAGAAATTTCTTGAATTTCTCCACACCAAAAACCACACTAAGGCTCTCCCTTTCAATGTTAGAGTAGTTTTGTTCCGCACTATTCAGAGATCTCGAAGCAAATTGAACCTGACACCAATCATGAGAAGGACCAACGCGTTGCATGAGTATGGCAGCAACTCCATAACCCGAACTATCAGTTTCAAGAAGAGTTTCATGGTTGGGATCAAACAACTTTAGAGGTTTATGCGAACGAAAGATGTTCTTAATTTTCTGGACACTCTCGTCCTGTTCTGGAGTCCACCGGAACTGTACATTTTTCTTAAGCAGCGAATACAGAGGATGCATGACATTAGAAAAGTTGGGTACAAAACGACTGTAGAAGTTACACAATCCAATGAAAGCTTGCAACTGTTTGAGGTTTTTAGGAACAGGAGCATTGAGAATAGCTTCTACTTTCTCAGAGTTAGGGTGAACACCCTTGTTATCGAAAACGTACCCTAGATAAGACACACGATCAGTTAGAAAGGCACAGTTAGACAGATTTAAGCGAATTCCCGCGTTTTTTAGGACAGACAGGACCCTGTCAAGAACTTCCAAATGAGCATCATATGACGAGGTCAAAATGAGGAGGTCATCCTGGTACACAATGATGTTATCGATGCCAGACAGAGTCCTATTCATGAATGCTTGAAAAATGCCGGGGCTTGCACGTAGACCATAAGGTAAGTAATTGTACATGAATAGACCTTCAGAGGTGTTAATGGTCGTAACTTTCTTTGATTCTTCGTCCAACGGAATTTGCAAAAACGCGTTAGACAAATCAATTTTTGAGAAAAACTTAGCGTCTCCGATTTGAAAAATGACATCATCAATAACAGGTAGTACAGATTGAACTGGATTCAGAAAATTATTAATGGAAGCTGAAAAATCTCCACAGATTCTCACACTGCCGTCAGACTTTAGAACATTAACGGTAGGAGATGCCCATTGGCTATCATACACTTTGGTGATTTTGCCCATACTCTGCAAGCGTTCCAGTTCGGTTTTGACAGAGTCTCTTAGTCTTACAGGAACCGGGCGTGCTTTACAAAATACAGGAACTGCATTAGGCAACACATCAAGATGAACTGTTTCTTTAACGTTAGACTGTGAATCAGATGACAAATATTCGTCATATTTTAACGACAAACTTTTCGGCAAACTATGACAATCCGTTTTATTTATGGAGTCGTATTTATCAGGAATGACAATGTTTACGTTTAGTTTAGAACAAATATCTCGGCCCAGTAAGTTGATTCTATCATCCTCCACAATGAGAAACTTATGATTAAAACTAACATTATGGTACATGACAGTTATTGAAGCTTGACCAAGCAGGTTTACCGAGACACCACTGTACCCGAGAATTTTGCTGCATGTAGGATTTACCACAGCACCAACTTTGATTGCATCTCTTTTACGTATAGTTGACACGGCACTGCCGTTATCCAACAGGAATTCAACAGGTTTACTATTTAAGTTGCATGCAATCATAGTGGGCTCTTTAGTGACGGGAATTACAGTGGTGTTTACTCTAAAAAATTAGAATCATTTGGGGAATAATCAGAACACTCATGTAGATGATTACCGTCACCACCTTCGTTCCCAGGTTTTTGCAACACAGCTTCGTTCTTCTGTAGAGACATCCGTGAATTCTTCATTAACACGTCTTCTCTCCCAACGTTGCCACAGCAACCGCTTCTTCCCGACTGCACTGTGTAAGTGCGAGCTGCGTCAAATTTTCCTTGTGTAGGTCCCCTTCGTGTAGGCATAGCAGGAGGAGGCCGAGCTGCAGTTGTAGATTTGCAAACCTTAGAGATGTGGCCTAATTTTCCACATGTGTGACATTTCAATTTCAAAGCATAGCAATTCTTTGCAAGATGCTTTTGCTTGGTTCCGCAGCGAATGCATATGTAGTTCGGCGGGAGTTTTTCTGTAGTGAAATACGATGAAGATGAATCCTCACGAATGATATCTTGAGCGTCGGAGCTTAATTGTTCGATAAGTTTTGCGTGTTCAACGCATTCGTTGAAGGACTTGCTATCGCACTTCTGTAGAACCGCGCTGAGAATTTGCGCTGAGTGTAGCCCAGCCACAAAGGCATCTCTTAATAAACGATCACGACAGCAATTACCATAATTGCATGCAGATGCTAAGTCATTTAACGTTTTAGCATAACTTTCTATGGTTTCATTAGCACCTTGTTTTCTATTTAGAAATGTAACCGATGCACCGACGATGGATTTTTTAATTTCAAATTGCTGTGTTAATTTTTCTTCAAGTTCCTCATATGTAGCCTCAGTGAGTAACGTAGGTTTAATTCTTCGTTGTAGATCAGTAGTTATGTTTACAGGCAAAGCTTTGATTAAAATACTAGCTTTTTTACCGCCATTATTTCCTGCTTTCTGAAGAGCGTCTGCACTTTTTACTTTCCAGCGCTCCAAGAATTCACTCACTGTTTCTACTTCCACGTCGAACGGAGGGCAGCTGACTGTAGAATACGCCATCTTAATTTCCGAGCACTTTTAAAGTTCAAATTCACTTCGCAAGTTCGAAGCCTCGTCGTCAATTGTAATATCTTGGAATTTCAGCAAGATATAAGGTTTGCTGGACAGCACTTGTAGATCGGTTAGCCTAGCCGCAAACTAGGCAAGAGGATAGCAAAACGAACAGCAGGACTACTGGTATTGTACTGATCTCAAGTTCACACAGCTTGCTCTTAAGTCTAGTTCGAACAATGAACTTCCGCCCGGCAGTAGGCGCGCTTCCGACCTATCCGGCGCTAGTAAATACCAGGCGCGCATAGGCGGTTCCGCCGGAAACTCCGAGCGAGCGAGACTCATAAATCTCCGCAGCCGGAACCTCCATAAATATCCCAAGAGCGTCACTATACAACAATAAGGTAAAAAAGAAATAACATTGATGAGATATTATACTGTTTACTAATACTAAACTATTCAACAGGGCTACAGTCTTTTAAATTTCTTGATTGAGCGCTTGATAAAATTTTCCTGTGATTGATCAAGTGGTATTTAATTTAATGGTTTCGGAGACAGCTGGGTTCATTTAGAATCAAAATGGCTACAGGAAACAAAAAGTAGCCTATTCTCCGGTAGTTCCAGGTCTTGCGCCGTATCATTTCCTCAATGTTCAACTGGAGAGCATAAGTGACTAGAGTCAAAAATGTTTCAGTCAGATTTATAATCAGGGTTTTGATTTTCATCAATATTGTCATTACCATTTTTTATAATAAATCATCAACCCATTTTTAATGATTAATGAATTTATAGTCATTAACCCAAAAATAATTAACTCATTAGTAAAAAAGCGGCAATATGCATTAGAAATCGTGTACACTGCTCACTATTCTCATCCCAATATGTGGTTCATAATCGGTTCATCTCCTTATTCTAATTCCAGAATTAGAAATCGCGTACACTGCTCACTATTCTGATCACAATATGTGGTTCATAATCGGTCCATCTCCTTATTCTAATTCCAGAATTAGAAATCGCGTACACTGCTCACTATTCTGATCACAATATGTGGTTGATAATCGGTCCATCTCCTTATTCTAATTCCAGAATATGAAAGCTCAGCTAATTCCAGATTTAAACCATCCACAAACTTTGTATGGATGTATGGAACATTATGTGGATTACCAAAAATTCACAAACCTTATTTTAATTTAGATTTCAAATTTAGACCAATTTTGGCTGCTTACCGAACCCTGAGTTTTTCTCGCGCTAAATTTTTAGTTCTAATCCTGGCACCATTTACGTGTAACCCCTATACCGTACATAATTCAAAATCGTTTGTTGAAGAGGTTACGTCTCTTAACCAGGCCGATAATTTCTTCATGGTGTCGTTCGACATTTGAGTCTTTTTACGAATAATTCCTTGCGTGAGACCATCGAACTTTGAATTACTTATTTGCTAATGTAGAATCAGTTATTGGCTTGTCAAAATCTTTATTTCGTGACCTTAAATTTTCTGTACTTCATTCTTTTTTATATTTGATAACAAATTTTATCAGTAACTTGACGCTCTGGGAATGGGCCTTTCATTAGGGCCGACTTTTGCCAATTTTTTTTTTGTGTTTTCACGAGCAACGGTGGTTAGACTCCTGTCCTTTAGATTTTAAGCCTGCATTTTATAGGAGGTACGTTGACAATACGTTTTTGCTGTTCAAGAGTAGTTCTCATTGCAATCTTTTTTTCAGACTACATGAATGCCCAACACCCTAACATAAAATTTACCATGGAAACTGAAGTTAACGGTAGTCTTCCATTCCTGTATGCCCTAATTACTCGTAACAATGGCAGATTTCAAAGTTCAGTCTTTCGTAAATCTACTTTCACAGGGTTTGGAATCGTTTTCTTTCAATTTTTGCACATTCAGATTCAAAATGAGCTGCATTAAGACTTTAATTTTCAGGGCATATCGTATATGTTCATCATTTTCCTCTCTTCATAAAAAAATTGATTTATTGAAATATTTTTTTTAAATGCAACGGTTTTCCCTCCCAACTCATTAATTCATCTATTAAAAATTTCTTGAATAATAAATTTTACAGCAAGCCGAATTCATACTTAGTCAATAAAATGCCTTTTTACCTCATATTTCCATTTTTTGGGTACAAATCGAAAAAACTGAAGAAGGAATTAATTGCATTTACTATTTTCTAAACATTTCATGTACAGATTACAAAATAATATTGGTCAATACGTTTAAAATACAGTCTTATTTCAATTATGAAGATAAAACTTCCAAAGACATGTTCTCGTCTGTTGTCTATAAATATTGTAGCACATCGTGCGTCTGAGTACGTGGGCTCAACTAAACGGGCCTTCAGTATTCTTGTGGCGGAGCATGCTGGTAGGAGTTTTAGAACAGGCCACTTTCTCTCTACGCCATCACATTCTGGCCACATTCTACGCCATCAGGCCACATTCTACGCCATCCGTTTTCATGCCAAGAAATGCGATCTTCCAGTGCGCTTAAACGATTTCAAAGTAATTGCATCTACATCTGGTATTACAAATCTTCGTATTTTAGAATCCCTATATATTTTAACGACAAAACCAGTTTTGAATGATAGTCCGCTTTCCCTATTAAGCTAGTTTAGGTTGTATTTGTTGTTTTTTAGTATGATGCTATTTTTTCTCATCGTCCAAAATTTTACTTGAAATTTGACTGAATTTTGTGATTTTCCACCGACAGAAGTTGAAAATGACCTTACAGGTCGAAATATTCTTCTTTTAGTATTAGACTGTCTTAAGAATGTTGAATTTAAAAGAGACTTTATTCGCTCTTTTATTTATAAAACCATTGATGTCAATATGTCTCATATCAAGGATTATTCTTGGATATTTTTATCTCACATTTTCCCTTAAAAATCTTAAAATCGACGGAAACAACAACGTCGAGAAAATACTTTCAACACAACATTTTCGAACTCCATGTATATTTTTCAGTTTCCCGATTAATTATATGCTTTCATTAATGCCAGGTTACGTGCATTATCTCAAAGGCAACTCCATTTTATCCTCCCAAAAGTAAAAATTAACCTTCGGGAAATGAGCCACCACCGGAAATAATTCCTGAAGGTTGTGCGTCTGATATGCCTCTGTGGAGAACATTGCTCACCGAGTCTGTGTTTCTGGGCTGTTCAGGTCGAGTCGAAGTCGAGGTTGGGTGGGTGCGGCGGGAGGGTGAGCAGAACGTATTTGAATCCTTGTTTTGGGATTTTGTCTTAATTAATTTTAGGCGCTGCAGGTGTAAGGTTAACGGTTATTGTTTTGGCGGAGGCTGGTTGGAAGCCTGAGTGGAAGGCGTTCGTTCCACAGTGGGGCGTCGGGCTGCGGCGTAGCTTACTCCGTGCTCATCGCTTGTGGCGGGACGGTGATGGCGGACGCAGTACTTTGCTAGATCTTGGGCAATTATCAAACATAATTCTTTCTGCTTCTATTATTTCTGAAATTACTCATGTTTTTGCGAATGGTTATTTCCCTTAATTTAAGTTGTGTCCCATTTTACTTAAATTTCCCTAGTGTCCATGGTAATTAACATGGCCAGTTGCCGTTAACTATAGTTACTTCGGTAACTTTACATATTAACTTGACGAGTTCTGTTCATCTAGCTCCTAGGTTGCGCAAGCGACTTGGTATCGGAAATTACTTTCTTATCTAATTCCTGAAGAATTTGAATTTCCTTTTATACGTACTTACTATTCTTCACGCTATAGGGACACTCGCTTCTTACTGATTTTTGCTGAAATTTTCTTATAAATCATTATTTGCCTATAAGCTCATTCACTGAGGGTCATTTATAAGTTCAGATTGGTAGTCAATTGTTAATTGTAATATTCATCATATTCATTGAATTTTTTATCTATAACTAATGTTTATTTCAAATAAGTTCTTTGTAATAATCGTGAGGTCTGGATTCTAATGTTAGGTAATTTCTTTCCGGCAGTACGTGCTTGTCATCGCAGCTTAAGTCCTTCGCTTAGATTGTTTACTCTGTCTGCTCCCTTGATGGATATAAATTAGGTAATTCAAAGTGAAATAACTGTTCTAATTTTACTGATGAATTTTCATGGTTTCCTTTTGAATTTGCATTTTGGCCCGTGGTCTGCCCTTTGAATTTGTGTATTTATTTCGCCATCTTAATTGTCCTCTAGCTGGTGCTGGGTGTTGGCTCTCCGTTTCGCTCCCTGGTGTGGAGATCACTCAGGGGAATTTCATGGTGGAACCGCTGCAGTCTGCCTTCTGATGCCTGGTTCTCTGCGTGACTTTGCAGCTGCCTTGTCGCAACTGCCCTAAAATTTCCGGCACCTAACCTTTCAAAACAAGCTTTCGACATACTTCTCAGAGCTTACTTTCGGCTCAATTCTGCCTAACAGGGGAAAACTAAATGAAACTTACCCTGAATGCCTGTTTTTACCGGTGTGATCTGGCACATTTTAATTGAATAAAATTAATGTGTAACCTTAATAAATCCTTAAATTAAAAAAATTGGAGAGGAAATTCAAAAATTAAACTATTCTATTTTAAGGTGTTCTTGTTGCGGACGCTGCTACCGCACTTGAAATTCATTCCTTGGAGCTTGAACCACTGTGCCACTGTGAACCAATGTGCTTTTACTGGTAAACTAATGTTTTAGAAAACAATTTGTTTTTCCTTAGAACTCTCGATTGTGTGAGCGCTTCATGGAATTATTCCACGGGCCACCCTCGGAAAACGGGCCACCCTCGGAAAACGGGCCACCCTCGGAAAACGGGCCACCCTCGGAAAACGGGCCACCCTCGGAAAACGGGCCACCCTCGGAAAACGGGCCACCCTCGGAAAACGGACCACCCTCGGAAAACGGACCACCCTCGGAAAACGGACCACCCTCGGAAAACGGACCACCCTCGGAAAACGGACCACCTTCGGAAAACGGACCACCCTAGGAAAACGGGCCACCCTCGGAAAACGGGCCACTCTCGGAAAACGGGCCACCCTCGGAAAACGGGTTACCTGAAGTGCCAGAACTCGGAGTCCCTGTCAGGGTCGAGTCTAGTGTGGTTCCTGCTGTAGGTGTTGCCCCTGAAGTCCCCCAGCCACACGTCGTAGCCCGCGTCGGCCAACACAAGCCCTGCAAGACCGAGATAGTCTTGAGTTCTCTTGGCACTTTGACCGCAATTGCTTGAACTGAAGTTCAATATCCAACTCAAAATTAAAGTTATTCGTTTTGAGCAATTTTGAAAATGGCAAACATTAACTGGATCCTGCCTTCATTTTGTTGTATGAAATTATGAAAATTGAGTTTGTGGCTACTAGTCTTTCAGCAACATTATGAAAACCCCTCCGTGGTCACTGGTGGTGCACGTTGCGGTCGAATTGTTAAGTGAAGCGCGCTTTGGCACAGGTCAGATTAGGTAAGATAGTTTGAGCCTCCATAACAAAAATAAAGATGTTCCAAAAAGGGAAAGATGGTAGGCACCATTTAAAATGAAGTTAAGAGTTAAGACCACGGGGACTCAACGCACAAGGTGTGTTCCCACGCAAGATCTCCTGCGCATAGAAAAAGCAAGTTAAAAAATAAGCTTTGGAAACAAGGCAAAAGTTGAAGAAGAAAATAGATGTGGTGGCAAACGGCACTGTAGTGAACATTTTAAAGCTGATTCTTAACAGAACAAGAAACCTATTTCAACAAGGAGAAGGCCTTTTGAACCATAAGCTCGGAACCGCACATCTTCCTCTTTGGAACATTAATTCTGATAGATATAATAGTTTTAACCCCTGAGGGACACGTGATGGTACACAAGAGCCTCTTTCTTGCCAACCTACATATAATCAAACCTCAGAAGTTCAATTTAATTTTACCAGATTCATATGGTGCCATGAACGATAAGATAATAGTTTTTTTAATGTGGTACTGTGGAATTACACAGTGATGTTTTTGAAAGTCTTATTTAAAAAATTTCATTACCTTCTGAACTTGGTCAAAATTAATTTATTTCCACAAAGTACCCGAGAAAGGATCATAGCAATACTTACAAGCTTCATGAAACGACTCGATTTGTAGAGCAGCTTGAAGAATTTTTTTGAATATGAGTATTAGCTCATAAACAATAAACTGGTTCTGCACGAAGACGGGCTTTAAAATTTTCTCTATGGCTTGTAAAATTAGCAGAAGTACGAACGAAAAATAAAGTTTTAGTTAATTTTTAGTTAGGTTACCGAGTAATGAACATTTTATCTCAAGTTCATCTTACCCAACGCATTGTCTGGTCCAGAAAGAACGTAGTCAGCAGAGGAACAAGCAGCGCAGTGGGCCAGGAAAACCACATTTGGGTTCGCCCCGTGAATAGTGGTTGCCCCTAGGGTCTGTCTTGGGCCCGGGATGCGAGTGAGTGCAAGAATGTACCCGTCGGTGGTGGTGATCCAGTGGCGCTCCACAGGGTAGCCGTTCTTATCGATTATCTCCCACTGAAACAGACGTTTTTTATTTTGTACTTTGGTATAACCTGTGAACATTAAGTGGAATAAGTTATTTATTTTGTAAAATAACCAGTGAGCATTATCAAAGATAAGTTCTTTATTGTGTACTATTAGTTTTATTATAACCTATGAGCATTAAATAGGATAAGTCATTTACATAGTACTATAGGTATGATTATAACCTGTGAGTGTTAACAAGGACAGGTCATTTATTTTGTGCTATAGTTATGGATTATTACTTCTGAGAAATAACCGCCATAGATAAGTCATTTATTTTGTACCATAAGTATGATTCTAACCTATGAGCATTAACTGGAGTGGATTTGTTGTTTTCTTCATACTACAGGTATTATTATAACATGTGAGCAGTAATTGGAATAGATGTCATTTATTTTGCACAATAGTTATGGATTATAACATGTAAGCAGTTATTCGAATATAAATGAAGTTAATAAATAACTGGAATTAATGCTGTAACACATACTTGTTCATTCTACTTTTTATCGCGTGAAACAGGAGACTTTTTAAATTGAAAGAAAACTCAACAATAAACTGATACTGCATACAGATGGGCTTTAAAATTTTACCGCTATGCAAGGATAGCAGAAGTACGAACGAAAAAATATAAAACCACATATTTTTAATGCCCCGTTTTTTTGAAATATTTAAAAAATGCTAGATCTGAATTAATGGTAACGAACGAACTCTCAACAATATAGATTATTTCAATCAAATTTAGTTCACTTACAGTTGGTAAAATCAACTCGTCGACGGTGTTGGTTAGTCCCACAACAGTTCGACGTTTTCTCACAAATTCGTGCTCAGTGCGGTCCAATTCGGGCGTTTGCCAGATTTTGTGATTTTCAGGTACGTCTTCATTGACCTTGTGAGTGTCCTTGCGAATTCGTGCACTCTGAGGAGAGGGATGCCGAAGCTGAGGGGAAATTTGAAGTTTACTGCTCAACGGCAAACTAGTTTTCGACTCGTAAATTTTCCGCCTTAGTTCACTAACTGATTTTTCCAGCCTGTTGGTTTTGTTCACACGGTACACATGCTTAGTTATACTTACATCACTTTCAAGCGATTTTTGGTTTGGTTTGTTTTTTCTAATTCTGAGTTTTCTTATTTCCCTCGGAATTTTAAAGTTTAAAGTACCATAAAATTTAATATTACTGCTATTTGGTTTAATAAATGGGGTTAGATACTGATTTAAATTAACATACTTATTTTGGTCTCTGGATACAAAATTTTCAACTGTATTTATCACGAACAGCAAACATGCTGATAAAATTAGAACTCTTCCTTGACCAATCATCCTTAGGTTATCATGTTAGTAACCCCTAAACTCTGTTAAGAGAAATATTACAGAATTATTAAAAGAAAAGTGAGGATTCAGTAAGAATAGAAACAATTAAATCACAATAATCATATTACTCCTAATAACTTTACCATATTAAGACTTTGATGTAACATACACAAACATTCTTCGGAATATCAAGTCATTAGGCTAGCCAGTCCCCTCTTGAATTTGAAACGAACGGCACAATGTACGCGCTCAGATAGTACAAGCTTTCCAATTATGTAATGGTGAGGGTAGTCTGCTGCACTGTATTGGTTATACAGACGTGGTCACTAAATTTAGCACAACGAGGAAGTTCTCGGTAAACGAATGTTTGATAACACAAGAATATGTTTGGTTTAAAGAAAGCTTTAAAAATAACATTAGGGCACGAATGCAACAAGAAATAATTGTTGTTCAGCATTTTTAGTGGGTGTGTCATATATGGCACATGGGGCAGTTAAGGGTTAAATCATAAGTTCCGGTAGACACTTTTAGTTCTTCAGTTCCTTCTGAGGACCTTCAAGTTGATACTAACGCTTCTTCAGCTTAGATTCATTTAAATAGGTAATTGTTTGTTAGGATGCTCTAATTTTAAAGATCTTTTGAAACCGAACAGCGAGCTCGTGCGCCAGCGAAAGCGGGCTCAGTAAAGGAAAAATTGAATAGCTCCTCTAAGCCGAGAAATGAATCACACGTTTGAGTGGGGGAAATGAGTTCCAAAATTAATAACGAACTAATAAGCCCTAAAGACAAGATAAGTAAATGATTAGATTAGCTTATTAGTTAGTTTAAGCCTCCCTATCCACAAGAAATACGATCCCAAGAGAGGAAGGAAGAAGGCACCATTTAGTATGGAGTTAAGAGAAAGCGAAATCTATGCAGAAAGAGCATAGAAACAGTAAGATAAGAAAAAAGTTCATGCAACAAGATCAAAGTGGAAGAAGAAAGTAGTAGGTGCTGAAAAAACAGAACAGCAGTGAACCGAAAAAAGATGGTTCTTAACATTACAAAAGTATTTTATTTCAACAAAAAGAAGACCTACCTAACTCTCAGCTCGGGCTCTCACATTGTCCCCCTGGGAGCGCTAATTTCCATAGATACGATATTTGTATCCCCTTGAGGGGTTAATAAGTAAATGAATGTAACACAAATAAACATTTATAAAATTATTGCGCTATAAATGAATATGAAATAAAATAAATAAGTATGAAGCAGCGATGTATTGGAAGTAAGAAAAAATAGAAATTTCAAATATATAAATGTACATTAAACAAATCAGTAAATAAATAACTAGACAATGTTGTTTATACGCATTACAATGTAAATAGAGTTACGTATTGCAAAGTACAATAGTTACGTATTGCAAAGTACAATAGTTACGTATTGCAAAGTACAATAGTTACGTGTTGCAATGTACACATAGTGAGCGTCGGTCTTCTTCATTTAAACTGTTTTATTTCATTTTCTAGACACATAAGTATATAACACTACATGTATTGTATTTAACTGTATTTAAACAATTAAATTGGATTGTATTCAACTTTTCAAGTGTATTTAATACTACGAACAGCCACGTACAATTAATTCATGATCAATCAGTCACATAATTTCAACGGAACTGTCGACATGCTCGTATATTTATTGAAAAAGAACGGTTTTTCTTTCTTTCGCCCCCACAGCACCAGAGCGCGGCGGTGGCGTAAGGGTCAAGGCAGCGAGATGACCAGCGGCCGCTGCATTCTCTTGCTCGCCTTCCTGCGCTCGTTTGTAGCCCACGGCTGCGCTGCGTGGTGGTCTGTCTTCTTGAGCAATTCCACATTGATGTATTATTCTCTTGAAAAATATTAAATTGGTCAAGTCCAAATTGATGTGTTGGTTATTCTCTTGAAAAATATTAAATTGGTCAAGTCCAAATTGATGTGTTGGTTATTCTCTTGAAAAATATTAAATTGGTCAAGTCCAAATTGATGTGTTGGTTATTCTCTTGAAAAATATTAAATTGGTCAAGTCCAAATTGATGTGTTGGTTATTCTCTTGAAAAATATTAAATTGGTCAAGTCCAAATTGATGTGTTGGTTATTCTCTTGAAGAATATTAAATTGGTCAAGTCCAAATTGATGTGTTGGTTATTCTCTTGAAGAATATTAAATTGATCAAGTCAAAATTGATGTGTTGGTTATTCTCTTGAAAAATATTAAATTGGTCAAGTCCAAATTGATGTGTTGGTTATTCTCTTGAAAAATATTAAATTGGTCAAGTCCAAATTGATGTGTTGGTTATTCTCTTGAAAAATATTAAATTGGTCAAGTCCAAATTGATGTGTTGGTTATTCTCTTTAAAAATATTAAATTGGTCAAGTCCAAATTGATGTGTTGGTTATTCTCTTGAAAAATATTAAATTGGTCAAGTCCAAATTGATGTGTTGGTTATTCTCTTGAAAAATATTAAATTGGTCAAGTCCAAATTGATGTGTTGGTTATTCTCTTGAAAAATATTAAATTGGTCAAGTCCAAATTGATGTGTTGGTTATTCTCTTGAAGAATATTAAATTGGTCAAGTCCAAATTGATGTGTTGGTTTTTTTTCACTGGAAGAAAATTAAACTGATTCTCTCCATTTATGTATCAAATGTGAAACATATCGAACAAACACGTTCAGATAAATTATAACTCATTGAAACATCGATCTTTCGGTGTTTAAGGTTTACTGCATTATTTATTGAATGCATTTTTAATTACTTATATATATAAATGAATATATATAAATACATATTCATATATACTACATTTTGAAGATGAGGTCACAAAATGGTTCCCCAAAAATGTTCAAGGTCAGGATCAATATAAAAACCAAAAAATTGATTGGTTTCAACATTTAATTTTTTATCAGTTTGCCCTGACAAAGTGAGGCAGTATAGATGTTTGTAAGAGATCAGGTTACTTCACCAGCACAGTGTGAGTTGTGGTAGAGAAGATTAGTTTCACAGCACAGTTTCCATTACGTGTTTTAAAACTATCTTACATATACTTTCTCCAATATTCTTCATAAAACCTTCACTATAAAATGAATTTACCTCTAAACACAAATGCAACTTTCACGTTTACATTGCTCAATGAAATCCCATTTAATGGGTCCAAAACATGGATGCATTCCTTAAACACAACACATGTATGTGAACTTCAAAACAATGATTTCTTCATGAAAACAAATCACTATCAAAACGCTGCACGGCACACGTTGTCAATAGTGCTATTGTTTCATTAGAAAATAGTATTTTTGTTGAGACCCAGAGTTCGCTCTATCAAGAGCACTTTTTGCCGAGCTCCACACCAGCGGACGTGCGAGTTGTGACTGATGCGGTACCTCACCTTTAACCTGCTGCTGCTTAACCCTAGAGTTACCTTAGCCTGCTGCTGCTGCTGCTCAACCCTAGAGTTACCTTAGCCTGCTGCTGCTGCTGCTCAACCCCTGAGTTACCTTAGCCTGCTGCTGCTGCTCAACCCCTGAGTTACCATAACCTGCTGCTACTGCTCAACCCCTGAGTTACCGTAACCTGCTGCTCATGCTCAACCCCTGAGTTACCGTAACCTGCTGCTGCTGCTCAACCCCTGAGTTACCGTAACTTGCTGCTACTGTCAACCCCTGAGTTACCTTAACCTGCTGCTGCTCAACCCCTGAGTTACCGTAACCTGCTGCTCATGCTCAACCCCTGAGTTACCGTAACCTGCTGCTACTGCTCAACCACTGCGTTACCTTAACCTGCTGCTGCTGCTCAACCCCTGAGTTACCGTAACCTGCTGCTACTGCTCAACCCCTGAGTTACCTTAACCTGCTGCTGCTCAACCCCTGAGTTACCGTAACCTGCTGCTGCTCAACCCCTGAGTTACCTTAACCTGCTGCTGCTCAACCCCTGAACCACTGGACGGTTTTTGCTCCTGGCCATGTTTGGAAAATTTGGCATCGCACCAGCAAAGTTGGGATATTTTTTATAAAAATTTAAAAAATTTGACCAAAAGATCGCCAATTTGGGAATCCTGATGCTCTTATCGATACTTTCCAACAGCGAACCTTCCCCGCTGTCCTCCCTTCGTTGCAACCTCTTCTTCCATCGTTACAACCCCTTCTTCCCTCGTTTAGTTCAACACGAGTTAAAATACGAAGATAATTACTTTTCATCTTTACTAAAAACCCGCTCAATTGTTAAAATTCTAAGTTTGTCAATCTCTAAAGGCAATGTTTCGTTGCCTTCCCCTTCCTTTTTTACAACCTTAGGCCACCTTAGGCCGTTACACCTTAGGCCTTCCTTCCTTGTTACAACCCCTTCTTCCCTCGTTACAACCTCCATTCACTCCCTCATTACACTCTTCATTCACCCCCTCCCTCATTACACTCCCCATTCACCCCCTTTCTCATTACACCCCCGTTCACCCCCTCCCTCATTGCACCCCCGTTCACCCCCTCCCTCATTACACCCCCGTTCACCCCTTCCCTCATTACACTCACCATTCACCCCCGTTACGCCACCATCACGCGCCCTTGCACTTTCTCCGCCCCAGCAGTGACTGCCTCATAGTGACATTGCACCCCGAGGCATTACGCGGCATATTTACGCGCGCTGTACTGTGGGACGTTTCATGTGTATTGCGACTAGCATTCTTATTCATAACTAGCGTAAAGGACCCGTCAGAAATGACGGGATTCAACATTTTCCGTACATAAATCCTCTGGATGTGCATGACAAAGAAATAAACCCATCCTAATAGTATCCGCGATTAAATATTTTGTGCTCGCGCCGCACTGGTGAAACTCGTATCACAGATACGGTCATTAAGAAACTTTCAAATCAGAGCAGCTGTTTCATAAAAGCAGACCTCAAACAAAGCAACACTATATAATAAAACTTCAGGTGTCTCCATAAATTTATCAATATATTTCTTCTGTGCGTAATTTCTCCTCTGTTATTACAATGGGAATCTCCTTGCTTGGTCCACAAATTAATCAATATAAATCTTCTGTGCGTAATTTCTCCTCTGTTATTACAATGGGAATCTCCTTGCTTGGTCTATAAATTAATCAATATATATCTTCTGTGCGTAATTTCTCCTCTGTTATTACAATGGGAATCTCCTTGCTTGGTCTTAGATACCATTCAAATGATTTAAAAAACCTGGCACCTGCTCACTTTTGTAAGTCAAAAATATTATTGCGTGAAAATTGATCTGTTGTTAAGAAGATGATGCAAATTCTTTCAAAAATTTCGTGGCTTATAATATTACAGTATTAAATAATACACAGTTGTTGGTTGCTTTGTTAGTGCGTGTGTCCACGACGCTCATAAGGATGCTTAATGATCGTCTCTGTGATAAGACTTTCACCAGTGCACAAGTACAAGAATATTGTAATCGCGGGTACTGTTAGGATGGGTAAACTTGTTTATCATTTGTTTCTCGAAACTTTTGTAAAAATAACTATCGAATTCCATCATTTTTGATGGGTCATATACACAAGTATATAACTAAATAAACACAGAAAGAGTATTACTAGGTAAGATTGGAGTAAAACTTTCAGCCACAGAAATTGCGATTTCGTGAGAGCGAAGAGTAGAAGAGACTGTTAAGTATGCACTGTATAAAATGGAGAATCTGCGCTCAAGGGGTGTTCCCACACAGAAAACCCTGAGCACTATAACTGCAAGTTAGAAATGAAAACGAAGAAAGTAAATATGAAAAATGATTGCTCGACTTAAAAAAATATAACTTTTTTCTTACCGTGTGTACCTACACATACGATTGAACCCTTGGAAACCATTTCCGGTTGTATAGCAGCAGGTGGTTTGAAAATATTTCCGACGTTCTATTGTGATTTTCACAATATTTCACATCAGCGAACATTTGTGAACATAAACGGAGAATTTGACTTGTCAAATTTTGTTACAATTGATAAAATGTTGTCATTTATTTAGACGTTTTATGTGTATTTTATTCAAAGGATATTTTCCGAAAATATGATTACAGAAAAAATTCAATTAAATTAAATTGTTCCCAATGTATGCAAGGTAAGAAATATAGGAATATTCATTTCAAGTACGGTACATCATGAGCTCTAGGATGTTAGAGTGTAACGAAAGTTAAACGTCACCTGACGGTAAACTGTACTTTGGTGATCACAGCCACATCGCAGATTTGCCTACACTGCAATCGTTGTGGTGTACTTATTTACCGATAAATTTTACTTATGAACGAAGGTTGTCTGCAAAAAAATGCATCCATTGATTTTGAATATTAATGGGTATATTCATATTATACCGTATATCAGTATTATTGGTGTTTCTTTAACTTTTATCCATTCAAGAGCAGCTCGATAAACGATTGTCAAACAATAATGTAACAAAGATTCATCAAGTTTGTGGATACAACACTTTAGATTAAATTTTAGTTTAACATGTTCACTGCGTTTTCGAGGCTGTTACGGTTGGTTTGGTTAGGTTGTAAGTAGCAGAATAGGGAAATCGATATTCCAGCTTGAATAAATTTTAATTCTTCCTAATGAAGATGAAGAATTCAATTGCACGATAACATTTCACCTCGTATGATAACAATTATTTAAAAGAATGTTCCGAAACAGATTAAACTTCGTGCATTTATACCGGCACGTAAATAGGCTATTTACCTCTTGCTACACATGTGGCCCAATACGCAGTGAATCTGTCAAGTCTCTCAAGCCGCAGCAAGACGTTCCATAGGGAGGGAAGAGGCAGCACCATTTATTATGAACTTAAGGGAACGCGGAGTCCATGTAGTCCATAAATTTTTCCTTTTCTTCTGCCATGGCACGACTATCTATTAGATTTCAGTCTGAAACAATATACGAGAAAAAAAAATATTTAGACTTTGAGGCTATGATATTTTTTAGTAAGAAATAGAATTACGTGTTTTGCTGAAAATTAGTTTCGAGATTTCTTTCTCATTGCTCAGTAAAATTTTTAATCCGCGTCTGAAAAACTAATACACTACAATTACGTTCTACAAGGGCACATGAATTGAAAAAAATTCGAAACCGTAAGAGTGCGGAAACGTTTTCATTTTTTCCTGCATGGGCGTAGTAGTAATAAATTTCATTCATACAATTAGTATTGCATTAACAGAGATGGGAAAAGCGCTACTAGGAGAGACCACTGTCAAATCCTACTGGAGAGAAACAAACTGCACAGTTTGGTCCAAAACTAAAACTTTACCCAAGGCGAGTGCCGAAATTAGCCCAACCAAAAGACGCAAACTTGATTAGTGGAGAAATTCCGCGTAATTCCCCAGAGCTGCACCAGCTTCGAAGTCGGTCTAGGGCTTCGAGTAAAACCACGGTAGAAAAAACAAGGTTGAGTCAAACCAGTCTTTATATCGTTGACCGTGTGGCACTGCTGACGTCACGGCAACGAATCAATAGTAGCGTTCTGATTGCATCACCCAACACTACTAGCCCCAAATCTGGCACCAAGATTGGCCTAACGACATGTCGCAATGTTGACGTCATAAAGTTTGTTTGGAATTAAAGCCGTTCTATCGGATAGCCAAACCGAAAAAGATGTATTCCCCCCATAAAAATGACTCTACCGTGGTAAAATTGATGGTGAGCGCCAATGGCGTATCACAGATACCATTACCTGCCAGACCTGCCAGCACGCTCCAGAGAACTGAACGGAAAGTCAACGTGGAGGGAGAATTTCACTACCCAGCTACACAACGATTTTTTATTTTGCCAAGTATTCAGCCTTTTCTTTTAAGGTGTCATCGGGGCAAATATTTTGAAAATCCCCGACATAAAAAAGAAAGAAAAAAGAAAAGAAAAACACTTGATTTCCAATAGAGATGGTACAAACGTACCAACATTGGTTTTTAAAATATCTTAAAGTTAATACGCTTAGGTGATACACACACATGAGTACTGTAATACTCATGTCACTACATAGTCGAAAAGAATTGATTGAGGGATGGCCATGTACTCCTAATCTTGTCGAAAAAGTGCCCTTTTTATTAATTTGGGTATATGGGGGAAAAACTTTATTGGTTTTAATAACGAACACTTCAATAGTACAGTTGACAATTCCTTATCTTACAACCGGCATAGCGATTTACGCTGTAAACATTTCATTCACTGCCAACTGACTTTTTCTCAAAGCACTGTCGGCAGATCCAACCTCAGATCTGTTGCGCCCAAAACCGTCAGACTATCTTCAGCCTTCCCCGCTAGCGCATCAACTTCTGGACTTCTGAACTTCTGCCGCTCCGCTCCTCACCATCCGGCACGGCTTCTTCCGCCGTCCGTCCATTCAGTGGGCGCTGGTCTTGTTGACGCACCACGGTCGGCATGGGAGGAGGCGGCTAAGCACCCTGTGAGCGGGAGTACGCACCCGTCATCATCGCCTCACCACCGCATGAAGACACTTCGGGTCGCCATTAGAGCAGTAAGTCGCAGTGCTGTCGTGTGTCGTGCGTAAGCATTAGATTGTTCGGCTGAAGCTCATTGAAGTGTTCCGTTCCCTCCTGTTAAATAATAGCGCCTAGGGTAATCAATCTATATATTAAATAGTTAGAAGTAGATCGGTGGTGTAGATTAGATCGGGGTGTTTATTTACGGGTTTAGGTGTAGATCAGATCGGGGTGTGTTTATTTACGGGTTTAGGTGCAGATCAGATCGGGTGTGTATATTTACGGGTTTAGGTGCAGATCAGATCGGGTGTGTTTATTTACGGGTTTAGGTGCAGATCAGATCGGGGTGTGTTTATTTACGGGTTTAGGTGCAGATCAGATCGGGGTGTGTTTATTTACGGGTTTAGGTGCAGATCAGATCGGTGGGTGTTACGTTAGATAGGTGAGATCAGATCGGTGGGTGTAAATTTAGTTAAGGTGTTTGAGATCAGATCGGTGGGTGTAAATTTAGTTGAGGTGTTTGAGATCAGATCGGTGGGTGTAGATTTAGTTCCGGTGTTTGTAGGTATAGCAGATCGGGGTTAGTTTGGGTGTGTTTAACTGATTTATCCACCAAGCAAGTCAGATCATCATACTTCTTATTTACTCCTTTTATTTAAATTTTGCTATTTTGTTTCACCTAGGTGCATTAACGGAAGGCGCGGGGTTTGCGCCTGGAGTCACGACAGCGGCTCCGACACTTCGGGCCGAGTCTCCGACGCAACCGTTGAACGAAAACCATCGTTCTCCATCACCTAATTTATTTTTCATTGCATTATTATTTATTTATTTACCGGCATTGTTAAATATTCTGGTGGTATTATTAAACTTTAATCTATTGTCTATAATTCATATTCCCCCCGCTCGCTTTTTTCGTTAAATCTTGCTTAATCTACATTTGACGATACACATAATGATAATTATAAGAGACAACACAATTTCATGGACGATGCATTTTCATTGTGGTTTGAGGACACCTTTGACAATTTACGTATACATGATATAAAACTTTGCAATTCTTGACGCCAGGAAATAGTATTAGAATTGTTTGTTTCGGAAGATGTTCAAAAATGTTATTTTAGGGACGCACGAAAAAAATATATACATATATATAAGCATGAGGACCATGAAAATTACAAGATTTGTACTTCTAATTAAGCAATTTTAACATAACGGTCATTAGTTGATGAGCATTTTATTTAAATATAAATGGATGATCACACAACAAATGTATAGTTTTTTTACGTGAATGCTTTACAATAATAAAAATAAAGAGATGACGAGTTAGGCGATGTTACAAGTTGAGAGTGAACAGAAAAAAATTATCTCTTGTTTAATTGCCAGTTGTCAGTTTAGTACACACATATGTATATATATACATGTAAATATATACACATATACATGCACATACATACCTACGCACATACATACACCTGACACGTAAACGTACACAAATACATTTCTATGCATCGAGGCAATCACAATATATGCGCGTTCTATGAAAGTGCTGTGCGATGTTCTGAAATATAGGATAATGAGCAAAGAAAATTCGTGACAACTCTTTCAGTACGTGTTGCTGCCTAAAGTTTCTAATGAAATATTGTAACGATGTTTTATTAAATATTGTATCGAAAAGATCATTGGTTGATAAGCGTCTTATTTATAATATGTGGGTGATCGCACAAGAAATATATTTGTATATAAATAAATTTTGTAAATGCTGAACAATAATCAAGTGAAATGAAGTATTACGTAGTGACACATCCACCTATCTACGTACGCATAGCGTGCACAAGTACACATATACACAAGTAAGCATGTGCGCAAATATCAGCGTAGACCAATCAGTATAAACTAAAATTCCAATCGAGGGAATCGGAGAAAATATCTTTTATTATGTCATGAGTTTTATAAAATTTCCATCTAAAAACATTGGCACTAAACAGTCTACCTTAGTCAGAAACATGAAAACGATTGTTCTACAACGGTTCCCAAGTACAGAATATTTCCAGAAGTACGCGAGGCTTAGGTGCGGTTGTTATAATATACTCTAGAGCGTAAGAGAATAATAATGAATAATAATAATAATAATAATGAAGGCATCTACGGATGCTTTATTTCGAATCAAGCCTGAAACATATCACCTTGTACATTGGATTTTCAAATGCCTTATAACTAACGCCAGGACGCCATTACGCTTTCCCCCAGTCAAGACCGGTACCCATTTCAGACACCTGGGTAGAGTGGGGTATTGTGCTGGGAATTTTTCTCCTATACCCAACAGAGAAAATCGCCATCGCCAGCGCCGGGAATCGATCCCGGGTCTGCCGCACGGCGGCAGAACCCTTAGCCACTTGCGCTATGGCGAGCATGATAATTGGCGAGATGATATGATAATTTGCACTACACTAGCCTACCAAGAGCATTTTTGGACGTGAAGAAGAAAAAAGAAAAAAAGAAAAGGGGAATGAGGGGAACACCTTGATACCTCGGCTGCAAATCAAAAGTAATACTCTGAGGAACTTCAAATACAACTGAGAACAAGATGTAAACGATCTAAGTATGCCAGAAATTGGGGAGGAATCGTTGGGAAAATTCGAGAGGTAAACAAATAAAAGCAGTTGTTCAGAGAAAAAATATTCTGTGAGGTCAGAGTTACTTTATGTTTGATAAATATGTGCTACAAATAAAATAGTATTACCTGTTGATTTACAGCTCGAGTAGCAAGTGTCAACTCACCTCTGAGGGGTTTTAAGGAGTTTAACACTTCATTTATGTTTCATTGGTGGACATGAATCATCACGAATGACGGAATTCGAGAGTGTCCTTTAAATAAATCTCAAGATATGGATAACAAACAAATATATCCATCCCAATAGTACCCGCGATTAAAATATTCTATTACTTGTGCACTGGTGAAACTCGTATCAAATACGGTCATTAAGCATCCTTATGAGCGTCCCAGACACACGCACAACCAAGCAAGCTGTGACTCTACAAATTTAATGTTTTCATTAAGATTTCCATTCCAATAGCACGGAAAAACAGGCAGAAAAAATATGTAAATTTATTCAGTTATTAACCCTTTACTGCCCAACTGGACTATTTCGTCCTCTTTCAAAAATAACAATAATATATCGTATTTCTTATTCAATTTGTTCACTAATGTGTCCTTTGAACTTCACTGCCGAGTGGCAGTTCCTTCCCCATCTTGATAACAGTGACTACCTAATGCCAGTGTCGGTTTAGTGATAGTGGTTGTCATAACGGTAATATGAGTATAAAAATGTGGGCGTTAAAGGGTTAAGAAATTTAAGGAGACTCGTTGTGTTTTATTATATAAAGGACTATAAAGAGAAGTTTATGCTAGGAAATTCAGTTTCAGTTTGTTTGGGAAAAGTAAATCCTCAAGGCACACTAATTTTTGAATTTTAATCCAACTAATTTTAAAATTGATATTCAACCGAAGGAAAATATCAAAAATAAAAACAACAAAAAAATGTCATTGTCTGTTCTCGTATATCAAAATGAGACAATGAAAATATAAGGTGCACTAATTATCTACTACATAAAAATATAGAGTCGCAGCTGGGTTGGTCCCTGCGTCTGTTGCGTTCTTAAAACATGCTTAATGACCGTCTCTGTGATACGAGTTTCATCAGTGTACAAGTTCAAGAATATTTTAATCACGTGTGCTATTAGGATGGATATATTTGTTTGTCATCTGTATCTGGAAAACTTATTGAAGCAAAATATAAAAATGTTTTTGACGTGCTGAGTACACTAGTAAATAAAATAAACAAATTTCAGAAGACAGTTTTTTAGGTATCATCATGCAGCGTTTGCCAGTGAAAGTAGTCTCACAGGCGTACGTGAAGAATCTTCACTCCTGTTAAGCGGCTTAAAAAAATAATCATTACAGACTCAAATGAAAAAAAAACGAATATTAAAAAAAGGTGTCACATGAATGCGATCCCACACTTAAGTTTTAAATATTTCTCAATCTAAAAATCCCAAAATTTATTATCGCATCATACGAAAAAGACAAGAGCCGTGTCATGGATCGAATATATTTAGCTGAGAAAAATAAATTAAATTCAATCTCTTGGATATTCAACATTAAACACGACGCATTCTTGAACGAGAACCTTTCTACTATCAGCTGTCATTTACTGGCTTTAAAAAAGAAAAACAGTTTATTTATTTATTTAATATTACGCGCAAAATTTTAGACTGAAATTTTGTGTTGTAAAATTATTAAAAATACAGACTCCGACACATAGACTGGCAGGTAACAATTATGAAATAATTTTACACTGAATGCACCGAAGTATTCAGTGAAAAGCAATTGAAGCTTCTTAGCTCTTCACAAGCGCAAATTTTTTTTAGGTATGAGAAGTTCATTATAAAAAATTGTCCGCATGAAAGCTCTAAAAATGCAAGTATTTCGCCTGCTTCATCTGCTATTTTTCCTCCAGTCTTAAAAGCTTGTCTACGTAAAACGCCGACATAACAGTTATGAAAATGAATATTACAAAGCTTACCCTCAAACAGAAAGTTTTTTATGAATAAAATAGAAAAAAACCCAATATTTTTAGGCGAACTCATTTATTAGCAGTGTACGAAAGATTTTTCGATAAAACTTTTCATACACATATTCAATCCAGGAATGTACGTCGTTTTTCACATAAAGCTGTAGTATTGCAGCTTTGAGCATAAACCTACCCATAAGTTGACAATTTATTATCAACACATACTTTCAAACTTTTAATTTGCCTCATTTTCTCATTGGAAAAAATGTGATATAGAGCCACGGTTCAAATTTTTAGCATCTTTTTTTAATAATAATGAAGGCATCTACGGATGCTTTATTTCCAATCAAGCCTGATACATATCACCTTGTACATTGGATTTTCAAATGCCTTATAACTAACGCCAGGACGCCATGACGCTTTCCCCCGGTCAAGACCGGTACCCATTTCAGACACCTGGGTAGAGTGGGGTATTGTGCTTGGAATTTTTCTCCTATACCCAACAGAGAAAATCGCCACTGCCAGCGCCGAGTTTCGAACCCGGGTCCCGGCCGCACGGCGGCGGAACCTATAGCACACGGCTATCGCGAACACTAGTGAATAGAACTTTGAAGCATAGAAACTCACGCAATCTTTGAATTGTTATTTATATAGAATAATTTACCTTCAGTAAAAAAATATTACTATTATTATTATTATTATTATTATGGATTTACAGTTCTTTCAGTGCGAATGAATAGTTCCACTATTCACTTTTTGTGGGATGGTAGCAAAATAATTCAGCTTTGGCTTCATATTTATCCACTCAAGTAATACATTTATGAAAAATGCCTAGAACTTTCGAAGCTGAATCAGGATATTCACGTCGCTGTACAAGTCTCTTCTCTGCGGTAATTTAATTTTTGTACATCAGAATCTTTCCATATTTTTAAATCCTCAAGTAATGCGGAGCGATTTCATAACTTTCGCCACGGCTCTTATCAGTACTGAAATTAATTCATAAGAAATAATTTTTCAGCTTTTGGTTTTATGACGTTAGGTCAGCGCATCAAATTTGAGAAAAGAAAGAGTTTAGCTCAAGCTAAATCCCCGCAATTGCGCGAAACTTCACCTTTGCATAGAACACCACTATCCATTTGGGACAGACGGGAGAAAGAGGTTATAGTGGAGGTTTATATGCTGAAAGAGGGGGTAAAGGTTAAGTTTACAAGCTGAAAGGAAGTCGAGGATTGGTTAAGAACGTGGAAGGTGGTTAAGGTTAAGTTTAAAACCTATAAGGGGAAAAGTTGGGTTAATGTTGAGGATTTTATGGGAATCGATATTTGATTTATAGATGCCTTAACATAGTTAATAAGATCGAAATAAGCAAGTTTTTTTCTATGCACTTTCCCTCGTAAATAATTATTTTACGAGTTATAGCGGTGAATTAGTTACCGCAACTCAAGTGTTTGAAGCGGGAAGTAATTCATTTGGCCAGGTGAATGGCAACGCTGCAATGGCGTCTCGCTTCCGGTTTTCTCGTTATCAAAGACGAAACTAAACCTATCGCGCTAACTCCTAAAATATTCATTTGACGAAAAAAGTGTATGGAAGAAAAGTAATTTATTTCGATGTTATTACCATGATTCAAGCAACAAAAAATCGAAAATCAATCAGTAGCTGTTTATTTGAGCGCATTCGTGATCAAAGACGAAACTAAACCTACCGCTCTAATTCGTAAAATAATCATTTACGACGGAAAGTTGGGTTATTAAACTAACCTGAACTAATCTAAGAAAGCCCAAAATAACTTAACTTAACTGAGCCATACTGAGGCCGATGTTTCCCGCCAAAAAACTTGGCGTGGTCCGCGTCCGCGAAACGCCGGAAAAGGCATATCGAAACTGCCGGCAATGGTATTCTTACCTGGACGTTTTTCACGCTATATCTAGAAAACTAAGCATTTGCGAGACAATGTCATTCGTGTAAAACGTCTCAATATGTCTCCAATTACCTATATCTTTCAACGAAATTATGAAAATCGTTGACAACATTAAATTCAATATTGACCCCGAAAAGCAGTAGAGGATAAGTTAAAAAGCTAAAAGGGGGTAACAGCTAGGTTTAGAATCTGAAATGGGTATGTGTGAAGGAGAGGACAATAATCGATTTTCCAATTTTCGCTGCCTAAACATAGTTAATTAGACCTAAATAAACAATTTATCTTCTATGCACTTTCCGGTGCAAATAATAAATTACAAAGTACCCAAACGCTCTACACCCAGACTAAACTACCTCTATAACTCGTGAAATACTTATTTCCGACGGAAATTGCATTGAAGAAAAGTTGTTTATTTACATATAATTAGCTATGTTTAGGTACCAAAAAGAGCGAAATCGATTACGGTCATCTCCTGAACAAATACCAATCTTGATAATACTGCTCACCTACCAGTAGGCCTAGTCACAAACTCGATTTTCGTAAGTACCTAATCAAAACGAAATGAAGGCACGATACAGTTATGTTAGCTATTATTTTCAAGGTAAATGTTGGTCAATATTGAATATAATGTTGTCAACGAATTTCATAATTTTTTAGGTATAGATAGGTAATATAGTCGATTTTAAGACGTTTTACATGAATGACAATGTGCCCGGAAATGCTTATTTTTGGAGATATTTAACTTTGAAGTTATAGGAACGTCGTTTATAAAATTGAACAAACGGAGAGGTAAATAAGCAGAAATCCGGTTCTGACGTAACGATAGGTAAGGTTAGGTTTGGTAAAGTTAATTTAGTTAAGTATCCTAACCTAAGTAAGCCTAAAATATCTTAATTTAACTCAACCATACCGAGGCCGATGACTCCCGCCAAAAAACTTGGCGTGGTCCGCGTCCGCAAAACGCCGGAAGAGCCATATCGGAACTGCCGTTAATGCTATTCTTACCTGGCGTTATTTATCCTATATCTCCTAAACTAAGCATTTCCAGGCACATTGTCATTCATGTAAAACGTCTTAAAATCGACTATATTACCTATCTATACCTACGAAATTATGAAATTCGTTGACAACATTATATTCAATATTGACCTAAATGTTGAGGACTTGACCATAATTGATTTTCGAATTTTCGATGCCTAAATATTGTTAATGAGATCAAAAGAAACAAGTTTTCTTAAATGCACTTTCCGTCGAAAACGAGTATTTTAAAAGTTATAGCGGTAAATGAGTTACCGGAACTCCAGTGTTTGAGGCGGGAATAAATAAATAAGGGAAGCATCACCCTATTACAAACGTAAAGAGGTTGGGTCGTGAGGGGTAGCCACAGTTCTTTTTGTGAAAATTATAAATCAATTGAAATTCTACTATGCATAAACATAGTTAATGAGATGACGAGTTATATTGTCGATGCGAAAGACTTAATTCGAATGTTTCCAGATACGTCGAACATACACTATACCGGGGTTGAAGTCACGGACGGACCTGCCGCCCTGCGGTCATCTCAAGGCTGCAAGTTACGACGAAGCAGCGGTGATGGCTTCATGTGTTTCGTATCATTAGACGTAATGGGTCGGTTACAACCTTTATTTATGATTTTCACTAGAAGAACTGTGGCTACCCCTCACGACCCAACCTCTTTACGTTTGTAATAGGGGGTTTGCTTCTCTTATTTATTTTTCCCGCCTCAAACAGTGGAGTTTGAGCGGCAACGCCTGTTTACTTTCACGTCGGACCGCGCGGCTTATTTTTTCTCGCCTCAAACACTGGAGTTCCGGTAACTCATTTACCGCTGTAACTTGTAAAATACTCATTTCCGACGGAAAGTGCATTGAAGAAAACTTATTTATCTTGATCTCATTAACAATATTTAGGCATCCAAAACTAGAAAATCAATTATGGTCAAGTCCTCAACATTTACCATTTTCAATATTGCTTACTACAAATGACTTCATATTTGAGTTGAATATTGAACTTCAGTTATACCAGCCTCAGTCGAAGTGTTGAGAGCCTAGTGTTTAATTCAATTTTTACGTTTGAAGGTCTTGAACAACATTAATTTAAATGATATTCTACACTCTAACATTGTGACAAAAAATGATTGAATAAATTCGGTGGAATACATAAGATATTAAACAGATCTATAAGTTAAAACAAATTTGCACTCAGCAAAAAATGGAGTCACTTACCTGGGAATACACGTAGTGAAGGTGCTGTCAACCTCTGTCACTCAAGAGTTCGCCACTGGCCGGCCACCGTGGCTTTACCCTACGCCAGTATAGGGCGTTTAATACGTTAACGCCGAAGTGGTACATATGTGTACCACTAAGTAAAATTGCTCATTTACGTACCGGAATATGCAAATAACATTTCAACTATTTCGCGACCTTTTCCGAAATAAATTTTAGAGTGAAAGGTAACACATTATGGTTCAAGTGTATTCTTTACACTTTTGAAAAAGGTTAAAAATGTATTAGAGCAGAAAAGACGATTTTTCAAAACGACTTCTTCTAGCCTATCCAAACTGACCGTGAGCCACCGCACAATCGGAGTCAACGTGTTAACTGAAAATGTCAATTGAGATCTATCTTTTTCTTCTTAGTAGAACCTAAGAAAACTTTTTAAAACGAAACCTCCCCTAAAATAATAAGTTCTGTGACGTGCTGTTTCACTATCATTTACAAATGGGTTTGAAAATCATGAATGGATTTGCCCGTCGCTATATTTGTCGTCTTGGTAACATCTATACCGGCTTTGTTAATGAACGCACAGCAATTAAAAGATCCAAAGGGAACGGAAGCTTTCGAGCATCTGGTGAAGGCTGGAGGATCTTCCGTAATCCGGATTAAAGGAACATCCGCCAGGTGTTGTGGAGATTAAATCTTGCCTTCTCACACAGAAGACACGTTTCAGAACGTAGGTTTTACAAATAAATATTGATCTCTGCGTATGTCTCCATACAAATGTAACGCTATGTGAATAAATTTTAGATTTTATATCCGTTTTCCGAGAAAAAAATAGGGGAAGAATCTTTTTAAAAAACTTTTCATCATTTGGAGCATTACAATTACAAATTTCTTCATTCGTTTGGGAAGTCAAGTTAGATTCGATTTTATGTTAATGTTAGTTTCAGCTTTCGTAAAATTAACCAATCACGTGGCGGTCCTCCATGTAGCTATAAAGCAATCACACTTCGTAAAAATTGGCTCTATGACTCGTACACATACTTGCAGGACATGTGTAAATGACCGAATAACAACTAACGTCAACGTTTCCTTACCTCTAGTCATCTTGTAATGTGGTCTATGTTAGTTTTTACATCGTCTGATTCTGTTTTTGCATTTGATTTACATTTCTTAGCATTGTGACTGTAAAATTTACTTTGTATTTTGTAGCCTTAAGATGATATGCGTACACCGAAACGTTTCTTTTCATAAATAGACAGTGATATCGAGCCTTGTGGTGAGTGTTTTAGCAAAAATTATAAACAATTTTCTTCGTCTTTTAACGGGTGAAGAACTGGAAAAATTTCATAAGATTGAGAAATTAGAAAAAAAATTAACGTAAACATTCTGAAAGACAATCCTGAGCTAATCCGAAAAGTAGTCAGAAAATTAAGAGAGAGAGAGGTGCCAAAATTGCCTCGAGAACATTGGCAGTCACAGTACGTAATTAATTAAAGAAAAACGGGACGTTTGTTTTCAAATTTTTCAACTTGACGAAATAGCTCAAGTTCTTCCGTGTTAAAGTAATGAGTGCAGAGATATAGAGTAAGTAACGATTGTCAGTGTTTTAGTAAAAATGTTGAGTGAATTCTATCATACTTTAATATGTGAAACGGAAGGCTCTCGACTGAAATTTCATTGTTAAATTGGTTTTGGAAGTTACAAAATTTTAATAACGCATCTCTGTGAATCAGCGATTTCCGTTTAAATTTATATGCACCAAAGTGTAACGAAGGAATGAATTCAGAAAATGTTGATCTTGCATAAGTCAGAAAGCACCAGTTCTCGCTCTGAACACCATTGTGCCTGAGTTGAATGATCGACAATTAAAAATTTACAGCTGGTATCATAAGAAAAAAATCTCGAACGAATGAAACTAAGCCCGTTGCTGTTTTCAAGTCCTCAATATGCTGAAATAGAGTAAATAGGATAACATTTTACGACTTGCAGTGCACAGCAAGTAGAAATTTAAATTTAAATGAGGCCACATTCCCCAAAAATCAATTACCATTACTCTAAAAAATGAGTAGGTATTAAATTCATGTGGTTACTGTCTCTTTCCATGCGTATAACTTTAATATTCACGAGCATACCGAGACACCAGAGCTCATTACATCCATCTCTCGTCCCTCAAACCACTACAAAAAAACTCTCGTAATTTGCTAACGTTGCAAACGAGGTACAGATCAGTTTTCTGGCTCTCTCATCCACTTGGTATTCACAATCACTGAAATCTTCATCTAAGCGCTGGAAATTTTGCCTCGTCGTTGCCTCGTTGAAGTTCTTCACAAAAGCCGCTCCTCATTACAAGAGGCTTAGCATGTCATCGCTGGGGCAAATCTCATCTTCCCGCTTCAAAAGGCCTTGAAAGAAACGACTGACCTTCTTTTCTTGGCGCTTGGAGTTCAATTAGGAACTGCGACGCGAATACCGACATGGCGCAGAGTCTGCCATTGACTCGTGATTGTCGAGACGCTCGAGGTCTCGCGGCTGATGTGTCTCTTTTGGGTGCTGTGTCTGTTTTGGGTGATGTGTCTCTTTTGGGTGATGTGTCTCTTTTGGGTGATGTGTCTCTTTTGGGTGATTGATGTATCTCTTTTGGGTGACGCGTCTCTTTTGGGTGATGTGTCTCTTTTGGGTGATGTGTCTCTTTTGGGTGATGTGTCTCTTTTGGGTGATGTGTCTCTTTTGGGTGATGTGTCTCTTTTGGGTAATGTGTCTCTTTTGAATGATGTCTCTTTTGGATGATGTGTCTCTTTTGGGTGATGTGTCTCTTTTGGGTGATGTGTCTCTTTTGGGTGATGTGTCTTGTTTGGGTGATGTGTCTTGTTTGGGTGCTGTGTCTCTTTTGGGGATGTGTCTTGTTTGGGTGATGTGTCTCTTTTGGGTGATGTGTCTCTTTGGGGTGATGTGTCTTGTTTGGGTGATGTGTCTTGTTTGGGTGATGTGTCTCTTTTGGGTGATGTCTCTTTTGGGTGATGTGTCTCATCTGGGTGATGTGTCTCTTTTGGGTGATGTGTCTCTTCTGGGTGATGTGTCTCTTTTGGGTGATGTGTCTCTTATGGGTGATTGATGTGTCTCTTTTGGGTGATGTGTCTTGTTTGGGTGACGTGTCTCCTTTGGGTAATGTGTCTCTTTTGAATGATGTCTCTTTTGGGTGATGTGTCTCTTTTGGGTGATGTGTCTCTTTTGGGTGCTGTGTCTCTTTTGGGTGATGTGTCTTGTTTGGGTGATGTGTCTCTTTTGGGTGATGTCTCTTTTGGGTAATGTGTTTCTTCTGGGTGATGTGTCTTATTTGGGCGACGTGATCTCTTTTGGGTGAAGTGTCTCTTTTTGGTGATGTGTCTCTTCTGGGTGATGTGTCTCTTTTGGGTGATGTGTCTCTTTTGGGGGATGTGTCTCTTTTGGGTGATTGATGTGTCTCTTTTGGGTGATGTGTCTCTTTTGAGTGATGTGTCTCTTTTGGGTAATGTGTCTCTTTTGGGTGATGTGTCTCTTTTGGGTAATGTGTCTCTTTTGAATGATGTCTCTTTTGGGTGATGTGTCTCTTTTGGGTGATGTGTCTCTTTTGGGTGATGTGTTTCTTTTGGGTGATGTGTCTCTTCTGGGTGATGTGTCTCTTTTGGGTGATGCGTCTCTTTTGGGTGATGTGTCTCTTTTGGGTGATTGATGTGTCTCTTTTGGGTGATTGATGTGTCTCTTTTGGGTGATGTGTCTCTTTTGGGTAATGTGTCCCTTTTGAATGATGTCTCTTTTGGGTGATGCGTCTCTTTTGGGTGATTGATGTGTCTCTTTTGGGTGATGTGTCTCTTTTGGGTGATGTGTCTCTTTTGGGTGACGTGTCTCTTTTGGGTGATGTGTTTCTTTTGGGTGATGTGTCTCTTTTGGGTGACATGTCTCTTTTGGGTGATGTGTTTCTTTTGGGTGATGTGTCTTTCGGGTGATGTGTCTTTTCTGGGGGGTGTGTCTCTTTTGGGTGATATGTCTTGTTTGGGTGATGTGTCTCTTTTGGGTGATGTGTCTCTTCTGGGTGATGTGTCTCTTTTGGGTGATATGTCTTGTTTGGGTGACGTGTTTCTTTTGGGTGATGTGTCTCTTCTGGGTGATGTGTCTCTTTTAGGTGTTGAGTCTCGCAGCTGAGTTTCTTTTGGTTGTTTCGTCTCGCAGCAGAGTTTCTTTTGGTTGTTTTGTCTCGCAACTGAGTTTCTTGTGGTTGTTTTGTCTCGCAGCTGAGTTTCTTTTGGTTGTTTTGTCTCGCAGCTGAGTTTCTTTTGGTTGTTTTGTTTCGCAGCTGAGTTTCTTTTGGTTGTCTTGTCTCGCAGCTGAGTTTCTTTTGGTTGTTTTGTCTCGCAGCTGAGTTTCTTTTGGTTGTTTTGTCTCGCAGCTGAGTTTCTTTTGGTTGTTTTGTCTCGCAGCTGAGTTTCTTTTGGTTATTTTGTCTCGCAGCTGAGTTTATTTTGGTTGTTTTGTCTCGCAGCAGAGTTTCTTTTGGTTGTTTTGCCTGGTAGCAGAGTTTCTTTTGGTTGTTTTGTCTCGCAGCAGAGTTTCTTTTTGGTTGTTTCGTCTCGCAGCAGAGTTTCTTTTGGTTGTTTTGTCTCGCAGCTGAGTTTCTTTTGGTTGTTTTGTCTCGCAGAAGAGTTTCTTTTGGTTGTTTTGCCTGGCAGCAGAGTTTCTTTTGGTTGTTTTGTCTCGCAGCAGAGTTTCTTTTGGTTATTTTGTCTCGCAGCTGAGTTTCTTTTGGTTGTTTCGTCTCGCAGCAGAGTTTCTTTTGGATATTTTGTCTCGCAGCTGAGTTTATTTTGGTTGTTTTGTCTCGCAGCAGAGTTTCTTTTGGTTGTTTTGCCTGGCAGCAGAGTTTCTTTTGGTTGTTTTGTCTCGCAGCAGAGTTTCTTTTGGTTGTTTTGCCTGGCAGCAGAGTTTCTTTTGGTTGTTTCGTCTCGCAGCAGAGTTTCTTTTGGTTATTTTGTCTCGCAGCTGAGTTTCTTTTGGTTGTTTTGTCTCGCAGCAGAGTTTCTTTTGGTGGTTTTGCCTGGCAGCAGAGTTTCTTTTGGTTGTTTTGTCTCGCAGCAGAGTTTCTTTTGGTTGTTTCGTCTCACAGCAGAGTTTCTTTTGGTTATTTTGTCTCGCAGCTGAGTTTCTTTTGGTTGTTTTGTCTCGCAGCAGAGTTTCTTTTGGTTGTTTTGCCTGGCAGCAGAGTTTCTTTTGGTTGTTTTGTCTCGCAGCAGAGTTTCTTTTTGGTTGTTTCGTCTCGCAGCAGAGTTTCTTTTTGGTTGTTTTGTCTCGCAGCTGAGTTTCTTTTGGTTATTTCGTCTCGCAGCTGAGTTTCTTTTGGTTGTTTTGTCTCGCAGCTGAGTTTCTTTTGGTTATTTTGTCTCGCAGCTGAGTTTCTTTTGGTTGTTTTGTCTCGCAGCAGAGTTTCTTTTGGTTGTTTTGCATGACAGCAGAGTTTCTTTTGGTTGTTTTGTCTCGCAGCAGAGTTTCTTCTTGGTTGTTTTGTCTCGCAGCTGAGTTTCTTTTGGTTGTTCTGTCTCGCAGCAGAGTTTCTTTTGGTTGTTTTGTCTGGCAGCAGAGTTTCTTTTGGTTGTTTTGTCTCGCAGCTGAGTCTCTTTTGGTTGTTTTGTCTCGCAGCTGAGTCTCTTTTGGTGGTTTTGTCTCGCAGCAGAGTTTCTTTTGGTTGTTTTGCCTCGCAGCAGAGTTTCTTTTGGTTGTTTTGTCTCGCAGCTGAGTTTCTTTTGGCTGTTTTGTCTCGCAGCCTAGTTTCTTTTGGATGTTTTGTCTCGCAGCCTAGTTTCTTTTGGATGTTTTGTCTCGCAGCTGAGTTTCTTTTCGTTGTCTTGTCTCGCAGCAGAGTTTCTTTTGGTTGTTTTGTCTCGCAGCTGAGTTTCTTTTGGTGGTTTTGTCTCGCAGCCTAGTTTCTTTTGGATGTTTTGTCTCGCAGCTGAGTTTCTTTTGGTTGTTTTGTCTCGCAGCTGAGTTTCTTTTGGTGGTTTTGTCTCGCAGCCTAGTTTCTTTTGGATGTTTTGTCTCGCAGCAGAGTTTCTTTTGGTTGTTTTGTCTCGCATCTGAGTTTCTTTTGGTGGTTTTGTCTCGCAGCCTAGTTTCTTTTGGATGTTTTGTCTCGCAGCTGAGTTTCTTTTCGTTGTTTTGTCTCGCAGCTGAGTTACTTTTGGTGGTTTTGTCTCGCAGCCTAGTTTCTTTTGGATGTTTTGTCTCGCAACTGAGTTTCTTTTGGATGTTTTGTCTCGCAGCCTAGTTTGTTTTGGATGTTTTGTCTCGCAGCAGAGTTTCTTTTGGTTGTTTTGTCTCGCAGCTGAGTTTCTTTTGGTGGTTTTGTCTCGCAGCCTAGTTTCTTTTGGATGTTTTGTCTCGCAGCAGAGTTTCTTTTGGTTGTTTTGTCTCGCAGCTGAGTTTCTTCTGGTGGTTTTGTCTCGCAGCCTAGTTTCTTTTAGATGTTTTGTCTCGCAGCTGAGTTTCTTTTGGTGGTTTTGTCTCGCAGCCTAGTTTCTTTTGGATGTTTTGTCTCGCAACTGAGTTTCTTTTGGTTGTTTTGTTTCGAAGCTGAGTTTCTTTTGGCTGATATGTTCCATAGCAGACGCACTAAGCAGCAATGATTTCCTTTCATGACTAATACCATAACAGGTGCTTCTGATTAAACGTACAAAAATGGGGTTTTAAACGTATTTAGGTTTAAATTTGCCAAACATACTTTTTTTTCATAAAATTATTTGGAATTATAATATTTTTAAACTATGTCACAAAACTGGCATCGCATCAAGAAAAATATGCTGCTGTTGTTCTGTTTTTGAGCCCTTGATACGTTCTTCTTCGACTTTTATCTTATCTCAGAAACATTTTTCATAACTTCCTCTTTCTAGGCGAAGGAAATCATGTAGAAAACTCACCTTGTGCACAGATTCCTCCTTCCCTCAATTCCGGACTAAATGGTGTCTTCCTCTTATTTTTGGAACACCTTGCTCTGGCTTATCTAATTTAAAGAAAAGCACGTTCTACAGTTACGCTGCACAACTGCTGTCACAAAATAAATGAAAATTTTTTACTATAAAGTTTTGGATCACAGATACAAACCTTAATGCAATACAAGTGCTACCACAAAATAAATAACGGTCTTATAACTGTGCTGCACCCCCAAGCTCTGAAGTTTTGTTCTATACGTATCACAGACACAAAGTTTATTCAACAAAACTTCTGCCACAAAATAAATAAAGATCTTAAAACTGTGCTGCACTTTTTAGTGTGGGAAAATTTTCCCCACTGCGGCTTGGGTGTCTCCGAGGTGGCGTTTCTCTTTCAACCTTTCCGCTTAGTGCGGGTGCCGCTCGCTGGTCGTTGCTCTAATGTTTCGGTAGGGTCGCATGTGAGGTGGTAGGTACGCAATTTTTATTTAGCAGACGATTTGATCCCTCTAAAAGCTGATGTTAGCTCAGCTTTCTAATGGCGTTACGTCGAATTAAGCAGTGTTTGAACTTATTTCACTGAGCTGCCAGTTTTTATCCGTCCGTTTATGCCTCTACAAAGGCGTGTTACAGCGTCGGCCTGCTTCGGTGGTGTGGTTCGCGGCTAGTTCCGTGGCACCCAGTTCAGGCTAAGATCCTCTACCCTCTTCCTGACTGCTTTTTCTCTGTTCATAATTTTGAGTGCCTGTGCTATCACTTCATTATTTTTATTTGTAGACTATCGTGTCAATTTTTCTACGGTGCTTCAAGCAAGTAAAATTAACTAAAATTAACATTGAAACTTCAATGAATTAACTCCTTACTCGTCCTTGCGACGTTAATTACTCTTACTATTAATATTGCTATTGAAGTCGTTCGTCTTTTTGATGGGCTAAATTTGCCTGGATCAGAGCGATCTTCTAACTTTAACTTCTTTCTCAAGTAACCAAAATCTCTCCACTATTCTTACGGTCTTTCCGCTTGAAGCACTCAATCTATTACTGATTTCTTCTAAATTTCCTTAATTAAACCTTCTGTCTGAACGTATCGTCACTGAGTGCATTAAAAACTTAGGTTTGTTTGTTTCTTTACTTGTATTGTATTGTCATTTTCATTGACATTGGTGATATTGCTGCTTAAGTGAAATATTTTCCTTGCTAATTTCGTGGTTTATTCGGGGTTTAAGGTTGTACGTTTTTTTTAATGTATACTCTGGAGGAGGCTTCCGCTGGTGCTGACGTTGTCGCAGCCGGGTTTCAGCTGTTCCAGCTAATTTCCAACAGGCTAGCCTCTCCGTTGCTTTAAGGTATATATCTAGCAGAACTTAAAAAATTAGGTTGCATTTGCGTAATACTTGAAATTAACTGGTTAGTTGTCTCGTTTCGCCTTCACTTTTTCTGATATTTCTTTCTCATAGCAGTTGAGGGTGAAGCGAGTGCCAGAGGTGTCGACGCGGGGTTCTACCGCAAAGTCCAGTCCTTTATTGCGTCTCGGAGTCACTCGCCCTCTGTCTACCACCGCTTGAGGTGTCGCCCGTGTACGGAACTAGGGTCTACGTGTTCTTAAATTCCGCCTTTCAATTAGAGCCAGCGCTACCAACCGCTACTACCGGAGCCCGTCAACGTCTCGTGCTCGCCACTCCTGCGTCCTGGACGGTGGTCTTTTACGGCGCCTGCTAACCTTTTAACGCCAACGGTATAGGCGGCCTTTTAACTCTCTTGAACTTTTAATCACCTTAATAAAGAAGCTTTTAAATGATACGCAACTACCTTGGATAGCGACGGTTAAGCCGTTATCCATTAATTATACGTAAATGTAAATGTTAAAAGTTGCGTTTGCGTTCGTTGTGTTCGTTACGTTCATGAGTTAAAATGCTCTATAAAAGAGTCGATTAATAAAACCTTGAAAAATTAAACCTTACTTCTATTTTCTATTCCTTTACCGAAAAACGATCGTATGGGAGTTATTTCCCATATTAGCTCTGAAGTTTTGTTCTGAAAGTATCACAGATACAAAGCTAATTCAACACAACTGCTGCCACTAAACAAATAACGATCATATAACTGTGCTGCACTTTTAAGCTCTGAAGTTCTGTCTCGTACGTATCACAAGTATAAGGCCGACGCATTTCATTCTGACCCGCCCTCTAATTAGGAGCCGAGAATCGATGCCTCACAAGTTGACTTTTTCCACATTAGATGCTGAACTGACGGGCATTAGGGCTGAAATTTGCAGCGTGGTCATTGCTAGATGCAAGTGATGTACTTAGCACCGCGCTGCTCAGCTGCACAGATTAGCATTAACGGCCCACCGAGCGCTGCTAAGGCCGTTGCCGTCTTAATGGGCCCCATTATGCTAAGTTGAAAGCCCCGGCGCCTCGGGAAATTGTATCGGCAATGCCGGAGTGAGCAGCGAAAAGTGGTGTGAAATTTTCAGGGACTAAGACAATAGACTGAGTGGAGCCTGTTGAGAGCAGAATAACTTTGATGTGAGAGTTCACAAGTTGTAGGTAATTGTATTGTTTCTTCTCTATATCGTCTTGGGACAGCAGGTCGTCTAATGATGCTTTGGAAACAGGTTGATTTGAGTAGCATGTTCATGTGCTCGCTCGAACTTGATCCCGTACTTGAAATTTAAAAAGGAGTTGAGTATCTGAATCTTGTATGAAGTAAAAAAAGTCTTCAAGCTATTTACTCTAAAAACTTAGCTATAAATTAATTTTGTATATAGATTGTTTTGCATAATTGAATTTTTGTACGATTTATAAAATTATAAGGATGAAAAATAAGAGTATTTCGAAAATATATTTAAATATATGCGAAGAAAGTATTGTTTGAAGAAGCAGTCTTCCAATATTTCACATGGAGTTAAATTGACTAATTGACAAATTGATTGAATTGATATACGCAATTTTATTTTTTCCCCCATTTGTGTTTCAATAATTCCCAGCAACTCCCAGTCCGTGTGATGACAGTTTCAGATTGCCAAATTTTGAGTGTGTTTACCAGATAATTTCTGACCTAAACCTACATGCCTAGGATTTTTTCAAAACTAATATTAGCCCATAAAGACCACTCGATACATGGCAACCCGGTACCGTTACAAAATGCATAGTCGTCTTTATGGTCTAATTTGCTCAAAAAACACCTAAACTTGGACTTTTAGGAGACAAAAAATTATTTAACGATTATTTGTTCAGACACTATCTTTTTCTGTCATTAGAGCACAATGATAATTTATTTTTATATTGATACATCTGTAACGACACGTTTGTTCAAACTAAAAATAGATGATTAAAACAGGAGCTAAGTTTGGTAATGCAGAGGTGTTAAAGAAGACAGGTGGCTTGGACGGTTCTCAGAGTTAATGAATTCTGTTGTATCTTGTGGCGAAATAAATGATTTCTATGATACTTTCTGTCTGCAAAGAAAATTCCCTTAATTTGTGAAAGATGTGGTAGCTTCTTAGTGTTGCTTCTGAACGAACGAGAGTGAACTAAAGGCTGATGAAGACAAGACACATCGTTTCTTTAAGTAGAATCTGAGTTCAAGAGCAAGGATTGGTTTACATAGAACTTTAACGCTTTAACGTCAGGACTTTTTACGCACGTTACCGTTCTCTCAACCGCAGTCATTAGACTCGCACTGACATCAAGTTCCACTGACATCAAAGTGAAGGAGAAACTTCCAATAGGTAAGGAATTTCAAAGAAGAGATTAGGAAAGAAATTTAACACAAATTATAATGTGCTAGCGTATACGACCCTTCAAAAATGACGCGACTTGATGGTTTACATAAGTGTTAAGATGTGGATGACAAACAAATATATCCATCCTAATAGTACTCTCGATTAAAATATTTTCGTACTTGTGCGCTGGTGAAACTCGTATCACAGATACGAGCGTCACAGAGAGACTGACCGACCAAACAATCAGTAAATGGGCGTTATTATTTACTAGTGGGCACGGCCCGGCAAAAATGAAGGGATTCAATAACTTTCTTGAACAAATTTTCCAGATGTGGATGACAAACAAAAATATCCATGCAAACAGAAAGTGATAAAAAAATGTTCTTGTACTTGTGCGCTGGTGGAACTCGTATCCCAGAGACAGTCATTATGACTATACTTACTAGTCTACCCCTTTTATTTTAAATTAAATTCTCTCGTGCCACTCGATGTCGTCCAGCGTTACGCCAAAGAATTTCCTCGCTTCTTTCATGTGTTAAGCTCTCTCTAGCTACTTGGTGTTGCCCTGCATTATTCCGTAGAATTTCCAAACGCCGTTCAAGGGTCAGTTTAGCTCCAGCTTCTCGTTGGCGAGCAGCATTGCTTCGTCTTGCCATTTCGCGTTCTTCATCCGATCGTCTTCTGCGTTTTTCTTGCTGTAGAAGTTTTGCTGTTTCTCTCTTGCAGTTCGACACATTTTTATCCTTGGTGGCCTCTTTTGCCGGAATTTTATTCTGAAATGTCGTCTATTATCTCTTCGAAGATTTTCAAGAAAATCACAATTTCGAAAACAATAACTCAAGTTCCAAAATCTTGGGACTTATACTAAGTTGTAGCCAGGTTACCAGTCAAACGAATTTAAAACATTTCTATTCGCATTAGCAATTAAAAATATCAAAGCAGCATGATGAATTTCAACAGGGAAAGCTCAAAAGAAAATTTCTTTTGTAAAAATCAGCCGATTGCGTATCCTGGATACCGTAATGCAAGTCAAAGGGAATTGAATCGCCACAGAAAAATAATGCAATGGAATAATTTCTTGTATTTCTTAAGCTTTATCCTTGTTGTTATCAAAGCTATCGATAAGAACAGGGGGTCACACGGACGGACGGACGCGGCTACTTTTATAATAGTGATAATGATAGTGACTAGTCCACCCCCCTTTATTTGAAATATGAAAAAAGGCGAAATGAAAGAAAGGTCGTAAGAAATAAAAAAATTCAGCCTCTCGAGAGTTGACGAGGTCGAGCTTGTATCACAGAAACGCTCATCGCACACTTTCGGCTGGCTTTGGACAGGCAGACGGACGCGGTTCTTATTATAGTACTAGTGTGCCCGGTCCGTCAAAAATGACGGGATCAATACCTCTCTTGAACAAACTTTCAGACATGGATGACTAACAAATATATTTATCCTAACAGTACCCGAGATGAAAAATATAATTGTACTGTACTTGCGTAGTGGTGAAACTCGTATCACAAATACGGTCATTATGGCTATCTTCATGAGCATGACAGAAATGGAAGAAACGTACTCTAAACAAATGAACCATGGGTATCGTTAGGTAATAGCAGGACCCGTGGAAATTCCTCAGACAATGTCATCGTTAGCTAGGTGGACCCGTGAGAAAATTCTTTCAAAATTACCAAACCTATACTAACCTATTATATTCTAATCTGGCCAAACCTATCCTAAACAAATCTATCACTATTATAAAAGGAGCCGCGTACGTCCGTCTTCGTGACCCCTCTTGATTATTGTATCCAGAATACGCAATCGGCTTATTTTTCCAAATAGAAACTTTCTATGGAGCTTTCTCTGTTGAAATTCATCATGTCGCTTTGATATTTTTAATTAATAATGCGAAAAGAAATGTTTTAAATTTGTTTGACCAGTAACCTGGCTACCACTTGCTATAAGGCCCAAGATTTTGGAACTTGAGTTATTGTTTTCGAAATTGTGATTTTCTTGAAAAGCTTTGAAGAGATAATAGACGACATTTCAGAATAAAATTCCGGCAAAGGAGGCCACCTTGAATAGAAATGTGTCCAACCGCAAGATAGAAGCAGCAAGACTACGACAGCAAGAAAAACGCCGAAGACGATCGGATGAACAACGCGAAATGGCAAGACGGAGCAATGCTGCTCGCCAACGAGAAGCTAGAGCTAAATTGACCCTTGACCGGCGTTTGGAAATTCTACGCAATAATGCAGAGCAACACAGAGTATCTAGAGAGAGCTAAACACATTAAAGAAGCAAGGATATTCTTCGGCATAGCGCTGGACAACATTGAGTGGCACGAGAGAATTCAACTCAAGAAAGAAGGGGTGAAAATCTTCAGACTAATGCTGACCAGCACGTGTGCACCAGTCCTGATAAAATGTAAAACATATCGTGTATGTAAAGGCCATCTTTTAACATTACTAGTACACACCTGTTTTTTAAAAGGAGGGGGAGGAGGTGATGTTACGTTGCTGGCGCTGCGAGGTTGAGGTGTAGGGTTTTTTTGGTTTACGCGATCCGTCATAAATGACTGGAATCGATAATTTCCTAAAAAATATACTTCAGATGGGGGTCAAAAACAAATATATCCAACCCAACAGAACTCGCGATTAAAATACTCTAAATCTAGTGCACTGGTGAGACTCCTATCAAAAATAGTCATTGGGCTTCCTTGACAGCGTGATAAAGTGGCAGACTAACTGAGCTTTAGATGCTTTCCCACGATTTTTTATGCTATCTTATACCTTTCCAATACTTTCCTCAGTCTCAACTGCTGATATTCCACACAACCTAATCTAACCTACACGTGATATTCATTCCGACTCCCAATCTGCTGGGTTAAGGTACCGAAAATTGTGGCGTTGATGAAGCTTGTATCACAGATACGCTCATCTCACACTGCAGGCTGGTGGGTGTGACACACTGGCGGACGGACGGACGGACGGACGGACGCGGCTCCTTTTATGACACAGATGAGCGTGACGGAGAAATGAAAAAAGCGGACTCCAAACAAATAAACCAAGGGTATTATCAGGTAGTAGCAGGACCCGTGGAAATTCCATGGACAATGTCATTGTTAAGCTAAGGGGAACCGTGAAAAAATTCCGTCAACATTACCTAACCTATGCTAACTTAGCATATGCTAATTTAACCTATGCTAACCTTTTCTATCCTAATCTTTCCTAATCTAACTTAATCAAAAATATCCTGATAAAATGTCAAACATATCAATGCATGTAGAAGCCATCTTTTAATGTTACACTGTTGCCATCTGTTTGCAGTATCCATGATACTGCAAACTCAGACGAAAGCAAAACGACAACCAAACCTATGTTTCATCCTATATTTCATCCTATGTTTCTTAAGAAGCGGATACCAAAAATATATATAAATGAATATATAAATAAATATATAAATTACTATATAAGTAAATATAATAACAAACATATAAATAAACACACGAAGGCTATGTCACGAGAAATGTTTCCCTTCACCTCCTTGTTAACAATTCATTAACAAGAAGATCAGGTTCTCGGAATAGAGGAATGGCACACCTCCAGGCTATATACACAACACAAATTAAATGAATTATCATCGGCAATTACAGCACATATACTAAAAATAAAGGTACTCACCGGGGATCGCTGACCCACTTACGCAGCGCATTTTCTGGGCGCCCTCCGTTGCATTACGATGGATTGCTTCTAATATTGTGGGGCATGATACACTGGGTGAACTATGCTTAACATTTATAATTCCCAGCTATACGTGATACAAACATTAATGAGCGCACACACAATGAATGGTGTTAGGAATAATGCTAATTAAGTCATGAAAGCAAATAGCATACGTCAAATGACCTACTGCACATAATTACACAGAAATTCGGCTGACAATCCATGAACATGTCATTAGAACCCAGTTCAATTTTACAACCTGCCTCAAAGCCTACCCTACTGAATTACACACAATTGATATCCCAGTAAATCTGGCCGGCCAGCCCTTCCCTCACTTTCCCACACATGAATATGACAGAATTCCCCTCAATTATGGTGGCGTTCAGCAGTACAGATGTGGTCATAACGTTCGTTCGCACGTTCCTTCTCAAAGGCACAAATCCAGTTCAGTCTCCACAAGTGATTCTCAGTTCAAAAAATTTATGACGACCTCCTTCCAAATCTCCACTTCTGACTTCTAGCGCGTAACCTCCAATCACGTTAGACATCTGCGACGACCGCCCTGCCTGCAAATAATTTACCAGCTCGTTACTTCTTTTAATTGCCGAAAAATTGTGCTCAAAAATTATTTTAAATTTTTACGTTAATGTGACATTATTTTTCATGACTTTTATTTCAAAACTTCTTTTCAAAAGGAACTGCATATCTTATGATCCGAAATACTCCTTACCCGCCCAAATGTCGTTCAAATTATTACTTCATATACTGCACAGTTTGGTTACGATGTTTTCATTTCTGGAAAATAGACGTGACATTTTTTTAATTTCATTTTAATTTACGGGCTCAAAACAACTTATTCAACTTCCTCTATACGTTCAATATATTCAATATTTTCACTTATATTTTTCAGAATGCTTTTCCAGTATGACACTTAGTTACACGTACTTCTTTCTATGATGATGAACCGCGTTAGACTGCTCGCATCTAATCAGCTCTGTCCCTCCGTTCAAAAGCTGTACTCCCCCTTTTCTTTTGTGAGACCAATCATGTTCTCACGGGCTTCTTGAGCGTCCTCCTAGACTTTCCTCTAACGTTCCCATTGGTTTTCCCTGAGGCTGTCCTTTTCTTATTTGCTGTTGAAATGTTTTGCCAAGCGCGCCGTAATCTCCGCCTTCTTCTGAGGTTGTTTGCTTTTCGATAATATCGCTCGCTCTCTCACGGACCTCCTAAGCCTACCATGGTGTGTCATAAATCTGTCACCCTCTTCTGTCCAGCGTCCTCAGCCCCAACGCTTACAAGTGCTTTCAATAAATTTCTCTCCATGTGGTTCAGCCGAACCCTCTCAAGTTTCGCTGGCCTCTTCTCCTCATGTTATTTTAAGATCGCCCTGTCTACAAACACTTTTGTGGAAAGGTTTCTCTGCCCTGTAAGAGATCTTGTAACCAAGTTCCCTCAGAAATTCCTTCGTGGTAAAATAAATACAAAACTGCCCGATGCTCTTCAGATTGGCCTTACCAAAACATTCTTTCAACGAACGTGTGGGCTCGATCACTCTCTGTACTGCTGAATGCGCACCCTACAATGTTTTAACAACACATAAAGCAAAGCCCACTGATGTATTTTTTCTTTTTAAAGTACAAAATTTGTTACACGTAAATTTGTTACACATGATCAAAAACTCGAATTTATCACACCTGGTTAAGATTTTCCCTAAATTCTCATTTCTAATTCGAAAATTGATTATTCTTAACAGATTCTCGACAGCTATTATTAGGTTGAATTATTATTAAAAGCATAAAATTCTCCACAAATTTAACGTGTTGAATGAGATTCCCATTGAAATAACATAAGAGAAATTGCGGTCCCCCGAAAATTAAATTTTAATAGTCCACCCCCTTTATTTGAAATAAAAAAGAGGGCGAAATGAGAGAAAGGCAGTAAGAAATAAAAAAATACAATCTCTCGAGAGTTGATGAGGCCGCGTGAACACGGCCCGTCAAAATATATAGGGCTGGAGCTTGTATCACATATACGCTCATCACACACTTTCGGCTGGCTTCGGACAGACAGACGGACGGACGGACGGACGGACGGACGGACGCGGCTCTTATTATAGTATAGATTTATTCATTCAAAAATTCAAGGAAACACGTGGTGTTTTATTATATTAGGGAAAATTAAGGTAGGGTTATTTTTTACAAAGGCCCGTATGGTCTTTTTGGTTGTTAAAGGGTTATTAAATATCGTAAATTAATTTGGAAAGACCTCAAATGGGATCTAGAAACAAGGCGTGCAAAGAAACTGATCCTACTATTTAAATTAATTACAATCCATTTAAAAGTAGTAGTATCCGTGTTAAAAAAATTCGAATTCAACCAACATTCACAAGAATTGTTGATGAATTAAAATGATTTCTAAATTTCCTGAACTACAGTTAAAAATCGGTTTGACAGTCTTAAAATTACGATTTATAATCAGAATGATCAATTTTATTTCTTTTTCTCATCGGATTTATTCCTTATATTCTTACCATTCTCCCAAAAAGAAGTCCTTCCAAAGCCACTGCATTCTAATGACCTCGTAAACTGCACAACACGAGCATTGGGAATTTTTGTAGCTGTTACAATTCCCTAGCACCGGAAAAAAGTCCCTAAAAAGTCAAGTCTTCGCCCCACGGACTCGTCGGTGGCTCCTAAGAGGAGCTCGAGTCCTGAACTTCAAACGCGTTCCTAATGAGCGTAACCGTAAAAGATTTTCACGGTAAATACTAATCTCCCTAAGTTTAGAGTAAGTTTCATGAGTCGAAGTAACTTCTAAAGCCCTTTAACGAAGTTTATGGGATGTGTTAGCCAATCCGCGCTGTCATGATGTCTTTTAGAGTATTTTCTATACCAACTTTTTGCGTTAGATTCAGAGAGCTGGAGCAGTGCTTGCAGCGTCTTGGGAGAGCGGCCAATAATTACCTCAAAATAAAGTTACCTTCCCAAGCGTCTTTCTAAGGGTGTTTTAATTACTGTAATGAGCACAGGTCCTCATTTTTAAGTCACTTTTGTCAAAATATCGAAATGAAGATGGAACTCAACTGATTTAATAGGATTAAATATGCAATTATTTACTTCTGTTCAAATCTTTCTTTTCATTTGTTCCTTAGAAATAATATCTGAGTCAATAACAGCTCACCACCGGGTAAAATGACAGGAAATTTTTAGGTTATGAGTTTGTATTTTTCTTACAGAATCATGACGCTGAAAGTTTGCATGGGGTGCGACAAAGAATGTAAATTTTGAGGAATACTTTAGAGAATTTACTGCGGTATGACGCAGCAAAAATGAAGTGAAATATATAAACTAATGGAGAGCAAGGACCACAAAAAAAAAAATTTATACAAGACTCGCTTTAAATCGTTCAACATGTCTGCGTCTGCACCTCTTTAATTTTTCTCATTGCAGTTGCTCTTACGAGAATGAAACTCAAATTACACAAGCTTGCGTGAACCCAATGACAAAATAAAGAAGTATTCAACCGGAATGAGTGCAATAAAATTAAAAACTGTGTCATGGAGTTATCTTAGTCGCATTCGACGATCGAAATTAAATTTATCACAACGGAAATTGAATTTGCAAAATTATTCAAGTGCGTTAAGTGCGATTAAAATATAGCAATAATTAATTAAAAAAATAACACGTTGAATATCATTGTGGTTCAGTACCAATTCTATATTTAAATATCCGGAAAAAAGACTTGCATAGGTCAAGATAAATAATGGTGAAAACTGAAAATGTGTTCACTAAATTTTGACAAACCTTTTACTTTGTACATTCAGTTATGATGAATTGAGGTTTCTGAAATTACAAGGGAATTTTGTTCTTAATTGCTTTAGTCACTCAGATGATTTGTTTTCCCAACCGTCGAATTTGATTGTACCAGGGACTCCTTGATTCTCCCAACTGCGCTATTCAATTTTCATCTAACTTTTTATTTCAGCGGAAATAACTGACTGCACCATAAAGAGTTTCAGAAAAATTTGCAGTAAAATTTTACGCGGGCGAAGTACAATATGAGTAAATTTGAGCGTTGAATATTAGAGTGCACTAATGTCAAATGCATAGAACAAGCGTTTGGTGCAGTGAACTTTGTTCTAGCTGTACTCTCTTCGGCGGCATTCTTGGTGATAAGCTCTACAGTCTGTAAAGTACAGTAGGTTTGCAAAATTTTTGCGTATTTTTTCTAAAAATTTCAAATTTGATCCTATGCTAGGAATGAAAACTAATTTTCGAGCGATCGAAATTAATTTTCGAACGATAAAAGCTGACTAAATATTATTTTTGTTTTAAGAATATTTTCTAGAGTTCTAATGAAAATATTTACATTATTTTAAACCAAGGAATTTGGGCTACACTGACTAATAAGGCTAATGAACACTGATGGATAATGAGCATTAAAATGTCATGTCATTCTGATGTAGAATAATTTTAACATGGGGAAAAATTCTATAATACAAGAAATTATAATTTTTTTTTCTTTTCACTCGTAAACGTTACTTAAGAAGGACAGCCATTAGTTACAACAATGGTAAGAAATTAAATCTGCGCACTTTGAATAATACATTAGAAGTGGTTCAATAAATAATTCCCGTCAATTTGGCATTTCAGAGGGTTTTAGTTAATACCTAGAGTTTCCAAAAGTACTTAAGCACACCATTGGAGGCTTAAATAGCGCCGGCACATTTTTATATCGCATTATTGTACGCTTAAATACCGTCAGCACGCTTTAGTATCGCACTATTGGAGGCTTAAGTGACATCAGCACGCTCCAATATCACATTAATGAGGGTTTAAATAACGTCAGCAAGCTTCAATATCAGCATCGGGTGTTTGCCTCCTTCGGTGCGCCGAGAGTTTCTCGAAAAACAATACCGGCAGCAAAATGCGAGCTGGAGACTTTCTGTAGAGCGCCGTGTTTGCAGAGGATAGAACGGGATTATTCTGCAGAAGGGAGGACACGACGACGAATGAAGCAAAAACGCAGCAGAACTGGGAGATGGGATGGAAGGAAAGGAGGAGGACAGAACAGTGTAAGCGAATGGGGATGGACGTGAGAGAGAAAATGAAAGAGAAGATCGAGAAAATATGACAAAAAGGAGAAAGAGAGAGAATGACATTGAGAAGGAAGAGAATGAATAACGGAGGGAAGGAAAAGAGAAAGTGAGATTGAAAAGAAAGAGAGCGAAAGATGGGAGAAGAAAGAGAACGAATAACGAAGGAGAGGAAGAGAAAAAGAACGAGAAAGAATGATGGGAGCAGGAAGAGATCGAATAATGGAGAGATGGAAGGGATAAAATGAAAAAAGAAAAGTAAGAAAGATAATGATGGGAGAAGGAAGAGAGAGAATGACAAAGAGAAGAAAGAGAGAGAATAATGAGAGAAAGAAGAGAGAGAATGACAAAGAGCAGAAAGAAAGAGAATGATGGGAGAAGGAAGAGAGAGAATGAACCAGAGTAGGACGGGGGCCGCCTTTCAACGAGGGAACTTTAGTCGAGTCCATACAAACGTTGCGGCAGAGTTCACTAAGGAGGCGTGGGCGTGCAGCTAAGCAGAACTTCTCCGATGTTACGCAGCGAGACCTCCTGCTTTAAGTAATAAAATTGAGACCCTAAAGCTTTCTCTTGCTCGTGTACTTACCTAAGGAGGTGTTATTTCTCTGGGAAATAATTCAAATGCATGTGGTACATAAGCTCGTCCTACACAAGCAGATGTAACTTCGTAACTTGTTTGAAAAATCAGTTTAAATTAGCGGGCTTGGTCATAAACTTACGCAAGAAGGCACAATTTCTTCAAGAAATCAATCGAATACTGTAGGTTTGGTCATAAACTTACGCAAGAAGGCACAATTTCTTCAAGAAATCAATCGAATACTGTAGGTTTGGTCGTAAACTTACGTATCGAGGCGTAATTCTTTAGTGAAATAATTTGAATTTATTAGCCTTGTCCATAATTTTATAAAATGTAGGTGGGACACGTACAGAACGCAAATGTTGGTGAATTGAAGATGAAGACAGAGAGCACGGAAATGGCTTAACGAGACACAGTCCACTTACTTCGGATGCAGTATCAAAGTAACGTAGTTTGGGCGTTGAGCAATTGATGAGGAAACGAGCATCGTATTGTGTTTTCGTGAATTACTTCTCTGAAACACTTTATTGTTCTTGTCTGTTACAGAGGAGAGAGCGTTTGTGTCTCGCTTGTCGCATGAGATTCTGTGAGAACTCAACGTTTCTGTGAACTGCATTCTATCGAAGTTCTGAAAATTTAATCTTAGCATGTTCGAAGTATCGCTGGAAACTTTACAGTTAATTTTTAGCATTTTCGGTATAAGGGAACTTAGCATTTAATCTAAGGATGTTCAACATAGGGGGAAGTTAGCATTTAATCTCAGTTCGATATATCAAGGGTAACTTCCATTACAATGAACAATTAAGCAAGTACTATTTTTTGACAAAAAAGGCTAGAAAATGAGTGGAAAAATAATTTCCTTTGGCTATGCTGCATGCCTCCAAAAAATAATTTGTTTTTGTTTCATGAATACGCACGGTGACTTAGTAACCGTTTGAAAATTGAGCATTTAAGCCTTAATTGACCCACGTGCCATATATGGCACCACACTCACTAAAAATGCTGAACACAATTTTTTTCTTGTCGAATTTGTGCCCTAATGTAATTTTTGAAGCTCTCTGCATGACGGCAGTTCCGTCCCCATTGTGATGTTGGGATAACCTGATGCGAGCGTCAGTTTAATGACAGTGGTGGTGATATTGGGAATACGAGGAAAAGTGGTTGTGGTATTGGGAATACGAGTAAAAGTGTTTTTGATATTGGGAGTACGAGGAAAAGTGGTTGTGGTATTGGGAATACGCGGAAAAGTGATTGTGGTATTGGGAATACAAGGAAAAGTGGTTGTGGTATTGGGAATACAAGGAAAAGTGGTTGTGTTATTGGGTATACGAGGAAAAGGGGTTGTGATATTGGGAATATGGGGAAAAATGGTTGTGATATTGGGGATACGAGGAAAAGTGGTTGTGGTATTAGGAATACGAGGAAAAGTGGTTGTGATATTGGGAATACGAGAAAAAGTGGTTGTGGTATTGGGAATACGAGGAAAAGTGGTTGTGGTATTGGGAATATGAGTAAAGAAATTTGGGCAGTTAAGGGTTAAGGTCTTTAATTCAACAGTCGAGGTTTTTATCGTTCATGTACTGCAGCAAGAGAGAATTGTGTAAAAGTATTCATAAATTTTCCTGAATATCTTTCATGTTGTCTTACTGAGGAATTTAACTCGTTGACAGTATGGTTTCAACTGAAGTTCAATATTAAACTCAATTTTAAAGTCAAAAGTAATTATAGAAATAGCTAACATTAACTAGATTGAGCCTTCATTCAGTTTTGATTATATATGAAAATTAAGTTAGTGACTACCGGTCGGTCAGCTGTATTAAGAAAATCCTCTTTGTGACCACCGGCGGCTCAGGTTGGGGTCAAATTTTTAATACTCTTCTGAATTTCAGAAGTTTTTTTTACTTAAATTATATTATTTGCCAATAAAAAACAGTGTATTTCAAAAAGCCTATACGAGGCTAAATTTAAAAATTTCCTGCTTTCAAATTTCAATGATAAAAAATTGTATTCAATAAATTTCAGTTGTGGTAAGCTCTTTATGTCAGGTATGTATATATATATATATTTATACATATATAAATATATACAGTGTTATATACGTTATTCCAAAGTATACTGTACGTAAATAATGACATATTATGCTATGAATGGCTAAATAGATGTTAACTACGAATATGCAATGTTAAATTTCATATCAAACTGATTAACTTTGTTAAATTAGACACTCAATAAATAAACACATAGACACATATGTTTCACAACGCAACAAAACGCAAGGTATAAACAAACTTAAGCCACTAATTTACAGCGCGTGATACATCAATTAAATTGTTTCTTGTGGCTATTAGAATAGACAAATTTAAATATAACTCATTGAAACTTGATTAACATTTTGACTGCGACGCGTGCCACCGGTGGTACACGGAGGAATTTTCATAATGACTAGTAGTCAAAAACTCAATTATCATAAATACTTAATGAGAACTAAATGAAGGTATGATCCAGTTGATGCTCGCTATTTTCAAAATTGCTCAAAAAAATTGATTTCAAATTTGAGTTGAATATTAAACTTCAGTTTTACCTGCCGCAGTCGGAGTGTTAAGTTCAGTGACAATAAAGGCATCCCCTCATCACCGCTAACCTGAAATCATGGTATGACTGAGCTGGTCCCAAACTAAGGCTGAAATCTGAATTTTTCGTGGTGCTGAACAGACAGAGTGGTGCCGCTGACTGTGGACCATATTGATGAAACGTTACCATTTGATGTCAGAGTGACGGCGGCCTAAGATGTGCACTTTAACCTTTAACCTTTAACGCCTTTTAACGGCGTTTTACCTAGTCCGCTTCACTTATGTAATCTCACACGAGACTGTTTTTAATGGGTCCTCGCTGAATTCGATTCATATAAGTTTATAACAGTGGTGAAATATGAACCACATGAAAACAGTATGTTCTAGAAAAGACTTAAGATTCATTTCAATAAACAGTATGTAGCAACAATGATCTGCACTTCTTCTCATGGTGTCTCCCTTATGTCTGGCGCCGAGGTCAGCTTTGCTGGCACGTGTGGAGTGAACGTCAGCTGGAATAGAGCCTTAAAAGAAACGATTATACAAAAATTTCCTAAAATAGCTCAAAAAATCCTAAGAGATCTTGATGAGCATTTTTAAGCAGGTTCCCTCTCTCATTTCCAGCAAGTTAAATGAGTTAAAGTAAAGGGGTTATACACTTTTACTAAGTATTGGGACATATGTGTACCACTAGCAAAAATTGCTCATTTGCATACTCGTGTAATTGAATTGCCTTTCAATTATTTCACTACCTTTTTCAAAATTGAATTAAGCATAAGAAGGGAATTATTTTCGCGCCGGTATATTTTTCACACTTCGTATATGTATAGGACGATAATGGATTCGAGTAGTACGGTCGGTTTTTCAAATCTGCCACTCACAACCTAACCGAGCTAACCGTAACAACCGCGTAATCTTAGTCAACAAGTTAAACACTTTTACTGCGACGTGAGCCTTATTAGACCACTGCGGGAGTTTTCATTATGCGGCTGACCAGCCAGTAGGCATAAACTTCATCTAAAAAAAAAAACTAAATGAAAAAACACGATCCAGTTAATGTTCGACAGCTTCAACTTTGCTTACTACAACTGACATTAAATTTGAATTGAATATTAAACTTCAGTTTTACTTGCCTCACTCAAAGTGTTCAACGCACCTGTCAATTCGGGTATCGAGACCGAAATCGTGGAATAAGACAGCAGTGAAATTAGACATGGAGATAAACATCGACACGAGTATGTTGTTAAGGCCTCTCTTCACTGCTCTCGCACGCACTCAATGATCGTGTAAACGCAGCTTCACACACGAATTCGAAGGAATATATCGTATAGATGGACGTTATGTTATAAAAAATGTTACAAATACTACGGACAGAATAGTTGGCATGGTTTATTTTTAAAGATGTTAGCACACACAGCGTGGCACATATATGGAAATTCATTGAAATAACAAATTATAAGGAAAATAAGAAATAATAATAAGGTAAATAAGATCTTTGTGTAACATGGCACTGAACGTTGATAGGAATGTCATGAATCGTCTCAATTATTTAGAAGTGAAATTATTATTAAATGACCGCCATGAAAGAGTGAGCTGGAGCCCGCAATCTAATTTAAAAATTATGAAATTAAGCAATGCAGATGAAGAGAAAAAAGAAAAGTAGAAGAAGACGGGATTTGTAACAAAAGTAAGTCAAGGGCATTAAAAAAATTTAACTACTGGAAGTAGAACAGAACCATGAAGGAGTGCGAACGCGACCATCATTTCATACTATAACTGGTACCCAAAGCAAACTTCATCTGAATTCTGAAACATTTTTTTCTGCGTAATAAAACCTCTCCAAAAATCCTACATTTGGCCTCTATTTTGAAACCAATTCCATTCATTAATGAGAGAAAAACCTCAGTGCTACTATAGCGTGAGGTCTACCACCATATATCACCTACCCAGGTGCAGGTTGAGATGTGCAAATTAAGAGTTTATCACTAAATTAAATGTATTGAAATAAATAATATTCATTAGTAACCTAACCTAGCCTCACGCTATTGTACTATCTAGAGGTAGATCTCATGTAGGGTGTGATAGACATCACGCTATAGCAGTACCCCTCACGCTATAGTACTAGCCAGAGGTAGATCTCATGCTATGGTGTGGTAGACCTCACGCTATAGCAGTACCCCTCACGCTATAGTACTACCCAGAGGTAGATCTCATGCTATGGTGTGGTAGACCTCACGCTATAGCAGTACCCCTCACTCTATAGTACTAGCCAGAGGTAGCTCTCATGCTATGGTGTGGTAAACCTCACGTTATAGCAGCGCCAAAACTCCTTCGAGAGGAAGCCGCAGAAGAAGAACAAGACACATTTGCAGGTTCACTGATGACGGAGACAAACTTCACTTTCGCTGACGAGCCAAGGAAGGAAGTTGTTGAGAAATGACCAAAGCTCCAAATTCCAGAAGAAAGAAGAACTCCACACAACGCAGCGTTGCCATGCTGGCGTGTTTTTGCTCACTTTGGAATGTTTCTTTTCAGGCAAAATTGACCAAACTTAGCTTTTTTCAAACATTATTCGACCATCAGGAGCATTAAATGCTTTGTTAAAAAGAAGTGCTGCTTGATGCTGAATGATCTAATTGCGCGAGGAAAATGACCTGATATACGAATTTTGGCCACAAAAAGGCCAATCTGGCAACACTGCTCAGGCTTTCTTGAGTGGGGATCCTAAGCGACTTTTTAGGGGTTACCGCCTCTGATCCCACGGCTGGTTTTCTAGCGTAAACTTAACGAGATTCCCTCAAGTTTTCGTGCTGCCATTTTTTACTTACAAGAGTTCAAAGCTTTGGCTCTCTTTCAGAATTTTGTTTTTCTCAGCCAATGTAGTTATCTTTCCGCTTGATTCGTGATGTGTTGGTGGTATGTTTTTTGTTGTGAATGGCTAACTCGCAGGAGATAGGTATGTCTATACGTACGTAGAAAGCTTAATAACCTGATATCATAAATAATTGCGATATTTACCCATAATATACAGTATAATCAAAAGCTTTACTGTTTTTATAAGGAAACGACATCGCAAACAGAAGACTTCTCAGTTCCCTCGAGTTTAAATTTTCCGTCGCAGCATAGCGGACTTGAATGAGTTTAATTTTTGGTATCCGTGCGTACTCGATTTACATAATCTGTAATAAATTCCTGTACGTACTTGACTCCCCAAGTAGCACTCACTTCCATGAATATTATCTCAGTGGGGGTAAATTCAAAAGCATCTTAAAGAAAAGAAAATAATAATAATAAGCAGCGTAGTGTAAATAGTAAAATTATCAATAAAGTTAATCCTACTAGTGTTGCTGGACTTCAAGGAATTAGTGCTGTTTGGGCGCCGAAGCGCTGGACTGCAATTGTCGACACAGGCTCCCCATCAAGGTTGACTCCGTAGTCCCGGAGACAAGAAGTCACAGAAGCAGCTGAGTAGGGAGCAATCTTGGCGCAGAAAAAAAAACAAACAAACAAACAAACATCGGCATCTTTGGGATGCTTTATTTCCAATCAAGCCTGATACAAATGATCTTAAGCATTGGTTTTTCAAATGTCTTATAACTAACACTATATATAGGACACCATGACGGTTCCCCCGTGAAGCCGGTACCCATTTCCAACACCTGGGTCGAGTGTGGTATTGTGCTTGAGCTTTCCCTTATACCCAACGGGGAAAATCGCAGCGCCAGCGCCGGGATACGAACCCGCGACTCCAACATACAAGTCCGATCCCTTAACCGCTGTGCCACCGCGAGCACCGTAGTGGTAGAGCACCGAGCACCGTAGTGCAGAGCGAAACCGTAGTGGCGGCCGTCATCATGCCTCAGCCTTCAGCCGCAAGCCCTGCACGATATCGAGCGTAGGGAATCGCGGTGCAGGTCACGGGCGTTATTAGCCATAAACGCACATCTTGAAGACTGTTTCGTACGATAAATGAAGAATTATAGATGAACAAGAAAGTCCTCCATAGGAAGGCAAGTTGTTAGTGCGATGGAGGTTGGACCGTGTCTGTTTATATCTATATTCATACCATGCTTATACCTATATTCATACCATGCTTATTTTACGTATATTATATTATGCTTATATAATATATAATATTCATACCATGCTTATACTTATATTCATCCCATGCTTATTATACCTATATTATATCATGCTTATATCCATATTCATACCATGCTTATACCTATATTTATTCCATGCTTATTATACCTATATTAAATCATGCTTGTCGCTATATTCATACCATGTTTATACCTATATTCATACCATGCCTATTATACCTATATTATATCATACTTATCGCTATATTCATGCCATGCTTATACCTACATTCATACCACGCATGTCCCTACTTTCATACCATGCTTCTCCCTATATTAATTTTAGGGTCTCTACCTATCGATCTCATATTTAGATCAGCTCATGCAATAGTGCATCACTATTCGTGAGAAATGAAAGAGAATGAGTCAGTGAGACAGCGGCACCAGCACCGACGACACAGAAAGCAAGGCCCACACAGGCTCCGAGACAATCATCGTTTGCAAGAAAATGAATTCTCAGCAGATGCTCCCAAATTTGGGAGACTCTGCACCAGCCGATGGCTTTCGGAGAAAACTTGAGAGAAATGTTCCTTCTATTTATAGGTTGACGGAAAAATGTCATTTATAGGTTGATGGAAAAATGTCCTTCTATTAATAGGCTTATGGAAAAATGTCATTTATAAGTTGATGTAAAAATATCCTTTTATTAATTGGTGGATGGAAAAATGACGTTCAAAGAAGGAACGCGAGTTTTGCTCAAGATGAAAGAAAGGAAAACAGTGTGTTCCCATGTGGTGAGGTGTAGGAGATTTTCATGGGGAGGGAGAGCATTCCTGAGGCTTTGATGGGTGGGGAAAAAAGCGACTCAGACTCAAAAATTTGTGGCTCTGAAGCCAAATGTGACGATCGCCGAAACCACTTCAGAAGCTGGGAGAATTGTTTCTTTAGACTGCATTAGGTTTCGTAATCTGCAGAAAAATCATCGAGTGACCAACAGATCGAAACGGAAAGTGATTAAAGAATATTGAGTAAGAAAATCTTCGTCTCCCCTGAAAAACAACGGATTGCTTCACAAATCCGAGGTGCATTTACTGATTCGCTTTTGTCTGGATAATTTTCATTGAGTCAATAAAATTCTTAGGAGATAAAAAGTTTTTCCCGTGACTTCAAGTTTTCGATATCACTTGCATCCACTGAGGAAGATGCTACGCTCATGAACTCCAACGACACCGAGCGCACTGTCAATGTCAAATGTGTCAATTGCACTACACTTGAGAAACTATCTACTGCTGTATAGGTTGGGGTAAATAAACTGCTTAAATTGTTTAAAATCCACTACATACCGAAACTTCCACGTATATTTTTGCAGTGCCCAAGCCAAAGACCCGCCCACCTTGGGGGTGCCACAAAAACACGGAAAATCTTTGCTAAGCCCACGTCAGATTTTTCCCAGGCGTCAGCGAGTCAAAGCTCCAGGAAACAGGAAATAGTGCGCTGTCTCGCACAGAAATCCTAGGGAAATCTACAGGCAAAGCCTCGCGTTCAATTGAACAGAAATATAGGGAGAGTGTATAGAGCTGAAGACGGCGAAGGCTTCGGGCACTGGAAAGGGAGCTGGAACATGGTACGCGAGTTCCTAGAGGTGTGTTCGGGGGCAATTCATGAAGAGGCGTCGATAGGAAAATCAGAAAGGATGGGCTTGCATTGAGTGAAAATGAAACGGCAACGAACATTGTACACGAGTTCCTAGAGAAGTGTTTGGTAGATGTGGAGGCAATTCATGAAGAGGCGTCTATTGGAAAACCAAAATGGGATGGGCTTGTATTGAATAAAAATGAAATGGCTACGCAGAGAGACAAATGAATCTGAGACAAATGAATCTATATTCATTTTAGACTTTTATAACTATTGATCTGGAATTTAGATCAATTCATGGAATTTCGAATCATTATTTATGAAAAATGAAAGAGAAATATACATAAATCGAAAAAATAAAGATAGACGACGGTTCTGAGCATGTACTTAATATTAGTGTCTGTAAATACCTCCGTTGATGTGTAGAGATTATTCGTGTTCGTCACATGTAATACTTAATATCACGAGTAACACTGTTTGTTATTTAGAACTCATGGAAATTCTACGCTCTATGAAAATGCAGCTTCTATTCTACAATGTCACAAATAAATAATAACATTTTTTCAATAAAACTATTGCAATTTAATACTTAGAATCGTTAAACGTAAGCCTGCCAGTCGTATGAGAAACACAACTATAAGAACAGTCGTATAAGATGTACGTCTGTTCTGCAAACACAATTATTGATGGAAAAAGTGCTTGGTAAAAAGTTTCTTAAACCACGGTTTCTTCAGAAAATAACACATCCGGTGCATGACAATGTAAGAATTATGCACGCACACATGATCCATATTGGTCATGTACGTCCAAAACACACACATGACTGCAATCTGTGAGCGATTCGGAGGCCTACACGTGTATTTTCATCATGAGCGTTTCAATAAAGACTGCTCGGTAGAAATAAATCTCCCTCGTTTCAATCTCTTCCTTCAAAATTTCTCCTCGTTTCTTCAAAGATCAAAATCCTATTCCCTGAAGCGGTCCTTCGTACGCGAGTATTTGATGAGTAGTCTGATGAGTAGTCTGATGCGTAGTTTGATGAGAAGTATTTGATGCGAAATATTTGATACGTAGTACTTGATGAACAGTTTAATGCGTAGTATTTGATGCTTAATATTTGATTAGTCTTCTACGTAGTAGTCTGATGCGTAGTTTGATGCAAAGTATTTAATACTTTTTTTTGATGAGCAGTTTGACGCGTAGTATTCGATACCTCAAATTTGTCGCGTAATTTGATACGAAGTATTCGATGCTTAGTATTCTACGCGCAGTATTTGATGCGTAATTTGATGCGTAGTATTCAATGCGTAGTATTTGATGAGTAGTTTAATGTGTGGTATTTGATGCCCAGCTTCTGTTTACAGAATTATGCTCTTTACGTTTAATTGCTTGCTGATTTTATGTTTCACTTTCTCTGACATCTTTATCAGGCTGCTTGGTACTCATGCTGTGTATTACAGAGGAAAAAATAAAAAAAGTTCCGTAAGAAGAAAGGAACTTTTTCGAGGGTGACAAGAAACTTTTACACGACGCATGAAATCACGCGAATTTAATATTGAAATTATTATATTTTTGATCAAAAGCTTCTATTTGCATCTAGTATCCAGCTCGAATATATAGGGTAAAAACAACTTTGAAATGAATGTTTTTTATAAAACTTCGAGACATGTTGTCTTTTTATTTATGCATACTATGACTATGTCTGAAATATGATGGTTCAAAAACTATAATGGCACTTTCCCACATTTTTCTTTGTTTTCAAAATTCATCCAGTTCTTTTCAAATTCCTCATGATTACAGTTATTTTCATATTACTATGAGCATTTTTCCGAAAATTTTGGGAGCCATCTGTACAGTGACCGGATTCAGTCGTGACGATAAATTTTCGCTAGCGACGGTTTTTCCTGTTTTTTAAAAAAAACTCAAAGACTTCAAAGACTTCTTCTCAACATTCCATGTGAGTCACCGGTGGTACACGGAGTTAATTTTCATAATACTGCTGGCCGACCAGTAGTCACAAACTTAATTTTCAAAAAATATTTAAATATAGCTAAGTGGAGGCACAATGTAGTTAATACCTGCAATTTTCAAAATGGCAGTATATTTGAGTTGAATGTTGAACTTTAGATAAACCCATAGCGGCAAACGTGTTAAAGAAGTTAAAGAAAAAAACTTAAAGAAAAGGAGAAAGCTGAGGCAGGCGTTTGCAGCGAACAAATCGGCCTCCTGATCAAGAGAAAGCTTAGCTCCACCCGTCAGGCTCATGCTTGGCGCCTTCAAAACAGCGAGTGATGCCTCAAAGAAGTCGCACAACTCTTATGGAACCTTCTTGCTGTGCAGAAGTCCGCTGTGCAGAAAGCTACATTTTATACAGAAGCCTTGCTGCTGTGCAGAAGGCTACATCTTGTGCAGAAACCTTGCTGCTGTGCAGAAGGCTACATTTTGTGCAGAAATCTTGCTGCGGTGCAGAAGTCTGCATTTTGTGCAGAAACTTTGCTGCTGTGCAGAAGACTGCATTTTGTGCAGAAACCTTGCGGCTGCACAAAAGCCTGCGTTCTCTGGAAACTGTTTTTCCTGGAAGATTTTCCTCGCCAGGTTATTTTTAGGGTGTACTCTGTATTTCGTTCACCATGTGCCATAAAAAGAAACGCGCACGGTTTTTTCGCATCAACTCTTGACCTGAAATAGCGCACTCCTCAAATGTACCATAAAAAGAAAAGCCTATGTTGAATTAAAATAAACATCAGACATGGCATCGTGGAATCTTTTCCAGATAAGCCCCGAAACTAATGCAACACATAAGTTCACCCACTTATAACTTTTGAAATAATGCACCTATCGATTTGAAAATACTCTCAATCGAAAGAATATTTTAATTTTTCGTTTGAGAGTAATTTGAAGTCGATAGGTGCTTATTTCGAAAGTTACAAGTGGGTGAGCTTATGTCTTGCGTTAGTGGCGGGGCTTATCTGGAAAAGATCAGCATGGTGTACACCTCATATGTGCACACCAGTTCCTGTATGGTGTACCCCTTACATGTTTACACCAGACCCTGTGTGGTGTACACCTTACATGTGCACACCAGACCCTGTGTGGTGTACGCTGTATATGTGCACACCAGACCCTGTGTGGTGTACGCTTTATATGTGCACACCAGATCCTGTGTGGGGTACACCTTATATGTGCACACCAGACCCTGTGTGGTGTACACCTTAAATGTGCACACCAGACCCTGTGTTGTGTACACCTCATATGTGCACACCAGCCCTCTGTGGTGTACACCGTATATGTGCACACCAGCCCTGGTATAGAGTACACCTTATTTCTTCCCCTATACGCCATAAAGTGAAAATGCGCCCGTTTCCCTCACATAAACACGAGACCTGGTATGTTATTAAGCCAGTTCACGGAGGCCTAGTATCTTTAAAGTACACCTGTTCCTCCCAGGAAGACCTGGCGCGTCATAAGTCTGCTCGGTTTAGCTCCCAAAGCCAAAAGGGTTTTAAATTTCAGCGGCCAGAACGCAAGTGTATAATTTGGTGGCTTCTGCTTCACAAAATTAAGGGAGGGCCGGGAACCTGTAATGCTTTTCATGTATACAAATTAAGTGCACAGATAAATTGGGAGGGGCTTTAAAAGGAGAGCGCTCCGTGCTGTAAATTGGGCCTGCTATGGAGGACGAACTTGTGAGGCCATTTATGGAGGTCGGCAGCTAGCTTTATGGTAACTCAAATCAATTATGGAGGGCGGCAGCTGGCCTTATGGTAACTTAAAGCATTTATGGAGGGCGGCAGCTAGCGTTATGGTAACTTAAACCATTTATGGAGGGCGGCAGATAGCCTTATGGTAACTGAAATCATTTATGGAGGGAGGCAGCTAGCTTTATGGTAACTTGAATCATTTATGGAGGGCGGCAGCTAGCCTTATGGTAATTTAAGGGTATTTATGGTGGGCGGCAGAAAGCTTAGTGTAACTTAAGGGTATTTATGGTGGGTGGCAGCTAGCTTTATGGTAACTTAAGGGTATTTATGGTGGGTGGCAGCTAGCTTTATGGTAACTTAAGGGTATTTATGGTGGGTGGCAGCTAGCTTTATTGTAACTTAAGGGTATTTATGGTGGGCGGCAGCTAGCTTTATGGTAACTTAAGGGTATTTATGGTTTGCGGCAGCTAGCTTTATGGTAACTCAAAGACATTTATGGAGGGCGGCAGCTAGCTTTATGGTAACTCAAAGACATTTATGGAGAGCGGCAGCTAGCTTTATGGTAACTCAAAGACATTTATGGAGGGCGGCAGCTAGCTTTATGGTAACTCAAAAACATTTATGGAGAGCGGCAGCTCACTTTATGGTAACTCAAGGGCTATTATGGAGGAGCAACTAGCTCTATGGTAACGTAAGGACATTTATGGATTCAGTAGCACATTCTAAGGTAAGGTAAGGGTTTTTTTGGAGGGCAGCTAACTCTTTAAGCCAGATTAAGGCATTTTATGGGGAGTAGTCGCTTTAAAGCAAAGTATGGATATTGTGAGGAACAATTAAAGAAAACATAATTATTCATGGCTGTTCTCTGAGAAGTAAAGAAGAAGTAGTCATAATAAGCCGCTCGCTGCTCTGTTAAGTGAAGTAAGGAAAAAGCAGTTATTAAAGATAACTTGCGGTAGACTAAAGTAAGGGCATTAATGGAATGCAGTTTGCTTGATTGAGAAAAAATTTTTAAAGCGATTTTTTGCGCAGTTTTTGAAGGAGTCGAAGCATGAAATAAAGGGAAAATAAAGCTTTATTCAGTAATGCCTTAAAATAATGCCTGATTAGACAGCTGCCAGGTAAGGCATCCCTATGGGAGGAGATTTATTTAACCGCTTAGTGAAATGGGTAACAGTTAGTCAAATTTCGCTCTCATCAACACAGTAAATGGAAAAACAGAAAATACCTGAACAAAAATATGTCTTTTCGTTTAACAAGCGTGTATTGACAATTTTATCTCAGAAATTAATGCATGGGAAAAAGATATTCGGATTGGGGACGAGTTGTGGGAAATATTAGTGGTATTAGGATCGCTATTAGCATAAGTATTAGTATTTAGTTGTAATATTTGTGCAACAATAGTGCTAATATCAGCATAATTATTAGTATTAATATTAGTATTATTAGCAGTAATAATATTACTTATATTAGCATTATTATTATTAGTATTGATATTAGTATTATTATTAGTGATAATATTAGCATTATAAGTATTAATATCATGGAAGAATAGCAGAACACCGCGGTAGGAGCCACCGTACCGGGAACTTACTAGCACATCCTCCTCATTCAGCCGTACGCAACCATGCTGAACAGTGCTATATAGTAGTTCGTGAGGAAGATTTTAAAGTCATTGATAGCGCTCCCAATGAGTTTGACCTACGAATTTTAGAATCCCTTCATATTTTTAGAGGAAAACCTTCCCTAAATAATATGCTTGATTCCTATCCTCTTCAAATAGTAAATTCATTGTGTGCATTTTTTCGTTACTTTTTGCTAGTTTTTAGGCATAGATTGACATTTATTTATCTTTTTGTTGATACAATTGTGTTTTTTTACTTTTTTGTAATGCTTGTATTCTTCGTAATGTTTGTACTTTTTGCACTTTTATTGTGCTTATTCTAACGCTGGATGTGTTTCTCTGATTTGTTTCATAAAACCTATATGTATGTTTATAAACATAAAAAAACATATGCGCTATGAGCAGTAAAAGCGCAAGGTTTCTTGGTGGCCCTCTGTATGTACAGTATAAGAACAGTATACATACATATGTATGATATCTTCAATCCTGTCTTTCACAACCTTATCACTGCATGTCGCAGTGTGAAATGCTCTGGACTATATCATTCTTGCCTTATATCGTTACCTCATCTGAAACTAGTAACTATGTATGAGTCAGGTAACTCATGCTAAACTAGTCTCCATGTAACTAGTCACTATTAACAACTAGTCGTCCCTATGTATGAGTCAGCTAACTCATACTAAACTAGTCTCCATGTAACTAGTCACTATTAACTAGTCGTCACTATGTGTGAGTCAGGTAACTCATGCTAAACTAGTCTCCATGTAACTAGTCACTATTAACTAGTCGTCATTCATTATATGTGTCAGGTAACTCATGCTAAACTAGTCACCATGTAACTAGTCACCATTAACTAGTCACCATGTCAATTAACTCATGCTAAGTCAGGTAAATCATGCTAAAAAATTCCCATGGATAAGTTGAGTTAGTGTGTTAAGGCTATTAACTTTTGCAAAATTCTCCAGATGATGCATTGCAGAATTTATATATAAAATAGGAATGATCGAGAAACAAAAACATCGCATCATGCATTGGGTGTTTATGCTTCCTGGAGTGGGGAGGAAGTGAAGAATTCTGTGTTTTTAAGATTGTTTTATGGCAGGAAATGAAGATTGAAGAGATTTAAAATTACATTTTGACAGCAAAGACAGCAAGCGCGACGCAAACCACCAGCAGATTTACCTCATCACTTTAATGGTACATTGTCGAAGTCGCTCAGTAAACTTTGACACAGAGTAGAAGTAGAAGTAAATAGAAACATAGCAGTGCTTAGTTCATAGAGAGCCAAATATTTTCCAAACGATTTTCAAAACGCAGACCTCTTTTTGAAATTTCTAAAACGCAAATCCCTCACAGCAATTTCCAAAACGCCCACCACTCACAGCAATTTCTAAAACGCAGACCACTTACAGCAACTTCCAAAGCGCAAACCACTCACAGCAATTTCTAAAACGCAGACCACTCACAGCAATTTCTAAAACGCAGACCACTCACAGCAATTTCTAAAACGCAGACCACTCACAGCAATTTCCAAAACGCAGACCACTCACAGCAATTTCTAAAACGCAGACCACTCACAGCAATTTCTAAAACGCAGACCACTCACAGCAATTTCTAAAACGCAGACCACTCACAGCAATTTCTAAAACGCAGACCACTCACAGCAATTTCCAAAACGCAGACCACTCACAGCAATTTCTAAAACGCAGACCACTCACAGCAATTTCCAAAACGCAGACCACTCACAGCAATTTCCAAAACGCAAACCGCCCCCGGCCATTTTCCACCTCATTCCGGATATTTTCTAACCGGTTTCCCAGTCGATATCCATGCGCTGCGAAGCAATTTCCGTGCTAATTTCCTTGAGAATTGCGACTGCGCCTACGAGGTGCCGCTGATGCATTGCTGCTCAGTCAATTACGGCACACATGCAAATGTGCCCGGACACACGGCCCTCTGCGCTACTTGTGTGCCGCGTGTTGGCTGCTTGTTTGGTGCCGGCGTGTGTGTGTCTCGGGGTGTGAGTGTGTCTTGGGGTGTGTGTCTCGGAGTGTGAGTGTGTCTTGGGGTGTGCGTCTCGGGTGTGTGTGTCTCGGGTGTGTGTGTCTCGGGTGTGTGTGTGTCTCGGGGTGTGTTTGTGTCTTGGGGTGTGTGTGTGTCTTGGGGTGTGTGTGTGTCTTGGGGTGTGTGTGTGTCTCGGGTGTTGGTGTCTCGAAGTGTAGTGGTGTGTAATGTTGTCTCGGGTGTGTGTGTGTCTCGGGTGTGTGTGTGTCTCGGGGTGTGTTTGTGTCTTGGGGTGTGTGTGTGTCTTGGGGTGTGTGTGTGTCTTGGGGTGTGTGTGTGTCTCGGGTGTTGGTGTCTCGAAGTGTAGTGGTGTGTAATGGTGTCTCGGGTGTAACGGCGTGTAGTGGTGTCTCGGGTGTAACGGCGTGTAATGGTATCTCGGGTGTAATGGCGTGTAATGGTGTCTCGGGTGTAACGGCGTGTTATGGTGTCTCGGGTGTAACGGCGTGTAATGGTGTCTCGGGTGTAACGGCGTGTAATGGTGTCTCGGGTGTAACGGTGTGTTATGGTGTCTCGGGAGTAACGGCGTGTATTGGTGTCTCGGGTGTAACGGCGTGTAATGGTGTCTCGGGTGTTATGTATGGCGTGTTATGGTGTCTCGGGTGTAACGGCGTGTAATGGTGTCTCGGGTGTAACGGCGTGTTATGGTGTCTCGGGTGTAACGGCGTGTAATGGTGTCTCGGGTGTAACGGCGTGTAATGGTGTCTCGGGTGTAACGGCGTGTTATGGTGTCTCGGGTGTAACGGTGTGTTATGGTGTCTCGGGTGTAACGGTGTGTTAAGGTGTCTCGGGTGTAACGGTGTGTAACTGCGTTTATGAGCATTAAAGTATGAGTGTGGGCTTGTATCAACAGAGGTCAGTATGTATAATATTGGAGTGAATGTGCGTGTGTCACTGAGTAGTAGTGTTTGTGTGTCAGTATGTGTTAACGAGAGTCAGCGTGTAGTAGCTTCCGTGTGTGTGTCAGTGTATGTCAGTGTATAATAGTGGGTGCGTGGTAGTGTGTATTGGTGTGTGTTTAAACGTATGTGCGTGTGTTTAAGTACATGTGTATGTGTATGTGCTCACAGATCCAAATATGTTTTCAAGCGTGTGAGGGAATTCAAATATTTCTGTGTGTGTGCGTGCTGAACATTACGTGATGACAACATATATTTTGTCCATCTAAACTTGGATGCATTAATGTGGCATGTAGCTCGCATGCAAGTTTGCTTAGTTTGTTGGAATGTTCATCGCTATTGCCATCCTGCAAACTCAGGTTGTGTACACTAAGTAATGACTGGGTTTTGTGTTGCGTTATAATTGCTATTTATTCATGTTGACTAAAATTTATTTCACCGTTCTCTCAACGCAAATTCTGAAGAGCCAAAACAAGAAAGAAAACAATTCTATCCAGTTTATTTTACAACGCTTAAGCACATGAATTCGTGATTCAACTTAAAATCCTTTAAATATGATTCTTGTTCAGCAATTTTTTTTTGAAAAGGAGGAGTCAGAAAACCTAAGAAAACACTTCTATCTAATTCATATCACAACACTTAAGCGCATAAATCTGTGATCCAACTTAAATTTTACTCAGTATTTGAGATCACCGGTTAGCACTAGCTCCTGCATCGACGTCTCAGAGATTGCACAACACAACCAGAATTCTGCAATTATTATACCCTTGTCGTATCACAGAAACGCTCATCTTTCCAATAATAGTAACTGTTCGAACATAATTCCAGTAATTTCTGAATTATTGCTACTCTAGGGAGATTATTTTGTAGCCCACCGAGTATATGCTGCACAAGAAACGAGTGGGGTACATATATTTGAACACTAGTCTCATCAAGATGTGCGGCATGCTTCACGCAGTAGAACTTCAGTTTCACACGGTCAGTAGAGACGGTCTTTGATGTGCGAAACTTAAAAGACAGAACGCCTGCTGCGTTGCTGTCTTTGAGCTTTGAATATACAGCTTTTGAGAGATAAATCCTGTGAATTTTTAAAAATGCATTGGTGGGACGTTTGATGTACGACATTCGTGGGACTTTGCAGAGGCAGCAACCTTTGTCGCTATCTAGACGCCTCTGTAGTACAGCGAGTGCTTTAGTTGAATTCAGAATAGGCACTAATGCTCGTTTTTCGAAGATTGTGTTAGGTCTTCCTGGTGAACATGAAAGGTTCTAATTGATAGGATCCAGCTGATTCTACTGATGAGATCCAGCTGATTCTACTGATGAGATCCAGCTGATTCTACTGATGGGATTCAGCTGATTCTAATGATGGGATCCTTCTGATTCTACTGATGGGATCCTGCTGATTCTACTGATGGGATTCTGCTTATTCTACTGATGGGATCCTGCTGACTCTACTGATGGGATCCTGCTGATTCTACTGATGGGATCCTACTGATTCTACTGATGAGATCTGATTAGTAATTCAATATATTACTTGATTGATAGGGTCAGTAGATGCTGACAGTGTAAGGATTAATTGTATAAATGACATAAAACGAAATTAAAATATCTTCTAGGTTATCTTCCTTCAATAACTTTGTAGTAAAAATAAAAAAATCTTCCATATTATTTTCCACCAAAAATCTGTGATGAAAATAAAAATATCTTCCAGGTTATTTTCCTTCAATAACTTTGCAGCATAAATAAAAGTATCTTCTAGGATATTTTCCTCCAGTAAATTTGTAGTATAAATAAAAATGTATTTCAGGTTATTTTCCTTAAATAACTTTTTAGCAAAATAAAAATATCTTCAAGGTTAACTTCCTTCAATTACTTTTTAGGTTTGTAAAAATATTTTTACAAGTTTGATTATAGAAATGCATGATTACTGAAATACATTATTTTATCCCTCGTTCGCTCATAGAACTTAAACTGAATATTCGACGACAGTGTAGCTCTCATATATTGCAACGAAAATGACTGTACTTGTTAGGTACAGTTATAATGCACTGAAACTTGAATAAGTTAGCCCGAAAACTGAACTGACTTCTTAAAACTACACCTATCACCACCTGACTCCCCAAAATTACATATATCGTATACCTACTCCACAAAATTACGTATATCGCATACCTACTCCACAAAATTACGTATATCGCATACCTACTCCACAAAATTACGTATATCGCATACCTACTCCACAAAATTACATATTTCACCCTTTGACTCCCTAAAATTACATATTTTACCCATTAACTCCCTAACATTGCATGTATCATCCACTGACTTCCAAAATTACACGTATCATCCCCTGACTCCCTAATTGCATGTATCATCCACTGATTCGCTATAATTACCTGTATCCTCCACTGAACTCCTGAAATTACATATATCATCCACTGACTTCCCAAAATTCCATATATCACCCACTGATTCGCTAAAATTGCCTGTATCACCCACTTAACTCCTAAAATTACATATATCACCCACTGACTCCCCAAAATTACATATATCATCCACTGACTTCCTAAAATAACATACATGTACATCACCCACTAACTCCCTGAAATTACATTTATCATCCACTGACTCCCTAACATTGCATGTATATTATCCACTGACTTCCAAAATTGCACATATGATCCATTAACTCCCTAAAATTGTATGTACCATCCTATGATTCGATAAAATTGCCTATTTAATCCACTGAACTCCTAAAATTACATGTATCATCCACTGACTCCCTAAAATAACATACATCACCCACTGACTCCCTGAAATTACATATATCTCCTAAGAATTAAAAATTTCTGTTCCTAAATTCATCACACACTGAACAAGGAACCTAATTTTTCTCTTTTTTTGTGTTCTTTTCTTCATTAATTTTATTTTTCGTCTGTCTTCAGGGTACAAAACAAATATCTTGTCTTCCTAGGACAGGCTCCATCGATTTATTACGGGCAGAGTATATATATATATATATATACAGAGCTCATTACTGCCTAATGGGATGGCTGGTATTAGAACTGGAATGTGTGGGGAGGGTAGGAAAGGATGGGGAGCAAGGAAGGATAAGGGGAAGAATGGCGAACAAGGAAGGAAGGAGGAGGAGAAGGATGGGGAGGAAAAAATTGGAAAGGAAGGATGGGGAGGAAGGAAGGAGTAGGGCAAGATTGGGGAGGAAAGAAACTGGAAAGGAAGGATGAGGAGGAAGGAAACAGGAGGAAGGAGGAGGAAGGAAGGAGGAGAAGGATGGGTCGGAAGGAAGTAGGAAGGGAAGGATGGGGAGAAAGGGGAGAATTTCATTCATATTCGCGTCTAGTGTAATGATGTCACTAACATTATGGAGGTGTCAGATGCAGTAATATCGTCGCAGTGATGATGCCTTTTTTTAGACTTGATGATAGTGACATTAGCATTCCCATTATTTCTCCCCGTGGTGGTTTCATTGCTATAGTGAGAGGAATGATGTCATTACTGGTCGGGTGATGCTGTTATAAATATATTCTTTGTTATATCTTCATTGATATTGCCATAGTTATGACGTCATTAATAGGAGTAAGGTGATGCGGTCTTTAGTATTATCGAGAGAAAAGTGTCTTTAATATTTTTATTCGAAGTAACATGCCTATTTCCGGTGTAAAAGATAGTTCAGCGACAGTTATTTTCTATTATAAGTTTGTAATATAACACTTAGGGGTTTTATTTTGAGATTTTGTTGGTGTTGGTGTTAATTAGACACCACAGAATGCTGATACATTCGATGTGCGAGCTGGAAAAATTTGATTTGGGTGTTTTATTTTGTCTGATAATGACTTGAAGTTTGTTCAAAAGAAATAAGCGTTAAAAAACATAAAGGCAATAGTACAAACAAATCGTACTTAGAAAGCCATGAAAGAACTGGAAATCTGTCACCGAAATGAGAATTGTAAATAACTATTTATTTGATTACTGGAGTAAAAATGTAACTCGAAAATACAATATCATTTAATTGAAAGATTTTTTCGCATGTGAAAAAAATTACTTTCAAAGATTGATTCGAATTCTATAGCTTCATGTCATTCCAGCGATCATTGATGTGAAAAAATTAGATAAAAAGAGTATCAGCATATAACTTCCTGAAAGCGAGAAAAATCTACGGAAAAAGTACCAGTATTTACCAATCTGACAAACGTAAAAAATCTACGGAAAAGAGTACCAGCATTTAACTTTCTAACATAGACAAAAAATCTACGGAAAATAGTAACAGTATTCAATTACCTCAGGTGGGACAGCGTACCACTCGACATATGTCATGTTTTCAGTCAAGATAAAATCATTGGAAATTTCATAACAAATTTGAATAAATCTTTTTATCCAAATTTAGTTAAAGATTTCATAACAGATATGATTGCAGAATTTTTCAAGTTTGATTGAATATTTTTAAACAGATTTAATAGATATTATTATTGATTTTATCATAATTTGATCATAAATTTAACGACAGATTTCGTTTCAAATTTATAAAATCCTTCCACGTTTCTGACAAACTCTATTATTTCTTCATAATGTTTCGTTAGATCTTATATTATGTGATTTGTGATCCTCATTTAGAGACATTTGTACGCTACAAAGTTTTCATTTTGTGATTTATATCAAAACTATTTCTCCTTAGATGATTAACCATATTATTCTAATATTGTATATTGTTTACATTCTTTCTTCTTACTTCTATCAATGTAAAAAAAACTTCATTCAAATGCTGCCAATGTATCGACATATTCAGTATCCGTCACAATTTTTTTCTTTATGTCACCGTATATTCACAGAGGTTACGAAATATTTTGGAATTTTTTCGATAATTCTTTGCACAGAATAATGAGTCATTAGTGATCGCACTCATGTTATTTAATAGAGGTGATCAGATGTCTCAGATCACTGGGCAAGATAAATGATAATTAAGATTCATTAGAAATTTTCACCTGATGATATATGTAGTATTTTTTGATAATGTAGGGCTGCAAGACTGCATCAAGTCCTACAGGAGGCATAACAAGGGTTGGATCAAGTCCTACAGAAGGCATAACCAGGGTTGGATCAAGTCCTACAGGAGGCATAACCAGGGTTGGATCAAGTCCTACAGGAGGCATAACCAGGGTTGGATCAAGTCCTACAGGAGGCATAACCAGGGTTGGATCAAGTCCTACAGAAGGCATAACCAGGGTTGCATCAAGTCCTACAGGAGGCATAACCAGGGTTGGATCAAGTCCTACAGGAGGCATAATCAGGGTTGCATCAAGTCCATCAGGAGGCATAACCAGGGCTGCACCAAGTCCATCAGGAGGCATAACCAGGGCTGCACCAAGTCCATCAGGAGGCATAACCAGGGCTGCACCAAGTCCATCAGGAGGCATAACCAGGGCTGCACCAAGTCCATCAGGAGGCATTACCAGGGCTGCACCAAGTCCATCAGGAGGCATAACCAGGGCTGCACCAAGTCCATCAGGAGGCATAACCAGGGCTGCACCAAGGCCATCAGGAGGCATAACCAGGGCTGCACCAAGTCCATCAGGAGGCATAACCAGGGCTGCACCAAGTCCATCAGGAGGCATAACCAGGGCTGCACCAAGTCCATCAGGAGGCATAACCAGGGCTGCACCAAGTCCTACCGAAGGCATAACCAGAGTTGCACCAAGTCCTACAGGAGGCATAACCAGGGCTGCACCAAGTCCATCAAGAGGCATAACCAGGGCTGCACCAATTCCATCAGGAGGCATAACCAGGGCTGCACCAAGTCCATCAGGAGGCATAACCAGGGCTGCACCAAGTCCTACCGAAGGCATAACCAGGGTTGCACCAAGTCCTACAGGAGGCATAACCAGGGCTGCACCAAGTCCATCAGGAGGCATAACCAGGGCTGCACCAAGTCCATCAGGAGGCATAACCAGGGCTGCACCAAGTCCTACCGAAGGCATAACCAGGGTTGCACTAAGTCCTACAGGAGGCATAACCAGGGTTGCACCAAGTCCATCAGGAGGCATAACCAGGGTTGCACCAAGTCCATCAGGAGGCATAATCAGGGCTGCACCAAGTCCATCAGGAGGCATAACCAGGGCTGCACCAAGTCCATCAGGAGGCATAATCAGGGCTGCACCAAGTCCATCAGGAGGCATAACCAGGGCTGCACCAAGTCCATCAGGAGGCATAACCAGGGCTGCACCAAGTCCATCAGGAGGCATAACCAGGGCTGCACCAAGTCCATCAGGAGGCATAACCAGGGCTGCACCAAGTCCTACCGAAGGCATAACCAGGGTTGCACCAAGTCCTACAGGAGGCATAACCAGGGCTGCACCAAGTCCATCAAGAGGCATAACCAGGGCTGCACCAATTCCATCAGGAGGCATACCCAGGGCTGCACCAAGTCCATCAGGAGGCATAACCAGGGCTGCACCAAGTCCTACCGAAGGCATAACCAGGGTTGCACCAAGTCCTACAGGAGGCATAACCAGGGCTGCACCAAGTCCATCAGGAGGCATAACCAGGGCTGCACCAAGTCCATCAGGAGGCATAACCAGGGCTGCACCAAGTCCTACCGAAGGCATAACCAGGGTTGCACCAAGTCCTACAGGAGGCATAACCAGGGTTGCACCAAGTCCATCAGGAGGCATAACCAGGGCTGCACCAAGTCCTACCGAAGGCATAACCAGGGTTGCACCAAGTCCATCAGGAGGCATAACCAGAGCTGCACCAAGTCCTACCGAAGGCATAACCAGGGTTGCACCAAGTCCTACAGGAGGCATTACCAGGGTTGCACCAAGTCCTACAGGAGGCATAACCAGGGTTGTACCAAGTCCTACAGGAGGCATAACCAGGGTTGCACCAAGTCCTACAGGAGGCATAACGAGGGTTGCACCAAGTCCTACAGGAGGCACAATCAGAGCTGCACCAAGTCCTACAGGAGGCACAATCAGGGCTGCACCAAGTCCTACAGGAGGCACAATCAGGGCTGCACCAAATCCTACAGGAGGCACAATCAGGGCTGCACCAAGTCCTACAGGAGGCACAATCAGGGCTGCACCAAGTCCTACAGGAGGCACAATCAGGGCTGCACCAAGTCCTACAGGAGGCACAATCAGGGCTGCACCAAATCCTACAGAAGGCACAATCAGGGCTGCACCAAGTCCTACAGGAGGCACAATCAGGGCTGCACCAAGTCCTACAGGAGGCACAATCAGGGCTGCACCAAGTCCTACAGGAGGCACAATCTGGGCTGCACCAAGTCCTACAGGAGGCACAATCAGGGCTGCACCAAGTCCTACAGGAGGCACAATCAAGGCTGCACCAAGTCCTACAGGAGGCACAATCAGGGCTGCACCAAGTCCTACAGGAGGCACAATCAGGGCTGCACCAAATCTTACAGGAGGCACAATCAGGGCTGCACCAAGTCCTACAGGAGGCACAATCAGGGCTGCACCAAGTCCTACAGGAGGCACAATCAGGGCTGCACCAAGTCCTACAGGAGGCACAATCAGGGCTGCACCAAATCCTACAGGAGGCACAATCAGGGCTGCACCAAGTCCTACAGGAGGCACAATCAGGGCTGCACCAAGTCCTACAGGAGGCACAATCAGGGCTGCACCAAGTCCTACAGGAGGCACAATCTGGGCTGCACCAAGTCCTACAGGAGGCACAATCAGGGCTGCACCAAGTCCAACAGGAGGCACAATCAAGGCTGCACCAAGTCCTACAGGAGGCACAATCAGGGCTGCACCAAGTCCTACAGGAGGCACAATCAGGGCTGCACCAAATCTTACAGGAGGCACAATCAGGGCTGCACCAAGTCCTACAGGAGGCACAATCAGGGCTGCACCAAGTCCTACAGGAGGCACAATCAGGGCTGCACCAAGTCCTACAGGAGGCACAATCAGGGCTGCACCAAATCCTACAGGAGGCACAATCAGGGCTGCACCAAGTCCTACAGGAGGCACAATCAGGGCTGCACCAAGTCCTACAGGAGGCACAATCAGGGTTGCACCAAGTCTTACAGGAGGCATAATCAAGGTTGCACCAAGTCCTACAGGAGATAAAATCAGGGTTGAACCAAGTCCTACAGGAGGCATACCCAGGGTTGCACCAAGTCCTACAGAAGGTTTAACCAGGGCTGCACCAAGTCCTACAGGAGGTATAACCAGGGTTGCACCAAGTCCATCAGGAGGCATAATCAAGGCTGCAAAAAGTCCTACAGGAGGCATAATCAGGGCTGCATCAAGTCCTACAGAAGGCACAATCAGGGCTGCATCAAGTCCTACAGAAGGCGTTATCACTCCTATAGAATATTGAGTCCTGCGTCGTCTGTCGTCCTGTGACAGGGACAAGCAAGATTTCCTGAAAGCTCATTTGCTCTCCGGAAAATGTTTTTTTGACTTGGATAGTGCGTCGTAAATAGCATCTTAAGAAGATATTTTTCCCATATTCGCACGATGGCTTAGGAACGGCTGGGATATGAGAGAGAATTATTTTTACTCAGTGTCCCTTGATGCGAATTCGAATTTTGTTGGGATTTTCACCACGATATCAATGGCTTTTTGAAAATAGATAACATTTTTTAGAAATATTGCTGAGGTTGTTGGAGTATTGAAGAAATATTGCTGAATTTGCTGGGAATCTTTCTGAAATATTACTGAAGTTGTTGGGAATATTTCAGAAATATTACTGAAGCTGTTGGGAATATTTAAAGAAAAATTGCAGAGATTTTTGAGAATATTTCAAAAATACTGTTGAGATTTTTGGAATCGGTAACCTTTGTAAGCCTCTGTTTAACCTGTGAAAACTCTGTAAAGATCGTTAACCTTAGTAAACTCTGTAAAGATCACTAACCTTTGTAATCTTCTGTGAAGATCGTTAACCTCTGTAAACCTCTGTGAAGAACGTTAACCTTTGTAAATAAGAGCAAGCTCTGAGGAAAATGAATATTAGCGCCATCCATAAAGTGACGCCCAACAAAGAACGTGCAACACCACCACGCACGCTATGAGGCTGCCCTAGACTAATGCGCTGTTTTTTGGCACGTGTATCTTCAAGTTGAAAAAAACACTTTTGTTGTATTGAATGCGACTGAGATATTCTGCAGACATTGAAGGGTAAAATCACTTTTTGCGGTTGTGATTGCAGTTTTGTGAGTGACTTGAGATGTAATGCAAGTCTTGTGACGGTTAGCTAAGAATATTTTCTGGAATTTCAGAAAATATTCTTAGAAATACGGCCTTTACGGTTATAACAGCCCTTACGGTTATAACGGCCCTTACGGTTATAACGGCCCTTACGGTTATAACGGCCCTTACGGTTATAACGGCCCTTACGGTTATAACGGCCCTTACGGTTATAACGGCCCTTACGGTTATAACGGCCCTTACTGTTATAACGGCCCTTACGGTTATAACGGCCCTTACGGTTATAACGGCCCTTACGGTTATAACGGCCCTTACGGTTATAACGGCCCTTACGGTTATAACGGCCCTTACGGTTATAACGGCCCTTACGGTTATAACGGCCCTTACGGTTATAACGGCCCTTACGGTTATAACGGCCCTTACGGTTATAACGGCCCTTACGGTTATAACGGCCCTTACGGTTATAACGGCCCTTACGGTTATAACGGCCCTTATGGTTATAACGGCCCTTACGGTTATAACGGCCCTTACGATTATAACGGCCCTTACGGTTATAACGGCCCTTACGGTTATAACGGCCCTTACGGTTATAACGGCCCTTACGGTTATAACGGCCCTTACGGTTATAACGGCCCTTACGGTTATAACGGCCCTTACGGTCATAACGGCCCTTACGGTTATAAGGGCCCTTACGGTCATAACGGCCCTTACGGTTATAAGGGCCCTTACGGTTATAACGGCCCTTACGGTCATAACGGCCCTTATGGTCATAACGGCGGCCCTACGGTCATAACAGGTTTTACGGTCATAACGGCCCTTACGGTCATAACGGCCCTTACGGTTATAACGGCCCTTACGGTCATAACGGCCCTTACGGTTAAAACAGCCTTTACGGTCATGACGGCCCTTACGGTCATAACGGCGGCCCTTACGGTCATAACGGCGGCCCTACGGTCATTAACAGCCCTTACAGTCATGACGGCCCTTACGGTCATAACGGCCCTTACGGTCATAATGGCCCTACGGTCATAACGGCCCTACGGTCGTAACGGCCCTACGGTCATAATGGCCCTGCGGTCATTACAGCTTTTACGGTCATAAAGGCCTTTACGGTCATAACGACCCTCAAGGTCATAACGGCCCTCAAGGTCATAACGGCCCTTACGGTCATAACGGCCCTTACGGTCATGACGGTCTTACGGTCATGACGGTCTTACGGTCATAATGTCCAAATGGTCAAGTTCTAATTGCGTTCATGAAGCCCCCACACACCTTAGAATTCCCATTTTCCTTTTAAATAAAATATAATAGAATAAATATGATAAGAAATAAATGAAAAAATAAAACAATTGAATTAAAATTATATATAATCAAAAAAACAAAAAACTAAAACAAACTAAAACAAAACTGCACTCTCGCGTCATAGATCCGAGCCTCGTGAGGGGGTGTTTCACAACAGACACCTCGTAAACATCTCACACCATCCGACACAACCAACTCGAGACGCCACCCTCAGATCTGATCCCTCGTGCATCAGTCCCAGCCCTATCAAGCGCTCCACACACTCCAGTGGGCCATGATGACTCTCTGGGGCATGGAAAAACGGTCTCTGCAATAGCAAATGCTGAGGAAACTTCTCTTGACCGTCTTGACGCTGACAGATGCGCTCTTTTCTCACGCGTGATAACAAATGACAAGAGAAGAAAGGACAAGCTTGGTTGAGAATCATGACCCGTCTTGAGGCAAGCATATGCGCACTTTTCTCACGCGTGATAACAAGTGGAAGAAAAGAAGAAGAGACAAGGTGGGGAACTTTTCTGGACTGTCTTGACGTTGTCAGATGCGCTTTTTTCTCACGAGTGATAACAAATTGAAGAATAGACAAGTTGGTGTGAGAATCATGGACCGTTTTGACGCAGATACGTTCTTTTCTCAAGCGTGATAACAAATGAAAGAAAAGAAGAAGAGACAAGATGGGAAACTTTTCTTGACCGTCTTGACGTTGGGAGATGCGCTCTTTTCTCAGGCGTGAAAACAAATGGAAGAAGAGACAATTGAGCATCAGGTAGGAATCAGCTGCGGCAGTGAGATGGAAGATTGACGCATTGATAATGTTGGTGTGAGGGGTACATCCGATGGCGCTTTATGGAGCGCATGTTACACTATGTTTATGGAGCGCATATTACACTATGTTTATGGAGCGCATGTTGCACTATGTTTATGGAGCGCATGTTACACTATATTGATGAGACACGTATGGAAATTTCGATGTCATATTTTGGAATGCATATCCTGGGATGTTTAATTTCATACTATGAACTTTTTAATAACATATATATAGGAAAGTATATTATGGAATTTTTAAAATTCAATAAAATAATTGAAAGTAACCTGTGGAAGGCATATAGCGGAGTTATGAACATTAAATTATATAATATCAAATATCATATAATGGAATATTTTACTTCATAGTCTGAAATATTTAGCAGTTTATTATGGAATACATATTAAGGAATGCATATTATGGAATATTTTTAAACTTATTATTCCATATTTATCAGTAAATAAGCACAATTTAGAAGCATATTATAATAATATTTTTCATCGCACATTAGGGAGTGGCGAACATTATGGTATACTTAGTGACATATCATGGAATGAAGTTAACGGCTAATCAGTATAAATGCATGACTCTTTACATTAAATTTTATATTATATTTTATTTTTCTTGCTGTTAATAAATAAAATCTTCCTATTAATAACCAAGTAATTAATTAGGGTGCTTAGATGGATAATTTTTATTGTAGCCCCGCTGATATCAAATATTATTAACCAGTCTCTCTCACTAGGCACTTTCCCGAACTCCCTCAAAGTTGCTAGAGTAACCCCTATCTTTAAAAGTGGTGAAAAAACCTGTGTAAACAATTATCGACCTATCTCCGTACTACCAATTATTAGCAAAGTATTCGAAAAGATTGTGTATAAAAAAGTGTACTCTTATTTTGAACAAAAATCATTTCTTTACGATAAACAATACGGCTTTCGCTCTAAAAAATCAACAACACAGGCTATATTAAATCATTTACAATTCCTCTATTCTAATATAGATGAAGGAAAGCCTGTCTTCTCTGTATTTCTAGACTTTCGAAAAGCATTCGATTGTGTGGACCATAAAATACTACTCTCGAAACTACACTGTTATGGCATTCGAGGGATTGCCCATGATTGGTTCAGATCATACCTAACAAATCGGAAGCAATACGTTGTCATTGACGACGCAAAATCAGACCCACAGACAATTAGCCATGGAGTTCCACAAGGATCTGTTCTTGGGCCCCTCCTGTTTCTGATTTTTATCAATGATATTGTAAAATCTACATCATTCTTCAAATTCATACTTTTTGCCGATGACAGTACGCTTTCTGCGGTCCTTCCGAACCAAAATCCCGCTATGATTGTGGAGAGTATAAATAATGAACTTCATAAGGTTTCATCGTGGCTCAAAGCTAATAAAATAAGCCTAAATATTGATAAAACAAATTATATTACATTCTCATACAAGAAAGATGTATCTCTCCCATGCATTAAATTTGGCGAAGGTGAAATCGAAGAAACCAACTCATGTAAGTTTCTGGGCATCATAGTAGATAAACATCTGACCTTCAAAGAGCACATCACTCATATTAGTTCTAAATTATCAAAATCCATCGGAATCCTGAATAAAATTAAAAATTTTCTGCCTGAAACAGCTTTACAAATGCTCTACCGAACGCTTATTTCTCCTTACTTGCAATACGGAATAGAAGCGTGGCACGGAACTGATAAAAATAAAACCAACCAAATTTTTCGCTCTGCAGAAAAGAGCTGTCAGAGCGGTAAAGAACCTAGAATATAATGCTCACACAAATGATTCTTTCAAAAATTTACAAATATTTAAACTTTCGGATCTCTACAAAATATCCATCTGTAATTTCATTTACAAAACTTTAAGAAATGATGGCGACAATAGCCTAAGACAATTATTGATTGCGCAAACTGGTCATCACGACCATTTAACCCGAAATAGAAGTAAATTCATGCTTCCTTATTATTCGGAGGCCCGGTCGCAACACAGTATCCTCTTCGTTGGAACCAAAACTTGGAACTCTATACCTGCGGAGATCCGTAAATGTAATTCGTACAAAGTATTCAAAAGACATCTTGAGTCTCACTTCCTATCAGAATACTAGTCATGTAAGATCACCATGTCAAATCTTGCCTCCTACATGTAACTAATGATAATGTAATAATGTAACTTGCTTTGGGTAACATAACCGATCTTCAGTCTGCTCTTGAATCGTTTTATCGAACATACTGTTAAATATAGCCGATTTGACCTATATTGTAAAATACAGCATAAAATATCGAGTAAATTATCTCAATGATCAGTCTACTGCGAAACTAGGTTAAGTAAACTAGGTTAAACATTATTGTACACCTTAGAATAACGTGATGATAGGATGCCCTAGAAGTCGCTGAACTTGTTCGGGCCCACAGGTAGCTATACTCAAATTTGACTATTGTACTAGACTTAAGAAACATTCTACCTCTGTATCACCTGTGGTAAATAAATTGTTTGAAAAATTTACTTACGTAAATGCTTACATCTTTGTGAACAAATTAAAGGAATTACACAGCAAATCAAACAGTGTTAAGTTAATCATAATTGTCATCATAATCTTTAAAACTTATTCCCTCTTGTATGTGAACTTATGAAAACGCCCTCAGCAATCTGTTTGCACCAATGTAGTGATATCGAACTCCAATATTATAACAAATAAATAATAGATGTGTGTGTAAACATCTATGACAACTGTGTGTCACATTTTGTAACATCGCAATTAGTAATTTTTCACCAACCAATGTTACTGTGAATTCTTCTCTATTTACCACTACAGTTATTATTACGCGTAAACCATATTAGCTGATTGTATCATTGTCGTCATAATCCTTAGAAATTTATTACCTGTTGTATGTGAACTTGCGAAAACGCCCTTAGCAATCTGTTTGCACCAATGTTGTGATATTGAACTCCATTATCACTCGCTCATGGACTGAGTTTGTGTGTACTCACGAAATCGCGCTAGATTTTTCTCTTTTACTCTATTCTCTCTTACTTAATAAGCTACTTTTTAGACTGAAATATCCCTTTAAGCTTGACTCTGTATTTCGTCTTAAGCTCTATAGTACCTAATTCTTACTTTTACTTATTTTAAATGACTGATCACCCTGTAATATTTGAGGAAATCGATCCAGATTTCAATCATTTGAACAGAATATATCCAAACCTAAACGACTCTCAAGAGTGTAGGTATACTAATATATCAGAATTCAACGAAACTATACGAATAACTGACCGAGATTTCTCACTCCTGTGTTGGAACTGTAGGTCACTCTATCCAAAATTGGAAGAGATACAATGTACTATTACTGAACTTAAATATAACCTAGACGTGATTAGCTTCACCGAAAGCTGGCTAGATGACTCGACTAAAGACATGATTCGATTTGAAAATTATCATAGTTACCATTCGCTAAGAAAAAACCAGCGGGGCGGAGGCATCAGCACATATATATCTAACCACATAGACTCGAGAACCATAGCAAGTGCAACCATGAATCAGGATCATATAGAATCACTCTTCGTAGAACTTTTTAGAGATGGTAAACGCATTGTGCTTGGAACGGTGTATAGGCCTCCTACAGCCTGTCCTATATCCTTCCTGAATGAATTGAATCGTATTATTTCTCAGTTCAACAGGCCCTTATACAATGACATAATAATATGCGGTGACTTCAATTATGATCTACTGAAACATGAAAGCCATGAACCAATCTCTAATTTCCTAACTACCTTTCAGTCTCAATCCTTCCTTCCGATCATTACAAAGCCTACACGAATAACCTCAGAGTGTGCTACGCTGCTTGACAATATCTTTATGACAGACCCTAGTGATTTTCTTGCTGGAATAATTACTTCTGACTTATCAGATCACTTCCCAGTTTTTCTTATTAAGAAAAATGTCTATATTGCTTGCAACACCAAGGCACGGGCTGAAACTTACTCATATCGTAAAATAAACGAATCAAATCTTGAAGAAATGCGCACCGTTCTAGAAGAATCAATGCCTACATTGCACATCTCTCAACAAAACAATAATACTACGAGCATTGATGAAGCAGTAGTAAAGTTGACTGAAACTATAATGACCGCATACAATCAGTGTTGCCCAATTGTAACTCGTACAGTTACCCCGAAAAATAAACATAAGCCCTGGATTACCAGAGACATCGTGATAAATATAAAGAAACGTCAAGCGTACCTAGCCCTCCTTTGCGAAGGACGAATGTCTAGAGAAACATATAACCGATTTAGAAACTATGTAACAAACCAGATAAGAACATCAAAAAAGAACTACTTTACGCTCAAGTTTACTCAATTCAAAACTGACGTTAAAAAGATTTGGCATCTCCTTAACTCCTGCTGTAAACCGAATAATGCCGATAAAAAGAAAATTGAATATGTTGTTCAAGATAATGTAAAATATCATGAGAAGAAAGAAATTGCTAATCTCTTTAACAACTTCTTCGTAAACGTAGGGAAAACAATAGCTGATGGTATTCCAAGTGAACCTACTGATCACCTGGAATTTATGGATCATATTCGAGAACCCAACTCCTTTTTCTTTACGCCTACAAACTCCTCCGATGTAATTACGTGCATAAACAACATGAAAAATAAATCGAGTGGGTTACAAACGTTTCCGACTAAAGTACTTAAAGTTATTGCTGACATTGTAGCCCCACTGATATCAAATATTATTAACCAGTCTCTCTTACTAGGCACTTTCCCGAACTCCCTCAAAGTTGCTAGAGTAACCCCTATCTTTAAAAGTGGTGAAAAAACCTGTGTAAACAATTATCGACCTATCTCCATTCTACCAATTATTAGCAAAGTATTCGAAAAGATTGTGTATAAAAAAGTGTACTCTTATTTTGAACAAAAATCATTTCTTTACGATAAACAATACGGTTTTCGCTCTAAAAAATCAACAACACAGGCTATATTAAATCATTTACAATTCCTCTATTCTAATATAGATGAAGGAAAGCCTGTCTTCTCTGTATTTCTTGACTTCCGAAAAGCATTTGATTGTGTGGACCATAAAATACTATTATCGAAACTACACTGTTATGGCATTCGAGGGATTGCCCATGATTGGTTCAGATCATACCTAACAAATCGGAAACAATACGTTGTCATTGACGACGCAAAATCAGACCCACAGACAATTAGCCATGGAGTTCCACAAGGATCTGTTCTCGGGCCTCTCTTGTTTCTGATTTTTATCAATGATATTGTAAAATCTACATCATTCTTCAAATTCATACTTTTTGCCGATGACAGTACGCTTTCTGCGGTCCTTCCGAACCAAAATCCTGCTATGATTGTGGAGAGTATAAATACTGAACTACACAAGGTTTCATCGTGGCTCAAAGCTAATAAAATAAGCCTAAATATCGATAAAACAAATTATATTACTTTCTCATACAAGAAAGATGTATCTCTCCCATGCATTAAAATTGGCGAAGGTGAAATCGAAGAAACCAACTCATGTAAGTTTCTGGGCATCATAATAGATAAACATCTGACCTTCAAAGAGCACATCACTCATATTAGTTCTAAATTATCAAAATCCATCGGAATCCTAAATAAAGTTAAAAATTTTCTGCCTGAAACAGCTTTACAAATGCTCTACCGAACGCTCATTTCTCCATACTTGCAATACGGAATAGAAGCATGGCACGGAACTGATAAAAATAAAACCAACAAAATTTTTACTCTGCAGAAAAGGGCTGTCAGAGCGGTAAAGAACCTAGAATATAATGCTCACACAAATGATTCTTTCAAAAATTTACAAATACTTAAACTTTCGGATCTATACAAAATCTCCATCTGTAATTTCATTTACAAAACATTAAGAAATGATGGCGACAATAGCCTAAGACAATTATTGACTGCGCAAACTGGTCATCACGACCATTTAACCCGAAATAGAAGTAAATTCATGCTTCCTTATTATTCAAAGGCCAGGTCGCAACACAGTATTCTCTTCGTTGGAACCAAAACTTGGAACTCTATACCTGCAGAGATCCGTGAATGTAATTCGTACAAAGTATTCAAAAGACATCTTGAGTCTCACTTCCTATCAGAATACTAGTAGTGTAAGATCACCGTGTCGAAATCTTGCCTCCTACATGTAACTAATGATAATGTCATAATGTAACTTGCCTTGTGTACCATAACCAATCTTCTCTCTGCTCTTGAATCGTTTTATCGAACATACTGTTAAATATAGCCGACTTGTAAAATATCGAGTTAATCATCTCAATGATCAGTCTAATGCGAAACTAGGTTAAGTGAACTAGGTTAAACTTTTGTACACCCTAGAATAGCGTGATGGTAGGATGCCCTAGAAGTCGCTGAACTTATTCGGGCCCACAGGTAGCTATACTCAAATTTGACCATTGTACTAGACTTAAGTAAAACTCTACCTCTGTATCACCTACCTCTGTATCTCCTGTGGTAAATAAATTGTTTAAATTGTTTAAATTGTTTAATCCGTGTTGAGAATATTTTTGCCTAATTAAGTAATTTGGATTCTCGCAGTGATGGAGCTCCAGACATAAAGTAACAAAGCTTTAACTAACAAAAATAATTTCAAAGGATATTTCATCGTCCTATTAAATGGCGCACTATTGGAAGGCAACCCGCAAACTTACGTTGCTTTTGCGCAGTCCTCAACATTCCCCTGACGTTTATTTTCGTAAAATTAGGTTTTGTACGCATTGGGCATATCTTTGTTATGTACATATTGAGTAAAATCATGAATTGTACACGTTGGGTGTAATTATGTATGGTGCACATTGGGTAGAACTTTGTTATGTACATATTGAGTAAAATCATGAATTGTACACGTTGGGTGTTTTTATCTATTGTACACATTGGTGAAATTGTGCGTTGTATATATTCACTAAAATCATCTAGCACCCTAACATATTTTACACGTTTAAATAGCTTTGATATTACGTGGAAATGTACAGCACATTTGTTTGTGACATCGGGGTATCCAATGCAAATGAGGAACGAATGTATGCAGCACCTCACAGGTGCAGACGTCAGCGGCACCTCACAGCTGCAGACGTCAGAAGCACCTCACAGCTGCTCACGTCAGCAGCACCTCACAGCTGCAGACGTCAGCAGCACCTCACAGCTGCAGACGTCAGCAGCACCTCACAGCTGCTCACGTCAGCAGCACCTCACAGCTGCAGACGTCAGCAGCACCTCACAGCTGCAGACGTCAGCAGCACCTCACAGCTTCAGACGTCAGCAGCACCTCACAGCTGCTCATGTCAGCAGCACCTCACAGCTGCAGACGTCTGCTGCACTTTTTTCTCTACGTCAAGGCGCTAATTCCTACGGCGCATGAAAATCATGCGATCGTAAAGCTGAGCGCCGCAGAACGCCTTCGCAATGCACTGTATTCCTACGCCACCTTGCACTGTATTCCTATGCCGCCTTGCACTGTATTCCTACGCCGCTTTGCACTGTATTCCTACGCCGCCTTGCACTGTATTCCTACACCGCCTTGCACTGTATTCCTACACCGCCTTGCACTGTATTCCTACACCGCCTTGCACTGTATTCCTACGCCACCTAGCACTGTATTCCTACGCCACCTTGCACTGTATTCCTACGCCGCCTTGCACTGTATTCCTACGCCGCCTTGCACTGTATTCCTACACTGCCTTGCACTGTATTCCTACGTCGCTCTGCACTGTATTCCTACGTCGCTCTGCACTGTATTCCTACGCCGCATTGCAATGTATTCCTACGTCGTTCTGCACTGTATTCCTACGCCGCCTTGCACTGTATTCCTACACCGCCTTGCACTGTATTCCTACGTCGCTCTGCACTGTATTCCTACGTCGCTATGCACTGTATTCCTACGCCGCCTTGCACTGTATTCCTACGTCGCTCTGCACTGTATTCCTACGTCGCTCTGCACTGTATTCCTACGTCGCTCTGCACTGTATTCCTACGTCGCTCTGCACTGTATTCCTACGTCGCTCTGCACTGTATTCCTACGTCGCTCTGCACTGTATTCCTACGTCGCTCTGCACTGTATTCCTACGTCGCTATGCACTGTATTCCTACGCCGCCTTGCACTGTATTCCTACGTCGCTCTGCACTGTATTCCTACGTCGCTCTGCACTGTATTCCTACGTCGCTCTGCACTGTATTCCTACGTCGCTCTGCACTGTATTCCTACGTCGCTCTGCACTATATTCCTACGTCGCTCTGCACTTTATTTCTACGCCACCTTGCACTGTATTCCTACACCACCTTGCACTGTATTCCTACACCGCCTTGCACTGTATTCCTACGCCGCCTTGCAATTTATTCCTACGTCGCTCTGCACTGTATTCCTACGTCGCTCTGCACTGTATTTCTACGTCGCACAACGCCATTCCATTAGCACAGCAGCTGTCGTGTTCAGAATTAGCACAGCAGCTGTCATGGCGCTGCGCTTGATTAGCACCGGAACATCAGCAGCTGGCAGCCTAATTTGCTAATCCCCAAAATGGGGTTGTTAGGCTACTGGAATTCTGCAATGCTGTTTTAGGGCTTTTTTTATTGTTGGGATTTATGCAGTGAGGTTTTAGGGCTGTTGTTATTGCTGAGAATTTGTGTGGTGCTGTTTTGAGGATTTATTTATTGTGAATATTTTATATAGTGTTGTTGTAAGGATTTTTTTAATGTGATAATTTTATGTTTTGCTGTTTAGAAGTTTTTATTTATAGCGGGGATTTATTGTAGTGAGGTTTTAGGGCTTCTTTATTCATTCCGGGAGCTTTCTGTAGAACAGTTTTGAGGTCTATCATTAATGTCGAGAATTATATGAGGTGCTGCTTAAGGTTTTTTTATTGCAAAGATGTAACTTGTATTGCTACAATAGACTTGAGGTCATTTTTTTCTGTGAAGACGTACAGTTATTGAGAAAATATTTCAGATAATTGTTCGAAATTGCCGTGCTTTGTTCGTCAAAAATGACAGCATTCGACGATATTCGATATAGCCCATTAATTTTTTTATTTAGTTATTGTACAAAATTTAATCGAACAATTACCACTTTGGAATACTGAAAGGCATTAATGAGCGTATTCAAGATACAGGTATCGCCATCTTCTAAATTTCTCGTATATAAGTACTTGGAATGAGGGAACCCCTTCTGTATAATCAATCAATCTTATATACGAAAAACTGGAGCACACTTGGGGGGAATATAAAATCGAGCGGCCGAGAGCATTTAATGAAAATTAGGTACAAGCACGACACTTCTTTCGACAGAAGTGAGATTAGGTGCTGATGTTGGTAAAATGCTCCAGGCTGCCACGAATTTCGGAGAAGACCAAAGCGGCGCAGTCTTCTCCCACCAACTGCCGTTTAACGTCACCTGGCGGAGTGAAGAATATGTTAGCTTTAGTATATTGAAAGGTACGAAACCTAGTCATAGGGCGAAAGCCCGAAAGGTAATAATAGGGCGAAAGCCCGAAAGGTAATAATAGGGCGAAAGCCCGAAAGGTAATAATAGGGCGAAATTCCGAAAGGTAATAATAGGGCGAAAGCCCAAAAGATAATAATAGGGCGAAAGCCCGAAAGGTAATAATAGGGCGAAAGCCCGAAAGGTAATAATAGGGCGAAAGCCCGAAAGGTAATAATAGGGCGAAAGCCCGAAAGGTAATAATAGGGCGAAAGCCCGAAAGGTAATAATAGGGCGAAAGCCCGAAAGGTAATAATAGGGCGAAAGCCCGAAAGGTAATAATAGGGCGAAAGCCCGAAAGGTAATAATAGGGCGAAAGCCCGAAAGGTAATAATAGGGCGAAAGCCCGAAAGGTAATAATAGGGCGAAAGCCCGAAAGGTAATTATAAGGCGAAAGCCCGAAAGGTAATAATAGGGCGAAAGCCCGAAAGGTAATAATAGTGCGAAAGCCCGAAAGGTAATAATAAGGCGAAAGCCCGAAAGGTAATAATAGGGCGAAAGCCCGAAAGGTAATAATAGGGCGAAAGCCCGAAAGGTAATAATAGGGCGAAAGCCCGAAAGGTAATAATAAGGCGAAAGCCCGAAAGGTAATAATAGGGCGAAAGCCCGAACTATAATAATAGGGCGAAAGCCCGAACTGTAATAATAAGTAAGTTAATAGAAATTTAGCCTATTCGCCAGGAAAAAGTAGGGGTCGACTGGTCTAAAGGCTCCATGGATACCAACTCACTAGCAGACATGCGCTTGGCCTAAGAGTGACGAACCTCGAATGTCCATGGAGTTGGGAGCTCCTCCGACGACAGATGGTTAGGGTCAGCTTGCAGGAGTCGTGTTGGTGTACGGCTCACAGCTTCGGCATCGCACCATCCTGACGTCCATCGATGCATGAGATTCCCAGCTCCAGCCCAAGACAACCAGAAGAGCGAAGGCGGAGCGAAGAAGCAGCGCGGTAACGGTGAGCTTAGCCACTCATCCTCCCGTCGCCTGTCCGCCTTAAAACGTTGCAGGAAAGACGCATCCAAACCCAACCCTTAGGTTCGGAGAAAATTAGCCCAACGGCGAAACCACGTAAAACCTGCGGCGACAGGGAAGCGCTACACACAGAGTCAGTAGCCGGTAGTTATGATCTGCTGATAATTGGGTCAGGTGGCCAGAGCAGAGCTTTTTCTGCTGTGTCTATGGAAGCTACAGTAAACTGGATACTGTATACTGTATACTGTGTTTGGCCAAACTTAAACTAGGAGCCGTCTACTAGCGAGCCAGCACTACTCCAAAACCAGTCGACCAAATTTAGATCAATATTTTATATATTATATAATAACACCAGGTGTCGCTTTAAACTTATAAATCAATTTTTATATTTTTTGTGCCCCATTTCTCCCATGTTATTACAATAGGAATCTCATTGAACACATTAAATTCGTTAGTCCTTCGTTCTTTCAAGCTTTTAAAGGATGTTTAACGTCCGTATCTGTGATACGAGTTGCACCAGTGCACAAGTACAAAAATATTGTAATTGTGGATACTGTTAGGATGGATATATTTGTTTGTCATCCATATCTGCAAGATTTTTTAAAAAGGGGGACAACCCAGGCCCAGGCCTGCCAGGCCCCTGTCGGTCTGGTGAGCTTTTTTGTTTTGTTATTGGAAAAGGACCCTTAGCTAGTGGACTGTCGGTCCTAAAATTATATGACGCTACGGACACTAGATCCCACCCCCAAATGGAACCCTCCCCAAATAAGGACCAAAAATTTTGAATTTAGGATTCCATTTCGACCCCATATCAAAAGAAAACAAATTAAAATGCTTCAAGGATTTTATAACTGTCTTTGGTTTTGTTCTATCATAAAAACTCAATGAGTTCTATTCATTTGAAATATAAAAAAAATGAACTAAAAACCAATATGTCCAATTTTTTCAAAAAACTAAGACCTGAATTGAAAAAATGAATAAAAGAAATTGTGTTTTGTTTCAAAAGTTACCTATCATATTCAAATTTCATAAGAATCAGACCACAATATAAAATTTCATAATTTTTATGTAAGAAAATTTATTATTTTTTATTTTTTGTAAATTACAATTCACAGTGTGAATATGAAGTTATGCATTGAGATTACTGAAATAAAAATGAAAAAAGCATTCAATTACATAAATTGTCCATCATATTACAATTCAACAAAAAATTTTGTTCATGGCTCATACCTAAACCTCTAATTTAAAAATTTTTCAGAATTCAAAAGAATAAAAGTCTGTGAGTTTTCATGCTAAGAAAAAAACAAAGACAGTTTTGGAATCCTTGGATCATTTTTAATAAAAGTACGGTAGCAAACTTCACAGTTGTACAAATAATTTTATTTTTGCAAGCTCAAAACCCAAAATTAGTGTATATTTGAGTTTTTGATCAAATATCGCATAGAAAAAAACGAAAAGTAACAAATGGATAATTTGCTACCGTACTTTTGTTAGAAATGCTCCATAGATTCTAAAACTGAATTATCTTTGATTTTGTTCTAGCATGAAAACTCAGTGACTTCTTTTTTTTTGAACCATCCATAAAAATGTACCAAAAACTAATTTTTCATATTTTTCAAAAGAAATAAGGCCTAAATCGAAAAAATTACATGACTAAAAGAAGTTTACTTTCAACAAATACATATACTGGTCATATTTCAAACGAATCAGATGAAAAAAATCTTGTGTTGCCCCCTTGAAGAAAATACTGAATCCCGCCATTTTTGAAGGATCATGTCCACCATACAGTTATTCTGCTAAAAGTCGTAATTTAAATGTCATTTCTGTACCCGTACGGTGGTAAAACTCGTACCACAGTTACGTCTATCAAGCATTCTAGTCACATAAAGTTATTTGCTCGCTGAGTGAGTCTATTTGTTCTCACTTTCGCTCTATGAACTAGACACTTGAACTCTGAATAATTCAAATTTCTACTTTCTTGAACTAAAACTCATTAATATTGGTTGAAATTCATCACGCTACCTTAACACGAAAATAAAAATCGAGGGAAGAAAGGACATAAATTTCAACAGGCAGTAAAAACGGTTTCCACGGATGAATTTTCGCTGTAACACGAAGATAACGCTTCCATTTTATTGAGGTGATTTAATAAACTTTTATACGGTGAGGTACGCTATTAAGTTTTTAGACAATGAGGTATACAAAATAATCAGCATTATATAAATTTATGCTAAAAGGGTCGGACCAATTCAGTGCTGATGTCATTCGCGACCCAACCGTCAGTCTGTAGTAGGCACAAAAAGAAGTAGACTTCAAGGCTCTCCGCTCAAAGCGCAACAGTTCACGTCCAGCCATTAAGACCTCAACATTAAACTCTAAATCCTCTGTGCCTTGAAACATTCATGAACTCTTCTCTGTAATCTCCAAGCCATTTAAGCGTCACCATGGCTAAGTAAGAAGCGGTGGCTCCTTGGGCTGGCGAGTGCGGTGGGCGCCGCGAGTGCGGTGGGCGCCGCGACTGCGTGCTGCGCTGCGATGGGTTGCCGTTCGGTGGTGCGGTGCTGCAGTGTCGTGTGGTTTGCTCTGCTTCAGGCCTCTAAAGCTACTCTGAGCTGTTGGCCGCCTCGACAACTTACGATGGCATCGCACCGATGGCGTCCTCGTGGACTTCCTGCAGACCATCGCAGCGGAGACTTCAGAACCAGTTCGCTTACGAGGTGGGTCGCAGTGACATTTGGCGCTGTGTTCGGTCGACCCTTCGTAGCGAATCATCCTTCCTAGATGTCGGTTCCCCACTCCATCCCTACTATAAATTCCGTGTTGGTCGGTGCGGGGCTTGGGGTCTCTATAGAGGAAAGGGGTTGAGCTGGGATAGAATATTGCCAATCCATAGATGTATTTATTGTTTGATTATTACCGGTCTTTAAGTGTAAGAACTGCTAAAATAGTGCTAGTCTACTAAATTATGTACTACTTAATTATTGCTGGTCTATTGAATTGGGCGAAGCTTAAAAATTCCCAATTGAACATCTTCCTAATTATCACTCACGAAAATGACCTAAAGTGGAATAATAAACTTAGCTTTTCAGCTCACACCCATCGGCTACCTTGGTACCTCGTTTGACCAAATTATTTGTTCACAGCCCGATCTCGACCTTCCCACTCGTGTGTGCCGGTGGGTTAGCCGTGGTCCAGCGCTGTCAAACCTTCATGGCATGGTTCCCCACGACGGCGAGGGACAGTTGTGCTGCCAGAGTGAATTCATAACTAAACTGGAAACGTTAGTAAATAAAGTTGCACTGGTGTCAGTTTCCTTCACACGCTGTCATTTTCGATGTGAGGTGCGCTGGTAGGTTTTTAGACGGTGAGGTACGCTATTAAGTTTTTAGACGGCGAGGTGCGCTAACAAGTACGTAAACATTACCTCTAAGCCATTAAGTAATATCTCCTTTAAGCCACAAACAAGAAAACTTGGAAAAGAAGCGAGCAAGTGACACGAAGTTGTTCAAGTAATCTGGAAGCGAGCGGAGTGCCTCTCCCCTAATTTTGCAGGTCTTTATGCATTAAACTGGTGGAGCGGCAGACGCCAGGGACTTCATCACAACACAAGTTCCTGCACCACACAGGACCTGATCAGCATTTTGATGAGCTCATTACACACAAATTTTGAGCTTCGTTCCTTCACTGCCAAAAATTTCAGGACTTGATTCCGAAATACTGCTCCGCCATACCGCAGCCAAATATCGTGGTGCGAAAACTGGAGCTCAGCGGCCATCCAAAATGTGTGATCCATCAGGGCAGCGCGCGCCAAAATGTGTTGCACTCTGTTGCAGAGTTGATTTTTTGTTTTGATTGCTGGAATTCTGCCAGCCAAGGTCGTGGAGAAAAATTTTGACAAAATTATTCATTCACAGTGGTTTGGATGATGAAGCTTGTTCTATCTGATGCGAGCTGTGTACGCGGTGTGTACGTTTTGCTTGCATTATTTACTTCGTACGATATTTACTTGGTGTACGCTACGTGCATCGTGTACATTGCACCCATGGAGTACGTTGTACGTTTCGTATGTTGTACGTTGCGTACAGTGTACGTTACGCATGTTGTACTGTACGTTGCATACGTTGTACGTTGTGTGCGCTGTACGTTGCGCACGTTGTATTTTGTCCACATGGTAAAATGCGTACACTGCTGCATTGTACCCAATTCTATAAAAAAAATTAACATGAAAAGGCTAAAACTTGGAAATTTTTGTCTGGAAGTGGACATCATGACAGGTATGTCATTCATTTTATTCCGTTTGAAAGTTCATGAAAAATGCAGTCATTTCTTAAAGGAAGACAAACAAACGAATGGACAAGCAGGCATATTTTACGCTCTTTAAAGCGATTGTTTCATTTGTGAGAGTTCTCCCCAAAATAATTTACGAATAAAATAATGTACATAATAAAATAATAATAAAAATAAAATAAATAATAAATAAAAAATAAAATAGAAAATAAAAAATAAAATAAATGATAAAATAGTAACATAATGTACGAATAACATAATGTACATAATAATAACATAATAAAATAATAATAAAACAAAAATAAATAATAAATAAAAAATAAAATAACAAATAAAAAATAAAATAAATGATAAAATAGTAACATAATGTACGAATAACATAATGTACACAATAATAACATAATAAAATAATAAAAAAAATAAAATAAATAATAAATAAAAAATAAAATAATAAATATAAAAATAAAATAAATGATAAAATAGTAACATAATGTACGAATAAGATAATAATATAACATATAAAATAACATAATGTACGAAACAAATATATGCAAAATTTTTTTGAGAATTCCCCTCAACACTTTGACCGCAACGTGCTCCACCGGTGGCCACGGAAGGGATTTTTAGAATGCTGTTGACCGACAAGTAGACACAAATTCAATTTTCCCAAATACTTCATTAAAGCTAAATTTGGGCACGATCTAGCTAATGTTTTTTCAAACTCACTGACTACAATTGACTTTGAATTTGAGTTGGACGTTGAAGTTCAGCTCAACCCGTTACGGTCAAAGTGTAAACGTACGACTTGTATCGATTAACAAAGGAACATAATGTTTTAACTGAAAAATAAGTACATGCATTAAATTCATAGCTTAGATTATGTTTTTAAAGCGCAACAATTGCGAATTGCAAGTCTTTAAAAATTGTTGTCCTTGACAATAACAATTATCATAAACTATAAAACTGTAAAACATATACTGTTGAACCAGCTATGACATAACAGTTCACACTGCGAACCAGAATAAAAGTTCACCATATTTTTTCATTTACTTTAACTTGACGTGATGCTGTGTCCCGCCCCGCAAATTCTCATCCTTATCACTTATATTTAAAAGAATTATCTTTTAAATTTTGAAAATTGAAAAAGAATTTCCTATGCCTCCGTTCCCTCAGGATATGAATAACGGTTTATTAAAAAAATCTTGTCAATCAAAATTTTTACAAAATTTTCTCGATCAAAGTTAAAAAATATCTTCGTTCAAAATTGAACGAAAGTATCTTCGTTCAAAATTTTTAAAAACTTCCTAGCTTAAAATAAATAACTTTTCGCTTTAAACTTCATAAGAACGTTCTCGTTTGAAATTAACAATACCTTCTTGTTCAACGGAACAATTTTCATTTAAAATTTAAAAACGTTCTCGTTTAAAATCAAAATAACGCTGCGTTTAAAATTAAAATAACACTTCGTTTAAAATTGAAATAACACCTCGGATAAAATAGAAATAACACCTCGGTGAAAATTAAAATAACACCTCGGTTAAAATTAAAATAACACCTCGTTTAAAATTGAAATAATTCCTCGGTTAAAATTGAAAGAACCCCTCGTTTAAAATTAAAATAACACTTCGTTTAAAATTAATGCAAACTTCTTGTTTAAAATCTAGGAATCTGGAAAATATTTCTTTTTCTTTGCTCACTCATGAGGAAAACTTCCGAAAACAGCTTCGATTTAGAATTATTCTGAAGCACCGCACAAAGTATAACACGTATAACACATTTAAGATAAACACAGTTGTAATAGCTATATAAAAAAGCTAAAAAAGATATAAGAGTTTTGAGTTTAATTTGAGGGCGTCTTTTGCGGCCCCGGCGGCGCCCTGGAGAGCCCACGCCCTTTGTGCGCTCCCCACCAGTATCGGCAGAGGCTCCTCCACTTGAAGGACCTCGGAATCGATGTCTCGAGTGCTTCTGCCTTCGCTGTCCAACAGAATTTAAAATTACTCTAAAAACTAGTCCATTTAATGAATATAAAGCTCGTTTCATATTTTTTACCCGCAACAATTGCGAATTGAGGGTGTTCAAAAATTGATGTCCTGTGCAATAGCTATTAACCATAAGCAATAAACTATAAAACATAAACTAAAAAACTAGCTGTAAAAATAACAGTTCACAATACGAACCTTATAAAAGTTTCCTCTATTTTATTACCCTAAATTTACCCTATTGCTCTAAATTTAATTTAATTACCCTATTGGCTTATTACCCTAAATTGAAAAGTTTATTACTGTTGCCGCTGTTCTGTCTTGGACAAAGCAGCGCGACCCTTTATGTTCAAATCGATTTGACTTCGTTGCCTCTTGGCCTGTCCTTGTCACTTCGCATTAGTTAGAGCAGGGCTTGGTTGCCTCCGCCGGAGTTGGCTGATCTGTGTCGCTGCGCGGTAGGTATTTTTAGTCAATTACTCTTATTTTGTTTTGTTCATGTATTGCATGCTCTCTTGTGTGAACTTTATGTATCCCTTTCCAGACCAATGTTGATGACCTGTTTGTGGTACCTATAAATAAGTGCTGCTACTCGTGTATGATAGACATTGTAAAACAAATCAAGTCGTAGAGTTAGGAAGATGCGAAGTCGCACGGCCTGGCCAAATACTGACTTCGATGCTCTCCCCATGTAGGTGTGAATTAGACCATACGATTACCATGAATTTGAAAGTTTATTACTGTAAATTTAAAAGATTATTTCTGGAAATTTTGCGACTTATAAATTTGGCGTGAACTCATAAGTCGAAGAATTTGTTCTTTTCAAAATATTGTCCTCTCAAATTTAATGACGTATAAAATTTTGATGTTTTTGTTATGAATTCAAAATCCAAGCAATTTTCTTAAATAACAATACTTCCATCTGTCCTAAAAACATGAATAATTAAAAAAATATATATTTTAATTCAGTCTAGAATTTAGCTTATATTAAATTTCATGAATTCATTCCTATTGTTATATTACCTCTACATTTGTCACAGCAAGCATCATTGTCAAAAAACTCATCATCGTTAATTAAAAAAATACCATCATTCCCGCAGTAAAAGCCTAAAAACTCAATTAAAAACGAGACACAATATCAAAAAGCTCTCAAGAGTGCACCAGTCATACAGAAAACATAAACAGAAGCAGAAGTATTTTCCCAACACCGAAAACGCTTACCGGTCGGCAAAAAATTCTGGGGCGTTCTCGAAGAAACTCATTCACGAGCCTAAGGCCTTGCTGCGGACGACCAATTAGACCACGGTCTGTTATTGGTTGCAGTGTAGCACCACAGCACTGTTGCTGTGCTAATCTGGCACCAGAGCCCTGTTGCTGTGCTAATGTGGCACCACAGCCCTGTTGCTGTGCTAATGTGGCACCAGAGCACTGTTGCTGTGCTAATGTGGCACCACAGCACTGTTGCTGTGCTAATGTGGCACCACAGCACTATTGCTGTGCTAATGTGGCACCAAAGCAGTGTTCCTCTGCTAATGTGGCACCACAGCACTGTTCTGGTGCTAATGAGGCACCACAGCACTGTTCCTGTGCTAATGTGGCACCACAGCACTGTTCTGGTGCTAATGTGGCACCAAAGCAGTGTTCCTGTGCTAATGTGGCACCACAGCAATGTTCTGGTGCTAATGTGGCACCAAAGCAGTGTTCCTGTGTTAATGTGGCACCACAGCACTGTTCCTGTGCTAACGTGGCACTAACGAAAAAAGCGAGAGGGGGGAAAATGAATTACAGACAGTAGAATTAAAGTTTAATAACATGACCCAAATATTCAACAATGCTGTTATATAAATAAATAATCGTGCAATGAAAAATAAATTAGGTGATGGAGAACGATGGTTTTCGTTTGATGGTTGCGTCGGAGCCTCGGCCCGAAGTGTCTGAGCCGCTGTCGTGACTCCAGACGCAAACCCCGCGCCTTCCGTTAGTGCAACTAGGTGAAACAATTAGCAAACTTACAGAAAAGGAGTAAATACGAAGTGTGATGATCTGACTTGCTTGGTGAATAAATCAATTAAACACACCCAAAACCAACCCCGATCTGATATACCTACAAACACCGTGACTAAATTTACACCCACCGATCTGATCTCAAACACCTCAAACAACTGAATTTACACCCACTGATCTGATCTCAAACACCTCAACTGAATTTACACCCACCGATCTGATCTTAAGCACCTGAACTAACTTAACACCCACCGATCTGATCTACACCTAAACCCATAAATAAACACACCCCTATCTGATCTACACCTACCGATCTACTTCTAACTAGTTAATATATAGATGGATTACCCTAGGCGCAATTATTTAACAGGAGGGAACGGAACACTTCAATGAGCTTCAGCCGAACAATCTAATGCTTACGCACGACACACGACAGCACTGCGACTTACTGCTCTAATGGCGAACCGAAGTGTCTTCATGCGGTGAGTGAGGTGATGATGACGGGTGCGCACTCGCTCTCACAGGGTGCTTAGCCGCCTCCTCCCATGCCGACCGTGGTGCGTCAACAAGACAAGAGCACACTGAGTCGGACGGTGGAAGAAGCCGTACCGGATGGTGAGGTAGCGGAGCGTCAGAAGTCCAGAAGTTGATGCGCTAGCGTTGAAGGCTGAAGATAGTCTGCTGATTTTGGGCGCCCGAGATCTGACGTTGGATCTGATGAGTAGCTCGGAGGAAAGTTTAGTGGCGAAGAAGAAAATGTCGACAGTGAGAGTCACTATGCCGGTTGTAAGATACGTAATTGTCTGCTGTACTATTGAAGTGTTCGTAATTAAAACTAATAAAGTTTTTCTCCCATATACCCAAATAAATAAAAAGGGCACTTTTTCGACAGGCACCACAGTACTGTTCCTGAGCTAATGTGGCACCACAGCACTGTTCCTGTGCTAATGTGGCACCACATCACTGTTCCTGTGCTTATGTGGCACCAAAGCCCTATTCCTGTGCTACTGTGGCACCACAGCACTGTTCCTGAGCTAATGTGGCACCACAGCACTGTTCCAATGTTAATGAGGCACCACAGCACTGTTCCGGTGCTAATGAGGCACCACAGCACTGTTCCGGTGCTAATGTGGCACCACAGCCCTATTCCTGTGCTACTGTGGCACCACAGCACTGTTCCTGAGCTAATGTGGCACCACAGCACTGTTCCAATGTTAATGAGGCACCACAGCACTGTTCCGGTGCTAATGAGGCACCACAGCACTGTTCCGGTGCTAATGTGGCACCACAGCACTGTTCCTGTGCTAATGAGGCACCACATCACTGTTCCGGTGCTAATGAGGCACCACAGCACTGTTCCTGAGCTAATGAGGCACCACAGCACTGTTCCTGAGCTAATGAGGCACCACAGCACTGTTCCAATGTTAATGAGGCACCACAGCACTGTTCCGGTGCTAATGAGGCACCACAGCACTGTTCCGGTGCTAATGTGGCACCACAGCACTGTTCCTGTGCTAATGAGGCACCACATCACTGTTCCGGTGCTAATGAGGCACCACAGCACTGTTGCCACATTAGCACAGGAGCACTGTTCCTGTGCTAATGTGGGCACCACAGCACTTTCCTTGCGCTATTTTGACACTACATTCTCCTCATAATATTCGCAAGTAATATATTCTGGGCTGCTCAGATATAGCGGGCTGTTCAGATATAGTGGGCTGTTCAGATATAGTGGGCTGATCAGATATAGTGGACTGCTCAGATATAGCGGGCTGTTCAGATATAGTGGGCTGTTCAGATATAGTGGGCTGATCAGATATAGTGGGCTGATCAGATATAGTGGGCTGTTCAGATATGGTGGGCTGATCAGATATAGTGGGCTGTTCAGATATAGTGGTCTGTTCAGATATAGTGGGGTTCAATCTTTAAAATTCATTGTACTTTCCATTCTTCGATATGTATCTCACTCTTTAATCTTCATCGTAAGTGAGACCCATTCATCTTTCATTTAAAAACATCATTCATATAACATTTGGCATTTAACATTTTATATTTCTATATTCTAAGATTTCTTACGCCCATTTTGTTTGTCGTGTATCTAAACCATCATACATACATATATGTCATCTTCAATGCCTCTCACACATTCTGTATTAAAAACCAGTCATACATGCCGTCTTTTATACCTGTAACCTTTTTCAAACTTCCAAATATTCATGTTTTCTACATTACACATCTCTCATGTTTTACACGAGTCATGTCTCACAGAAGCCATCTTTTACACTCGTCATTTAAGTCAAATTTCCAGCCTCCCGCACCTTATGCGTCACGACACACACCTGTTACTATAGCTCGACGGTTCCCTTATCATATCACGGCCCCCCTTAAATTCCACAGCTCCTCATTTACTCGGCTGTTCAGACCGCAACCTGACCTGTGATGAAAACATTAGGTTTATTTTTAGCCCCACGGCCGAACTATGTGATGAAAACATTAAGCTTATTATCATCCTAAGTTTGTGATGAAATCATTAAGTTTTTTTAGCATCACGGCTAAACTTCCTGCTGATAATTAAACATAAGATTTATTTATAGCACCACAACCTAACCTTGGGATGAAAATATTAATTTTACTTTTACTAGTGTGGTGCGGTGCACCGTCCTGCGTGATGCACGTTGCAGACACTCTCGATGCGCTCCCCTTACTGCCGCAAGTCATGCGACGCGAGGGCAGGTTACCCTCTGACTCAGGATATTCCCTCTGATATGTACACCGTTCCATGTATTGGCGGCTTCCACACCATTTTTTTCATCGTTTTTTGTAGAATTTTCATCATATTTTGTAGTCTTTTAGCACGTTTCTGTGGCTCCCCCATTCATGTTTTTGCAGCTTTCCCAGCATATTTTTAAGCATTTTTATGAGCATTTTCAGCTTATTTTTGTAGCTTCTTACCATGTTTTTTTGGCTTCCCCAGCATGGCTTCTAATTTTTTTTGCATTTACAGCTAATTTATACAGCACCTTACAATTTTTAGTGGCTTCCCTAGCATGTTTTTTCAGCTATCCCAGCTAGTCTTTTAGCATTTTATTAGCATTTTCAGAAAATTCATATAGCTCCTCACCATTGTTTGTGGCTTCCCCAGCATATTTCTGTAGCTCTGCATATCACGTCGCGAGCAAGATTTCATACAATTCACCTGTATGCGTCTGTGTAGCAGGCGTGTGTCAATACATGTCACAGAGAACACACTATGTTTAGTGTAGCCTGACGTTTCGCTATGACCTGCCACACAACACGCAGGCGCAGCCCAACTTTTCCGACGCCGCATCTATAATTTTGGCAGCCCCATGTCGAAGTCGTAATTGAGCGGCTAATATCATACCTACTTCGGGAAAAATACAAGTATGTATGATTCTGTGGCACAACTTGTATACTGATGACTACTGTAACTTGCTGTGCACTGATGACAACTGTAACTTGCTTTGCACTGATGACAACTGTAACTTGCTGTGCACTGATGACAACTGTAACTTGCTGTGCACTGATGACAACTGTAACTTGCTGTGAACTGATGACAACTGTAACTTGCTGTGCACTGATGACAACTGTAACTTGCTGTGCACTGATGACAACTGTAACTTGCTGTGCACTGATGACAACTGTAACTTGCTGTGCACTGATGACAACTGTAACTTACTGTGTAATGATGACAACTGTAACTTGCTGTGTACTGATGACAACTATAACTTGCTGTGCACTGATGACAACTGTAACTTGCTGTGCACTGATGACAACTGTAACTTGCTGTGCACTGATGACAACTGTAACTTGCTGTGAACTGATGACACCTGTAACTTGCTGTGCACTGATGACAACTGTAACTTGCTGTGCACTGATGACAACTGTAACTTGCTGTGCACTGATGACAACTGTAACTTGCTGTGCACTGATGACAACTGTAACTTGCTGTGAACTGATGACAACTGTAACTTGCTGTGCACTGATGACAACTGTAACTTGCTGTGCACTGATGACAACTGTAACTTGCTGTGCACTGATGACAACTGTAACTTGCTGTGCACTGATGCCAACTGTAACTTGCTGTGCACTGATGACAACTGTAACTTGCTGTGCACTGATGACAACTGTTACTTGCTGTGCACTGATGACAACTGTAACTTTCTGTGTAATGATGACAACTGTAACGTGCTGTGTACTGATGACAACTGTAACTTGCTGTGCACTGATGACAACTGTAACTTTCTGTGTAATGATGACAACTGTAACGTGCTGTGTACTGATGACAACTGTAACTTACTGTGTGATGATGACAACTGTAACGTGCTGTGTAATGATGACAACTGTAACTTGCTGTGTACTGATGACAACTGTAACTTGCTGTGTACTGATGACAACTGTAACTTGCTGTGTACTGATGACAACAGTAACTTGCTGTGCACTCACGACATATGTAACTTGCTGTGCACTGATGACAACTATAACTTGCTGTGCACTCACCACAACTATAACTTGCTGTGCACTAACCACAACTATAACTTGCTGTGCACTCACCACAACTATAACTTGCTGTGCACTCACCACAACTATAACTTGCTGTGCACTCACAACAACTATAACTTGCCGTGCACTCACAACAACTATAACTTGCTGTGCACTAACCACAACTATAACTTTCTGTGCACTCACAACAACTATAACTTGCTGTGCATTCACCACAACTATAACTTGCTGTGCACTAACCACAACTATAACTTTCTGTGCACTCACAACAACTATAACTTGCTGTGCATTCACCACAACTATAACTTTCTGTGCACTCACAACAACTATAACTTGCTGTGCACTCACCACAACTATAACTTGCTGTGCACAAACCACAATTATAACTTGCTGTGCACTCACATCAACTATAACTTGCTGTGCACTCACAACAACTATAACATGCTGTGCACTCACAACAACTATAACTTGCTGTGCACTCACCACAACTATAACTTGCTGTGCACTCACCACAACTATAACTTGCTGTGCACTCACCACACCTATAACTTGCTGTGCACTCACCACAACTATAACTTGCTGTGCACTAACCACAACTATAACTTGCTGTGCACTCACAACAACTATAACTTGCTGTGCACTCACAACAACTATAACTTGCTGTGCATTCACCACAACTATAACTTGCTGTGCACTCACAACAAATATAACTTGCTGTGCACTCACAACAACTATAACTTGCTGTGCACTCACAACAACTATAACTTGCTGTGCATTCACCACAACTATAACTTTCTGTGCACTCACAACAACTATAACTTGTTGTGCACTCACAACAACTATAACTTGCTGTGCACTCACAACAACTATAACTTGCCGTGCACTCACAACAACTATAACTTGCTGTGCACTCACAACAACTATAACTTGCTGTGCACTCACAACAACTATAACTTGCTGTGCACTCACAACAACTATAACTTGCTGTGCACTCACAACAACTATAACTTGCTGTGCACTCACAACATCTATAACTTGCTGTGCACTCACAACAACTATAACTTGCTGTGCACTCACAACAACTATAACTTGCTGTGCATTCACCACAACTATAACTTGCTGTGCACTCACCACAACTATAACTTGTTGTGCACTCACAACAACTATAATTGCTGTGCACTCACAACTGTAACTTGCTGTGCACTCACAACAACTATAACTTGCTGTGCACTCACCACAACTATAACTTGCTGTGCACTAAATACAACTATAACTTGCTGTGCACTCACAACAACTATAACTTGCTGTGCACTGATGACAATCATAACTTGCTGTGCACTAACCACAAAACTAATGACTAATGATAACTAATGACAACACATGACTAATTTAGTCCCACTAACGCTCACGATTCACCAACGAATGCCGAAATGAAGGCCCTAACCCTTCACTTTTCAGAAAACCTCATTCGCCCGAGAAACGCTGCCTGAGTGTCAGCTTCCGTCAGGTTGCTGGGAGCCTCGTGGGCAGCATTTGTGCCTCTCTAATTTCCCTGATGCTAAAACGAAGTGTAAGTGAGCGCTGAGTTAATTACAAGCTTTACATGCTTTAATTAATTATGAGCTTTCATTAATTATAAGATTTCATAAGGTATAAGCTTTAATTATGAGCTTTAATTAGTTTTCAAATGAAGGCTTTGAGACGCGGTGATTTTCTCCAAGTAGTTGAAGTTATCTCCGTCTGAGCCTGCTTCCCAGGAGCGGCTGCACTTCTGCGTCTAGTGAACTTTAACGTAAAGTAGATCGTTAATGACTAGTGTACACGGCCAGCCAAAATGATGGAATTGGGTATTTTCCATATATAAATCCTCCACATGCGGATGACAAACAAATACATCCATCCCAATAGTACCCGCGATTAAAATATTCTTGTACTTGTGCACTGGTGAAACTCGTATCACAGATACGGTCATGAAGCATCCTTCAAATCAAATCAGAGAAGCTGTTTCTTAAGAATCGACCACCAAACAAATAAATAAACACACCAAGAGTATTATTAGGTAAGATACTTAGTATTTAACATTATGAATAAGCTCTTATAAGTACAAGCGACGTGCATGATGAAGTCTGTGAAGGGGCGAGTTTCATTCATGACATGAAAGTATGCATTTGCAATTACATGCAACTTACAAGTACACAATGAAGGGATGTCACATTTTTATAATGACAGCAGCGATTACAAGAGAGTTATCGGATCTGTGGCACGTGAGCAACAGTGGGATAAATGAAGACACTACTGAATTTTTACCGATGTGCAATTATTATCGATACTTCATCGAGAACTTCAGTGACAATTGGTCTGTTTGTTGAACATATCCTTGTCAATCAGCAGCGCAGCCAGGAGGGGGGGAGGGGTGGTACGGGGGTCATGGTACTGTTAATGTTAAGCTGGGGCCAGTTTCAGTCCACGTTTCAAGTAGAAGAATAAAAAGAGAGCTGATAACTAATGTATGCCCCCCATGAAATTTTCGGCTGGCTGTGCCACTATTGTCAATCGCCGTGAGCTGTGACTTCAGTGCAGAAATTAAATCATAAATGAAGAGAAATTGAAGAAATAAATGGTTTCGAAGGTGTCCTGCAGGCGGACATTTCCCAAGCATTCCCTATTATAAATTTCCTAAGCATTCTTCCACCTAAATTTCCTTAGCATTCCTCAACGTGAATTTTCAAATCATTCCACTATGTAACCTTCCTAAGCATTTCCCATGTAAATTTATAAAAATTCCCAGGTGTAAATTTCTTGAGCCTTACCCCATGTCAGTTTCCTTAGCATTTCCCCACGGGAATTTCCTAAGCATTTCAACATGTAAATTTCCTTAGCATTCCACCATATAAATTTCCTAAGCATTCCACCGTATAAGTTTCCTTAGCATTCCACCATATAAATTTCCTAAGCATTCCACCATATAAATTTCCTTAGCAGTCCACCATATAAATTTCCTAAGAATTCCCCATGCAAAATTTCACAAGAATTCCCCCACGTAAACGTCCTAAGCATTACACCACGTAATTTCTTAAGCATTCTCAGTGTAAATTTTCAAAATTCCCCTGTGTAAATTTCCATTGCATTCCTTCATGAACTTCCCAAGCATTCCCCCTCGTAAATTAATATGTGAAACTCAAGCCTAGGTCTATTTAATGCTTACTGAGCGGGTATCTCTAGCACAAATACTGCAGACAACACACCGGCCAATACCCGACTCCTCTATAATCCACGGAGATTCAATTGCAAGTTTGGAACTTGATCCTCAATTGCTCTTTCAAACAAGCCTTGCGCTCGCAATTGATGTCGAATTGCAACCTGACCTGGGCGCCAGTAATAAAAACAAACATCGCATAGCTTAATCTCTGTAACTGAGAACCATAATTCACTTGCAACGAGCTCTGAAATCTCGTCCGTCTGATGGGAAATATTGGATCTTTTGAATGAGGCCGCCGCTCTGTTTGAATTCACGGACAATTTTTGCGGGCAAACCAATGTCGACGCTAGAAAATTTAATTCCGTTCGAATTTAGTACGAGGTTTTGCTGGGGACTGAAATGATAGTGCAGAATAATAGTAGGATTTTTTTTATATATTGAGTCCTGATTTAGCTTGGAATTGTTCTTTGAAAATTTGTTGATTGAAGTTTTATCCAGAAATTGCTGGATTTCCGCATTGAAAGCTTTACTATATTTCCCCTTGGTTTTTGGACATTTTACAGACCATGATCTTGTTCGCAATGAATTACTTGCGAAGAGAAAACATTTTAGAAATTCACATTTCGTTATCAAACAAGTTATTTAAAATTAGTAATAAGAAATTTAAGTGTTTGAATTTTGGTCTGCGGATATTTATTAAATCGCACGAAGCTTGTTGAACGAATTTTACACGATTTTGGATCCGATATTATACAGGGTGGCGCATAAGTTACGCACCGTTTTAAAAAATTAATAATAAATAAGGTATGAAAGGTATAACGATGGGGATAACTGCAAACGATATAGGAACACTTAATGTTTATTTACATGTCGTATAGTGTCTAGAGATACCCAGTGTATATTGCGGTAATAAATCTTTAAAATTTACTTTCAAAATGGTGTGCTACACGAAAGAACAACGAACATAAATTGTTGAACTCTACATTTCATGTAATGGTTCAATTATTACAGTACAGAGAAGTTACAGGAACATTTTTAATGATGGAAGAAGTCCAGAAGTCCTGATAAAAATTGCATAAAAGCAATGGTCTCAAGATTCAAAGAATCCGGATCAACAGTAGACAAACGGCGCTTTGAAAGGCCGCGAACCGTTAGAACTTATGTTTCAATTCAGGCTTGAACGGGGAAACGCTCTACTCAACTGACGATGTCTCGCAGGTCTCTACAACGAATTCTCAAAGAAGATTTGAAATATCATCCTTAGTTTATTTATTATTACTTTTTTAAAAGGGTGCGTTACTTATGCGCCACCCTGTACAGTGCGAGATATTTTCTTTTACCTTTGTGTTCCATTTGAACTTACCCTCTTTGTTCTACAACACTTAACTTGGCTACGTAAGTCCACTCGGAAGAACTCACGCAGTCGGGTGCACCGCTACGAGAACGTAAATTGCGGAAAACAAACTCCTCAGAATAACAATTTTATTTTCGTCTCGATCGATCACGCAACTTTTCACCGTCGGATTCATCAAAATTTCAAAATACTGCTTTTTATATTAATAATCATGAAAATTTGTGCCGGGAATGGTGTCACACAGAAAAACGATCTGAATGAATCACTCTTAAAATGTACTCTCTTCAAAATACTGTAGGATAATTCTGAAATACTGCGTAATATTACAGAAATGTTGCATAATAATACTGAAATAATGTATAATAATACGGAAATTCTGCTTAATAATACTGAAATAATGTACAATAATACAGAAAAGCTGCATAATAATGCCAAAACACTGTCTAATAATACGGAAATGCTGCATAATAATACAAAAAAAATAATAAAAATACGGAAATGCTGCATAATAATACTGAAATAATGTATAATAATACTGTTATACTAAATAATAATACTGGACTTAATGATGTTTGTTAGAATGACGCTTGCCAACATAAAGCTAACTAGAATGATGTATCGTTCCCCTACAATATGCTATAGAATGACGGCTATGAAGATGGTGCCGGTTAAAAAGTCTTCCTGAATTTGTAGTAAATGATGTAATTTTTTAAAACGAATCAACAATAAATAAATGAATATTGCAATATTTCTGAATAAAAAGCGTCAGAATATTGCGCGAGGGTTCAATTTATTCCAGACTGACACCTCACATAATGACATTCGTATGCTGCAATCCTTAGTAGATTGATGGAATATACTGTATATAGCGCAATACTCACCAGATTGGTGCAATGTACACCGCAATACTCACCAGATTGGTGCAATGTACACCGCAATACTCACCAGATTGGTGCAATGTACACCCCAATACTCACCAGATTGGTGCAATGTACACCGCAATACTCACCAGATCGGTGCAATATATACCGCAATACTCACGAGATTGGTGCAATATACACCGCAATACTCACCAGATTGGTGCAATATACACCGCAATACTCACCAGGTTGGTGCAATATACACCGCAATACTCACCAGGTTGGTGCAATATACACCGCAATACTCACCAGATTGGTGCAATATACACCGCAATACTCACCAGATTGGTGCAATATACACCGCAATACTCACCAGGTTGGTGCAATATACAACGCAATACTCACCAGATTGGTGCAATATACACCGCAATACTCACCAGGTTGGTGCAATATACACCGCATTACTCACCAGGTTGGTGCAATATACACCGCAATACTCACCAGGTTGGTGCAATATACACCGCAATACTCACCAGGTTGGTGCAATATACACCGCAATACTCACCAGGTTGGTGCAATATACACCGCAATACTCACCAGGTTGGTGCAATATACACCGCAATACTCACCAGATTGGTGCAATATACACCGCAATACTCACCAGGTTGGTGCAATATACACCGCAATACTCACCAGGTTGGTGCAATATACACCGCAATACTCACCAGGTTGGTGCAATATACAATCAATACTCACCAGGTTGGTGCAATATACACCGCATTACTCACTAGGTTGGTGCAATATACACTCAATACTCACCAGATTGGGGCAATATACACCGAAATACTCGCCAGGTTCGCGCAATATATGCCGTAATACACTTCAGGTATATATCAATACTCCTGTTATACAATAAAGTAACCCAATAGAATGCACCCCAGGAAACTAAATTTCAAAGACCCACTACAATCCTGCATACAAATTTCAAAGACAGTAATGATTTCAAAGTACAGTAATGATTTCAAAGTACAGTAATGATTTCAAAGTACAGTAATGATTTCAAAGTACAGTAATGATTTCAAAGTACAGTAATGTTTTCGAAGTACAGTAATGATTTCAAAGTACAGTAATGATTTCAAAGTACAGTAATGATTTCAAAGTACAGTAATGATTTCAAAATACAGTAATGATTTCAAAGTACAGTAATGATTTCAAAGTACAGTAATGTTTTCGAAGTACAGTAATGATTTCAAAGTACAGTAATGATTTCAAAGTACAGTAATGATTTCAAAGTACAGTAATGATTTCAAAGTACAGTAATGATTTCAAAGTACAGTAATGATTTCAAAGTACAGTAATGTTTTCGAAGTACAGTAATGATTTCAAAATACAGTAATGTTTCCGAAGTACAGTAATGATTTCAAAGTACAGTAATGTTTTCGAAGTACAGTAATGATTTCAAAGTACAGTAATGTTTTCGAAGTACAGTAATGACTTCAAAGTACAGTAATGATTTCAAAGTACAGTAATGATTTCAAAGTACAGTAATGATTTCAAAATACAGTAATGTTTTCGAAGTACAGTAATGATTTCAAAGTACAGTAATGATTTCAAAGTACAGTAATGATTTCAAAGTACAGTAATGATTTCAAAGTACAGTAATGATTTCAAAGTACAGTAATGATTTCAAAGTACAGTAATGATTTCAAAGTACAGTTATGATTTCAAAGTACAGTAATGATTTCAAAGTACAGTAATGATTTCAAAGTACAGTAATGTTTTCGAAGTACAGTAATGATTTCAAAGTACAGTAATGATTTCAAAGTACAGTAATGATTTCAAAGTACAGTAATGATTTCAAAGTACAGTAATGATTTCAAAGTACAGTAATGATTTCAAAATACAGTAATGTTTTCGAAGTACAGTAATGATTTCAAAGTACAGTAATGATTTCAAAGTACAGTAATGATTTCAAAGTACAGTAATGATTTCAAAGTACAGTAATGATTTCAAAGTACAGTAATGATTTCAAAGTACAGTAATGATTTCAAAGTACAGTTATGATTTCAAAGTACAGTAATGATTTCAAAGTACAGTAATGATTTCAAAGTACAGTAATGTTTTCGAAGTACAGTAATGATTTCAAAATACAGTAATGTTTTCGAAGTACAGTAATGTTTTCGAAGTACAGTAATGATTTCAAAATACAGTAATGTTTTCGAAGTACAGTAATGATTTCAAAGTACAGTAATGATTTCAAAGTACAGTAATGATTTCAAAGTACAGTAATGATTTCAAAATACAGTAATGTTTTCGAAGTACAGTAATGATTTCAAAGTACAGTAATGATTTCAAAGTACAGTAATGATTTCAAAGTACAGTAATGATTTCAAAGTACAGTAATGATTTCAAAGTACAGTAATGATTTCAAAATACAATAATGATTTCAAAGTACAGTAATGATTTCAAAGTACAGTTATGATTTCAAAGTACAGTAATGATTTCAAAGTACAGTAATGATTTCAAAGTACAGTAATGTTTTCGAAGTACAGTAATGATTTCAAAATACAGTAATGTTTTCGAAGTACAGTAATGATTTCAAAGTACAGTAATGTTTTCGAAGTACAGTAATGATTTCAAAATACAGTAATGTTTTCGAAGTACAGTAATGATTTCAAAGTACAGTAATGATTTCAAAGTACAGTAATGATTTCAAAGTACAGTAATGATTTCAAAGTACAGTAATGATTTCAAAGTACAGTAATGATTTCAAAGTACAGTAATGATTTCAAAATACAGTATTGATTTCAAAGTAGAGTAATAACTTAATATTTCAGACTGCAGCTCATGCCACCAAATTTGGCTTTGGGAAACGGAGAATGTGAAAAACTTCAACACGGCGTCTTCGTGACGTACGGATCTTGAAAACGTCATCTCGAACTGAGTTACATTGGTTGAAACTCAATGTTGAACTAACCCATAAGCCATCTTGAAACTGAGGTAACATAACTGTGTATGGAACTTGTATCATATACTGAGGTAACATGAATGTATTTGGAATTTGTATCATATACTGAGGTAACATGAATGTATTTGGAATTTGTATCATATACTGAGGTAACATGAATGTATTTGGAATTTGTATCATATACTGAGGTAACATGAATGTATTTGGAATTTGTATCATATACTGAGGTAACATGAATGTATTTGGAATTTGTATCATATACTGAGGTAACATGAATGTATTTGGAATTTGTATCATATACTGAGGTAACATGAATGTATTTGGAATTTGTATCATATACTGAGGTAACATGAATGTATTTGGAATTTGTATCATATAGTGAGGTAACATAATTTTATACGGAATTTGTATCATATACTGAGGTAACATAACTGTATATGGATTTTGTATCATATACTGAGGTAACATAACTGTATATGGATTTTGTATCATATACTGAGGTAACATAACTGTGTATGGAATTTGTATAATATACTGAGGTAACATAACTGTGTATGGAATTTGTATCATATACTGAGGTAACATGAACGTATTTGGAATTTGTATCATATACTGAGGTAACATAATTGTATATGGAATTTGTATCATATACTGAGATATAACAACATTAATATGATGTGAGTGTCATATACTGAGATATGATACATTCATATGAAATATGTGTCACAATGTGAGATATGTAGCATTCCCACACAGGGGCAAGTAAAATTCTTCGCTCTACAACAAGAAATTCAGTCGGACACAGATAGCTCATCAAACTTCACCTGCCCCGCTCAATACCGAGGGGAACGTCAGCAGATTTTCACTTATTCGCCGACAAAGACCTGAGGAACAGGGGGCTGTTTGCTGCAATTTATTTCCAACGTCATTTGCATGCAGCCTTCCTGCGGCGCTGATAATGCGGCTGTTGCTCCACTTCTCAGCTGCGGCTCAGTCCTCAGCTGTGGCTCAGTCCTCAGCTGTGGCTCAGTCCTCAGCTGTGGCTCAGTCCTCAGTTGTGGTTCAGTCCTCATTTGTGGCTCAGTCCTCAGTTGCGGCTCAGTCCTCAGCTGTGGTTCAGTCCTCAGCTGTGGCTCAGTCCTCAGCTGTGGCTCAGTCCTCAGCTGTGGCTCAGTCCTCAGCTGTGGCTCAGTCCTTAGCTGTGGCTCAGCTTTCAGCTGTGGCTCAGTCCTCAGCTGTGGCTCAGTCCTCAGTTGGGGCTCAGTCCTCAGCTGTGGCTCAGTCCTCAGCCGTGGCTCAGTCCTCAGTTGTGGCTCAATCCTCAGCTGTGGCTCAGTCCTCAGCTGTGGCTCAGTCCTCAGCTGTGGCTCAGTCCTCAGCTGTGATTCAGTCCTCAGTTGTGGCCCAGTCCTCAGCTGTGGCTCAGTCCTCAGCTGTGGCTCAGTCATCAGTTGTGGCTCAGTCCTCAGTTGTGGCTCAGTCCTCAGCTGTGGCTGAGTCCTCAGCTGTGGTTCAGTCCTCAGTTGTGCCCAGTCTTCAGCTGAGGAGCTTAAAGCTGAGGCTGAAGATAAGTCCAAAGTTAAGGATTAGTTTGGGGCTAAGGCAAAAGGTGAGTCCAAAGCTTAGTTTTCAACCAAGACTACAGGTAATTCTAGAGCCAAGGCTGAGTCTAGAACTGAGGCTTGGTTCAGAGCCAATGTTAGGACTAAACCTAGAGTTAAGGCTAAGGGTAATTTTTGAGTTAGGAAAAACAAAACTTTCGTAGTTTTGTAGTAACAAAAAAAAAACTTTCGTGGTTTTTGTTCGTTTAACAAAAGTTTCAGAGCAACGATCTGCCAGAAGCACAAATTTCAAAGTGGTCTTGTGAGCTACCTGGGCAACGGAACGAATTGGAATGGAGCAATGAAAATCATGAATTTTCCCCAGAAATTCTGCTCATGAAACAATCTTGTTCTGCTCTATGCCTGGGAACTTATAAGTGAAATTTCCGACTTATGCCGGCACCTTTGCATGGCACAGCCGGTGGTGTCAGGCGGGAGCAAGGAAATGAATACAGGGTGTGCAAAAAATGTACCAAGTCTTTGCCTGTTCACTGCTCATGTACGTTGTCTTGATGAACGCGTTCATGAACAGAGGGACAAGTTTTATAAGATCATTGAATCAATGCAACAAGTCTTAGAAGAATATTGAATCAATGGCACAAGTCTTAAAAGAACATTGAATCAATGGTGCAAGCCTCGGAAGAACATCAATTCATTTGCGAAAGTTGGGCCAAGAGGTAGGCCCATACCAAGGCCCTCAATCTGCTTAGCAAACTTCCCTTTTGAATACAAAAAAGAATATTTTACCGCAAGTTCCAATAGGGTTATGAAAAATTTACGAGAAAGGCCAAAAACTATAGAATTAGGATCAGCAAAAAGTTGCAATATACACAAAAGAACATAGAACATTCTAACATTAACTGTTTATTCTAACATTAATTTGGGATATTCTAACATTAATTCAATGGTGCAAGTCTTAGAAGAGCATTGAATCAATGGGACAAGTCTTAGAAGAGCATTGAATCAATGGTGCAAGTCTTAGAAGAGCATTGAATCAATGGACAAGTCTTAGAAGAACATTGAATCAATGGTACAAGTCTTAGAAGAACATTGAATCAATGGTACAAGTCTTAGAAGAACATTGAATCAATGGTACAAGTCTTAGAAGAACATTGAATCAATGGTAGAAGTCTTAGAAGAACATTGAATCAATGGTACAAGTCTTAGAAGAACATTGAATCAATGGTACAAGTCTTAGAAGAGCATTGAATCAATGGGACAAGTCTTAGAAGAACATTGAATCAATGGTACAAGTCTTAGAAAAACATTGAATCAATGGTACAAGTCTTAGAAGAGCATTGAATCAATGGGATAAGTCTTAGAAGAGCATTGAATCAATGGGACAAGTCTTAGAAGAACATTGAATCAATGGTACAAGTCTTAGAAAAAACATTGAATCAATGGTACAAGTCTCAAAAGAACATTGAATCAGTGGTACAAGTCTTAAAAGCAATTGAATCAAAGAACATTGAATCACGAACATCAATCAATTAAAGAACGTAGAATTTATGAAAGGTGAATGTCACAGAAGAAAACTTAGGTTTACCTAAATCAAAAACGAAAAACACATGAATAATCAAAATAATCGCCCGTCGGAGGATGAGTGAATGAGTACGTCACAATTCTTGCGTTACCTGCTCGAAATATTTCATACTGTTTGAATTTTGTCGTTGAGTTGATCAGGTGGTAATCGAATTACATTTGAACGGTAATTGATGGTAGAATTTAATTAGTTAATTGCCCATTAATTTTTTCTCAAAATCAACATAAGAAATGAATATTAGTTTATAATTTTATAAAACCTCAAATTTCTTCAATGCTCCCGTGCAGTGCTTCTGTGAAACACGACACACATTCTCTACATAGCGGTAAGGGGAGAGTACTAGCAAAGAGTATTACTTCCAAGATTAATATCTTGCGCAGTAACTGTGCCATCGAAACACACTCCAACTTGTAGGAATCAGAAGGCTGCGTGGCCAACTAATCGCACAAGTTTGTGCGGTCGATAGAAATTCTTGACATGTAATATCCGAAAACCAGGTTCTGACAGGGTACGGGGCTCAGGCCAATACAAAGAGAATACGGAAATACTTTATCAGCAGGCAATGGTGTTGGTAACACGGCTCACGCTCGTGAATGGATATGTTTTTGCAGATGTGCCACTAACTTCAAGGCTTGTGGTTTAAGCTGCTACAATCGCTGTAGTTGTTACTGTTATCGTGACTACACGCAGCGTTATCGTCAACGATGACTAAAACTAAGCGATTGACATACTGGTTAAGAGAGTTGAAGCCATAATATCTATTATACATGGAGGCTCATAAGACCTATTGTAGGGTCTAAGCCACTATATCTATTGTATATTGAAAGTAATGAGTTCGGCTATAGGGTCCAAGTCACGATATCTATTAAAACATGAAGGCTGAGACCTGTTGTAGGGTCAAAATCACGGTATCAATTATACATAACGGCTCATAAGACCTGTTGTAGGGTATAAGTCACGGTATCTATTATACATAAAGGCTCATAAGACTTGTAGGGTACAAGTCACGGTATCCATTATACTTAAAAGCTCGTAAGACTAGTTGTAGGGTACAAGTCACGGTATCTATCATACTTAAAGGCTCATAAGACCTGTTGTAGGGTCCAGGTCATGGTATGTATGCGACATAAAGGCTCATAAGACTTGTTATTGTGTCGAAGTCAAGGTACGTATACTCCAGTACATGAAGGCCCGCAAGGCCTGATTGTGAGCACGTGTGACGGCCAAAACCCGGAGAAGTTTTCGCCACTTCAATTAGCAGCACATAAAGCCAATGCAATAATCGGATCACTGCAATTCTCACTCGTGCGGAAGCGACGAGAGGCCCTTGTCGTCAAGAGAGGAAATGATGATGTATTGCAATGGTTCGGTCTCGCCCACCATCGTACGCAAACTTGACCAATAATCCACTCGAACATTCTGCCAAGGCCCCGGAACTTCGAGATAGTATTCAATAAAGTTGCAATTGCTCCTTATTTTTATCAGGGCGTGCGGCGTCTGGACCAATATTGCAGAGTTTGAGTTCTGCAAGGCCGTTAATATCGTGAAGAACACGACAAGTGCTACTGTCTCCTTCTGTGTGTTGGGTCTATAGTCTGTGTACTTACTGCTGCTGATAACCTCCTGCGAATACTTTCGTTCATTTTCTTACCTTACTTAACTTTCTAAAGCAACAAGTTTTCAATGACGTGAAGAAAACGGTCAAATCAATCATGGGACGACACTTTGAGTTACAACCGCGGGAAGTGGCAGTGTGTTTACTTGCATGCACTGTTGCCTGTGCGTGAAAATGGTTGATGTTAGGAGTGTTTCGTTGGTGCCTGTGCGTGAAAATGGTTGATGTTACGAGTGTTTCGTTGGTGCCTGTGCGTGAAAATGGTTGATGTTACGAGTGTTTCGTTGGTGCCTGTGCGTGAAAATGGTTGATGTCAGGAGTGTTTCCTTGGTGCCTGTGCGCGAAAATGGTTGATGTTAGGAGTGTGTCGTTGGTGCCTGTGCGTGAAAATGGTTGATGTCAGGAGTGTTTCGTTGGTGCTTGTGCGTGAAAATGGTTGATGTTACGAGTGTTTCGTTGGTGCCTGTGCGTGAAAATAGTTGATGTCAGGAGTGTTTCCTTGGTGCCTGTGCGCGAAAATGGTTGATGTTAGGAGTGTGTCGTTGGTGCCTGTGCGTGAAAATGGTTGATGTCAGGAGTGTTTCGTTGGTGCCTGTGCGTGAAAATGGTTGATGTTACGAGTGTTTCGTTGGTGCCTGTGCGTGAAAATGGTTGATGTTAGGAGTGTTTCGTTGGTGCCTGTGCGTGAAAATGGTTGATGTTAGGAGTGTTTCGTTGGTGCTTGTGCGTGAAATTGGTTGATGTCAGGAGTGTTTCGTTGGTGCCTGTGCGTGAAAATGGTTGATGTTAGGAGTGTGTCGTTGGTGCCTGTGCGTGAAATTGGTTGATGTCAGGAGTGTTTCGTTGGTGCCTGTGCGTGGAAATGGTTGATGTTACGAGTGTTTCGTTGGTGCCTGTGCGTGAAAATGGTTGATGTTAGGAGTGTTTCGTTGGTGCCTGTGCGTGAAAATGGTTGATGTTAGGAGTGTTTCGTTGGTGCCTGTGCTTGAAAATAGTTGATGTTAGGAGTGTTTCGTTGGTGCCTGTGCGTGAAAATGGTTGATGTCAGGAGTGTTTCGTTGGTGCCTGTGCGTGAAAATGGTTGATGTTAGTAGTGTTTCGTTGGTGCCTGTGCGTGAAAATGGTTGATGTCAGGAGTGTTTCGTTGGTGCCTGTGCGTGAAAATGGATGATGTTAGGAGTGTTTCGTTGGTGTCTGTGCGTGAAAATTGGTAAATGTTACTGTGCTCCGTTGGTGCCTGTGCGTGATTGGGGTCTGACGGCACATTGACAACTGGAGCACGGGCCATTTGGTTGGCTTCTCTAGGCATAATCTATTCCATTTCAAACTTCGTGTGATGCCCGAGGATACACGCTAAGGTTGACCAGCAATGGTCCTCTCTCCACAGGTCCCAGCATGCGACCCAGCATATGTCCAAGTACTTTTATAGACCAATGAGGACATCCAGAAGAGTTCTGAACAAGCCGGAGTGACACAGCACGAGAAGTAAGGGTCACCAAAACGTTACGCGCAGTAATACAACTCGACAGTTGCACGTGCAAAAGTTTCATTTTCTTCCATTTATATGAGTAGAGTTCAGTTGAACTAATCTGCACGCAGGTCTAAGTTGAGAGTAATGAGTTGGTATCATATATAATGATGTTGAAAACTACTGGTGTGACTACGTCTTTAGCTACTGTTATTACGTCTTTAGGTACTGTTATTACGTCTTTAGGTACTGTTATTACGTCTATAGCTACTGTTATTACGTCTTTAGCTACTGTTATTACGTCTTTAGCTACTGTTATTACGTCTTTAGGTACTGTTATTACGTCTATAGCTACTGTTATTACGTCTTTAGCTACTGTTATTACGTCTTTAGCTACTGTTATTACGTCTTTAGGTACTGTTATTACGTCTTTAGCTACTGTTATTACGTCTTTAGGTACTGTTATTACGTCTTTAGGTACTGTTATTACGTCTTTAGCTACTGTTATTACGTCTTTAGGTACTGTTATTACGTCTTTAGCTACTGTTATTACGTCTTTAGCTACTGTTATTACGTCTTTAGCTACTGTTATTACGTCTTTAGGTACTGTTATTACGTCTTTAGGTACTGTTATTACGTCTATAGCTACTGTTATTACGTCTTTAGCTACTGTTATTACGTCTTTAGCTACTGTTATTACGTCTTTAGGTACTGTTATTACGTCTTTAGCTACTGTTATTACGTCTTTAGGTACTGTTATTACGTCTTTAGGTACTGTTATTACGTCTTTAGCTACTGTTATTACGTCCTTAGGTACTGTTATTACGTCTTTAGCTACTGTTATTACGTCTTTAGCTACTGTTATTACGTCTTTAGCTACTGTTATTACGTCTTTAGGTACTGTTATTACGTCTTTAGGTACTGTTATTACGTCTTTAGGTACTGTTATTACGTCTTTAGCTACTGTTATTACGTCTTTAGCTACTGTTATTACGTCTTTAGCTACTGTTATTACGTCTTTAAGTACTGTTATTACGTCTTTAGCTACTGTTATTACGTCTTTAGCTACTGTTATTACGTCTTTAAGTACTGTTATTACGTCTTTAGCTACTGTTATTACGTCTTTAGGTACTGTTATTACGTCTTTAGGTACTGTTATTACGTCTTTAGGTACTGTTATTACGTCTTTGGGTACTGTTATTACGTCTTTAGCTACTGTTATTACGTCTTTAGCTACTGTTATTACGTCTTTAGGTACTGTTATTACGTCTTACGCTACTGTTATTACGTCTTTAGGTACTGTTATTACGTCTTTAGCTACTGTTATTACGTCTTAAGCTACTGTTATTACGTCTTTAGGTACTGTTATTACGTCTTTAGCTACTGTTATTTCGTCTTTAGTTACTGTTATTACGTCTTTAGGTACTGTTATTACGTCTTTAGGTACTGTCATTACGTCTTTAGCTACTGTTATTACGTCTTTAGTTACTGTTATTACGTCTTTAGTTACTGTTATTACGTCTTTAGGTACTGTTATTACGTCTTTAGGTACTGTTATTACGTCTTTAGTTACTGTTATTACGTCTTTAGTTACTGTTATTACGTCTTTAGGTACTGTTATTACGTCTTTAGCTACTGTTATTACGTCTTTAGTTACTGTTATTACGTCTTTAGTTACTGTTATTACGTCTTTAGGTACTGTTATTACGTCTTTAGGTACTGTTATTACGTCTTTAGCTACTGTTATTACGTCTTTAGTTACTGTTATTACGTCTTTAGGTACTGTTATTACGTCTTTAGCTACTGTTATTACGTCTTTAGGTACTGTTATTACGTCTTTAGTTACTGTTATTACGTCTTTAGTTACTGTTATTACGTCTTTAGGTACTGTTATTACGTCTTTAGCTACTGTTATTACGTCTTTAGTTACTGTTATTACGTCTTTAGTTACTGTTATTACGTCTTTAGCTACTGTTATTACGTCTTTAGCTACTGTTATTACGTCTTTAGGTACTGTTATTACGTCTTTAGGTACTGTTATTACGTCTTTAGCTACTGTTATTACGTCTTTAGCTACTGTTATTACGTCTTTAGGTACTGTTATTACGTCTTTAGCTACTGTTATTACGTCTTTAGGTACTGTTATTACGTCTTTAGTTACTGTTATTACGTCTTTAGTTACTGTTATTACGTCTTTAGGTACTGTTATTACGTCTTTAGCTACTGTTATTACGTCTTTAGTTACTGTTATTACGTCTTTAGGTACTGTTATTACGTCTTTAGCTACTGTTATTACGTCTTTAGCTACTGTTATTACGTCTTTAGGTACTGTTATTACGTCTTTAGCTACTGTTATTACGTCTTTAGGTACTGTTATTACGTCTTTAGGTACTGTTATTACGTCTTTAGGTACTGTTATTACGTCTTTAGTTACTGTTATTACGTCTTTAGCTACTGTTATTACGTCTTTAGCTACTGTTATTACGTCTTTAGGTACTGTTATTACGTCTATAGGTACTGTTATTACGTCTTTAGCTACTGTTATTACGTCTTTAGCTACTGTTATTACGTCTTTAGCTACTGTTATTACGTCTTTAGCTACTGTTATTACGTCTTTAGCTACTCTTATTACGTCTTTAGCTACTGTTATTACGTCTTTAGGTACTGTTATTACGTCTTTAGCTACTGTTATTACGTCTTTAGCTACTGTTATTACGTCTTTAGGTACTGTTATTACGTCTTTAGGTACTGTTATTACGTCTTAAGGTACTGTTATTACGTCTTTAGTTACTGTTATTACGTCTTTAGGTACTGGTATTACGTCTTTAGCTACTGTTATTACGTCTTTAGCTACTGTTATTACGTCTTTAGCTACTGTTATTACGTCTTAAGCTACTGTTATTACGTCTTTAGGTACTGTTATTACGTCTTTAGCTACTGTTATTACGTCTTTAGGTACTGTTATTACGTCTTTAGGTACTGTTATTACGTCTTTAGGTACTGTTATTACGTCTTTAGCTACTGTTATTACGTCTTTAGCTACTGTTATTACGTCTTTAGGTACTGTTATTACGTCTTTAGCTACTGTTATTACGTCTTTAGGTACTGTTATTACGTCTTTAGGTACTGTTATTACGTCTTTAGGTACTGTCATTACGTCTTTAGCTACTGTTATTACGTCTTTAGTTACTGTTATTACGTCTTTAGTTACTGTTATTACGTCTTTAGGTACTGTTATTACGTCTTTAGGTACTGTTATTACGTCTTTAGTTACTGTTATTACGTCTTTAGTTACTGTTATTACGTCTTTAGGTACTGTTATTACGTCTTTAGCTACTGTTATTACGTCTTTAGTTACTGTTATTACGTCTTTAGTTACTGTTATTACGTCTTTAGGTACTGTTATTACGTCTTTAGGTACTGTTATTACGTCTTTAGCTACTGTTATTACGTCTTTAGTTACTGTTATTACGTCTTTAGGTACTGTTATTACGTCTTTAGCTACTGTTATTACGTCTTTAGGTACTGTTATTACGTCTTTAGTTACTGTTATTACGTCTTTAGTTACTGTTATTACGTCTTTAGGTACTGTTATTACGTCTTTAGCTACTGTTATTACGTCTTTAGTTACTGTTATTACGTCTTTAGTTACTGTTATTACGTCTTTAGCTACTGTTATTACGTCTTTAGCTACTGTTATTACGTCTTTAGGTACTGTTATTACGTCTTTAGGTACTGTTATTACGTCTTTAGCTACTGTTATTACGTCTTTAGCTACTGTTATTACGTCTTTAGGTACTGTTATTACGTCTTTAGCTACTGTTATTACGTCTTTAGGTACTGTTATTACGTCTTTAGTTACTGTTATTACGTCTTTAGTTACTGTTATTACGTCTTTAGGTACTGTTATTACGTCTTTAGCTACTGTTATTACGTCTTTAGTTACTGTTATTACGTCTTTAGGTACTGTTATTACGTCTTTAGCTACTGTTATTACGTCTTTAGCTACTGTTATTACGTCTTTAGGTACTGTTATTACGTCTTTAGCTACTGTTATTACGTCTTTAGGTACTGTTATTACGTCTTTAGGTACTGTTATTACGTCTTTAGGTACTGTTATTACGTCTTTAGTTACTGTTATTACGTCTTTAGCTACTGTTATTACGTCTTTAGCTACTGTTATTACGTCTTTAGGTACTGTTATTACGTCTATAGGTACTGTTATTACGTCTTTAGCTACTGTTATTACGTCTTTAGCTACTGTTATTACGTCTTTAGCTACTGTTATTACGTCTTTAGCTACTGTTATTACGTCTTTAGCTACTCTTATTACGTCTTTAGCTACTGTTATTACGTCTTTAGGTACTGTTATTACGTCTTTAGCTACTGTTATTACGTCTTTAGCTACTGTTATTACGTCTTTAGGTACTGTTATTACGTCTTTAGGTACTGTTATTACGTCTTAAGGTACTGTTATTACGTCTTTAGTTACTGTTATTACGTCTTTAGGTACTGTTATTACGTCTTTAGCTACTGTTATTACGTCTTTAGCTACTGTTATTACGTCTTTAGCTACTGTTATTACGTCTTAAGCTACTGTTATTACGTCTTTAGGTACTGTTATTACGTCTTTAGCTACTGTTATTACGTCTTTAGGTACTGTTATTACGTCTTTAGGTACTGTTATTACGTCTTTAGGTACTGTTATTACGTCTTTAGCTACTGTTATTACGTCTTTAGCTACTGTTATTACGTCTTTAGGTACTGTTATTACGTCTTTAGCTTCTGTTATTACGTCTTTAGGTACTGTTATTACGTCTTTAGCTACTGTTATTACGTCTTTAGCTACTGTTATTACGTCTTTAGGTACTGTTATTACGTCTTTAGGTACTGTTATTACGTCTTTAGTTACTGTTATTACGTCTTTAGTTACTGTTATTACGTCTTCAGGTACTGTTATTACGTCTTTAGCTACTGTTATTACGTCTTTAGGTACTGTTATTACGTCTTTAGGTACTGTTATTACGTCTTTAGCTACTGTTATTACGTCTTTAGGTACTGTTATTACGTCTTTAGGTACTGTTATTACGTCTTTAGCTACTGTTATTACGTCTTTAGGTACTGTTATTACGTCTTTAGCTACTGTTATTACGTCTTTAGCTACTGTTATTACGTCTTTAGCTACTGTTATTACGTCTTTAGGTACTGTTATTACGTCTTTAGCTACTGTTATTACGTCTTTAGGTACTGTTATTACGTCTTTAGCTACTGTTATTACGTCTTTAGGTACTGTTATTACGTCTTTAGCTACTGTTATTACGTCTTTAGGTACTGTTATTACGTCTTTAGCTACTGTTATTACGTCTTTAGGTACTGTTATTACGTCTTTAGCTACTGTTATTACGTCTTTAGCTACTGTTATTGCGTCTTTAGGTACTGTTATTACGTCTTTAGCTACTGTTATTACGTCTTTAGCTACTGTTATTACGTCTTTAGGTACTGTTATTACGTCTTTAGCTACTGTTATTACGTCTTTAGCTACTGTTATTGCGTCTTTAGCTACTGTTATTACGTCTTTAGGTACTGTTATTACGTCTTTGGGTACTGTTATTACGTCTTTAGCTACTGTTATTACGTCTTTAGCTACTGTTATTGCGTCTTTAGGTACTGTTATTACGTCTTTAGCTACTGTTATTACGTCTTTAGCTACTGTTATTACGTCTTTAGCTACTGTTATTACGTCTTTAGTTACTGTTATTACGTCTTTAGTTACTGTTATTACGTCTTTAGTTACTGTTATTACGTCTTTAGGTACTGTTATTACGTCTTTAGTTACTGTTATTACGTCTTTAGCTACTGTTATTACGTCTTTAGCTACTGTTATTACGTCTTTAGCTACTGTTATTACGTCTTTAGTTACTGTTATTACGTCTTTAGTTACTGTTATTACGTCTTTAGGTACTGTTATTACGTCTTTAGCTACTGTTATTACGTCTTTAGCTACTGTTATTACGTCTTTAGCTACTGTTATTACGTCTTTAGCTACTGTTATTACGTCTTTAGTTACTGTTATTACGTCTTTAGTTACTGTTATTACGTCTTTAGTTACTGTTATTACGTCTTTAGGTACTGTTATTACGTCTTTAGCTACTGTTATTACGTCTTTAGCTACTGTTATTACGTCTTTAGCTACTGTTATTACGTCTTTAGCTACTGTTATTACGTCTTTAGTTACTGTTATTACGTCTTTAGTTACTGTTATTACGTCTTTAGTTACTGTTATTACGTCTTTAGGTACTGTTATTACGTCTTTAGCTACTGTTATTACGTCTTTAGCTACTGTTATTACGTCTTTAGTTACTGTTATTACGTCTTTAGTTACTGTTATTACGTCTTTAGTTACTGTTATTACGTCTTTAGGTACTGTTATTACGTCTTTAGTTACTGTTATTACGTCTTTAGGTACTGTTATTACGTCTTTAGCTACTGTTATTACGTCTTTAGCTACTGTTATTACGTCTTTAGCTACTGTTATTACGTCTTTAGTTACTGTTATTACGTCTTTAGGTACTGTTATTACGTCTTTAGGTACTGTTATTACGTCTTTAGCTACTGTTATTACGTCTTTAGCTACTGTTATTACGTCTTTAGCTACTGTTATTACGTCTTAAGCTACTGTTATTACGTCTTTAGGTACTGTTATTACGTCTTTAGCTACTGTTATTACGTCTTTAGGTACTGTTATTACGTCTTTAGGTACTGTTATTACGTCTTTAGGTACTGTTATTACGTCTTTAGCTACTGTTATTACGTCTTTAGCTACTGTTATTACGTCTTTAGGTACTGTTATTACGTCTTTAGCTTCTGTTATTACGTCTTTAGGTACTGTTATTACGTCTTTAGCTACTGTTATTACGTCTTTAGCTACTGTTATTACGTCTTTAGGTACTGTTATTACGTCTTTAGGTACTGTTATTACGTCTTTAGTTACTGTTATTACGTCTTTAGTTACTGTTATTACGTCTTCAGGTACTGTTATTACGTCTTTAGCTACTGTTATTACGTCTTTAGGTACTGTTATTACGTCTTTAGGTACTGTTATTACGTCTTTAGCTACTGTTATTACGTCTTTAGGTACTGTTATTACGTCTTTAGGTACTGTTATTACGTCTTTAGCTACTGTTATTACGTCTTTAGGTACTGTTATTACGTCTTTAGCTACTGTTATTACGTCTTTAGCTACTGTTATTACGTCTTTAGCTACTGTTATTACGTCTTTAGGTACTGTTATTACGTCTTTAGCTACTGTTATTACGTCTTTAGGTACTGTTATTACGTCTTTAGCTACTGTTATTACGTCTTTAGGTACTGTTATTACGTCTTTAGCTACTGTTATTACGTCTTTAGGTACTGTTATTACGTCTTTAGCTACTGTTATTACGTCTTTAGGTACTGTTATTACGTCTTTAGCTACTGTTATTACGTCTTTAGCTACTGTTATTGCGTCTTTAGGTACTGTTATTACGTCTTTAGCTACTGTTATTACGTCTTTAGCTACTGTTATTACGTCTTTAGTTACTGTTATTACGTCTTTATTCACTGTTATTACGTCTTTAGCTACTGTTATTACGTCTTTATTCACTGTTATTACGTCTTTAGCTACTGTTATTACGTCTTTATTCACTGTTATTACGTCTTTAGTTACTGTTATTACGTCTTTATTCACTGTTATTACGTCTTTAGCTACTGTTATTACGTCTTTATTCACTGTTATTACGTCTTTAGCTACTGTTATTACGTCTTTATTCACTGTTATTTCTGCGTTAAGCTCAATTTAAGAACACGTCTCCACAACAGCCTGCTCATTTAAATTAATTTGCCTTTTAGTAAAGTCGGAAAATGTATGTACTCCAATCAAGGCGTTATAAAAACAGAAACGCTTCAGAATCCCACAATAAGACAACATTTGTTATTTCAAATGTTTTCTATTTCAAATATTTTCTGTTACTGTGCGTTGCGGAACGTTAACGCACAATGAAAACGAAAGTATTTGGAATAACACAATGAAGCTTGTTTGAATTTTTTCAAAAGCTGAGGAGATGAAATGCCAATAAGGGATAAAAATGGAAACTGTTCAAAGTTACTAAGTATAAAACGCCTGCACGCGTGAAAAATGAAAGCAGTACCAATGTGGAGGTTATTTAAAATTAGGCGGTAAAAAAAGCGTTTTAATTTTGTGAAAAACTGAAAATACGAAATGTCAATGCGTAGTAAAAACGAAAACTCCTCAAAATTCCACAATAAAAAACGCTTTCAGTTTAACATAAACTGAAAAAAATCTTGGCTAAAAATTACTTCATTTTACCGCAAGTGCTGTAAATGCCAACGCTTTTTACCTCTAAATTCAACATTCTCTAACATTCAGTGCGCGTAGCACACACGCACTCAACATACCTCCACCCTCATTCAAGGCCCGAACAGTACAACATCATCCATTCGTTCCGAACAAAACTTCAAGAATTTGTGGCCGACGTTTTGTTGAGTTTTGGTATCGTGAGATAAGTAGAGCTACGTTTCTTGAAAATTATATACACGTATCTTGGAAATTATACAAGCGTATCTTAGAAATTATATAGGCGTATCTTGGGAATTACAACCCTTCTGAATTTCAATAGCAGTAGGTCAACGGACTGCAGATCGCAGGGGTCAAAATGAATGTGCCGCTGAAATGACCGTTGATGGACGATATACTTCGATTGCGTGAGGGGGAGTGTGTTGTGCGTGATAGGGAAGATAGATGGAGGCTGATCACAAGGTGTTCCGTATGGCTTGTTCTTGCGTGCTGTGTGTGTGTGTTGTGTTGTGTGTTGTGGTGTGTTGTGGTGTTTTTTTTTGTGGTGGTGTGATGTACGTGCGCAATGTAATTATTCGTTTCGAAGATGATAATGAGTGGTTTCTATCCCATAACTGTTTTTATGGAGTTTATAGTAAATGAAAAAATATCTGTTTACTACGGAGACAACCAATTTCTGAATAATGACTGCGTTTAAGGGGCTTAACTCGTAAGAAAATGACTGATCAAGGATGTAATCGGTATGCTTAAATTATTGTGACATGACATACAGGGACGACAGAACTGAAAAAAACATGAAAGTTATAATGGGTTAGATCCGAAACAAAATATTGTGTTTGAAGACAATAGAGTTACAGAAGATATCGGTTATACCTCGGAGGTGTTCTGAATGCGTGTCTCTTTATAAACAAAGAAATGGAAACTGTCAAGAAATGGAAAGTCGTAGGGATTAAAATTTTGTGCGTCGTACTTTTTCTTATTTTATGTCGTCCGGTATTGGAATTCAGCTCTCTTTTTGTTCATTGGTCTTTCTTACTGTAATTTTGCGTCGGAAGAAAACGCGTGCTGAACGCAACATCTTTTCTTATTTAATCAAGGTGATCTAGGGATTCATTCACAGCTTCAGCAGTCACCGCTCGAGGCGGAGGTGCGTTTTCTTTTAGGATTCTTTTGTACTTTATTTATCCGGTATAGCCCTGACAATATTTCCAATATTTTCATTTTCATGTTCTAGTGTGTAACAGCTTGGTTTTGATTGTTCATCAGTGAGGTCTCCAGTCGTCCCCCACACTGAGATACTCTGACAAGTTCCAGCCACAACCAGACCGGTGCCTGTATGTCTTAAGAAGTTAGCATTTTCCAACGTAACAACACGGAAAACCGAAGTGTGCCAGGGGCAGCCACGGGTGACGGCTTCGGGAATCCAGCTACTAGCCTGGCTTTAATACTCGCCGGTGTTAATGGACTGCACTTCACATCTCTTTCTGAACTCGATCGATTAGAACTTTAGTTCTCCACTGGCCGCTGCGATCTGGCCGACCCGAAGCAGTCGGATCTAACAACTCAGAGCAGTCTGATCTAAATACACGTTCTGTATTTACTCTACTCTAAATATTGTTGTTAGTCTTAGGCGTGGTGCTTATTGTCATTAATTACCGCTGGCTAAGTGTTCGTATTTATTATTCGTTTCTCGTTCTCTATTCAATTTTGTGTCTCATGTGCTCTATTCTAATTTCGTGTAGTGAAGTGTCCCACTCTAGATTTCATTAATTTAAAATGTCGAACTTCAGTAAATTATAAAACCTTATTCTTATTTTTCCACCGGTTCACCCAGTCGAATATCCGTAACCTGAACAGAAACGTAACGCGGAAGTCTCCTCGAACGCAGTATTGGAATTACGCCATTGTGAACATTGATTTATATTACGAAAGAAAAAGTACTGTTCACATAAAAAATTAAATATTCTAGTAGCCTTCACATCGAAAATTAGTTGTATGAACTAATTTTAAGCAAACTGCTACATGATAAGCAAGATTGTTTAAAGCTATTACTAATTTCCAGACACAATATGAGATGACATCAGGTTACCTAAGTCCGTATTATTGCTTTGGATTATCGTGTCAAATCCATGTACTTTCCACTGCACGATGTCTGTCCAAGTCACGAAAATGTTGAAAAATTCAAAACAACAACCAAATTTTTCTTTAAAGTTTGCTTTAATATCTGCATTAACATCCTAGTTTTATCGCCCAGTGAAAAAGAATATTTCAAGATGCCATACATCATCAAATAACACTGAGGTTTGCCTTGACTTCCTGTTTTTACTACCTAGTGCATCCAAAGGTCCAGAATTCCCAAACTCAATCAAACGTGTACGAATTCAGAACATTCGTATGTTTTAGAATGTAACATTGAAAGGCAAACCTCAGCAATATTTGGCATCTTCACATGCCTCCTAGTAGTCTTGTGTATTGAATAGCAAAATTGGGTAGTTTAGGCAATCTACTGTAATATTCGGTGGTCTAAGGCATGGCACAATATTTCCAAACCTCAGTAATATGGATTCGGTGGTGTATGGTATTACACAATAATTGTATACGGGCAACGCTGCCGTCCGAACCATAGTAATATCCAATTGTGCATGCTAGCTCCAAGTATTTAAAAGCCTTAGTAATATTCGGTGGTGTATGGTGGCTCCAAATATTTACAAACCTCTGTAATATACGGTGGTGTATGATTGGACCCAATATTTGTATACGACTAACGCTGATGGTGAAATATCAGTAACATTCGGTGGTGTATGGTAGGACCCAATATATGCGCATGTCTAACACAGCAGCACACAACCACGACCCCCGCTCATATCCGCCATTTCGCACCAAATATCCGCGCATAACAAAAGGGCCGCAATTACGAGCCTCGCGACTCGAGTGCACGAAAAGTTCTAATTAAAGTCCACCCAATTTTGCGCGGCGTAGCGAAGTCTTACCGTTCTTTTTTGCAGACAATTAAACTCGATGGCATTTTCTGGAGACAATTAAACTCGATGGCATTTTCTTGACGACTTCTCTGCACGCCCTGCATGCCTCAGCTAAGTTTGCGGCTCTTCTGTCGTGTTCTTATTTTAATTATCAACGCACGTAGTACTGCGATCTCTTGCTATAGTCTTATTTTAATTATCAACGCACGTAGTACTACGATCTTTTGCTATAGCCTTATTTTAATTATCAACGCACGTAGTACTGCGATCTCTTGCTATAGTCTTATTTTAATTATCAACGCACGTAGTACTGCGATCTTTTGCTACACTCTTATTTTAATTATCAACGCACGTAGTACTGCAAGTTAACGGCATCATTGTAGTTCTTATCTATATGTTTTAGAACCCACGTCTGAAGAGGGTAAGGAAAGAAAGTATTTCAACTATTCGTCGTCAGAGCGGAGGAGTTGAATCAGGGTTTGTTTGCGTCAGGCGAAGAAGGATTTTTGTTCACATGATTAACCAAATCATTTGGATACAAACTCAAGCTCTGCATATCACTCCTACAAAAGTACACAAGACGCAGAACGTAGACAGTACATAATTAACCAAATCATTTGGATACAAACACAAGCTCTGCATATCACTCCCACAAAAGCACACGAGACGCTCAACACACGCAGACAAGACGGAGCAGAAGCGCATCGTTTAAGAAACACTCGGGACGCTATCAAATGCTGCCCGAAGAATCGTAAAAAATTTTACGACGAGCGTTTTTCTGCCGACGCTGTTATTGGGTCGCTTTCCCTTTGTTTTATAGGCTCAACTCATCGGAAATCAGCCGCCCTTATTGGCTGGCAATGTTGACACTCCGCAGCGCCTGTTTATTGCAGTTCAGTTGTCTCGCGATCGTCGTTGAGAGCAGACGCAAATCGCAATGACTCTTGCCACACCAGATGAGGCGAATTTTATAGCTGGTCATCGATCCATTCTTTATTTTGCATGGCAAGCTTCGTTTGATGAACTATGATATTTATATTGACTGAAGAAGTACTCTTTGGTAACAGACCGCAGATCTTACTCTAAAGTTACACGTGTATACGACAGAGTTATGAATGGCCCGTTATGAATAGCCCATTATGAACGGCCCGTTATGAATAACCCGTTATGAATAGCCCATTATGAACGGCCTGTTATGAATATCCCGAAATGACTAGCCCATTATGAACAGCCCGTTATAAATAGCCCGTTATGAATAGCCCGTAATGAACGGCCCTTTATGAATAGCCCGTTATGAATAACCCATTATGAATGGCCCGTTATAAATAGCCCGTTATGAATAGCCCATTATGAACGGCCCGTTATGAACAGCACGTTATGAACAGCCCGTTATGAACAGCCCGTTGTGAACTGCTCGTTTAAAGAGTCATTTTGCAGTCTCTTTCACGAAATGGAAGAACGCGTCTCTCGGTTTAATTAGTCATGTTATGACAAGGTCTCTGTGTGGTGACGAGATGTAATTTCTGCTCGTAGACTGAAGGCAAACATCGCACGCCCCGCAGTGATTGTGATACTCATCATCGATTACCATTAGCTCGTACAGTAATTAGAGAGTAATTGGACCAGATATGAAAGGGAATGTCCGGGTTGCCAATGATATGTCAGCCGCTTATAAAAAAGACTCAAAGGACTTTTTCTACAGGGTCGATTAGCCCCACAAAACAAGCTAAAAATATTGATGATTAGAACATGAAAATTTTGAGGAACTTAAGAAAATATCAAAATCTCAATAAGGGAAGCAGAAATCGTTCATAGTTACAATGTTTTTTTCCAGCAAAACGGCGCTGTAGTGAATTTACCGTGCGCGCGGTGAATCAAACGGAATATAAATTAAGCTGCAAAATTAAGCAAATCGGTCACGACGCCAAAATAGAAGGTTATGTGGGTGTCGGTGACGGATGTTGTTTTTCTGAATGGCAAAAAATAGACATGACCTGTTCCAACTTTTTCGCCGCCTGCATGCATGTTTTTCGCCGACCAAGTAATTAAATCGCTGAGGCGGCGAAAAACATGCATGCTCCTGCGAAAAATTTAGACTGGGGATCGTCTCACATGAGATTAGCAGGTAGATCATCGGAGACTAGCTGAAATTGGCATCTATATCATGTGCGATAAGCACGTGCACCATGTGAGGAATACTTGAAAATTACTTGAGACTGGCAATGGTGTCATGTGAAATTGGCCTCTATATCATGTGAGATAAGCATGTGTATCATGTCAGGATTGACCGAATATTAGATGAAACTATCGCAGGTCAAAGGCAGATCTCATGGGCTTTAAGCAAATTTTCATAGTATTTCAACAGGTTAAATTGAGCAACATTTACTCGAAATTGCATTGAGGAACACCTTATACTAGAACTATTCTCCTGTCAACATGTGGACCTGTTGTATATTGACGCTCTTGTGGTATTTATGGAGGTTCCGGCTGCAGAGATTTATGAGTCTCGCTCGCTCGGCACGGTCACATGTATAGATAGAGATTCCGGCGGAACAGACGATGCACGCCTGGTATTTACGAGCGCCGGATAGGTCGGAAGCGCCCGCACTGCCGGGCGGAAGCTCATTGTTCGAACTAGACTTAAGAGCAAGCTGTGTGAACTAGAGATCAGTACAATACCCGTAGTCCTGGTGTTCGTTTTGCTATCCTCTTCTTGCCTGGTTTACGGCTAGGCAAATCGATCTTCAAGTTCTGTACAGAAAACCTAATATCTTGCTGAAATTCCAAGATGCTACAATTGGCAACGAGGCTTCGAACTTGCGAAGTGAATTTGAACTTTAAAAGTGCTCTGAAATTAAGATGGCGTATTCTACAGTCAGCTGTCCTCCGTTCGACGTGGAAGTAGAAACAGTGAGTGAATTCTTGGAACGCTGGAAAGTACAAAGTGCAGACGCTCTTCAGAAAGCAGGAAATAATGGCGGTAAAAAAGCTAGTATTCTAATCAAAGCTTTGCCTGTAAACATAATTACTGATCTACAACGAAGAATTAAACCTACGTTACTCACTGAGGCTACATATGAAGAACTTGAAGAAAAATTAACACAACAATTTGAAATTAAAAAATCCATCGTCGGTGCATCGGTTACATTTCTAAATAGAAAACAAGGTGCTAATGAATCCATAGAAAGTTATGCTAAAACGTTAAATGACTTAGCATCTGCATGCAATTATGGTAATTGCTGTCGTGATCGTTTATTAAGAGATGCCTTCGTGGCTGGGCTACACTCAGCGCAAATTCTCAGCGCGGTTCTACAGAAGTGCGATAGCAAGTCCTTCAACGAATGCGTTGAAAACGCAAAACTTATCGAACAATTAAGCTCCGACGCTCAAGATATTATTCGGGAGGATTCATCTACATCGTATTTCACTACAGAAAAACTCCCGCCGAACTACATATGCATTCGCTGCGGAACCAAGCAAAAGCATCTTGCAAAGAATTGCTATGCTTTGAAATTGAAATGTCACACATGTGGAAAATTAGGCCACATTTCTAAGGTTTGCAAATCTACAACTGCAGCTCGGCCTCATCCTGCTATGCCTACACGAAGGGGACCTACACGAGGAGAATCTGACGCAGCTCGCACTTACACAGTGCAGTCGGGAAGAAGCAGTTGCTGTGGCATCGTCGGAAGAGAAGACGTGTTAATGAAGAATTCACGGATGCCTCTACAGAAGAACGAAGCTGTTTGGCAAAAACCTGGGAACGAAAGTGGTGACGGTAATCATCTACATGAGTGTTCTGATTATTCCCCAAGTGATTCTAATTTTTTAGAGTAAACACCACTGTAATTCCCGTCACTAAAGAGCCCACTATGATTGCATGCAACCTAAATAGTAAACCTGTTGAATTTTTGTTGGATAACGGCAGTGCCGTGTCAACTATACGTAAAAGAGATGCAATCAGAGTTGGTGCTGTGGTAAATCCTACATGCAGCAAAATTCTCGGGTACAGTGGTGTCTCGGTAAACCTGCTTGGTCAAGCTTCAGTAACGGTTATGTACCAAAATGTAAGTTTTAATCATAAGTTTCTCATTGTGGAGGATGATAGAATCAACTCACTTGGCCGAGATATTTGTTCTAAACTAAACGTAGACATTGTCATTCCTGACAAATACGATTCCATAAATAAAACGGATTGTCATAGTTTGCCGAAAAAGTTGTCGTTAAAATATGACGAATACTTATCATCTGATTCACAGTCTAACGTTAAAGAGACAGTTCATCTTGATGTGTTGCCTAATGCAGTTCCTGTATTTTGTAAAGCACGCCCGGTTCCTGTAAGACTAAGAGACTCTGTCAAAACCGAACTGGAACGCTTGCAGAGTATGGGCAAAATCACAAAAGTGTATGATAGCCAATGGGCATCTCCTACTGTTAATGTTCTAAAGTCTGACGGCAGTGTGAGAACCTGTGGAGATTTTTCAGCTTCCATTAACAATTTTCTGAATCCAGTTCAATCTGTACTACCTGTTATTGATGATGTCATTTCTCAAGTCGGAGACGCTAATTTTTTCTCAAAAATTGATTTGTCTAACGCGTTTTTGCAAATTCCGTTGGACGAAGAATCAAAGAAAGTTACGACCATTAACACCTCTGAAGGTCTATTTATGTACAATTACTTACCCTATGGTCTACGTGCAAGCCCTGGCATTTTTCAAGCATTCATGAATAGGACTCTTTCTGGCATCGATAATATCATTGTGTACCAGGATGACCTCCTCATTTTGACCTCGTCATATGATGCTCATTTGGAAGTTCTTGACAGGGTCCTGTCTGTCCTGGAAAATGCGGGAATTCGCCTAAATCTGTCTAAATGTGCCTTTCTAACTGATCGTGTGTCTTATCTAGGGTACGTTTTCGATAACAAGGGTGTTCACCCTAACTCTGAGAAAGTAGAAGCTATTCTCAATGCTCCTGTTCCTAAAAACCTCAAACAGTTGCAAGCTTTCATCGGATTGTGTAACTTCTATAGTCGTTTTGTACCCAACTTTTCTAATGTCATGCATCCTCTGTAGTCGCTGCTTAAGAAAAATGTACAGTTCCGGTGGACTCCAGAACAGGACGAGAGTGTCCAGAAAATTAAGAACATCTTTCGTTCGCATAAACCTCTAAAGTTGTTTGATCCCAACCATGAAACTCTTCTTGAAACTGATAGTTCGGGTTATGGAGTTGCTGCCATACTCAGGCAACGCGTTAGTCCTTCTCATGATTGGTGTCCGGTTCAATTTCCTTCGAGATCTCTGAATGGTGCGGAACAAAACTACTCTAACATTGAAAGGGAGAGCCTTAGTGTGGTTTTTGGCGTGGAGAAATTCAAGAAATTTCTACTTGGTGCTAAGTTAATTATCCATAATGATCAGAAACCTCTTTGTAAACTTTTTGCACATGACAAGGGTGTACCTCTCAACTGTTCCGCTCGAATTCAGAGATGGGCTCTTAGACTCTCCCAGTTTGACTATGTTTTCAGATATTCGAAAGGCAAATGTAACGTAAATAGCGATTGTCTCAGTAGGCTGCCACTACCTACGACTGTAAGGGAGCTAGAACCGTACGAAATGATTTTTGCTGTGAACACTCTTGATAAAACTCCTGTCACGTGTGCAAATATAAAAACTCATACTGATATGGATAGCGAACTATGCCATCTTAAACAATACATAAAGTTTGGCATGCCTCCTAAACCTGATCCCAATTTTTCAAAATTTAAGAACCTGCTACCTCAGATGACCGTCATGAAGGGTTGCATACTTTATAAAGAACGGGTTTTTATTCCCAAGTCACTGCGTAGTTTAGTCCTTGAAACATTTCATGATGGACATCCTGGCATTTGTGGCATGAAATCGTTGGCCAGATCTGTTATTTGGTTTCCCGGAATGGACAAACTATTGAAGACATCGTAAAATGTTGTCCCCAATGTCAATTAAATCGAGCAAAACCTAAGTCTAGAAATGTAGAATGGCCTACTCCTTCTCGTCCTTTTGAACGCATTCATGTCGATCATTTTTTCTACGAGAATAAAATTGTTTTCATTGCTGTAGATGCACTATCTAAATATATTGAATGTGAAGTGGTACCATCCACGAGTGTGTCAGATACTGTCGATGCGTTGAGAATGATTTTCAGCAGAAACGGGCTGTGTGATGTGCTCGTAAGTGACAATGCTTCTAACTTTTCATCTCAAGACTTCAAAGATTTTCTTATTTCCAACGGCATTGAGCACCTCACACCTCCGCCCTACTCTCCAGCAAGCAATGGTCAAGCTGAGAGGGGGGTAAGAGTCATTAAAGACTTGTTGAAAAAACTATCTTCTTCCGAATCGTTCAAATCCCGTCTAGCAAAAGCATTCTTTCAATCGCATTGTATTCCGCATAGTGTTACAAAAATTGTTCCCTCTGTTGCGCTGAACAATCGTAAATTTGTTACTTCCAAAGATAGAGTTCATCCTAAATTTTCTGTGTCCAGGTCTAAGCCTATGTATGTAACTCAATTTGATGTCGGGGATCATGCTCTCGCTCTGAATTTAAGAAATGGTCCCAAGTGGTTGAAGGGAATTATTGTTAGTAAAGTTGCTGTTAATATCTTTCATGTTCAAATATTAGCATTAAATGTAATCTGGAAGAGACATTCAAATCAGCTGTTGCACAGTAGTTTGGAATCTGCCGGGAGTGGAGCAGCAGAGACTCCTGCTTTTCAGCCTGTTAACAGCTCTCCTGCGCGAAGTGAACATCGTAGATCAGGCAGAATAACCAAACCTGTAATACGAATAGGTTGTTGAGTTCCTCCTTCCCTCTGTCACATATTCATCTAAAGGGAGGGAAGTTGTTGTATATTGACGCTCTTGTGGTATTTATGGAGGTTCCGGCTGCAGAGATTTATGAGTCTCGCTCGCTCGGCACGGTCACATGTATAGATAGAGATTCCGGCGGAACAGACGATGCACGCCTGGTATTTACGAGCGCCGGATAGGTCGGAAGCGCCCGCACTGCCGGGCGGAAGCTCATTGTTCGAACTAGACTTAAGAGCAAGCTGTGTGAACTAGAGATCAGTACAATACCCGTAGTCCTGGTGTTCGTTTTGCTATCCTCTTCTTGCCTGGTTTACGGCTAGGCAAATCGATCTTCAAGTTCTGTACAGAAAACCTTATATCTTGCTGAAATTCCAAGATACTACAATTCCAAGATACTACAGGACCTTCCTGCATACTAAAAACTGTCGTGGCGGCTGTCATCATAAGTAACCGTCAGTTAAAATTTGTTTATATTGGCGATGAACCTCAAGTCTGGGCTGAATCAATTAGGTGAGCATTCATAAAGTATTCAGTTAGACATTTAGATACCTATATATAAGAGTTTAATACAAATTTAGGTAGAGATATCCTAAAGGCAGTGTTTTGACGAATCCTTAGTGAGGAATTATACGAAACAGACCTTCCGTTAATGAGAAAGTGAATACAAAAAATAATTTGTTGTCATAAAAAAGGAGACGATGATGAATTAACTACTTAATTTTCCAACTAACTTAAAGTTGAGAAGGCGAGTGGATGAAAGAGTGCTTGGATGGTTTGGATAGGTTGAAAGAATGAATGTTGAGCGACTGGTGAAAAAGATTTATAAGGCCGGAAGTGAGTGGTTTTAGAGCGCGAGGTAGACCACGGATGAGTTGGATGGATGGGGTGAGACGTGCTTTGTGTGAGAGGAGTCTGACTGTGGACTTGGCGAGAGGGATGACTGCGGACAGAATTGAGTGGGGGCAGTGTATAAGAAGGTAATTTTATTTTTGACGCGTTACTGGAAGCTGCCCGCGTGTGATGGGGTTGACCTGTCCTGTGCTGGGGGAGGGGCTGCACTCAATAAAGCGGTCGTGGTAAACCAGCTATGGCTGTCGGGCCTGACTGTGGAAGGTGGTTGTGCTGGGCTGCTGCTGATCCTGGCAGTTCAGGTGCGGCCAGTGCTGCCTCTCTCGCCTCCTAGTGCTAAGAGTTTTGATTGTGGCCTGCTGTCGGCTACCCTCCCATAGAGAGAAGCTTGGTATATGAATGTAAGTAACTTGACTTCAATAACTAAATTTTCAATTAACTAACCTGGGACTCAAATTTTATTGAAATAATGATATGGATTTCGAGCATTACATTATTTGATTGTGAGCTACATGGGAGCTAAAGTTCAGAGGTCGTCGTCTGGTGCACACTCTGCACAACCGCGTTAAGAAACACGAGGCACGAAACCTGAATGGATTATTTATACCCTACAAATAATAATTCAGAACATTCGATCAATCCTCACAGGATAAATGGGCTGATCTAACATGATATGAATGTCAATTTCACATGACGTGTGCTAATCTTACATGATGTTCGATCAATCCTCACATGATAAACGTGCTAATCTAACATGATACAAGTGTCAATTTCAGATGACAGCCTGGAAGTTAAATTTCCATTGTAACAGCAATACGTACATTTGAATTGTTCTTCAGATATCTCAGAGGTATAACGCTGGAACAAAATTTCAGTGTGTATTGGTAACCCATTCCGTTCACATTCAGCAACCGTTTGTTTATTGTGAATGCAAAGTGTTCGGAGAAATTTGCCACACAGGACGTATGAATAACGAGGATTAAAACTGGCGAAGAACATGTAGGAGAAAATTGACTGCAGAGGCGTTTCTTGGATACAGGCTTGTTGGACTAGTCCGCACTTGCTCGGCAGTTCTGCTTTGATTACGACGAGATTTCCGTGAACAGAGAGCTTACCAATTAAAATTTTTCTCCTGGAAAAGCCTCTCTAAAGCTCATAATGAACTATAGAACACAGACGTCTTTAATTTGCACCGATGTTGCTTCTCTTGAACTGAATTCTGAATTTATTGAATGGATTTACATGTACATAATTTTCTTTTAATGGTAAACAAAGCAGAGTTCTGGGTCAGAAAAGTTATTTATTGAAAAAGTTGAGTTATTTTTTCAATTTCAATACGTTCCCATTACGTTTTCTTAGTATAAAAAAAAACAGTAAAAATTAATGTAGATTCGAAATTTGTTTAAAATTCATTGAAGAAATTTTATCATTTCCATCTACTATGAATATCATATCTTAATCGTACCAACATTTTGCATATTCAACGAGATAATTTAAGCATTTAACTCTTAATCATACAATTATTTCCCGCATTCAATATGATAATTAACAAAATGTAGACCAAAATCATAACTAATGCTCTGCAGACCAAAAAGATAATTAAAGCATAGCAAATCAAAAATATATTTGGCCCTCCAGGCCAATAAGATAATCAAAGCCCTGCAGACTAATAATTATATAATTAAAGCCCTGCAGACAAATAATTAAAGCCCTGCAGACAAATAATTAAAGCCCTGCAGACAAATTATTAAAGCACTGCAGACCAATAATTAAATCCCTGGAGACCAATAATTAAAAGCCTGCAGGCCAATAATTAAATCCCTGGAGACCAGTAATTAAAGCCCTGCAGACCAATAATAAAACCCTGGAGACCAATAATTAAAAGCCTGCAGGCCAATAATTAAATCCCTGGAGACCAATAATTAAAAGCCTGCAGGCCAATAATTAAATCCCTGGAGACCAATAATTAAAAGCCTGCAGGCCAATAATTAAATCCCTGGAGACCAATAAATAAAGCCCTGCAGACCAATAATAAAACCCTGGAGACCAATAATTAAAAGCCTGCAGGCCAATAATTAAATCCCTGGAAACCAATAATTAAAAGCCTGCAGGCCAATAATTAAATCCCTGGAGACCAATAAATAAAGCCCTGCAGACCAATAATAAAACCCTGGAGACCAATAATTAAAAGCCTGCAGGCCAATAATTAAATCCCTGGAGACAAATAATTAAAGCCCTGCAGACCAATAATAAAACCCTGGAGACCAATAATTAAAAGCCTGCAGGCCAATAATTAAATCCCTGGAAACCAATAATTAAAAGCCTGCAGGCAAATAATTAAATCCCTGGAGACCAATAATTAAAACCCTGCAGACCAAAATACATCCATCTTTACACCCTCGGCACATAAAAAATATTCTAGGCTAGCGCATATGCTTGATACAAGTCGACTGCATAACATCGGGTTGCACAGGGTGCGCCAGTCAATGCTGCATTTTTAGGCTTCCACAGTCTTTCGAAAATTAAGGATTGACTGCTGCACCCTGCTGTTCAGAGCACGCTTCCCATGCCGATGATCAGTTTTGAAAAGCAACCCCCGAGCGACTGCACCGAGCGAGTTCCGAACCTCCAAGTTCCAGTTGAATTTTGAAAACTGAAATTTTTGTTCAGTTATTGCGGAGTTGAGCTAATGATTGCCATGTAATTAGCTTCGCTTTGATCATCTCTGCCCAACAGCGGTAGAGAGGGACTTCTTAGGGAGTGGAGTGGTGAGTGAACAGTCTCTGTGTGGTGTGTGGTGAGTAGGGAGTGGAGTGGTGAGTGTACCCTCTCTGTTGTGTGTCTGAGTGGTGTGTGGGGAGTGGAGTGGTGAGTGTACCCTCTCTGTTGTGTGTCTGAGTGGTGTGTGGGGAGTGGAGTGGTGAGTGTACCGTCTCTGTTGTGTGTCTGAGTGGTGTGTAGGGAGTGGAGTGGTGAGTGTACCGTCTTTGTTGTGTGTCTGAGTGGTGTGTAGGGAGTGGAGTGGTGAGTGTACCGTCTCTGTTGTGTGTCTGAGTGGTGTGTGGGGAGTGGAGTGGTGAGTGTACCGTCTCTGTTGTGTGTCTGAGTGGTGTGTAGGGAGTGGAGTGATGAGTGTACCGTCTCCGTTGTGTGTCTGAGTGGTTTGTTGGGAGTGGAGTGGTGAGTTTACCGTCTCTGTTGTGTGTCTGAGTGGTGTGTACGGAGTGGAGTGGTGAGTGTACCGTCTCTGTTGTGTGTCTGAGTGGTGTGTAGGGAGTGGAGTGGTGAGTGTACCGTCTCTGTTGTGTGTCTGAGTGGTGTGTAGGGAGTGGAGCGGTGAGTGTACCGTCTCTATTGTGTGTGTGTGGTGTGTAGGGAGTGGAGTGGTGAGTGTACCGTCTCTGTTGGGTGTGTGTCTGAGTGGTGTGTAGGGAGTGGAGTGGTGAGTGTACCGTCTCTGTTGTGTGTGTGTGGTGTGTAGGGAGTGGAGTGGTGAGTGCACCGTCTCTGTTGTGTGTGTGTATGGTGTGTAGGGAGTGGAGTGGTGAGTGTACCGTCTCTGTTGTGTGTGTGTCTGAGTGGTGTGTAGGGAGTGGAGTGGTGAGTGTACCGTCTCTATTGTGTGTGTGTGGTGTGTAGGGAGTGGTGTGGTGAGTGCACCGTCTCTGTTGTGTGTCTGAGTGGTGTGTAGGGAGTGGAGTGGTGAGTGCACCGTCTTTGTTGTGTGTGTGTTTTATGTTTGGAGTGGGATGGTGAGTGCACCGTCTCTGTTGTGTGTCTGAGTGGTGTGTAGGGAGTGGAGTGGTGAGTGTACCGTCTCTGTTGTGTGTGTGTGGTATGTAGGGAGTGGAGTGGTGAGTGAACAGTCTCTGTGTGGTGTGTGGTGTGTAGGGAGTGGAGTGGTGAGTGAACAGTCTTTGTGTGGTGTGTGGTGTGTAGGGAGTGGAGTGGTGAGTGTACCGTCTCTGTTGTGTGTGTGTGCGGTGATTAGGGAGTGGAGTGGTGAGTGCACCGTCTCTGTTGTGTGTGTGTGCGGTGTGTAGGGAGTGGAATGACGTTTAAGCTACAATCAGCTTTCATTTCAGCTACAACGTACTTGCCTCGTTAAACATCGAAAGACATATCTATTTTTTTGTTGCTGAACGCTAGCGTGGACGTAGAAACAAAAACTCTATTTCATTGAGAATAATAATTAGAAAATTGCACCATTCCGCTCTATGAATTTCCCCCCATCCAAAATTAATTGGTGGAAGCTCGAGAAATTCAAAAGATCGCAACTTTTGCGGCTTTTTTTTCAGAGTTCGTGAGGACGGCGTGAACGGATGAGAATTTTGTTAGTCTCGAAAATTCAATCTTCAACAAGTTCACTTTCGGTGCATGTGATATTTATGGATACTTGTTATACATATGAGCTCTGTGGTACTAGCTAAGCAAATAAATAGCAGAATATATGGTGCGTTTCGACTGATGTTAGATTTGATGATAATTTACTGGGAGAAATGTTTTGTTTTGTAGGAGTCAGGTTTTACGTGGGTCAAAATGAGTGTCTGAGTTTGTAGGGGAAGTTTAATTTTCCGAGAGATTAATGATAGTGTTAAGTACATTGGAAACATTTCTGGATGCCATGCGCTAGAACTAACAATAGATGAAATATGCAATTTTGCTCAACTTTCTGTATTTCTTTTAATGTGGAAAGCATCATTGTACAAGAAAGCCATTCAAAATATTGTACAAAATATTGTGTGAGAAAGTTTTTTGCGATGAACACAATCAAGTACACACATCGTGGCTTCCTCATATCATGACATCATGACGACGACAGTCACCATTTCATATCATGTCGACGGTGGTAACTACAGTCACTATTTCATATCATGATGATGGCAGTAACTACAGTCACTATTTCATATCATGATGATGGCAGTAACTACAGTCACTATTTCATATCATGATGATGGCAATTACTACTGTCACCATTTCATATCATGACGACGGCAATAACTACAGTCACCATTTCATAGCATGACGACGGCAGCGAGACTTTCTGCCTTTGATTGCTTGGAACTCCATGTAATAAATCACCCCGTGTAATTATATTGATTGCTTTCTTTAAATCGTTATTGATTTAATTAGTTATTTTCTTGCTCTAATGTCGAGGTCATATTGTGGTGCGCTATGTTGCAAGTTTTCTGTGTTATTCCAGCAATATCGCCACACTTTTTATTTATTTCCAAAACAATGGCATAAAATTACCGCATCAACAAGCGTTTCTGGAAGATCTGCAAATTTCAAAAGCTCAAAACTTCTCGCCGTTCTGAGAACTGTTTGCAGGAAGCGCAAGTTTGGCGTTCCGCTCGAAAAGAATATCAAAGGAACACAAAATGGGATTTAAATAATAGCAAGGAATATGAACTCTTGAAGTACGTAAATTCTAGGACAAAAAATTTCGTTGAAGATAAATCTCACTTTGATGGCCTGTTTTAGAAAATATTCTCGGGCAAACTGGCTGGACTGTAACGGTAGTTATAATAGAACTTTTTTAATGGTAATAAACCCGGAACAATTTTATTTTGTGGTAAAATGGAACATTTTTAATTGTGGTAAACTGGAACATTTTTAATGTTAGTAAACCGGGAACATATTTAAAGTTAGTTAACCAGAAACATTTTTAATGGTAGTAAACATTGGAACATTTTTCGTGAGCATAGGCTTCAAGGTTATGTAAAATATATGTTTACGCGAGCTGAAGAACCTTGTGTACAAATGACACTCACGTTGATTTTAGCTCTCCCTCAACTTAGCTCCAAGGAAAGTCACTGAGGAATTGAGCACTAGTCCCAATTTTAAGCAAATAAGATGGGCTTGAATGCAAAGGTAATAAGAAATGTGTATAAATTTAAAATGAATGAAAAATTTATGCTAGTGTAAACTTAATGAGAAATGTACGTTCCTTTAAAAATTAGAACAGCATCGAAACCTAATGTTGATGAGAAATGTATTTTGATGTAAGTTTGAGAAGAAACGCTCATGAATGAAAATGTGACGTAAGTATGAATCAGCGTTAATATATTACGGAGCACGACACAATTTTGAACCACGAATTTGGGACACCATTTTGTAGCTCGATTTTGCTTTACAACATGAGGAATTGGCAATATATATGGCTTTACGACATGGGCAACAGACAACAAATATGGCTTTACGACATGGACGACAGACAACAAATATGGCTTTACGACATGGACGACAGACAACAAATATGGCTTTACGACATGGACGACAGACAACAAATATGGCTTTACGACATGGGCAACAGATAACAAATATGGCTTTACGACATGGACGACAGACAAGAAATATGGCTTTACGACATGGGCAACAGACAACAAATATGGCTTTACGACAAGGGCAACAGACAACAAATATGGCTTTACGACATGGACGACAGACAAGAAATATATATGGCTTTACGACATGGACAACAGATAACAAATATGGCTTTACGACATGGACAACAGATAAAAAATATGGCTTTACGACATGGACGACAGACAAGAAATATGGCTTTACGACATGGGCAACAGATAACAAATATGGCTTTACGACATGGACGACAGACAAGAAATATATATGGCTTTACGACATGGACAACAGACAACAAATATGGCTTTACGACATGGACGACTGACAACAAATATGGCTTTACGACATGGACAACAGATAACAAATATGGCTTTACGACATGGACGACAGACAAGAAATATGGCTTTACGACATGGACGACAGACAAGAAATATGGCTTTACGACATGGACGACTGACAACAAATATGGCTTTACGACATGGACAACAGATAACAAATATGGCTTTACGACATGGACGACAGACAACAAATATGGCTTTACGACATGGACGACAGACAAGAAATATGGCTTTACGACATGGACGACTGACAACAAATATGGCTTTACGACATGGACAACAGATAACAAATATGGCTTTACGACATGGACGACAGACAAGAAATATGGCTTTACGACATGGACGACAGACAAGAAATATGGCTTTACGACATGGACAACAGATAACAAATATGGCTTTACGACATGGACAACAGATAACAAATATGGCTTTACGACATGGACGACAGACAAGAAATATGGCTTTACGACATGGACGACAGACAAGAAATATGGCTTTACGACATGGACGACAGACAACAAATATGGCTTTACGACATGGACGACAGACAAGAAATATGGCTTTACGACATGGACGACAGACAAGAAATATGGCTTTACGACATGGACAACAGATAACAAATATGGCTTTACGACATGGACAACAGATAACAAATATGGCTTTACGACATGGACGACAGACAACAAATATGGCTTTACGACATGGACGACAGACAACAAATATGGCTTTACGACATGGACGACAGACAACAAATATGGCTTTACAACATGGACGACAGACAACAAATATGGCTTTACGACATGGACGACAGACAAGAAATATGGCTTTACAACATGGACGACAGACAACAAATATGGCTTTACAACATGGACGACAGACAACAAATATGGCTTTACAACATGGACGACAGACAACAAATATGGCTTTACGACATGGACGACAGACAAGAAATATGGCTTTACAACATGGACGACAGACAACAAATATGGCTTTACAACATGGACGACAGACAACAAATATGGCTTTACAACATGGACGACAGACAACAAATATGGCTTTACGACATGGACGACAGACAAGAAATATGGCTTTACGACATGGACGACAGACAACAAATATGGCTTTACGACATGGACGACAGACAACAAATATCGCTTTACGACATGGACGACAGACAACAAATATGGCTTTACGACATGGACGACAGACAACAAATATGGCTTTACGACATGGACGACAGACAACAAATATGGCTTTACGACATGAGCAACAGACAGCAAAACTTCCATGAACTTTTTCGTGATACACTCAAACTTCATGAAAACTTTCTGGACAAACTTCATCGGGAAGTTGCAGAGGTTTAAAATTTTTCTACAACCGTGAAAGTTTTTCGAGCTAATGAAAGTTTGGAGCCTTCATTGGCCTCTTCCAGGTATTTTTTCTCGAATCTACCCTAAAACTTAAGTTCCTAATAAACTTGAGCATCAGCTGAACGTAAATACCTTATAGCTTCTCCAATACTTCACTCCCACTTTATCGTTTATTTGATAAATAATTTTTATTTCAAATTTGTCAATTTTTTATTAGCTATCAATTTATTCATACATATATCCATTTTTTATTAATTTATATGTTTATATATGAATTTATCAACTTGTTTATCAAATTATCATTCAATTTAATTTACCTAAAGAGACATTTCATAGGCGTGACCGTCAGACAAAACTTTGCAAAAGTGACGCACGTATTTGAGTTCTGGAATTTATGGAGAGAAAGTTTTTAGTTTTCTGTGATGCTTCTGCGTTTTTTTGTTTGGTTTGCTGCATTTTTGCAGTTTAGTTGTAAGTTCCCCTTGTATTGTTAAAAGGTCAGCACTTTGGAATGCTGACAAAAAATAATCCCGCTGTCAGTATCCTGCAATGCTGACAAAAAATATCCCGCCATGTTTTCAGTATCTTGCAATGCTGACAAAAAAAATATCCCGCCATGCTTTCAGTATCTTGCAATGCTGACAAAAAATATCCCGCCATGCTTTCAGTATCTTGCAATGCTGACAAAAAATATCCCGCCATGCTTTCAGTATCTTGCAATGCTGACAAAAAAAATATCCCGCCATGCTTTCAGTATCTTGCAATGCTGACAAAAAAAATATCCCGCCATGCTTTCAGTATCTTGCAATGCTGACAAAAAAAATATCCCGCCATGCTTTCAGTATCTTGCAATGCTGACAAAAAAAATATCCCGCCATGCTTTCAGTATCTTGCAATGCTGACAAAAAAAATATCCCGCCATGCTTTCAGTATCTTGCAATGCTGACAAAAAAAATATCCCGCCATGCTTTCAGTATCTTGCAATGCTGACAAAAAAAATATCCCGCCATGCTTTCAGTATCTTGCAATGCTGACAAAAAAATATCCCGCCATGCTTTCAGTATCTTGCAATGCTGACAAAAAAAATATCCCGCCATGCTTTCAGTATCTTGCAATGCTGACAAAAAAAATATCCCGCCATGCTTTCAGTATCTTGCAATGCTGACAAAAAAAATATCCCGCCGTGCTTTCAGTATCTTGCAATGCTGACAAAAAAAATATCCCGCCATGCTTTCAGTATCTTGCAATGCTGACAAAAAAAATATCCCGCCATGCTTTCAGTATCTTGCAATGCTGACAAAAAAAATATCCCGCCATGCTTTCAGTATCTTGCAATGCTGACAAAAAAAATATCCCGCCATGCTTTCAGTATCTTGCAATGCTGACAAAAAAAATATCCCGCCGTGCTGTCAGTATCCAGCAATGCTAAGTAAAAAATTTCCGGCGTCGGAGATATAAATAGGTCGGGGGTCAGTAAAATTTTGAGTATTCTTTTAAACGTTAAAAAACTTGACATGACTAAGCCTCCTCAGTCTAACTTAGTCGCCGCCTGCATGCATGTTTTTCACCACCTAAGTGATTTAATTGCCTAAATTGCTTAGGCGGCGAAAAGCACGCATGCAGGCGGCGAAAAAGTTAGACTGAACATCTTAAGCATAACATTCCAGTATCCGGTGACGCAGTGCGTGCGTGTGTGCATGCTGCACGCACGAAAATTGCTACGCGTAGCATTAAATTATCACGCAAACGTCCAGTGTGTTTTTTACAATGCTCAGAAAATTAGTTCGTTAGCCGATGAAAAATCTTTCAGTCATTATTTAGTACTTATGTTCTTTTACTGCTAACGTTCTATTGCTGCTTTTCGTGGACAGTAGCAATTAATGAATTAAAAAATTTTCAACGAATATTTCAAACTAACGTTAAATTTTTGTTTTTCAGAGTTTTAAAAATTGGTTAACTTAAGATAAATATTCATATTAACGATAAACAACATTACAGAAACACTCATCTGGACGTGATTTATTTACAGAAGATGTCTATATTTATTAGCGTTTTTAAATCACTTCATCATGTAAATTATGTTTTTTTTATAATGTACGATAAAAGAACCTGAGGTGATGGTGCCAATAAGCTCATAATTCCGTAGCTATTTCAATGTTAATTAGCGGGTAGGAATTTTTAGCTGGCAGTCTTCTTATTTCCAGCAGCGACATCCCAGTCTAACTTTTTCGCTAGAGCATGCAAGTTTTTCACCGCCTAAGTGATTTACTATTTGGGCGGCGTAAAACACGCATGCAGGCGGCAAAAAAGTTAGACTGGGATTTGGGTCTGCTGTTAAAACTCAATTTCCCTTCGTTTTTTTTTTAACACATTAACTGCGTTGTGGCACATATGAAAGTATAAATAAATAGTGGGATCCGAATAATAAAAAAAAATTAATTAATAAGTGGTTCACTAGGTATATAGCACACACACTAAATTAATTAATAAGTGGCAAACTAGATATATAGCACATACACGTCTATGTATGAATGTGTAACATTTCAGTAATTTCACGACTTTTTCTCTAAATAGAATTAAACGTACTAGGTAAAACTGAGAATTCACTACGAAAAGTGGATAATGGTTATAATAAGTTTTAACTTGAAGTAATTGTGAAACCTTACGATATGATGCATTTCTGTTTGAGGGATCGCCAGATAATAGAGGATTAATGGGATACATCCATCGTATAATAAACTTATGTATAGGTAGAACAAAGCTATATTTATTCTAATAGTGATATTTACCGTTGCTATTATGAGTAATTGTTATATTTTATTCCTTTGAGGGCTTTCCGAATAAAATTCGTTTTGAAATTTCGAAAATATAATTTTCTGGAGCAAATGTTTTATTGAAAACCAATCATCATTTAAACAATCAAGAGGGCTTCTCTTAACATTTCATAATAACATGCACTGGAATAATTTTTTCACAAAAAATCCATCAAAATCCTGAAATGGAATATTTGATATAATTATATATACATGAGGAATTTGGCGCCCGTTTGCAAAAATAAACATGTTTCAGTTTTCTCCGATTCCCGCACGCGAGAGACAAAGCCCAACAAAACGCAAAAATATTGCGCCGAGAAAAGGCCGCCGCATATTCGTGTCTGGTGCTGAGTAAGAGGATTAGCAGCGGGACAATAGCTCCTGAAATTTATTTAAATCTTCCACAGCGACAGTTTTAATTCTCGCACTTCACGTCCTATTGGAACATCGCATGGCTGCGCATACAAAATCATTCCTCAATCAATAAAGCAGGTTCGATAAGTGAATTTTGAACAGGGTTATAACGAGATTACTGGATAAGAATTGAGAAATGATGTGTTAGTGCTCGCAATAAATACAGGGTGGGCCACAAAAAATCTTCCTTTTTCTAACATGCTAATAATTGTAAATCGTAATTACTCTTAGAATAGTTGCAAAACGTATCACTGCTACGTCTTGTTCATGAGATCGTTCTAAATTTAATATTACTTCACGTAAACAAAAATTAAATTTTACTGTTAAAAAATTCTAAAATTCAATTCTACGGCTCTTAACAGCGCAATTGACAGAAGAAATTCGAGTATTCTTGGTCACAACTTTCAATGATATCAAAAACGTGGCAGAAGTCGCTCAGAGTCACCTTCTGCCCGTGGAAATGATTTCGAAATTGTTGAACGACTTGTGCCACATTTTTGACATCATTGAAGGTTGTGATCAAGGATTAAATTTCTGTATTTGTAATGGGAAATTGAATTAAAAATGGTCCCATCAATAGGAATGTCGTACTTATAACACATTTTTACTGAGATTCTAAAATTAACTGCGATTCACATTTATAGGTATTTGAAAAAAAGAAGCTTTTTCGTGGTCCGCCCTGTACATGTACTTTAAATAGCAGAATATGATTTTCAGTTCAACAAACCTGTGCACTTGCTACACATTCATGAAAAATTTCTATCATAAATTCCTCGAGTTGACCATTTTTCATTTATAACACGGAAGTACAAGAATCTTCTTTGGTAGTGATGTCCTCCCTTTTATTTTAGATCTAACGAAAGCTACCGAGTATTTGTACAGGGGGTGCACAAAAATGTATCCAATAACTTTACATGTTCATACAAATATATATGTCCGTGTATAAAATACAGCAGTTTAATTCCAAAATATTTCTTCTGCTTTTATCCTAACCAGATTCTCCACAATAAACATCAGCAGATTTTCATTATTAACTCTCATAGCAGTCACCTGTGCATCATAATTAAATTGTAATTAAACCCTTCCAAGATACCATAAAAACATAATATTATCAATATTTAACTGGATATGTAATAATAATATTTGATGTATCAATCAATTCATAATATATGATAAAACACCAGATGTCTCTTTAAATTTATAAGTAATCTGATTAATATATTTTTTGTGTGGAATTTTTCCTATGTTATAACAATATAAATTTCATTGAACGTATTAAATTGGTTGGTGCGTCACATTTGGTTGGTTTGTCCGTCTCTCCTTCACGCTCTTAAAAGATTCTTAATGGCTGTATATCTGTGAGACGAGTTCGACTGGGGCAATTTCGAATTCCTAAGAATTCCGAATAGCTGGGAATTCTGCATAGCTGGGAATTTTGCATAGCTGGGAATTCTGCATAGCTGGGAGTTCTGCATAGCTGGGAATTCTGCATAGCTGGGAATTCTGCATAGCTGGGAATTCTGCATAGCTGGGAATTCTAAGTACCTATCTGGGAATTTTGGATGACGTAGAATTTTGAAAAAATGATTATTCTGAATAATTAAAAATATAGAATGACTGGGAGTTCTGAATAACTGGATATTTCGAATATTCACGTTCGTATGTTGGTGGTCGCATATGGTAACGTATAATTCAAGGGTGGACATCAATACAAATGTTATTCACTATCTTCAAATGATTTTTAGCCATATGACGGCGCGACCTCTGACGACACTAACAGAAGTTTTGCAAAATCCGAGACAAAACATTGAAAAATCCAAAACCAGAGTATTACAAAATCTAAAATAGAAGTACTACAAAACTCAAAATAGAATACCACAAAATCTAAAATAAAATTATCGCTGAATCCAAAACCGAAGTATAGCCAAATCCAAGCCGAAGTATAGACAAATCCAAGCCGAAGTATAGACAAATCCAAGCCGAAGTATAGACAAATCCAAGCCGAAGTATAGACAAATCCAAGCCGAAGCATAGACAAATCCAAGCCGAAGTATAGACAAATCCAAGCCGAAGTATAGACAAATCCAAGCCGAAGTATAGACAAATCCAAGCCGAAGTATAGACAAATCCAAGCCGAAGTATAGCCAAATCCAAGCCGAAGTATAGACAAATCCAAGCCGAAGTATAGACAAATCCAAGCCGAAGTATAGACAAATCCAAGCCGAAGTATAGACAAATCCAAGCCGAAGTATAGACAAATCCAAGCCAAAGTATAAACAAATCCAAGCCGAAGTATAGACAAATCCAAGCCGAAGTATAGACAAATCCAAGCCGAAGTATAGACAAATCCAAGCCGAAGTATAGACAAATTCAAGCCGAAGTATAGACAAATCCAAAGCCGAAATATAGCCAAATCCAAAACCGAAGCATAGCCAAATCCAAGCCGAAGTATAGACAAATCCAAGCCGAAGTATAGACAAATCCAAAACCGAAGTATAGACGAATCCAAAGCCAAAGTATAGCCAAATCCAAAACCGAAGTATAGCCAAATCCAAAACCGAAGTATAGCCAAATCCAAAGCCGAAGTATAGCCAAATCCAAAACCGAAGTATAGCCAAATCCAAAACCGAAGTATAGCCAAATCCAAAACCGAAGTATAGCCAAATCCAAAACCGAAGTATAGCCAAATCCAAGCCGAAGTATAGACAAATCCAAGCCGAAGTATAGACAAATCCAAAGCCGAAGTATAGCCAAATCCAAAACCGAAGTATAGCCAAATCCAAAACCGAAGTATAGCCAAATCCAAAACCGAAGTATAGCCAAATCCAAAGCCGAAGTATAGACAAATCCAAAGCCGAAGTATAGACAAATCCAAAGCCGAAGTATAGACAAATCCAAAGCCGAAGTATAGACAAATCCAAAGCCGAAGTATAGCCAAATCCAAAGCCGAAGTATAGACAAATCCAAAGCCGAAGTATAGACAAATCCAAAGCCGAAGTATAGACAAATCCAAAGCCGAAGTATAGACAAATCCAAGCCGAAGTATAGACAAATCCAAAGCCGAAGTATAGACAAATCCAAAGCCGAAGTATAGACAAATCCAAAGCCGAAGTATAGACAAATCCAAAGCCGAAGTATAGACAAATCCAAAGCCGAAGTATAGACAAATCCAAAGCCGAAGTATAGCCAAATCCAAAGCCGAAGTATAGACAAATCCAAAGCCGAAGTATAGACAAATCCAAAGCCGAAGTATAGACAAATCCAAAGCCGAAGTATAGACAAATCCAAAGCCGAAGTATAGCCAAATCCAAAGCCGAAGTATAGACAAATCCAAAGCCGAAGTATAGACAAATCCAAAGCCGAAGTATAGACAAATCCAAGCCAAAGTATAGACAAATCCAAAACTGAAGTATAGCCAAATCCAAAGCCGAAGTATAGACAAATCCAAAACCGAAGTATAGACAAATCCAAAGCCGAAGTATAGACAAATCCAAAGCCGAAGTATAGACAAATCCAAAGCCGAAGTATAGACAAATCCAAAGCCGAAGTATAGACAAATCCAAAGCCGAAGTATAGCCAAATCCAAAACCGAAGTATAACCAAATCCAAAACCGAAGTATAGCCAAATCCAAAACCGAAGTATAGCCAAATCTAAAATAGAAGTATTTCAAAATCCGTAACAAAACAATTGCCAAAAATATTAAATGAAATCCATTAAACGCATGAAGACTTTCTCCCTAACTGGACTTGGTTGCAAGGAAGCCGTGTGTGCTCGTGGAAGCCTGACGCCGGAGGTCAGAAGGAGCGACTCAGAACGGCTTAGTCCGTTAAACTGCCCGCAGCTAGCGTGTTGGTCTGTACGTTTTATTCTGCTTATGTTACTGCGACGTCTTTAGTTGTTATTTTGTTCTGCTTATTTTACTGTGACGTCTTTTGTTGTTATTTTGTTCTGCTTATTTTACTGTAACGTCTTGTGTTGTTATTTTGTTCCGCTTATTTTACTGTAACGTCTTGTGTTGTTATTTTGTTCCGCTTATTTTCCTTAAAAATGTTTTGTTGTTTTCATTATGCTTCTAATGTATATTTTCCTGAAACATCTTGTGTAACCATTTTGTTTTTAATGGATATTTTCGTGAAACGATTTTTGTCGCTATCATTCTGTCCCTGATAAATATTTCCTTGGAATGTTTTTTTTTGTTTTAATATTGTTTCTAATGCATATTTTCCTGAAACTTTTTTGTTATTTTTTTTTTTGCTTTTAGTGGACATTCTCATGAAGTGTTTTTTAACGATTTATGTACTATTTTAGCGAATAAATTATAGATACATAACTGATTGGTTTAATTTTGGTGCAATTCAGGGTAGAATCAATGGAAGAACCAGAGAGAAACTTAGTTTTTGAAACGTTTAAAAGCTATTAAAATTCTATCTCCAGTGACGCTATACGGAAAAACAGTCATAATTAAACCATGCAGAATACGATAAAACGTACGAGATGATTTTTTTTGGGAAAACAAAGGCTGTATTTCCTTATAGCATGTCGAATGAGACATTTATATTTCCGATATTATTATAAATGATGAGTGCATCAAATGCACTTGTGTTTATATAATGTGTCCCTTGAGTTGTTACACCTGAGCGGAGCGTCGCTACCTATTCCAATATATATTTTTTGAAAGAATTTTAGAGTGCAGTCTCTGTGTAGAGTGAAAATCTCGGTTATATTGCGTTTTATTCTATCTATATTTAGATTTGCCTAAATTTTTTCCCGTTGAATGAAGTAAATATTGTACTGTATAATGATACAGAGTTGTTGCTCGGTAGCTTGGTTCATTAGTTTGTGCTTGTGTCTGTGACGCTCATAAGGATGCTTAATGACCGTATCTGTGATACGAGTTTCACCAATGCACAAGTACAAGAATATTTTAATGTCGGGTACTATTAGCATGGATATGTATGTTAACGGAAAATATCGAATCCCTTTGTTATGACGGGCCGTGTACACTAGTATTCAATATCATATGCTAATAAAATGTAGCACTATGATATGCTACAATTACTGTATATTATCTGGGATACCGTACAAGTCTAAATCCGATTCATAACACGCTTGGGATCTTACTGAGATGGCTTATAATGAAAATCTGCTGATGCTTTTAGATGTTTGTTTGTTCCGCTGATGCTTGTTTTTTCCGCTGATGCTTGTTTGTTCCGCTTAATGTAATAGCTGGATTGATGAAACCAAACTGCTCATCGAATTCTCACATCGCTCGATATTCCGCTACCGGTAGATGCTGGACTTGACAAAAACATGCTACACTGCACAATAGTTATGCAGCCTTACAACTTCGTAAGTAGGATATAAAGACTTGCCTATCAAGTTGTTCCTTGTCCCTTCCGCGTTTTTTCTGGTCACAATTCAGCGTATGAGACAGATCTACCTGACGTTGTGCGACAGTTGTTCCTGCATTTCGTGTAGCTTTGATGATACCGACCGGCGGTGTGCGTGTATCTTACATAAGTAATCATAGAGTTATCATTTATAATAAATTAAAATTTAAGAATTCAGAAAAATACTTACGAGCATTCACTTACACTCCCTGATGTTTAACTGTAATTTTAGAGTATTCTACAATCTGCATTCATATTTTAGGAGAGTTTTGCAGCAGGTGTTTAAACCCACTCTAACTTAATCGCCGCCTGCATGCGGGCTTTTCGCCACTCAAGTAATTAATTTGTGAAGGCGGAGAACAACATGCATGCTCCGGCGCAAAAGACTGGGAAATAACGAGAGCTTTTTAACGACGTCTCGTGTACCATTGCGCGTAGACGGCGAGCCTTACAAATGCTGAAGTCTTTCCGTGGCACAAAAAAGAGTCATGGAAATTCGTGATGGGAAAAATGTGCAATGACCTGTAAACAGACGACGACAACAACGGAATAAGGAGCAAAAGAGCGTCCGTCCAGGCGATAGCAATAAGCAGAAGAAAACTGCTGTTTTAAACATCATTTTTTTCAAATGCAGTTATTCTTCTGCTTTTGAAGCGCAAGGAGAATGAGATTTTTGAATAATTAAACCAAATAATACTTTTCCTTGCGTTGTTTGAAGGATAAAGGAATTTTGAAATTGAAGGATAAACGAAAGGAGAAAGGATAGTGAAAAGCATTATTGAAGGATAGAGGAAAGAATTGAAGGATAGAGGACAGAATGAAGGATAGAGGAAGGGATTGAAGGCTAGAGGATAAGGGATTCAAGAATAGAGGAAATGATTGACTGATAGAGGAAAGGATGAATGATAGAGGAAAGGATTGAAGGATTGAAGGACAGAGAAAGAAAGCATTATATGATAGAGGATGATAGATTGAAGGATAACGGATGAAGGATTGAAGAATAGAAAAAATGATCGAAGGATAGAGAAAAGGATTGAAGGATAGAGCAAAGGATGAATGACAGATTAAATGATTGAAGGATAGAGCAAAGGATTCTAGGATAGAGGATGAAAGATTGAAGGAGAAAGGATGAAGGATAGAAGGATAGAGAAAAGGATTGAAGGATAGAGCAAAAGATTCTAGGATAGAGAATGAAAGATTGAAGGAGAAAGGATGAAGGATTGAAGGATAGAGAAAAGGATTGAAGGATAGAGCAAAGGATTCTAGGATAGAGGATGAAAGATTGAAGGAGAAAGGATGAAGGATTGAAGGATAGAGAAAAGGATTGAAGGATATAGAAAAGGATTGCGGGACAGAGGAAAGAATGAAAGATAGAGTAAAGGATTAGGAGATGGAGGAAAATTGAAATTGATTGCTATTTTAGGAAAAAAGAAATGAGGTTAAAACTTCACTTGTAAAGGGCGAACATTTCTAACAGAAACTCCACGGAGTTTCTTCCCCGAGCTTGAGACCTCCGTCACGTGGCAGCGTGGCAACACTGAAGCCCGGCAGCTGCTGCTGCTTAGAGAGCTTCCTGCTTTTCTGGTGCTTTCTGAAATATTTCTGCAATATTTGCTTCAGAGCCAACTTGAATATTAAGCGAGGGCTCTGAATATTAGATTGTGGGTAGTATCGAGTAGGAGCATACTGGTCTTCAAAATGTCAGCGCGGGAAATAAAGCGAGTTACATCGCCCTCAAATATTCTGATGGTCCATCAACTTGGGCCCAGCGACCGATGAAAAATGGCGGTGCTATGTTCGTGGTGGAGTATTTGTTCGATTTGGAAGGAAAGATTGCTTCTGGATTGCTGAGTTCTGGTGTGCTGGAAGAGGAGTTTTAATAGTGTGGCATTTTGAATATGGGTCGTCTTTTCAGTCATGCGAGATTATCTGCTACTGTGATGGGAACGCTGATAGTCTGCTCAACATAGTCTGGAAAAGTAGCTGATTGAAAAATGCCGTAATTTGTAAAATATCAGGGCTAGAAGACTGAAATAGGTTTCATTGAATGGAGCAGGATTTAAAGTTTTGTTTTACTTTTATAATTTTATCTTTTTGGCATTCCAGGTCAGAAACAAGAATTAACATGTTAAGGATTTCCATAAGCAATGATAAAACCAAATCAGTGGGAAAATTGTGTGCTAAGACCCACGTAAAGGCAACTTCATTTCATGTTATTTGCGTAAAAGAACTTTGCATAAAATTATTTAAAATTAATTGTCATCAAGATATTTCACCGTAGGATCAAGATCGGAAATTATTATTTTGGCACCGAATAAAACACATGAACAGTTCTGTTCAAATATTGTTGAATAACATGATATTTAGATTTGAATGTCACATTTATTGGAAAGACATGTCAAATAGACAAAACTTTTAAAATAAAACAGAACTGCAAATTCCTGCCTTTTCAATGAAACCTATTCAGCCTTCAAGCAGTAATATCTACCAACTACTCCATTTTTAAATCGGCTACATTTTAGCCGACACCCTGTACTAGTGGACAATCTGTTCATATGTAAATAATTTCTGTAAGGTTATTTAATTTTGAAATTTAAAGATTTAAAAAAATTGAATCACTACGAGCCGATATTAGAAATGACATTGGATTATGGTTAGATATGTTATATTTGAATATCGTTATTTACAGTTCTCAGCTACACAAATGTTTACTTCCTTTGTTTAAATTTCTTTATTTTGTTATCTACAGAACAAAAAACAGACTAGCTCAAACTATACCAGAAATAATAAATATTCTTGTTCAATACTTTGCCGAAATTTTTTTTTGACACTGCTCTGAATGATAATAATTTATATATTGATTATTATAATTTTATAATAATTTGCCAATATATTTTGTAAAATTATTTTTTTACACTGCCCTGCATGTTTCGTGTTTACTGAACAGTAATTACTTAACAAGCAACCGGCGCCAGTTAAACTACCATTTCCGACCTAATTAACAGGTCATTATTTCAGACTACATCAACTGGCCATTATATCAGACTACATCAACTGGCCATTATATCAGACTACATCAACTGGTCATTATATCAGACTACATCAACTGGCCATTATATCAGACTACATCAACTGGTCATTATATCAGACTACATCAACTGGCCATTATATCAGACTACATCAACTGGCCATTATATCAGACTACATCAACTGGCCATTATATCAGACTACATCAACTGGCCATTATATCAGACTACATCAACTGGTCATTATATCAGACTACATCAACTGGTCATTGTATCAGACTACATCAACTGGTCATTATATCAGACTACATCAACTGGTCATTATATCAGACTACATCAACTGGTCATTATATCAGACTACATCAACTGGTCATTATATCAGACTACATCAACTGGTCATTATATCAGACTACATCAACTGGTCATTATATCAGACTACATCAACTGGTCATTATATCAGACTACATCAACTGGTCATTATATCAGACTACATCAACTGGTCATTATATCAGACTACATCAACTGGTCATTATATCAGACTACATCAACTGGTCATTATATCAGACTACATCAACTGGTCATTATATCAGACTACATCAACTGGTCATTATATCAGACTACATCAACTGGTCATTATATCAGACTACATCATCTGGTCATTATATCAGACTACATCAACTGGTCATTATATCAGACTACATCAACTGGCCATTATATCAGACTACATCAACTGGCCATTATATCAGACTACATCAACTGGTCATTATATCAGACTACATCAACTGGTCATTATATCAGACTACATCAACTGGTCATTATATCAGACTACATTAACTGGTCATTATATCAGACTACATCAACTGGTCATTATATCAGACTACATCATCTGGTCATTATATCAGACTACATCAACTGGTCATTATATCAGACTACATCAACTGGCCATTATATCAGACTACATAAACTGGTCATTATATCAGACTACATCAACTGGTCATTATATCAGACTACATCAACTGGCCATTATATCAGACTACATCAACTGGTCATTATATCAGACTACATCAACTGGTCATTATATCAGACTACATCAACTGGTCATTATATCAGACTACATCAACTGGCCATTATATCAGACTACATCAACTGGCCATTATATCAGACTACATCAACTGGTCATTATATCAGACTACATCAACTGGTCATTATATCAGACTACATCAACTGGCCATTATATCAGACTACATCAACTGATCATTATATCAGACTACATCAACTGGTCATTATATCAGACTACATCAACTGGTCATTATATCAGACTACATCAACTGGTCATTATATCAGACTACATCAACTGGTCATTATATCAGACTACATCAACTGGTCATTATTTCAAAACAGATACATTTATTTGAGGCCATTATTTCAGACTACATAAACTGGTTTGCCTTGAATATATTGGCCTTGCGTTGACAGACCGATTAAATTTTAAATAGAAGCTCTGCTCTTTGTTAAAGCGTCTTGCTTGAAGGGTGAACTGGGGCTTCACTTCGTCTTAACAGGATTAATTCAACAACTGAACTGGCAAAAATTTAATTACATAACCGGGTCAATTTAACAACTTAACTAGCACAATTTAACAACTGAACTGGCACAATTTAACAACTTAATCAGTACAATTTAACAACTGAACTGTCACAATTTAACAACTTAACCAGTACAATTTTACAACTCAACCGGCACAATTTAACAACTTAACCAGTACAATTTAACAACTGAACTGGCACAATTTAACAACTTAAGCAGTACAATTTAACAACTGAACTGTCACAATTTAACAACTTAACCAGTACAATTTTACAACTCAACCGGCACAATTTAACAACTTAACCGGCATAATTTAACAACTCAACTGGCACAATTTAACAACTCAACTGACACAATTTAACAACTCAACTGGCACAATTAACAACTTAACAGAGGCTCTGTTGAGTGCTAGCTGGTTGGTGGGTCTGTTAGAGAGAATAAGAGCCTGCTACAACTTTTAGAGACCCACGTAACAACAGCAAAAACGGCCGCTGTTGCGCTGTTTTGGGAGCTGTAAAGTGATTGAGAACCTGCTATGTACATCTTAAAGAAATCCTCGTACCAACAGCAAACAGCTGCGTTATTGCGCTATTTTTGAGGCTGTTGCAGCGATAGATAATAAGTTTCATGCCTTAGAAATTCTCATAACAACAGCAAACAGCTGCGTTATTGCGCTATTTTTGAGGCTGTTGCAGCGATAGATAATAAGTTTCATGCCTTAGAAATTCTCATAACAACAGCGAACAGCTGCGTTATTGCGCTGTTCAGGGCTGTTAGAGTGATTGACTTTCTGAAATCTTCGTAACCAAGCAAACAGCGGCCGCTACAGCGCTGTTTTTACCCTAACTACCGCTCGTGTTCGCCTCCAGTCCACAGCTCGAATAGTCCGGTGAGCGAAATGAAATCTCGCGTGCATTTGAACATGTCCGCGTCTGAAATTGGAGCCTGAGAGACGAACATGAGGTTGTCTTTGGGCTTCGATCTCGAATTAGAAGGTAAATTGAAATTCGAAATTAAGAATGGAGAGTCTGCACAAAAACAGCTGCTAATTTAGCCGTTTTGCATGAAAACAAGCTGCGAATGTAGATATTTTTTAAAAGAAAGAGCTGGAAATTTAACAGATTTTTACAGAGAAGAGCTAAAAATGTAGCGTTTTTCTAGAGAAGAGCTGCAAATTAAGCCGTTTCGGAAATTTAGGTTTTCGTTATTATTTGGCTTGAGAATATATTTTTGAGTAAGTTACATCGTCGCAATGATGCAGCTCATTGCGTACGGTCTATTGAGTGGACTTACGCTGCCTGCTGTACAGCCATATCGGTGTAAATTACTTGATAGGCAATCTCCCGTTTGAGAACGATACGACCATGAAAGACTATTATCCACAACAGTTTCGCGTGTTTTAGCTAAACATTTTACTGGTAACCCAACTTTTTACTGGTAACCCAACTTTTTAATGGTGACCTAAATTTTTACTGGTAACCTAACTTTTTACTGGTAACCCGACTTTTTACTGGTAACCCAACTTTTTAATGGTAACCTAACTTTTTACTGGTAACCCAACTTTTTAATGGTGACCTAACTTTTTACTGGTAACCTAACTTTTTACTGGTAACCCAACTTTTTAATGTTGACCTAACTTTTTACTGGTAACCTAACTTTTTACTGGTAACCCAATTTTTTACTGGTAACCCAACTTTTTAATGGTGACCTAACTTTTTACTGGCTACCTAACTTTTTACTAGCCTAATTTTTTACTGGTAACCTACCTTTTTACTGGTAACCCAACACTTTAATGGTGACCTAACTTTTTACTGGTAACCTAACTTTTTACTGGTAACCAAACTTTTTACTGGTGACCTAACTTTTTACTGGTAACCTAACTTTTTACTAGTAACCTACCTTTTAATGGTAACCACACTTTTTACTGGTAACCAAACTTTTTACTGGTAACCTAACTTTTTACTGGTAACCTAAATTTTTTACTGGTAACCTAACTTTTTACTGGCTACCTAACTTTTTACTAGCCTAAGTTTTTACTGGTAACCAAACTTTTTACTGGTAACCTAACTTTTAATGGTAACCTAACTTTTTACTGGTAACCTAACTTTTTACTGGTAACCTACCTTTTAATGGTAACATACCTTTTTACTGGTAACCTAACTTTTTACTGGTAACCTAACTTTTTACTGATAACCTAACTTTTTACTGCCAACTCTACTTTTCATTGGCATCTTAACTTATTACAGCAACCTAACTCTTTATGGCAAGTAATCCTTTTATTTTTTAAATGTAAAACCTCAATCTGAGCAAATCCCTTTACCTCTCCCCCACCCATGTGTGCTAAAATCGATTTAGTTCCATAAATTCCATACAACCTTCTCAAATACGTCCTCACAGAACTGAAATATAGCGTTATAAGACGGAGGAACTCTGAGTTACCCACGATGTCTACATATATAAACCCGCTCATTCCAAAATATTGCAAAATTCTCCCGCACAATCAAAATTTACCTTGAAAAAACGAACGCATTTCGAAAATATAATTTAACATAACCACAACACACGCAACACACCCCCACATAACCTCAACACAAGCAACACACCCCCACATAACCACAACACACGCAACACAACCCCACATAACCACAACACATGCAACACACCCCCACATAACCTCAACACACGCAACACACCCCCACATAACCTCAACACACGCAACACACCCCCACATAACCTCAACACACGCAACACACCCCCACATAACCTCAACACAAGCAACACACCCCCACATAACCACAACCCACGCAACACAACCCCACATAACCACAACACACGCAACACACCCCCACATAACCTCAACACAAGCAACACACCCCCACATAACCTCAATACGCGCAACACACACACTCACATAACCTCAACACACACAACACACCCCCACATAACCTCAACACATGCAACACACCCCCACATAACCTCAACACACGCAACACACCTCCACATAACCTCAACACACGCAACACACCCCCACATAACCTCAACACACGCAACACACCCCCGCTTAACCTCAACACAAGCAACACACCCCCACATAACCTCAACACACGCAACACACCCCCACATAACCTCAACACACGCAACACACCCCCACATAACCTCAACACACGTAACACACCCCCACATAACCTCAACACAAGCAACACACCCCCACATAACCTCAACACACGCAACACACCCCCACATAACCTCAACACACGCAACACACCCCCACATAACCTCAACACACGTAACACACCCCCACATAACCTCAACACAAGCAACACACCCCCACATAACCTCAACACAAGCAGCACACCCCCACATAACCACAACACACGCATTACACCGCCACATAACCTCAACACACGCAACACACCCCCACATAACCTCAACACACGTAACACACCCCCACATAACCTCAACACAAGCAACACACCCCCACATAACCTCAACACAAGCAGCACACCCCCACATAACCACAACACACGCATTACACCCCCACATAACCTCAACACACGCAACACACCCCCACATAACCTCAACACGAGCAACAAAACTCAAAGAAATACCAATAATATCAAGGTTTTGTTGACACCAAATACCCAAAATCTCCAGGTATCCGTGATACAAAACACCCGTAATTTCCAGCAACTGGTCAGCCCAAATCCCCCCCCCCCTACCCCCCCCCCCCCCCAAACCACGAAACAACACCACCAATGACCGCCACACGTCACGGCAGGCACTGCGGATTTGAAGGGCTTCTCAGTTGAGTAAATCCGGCGGCGCTGGCGGGCAGCGATCGGCCTCATTACGGCGGATTTATGTGCGGCGGTCGCGTGTTGGCCGACCGTAACCCGGGGCAGGTCATGTCTTCATCACGCCATGCTGCTGTGCTTGCCTGCGCTGGCCTGCGGTGACGTGCGGTGACCTGCGCTGACCTGCGCTGCCCTGCACTGACCTGCGCTGGCCTGCGCTGACCTGCGCTTGCCAGCAATGACCTGCGCTGACCTGCGCTGACCTGCACTGACCTGCGCTGACCTGCACTGACCTGTGGTGACCTGCGCTGACCTGCGCTGATTTGTGCTGACCTGCGCTGATTTGTGCTGACCTGCGCTGGTTTGCGCTGACCTGCGCTGATTTGTGCTGACCTGCGCTGATTTGCGCTGACCTGCGCTATTCCCACTCCGATTGCCAGTATAATGTCCACAATAATTTGCACTCTAAATCCCACTTTATTTCACTTTTCTTTTTTATTATTTTTTCATTTTTAAAATTTTGTGATTTAATTTCAGTTTTAGATTTGATTACCATTCCATTTTCTGACTTTTTCCAGTCTAATATCAGTCCTTTTTTCACTATTTTTAAGAAGAGGTATTCTTTTGTAATTCCCACTTTATTTAAATATTATTTCTACCGAAGAATTCATTTGATATCCATTGTTTTTAGAGTATTCAGATTCAAATTTTGCTAAATTTCAATTGAATTTCCTTTCTGTTGTTCTTGTTTTTTCTTTTAATTCTAATTCATAGTCGATTTTTCGTGTTTCTCTAATTTTATTTTCATCATATATATATTTTTGTTTTTCCTTCCCTTATTTCTATTCTAGTGTTCCTGTTTTCTTCCATCTAATTTATACTACTCGAACAATATGAGCCGCGTCTGTCCGTCCGTCCGCCTGTTCGTCTGGCTGTCCATCTGTCCGTCTATCCGTCATCCCGTCTGTCCGTATATCTATATGTCCATCTGTCCATCTGTCCGTATATCCGTCTATCCGTCAGTCCATCTGCCCGGTCCGTCTCTCCGTCTGTCCGTCCGTCTGTCCGTCCGTTTGTACGTCCGTTTGTACGTCTATCCATCTGTCCGTCTGTCCATCTGTTCGTCTGTCCGTCTATCCGTTTGTCCGTCCGTCCGCCCGTCCGCCCGTCCGTCTGTGCGCTGACGGTCTCTCCATCCATCCGTCTGTCCGTCTGTTCGTAATCCGTTTGTCCATCCGTCTGTCCGTCTGTCCACCAGTCCGTATGTCCGTCAGTCGGTTTGTCTGCTTGTCCATCCGTCTGCCCGTTTCTCCGTCCGTCCGTCAGTCCGTCTGTTCGTTGTCCGTCTGTCCGTCCGTCTGTTCGTCCGTCCGTCCGTCCGTCCGTCCGTGTGTCACACCCACCAGCCTGCAGTGTGAGATGAGCGTATCTGTGATACAAGCTTCATCAACTCCACAATTTTTGGTGCCTTAACCCAGCAGATTGGGAGTCGGAATGAATATCACGTGTATTGGTAGGAAATAGGGACGTGTGTCATGTGATTTATCGAACATTATTATACATTTTTTTGGGCTGTGTACTCGGCTCATCAACTCTGGAAAAGTTTAATTTTTTATTTCTTTCAGTCTTTCTTTCATTTTGCCTTCTTTCTTATTTAAAAAAACAGCAAAAAACATGAAAACAAACTCTAGAAATTTTCAGAGGGGTGGCGTAGGTTTTGCTCTATTTATTTGCACTGCTCATCCCACAGAAATAATTCTTTTATTTCTGCTGTTATTCTCTCTGAAAATGCCAATCTTTCTACGTAAATACCACTCCTTTTCGCACCCTGAACAATATTCATTTAAACTTCAAATCACTCCTATTTTTCCCCTCAAAATAGTATTCTCTTCCCCCTGTAAACACTATTCTTTTTCCCCCTAAAAGCACTATTCTTTTTCCTTCTCAAAACACTATTCTTTTTCCTCCTCAAAACACTATTCATTTTCCTTCTCAAAACACTATTCATTTTCCTCCTCAAAACACTATTCTTTTTCCATCTAAAAACACTATTCTTTTTCCTTCTCAAAACACTATTCTTTTTCCTTCTCAAAACACTATTCTTTTTCCTTCTCAAAACACTATTCTTTTTCCACCTAAAAACACTATTCTTTTTCCTTCTCAAAACACTATTCTTTTTCCTTCTCAAAACACTATTCTTTTTCCTTCTCAAAATACTAATCTTTTTCCCCCTCAAAACACTATTCTTTTTCCTTCTCAAAACACTATTCTTTTTCCTCCTCAAAACACTATTCTTTTTCCCTCTCAAAACACTATTCTTTTTCCTTCTCAAAACACTATTCTTTTTCCACCTAAAAACACTATTCTTTTTCCTTCTCAAAACACTATTCTTTTTCCATCTCAAAACACTATTCTTTTTCCACCTCAAAACACTATTCTTCTTCCTTCTCAAAACACTATTCTTTTTCCCACTCAAAACACTATTCTTTTTCCTTCTCAAAACACTATTCTTTTTCCTCCTCAAAACACTATTCTTTTTCCTTCTCAAAACACTATTCTTTTTCCCCCTCAAAACACTATTCTTTTTCCCCCTAAAAACACTATTCTTTTTCCTTCTCAAAACACTATTCTTTTTCCCCCTCAAAACACTATTCTTTTTCCCCCTCAAAACACTATTCTTTTTCCTTCTCAAAACACTATTCTTTTTCCTCCTCAAAACACTATTCTTTTTCCTTCTCAAAACACTATTCTTTTTCCTCCTCAAAACACCAGTCTTTTTCCACCTCAAAACACTATTCTTTTTCCACCTCAAAACACTATTCTTTTTCCTTCTCAAAACACTATTCTTTTTCCTTCTCAAAACACTATTCTTTTTCCACCTCAAAACACTATTCTTTTTCCACCTCAAAACACTATTCTTTTTCCTTCTCAAAACACTATTCTTTTTCCTTCTCAAAACACTATTCTTTTTCCACCTCAAAACACTATTCTTTTTCCACCTCAAAACACTATTCTTTTTCCACCTCAAAACACTATTCTTTTTCCTTCTCAAAACACTATTCTTTTTCCTTCTCAAAACACTATTCTTTTTCCCCCTCAAAACACTATTCTTTTTCCTTCTCAAAACACTATTCTTTTTCCTCCTCAAAACACTATTCTTTTTCCTTCTCAAAACACTATTCTTTTTCCTCCTCAAAACACTATTCTTTTTCCACCTCAAAACACTATTCTTTTTCCTTCTCAAAAACACTATTCTTTTTTTTCCTCAAAACACTATTCTTTTTCCTTCTCAAAACACTATTCTTATTCTCCCTCGAAACACTATTCTTTTTCCCCCTCAAAACACTATTCTTTTTCCTTCTCAAAACACTATTCTTTTCCCCCCTCAAAACACTATTCTTTTTCCCCCTCAAAACACTATTCTTTTTCCTTCTCAAAACACTATTCTTTTTCCCCCTCAAAACACTATTCTTTCTCCTTCTCAAAACACTATTCTTTTTCCTCCTCAAAACACTATTCTTTTTCCTTCTCAAAACACTATTCTTTTTCCCCCTCAAAACACTATTCTTTCTCCTTCTCAAAACACTATTCTTTTTCCCCCTCAAAACACTATTCTTTTTCCCCCTCAAAACACTATTCTTTTTCCTTCGCAAAACACTATTCTTTTTCCCCCTCAAAACACTATTCTTTCTCCTTCTCAAAACACTATTCTTTTTCCTCCTCAAAACACTATTCTTTTTCCTTCTCAAAACACTATTCTTTTTCCTCCTCAAAACACAATTCTTTTTCCCCCTCAAAACACTATTCTTTTTCCCCCTCAAAAAACTATTCTTTTTCCTTCTCAAAACACTATTCTTTTTCCCCCTCAAAACACTATTCTTTTTCCTTCTCAAAACACTATTCTTTTTCCTCCTAAAACACTATTCTTTTTCCTTCTCAAAAAACTATTCTTTTTCCTCCTAAAAACACTATTCTTTTTCCCCCTCAAAACACTATTCTTTTTCCCCCTCAAAACACTATTCTTTTTCCCCCTCAAAACACTATTCTTTTTCCTTCTCAAAACACTATTTTTTCCCCCTCAAAACACTATTCTTTTTCCTTCTCAAAACAATATTCTTTTTCCTCCCCAAAACACTATTCTTTTTCCTTCTCAAAACACTATTCTTTTTCCTCCTCAAAAAACTATTCTTTTTCCTTCTCAAAACACTATTCTTTTTCCACCTCAAAACACTATTCTTTTTCCTTCTCAAAACACTATTCTTTTTCCACCTCAAAACACTATTCTTTTTCCCCCTCAAAACACTATTCTTTTTCCTTCTCAAAACACTATTCTTTTTCCCCCTCAAAACACTATTCTTTTTCCTTCTCAAAACACTATTCTTTTTCCTCCTCAAAACACTATTCTTTTTCCTTCTCAAAACACTATTCTTTTTCCTTCTCAAAACACCATTCTTTTTCCTCCTCAAAACACTATTCTTTTTCCTTCTCAAAACACTATTCTTTTTCCCCCTCAAAACACTATTCTTTATCCCCCTCAAAACACTATTCTTTTTCCTTCTCAAAACACTATTCTTTTTCCCCCTCAAAACACTATTCTTTTTCCCCCTCAAAACACTATTCTTTTTCCTTCTCAAAACACTATTCTTTTTCCCCCTCAAAACACTATTCTTTTTCCTTCTCAAAACACTATTCTTTTTCCTCCTCAAAACACTATTCTTTTTCCTTCTCAAAACACTATTCTTTTTCCTCCTCAAAAGACTATTATTTTTCCTTCTCAAAACACTATTCTTTTTCCACCTCAAAGCACTATTCTTTTTCCTTCTCAAAACACTATTCTTTTTCCACCTCAAAACTATATTCTTTTCCCCCCTCAAAACACTATTCTTTTTCCTTCTCAAAACACTATTCTTTTTCCCCCTCAAAACACTATTATTTTTCCTTCTCAAAACACTATTCTTTTCCCCCCTCAAAACACTATTCTTTTTCCTTCTCAAAACACTATTCTTTTTTTCCCCTCAAAACACTATTCTTTTTCCCCCTCAAAACACTAGTCTTTTTCCTCCTCAAAACACTATTCTTTTTCCTCCTCAAAACACTATTCTTTTTCCCCCTCAAAACACTATTCTTTTTCCTCCTCAAAACACTATTCATTTTCCTCCTCAAAATACTATTATTTTTCCCCTCAAAACACTATTCTTTTTGCTTCTCAAAATACTATTTTCTTCCACCTCAAAACACTATTCTTTCCCCACCCGCTAAAATCACTACTATTTTTCCCACCCTAACATTAATCAAGTACTTCTCACATCACTGCTCTGAGTCGATGTAAAAAATTTTTGTTTTTACAACGGGTTTGGAAAATAGTCTTGGATAGCCGCAAAATCGCACGAGAAATAGTCTCTTAGTTTTAGAATTATGAAATTCTGAATAGATTCTGTCAATCACGAGTCCGTTGGAACGCTTGGTTTTTCAAAACGAATGACACAGCGAGATTTATTTACAGGAGATTCATTTAACACGTTCCCCGCGTCCTGGGCCAGATGTGAACCAATAGGAAAATTGCTCATAAATCAATGACATTTCATCTGTTTCGCGACCTTTTAAAAAATGATTGTTTTGTCATGAAAGGTGAAATGTTTTCATGCAATTGTATTTTTCTTATTTCTTGGGAAGGATAAAAATGTGTTTGAGCAGTAAAATTTATTTCCAGATTCCAACTTACAACCTGACCAAATGAACCGTTAACAACGGCGGAGACGCGGCGAACGTGTTAAAAATGAACTTCTAACAAATCTTGTTGCTCCGGAAGAAAATCTTACTTCCTCAAGCCTGACGTTCGCCTCAGTTCTTAATCAAAGCAAAATATACTGTACGCTCTAACAGGTAAAATAGTCTTGATTCTATACTGCAATATTTTAAAGACTCTTCTCTTTTTCTTGTTGTTGTTTTTTTGTATTCCCAATTTACGTTCTTTTTCTGCTGAGCAGAAGACGAGCCTGAATATATTGGGTATTTAAGTGTATGAGAAAATCGTCCTAGATGATTTTCTTTAACGATGTTTTTTTTCGAAGAGAACGTTTGAGAGTATGTCAAAGAATATTTTTTTTCAAATCCTGTAATGATTAAAACTTGAACACTGTTTTCTATTTAGTAAATATATTCTATTTTACAAATCCTGATACGATTAAACCTCAAACAATGTATTTAAATTAGGAAATAGTTTTGTTGAAAATTATGTTACGATTAGACACCAAACAAATCATTTGATGTAGGGATTTGCGCTGGGATTATTCAGAAGAGTTCATTTATAAGACTTTTAATTAAATTGTAAATAAATTTTCTCATCGCTTTCCAAATAATCGCTCCAAACAGTAGTTTTGTTTTTAAATTTAGTTTAAATTAATCGATACTGAAATCATAACGATGCTGCACAGCAGCGCCAGTAACAGTAACTATATCAAATGTTTCGGTCAATAAATCCTTAGTGTACTTCGTCCACTATCTCTTTCTCTGTATTCTCACTATTTAATAGATGATTTTCTTTATATTTACAGTATTTCTCGGGATCGAGAATCAAAATGAATGTCACCCTTGTAAACCAGGCTATTTTGCTACCTAGTAAGCGAATAGTAAGCTGTGTTGACATATATGTAAAGTCTGGCAATTTAAGCTTAAAAGCCAGGTTTTAGTAGCAAATTGTTTGTCTGTAAATCGTTAACGAAAAACCTAATGAGTCTCTCTAATTAGCAGGACATGCTCATATGCTAGCTTACTTTTAGCGTCGAATTAAATACACACGCCATAATGGTTCTAAAAAATAAACACCATTATTGCGCTCGTGTAGCCATAGCACTTTAGCATTCTTGTATTATTTAAGGAAAAATGAGAGCCGGGGTATCTGGTCTGCCTGGCATCAGTAGTTCGTGGGAGGTTGCGGGGGGAGGAGTGATGCGCTCTGTGTTATTCAGTGAAACTCTGTTCGCTCTGCCTTACGGTCTGGCAATACTGAAAGTGACGTTTCATTTTTTCATAAGCCCACAGTGTTAATGCGATGTGTAATCTTATTATCGAAATTAAAATTTCTTGTGCCACTTTGTTTCGTTGCAAAATATTGGAAAATTGAGTCCATTTTGATTATTCTTTTATTTTGGATTTTGTCAGACGGGTTCTCCATATGAATAGAAAAGAATTTTTTCTGGCACAGAAAAGTCTTAATGCGACGGAAATTTACCAGTGACCTCTGAATACATGCCTCGTGATCATTAAAATTTAGATTGGAATTTACGAGCCAACTTAGACGACAATAAAATGCATTTTCTATGCAAATGCGAACGCAGTTAAACTGCAGGAAATTATTCAGTGATTTCTACACCAAGAGTTATTAAGTAAAATACCCAACATCTTTACAACAATGATATTTTATTCGTTTTAACTTTATTCTTTCAAATCAAATTTGAAGATGGTATTTTTTTGTGAAAATGGATCTTCCTTTGAAATAAAACATGAATTAGACATTTTTGTTCAAAAGTCCACGGACATTGCAACCAGTATTTAACTACCTTTTCAAATGACTGCAAATTTTTTTTGTTGGTGCAGTAATTATGTCAGCGAATTTAGCCTCGGAATTTCTGGTTTGAAATCCAAAATTAAAAAGAAATACGAGACGATAGTTTACGAGGACGATTACAAACTTTTTATAAATTTCAGACTTACTTTAGAAATTTTATAATTGCAAAAAGTTTCCTTTAATATTTGCAATAACTTTGCTTCTTTTTACTTGTGGTGTTAGTTTACCAGGAAAATTACAAGCTGGTTATCAATTTAAGCCTTTACAAATAAATTTAATATAAACAACAAATTTCCTTTCTTATTTGTGCTGTTAGTTTACGAGGACAGCGACAAATTTGACACAAATTCAAGACTTACTATACAAATTCAATATTTTCAATTAATTTGCTTTTTAATTTGCCATATCAGTGTTTTTCAAAGAATTATGAAATGTTACTTCGAATCTATGTTTGAAATGGAATTACAGGAACCGAGTTCTCAGAATTATGTCGCTGAACGCTAATATACTAAATTATAAAAATTGACTGCGGAGTACGCATTCCACTGAAAAATACGTTTTCGAGGAAATGCAGATTCTGCATTACAAATAAAAGTATTAAAACGACCGTTTGGTGCAATTGAGAAAATCTTGTACGTACATGTTCAGGTAATATTTTTCTCGTTTTAACTCATTTTAATTTCAGTGTTTGCATTATTTCTGTGTTAAGGGAAATAAAACAGCTTCAACGCATGAGGAAATACCACAGCTGTAGTAATTCTGGGAAATAAAACGGCTGTAACAGTACAGGGAAATAAAACGGCTGGAATAATTATGGGAAATAAAACGGCTGTAACGGTACCGGGAAATAAAACGGCTGTAATAATTATGGGAAATAAAACGGCTGTAATGTTACGGGGAAATAAAACGGCTGTAATAATAATGGGAAATAAAACCGCTGTAATGGTACGGGGAAATAGAACGGATGTGATAATTCTAGGAAATAAAACGGCTGTAACGGGACGGAGAAATAGAGCGGCTGTAACGGAACGGGAAATATAACGGCTGTAACAATTCTGGGAAATAATGCGGCTGTAACGGGACAGGGATATAAAGTGGCACTGACGAAATTTCGTGAAGTTAAAGCGGTCAGGAAAGCTTTTTTTCCAGAAACTTGCGTTCGACGATATTAATGTGAGAAGGATCGCCATCAGAGAAAACCTTTCAAAAGAAGCAGTGATGCGACAAGGAGGGCTTCTCAATAGACTGGAGTCAGAAATGAGGTTATTGTGAGCTTGTTATGATGAAAATTTATTTAATAAATTTTGCTGCTTTGAAAATATCAGTTTAGGAATTCGCTCTTCAAGAGATGAAGAGATTCAAATTTACCAACGCCCACGACTGTCGTTGATGTGATCTCCTTTTGGAGTTAGCGCACAAATTCATACAGTAATTTTTTGAATAAATCTCTGTTTGCAGCTTGTTTTTTGTGGAATTTGCGTGAAAACGTTTATAATTTTGGATATTGAAAGAAATTATCACCTCTGTGTTCCACGATAGAGATTTCTTGACGAGTATAAGTAATAGATGTATGATTATCTGTATATTTAAAGAGGAAAAAATATGTGAAAATAAAGAACTTAGAGCAAGAAAAAAGTGCTAAGTAGTTACCTGATCTAAATAAAATATAAAAGGAACTACAAATACGTAAAACAATTAAAAAAAATGAATGAAAGGAATTGGACAAATTACTCAGCAATGAAAAACATAGAGCAAAAAAAATGCGCTAATTAATTTTCCAGAGTAAGCTATAAAAGAAATAGTAAATAAATAAAAAATAATATAATGAATAAAACAGGATTGTAGAAATTGTGCAAATAACTGAACAATAAAGAACATTGAGCATGAATTAAACGCTAAATGATTACCAGATCTAAGTAATTTATAAACGAAATGATAAATTAAAAATGAACCAAAAATAAAAAAGGAATGAAAAAAATTGGCCAAATACCTGAGCAAAAAGGAGCACTAAGAAAGAAAAAAAGCGCTAAGTAATTACCACATGCAAATAAGCTACAAAAGAAATTGTAAATAGATAATATAAATAAAAATAAAATTAAGACGAATAAATGGAATTGATCAAATCCTTGAGCAATAAAAAGCACAGAGCAAGAAGAAAGCGCTGAGTAATTACCAGATCTTAGAAAACAAAAATTAATAACAAATAAATAAAATCAATCCGAACAAATAAAAAAAGAATTAGCCTAAACCCTGAGCAGTACAGCGGCCTGCTGGCTCCAGTCGCACTGAAGTGATGCCATTCAGCAACGCGGCTTAAGCCGTAAATTTTAGAGCATTGAAAATTTTTCATCATTCAGTATTATTTATCCAGTGATGAAAAGTTTGATGCTGAAGGCAAAGTTTTGTGACTGCACAGTTGTTGCGTGACTACGCAGTCATTTGTGAAACGTTCTTGCGGATTATTACGCTCGCATTTATTTTCGAATTTTTATTCGAAATATTTGATATGATTCGGTTTAAGGTTGGTCAATTTTGAAACGCATCATACTTCAATCATATTTTTTCATTTATTCAGCAAATATGAACAAAACGAGCTCGAGTCCGAATATAAATTCTTCAGAACGGCTCAGAAATAATTCAGAAAATACAAAAGTAATTTTCAGAAAGAATAAACTTCAGAAGGAAATGAACTTCAAATAGTTTCACTGGTAAACTAAAAATATTGTTTGACTTGCAAACATCGAAAAGAATTAAATTAAAATCGCGCCCGGAGAAGCCTTTGAGCTGCATGTGATCCAGTTGACGGTAGCAAGATGGCTGTTACGAGTTGGCTGTTACGAGTTGGCTGTTACGAGTTGGCTGTTACGAGTTGGCTGTTACGAGTTGGCTGTTACGAGTTGGTTGTTACGAGTTGGCTGTTACGAGTTGGCTGTTACGAGTTGGCTGTTACGAGTTGGCTGTTACGAGTTGGCTGTTACGAGTTGGCTGTTACGAGTTGGCTGTTACGAGTTGGCTGTTACGAGTTGGCTGTAACGAGTTGGCTGTTACGAGTTGGCTGTTACGAGTTGGCTGTTACGAGTTGGCTGTTACGAGTTGGCTGTTACGAGTTGGCTGTTACGAGTTGGCTGTTACGAGTTGGCTGTTACGAGTTGGCTGTTACGAGTTGGCTGTTACGAGTTGGCTGTTACGAGTTGGCTGTTACGAGTTGGCTGTTACGAGTTGGCTGTTACGAGTTGGCTGTTACGAGTTGGCTGTTACGAGTTGGCTGTTACGAGTTGGTTGTTACGAGTTGGCTGTTACGAGTTGGCTGTTACGAGTTGGCTGTTACGAGTTGGCTGTTACGAGTTGGCTGTTACGAGTTGGCTGTTACGAGTTGGCTGTTACGAGTTGGCTGTTACGAGTTGGCTGTAACGAGTTGGCTGTTACGAGTTGGCTGTTACGAGTTGGCTGTTACGAGTTGGCTGTTACGAGTTGGCTGTTACGAGTTGGCTGTTACGAGTTGGCTGTTACGAGTTGGCTGTTACGAGTTGGCTGTTACGAGTTGGCTGTTACGAGTTGGCTGTTACGAGTTGGCTGTTACGAGTTGGCTGTTACGAGTTGGCTGTTACGAGTTGGCTGTTGCGAGTTGGCTGTTACGAGTTGGCTGTTACGAGTTGGCTGTTACGAGTTGGCTGTTACGAGTTGGCTGTTACGAGTTGGCTGTTACGAGTTGGCGGTAGCAAGATGGCTGTTATGAGTTAGCTGTTACGAGTTGGCTGTTACGAGTTGGCTGTTACAAGTTTGCTGTTACGAGTTGGCTGTTACGAGTTGGCGGTAGCAAGATGGCTGTTACGAGTTGGCTGTTACGAGTTGGCTGTTACGAGTTGGCTGTTACGAGTTGGCTGTTACGAGTTGGCTGTTACGAGTTGGCGGTAGCAAGATGGCTGTTACGAGTTGGCTGTTACGAGTTGGCTGTTACGAGTTGGCTGTTACGAGTTGGCTGTTACGAGTTGGCTGTTACGAGTTGGCTGTTACGAGTTGGCGGTAGCAAGATGGCTGTTACGAGTTGGCTGTTACGAGTTGGCGGTAGCAAGATGGCTGTTACGAGTTGGCTGTTACGAGTTGGCGGTAGCAAGATGGCTGTTACGAGTTGGCGGTAGCAAGATGGCTGTTACGAGTTGGTTGTTACGAGTTGGCTGATACAAGTTAGCTGTTACGAGTTGGCTGATACAAGTTAGCTATTACGAGTTGGCTAGAATGATCATAGCAGTAAATGATCATGGTAACGAGTGACGGAAAAAAACACATGTTGTACTAGTAAGATTATTTCTGCAGAATTGTAATCGAATCGTACCATAATGTCCATCACCGAAAAATCAGCACTGAAACATTATTTTTTTTTAACTCAATTCAGTGGTTTCTTGGTGATGTGAAAATCAATTCGGGTAATGGAAGTAATTGCTTTTCAGAATAATACGTGCATCTCATGCGAGAAGTGCAAGGAAATATGATCATCGATAGTGACTGTCACGTTTTCTAAATCAAACTTCAGCTCTGCTGTAGCCAAGTCGAAGAATTAAAATTGAAAACATTGGGTTTGGTTGTAAATTGTTTTGCTATTTTTAGACTCCCTTGCTACCATTCCACTATTTTTTGTTCTCACCATTTTTAGCTTTGATGATTAGGAGAAAGCTTTGTCAAGGGTAGAAAAGAGTAGGATTGTGGTGATACGGGCACGCAATTAGCGACCAGACTCGTGTGATTTACTGAAGAAATCTTTTCACATCAGCGCTGTGAACTCCACGTGTGTTTTTTCTGCTCTAAGAAACATAGGTAACAATAATAAATCAACTTATAGAAAAATGTTCAGGCTTTCTTTTTATTATTGCTCTGACTTCGTATTTTTAAGATCATGTTTAGCTCCAAAAAAGTTCTTTTATAGGTACACTTGAGCTGATAAATGCGTGAGAAAGACACGTACAAAAGAATGGTTGCTTTACTATGAACCTCGATTATTTATCAATTCATATTACTAACATGACTAAGTTGGCTGTTATTCATCAACTTAACTATTAACTATTTAAATGTTAACCTTAAAAAATTTTAGGTTAATATTTGAACGACGTTTCTTAAAAACTCCCTAGTTAATTCGCAACGTCTGTCGTGACTTTTCTGATAAAAGTCCACAAATTATTTTGCAATTTATCAGAGTCATTAACTTTTCTTTGCCGCATTAAAATTTTCAAAACTGCAATTTACATGAGCTATAAAACTGCTAGCTTAAAATCGACGCCATTGAATGTGGTGAAAATACGCTCGAGAGAAAGGAATTGAATTTTGTCTAAATTGACTAACCTTGTTTTGTGAGCTCGCATTCCTACACCAGACTTAAGAAACTCTAACATCAAATATCAAATAGATCAAACATCAAATATGTGAAACGTTATATACATGGAACGTCAAATGCATCAAACATCAAATACATGAAACGTCATATATATCAAACAACAAATGCATCAAACATCAAATACGTCAAACGTCATATACATCAAATATCGAAACATCAAACATAAAATACATCAAACATCATATTCATCAAACATCATACATATCAAACATCATATACATCAGCTCCAAGTTTCTTGCACACAACATCAGTTTTCACAATAGAAGTTCACTGGAATCACTATCACGCTCGATCTAAAATGACTGGCTTTTGCGGGTTAATTAAATAATGTCTTTGAGATATGAACGAATATTTTACGAATTTCTGTTTGTCCGTGGCTTGCATGGAGCTAGCACTCATGTAAGTCATTTTAGTTATTAAATATTGAGAGTTGAGCCTTGTTGCAGACCCGCGAGCCCATTTGCAATGTAAATTTGTTAGCAGCGTTCAATCCTACCTTGACTGGCGCATGTCAACAACAGATCTGGTGAACAGAATTCCACTACACTGGTGTACGTCAACTGGACTTCCACTACACTAGTGTGCGTCAACTGGAATTCCACTACACTAGTGTACGTCAACTGGAATTCTACTACACTAGTGTTCGTCAACTGGAATACCACTACACTAGTGTACGTCAACAGAACATGGAGAAGTGACGTCAAGTGACCTAACCATATCCTTAGCACAGTACGTCAACTATAAGCAGGTGCTGGTGTGTGTACTATCCTGCGTACATATAATGATCGCACAAATCGATCGAGCGTCTAATTTGGGCAAACAGCAACATATTTAGACTCCAGAACGGGCATCGAGAAATGTACGAGTTGATTGCGTGAGAGATTGCTGGCGCTCACTAGTTCACAGGGCAATGTGGTCACTGATTAAAGAAAGAAATTAAGGGAATTTTACGACGTTGTATATTCCAAGGCATTGCGTTTCGAGGTTACTGCAAAAATGCAATTTTACGACGTTGTAATTGGAAAGACATTGCGTTCAGTGGTTACTGAAAATGGGGGAATTTTTTTCGATTTTGTGACTCCGAAATCCACAGGTTGCTGAAAAAGGAAATTTTAGGGCACAGTAACTCCTGAATTCAGAGGTTAATGAAAATGGGGAATTTTGGGACGTTGGAACTCCTAAAATAAATTCAGAGGTTACTGAAAAAAAGGGGAATTTTACGACATCGAAACTCCAAAATTCAGAGGTTACTAAAAGAAGGCAATTTTAGGACATAGTAACTCCAAAATTCAGGGATTACTGAAAAAAGGCAATTTTAGGACATTGTAACTCCTAGCGCATTGCTTCAGAGCTTACTGGAAAAAATATGTAAATTTTCGCACATTGTAACTTCTACACCGAACATCCGGTGGTATGAAATGAACATCTGCAAGAAAATAAATGAGGTATAATTTGCTGCACTATCGTGTAATTGTGAAAATATTGATGGTGCAGTCTTGTGTGGGTCAGTTGGGGAATGATTATCGAAATATGTGATTGTGTATGGTGAGTAAAGGTGAGCGGTGTGGGATTGTGTATAGTGAGTAAAGGTGAGCGGTGTGGGATTGTGTATAGTGAGTAAAGGTGAGCGGTGTGGGATTGTGAACGGTGAGTAAAGGTGAGCGGTGTGGGATTGTGTATAGTGAGTAAAGGTGAGCGGTGTGGGATTGTGTATAGTGAGTAAAGGTGAGCGGTGTGGGATTGTGAACGGTGAGTAAAGGTGAGCGGTGTGGGATTGTGTATAGTGAGTAAAGGTGAGCGGTGTGGGATTGTGTATAGTGAGTAAAGGTGTGCGATGTGTGATTGTGAATGGTGAGTAAAGGTGAGCGGTGTGGGATTGTGTATAGTGAGTAAAGGTGAGCGGTGTGGGATTGTGAACGGTGAGTAAAGGTGTGCGATGTGTGGTTGTGAATGGTGAGTTAAGGTGTGCGATGTGTGATTGTGAATGGTGAGTAAAGGTGAGCGGTGTGGGATTGTGTATAGTGAGTAAAGGTGAGCGGTGTGGGATTGTGTATAGTGAGTAAAGGTGAGCGGTGTGGGATTGTGTATAGTGAGTAAAGGTGAGCGGTGTGGGATTGTGTATAGTGAGTAAAGGTGAGCGGTATGGGATTGTGTATAGTGAGTAAAGGTGAGCGGTGTAGGATTGTGTATAGTGAGTAAAGGTGAGCGGTGTGGGATTGTGTATAGTGAGTAAAGGTGAGCGGTGTAGGATTGTGTATAGTGAGTAAAGGTGAGCGGTGTGGGATTGTGTATAGTGAGTAAAGGTGAGCGGTGTAGGATTGTGTACAGTAAGTAAAGGTGAACGGTGTGGGATTGTGTATAGTGAGTAAAGGTGAACGGTGTGGGATTGTGTATGGTGAGTAAAGGTGAGCGGTGTGGGATTGTGTATAGTGAGTAAAGGTGAGCGGTGTGGGATTGTGTATGGTGAGTAAAGGTGAGCGGTGTGGGATTCTGGATAGTGAGCAAAGGCGAGGGATGAGTGATTGTGTATAGTGAGCATAGTTGAATAGAATTAAAAGGGGGGATTTTTTGGAAATATAATACGTAAAATGAAAAAAAGAACCAATATAAAAGGAACAGTCTTTTAATAGCAAACGTTTCGGGATCTCTGATTCCATCATCAGTGCTGTAAAGCAAATAATAAAGAACGGTAATGAACAAATTACGAAAACGCAATGAGAAACCAATATCACGATACCTACATCGAAAAATAGCATAATTGTATGGTGTCTAAAGGTGAGATGGGAGTGAAGTTGGTGTGTGATGTAATGATGAGAGACGCATATGAGGTGTGTGGTGTATGTGTGTATTGAGTGAAGGTGTGCGGTGCGTGAAGGTGGGTGAAGGTATGTGAAGGTCTCTGAAGGCGCCTTCATAACTCTGTATTCTATGTTTCCTCAGCAATGAAATTTGAATATTTTTCAAATTTTAGGAAACGACTAAATAAAAAAGAAGAAATTAGCTTTTCATTTATTTTTCTGCTCCGTGAATGTTGAAGCAGGAAGGAACTGAAGACTCATTTCGTGCACAACTCCATAGTATTCTAAGCGGAAGAAATGAATCTCTTAGTCCACAAAATCTGTCAAAAATGCTCAACTATGATTCTTAAAGATTGACAGAAATTTAACTTCACGTTTCACGCGTATAGTTTGACTGAAATTTCTTTTCGTTAGACATAGATATTATTTTACAGTGAAAAACACATAGTTAAGGGATATTTTATGTTGAAATGCGTATAATTTGCTATAATTTTGCACTGAAATATAATACATATAATTAGACATAATTTTAAAATGTGATACAAAGAGTTCGATAGAATTTGACATTAATATAAAATTATTATATGTAATTTTACATTGCAATACTTACGTATAATTCGATATAATTTTACAATCATATGCACATAATTAAATACCATGTTATGCTGCACATATAATAAATTAGACAACACATAATTAGACATAATTTCATTTTGATAAACAAACAATTAGAGAAATTTTTAATTGAAATAAACACAATTCGGTGGTTATTTGTCTTCGTTAAACACATAAAAAATTTCGCGTGCTGAAGACAAATGGGACGCTAGAGCTGAACTTTGGTCAGGTGTGGCCGGTGGCTCCTGGCGTGAACAAACCGCGGTTCTCAAAGGATTTTGCTTGGGAGGCTCTGAAGGACTCCTGAGCGAGAGAAGCCGTAGACCTCCGAGCAGCAGATCATTGAGCTAGGATTCTTCTCTGGATCTCAAGTCTGAGGGCAGGATTCTTGCGCTGGGTCCCCTCGAGTCGTCGTATGAGGGGAGAATTCTTTTGCTGGATCTCCTGGAGTCGTTGTCTGAAGGTAGGATTCTTTTGCTGGATCTCGTAGAGTCGTTATCTGAGGGTAGGATTCTTTTGCTGGATCTCCTGGAGTCTTGTCGGAGGGTAGGATTCTTTTGCTGGATCTCCTGGAGTCGTTGTCTGAGGGTAGGATTCTTTTGCTGGATCTCGTAGAGTCGTTATCTGAGGGTAGGATTCTTTTGCTGGATCTCCTGGAGTCTTGTCGGAGGGTAGGATTCTTTTGCTGGATTTCCTGGAGTCGTTGTCTGAGGGTAGGATTCTTTTGCTGGATCTCCTGGAGTCTTGTCGGAGGGTAGGATTCTTTTGCTGGATCACCTGGAGTCGTGTCTGAGGGTAAGATTATTTTGCTGGATCTCCTGGAGTCGGGTCTGAGGGTAGGACTCTTTTGCTGGACCTCCTAGAGTCTTGTCTGAGAGTAAGATTCTTTTGCTGGATCTCCTGGAGTCTTGTCGGAGGTTAGGATTCTTTTGCTGGATCTCCTGGAGTCGGGTCTGAGGGTAGGGCTCTTTTGCTGGATCTCCTGGAGTCTTGTCTGAGGGTAGGATTCTTGAATGATTGTAGAATTCTTGTGGAATCTCATCTGAGGGACCTGGAACATGCCCAATTTCACGGGTGTGCGCAAATGTGAGGGAAACTCCCCTCATTCGAGCCTAAAATTGCGCATGGTTGTGAGAGGGTTGCCATAGTTCTTTGCTGCTTCGTTTTATATACTCAGCAGAAAAATCATTACGCAATATTTATTCAGTAATTTAATTCCTTGGTTTATTAATACATTAATTCATAAAAATACTTCATCCTTGAAAGTTTTTTTTGGCCGTACCTAATTCCAGTCTTTTCTCTGCTGAGAGTCATGATTCAAGTGAAGCATAACCCATACAAAGAAAATTCTCACGTTTCCAACAGCTTTCGCTCAGCGCAAGTACCGAAGCTACCGCACATTCTCTCTTTACACAAATGAGGGCTGCAGAAAAGGTGTGCAAAACACCGACACCGAAATCTGGGCTTGCGCAGTTGGACGCACCTTAATGATTTGTAAACTGCAGCGCCGAGGCAGATTGCCAAGACCTTGCTGATAATGACACTGTAATTATGATACGAGCTAGGGCCATATAAAGTAAAGGTGAGCGCGTCACTGTAGAACTTACGGTGTCTGCAGTGGTGAATGTTGGGTGACTCACGTATATACGATACGAGATCAGTAAAGGTGGGCGTATTATTATTGAACTTGACGCTGTCTGCAGTGGTGAATGTAGGGTGACTAACGCATATACGATACGAGTTCAGTAAAGGTGAGCGTATTATTATTGAACTTGACGCTGTCTGCAGGGGTGAATGTTGGGTGACTAACGTATATACGATACGAGATCAGTAAAGGTGAGCGTATAATTATTGAACTTGACGCTGTCTGCAGGGGTGAATGTTGGGTGACTAACGTATATACGATATGAGTTCAGGTAAGGTGAGCGTGTTATTGTGGAACTTAATTATAGCTGTCTGCTGGGGTATATATTAGTTGATTAACCTATGTAAGATGCCGTAAATTGACGGCACTGTTTTCATGAGATGATCGTGAAAATTATTTTCAAGGAGTTATTGAAATACGATTCCATTCTTCTTGATATTTCTTCGTTTTTTGTCGGGACAACTTTTCAATGAGGGCAATTGTTATTGAGGAGCGGATATTATCAATTATCAAGATGTGCGTAGGAATTTAATTTAAAGGGTGAGCAAGCTCACCAAAGAAGCAAACAAGCCAACGAGCAAGTAAATAAACAAGCAAACAACCACTGGAGCAACAAACTAAATATTACATTGCTGAGAAATGCATCTTGTTCATAATGAGGAACTTTTGGTACGAAATATTTTTTCTTCCGACGATGTAGCGCTTCACCATCGGTGTAAAACTTCTCTATAATTCATTTACTTTCACTGTTAAATGGCAAAGGGGTTAACAAAGTAAAATGAAAACATACAATTAATTCAAGTCATGCATTTAAAAGGAAGAATGTTTTACTACAATCCCTATATTCGAATATAGCCTTTAAAACTTCTACACCCTTGTGAAACCTGCGATTACTGTATCTAAGCAAGGCAACAGACTCTGATAATAATATCTAAGATATCTGAGCAAGATAACACTTTGGAAACAATATTTAAGGTAACATCTAATATATTGATATTCAAGATAACAACATCTAATATAACAGTATTTAGGCAAGATAACAATATGTAAACAAGATAACAGTATCTAAGCAAGGCGACAATACCTTAGCAAAATAACAATGTGTAAGCAAATAACAACCACTAAGCAAGATAACAACATCTAAGCAAAATAACAACCACTAAGCAAGATAACAACATCTAAGCAAGATAACAATGGGTATGCAGGATAAAAATGGGTAAGCATGATAACAATGGGTAAGCAAGATAACAATGGGTAAGCAAGATAACAACATCCAAGCCAGATAACAATGGGTAAGCAAGATAACAATGAGTAAGCAAGATAACAATGGGTAAGCAGGATAACAATGGGTAAGCAAGATAACAATGGGTAAGCAAGATAACAATGGGTAAGCAGGATAACAATGGGTAAGCAAGATAACAATATCTGAACAAGATAACAATGGGTAAGCAAGATAACAATGGGTAAGCAAGATAACAATGGTTAAGCAGGATAACAATGGGTAAGCAGGATAACAATGGGTACGCAAGATAACAATGGGTAAGCAAGATAACAATGGGTAAGCAAGGTAACAATGGGTTAGCAAGATAACAATGGGTAAGCAAAATAACAATGGGTAAGCAAGATAACAATGGGTAAGCAAGATAACAATATCTGAGCAAGATAACAATGGGTAAGCAAGATAACAAAATCCGAGCCCTCTATCTAATGGCACCCTCAGAATATACTGTCAGGTCACCTCAGCTAGGGATAGACCTGCCGGACTATTGCCCTCGTGCCCACTTTGCCTTTCAGTTCTTATTATTTCTTCGCTATTTCGTCGTCGTCTTCCTCTTATTTTCCCCTCCTTCTTCTTCCTTTCTAACTTATGTTTCTATGCGCAGGGTATCGTGTGTGGGAACACGCCTTGCTCGTCAATTCCATTTATGCCTTCACGCAAGCTCTATGGTCCCTCCTCTTTCCTCTGTGAAAACACATTTGCAGCGGAAGTGAAGGCGTAAACTAACGCACTACTATTTATCTGGAGATATATTCAGCAACACAGAAAGACCAAGTTTATTGAGGGCAACTGCCAAGTTTCTCTCTCGCACCAATTTTGTCATAAAAGTCCCCCACCGCTGAGTTTTTCTGTCACCAATTTGGGCGGAAAAATTCCTCACTCCGAAGTTTTTTTCTCTCGCCAATTTCGGTATAAAAATCACTCACCACCAAGTTTTTCCTATCACCAATTTGGGAATAAAAATTCCTCGGCAAAAATATTTTTTCTGTCACCATTTTGGGCGTAAAAATCCCTCACCGCCAAGTTGTATTCATTCACTGATTTGTGAAGGCAACTGTGAGACAGGCGTAAGTCTCCAACAGGCCAATCATTGATCGTGTTTGCCAGGTTGCTTGGGGGGCTTGAGCAGAGACTTCTTAACAAAGGCAATCAATGAAGTGCGGTATTGGCTTGTATTATACAGGAATTTGGCTCGCAGCGTAGCACTGATACGGTTATGTCACCCGCACAGCTGCTACTCTTCCAGGCTACTCTTTCAGGCCACTCCCACACAGCTGGTACTCTTCCAGGCTACTCTACCAGGCCACTCCCACACAGCTGGTACTCTTCCAGGCTACTCTTCCAGGCCACTCCCACACAGCTGGTACTCTTCCAGGCTACTCTTCCAGGCCACTCCCACACAGCTGGTACTCTTCCAGGCTACTCTACCAGGCCACTCCCACACAGCTGGTACTCTTCCAGGCTACTCTACCAGGCCACTCCCACACAGCTGGTACTCTTCCAGGCTACTCTTCCAGGCCACTCCCACACAGCTGGTACTCTTCCAGGCTACTCTTCCAGGCCACTCCCACACAGCTGGTACTCTTCCAGGCTACTCTTCCAGGCCACTCCCACACAGCTGCTACTCTTCCAGGCTACTCTACCAGGCCACTCCCACACAGCTGCTACTCTTCCAGGCTACTCTACCAGGCCACTCCCACACAGCTGGTACTCTTCCAGGCTACTCTTCCAGGCCACTCCCACACAGCTGGTACTCTTCCAGGCTACTCTACCAGGCCACTCCCACACAGCTGGTACTCTTCCAGGCTACTCTTCCAGGCCACTCCCACACAGCTGGTACTCTTCCAGGCTACTCTTCCAGGCCACTCCCACACAGCTGGTACTCTTCCAGGCTACTCTTTCGGGCCACTCCCACACAGCTGGTACTCTTCCAGGCTACTCTTCCAGGCCACTCCCACACAGCTGGTACTCTTCCAGGCTACTCTTCCAGGCCACTCCCACACAGCTGCTACTCTTCCAGGCTACTCTTCCAGGCCACTCCCACACAGCTGCTACTCTTCCAGGCTACTCTTCCAGGCCACTCCCACACAGCTGCTACTCTTCCAGGCTACTCTTCCAGGCCACTCCCACACAGCTGCTACTCTTCCAGGCTACTCTTCCAGGCCACTCCCACACAGCTGGTACTCTTCCAGGCTACTCTTCCAGGCCACTCCCACACAGCTGGTACTCTTCCAGGCTACTCTTTCAGGCCACTCCCACACAGCTGGTACTCTTCCAGGCTACTCTTCCAGGCCACTCCCACACAGCTGGTACTCTTCCAGGCTACTCTTCCAGGCCACTCCCACACAGCTGCTACTCTTCCAGGCTACTCTTCCGGGCCACTCCCATACAGCGGGTACTCTTCCAGGTTACTCTCCCAGGCTGCATCCACACAGCTGCTACTCTTCCAAGCTACTTTTCCTGGCTACACCCACACAGCTGTTACTCTCGCAGGCTACACCGAAAGCTGTTACTCTCGCTGGCTACACCCACACAATAACAGTTGTGTGGGTATCGCAGGCTACACTCACTCAGATGTTACTATCGCAAGCTACACTCAAACAGCTGTTACTATCGCAAGCTACACCTACACAACTGTTACTATCGCAGCCTACACCCACATAGCTGTTACTATCGCACGCTACACCCACACAACTGTTACTATCGCAGGCTACACCCACACAACTGTTACTATCGCAGGCTACATCCACACAGCTGTTATTATCGCAGGCTACACCCACACAGCTGTTACTATCGCACGCTACACCCACACAACTGTTACTATCGCAGGCTACACCCACACAACTGTTACTATCGCAGGCTACATCCACACAGCTGTTATTATCGCAGGCTACATCCACACAGCTGTTACTATCGCACGCTACACCCACACAACTGTTACTATCGCAGGCTACACCCACACAACTGTTACTATCGCAGGCTACATCCACACAGCTGTTATTATCGCAGGCTACACCCACACAACTGTTACTATCGCACGCTACACCCACACAACTGTTACTATCGCAGGCTACACCCACACAACTGTTACTATCGCAGGCTACACCCACACAGCTGTTACTATCGCAGGCTACACCCACACAACTGTTACTATCGCAGGCTACATCCACACAGCTGTTATTATCGCAGGCTACACCCACACAGCTGTTACTATCGCAGGCTACACCCAAACAGCAGTTACTCTTGCAGGCTACACCCACACAGCTGTTACTCTCGCAGGCTTCACCCACACAGCTGTTACTATCGCAGGCTACACCCACACAGCTGTTACTATCGCAGGCTACACCCACACAGCTGTTACTATCGCAGGCTAAACCCACACAGCTGTTACTATCGCAGGCTACACCCACACAGCTGTTACTATCGCAGGCTACACCCAAACAGCAGTTACTCTCGCAGGCTACACCCACACAGCTGTTACTATCGCAGGCTAAACCCAAACAGCTGTTACTATCGCAGGCTACACCCACACAGCTGTTACTATCGCAGGCTACACCCACACAGCTGTTAATATCGCAGGCTACACCCAAGCAGCTGTTACTATCGCAGGCTACACCCACACAGCTGTTACTATCGCAGGCTACACCCACACAGCTGTTACTATCGCAGGCTACACCCACACAGCTGTTACTATCGCAGGCTACACCCACACAGCTGTTACTATCGCAGGCTACACCCAAACAGCTGGTACTATCGCAGGCTACACCCACACAGCTGTTACTATCGCAGGCTACACCCAAACAGCAGTTACTCTTGCAGGCTACACCCACACAGCTGTTACTATCGCAGGCTACACCCACACAGCTGTTACTATCGCAGGCTACACCCACACAGCTGTTACTATCGCAGGCTACACCCACACAGCTGTTACTATCGCAGGCTACACCCAAACAGCAGTTACTCTCGCAGGCTACACCCACACAGCTGTTACTATCGCAGGCTACACCCACACAGCTGTTACTATCGCAGGCTACACCCACACAGCTGTTACTATCGCAGGCTACACCCACACAGCTGTTACTATCGCAGGCTACACCCACACAGCTGTTACTATCGCAGGCTACACCCACACAGCTGTTACTATCGCAGGCTACACCCACACAGCTGTTACTATCGCAGGCTAAACCCACACAGCTGTTACTATCGCAGGCTACACCCACACAGCTGTTACTATCGCAGGCTACACCCACACAGCTGTTACTACCGCAGGCTACACCCACACAGCTGTTACTATCGCAGGCTACACCCACACAGCTGTTACTATCGCAGGCTACATCCACACAGCTGTTACTATCGCAGGCTACACCCACACAGCAGTTACTATCGCAGGCTACATCCACACAGCTGTTACTATCGCAGGCTACACCCACACAGCTGTTACTATCGCAGGCTACACCCAAACAGCAGTTACTCTCGCAGGCTACACCCACACAGCTGTTACTATCGCAGGCTACACCCAAACAGCTGTTACTATCGCAGGCTACACCCACACAGCTGTTACTATCGCAGGCTACACCCACACAGCTGTTACTATCGCAGGCTACACCCACACAGCAGTTACTCTCGCAGGCTACACCCACACAGCTGTTACTATCGCAGGCTACACCCAAATAGCAGTTACTCTCGCAGGCTACACCCACACAGCTGTTACTATCGCAGGCTACACCCACACAGCTGTTACTATCGCAGGCTACACCCACACAGCTGTTACTATCGCAGGCTACACCCAAATAGCAGTTACTCTCGCAGGCTACACCCACACAGCTGTTACTATCGCAGGCTACACCCACACAGCTGTTACTATCGCAGGCTACACCCAAATAGCAGTTACTATCGCAGGCTACACCCACACAGCTGTTACTATCGCAGGCTACACCCACACAGCAGTTACTCTCGCAGGCTACACCCACACAGCTGTTACTATCGCAGGCTACACCCACACAGCTGTTACTATCGCAGGCTACACCCAAACAGCTGTTACTATCGCAGGCTACACCCACACAGCTGTTACTCTCGCAGGCTACGCCCACACAGCTGTTACTATCGCAGGCTACACCCACTCAGCTGTTACTATCGCAGGCTACACCCAAATAGCAGTTACTATCGCAGGCTACACCCACACCGCTGTTACTATCGCAGGCTACACCCACACAGCTGTTACTATCGCAGGCTACACCCAAATAGCAGTTACTATCGCAGGCTAAACCCACACAGCTGTTACTATCGCAGGCTACACCCACACAGCTGTTACTATCGCAGGCTACACCCACACAGCTGTTACTATCGCAGGCTACACCCAAATAGCAGTTACTCTCGCAGGCTACACCCACACAACTGTTACTATCGCAGGCTACACCCAAATAGCAGTTACTATCGCAGGCTACACCCAAATAGCAGTTACTATCGCAGGCTAAACCCACACAGCTGTTACTATCGCAGGCTACACCCACACAGCTGTTACTATCGCAGGCTACACCCAAACAGCTGTTACTATCGCAGGCTACACCCAAATAGCAGTTACTATCGCAGGCTAAACCCACACAGCTGTTACTATCGCAGGCTACACCCACACAGCTGTTACTATCGCAGGCTACACCCAAACAGCTGTTACTATCGCAGGCTACACCCAAATAGCAGTTACTATCGCAGGCTAAACCCACACAGCTGTTACTATCGCAGGCTACACCCACACAGCTGTTACTCTCGCAGGCTACACCCACACAACTGTTACTATCGCAGGCTACACCCAAATAGCAGTTACTATCGCAGGCTAAACCCACACAGCTGTTACTATCGCAGGCTACACTCACACAGCAGTTACTCTCGCAGGCTACACCCACACAGCTGTTACAATCGCAGGCTACACCCACACAACTGTTACTATCGCAGGCTACACCCAAATAGCAGTTACTATCGCAGGCTAAACCCACACAGCTGTTACTGTCGCAGGCTACACCCACACAGCTGTTACAATGGCAGGCTACACCCAAACAACAGTTACTCTCGCAGGCTACACCCACACAGCTGTTACTATCGAAGGCTACACCCACACAGCTGTTACAATCGCAGGCTACACCCAAACAACAGTTACTCTCGCAGGCTACACCCACACAGCTGTTACTATCGAAGGCTACACCCACACAGCTGTTACAATCGCAGGCTACACCCAAACAACAGTTACTCTCGCAGGCTACACCCACACAGCTGCTACTCTCCCAAGCTACTCCCTCGCAACTGCTTCTCTTCCAGGCTACTCTTCCAGGTTACGCCCACACAGCTGATACTCTCCCAGGCTACCCTTCCAGGCTACTCTTCCAGGCAACTCTTATAGGCTACACCCACACAGCTGCTACTCATTTACGCCTGTACGCAGACGTACACTCATGTACGCCACATATCAATGCTTGCGTGCACACCCTCACACCATCGTTCAAGTGGGCTACAGTTAGGGTACGCTACGAAGTGGGCAAGTGGGCCACGGCTTAGGTCGTTGGCGTAGAGGGGGCTTTTGTTCACAGAGTAGAGTGGGCTGTTACTTGGGTAAGCTGCAGAGTGGGTCACAGTATAAGTGGGCTACAGAGTGGACCACAGTATAAACGGGCTTCAGAACGGGCCACAGTATAAGTGGGAAACAGAGTGGGCCACAGTATAAGTGGGCTACAGAATATGCCACAGTATAATACAGAGCGGGCCACAGAATAAGTGGGCTACAGAATGGGTGACAGTATAAGTGGGCAACAAAGTGGGCTACAGAATGGGCCATAGTATAAGTGGGCCACGGAGTGGGCCACAGTATGAGAGGGCTACAGAATGGGCCACAGTATAAGTGGGCTACATAATGGGCCACAATATATAAGTGGGCTACAGAGTGGGCAACAGTATAAGTGGGCTACTGAGTGGGCTACAGAGTGGGCCAATTAAGCTATGAAAAGATCATGCAACTTATCACGCTTATCGACAGCACTTGGCGAGATGACCGTGACAGTAGCGTGTTGTGTGGTTATGTTGTGTGGTTATGTTGTGTGGTTATGTTGTGTGGTTATGTTGTGTGGTTATGTTGTGTGGCTATGTTGTGTGGTTATGTTGTGTGGTTATGTTGTGTCGTTATGTTGTGTGGTTATGTTGTGTGGTTATGTTGTGTGGTTATGTTGTGTGGTTATGTTGTGTGGTTATGTTGTGTGGTTATGTTGTGTGGTTATGTTGTGTGGTTATGTTGTGTCGTTATGTTGTGTGGTTATGTTGTGTGGTTATGTTGTGTCGTTATGTTGTGTGGTTATGTTGTGTGGTTATGTTGTGTGGTTATGTTGTGTGGTTATGTTGTGTGGTTATGTTGTGTGGTTATGTTGTGTGGTTATGTTGTGTGGTTATGTTGTGTGGTTATGTTGTGTGGTTATGTTGTGTGGTTATGTTGTGTGGTTATGTTGTGTGGTTATGTTGTGGGGTTATGTTGTGTGGTTATGTTGTGTGGCTATGTTGTGTGGTTATGTTGTGTGGTTATGTTGTGTGGTTATGTTGTGTGGTTATGTTGTGTGGTTATGTTGTGTGGTTATGTTGTGTGGTTACGCTGTGTGGTTATGTTGTGTGGTTATGTTGTGTGGTTATGTTGTGTGGTTATGTTGTGTGGTTATGTTGTGTGGTTATGTTGTGTGGTTATGTTGTGTGGTTATGTTGTGTGGTTATGTTGTGTCGTTATGTTGTGTGGTTATGTTGTGTCGTTATGTTGTGTCGTTATGTTGTGTGGTTATGTTGTGTCGTTATGTTGTGTGGTTATGTTGTGTGGTTATGTTGTGTGGTTATGTTGTGTGGTTACGCTGTGTGGTAATGTTGTGTGGTTATGTTGTGTGGTTATGTTGTGTGGTTATGTTGTGTGGTTATGTTGTGTGGTTATGTTGTGTGGTTATGTTGTGTGGTTACGCTGTGTGGTAATGTTGTGTGGTTATGTTGTGTGGTTATGTTGTGTGGTTATGTTGTGTGGTTATGTTGTGTGGTTATGTTGTGTGGTTATGTTGTGTGGTTATGTTGTGTGGATATGTTGTGTGGTTATGTTGTGTGGTTATGTTGTGTGGTTATGTTGTGTGGTTATGTTGTGTAGTTATGTTGTGTGGTTATGTTGTGTGGTTATGTTGTGTGGTTATGTTGTGTAGTTATGTTGTGTGGTTATGTTGTGTAGTTATGTTGTGTGGTTATGTTGTGTGGTTGTGTTGTGTGGTTATGTTGTGTGGTTATGTTGTGTGGTTATGTTGTGTGGTTATGTTGTGTGGTTATGTTGTGTGGTTATGTTGTGTGGTTATGTTGTGTGGTTATGTTGTGTGGTTATGTTGTGTGGTTATGTTGTGTAGTTATGTTGTGTGGTTATGTTGTGTAGTTATGTTGTGTGGTTATGTTGTGTGGTTATGTTGTGTGGTTATGTTGTGTGGTTATGTTGTGTGGTTATGTTGTGTGGTTATGTTGTGTGGTTATGTTGTGTGGTTACGCTGTGTGGTTATGTCGTGCGGGCATCAGTTGTGATGTAGAGACGCGACTGACGGCTTAAACCGAAAAACTTATCTTTATTTCACTCTTTACTATTACTCCTGTTGCTTGATACCCATCCTATCAATAGTCAAAATGTACAACCATAATTTTTTATATTTTCCCCTGGCGTTAGGGATGCGTATTACTATTTGAACCCGGATTATAATAATTATTAAATTATCAATGTTCCAAATGCATAATAAATGTAATCATGTGTTATACTGAAATGTTTATCCAGAGTGAGAATTTTCTTCTGTTACCAATTTCGGCACAATAATCCCTCACCGCCAAGCTTCTCTCCCAAAAATTTCGGCACAATAATCCTTTAGTGCAAGGTTTTTTCTCCCACCAATTTCGCCACAACAGTCCTTTAATTCAAATTTTTTTCCCCACCAATTTCGGCCCCATAAGCCTTCATTGCCAGGTTTTCTCCCCCCAATTTAAGCCCAATAATTCTTCTATGAAAAGTTTTTCTCGTGCCAATTTCGGCCCAATAATCCCTCAGCGCCAAGCTTAAGAACCTTCAGAAGCACCGTTGATATCTATGATGTCAGTAGACCACGCAGCACAATAATTACCACACTATCGTTCTGGGATCGTTGCTCTGTAGATTATAGAGTATAAGAAATGAATAACAAAATCGATGTCTTTCAATGTCGTCTCATCGCTGTCTTTGTTGATCTTAACCCCTCATTTGCCGGCTATCACGTCTCTTCCGTGTTGTGTTCAGTCCATTTGATTCGTCTCAGTCCAGTCCATTTGCTTCGTCTCAGTCCAGTCCATTTGCTCTGTCTCAGTCCAGTCCATTTGCTCTGTCTCAGTCCAGTCCATTTGCTCTGTCTCAGTCCAGTCCATTTGATTCGTCTCAGTCCAGTCCATTTTCTCTGTCTCAGTCCAGTCCATTTAATTCATCTCAGTCCAGTGCATTTGCTCTGTCTCAGTCCAGTCCATTAGATTCGTCTCAGTCCAGTCCATTTGCTCTGTCTCAGTCCAGTCCATTTGCTCTGTCTCAGTCCAGTCCATTTGCTCTGTCTCAGTCCAGTCCATTTGATTCGTCTCAGTCCAGTCCATTTTCTCTGTCTCAGTCCAGTCCATTTTCTCTGTCTCAGTCCAGTCCATTTGCTCTGTCTCAGTCCAGTCCATTTGATTCGTCTCAGTCCAGTCCATTTTCTCTGTCTCAGTCCAGTCCATTTAATTCATCTCAGTCCAGTGCATTTGCTCTGTCTCAGTCCAGTCCATTAGACTCATCTCAGTCCAGTTCATTTGATTCATCTCAGTCCAGTCCATTTGCTCTGTCTCAGTCCAGTCCATTAGACTCATCTCAGTCCAGTTCATTTGATTCATCTCAGTCCAGTCCATTTGTTCTGTCTCACTCCAGTCCATTAGACTCTTCTCAGTCCAGTCCATTTGGTTCATCGAAGTCAAGTCCATTTGATTCATCTAAGCCCAGTCCATTTGCTCCGTCTCAGTCCAGTCCATTTGATTCATCTCAGCCCAGTCCATTTGATTCATCTCAGTCTAGTCCAGTCCATTTGCTGTGTCTCAGTCCAGTCCATTTGATTCATCTCAGCCCAGTCTATTTGATTCATCTCAGTCCAGTCCAGTCCATTTGCTCTGTCTCAGTCCAGTCCATTTACTGCATTCCAGCCCAGTCCAGTCCAGTCGTCTCGGTCTAGTCTCGCTGCGGTGCTAATCATTTCCATCTTTCTTGCAAGATCATTGCCCCCAGTTTCCATGGCAGCTCGAGCTGTGTGTTTGCTCTCATTTTGCATCGGATTGCATAAGTTCCAATAAAGTCTAAATTAATTATTATCACCACTGGACTCAGCACTTTCCCCTCAAGAACATATTAGAGAATTATTTTCGAATATTATTTAGAAATGCTTGAAAACTTTGAAGGCACGCGCAAGTACACAGAGCCTTCCAGCGGTGTAGGTGCTCATTTATTTATTTTGTTTTCCAGTCTTGATTTCCTTTCACCATTTCCGCGCTTCATTGTTCCATGCTATCGTTTTATTTCTTCTGCATCGCTCTGCTCTCTCTCTCTCTTCTCTCCTTTCCGCCTCATTGTCCGCTACCGTGCCTCGTATTTCCACTTGCTGTTTACTTTCTCCTCTGCCTTCCCGCGTTGTTCACTTTCATTTAGCTCTTTTTTCACTTTCAGCTATAGTTTACTTCCTCCTCTGCCTCTCCCGTTGTTCACTTTCAGTTAATTCTTTTCCACTTTCACTTTTGGCTAACTTCCTCTTCTGTCTCCTCCGTTGTTTACTTTCTTTTTAGCTCGACTTTCATTTTATTCATTGCCTTACTTTTACTTTCACTTTTTGTTAACTTGCTCCTCTATCTCCCCTTATTTTTCACTTTCCTTTTGTCCTACATTCACTTTATTCTCTGCTCACTCTCTTCATTCTCTGCTCACCCTCTTCATTCTCTGCATACTCTCTTCATTCTCTGCTCACCCTCTTCATTCTTTGCTCACTCTCTTCATTCTCTGCTCACTCTCTTCATTCTCTGCTCACCCGCTTCATTCTCTGCTCACTCTCTTCATTCTCTGCTCACTCTCTACATTCTCTGCTCACCCACTTCATTCTCTGATCACCCTCTCCTGCACGGCTCCGTGTCTCCGGTGCAAGTAAGGCCAACTCCAGCGTGTGTGGAGAGAGGCTGCTGTAGGGGATGTTGCTCTCTCAGTTCTACTGTCTCAACTCTGTTCACTCAATTATGCTCACCTAATTCCAATCACTCAATTCTACTCTCTCAATTCTTCTCACTCAACTCTGCTCTCACTATTGCCTACTACATAATTATCCTACAAAGCCGCTGATGATGGTTCACTCTACAACGTCTCGTTAGCCTTCTTTGTTACTCTCCCTCAACTCGCTTCATTACTCTTTTTTTAACTGCTTCATTGCTCTCCTATGATCCTCGTCATTACTCTTCCGTGAACGTCTTCATTACTCTTTCTTAAATATCTTTATTACCCTTTCGTAAATACCTTCATTAGTCTTTCTTTAACATCTTAATCACTTTTTCTTAAACATCTTTACTACTTTTTCTTGAAAATCTTCATTACTCTTTCTTGAACAACTTAATTGTTCTTTCTTAAACATCTTTATTACTTTTTCTTAAACATCTTTATTACTTTTTCTTAAACATCTTCATTACTCTTTTATAAAAATATCTTCATTACTCTTTTATAAATATCTTCATAACTATTTTCATACCCACTCCATCACTCCTTCTCAACTCACGTCGCTGCTGGTGCTTTCACCCACTCCCGCACTCCCCCTTGACCCACTTCATTACTTCTCCTTAATCCACTCTATTGCTACTCTCGAACCCACTCAATTACTGTTGGCTCAGCTCACTTCGTTATCGCTGGCTTAGCCCACTTCGTTACCGCTGGCTCAGCCGACTTCGTAACCGCTGTCTCAGCCCACTTCGTAACCGCTGTCTCAGCCCACTTCGTTACCGCTGTCTCAGCCCACTTCGTTACCGCTGTCTCAGCCCACTTCGTTACCGCTGTCTCAGCCCACTTCGTTACCGCTGTCTCAGCCCACTTCGTTACCGCTGTCTCAGCCCACTTCGTTACCGCTGTCTCAGCCCACTTCGTTACCGCTGTCTCAGCCCACTTCGTTACCGCTGTCTCAGCCCACTTCGTTACCGCTGTCTCAGCCCACTTCGTTACCGCTGGCTCAGCCCACTTCGTTACCGCTGTCTCAGCCCACTTCGTTACCGCTGTCTCAGCCCACTTCGTTACCGCTGTCTCAGTCCACTTCGTTACCGCTGTCTCAGCCCACTTCGTTACCGCTGTCTCAGCCCAGTTCGTTACCGCTGTCTCAGCCCACTTCGTTACCGCTGTCTCAGCCCAGTTCGTTACCGCTGTCTCAGCCCACTTCGTTACCGCTGGCTCAGCCCACTTCGTTACCGCTGTCTCAGCCCAGTTCGTTACCGCTGTCTCAGCCCACTTCGTTACCGCTGTCTCAGCCCACTTCGTTACCGCTGTCTCAGCCCACTTCGTTACCGCTGGCTCAGCCCACACGCCCACCAGCGGGCCAACTGCCGCAGTAGCCCACGCGATAATCTCGCCGAGAAAGTTGTCACCTAAAGTGACATTCTGAGTAATAGAGTCGTGTTAATTTGCTTCATTGCGCTCAAGTTAAGTTAATTTAGCTTGCGATTAATTGCGTGTTTAATTGTAGTGATGACTTAACGGGACTCCTGTGAAGCCGTTTTTTATAAAATGAGAACTAGCAAGAAAAGAAGATTGCTTTCCGGGGGTTTTTATTTTGCAAGTATAGAAGAAGTCCAATTGGTGCTTTATTGTGAAGTTTAAAACGGACTTCTATGGTATTAAATACTTTATATATAATTTTACAGCTTGGCAGATTAAAATGGTTGACAGTGTGAGATGATTAATGGGAGGATAATCTCTTATCGTTGACTATATTGTGTATTGGCAGGTATGGAAGGCGGATTGTGTGCAAACATCAAACGTGGAGCTGGCCTTGAAAATTTAAAACTCAACCGTGAGAGAACTGTGACGATTTTCATAAGTTTTCAGATGTTCATTGTTAATAAAATTTGTTTCTTTTGTCATTGACATTCGTTACTTTTGTAATTACCATTCGTTACTTTGTTTTCAACATTCGTAACATTTGTTATCAACATTCGTAACATTTGTAATCAATATTCGTAACATTTGTCATCAATATTCGTAACATTTGTTATCAAAATTCGTAACATTTGTAATCAATATTCGTAACATTTGTTATCAACATTCGTAACATTTGTTATCAACATTCGTAACATTTGTAATCAATATTCGTAACATTTGTTATCAACATTCGTAACATTTGTTATCAACATTCGTAACATTTGTTATCAACATTCGTAACATTTGTTATCAACATTCGTAACATTTGTCATCAATATTCGTAACATTTGTTAGCAACATTCGTAACATTTGTTATCAACATTCGTAACATTTGTTATCAATATTCGTAACATTTGTAATCAATATTCGTAACATTTGTTATCAACATTCGTAACATTTGTTATCAACATTCGTAACATTTGTTATCAATAAAAAAGAGAGAACCAGGAAAATGGTATAAAACATTTTTCATTAAAATGTATTCTTGAGACTGAAAAGACTCGTAAAAAATAGGACGTTTCGAGCCTTCGCTCATCATCAGCAATAGGTACAAATTCGAAAAAGTGTCATCTGTAAAATACAAAAAGAAAACAACTCAAAAAATGCATGACATTACTTATTGACTAGGGATAAAGGAAATGAGCTAAGATGATTATTTAAAACAGGTTTCGTTTTAAAAATGAACAGAGACTCTAAAATCCGCAATTCTGAACACAACTTTGCCCTGGCTATGACTTTGAAGCTATTTTTATTGACTGCTGTGTCGCATTCAAAAGCGTGATTACGGATGGCTGAGTTAGATGGGCTTGCTAAAATGTTTCCCGTCCGGTAGCTCCTACCTTGATGCTCGGCAATCCTACATCCCAGAGTACGGGGAGTCATGCCCACATACTCAGATGCACAAAGTGCACAACTATATTTGTATATTAGGGATGCCTGCATCTCAGTAGGAAGTCTATCCTTGAATCTAAAAAATGATTCAATTTTGTGATTATTGACCAATATTATTCTAAATTTTACATTACTGAAATAATTTTGTAGTAGCTCCAGTATTTGTTTTTTCATTAATTCTGATTGAGGACCAAAGTAAGGGAAACACAGAGAGAGCGTTCGTACAGAGTCTGCTGCTTGTTGAAAGCCCGGAACATTTGCATATTTCTTATCTAAAAATTTCCTAATTTGAGAATCAACAAAACTACTAGAAAAGCCATTATTCCTAAAAAATACTTTCAAAAAGGAAAATTCCTCGTGTAGAAACCGATAAGAGCTGCACACATTAAAAGCACGGCATAATAAAACTTTGACGAAATTCAGTTTAAAAATGAAGGAGGAAAAACTGTAAAAACTAGTACCTAGACTTGTGAAACAATTTTTTCTAAACACGGAACACTCAAATTTATCCCCCTCTTTATGCACAAGACAATCCAGAAATGAAAGTTTGCCACCCACTTCACAATCTATCGTAAATTTTATGTTTCTATGCTTGCTGTTGAGGTAGTTTAAGAAGAGCGGAGCATGAGCCTGGTCCCGAAAAAGTAAAAAGGTGTCATCAACGTATCTCTTATAAAAAACAGGTTTAAATGATTCAGGACATTCTTCCAACCATTTATATTCAACGGGAAGTTTTACAAACAATTAGAGGGTCTAGGCATGGGTCTGCCGCTTTCTCCAACCTTTGCTAATATTTTTATGTGTTTTGGGGAAAAGAAATGGTTGGAAGAATGTCCTGAATCATTTAAACCTGTTTTTTATAAGAGATACGTTGATGACACCTTTTTACTTTTTCGGGACCAGGCTCATGCTCCGCTCTTCTTAAACTACCTCAACAGCAAGCATAGAAACATAAAATTTACGATAGATTGTGAAGTGGGGGGCAAAATTTCATTTCTGGATTGTCTTGTGCATAAAGAGGGGGATAAATTTGAGTGTTCCGTGTTTAGAAAAAATTGTTTCACAAGTCTAGGTACTAGTTTTTACAGTTTTTCCTCCTTCATTTTTAAACTGAATTTCGTCAAAGTTTTATTATGCCGTGCTTTTAATGTGTGCAGCTCTTATCGGTTTCTACACGAGGAATTTTCCTTTTTGAAAGTATTTTTTAGGAATAATGGCTTTTCTAGTGGTTTTGTTGATTCTCAAATTAGGAAATTTTTAGATAAGAAATATGCAAATGTTCCGGGCTTTCAACAAGCAGCAGACTCTGTACGAACGCTCTCTCTGTGTTTCCCTTACTTTGGTCCTCAATCAGAATTAATGAAAAAACAAATACTGGAGCTACTACAAAATTATTTCAGTAATGTAAAATTTAGAATAATATTGGTCAATAATCACAAAATTGAATCATTTTTTAGATTCAAGGATAGACTTCCTACTGAGATGCAGGCATCCCTAATATACAAATATAGTTGTGCACTTTGTGCATCTGAGTATGTGGGCATGACTACCCGTACTCTGGGATGTAGGATTGCCGAGCATCAAGGTAGGAGCTACCGGACGGGAAACATTTTAGCAAGCCCATCTAACTCAGCCATCCGTAATCACGCTTTTGAATGCGACACAGCAGTCAATAAAAATAGCTTCAAAGTCATAGCCAGGGCAAAGTTGTGTTCAGAATTGCGGATTTTAGAGTCTCTGTTCATTTTTAAAACGAAACCTGTTTTAAATAATCATCTTAGCTCATTTCCTTTATCCCTAGTCAATAAGTAATGTCATGCATTTTTTGAGTTGTTTTCTTTTTGTATTTTACAGATGACATTTTTTCGAATTTGTACCTATTGCTGATGATGAGCGAAGGCTCGAAACGTCCTATTTTTTACGAGTCTTTTCAGTCTCAAGAATACATTTTAATGAAAAATGTTTTATACCATTTTCCTGGTTCTCTCTTTTTTATTGAAAATTCGAAAACACCGAAACAGCTGCTTCGAACATATAAGATCACGATATGGAGAACAGGTTTATGGTTCAATGCGAAAGTACCAGAACCTTCATAGAAAATTTACGAAATCCAACTTGGACACAGAGTTTTTAGTCACTTGCAAAGCACATGATGTGATTCCGAAGTTCATTACGTTTAAATTACACAAGAAGTGCTTGCAATCTTCAAATTTCTACAAGTCATGGCTGTCGAAACTCCTAATCAATGAAATTCGCTTCAAGAGGTCCACCACTGCCAGGTTGTCGAGGGAGCTGGAAGTGCAGGCCGGAGAGCTGCGTCGCAGCGTCAGTTTTTTCGACTTCACCTTAACAGTGAGACACATTCACTCACTGAGTAGGGATTTCGAGGCATCTACGCTCCTAACCCATGCTAAGAAGTTGGATGCCCTTGGTATTGGTGCTCGTGTTCAACCTTGTAACCCTAATGATGTAGTGTTCAATTTTAGTTCTATTGTAATACCAAACAGGGTTAAATACCTTCTTGCATTTGGCTTAGATTTCAATCTCCCTATTTTTAAGATAGACTTTTACAGGTACTTTTTATCATTTGAAAGTGTGATGGCCAGGGTTAAAGATCTAGATTGTTCCAATTTTTCTGATTTCACGAATCAATTTCACTCACTGGCCTACAGGTATTTTTATGGTTTCAAACCGTACAAGATATTCTCTGCCGTGTTTTCGAAGAAAGATATAGAATTAGTTAAATCATTCTCAACTAATAAAGATATCGTTGTGTCGCGCCCTGATAAGGGAAGGGGCGTAGTTGTTGTAGAAAGGACCAGATACGTTAAAAGTATGTTAACCTTAATCTCTGATCAGGAAAAGTTTGTTGAAATAACGGACCCTATTGCAAAGTTTACTTTGAAGATCGAAGACAGGATCAACAATTTCCTGCGCAAGTTAAAAAATAGTAATTATTTTTCCCAAGATCTTTACTCCAAATTATTTGTATCAGGGTCTGGTCCGGGCGTTTTGTATGGCCTTCCTAAAGTTCATAAGGCGGACTTCGCGGTTAATTTCCAGTACCGACCAATTTTTTCGGCCATTAATACTCCGAGCTATACTTTGTCTAAATTCCTTGTTCCGATATTGAACCCTATAACTCAAAATGAATACACGGTCATTAATTCTACGGAGTTTGTGAAGGATATAACTTCAGTACAAAATGCTAGTCAATTTTTTATGTGCTCTTTTGATGTTGAGAACCTTTTTACTAACGTTCCATTGCGTGAAACTATAGAAATATGCTTGCAACACTTGTTCACTACTCCTCAGTCTGTTGTCTTAGGGCTAACGAAAAAATTGTTTCATAATCTTTTAGAATTGGCAGTCATGAACACTCTTTTTATATTCAACGGGAAGTTTTACAAACAATTAGAGGGTCTAGGCATGGGTCTGCCGCTTTCTCCAACCTTTGCTAATATTTTTATGTGTTTTTGGGAAAATAAATGGTTGGAAGAATGTCCTGAATCATTTAAACCTGTTTTTTATATGAGATACGTTGATGACACCTTTTTACTTTTTCGGGACCAGGCTCATGCTCCGCTCTTCTTAAACTACCTCAACAGCAAGCATAGAAACATAAAATTTACGATAGATTGTGAAGTGGGGGGCAAAATTTCATTTCTGGATTGTCTTGTGCATAAAGAGGGGGATAAATTTGAGTGTTCCGTGTTTAGAAAAAATTGTTTCACAAGTCTAGGTACTAGTTTTTACAGTTTTTCCTCCTTTATTTTTAAACTGAATTTCGTCAAAGTTTTATTATGCCGTGCTTTTAATGTGTGCAGCTCTTATCGGTTTCTACACGAGGAATTTTCCTTTTTGAAAGTATTTTTTAGGAATAATGGCTTTTCTAGTGGTTTTGTTGATTCTCAAATTAGGAAATTTTTAGATAAGAAATATGCAAATGTTCCGGGCTTTCAACAAGCAGCAGACTCTGTACGAACGCTCTCTCTGTGTTTCCCTTACTTTGGTCCTCAATCAGAATTAATGAAAAAACAAATACTGGAGCTACTACAAAAATATTTCAGTAATGTAAAATTTAGAATAATATTGGTCAATAATCACAAAATTGAATCATTTTTTAGATTCAAGGATAGACTTCCTACTGAGATGCAGGCATCCCTAATATACAAATATAGTTGTGCACTTTGTGCATCTGAGTATGTGGGCATGACTACCCGTACTCTGGGATGTAGGATTGCCGAGCATCAAGGTAGGAGCTACCGGACGGGAAACATTTTAGCAAGCCCATCTAACTCAGCCATCCGTAATCACGCTTTTGAATGCGACACAGCAGTCAATAAAAATAGCTTCAAAGTCATAGCCAGGGCAAAGTTGTGTTCAGAATTGCGGATTTTAGAGTCTCTGTTCATTTTTAAAACGAAACCTGTTTTAAATAATCATCTTAGCTCATTTCCTTTATCCCTAGTCAATAAGTAATGTCATGCAATTTTTGAGTTGTTTTCTTTTTGTATTTTACAGATGACACTTTTTCGAATTTGTACCTATTGCTGATGATGAGCGAAGGCTCGAAACGTCCTATTTTTTACGAGTCTTTTCAGTCTCAAGAATACATTTTAATGAAAAATGTTTTATACCATTTTCCTGGTTCTCTCTTTTTTATTGAAAATTCGAAAACACCGAAACATTTGTTATCAACATTCGTAACATTTGTCATCAATATTCTTAACATTTGCTATCAACATTCGTAACATTTGTCATCAACATTCGTAACATTTGTTATCAACATTCGTAACATTTGTTATCAACATTCGTAACATTTGCTATCAACATTCGTAACATTTGCTATCAACATTGGTAACTTTTGCAATCAACATTCGTAACATTTGTCATCAACATTCGTAACATTTGTTATCAACATTCGTAACATTTGCTATCAACATTCGTAACATTTGCTATCAACATTGGTAACTTTTGCAACCAACATTCGTAACATTTGTCATCAACATTCGTAACATTTGCTATCAACATTCGTAACATTTGCTATCAACATTCGTAACATTTGCTATCAACATTCGTAACATTTGCTATCAACATTCGTAACATTTGCCATGAACATTCGTAACATTTGCTATCAACATTCGTAACATTTGCTATCAACATTCGTAACATTTGCTATCAACATTCGTAACATTTGCTATCAACATTCGTAACATTTGCTATCAACATTCGTAACATATGTCATCAACATTCGTAACATTTGCTATCAACATTCGTAACATTTGCTATGAACATTCGTAACTCGTAACATTTGCTATCAACATTCGTAACATTTGCTATCAACATTCTTAATATATGTCATCAACATTCGTAACATTTACTATCAACATTCGTAACATTTGCTATCAACATTCGTAACATTTGCTATCAACATTCGTAACATTTGCTATCAACATTCGTAACATGTGTCATCAACATTCGTAACATTTGCTATCAACATTCGTAACATTTGCTATGAACATTCGTAACATTTGATATCAACATTCGTAACATTTGCTATCAACATTCGTAACATATGTCATCAACATTCGTAACATTTGCTATCAACATTCGTAACATTTGCTATCAACATTCGTAACATTTGCTATCAACATTCGTAACATTTGCTATCAACATTCGTAACATATGTCATCAACATTCGTAACATTTGCTATCAACATTCGTAACATTTGCTATCAACATTCGTAACATTTGCTATCAACATTCGTAACATTTGCTATCAACATTCGTAACATTTGTTATCAACATTCGTAACATATGCTATCAACATTCGTAACATATGTCATCAACATTCGTAACATTTGTTATCAACATTCGTTACTTTTGTTATCAACATTCGTTACTTTTGTCATCAGCATTTGTAACATTTGCTAGCAATATTCGTAACATATGTCATCAACATTCGTAACATTTGCTATCAAAATTCGCAACTTCCAATAACAAGTCCGGGTTCTCTCCCCCTGGTCTCACAGTTCTAAAAACGCGCAGCTTTTGTAACGTGTGATGGACGAGGGAATTTTTAGCGTATCAATTTCAGTGAGCAAAACAGCAAATTTCAGCGAGCGAAATGGAGTTACGCGCAGCTCTGGAGAAATGGAGCGTAGCGCTTGTGTGTGTGCGTGTGTACGTGTGTGTGTGTTGTATATGCGTGTGTACGTGTGTGTGTGTTGTATATGCGTGAGTACGTGTGCGTGTGTAGGTGCGTGTGTGTGCAACACTGCGTATGTAGGAGTGTGTTTCTGTATGTGTACGTGTGCGTGTATGCGTGTGTGTGTACGTGCGTGTGTGTGTCCATGTGATGCATGTGCGTGTGCTTGCAGCACTGTGTATGTAGCCGTGTGTGTATGTGTGCATGTGTACGTGTGCGTGTATGCGTGTGTGTGTACGTGCGTGTGTGTGTGTCCATGTGCATGTGCGTGTGCTTGCAGCACTGTGTATGTAGCCGTGTGTGTATGTGTGGATGTGTACGTGTGCGTGTATGCGTGTGTGTGTGTACGGATGTGTGTGTGCTCGTGTGTGTGTGGAGCACCAGCATTGCTCTATTGTCTGGCCTGAATGCGTTAACATCCACTCCCACCGCAGATTTTCTCTGCGGTGAATTTCTTTTCATCTCTACAGCGCCATTCGACGAACTCAATTTGTTCTATTGTGCGCTCGAGGTGAATTGCTGCTCAGAATAACCTTGTAGCGCCGCACTTTGGCGCGCGTGCTGGATATCTCCTGCTTGTAAGCGCTCGTGGGTGTGTGTTTGTGGGAATTATTGAATGGCTAGTGTTCACGGCCCGTCAAAAATGACTGTATTCTATATCTTCGTTGAACAAATCTCCCAGATGAGGAAGACAAACAAATATATCCATCCCAATAGTACCCGCGATTAAAATATTCTCGTACTTGTGCACTGGGGAAACTCGTATCACAGATACGGTCATTAAGCTTTCCTTATGAGCGTCACAGAGAGACGGAAGACGCGGACACCAAACATATATATAAATAACTAGACGCAACAAGAGTTGATTAGGTGAGATGTCAAATACGTATTTTGTGTCAGGATATGTTTGCTATTTCTTTCAAGGTATATGTTTAGAGACCTGTCCTGTAGTGAGCGTGCGTGTCGAGTTAGCTTGGTATGAGACTTCGTTGAGCTGTTCTCTGCGAGTCTCAGTCTTCATTTAATGATCCCTTTAAAGTAATCGTGCTGGCAACAAGGATAACTATCATATGTAGTGGTGACCTTCAAAATCTAGAATAACTAGTAGGGAATTGCGATTATTTTATTGAGTTTTCATTGTTAATAACATTCGCTGCTTTTGTAATTAACATTCGTTACTTTTGTAACAAGCATTGTTACTAACATTTGCTGCTTTTGTAATTAACATTCGTTACTTTTGTAACAAGCACTGTTACTAACATTTGCTGCTTTTGTAATTAACATTCGTTACTTTTGTAACAAGCATTGTTACCAACATTCGCTGCTTTTGTAATTAACATTCGTTACTTTTGTAACAAGCATTGTTACTAACATTTGCTGCTTTTGTAATTAACATTCGTTACTTTTGTAACAAGCATTGTTACTAACATTTGCTGCTTTTGTAATTAACATTCGTTACTTTTGTAACAAGCATTGTTACTAACATTTGCTGCTTTTGTAATTAACATTCGTTACTTTTGTAACAAGCATTGTTACTAACATTTGCTGCTTTTGTAATTAACATTCGTTACTTTTGTAACAAGCATTGTTACTAACATTTGCTGCTTATGTAATCAACATTCTTTACTATTGACACAAACATTTTATTAACATTCGACACGCGCATTCCCTCACAAAATAATGTACGAAGCAGCCATACTCACAAATTGTAAACGACGCGTAAGTAAAGGAAACGTTGGCCTGCAAACTTCTTATTGGAAAATATTTTAGGTTTAAAGGCTTTGAATATTTTTGACGCATCGAATGCAATATTATTGAAAGTTTCCAAATATTTATGCGGTGAGCCATGAAGCGTAGTTAAAAATAAACAAATTACTATAAAAGCTAACTTCTAGACTAACTTTTTCACCCGAAGCATGCATGTTTTTTGCTGCCCACGCGATCAAATCGCTTAGGCGGCGAAAAACATGCATACAGCGGGAGGAAAAGTTAGACTGGGATCTAACATTTGTCAACAGGAAGATGTATCGCATCATGGAGGGAATAGCTAATTTTAACGTCTAATTCTTCAGAACTCTAAAGATTATGTTGCTATTTTTGACAAGGCCTGAAATGTTTTTAAGTCTTAGGAGCTCTTCCCTCTCGCTTGTCTGGCAAAGACGGCGGCATTATTTCTTTTTGCTAATTTTGTCACCTGAAGAGTTGGTTCTGCTACTTTAGTCACCTGAAGATTTGGTTTCGCTAATTTTGTCACCTGAGGATTTGGTTTTGCTAATTTTGTCACCTGAAGATTTGGTTTTGCTAATTTTGTCACCTGAAGATTTGGTTTTGCTAATTTTGTCACCTGAAGATTTGGTTTTGCTAATTTTGTCACCTGAAGATTTGGTTTTGCTAATTTTGTCACCTGAGGATTTGGTTTTGCTAATTTTGTCACCTGAAGATTTGGTTTTGCTAATTTTGTCACCTGAAGATTTGGTTTTGCTAATTTTGTCACCTGAAGATTTGGTTTTGCTAATATTGTCACCTGAAGATTTGGTTTTGCTAATATTGTCACCTGAAGATTTGGTTTTGCTAATTTTGTCACCTGAAGATTTGGTTTTGCTAATTTTGTCACCTGAAGATTTGGTTTTGCTAATATTGTCACCTGAAGATTTGGTTTTGCTAATTTTGTCACCTGAAGATTTGGTTTTGCTAATTTTGTCACCTGAGGATTTGGTTTTGCTAATTTTGTCACCTGAAGATTTGGTTTTGCTAATATTGTCACCCGAAGATTTGGTTTTGCTAATTTTGTCACCTGAAGATTTGGTTTTGCTAATTTTGTCACCTGAAGATTTGGTTTTGCTAATATTGTCACCTGAAGATTTGGTTTTGCTAATTTTGTTACCTGAAGATTTGGTTTTGCTAATATTGTCACCTGAAGGTTTGGTTTTGCTAATTTTGTCACCTGAAGATTTGGTTCTGCTACTTTAGTCACCTGAAGATTTGGTTTCGCTAATTTTGTCACCTGAAGATTTGGTTTTGCTAATTTTGTCACCTGAGGATTTGGTTTTGCTAATTTTGTCACCTGAGGATTTGGTTTTGCTAATTTTGTCACCTGAAGATTTGGTTTTGCTAATATTGTCACCCGAAGATTTGGTTTTGCTAATTTTGTCACCTGAAGATTTGGTTTTGCTAATTTTGTCACCTGAAGATTTGGTTTTGCTAATATTGTCACCTGAAGATTTGGTTTTGCTAATTTTGTTACCTGAAGATTTGGTTTTGCTAATATTGTCACCTGAAGGTTTGGTTTTGCTAATTTTGTCACCTGAAGATTTGGTTCTGCTACTTTAGTCACCTGAAGATTTGGTTTCGCTAATTTTGTCACCTGAAGATTTGGTTCTGCTAATTTTGTCACCTTAGATTTGGTTCTGCTAATTTTGTCACCTGAAGATTTGGTTCTGCTAATTTTGTCACCTGAAGATTTGGTTCTGCTAATTTTGTCACCTGAAGATTTGGTTCTGCAAATTTTGTCACCTGAAGATTTGGTTCTGCTAATTTTGTCACCTGAGGATTTGGTTCTGCTAATTTTGTCACCTGAAGATTTGGTTCTGCAAATTTTGTCACCTGAAGATTTGGTTCTGCTAATTTTGTCACCTGAAGATTTGGTTCTGCTAATTTTGTCACCTGAAGATTTGGTTCTGCTAATTTTGTCACCTGAAGATTTGGTTCTGCTAATTTTGTCACCTGAGGATTTGGTTTAGCGAATTTTGTCACCGTAGGATTTGACGATTGCGTTTTGGTGGTGACACGCTTCCACAGCTTCACACATGGCAACAAATGTTGCCATGCTGCAAACGAATGTTGCCATGTTGCCAATAAATATTGCGATGTTGCCAACAAATGTTGCTATGTTGCCGATAAATATTGCTTGTTGCCAGCAAATGTTGCCATGGTGTAAACAAATGTTGCCAACAAATGTTGCCATGTTGCCAACAAATGTTGCAATGTTGCCAACAAATGTGGCCATGTTGCCAACAAATATTACCAAGGCAACATTACAAACTTGAGCGCAGTTCGACTATCCTGGGCTAATCTCACTCGTTTTCTCCAAATTTTAATCTGTAGATCATTTGAACCCCGACAGAAAACTATTTAAAAGCAAGTGGAAATGCAGGTATTGATGCATGCCAAGCCCATCCGTAGATGACGTAAAAATTTTGTTCTTCAGCTCTAACGTTTTTCCAGCGCCAGCACAGCCAAACTCTCGTGGTTTCATCTCCCACCGGACATTAGGGGTACATGAATTGAAAATATTTATATGCAGGAGGAAATATTGGTTGCAGCACATGCAACACCCATTTTTATAATTATAATGTACTTTTTTATAACTTACTTGAATGATGATACAGTTTATGCTTCCGTTAACACTTGTGAATACAGTCACAACACATGCTTGAGGTACACACTTGTGAACACAGTCACAACACATGCTTGAGGTACACACTTGTGAACACAGTCACAACACATGCTTGAGGTACACACTTGTGAACACAGTCACAACACATGCTTGAGGTACACACTTGTGAACACAATCACAACACATGCTTGAGGTACACACTTGTGAACACAGTTACAACACATGCTTGAGGTACACACTTGTGAACATAGTCACAACACATGCTTGAGGTACACACTTGTGAACACAATCACAACACATGCTTGAGGTACACACTTGTGAACACAGTCACAACACATGCTTGAGGTACACACTTGTGAACACAGTCACAACACATGCTTGAGGTACACACTTGTGAACACAGTCACAACACATGCTTGAGGTACACACTTGTGAACACAGTCACAACACATGCTTGAGGTACACACTTGTGAACACAGTCACAACACATGCTTGAGGTACACACTTGTGAACACAGTCACAACACATGCTTGAGGTACACACTTGTGAACACAATCACAACACATGCTTGAGGTACACACTTGTGAACACAGTCACAACACATGCTTGAGGTACACACTTGTGAACACAGTCACAACACATGCTTGAGGTACACACTTGTGAACACAGTCACAACACATGCTTGAGGTACACACTTGTGAACACAATCACAACACATGCTTGAGGTACACACTTGTGAACACAGTCACAACACATGCTTGAGGTACACACTTGTGAACACAGTCACAACACATGCTTGAGGTACACACTTGTGAACACAATCATAACACATGCTTGAGGTACACACTTGTGAACACAGTCACAACACATGCTTGAGGTACACACTTGTGAACACAGTCACAGCACATGCTTGAGGTACACACTTGTGAACACAGTCACAACACATGCTTGAGGTAAACACTTGTGAACACAGTCACAACACATGCTTGAGGTACACACTTGTGAACACAGTCACAACACATGCTTGAGGTACACACTTGTGAACACAGTCACAACACATGCTTGAGGTACACACTTGTGAACACAGTCAGACAATCTAGCAGACCACAAAACAGCTGCATAAAACGGTGTGGTACAAAGAAATAATAAAATGTAAATGTAACAACGTAACAATAATAAAATGTGTCCAGAGATAGAACGGCATAAAACGCTGCCTCGAGAAGTTGTAGGTATCCCCTAGATAGGCCCAGCCATTAGTGGACGCGAGATCCCAGTGAATATTCCCTAGAACAGCTCAACTTTCCCCTAACTGCAAGCATTATTATTATTATTATATAAGAAAGTTTTAGCCTCCCTTAACCACGACAAAGATGTTCCAAGAGAGGAAAGAGGAAGGCACCATTTAGGATGGAGTTGAGGGAACGCGGAATCTATGCACGAGGTGCACAGAAACAGTAAGCTAGGAAAGAAGTTCATGAAACAAGAAAAAAGTTGAAGAAGAAAGCAGTAGGTGCTGAAAAACAGGACAGCAGTGAACCGAAAAAAGATGGTCCGTAACAAAACAAAAACCTATTTTATTACAACAAAAAGGAAGCCTACCTAACCTTTAGCTCAGGCCCTCACATAGTCTCCCTGGGAGCGCCAATTCCCATAGATACAATAGTTGTATCCCCCTGAGGGCCGAAATGCAAGCAACGCTCGTCACTTTTAGTTGAGTTTCTGAGACTTGAATTTATCAGGTCTGAGTCTCAGGGGGCGAGTATACCGAAGCTTGCAATGTCCTACGTTCTGCCGCACGAGCGACAGTAAAACTCAAACAACTCTACGGGCGTCTGTTGCCATGCTTCAGACCGAGCTCTGGATGACATAAAAAGCACGTCTTGAGAGCCTCTCTCTACAAGTCTGCGGGTAACAAATTGCTTAACTCTGGAAGTAAGAATTTAATTTTGTAGCTAGTCGCTTGCTTAACTCTTGAAGTAAGAACTTAATTTTAGAACGAGGGACTTTTTTAACTCATAGAGGAAGAATTTAATTTTGTAGCGAGTCACTTGCTTAACTCATAAGGGAAGAATTTGATTTTGTAACGATTCATATGCTTAATTCTTGAAATAAGGATTTAATTTTAGCGAGTTTCTTGCTTAACTCTCAAAGTAAGGATTTAATTTTAGAGCGAGTCACTTGCCATCACGCGACGACTTATTTGAAGGCCGAAGTCAAGGGAAAAGCTGTGGTCGAGGGGCAGATGGTCGCTTCTATTTTGCTTTCATGAACGTGAAAATTTTTCGCAGCCACAAACTTAACGCGGATTTTTTCCTCAGGTAAAACAAAGAAAAAATACTTAATTTTTTCATTATGAGACATTATATGACACTGAATATAAGAATATATGAGGCTGGAAGTAGGACACAAGGATGAGGCTGGAAGTAGAACACAAGGATGAGGCTGGAAGTAGAACACAAGGATGAGGCTGGAAGTAGAACACAAGGATGAGGCTGGAAGTAGGACACAAGGATGAGGCTGGAAGTAGAACACAAGGATGAGGCTGGAAGTAGAACACAAGGATGAGGCTGGAAGTAGGACACAAGGATGAGGCTGGAAGTAGAACACATGGATGAGGCTAGAAGTAGGACACAAGGATGAGGCTGGAAGTAAGACACACGGATGAGGCTGGAAGTAGAACACAATGATGAGGCTGGAAGTAGGACACAAGGATGAGGCTGGAAGTAGAACACAAGGATGAGGCTGGAAGTAGAACACAAGGATGAGGCTGGAAGTAGAACACAAGGATGAGGCTGGAAGTAGAACACAAGGATGAGGCTGGAAGTAGAACACAGGGATGAGGCTGGAAGTAGAACACAAGGATGAGGCTGGAAGTAGAACACAAGGATGAGGCTGGAAGTAGAACACAAGGATGAGGCTGGAAGTAGAACACAAGGATGAGGCTGGAAGTAGAACACAAGGATGAGGCTGGAAGTAGAATACAAGGATGAGGCTGGAAGTAAAACACAAGGATGAGGCTGGAAGTAGAACACAAGGATGAGGCTGGAAGTAGAACACAAGGATGAGGCTGGAAGTAGGACACAAGGATGAGGCTGGAAGTAAAACACAAGGATGAGGCTGGAAGTAGAACACAAGAATGAGGCTGGAAGTAGAACACAAGGATGAAGCTGGAAGTAGAACACAAGGATGAGGCTGGAAGTAGAACACAAGAATGAGGCTGGAAGTAGAACACAAGGATGAGGCTGGAAGTAGAACACAAGGATGAGGCTGGAAGTAGAACACAAGGATGAGGCTGGAAGTAGGACACAAGGATGAGGCTGGAAGTAGGACACAAGGATGAGGCTGGAAGTAGAACACAAGGATGAGGCTGGAAGTAGAACACAAGGATGAAGCTGGAAGTAGAACGCATGGATGAGGCTGGAAGTAGAACACAAGGATGAGGCTGGAAGTAGGACACAAGAATGAGGCTGGAAGTAGAACACAAGGATGAGGCTGGAAGTAGAACACAAGGATGAGGCTGGAAGTGGGACACAAGAATGAGGCTGGAAGTAGAACACAAGGATGAGGCTGGAAGTAGGACACAAGGATGAGGCTGGAAGTAGAACACAAGAATGAGGCTGGAAGTAGGACACAAGGATGAGGCTAGAAGTAGGACACAAGGATGAGGCTGGAAGTAAGACACACGGATGAGGCTGGAAGTAGAACAAAGGGATGAGGCTGGAAGTAGGACACAAGGATGAGGCTGGAAGTAGAACACAAGGATGAGGCTGGAAGTAGAACACAAGGATGAGGCTGGAAGTAGAACACAAGGATGAGGCTGGAAGTAGAACACAAGGATGAGGCTGGAAGTGGGACACAAGAATGAGGCTGGAAGTAGAACACAAGGATGAGGCTGGAAGTAGGACACAAGGATGAGGCTGGAAGTAGAACACAAGGATGAGGCTGGAAGTAGGACACAAGGATGAGGCTGGAAGTAGGACACAAGGATGAGGCTGGAAGTAGGACACAAGGATGAGGCTGGAAGTAGAACACAAGGATGAGGCTGGAAGTAGAACACAAGGATGAGGCTGGAAGTAGAACACATGGATGAGGCTGGAAGTAGAACACAAGGAAGAGGCTGGAAGTAGGACACAAGAATGAGGCTGGAAGTAGAACACAAGGATGAGGCTGGAAGTAGAACACAAGGATGAGACTGGAAGTAGGACACAAGAATGAGGCTGGAAGTAGAACACAAGGATGAGGCTGGAAGTAGGACACAAGGATGAGGCTGGAAGTAGAACACATGTATGAGGCTGGAAGTAGAACACATGTATGAGGCTGGAAGTAAAACACATGTATGAGGCTGGAAGTAGAACATAAGGACGAGGCTGGAAGTAGAACACAAGGATGAGGCTGGAAGTAGAACACATGTATGAGGCTGGAAGAACACAAGGATGAGGCTGGAAGTAGAGGACAAGGATGAGGCATGGCGAAGAATGATAATAGTCTTGCTCATCACTTTACTTACCGCAATAATTCTTAGCTTGTGAGTGTTAGGCCAGAAGCAAAGAAGCAACATAAATCGAGTAGTGCCTATGTAATTTAACAGAAGGGAAAATAATTCTCCTCGCTAAACTGAGCTCACGTATGACAAATACTTTAGAAACATACTTCCGTCTCGGATTTCAAAATTTCAATTAGCTTGAATTCATTTTCGGCTCAACTTTCGAAGCCTGTTTTATCAGCGCGAAAAACTCCTTAGCTAGAATTCGTCCGGCTCGAAAACTTCGAAGCTTTTAGCTTATAGCTAAAATTTGTTTTCGGCTCAAAATTTTCGACGCTTGAAAAATAGCTTGAAGCCTTTTTTAAACTCTACCAGATCGACAAACTTCAAGAATTACGGTTCGCTACTTGAAAAACTGTGGGCAATCCATAACTCCAATAAAATTAAGTCAGCAGAACCTGACTTTTCTCTAATCCCTGAAAAATCAGGAAGATTCCTCCGGAATAAAAGCCTTTGAAATTACGACCCTTAGAATGTCTAAGATAGGCACAACTATTAAAGGTGGCTCCCAAGAAGGACCAGCCTAAATAATTCGACATCGGGCCGAACAGGATTCGCCCACCTAAATAACCTATAACTGGCGCCCAACGTGGATCCGCCTAAACAACTATCTAACAATTTGGCCCCAAAGAAGGATCCGCCCTACCAACAATTTAACAATTTGGCGCCCGAACAGGGACCGCCCTACTAACTCTATTTATTTCTACTAACTATTTAACAGTGAGCAACTAAATTTAAATAATTCTGCGTATTTTAAAATTTAAAATGTTTTTCTTGGCTGCTTCCATTTTTATATAGTAATTATGTTTTGAAACTTCTCAGTTTTTCTTCTCGGCCGATATTTTTGATTTTTATGACTTATTTTATTCGTTGCAGGTAGACAGATTAGGTACTCATTGAAATTTTGAATACGATAAGTTAATATTATTTGATACTAAGTTAATTAAATACATTTTTAATACTTTGAGTTAATATTAAGTTTAATAAATATATTTCGTATACCCTAACTTAATATTAAGTTAATACTCATTTAATTAAATACATTTTGAATTTTCTAAGTTATTAAAATACATTTTGAATACTCTAATATAGTGAAATACTTTAAGTTAATAATATTAAGTTAAATACATATTAAAGATAATGAAATACATTTTCAATACTCAAAGTCAATGCAGCAAATCGTACACACCGTCCGATAGTGCTAAATTTTGCTCGTTAAAATTTAAAACATAATTGTTATATGAAGGTTATTGTTTAATGTTAGATTCTTGTTGTTGAATTCTTTAATGCAAGAATTGTATCAAGAATGAGGATGCCAAATTATTCTCATTTAAACCTGCTTCGCAAGAACGCTCTCGAGAATTTGCAGGCTGTCCCAGAATTCTCGCACCATAATATAATTTGTTTATTTCATTTTCATTATGTTTCAGGTCAGGTGTGATAACCGTGAGCAACTAACTGTACAAAAAGGTGTTCAATCGGTTCAGATTAGACCTGATATGGGTGAGAAACTATACAGTACAAGAAAGGGCGCATGTGAAAACCTCAAAGCGGATACATTCATAGCATCTGTTATGATTGTAATCGATGAAATTGATATACATGTGTATTCTTATAAAAAAAACTCGATGGTGGTCGACTTCTGAGACATTCTGTATCATCATCTTAAGACAACTTAGAAATTATTAGATAAAACAATAGTAAAACCGGCGAGTAACGAATGCTCACCTGCAGCAGTTGTGCCAAATCCTGATTCTTCTCCTTGCTTCAACGCAGAATTTCATTGAAGGGGAGTCTTTTATCGATTTTTACCCTAACTCTCATCGCACGATCTGCTATCCATGAACTATAACCATGCGGCAGTCAACGTTTTTCCCAATGTAACTAGATCCTAACATTCCTAACATTTACAGGATCTCACTTGGGAGCTATTTATTATCACGACAAAATAATGTAATACAGTTTATTTCTGGTGTGATAAGTGATCGAGTTTCAAAAAAGTAATTTGTTAAAACAATAATTGAATGCAGTTTTTATTGTATCTGCTAAGTGGTCGTCTCATAAAAAGTAATTTATTAAAACGATAATAAAACAATTTATTTTCAGTCGAGTATCAAGTGGCCGAGTTTCGGAAACGGACTTTTGAGAATTCATTCCCTCGCAAAAACGGCATCGTGACTCAAAAACTAAAGACTGAAGCTGAACGGCATTTTTTATAGTTAGGGGCTGCACTTGAGTAGCACTATGTGCACTCAGAGTAGTGAATTCAATTTCCCTTCGGAGCCACTCTCTAATGTTTTATTGTCATGGCGGAGTTGGGAATTTAGCTTTAATGACATGTTGTCATGGCGGAGTTGGGAATTTAGCTTTAATGACATGTTGTCATGGTGGAGTTGGGAATTTAGCTTTAATGACATGTTGTCATGGTGGAGTTGGGAATTTAGCTTTAATGACATGTTGTCATGGCGGAGTTGGGAATTTAGCTTTAATGACATGTTGTCATGGTGGAGTTGGGAATTTAGCTTTAATGACATGTTGTCATGGCGGAGTTGGGAATTTAGCTTTAATGACATGTTGTCATGGCGGAGTTGGGAATTTAGCTTTAATGACATGTTGTCATGGCGGAGTTGGGAATTTAGCTTTAATGACATGTTGTCATGGCGGAGTTGGGAATTTAGCTTTAATGACATGTTGTCATGGCGGAGTTGGGAATTTAGCTTAATGACATGTTGTCATGGCGGAGTTGGGAATTTAGCTTAATGACATGTTGTCATGGCGGAGTTGGGAATTTAGCTTAATGACATGTTGTCATGGCGGAGTTGGGAATTTAGCTTAATGACATGTTGTCATGGCGGAGTTGGGAATTTAGCTTAATGACATGTTGTCATGGCGGAGTTGGGAATTTAGCTTAATGACATGTTGTCATGGCGGAGTTGGGAATTTAGCTTTAATGACATGTTGTCATGGCGGAGTTTGGAATTTAGCTTAATGACATGTTGTCATGGCGGAGTTGGGAATTTAGCTTTAATGACATGTTGTCATGGCGGAGTTGGGAATTTAGCTTAATGACATGTTGTCATGGCGGAGTTGGGAATTTAGCTTAATGACATGTTGTCATGGCGGAGTTGGGAATTTAGCTTAATGACATGTTGTCATGGCGGAGTTGGGAATTTAGCTTTAATGACATGTTCTCATGGCGGAGTTTGGAATTTAGCTTAATGACATGTTGTCATGGCGGAGTTGGGAATTTAGCTTAATGACATGTTGTCATGGCGGAGTTGGGAATTTAGCTTTAATGACATGTTGTCATGGCGGAGTTCGGAATCTAACTTAATGACATGTTGTCATGGCGGAGTTGGGAATTTAGCTTAATGACATGTTGTCATGGCGGAGTTGGGAATTTAGCTTTAATGACATGTTGTCATGGCGGAGTTGGGAATTTAGCTTTAATGACATGTTGTCATGGCGGAGTTGAGAATTTAGCTTAATGACATGTCATGGCGGAGTTTGGAATTTAACTTAATGACATGTTGTCATGGCGGAGTTGAGAATTTAGCTTAATGACATGTTGTTACATTGGAGTTGGGAATTTAGCTTAATGACATGTCATGGCGGAGTTTGGAATTTAGCTTAATGACATGTTGTCATGGCGGAGTTGAGAATTTAGCTTAATGACATGTTGTTACGGTGGAGTTGGGAATTTAGCTTAATGACATGTTGTCATGGCGGAGTTGAGAATTTAGCTTAATGACATGTTGTCATGGCGGAGTTTGGAATTTAGCTTAATGGCATGTTGTCATGGCGGAGTTGAGAATTTAGCTTAATGACGTGTCATGGCGGAGTTTGGAATTTAGCTTAATGACATGTTGTCATGGCGGAGTTCAGAATTTAGTTTAATAACATGTCATGGCGGAGTTTGGAATTTAACTTAATGACATGTTGTCATGGCGGAGTTGAGAATTTAGCTTAATGACATGTTGTCATGGCGGAGTTGGGAATTTAGCTTAATGACATGTTGTCATGGCGGAGTTGGGAATTTAGCTTAATGACATGTTGTCATGGCGGAGTTGGGAATTTAGCTTAATGACATGTTGTCATGGCGGAGTTGGGAATTTAGCTTAATGACATGTTGTCATGGCGGAGTTCGGAATTTAGCTTAATGACATGTTGTCATGGCAGAGTAGGTAATCTATCTTCAAAAGTGGCAAATATAATTACTCAAGAAAGGGAAAGTTTGATCGTTCACGAACAGTAGGTCGAAGTCGAGGGTTTGAAATTATTTAAGCCATCGAGTTTTAAAGTTTTTCTTCATTATAATCAAAAGACATTCTGAGCCGTGACCTGTCAGTTCTGCTGACAGGGATGTGAATGGTGGGCTCATGTGCAACGCTCACACGGAGCAGCATTCGACTGTTATTATACCGTTATTAAATTGTTATTAACATGTTATTAAGCCATTATTTACCCGTTATGAACCCATTATGAACCTTCCTATTAAAAATTAAGGGAGTAGCATGGTTGATTAAAGGAGACAGCGGAGAATTAAAGGAGTATTAAGCGAACCGAGGCCTCTTCCCTTCTGACACTTCCAGGGCGCGACTCATAAGCGCGATGCGAGCAAGTTCTCCCATGTTGCTACCAGAGGCCACTTGTGCAGATGGCCTCTTGGTGAAATGCCTGCCATCTTTCTCGAGAGAAATGACGGTTGCCATCTTTCGCCTCAGTTTTGAAGTTGGTGTTGTGCGTGACAGGTGTCTGGATCGTGTCTCTGTTATTTAAAACGTTTCAAGTAGTGTTAGAGTGTATATCAGTGCGAGTGTGTATTACGTGAGGGTGTATAGTACGTGAGGGTGTCAGAAGAAACAAGAGATGGAAGAGACGGATAATGCTGGTCTGTAGAGGCATTATTTCAAGAGCATGAACGGAGCAAGGACCCCACTGCTAGTTTCATCACCTCGGTCAATTGATATTTTAGACGATTCATCGTTGTGGTGGGGCTGGTAGTGAAGGCAAAACCTCAATGTGAGCAATGTAAAAACAACAAAATGTGGAAACCAAACCTGAATTTTCCCTCGTCAGTCTCCAGCAACCTTTGAATTGAAGGACGTTCTTGAAGGTAATCAACTATGTGTTCAGATACAAATTTGTGTGTGTGTAGGGGGGGGGGGGGGGGGGGTTTGTGTGTGGGTATAGGGGTAGGTGTGTGGGAGGGGGGTGTGGGGAGGGTTTGTGTGTGGGGATTGGTGGGGGAGTGTGTGTATATGGATAGCCGGTGTAATTAAGCTCGGGCAAGGTAAAGTCATTTTATTTTCCTTTCTAATTTTAGGAATGAAAGATGAAAAATCTGCTGGACGATAATTGTTTTTGTTATATATATCGCTACGAGTATATTCTTTCAACGACCCTAGGGTATTGTTGCTATATTATTTTCAAGGTACATTTATATTGTTCCCTGCAGGCTTTCGCCTCCAAGGCTGCGTACAGCTGATTTCCCATTATTGCACATTCAACCGTTGACGCTTCTCAACCAAATATAGCCAGTTGCCCATTAATTACCTTAGTTATTGGGTTGCAAAACTTCAAGCATAAGTTATACGTCACAAACATGTCCCATTAATGTCAGCTTAATAATGAACACGCACCCAAGAAATTTTCTGCACATTAGTAAGAATGTATTTAATTTACATACTCTGGTACATTTTTATTGTGCTATAAACCGTGTTTGCTTATGGTGAATTGATTAATCGCGCAAGAACTAAGGTTATTCAAGGGCAAACTGGTTATAATCGGTTTGAGCAGTGTGACGGTTGGAAAGAGTGACTAATGGGAAATCAGCTGTGCGCAGCCGTTTTTTTAAAATCAAATTAAGAGGTGGCCATCCTGGGCCTCTCATGATTCTCCGATGGTAAATAGGAGAAACTGGTCGCGCCTTGGGAGCGCGTCGGTAGTGCTCCATGCTGAGCCATGCGTGGCCACCGGTTGGGACAGAGGCGCAGGCGCGCCTATAAAGTGGACACTTCGAAGTTGCCTCATAGGAGACGCATGGATGAAACAACCATGCATATTTGGGAGCGCTCCCAAGAATCACCGATGCCACTCTTATAATTTTTAATAGGGCTGTTATGAACCTCGTTATGAACCCGTTATTAACCTGTTATTAACATGTTATTAGCCTATTATCTATCATTCATTAACCCATTATTAACCAATTATTAACCCGTTATTACCCCTTATTAATCTGTTATTGACCCGTTATTAACCTGTTATTAAAACGTTATTAACCTGTTATCCGACACTGTTGTGGGATCGTAGCGTAACTATGCACACGGTCACTTCAGTTACTGCCTTCAGTTATTGTACAGAACTGATTTGTGCACAGTGACCATCATAGATCGATAAAAACCCCTACATAATTCACTTTTAATGATATCCTTCAGTTATTTTACAGAACTGATATGTAGACATTGACCATCATAGATCGACAGATATTCATGCGTCTTCTTGTATGGACAGATGCGATTAGGGAACAATGTGTGAGCTAGTTACGTGAACAGTGACAGTGAAAATGCAGCCTACAAGGGCAAGTATACTAGTCACAGTTGGTTTACAGGTGAACCATTCAAGCTGAACGTTTTATTCTGACACGCGTTGTCGGCTTCTTCTGTGAAAAAAATTGCTTTTTGTTCAGCATAAAGCTGTGGGCAGCGACTAGAAGTTTAAATGGGCTGGACAGAAGTGACTGGTCAACACGCTATGAGGTCAACAGCGAAGTGAGCGACAGAGCCATTAATGGACGGGTAGATCTGGCTGTGTCAATGAGTTAGTTCATGAATGTTCACGCGAGGAGAGCTGCAAAACTTGAAAGTAAAGTGCCGGAAATTTGTGCTCAGTCTCGATGCAGGAACGATTTCTGACAAAACTGTCAACTTACAAGTTTTTGACATCCGTTGTTATAATAACTGAAAAAAATGTCGCTAGAACGTATTTAAAAGTGAAAGCTGAAAAATTTTCAGTCAAAGTTCGGAGCACCTTTTAACAGCTATATCCTGTCAAGTGCAGAAAAGTTAACGAGTACAAAACTACGTGAACGCCAGCGCTACACTTGACGAAGCCAAACACAGTTAAATGTGAGAACAAAAACGCCACCAAGAACATAAAAACGGCAGGAGAGAGTTCCGCCTAGAATTCAAACTTTTATAAGAGGCGGGCATGGAATACCACAATCAAAAAAAAAAAGAGACAAGAGAGGAAGGCATGCGAGTACCGCCTAGAATAAGGGGATGCAGGCATGCCTACGATAAAGAGGACAAGAAGGTGCAGACAACACATACAATACAAAGGAAAAGGAGAGACAGACACGAGAGCACCACCCACACTCACACCCACACCCACACCCACACTCACACCCATACCCACACCCACACCCACACCAGCACCAACACCCACACCCACACCCACACCAGCACCAACACCCACACCCACACCCACACCCACACCCACACCAGCACCAACACCCACACCCACACCCACACCCACACCCACACCCACACCCACACCCACACCCACACACACATCCACACACACCCACACCCACACCCACACCAGCACCAACACCCACACCCACACCCACACCAGCACCAACACCCACACCCACACCCACACCCACACCCACACCAGCACCAACACCCACACCCACACCCACACCCACACCCACACTCACACCCACACCCACTCCCCCACCCACACCCGTACCCACACCCACACCCACACACACACCTACACCCACACCCACACCCACGCCCACACTCACACCCACACCCATACACCCACCCACACCCACACCCACACCCACACCCACACCAACACCAGCACCAACACCAGCACCAACACCCACACCCACATCCACACCCACACCCACACCCACACCTACACACACACCCACACTAGCACAACACCCACACCCACACCCACACCCACACCCACACCCACACCCACACCCACACCCACACCAACACCCACACCCACACCCACACCCACACCCACACCAACACCCACACCCACACCCACACCAACACCCACACCCACACCCACACCCACACCCACACCCACACCTACACCCACACCCACACCCACACCCACACCCACACCCACACCCACACCCACACCCACACCCACACCCACACCCACACCCACACCCACACCCACACCCCCACCCACATCAACACCCACACCCACACCCACACCCACACCCACACCCACACCCACACCCACACCCACACCCACACCCACACCCACACCCACACCAACACCCACACCCACACCAACACCCACACCCACACCCACACCCACACCCACACCCACACCAACACCCACACCCACACCCACACCCACACCCACACCAACACCCACATCCACACCCACACCCACACACACATCCACACACACCCACACCCACACCCACACCAGCACCAACACCCACACCCACACCCGCACCCACACCAACACCCACACCCACACCAGCACCAACACCCACACCCACACCCACACCCCCACCCACACCCACACACACATCCACACACACCCACACCCACACCCACACCAGCACCAACACCCACACCCACACCCACACCCACACCAACACCCACACCCACACCCACACACACACCCACACCCACACCCACACCCACACCCACACCCACACCAACACCCACACCCACACCCACACCCACACCCACACCAACACCCACACCCACACCCACACCCACACCCACACCCACACCCACACACACACCCACACCCACACCCACACCCACACCTTCAGCCGGTGCCGCTAAGCACGTCAGGAAGCAAGGGGAAATTAGCGAGTGTTTAGCTCAGGGCAGCTGATGGGCGTCCTGCTCCCAGCGCAGGGCTGCTCAGGGCTGCTGGGAAGCTAATATTTCTGTACAAGGTGCGCACTTCCTAATGGGCTTGTGCTCAGGGACTTCGTAAGTCCGTAATGTGGCTGGCTTTAGGGATTTTATAGGGCGTTGAGGAGACCCTAATGTGACTAGCTTTAGGGACTTTATAAGGCGTTGACGAGACCTTAATGTGGCTGACTTTAGGGACTTTATAAGGCGTTGACGAGACCTTAATGTGGCTGGCTTTAGGGACTTTATAAGGCGTTGACGAGACCCTATGTAGCTGGCTTTAGGGACTTCATAAGGTGTTGACGAGACCCTATGTAGCTGGCTTTAGGGACTTCATAAGGTGTTGACGAGACCCCAATGTAGCTGGCTTTAAGGACTTTATAAGGCGTTGAGGATGCCGACCTCTTCAGATGGCCTTTTCAGGTGGCAGAGATGCCACAATGTGGCTCCTCTCTAGATGCCATGCTCAGGTGGCAGAGATGCCACAATGAGATTCCCATCTAGAGCGCAAGTCAGCTGTCTGGGTAACCCTGGAAGACGCTATCTAGTTGTCGGTTATTTCCGAATCTATCGCTTTACGCTGTACCTAATTTTCGGTACTTAGTCGAGTATATGATTATAATGCTCCACAATCTAAAAAAATAACCAATTGTGGCCAAACCTCATGATTAACAATTGCAAATGTTTGTCCAAATATTTTTGAAATGACTTTGTGTGGTTTAACGTTATATTCATGGCCTCAGGGCTGGCAGGGTGAGTTTTTTTTCCGTGGTTTGACAGCTGATTCTACAAAAAAAGTTCAGAGACAGGTTTCTCGGCGCATTTTGCGAGACGGAAAAACGTGCAGCGACGATATCACGCCGTGCGCGAAGTTACTTCCACTCTGTATTATTATCATGGATGTCAAGCATACCTTACATGCTCGATCCAGTGTAGAAAAGAATTAAATTTGTTGAATTTGCTTTTCTTGTAGATCAGGAGTACAGAAATATCCGAGAGACACAGCATGCGTTCGTTTTCAGTTGTATAAGGGAATAAATATGGTTAAAGGTGAATTGTAAGTGGGATAAGTGAATGAATGAATTCTTCTATAAATCCATGCTAAATGGTAGAATATACGAAGCAAACATGAATTTTCATTCCAATTCTAACATATTTTTTACGAAGTAATTTTCTTATTACCTCTTTGAGTTAATTTCTATCAATTTCAATTTCATAATATGTACTTAAATTATTGTGATAACTTGATGTTCGAGTTTCTTTACGCGCTGTGCATGCAAAATTACACTTGAATGCCGAACAAAAACTTGGTCTCTGAGTTTATTAAGCTTTGTTTAAGCAATTTAAACAATTTTAACAGTTTATTTACCACAGGTGATACAGAGGTAGAATGTTTCTTAAGTCTAGTACAATGGTCAAATTTGAGTATACCTACCTGTGGGCCCGAACAAGTTCAGCGACTTCTAGGGCATCCTATCATCACGTTATTCTAAGGTGTACAATAATGTTTAACCTAGTTTACTTAACCTAGTTTCGCATTAGACTGATCATTGAGATAATTTACTCGATATTTTATGCTGTATTTTACAATATAGGTCAAATCGGCTATATTTAAACAGTATGTTCGATAAAACGATTCAAGAGCAGACTGAAGATCGGTTATGTTACCCAATGCAAGTTACATTATTACATTATCATTAGTTACATGAAGGAGGCAAGATTTGACATGGTGATCTTACATGACTAGTATTCTGATAGGAAGTGAGACTCAAGATGTCTTTTGAATACTTTGTACGAATTACATTTACGGATCTCAGCAGGTATAGAGTTCCAAGTTTTGGTTCCAACGAAGAGGATACTGTGTTGCGACCGGGCCTTTGAATAGTAAGGAAGCATGAATTTACTTCTATTTCGGGTTAAATGGTCGTGATGACCAGTTTGCGCAGTCAATAATTGTCTTAGGCTATTGTCGCCATCATTTCCTAATGTTTTGTAAATGAAATTACAGATAGAGATTTTGTAGAGATCCGAAAGTTTAAGTATTTGTAAATTTTTGAAAGAATCATTTGTTTTGTTCAGAATTTCTCCCAAATATTCTAATGAATCTACGACCACTCGAGCAAATTACAACTTGATTTCAGTAATAAGTCCCGTGACTCGAACAAATGTCTTTATTTATTCAATTGTATTCTACAAAAACATTTTTTAGCATTTTATCGTTTTGTCCTTCATGAGCTAAAATGTACCTAAGTTAGTTTGCTGTCTAATTACTAAACATGTTGATTTGCAACTAGTATGGTGCTCTGTAGCTCGGTCGGTTAAACACCAGACTTTGAAGGTTAATGACCCGGGTTCGATCCCAGCTCAGTCCCAGCTGTATTTCAAACAGACCCTATGCTGTCTGTTAGTAATAGCAAACGGACAAGACGGGTATAGGGGGCAAGATGTGACTTACCGCTTCTTGCCGCTCATTCACTCCCTCAACTTGGCTTGAGTAGCAGTAAAACCATCCACACAACCCAATTGTTAAAATCAAGCGATCCATATAGATGACGTTTCTAAAAATAGAAGTAGAAGTAGCTGAAAGTACAAGTGAAACACAGGGTGACCACAACTGCAGGGTGACCACACAACTGAAGGGTGACCACAACTGCAGGGTGACCACAACTGCAGGGTGACCACAACTGCAGGGTGACCACACAACTGCAGGGTGACCACAACTGCAGGGTGACCACAACTGCAGGGTGACCACACAACTGCAGGGTGACCACAACTGCAGGGTGACCACAACTGCAGGGTGACCACAACTGCAGGGTGATCACAACTGCAGGGTGACCACAACTGCAGGGTGACCACAACTGCAGGGTGACCACAACTGCAGGGTGACCACAACTGCAGGGTGATCACAACTGCAGGGTGACCACAACTGCAGGGTGACCACACAACTGCAGGGTGACCACACAACTGCAGGGTGACCACACAACTGCAGGGTGACCACACAACTGCAGGGTGACCACAACTGCAGGGTGACCACAACTGCAGGGTGACCACAACTGCAGGGTGACCACAACTGCAGGGTGATCACAACTGCAGGGTGACCACAACTGCAGGGTGACCACAACTGCAGGGTGACCACAACTGCAGGGTGATCACAACTGCAGGGTGACCACAACTGCAGGGTGACAACAACTGCAGGGTGACCACAACTGCAGGGTGACACAACTGCAGGGTGACCACACAACTGCAGGGTGACACAACTGCAGGGTGACCACACAACAGCAGGGTGACACAACTGCAGGGTGACCACAACTGCAGGGGGACCACAACTGCAGGGTGACCACAACTGCAGGGTGACCACAACTGCAGGGTGACCACAACTGCAGGGTGACCACAACTGCAGGGTGACCACAACTGCAGGGTGACCACAACTGCAGGGTGATCACAACTGCAGGGTGACCACAACTGCAGGGTGACCACAACTGCAGGGTGACCACAACTGCAGGGTGACCACAACTGCAGGGTGACCACAACTGCAGGGTGACCACAACTGCAGGGTGACCACAACTGCAGGGTGACCACAACTGCAGGGTGACCACAACTGCAGGGTGACCACAACTGCAGGGTGACCACAACTGCAGGGTGACCACACAACTGCAGGGTGACCACAACTGCAGGGTGACCACAACTGCAGGGTGACCACAACTGCAGGGTGATCACAACTGCAGGGTGACCACAACTGCAGGGTGACCACAACTGCAGGGTGACCACAACTGCAGGGTGACCACAACTGCAGGGTGACCACAACTGCAGGGTGACACAACTGCAGGGTGACACAACTGCAGGGTGACCACAACTGCAGGGTGACCACAACTGCAGGGTGACCACAACTGCAGGGTGATCCACAACTGCAGGGTGACCACAACTGCAGGGTGACCACAACTGCAGGGTGACCACAACTGCAGGGTGACCACAACTGCAGGGTGACCACAACTGCAGGGTGACCACAACTGCAGGGTGACCACAACTGCAGGGTGACCACAACTGCAGGGTGACCACAACTGCAGGGTGACCACAACTGCAGGGTGACCACAACTGCAGGGTGACCACAACTGCAGGGTGACCACAACTGCAGGGTGACCACAACTGCAGGGTGACCACACAACTGCAGGGTGACCACAACTGCAGGGTGACCACAACTGCAGGGTGACCACAACTGCAGGGTGATCACAACTGCAGGGTGACCACAACTGCAGGGTGACCACAACTGCAGGGTGACCACAACTGCAGGGTGACCACAACTGCAGGGTGACCACAACTGCACGGTGACACAACTGCAGGGTGACCACAACTGCAGGGTGACCACACAACTGCAGGGTGACCACACAACTGCAGGGTGACCACAACTGCAGGGTGACCACAACTGCAGGGTGACCACAACTGCAGGGTGATCACAACTGCAGGGTGACCACAACTGCAGGGTGACCACAACTGCAGGGTGACCACAACTGCAGGGTGACCACAACTGCAGGGTGACCACAACAGCAGGGTGACCACAACTGCAGGGTGACCACAACTGCAGGGTGACCACACAACTGCAGGGTGACCACAACTGCAGGGTGACCACAACTGCAGGGTGACCACAACTGCAGGGTGACCACACAACTGCAGGGTGACCACAACTGCAGGGTGACCACACAACTGCAGGGTGACCACACAACTGCAGGGTGACCACAACTGCAGGGTGACCACAACTGCAGGGTGACCACAACTGCAGGGTGACCACACAACTGCAGGGTGACCACAACTGCAGGGTGACCACACAACTGCAGGGTGACCACAACTGCAGGGTGACCACACAACTGCAGGGTGACCACAACTGCAGGGTGACCACACAACTGCAGGGTGACCACAACTGCAGGGGTGACCACAACTGCAGGGTGACCACACAACTGCAGGGTGACTACAACTGCAGGGTGACCACACAACTGCAGGGTGACCACAACTGCAGGGTGACCACAACTGCAGGGTGACCACACAACTGCAGGGTGACCACAACTGCAGGGTGACCACAACTGCAGGGTGACCACACAACTGCAGGGTGACCACAACTGCAGGGTGACCACAACTGCAGGGTGACCACAACTGCATGGTGACCACAACTGCAGGGTGACCACACAACTGCAGGGTGACCACAACTGCATGGTGACCACAACTGCAGGGTGACCACACAACTGCAGGGTGACCACACAACTGCAGGGTGACCCACAACTGCAGGGTGACCACAACTGCATGGTGACCACAACTGCAGGGTGACCACACAACTGCAGGGTGACCACAACTGCAGGGTGACCACAACTGCAGGGTGACCACAACTGCAGGGTGACCACACAACTGCAGGGTGACCACAACTGCAGGGTGACCACAACTGCAGGGTGACCACAACTGCAGGGTGACCACAACTGCAGGGTGACCACAACTGCAGGGTGACACAACTGCAGGGTGACCACAACTGCAGGGTGACACAACTGCAGGGTGACCACAACTGCAGGGTGACCACACAACTGCAGGGTGACCACAACTGCAGGGTGACACAACTGCAGGGTGACCACAACTGCAGGGTGACCACACAACTGCAGGGTGACCACAACTGCAGGGTGACCACACAACTGCAGGGTGACCACACAACTGCAGGGTGACCACACAACTGCAGGGTGACCACACAACTGCAGGGTGACCACACAACTGCAGGGTGACCACAACTGCAGGGTGACCACAACTGCAGGGTGACCACAACTGCAGGGTGACCACACAACTGCAGGGTGACCACACAACTGCAGGGTGACCACAACTGCAGGGTGACCACAACTGCAGGGTGACCACACAACTGCAGGGTGACCACACAACTGCAGGGTGACCACACAACTGCAGGGTGACCACACAAATGCAGGGTGACCACACAACTGCAGGGTGACCACAACTGCAGGGTGACCACACAACTGCAGGGTGACCACAACTGCAGGGTGACCACAACTGCAGGGTGACCACAACTGCAGGGTGACCACAACTGCAGGGTGACCACAACTGCAGGGTGACCACAACTGCAGGGTGACCACAACAGCAGGGTGACCACAACTGCAGGGTGACCACAACTGCAGGGTGACCACAACTGCAGGGTGACCACAACTGCAGGGTGACCACAACTGCAGGGGACCACACAACTGCAGGGTGACCACAACTGCAGGGTGACCACACAACTGCAGGGTGACCACACAACTGCAGGGTGACCACAACTGCAGGGTGACCACAACTGCAGGGTGACCACAACTGCAGGGTGACCACAACTGCAGGGTGACCACAACTGCAGGGTGACCACACAACTGCAGGGTGACCACAACTCAGACCAACTGCAGGGTGACCACAACTGCAGGGTGACCACACAACTGCAGGGTGACCACAACTGCAGGGTGACCACACAACTGCAGGGTGACCACACAACTGCAGGGTGACCACACACTGCAGGGTGACCACAACTGCAGGGTGACCACAACTGCAGGGTGACCACACAACTGCAGGGTGACCACAACTGCAGGGTGACCACACAACTGCAGGGTGACCACAACTGCAGGGTGACACACAACTGCAGGGTGACCACAACTGCAGGGTGACCACACAACTGCAGGGTGACCACAACTGCAGGGTGACCACAACTGCAAGGGTGACCACTCAACTGCAGGGTGACCACAACTGCAGGGTGACCACAACTGCAGGGTGACCACAACTGCAGGGTGACCACAACTGCAGGGTGACCACAACTGCAGGGTGACCACAACTGCAGGGTGACCACACAACTGCAGGGTGACCACACAACTGCAGGGTGAC